>CM044311.1:34937500-36340000 GCA_024291935.2 Okapia johnstoni | reverse complement strand
TAGAGACCATTGAGAAGAAAAATCCTGGAAATAGCTTTGAAAAAAATTAAACTATCAGATCATCTTTCATCATTACTACAGCAATATACAGGTTCAAGCAATCTATCCTGTAGGTCAATGAGTAAGGGAAATAATAAACATTATATATAAATTGAGAGACAATTTTTGAAAAGCTACGAGTGAATGCTGATTTCATGTATATGAAAATCAATGTAATCGAAAATCAGTGTAATTGAAAAGCAAAATGACCACTTCAGCAGAGTTAAGGGATGTCAAAAAACGTTTTTAATTTGTAGCAAATTCAAAATTAGAGAAAGGATAATTTAGTAGCTTGCGCCAATACAGCGAATTAGTGGTAAAGCAGGAAATAGACCATGGTTTTCTGATTCCTACTATATCTGTAAATGGGTTTACAAAGCTTATATTTAACAGCACAGGTGAAACTGAGTATCACTGTACATATCTATTTAACAACATAATTCTTCTAATCATACATTTTCTTGTTCTCAGACTTTGTCATATCATCAACTTAGGGACCACAGCTAGGTTAAAACTGGCTTATATTTTCAGATAAGTTAAGGCTAAATGCTCAGATCTTGCACACCAGGGCTAATATCCTTAAAAAGAATATATAGGCAGATCAGGGGTCAAGAATATTCTGTGGAAAAGTAAACTGAAGTATAAATATCTGAGTCCACATTCTATTTCTATTTATGCCGCTTTGCTAAATTTCATTTATGTATATGTTCAGTGACATATGTTTATCCTCATACGCTTAATCCTCATATGTTTAATTTTATATCCTCACCATAATCCTATGAGGTAATGCTTACATTCTCCATTTTAGTGGATGGAAACTTGAGATCTGAAATTTAGACTGAAAGTAAAATTTTAGGAATTGTAATGTGAACTTCTGTTATACCAGAGCCCATTTTCTGTTCATTGCTCTGTGTGCTCAGTCGTGTATAACTCTTTGTGACCCTATGGACTGCAGCCCACCAGGCTCCTCTATCAATGGAATTTTCCAGGGAATAATACTGGGTTGGGTTGTCATTTCTTATTCCAGGGTGTCTTCCCAACCCAGAGATCAAACCTGCATCTCCTGCATTTGCAGGTGAATTCTTTCCCACGGAGCCACCTGGAAAGCCCATTATTCTTTCCATTACATCCTGCTATACCAAAAGTGCACTTAAAAAAAGAGAGAGAGAGAGAGAGAAAGCATCTCTTCACTGATATTAATTCATTTACTTACAGCATCATTTCTCACCTCAGTTATGCTTAAAGTATCTATAAGCAAAATCTGATTACCTTTGAATTTGAGGATGGGTTTCTTGATCAGTTGGTAAAGTCTACAATTTTACTCAGCTCTGTAGGTTTCTGTATGTGATTATGGTCAAGTTCTTTAACATCTTCAAACTTCAGTTCATGCATCTGAAAGATAGAAATTAAAATAAATGTTTTACACACATATATATACACACACACATATATCTCAGGTATTTGAGGTAAATGATGATAGTTCCCTCTGCTCAATCTTACCTAAGTATTTTTCTTAATATGTCAATGTCCATATTTCATAGGTGTTTAGAAATGTAATTAATCATAGTGTAACTAATAAATTTGCAATCCCAAGAAAGACACTAAATTAGAGGATTGTGATATGATAAAAAGAATCTCCTCCACAGATGGCTGTTCTCTCAGGGAGCAAAGACCTGTCCACAAAATTAGTAAGACTGACAATTTCTTTTTCTTTGACTTCAGTTAATATACTCTCACTCCAACCTACTTTAAAAAATAAAGTTTCCCAAATATTTTCTTTCTGTTACTCTTCAATCCACAGAGTCTATTCATACTAAGTTAGTTTCTTTCATCTAATGGTAGGAATAAATCAGCTTATTTGCTCATCCCAGTTTTACTGCTACAACTTCAATAGCCTTAATCTCTTGAAATATACAAAATTCAATACATACTTCTCCTGATTCCCATCTCCTGTGGCATTAGACAGAGGTGCCTTGAAACTTCTACTTATTGAACAGAATCTTTGAAATGGATTTATTTAATATGTTAATACTTTTCACTTTAACCAAGGTCATTTTTTTTTTTGCCTGATAATTACATGGAGAATTTTAACCAGGGTTCCTTTTGTATCAACATGTATTGCATAAAAATATATCCCTAAATTAACAAGTAAATATTTTGAGGAATTTTTTTCAATGTTTTTCTTACAAAGATAAACTTTTAAAATATAGAAAAATAGAAAAGATAATAACCAAAATGATGTTTATTCATTATTTATGATTTATACTTATTATTTACAATTTATACATGTTATCTATTATTTTCGTTAAATCTGTAAAATAAAATATTTAGGTAAATTTAAAGTTTGCTTTGACACTCATCCTAAGACCATTCCAAATTCATCTACAAAGGTCAGTTAACATGTTGGTGGTATTGTGGTAAGTATAGCTGCCTTCCAAGGGAATCCTCTTATACTGTTGGTGGGAATGCAAATTGATACAGTCACTATAGAGGACAGTATGGAGATTCCTTAAAAAATAGAAATAAAACTACCATATGACCCACTGTCCCACTACTGGACATATGAGAAATCTTGAGAAAACCATAACTGAAAAAGACCCATGTTCCCCAATGTTCATCGCAGCACTTTTTACAATAGCTAGGACATGGAAGCAGCCTAGATGTCCATCAACAGATGAATGGATAAAGAAACTGTGATAAATATATGAAATAAAGTATTACTCAGTCATAAAAAGAAACACATTTGAGTCAGTTGTTATGAGGTGGAAGAATCTAGAGCCTATCATACAAAGTGAAGTAAGTCAGAAAGAGGAAAACAAGTCTCATTTACTAACACATATATATGGAATAAAGAAGGATGGTACTGATGAACCTATATTCAGGGCAGCAGTGGACATGTAGGATAGAGAACAGAGTTGTGGAGGTATCAGGGGAAGGAGAGGGTGGGACAAATGGAGATAGTAGCATGGAAACATATACACTACCATATGTAAAATTGATAGCCAGTGGAAATTTGCTGTATGACTCACGGAGATCAAATTGGTGCTCTGTGACAACCTAGAGGGATGAGATGGGGTGGGAACTGGGAAGGAGGTTCAAGAGGGAGGAGACATATGTACACATGTTGCTGATTCATGTTGATATATGGCAGAAACCAGCACAATATTGTAAAGCAATTATCCTTCAATTAAAAATGAATTTTAAAATGTTTTACATATAAATAAATAAATAAATATATACAATTACATCCTAGTAGAGGAATGGCAGAGTTTAGCTTCAACTTCAAGAATTTAAAGGATGCAGAGGTGATGAGCCTCACTTTTTCCCCCATTTAATTTACCACTCTGGCCAAACTAATCCAGATGAACCATCTTTTTTCTCTGCATATGACCTTGATTCTTAATAAATAAAACAAAGGCTTTCACACATGAATAGAAGAAAAGAAAATGTTGTGTTTCAAATCTGTGTTATATTTGCCTTTCTAGACAAAAAATATATTTTCCAGCTTCACCTACACTAAGATTAAACCATGTGTCTGGG
The DNA here is from genome assembly GCA_024291935.2 of Okapia johnstoni. Classification (NCBI taxonomy): domain Eukaryota; kingdom Metazoa; phylum Chordata; class Mammalia; order Artiodactyla; family Giraffidae; genus Okapia; species Okapia johnstoni. Next base: position 36,336,421 of record CM044311.1, on the reverse strand, counting down.
TTCTGGCCAGTTTGACTAAAGGAAGTGAAATCCTATGCAAAACTGTTCACACCTTACTGTTTTTAATGCAAGTATCACAAGATAAAACCTGTATAACTGAGTCAACACTTAACATATTGATACACAGCTGATTTTGGTGTGATGGAGAAATGAATTTTATGTTGTTTTACTGAAATAATATATTGGGCATTTATTACCAATTAACATAATATCATAGTTTATTCCAATATAATAAATTTTAGTTGATTAGCCCTTACTGTTAAAAATCTAAATTGAAATGCATATAATTATGAGACAGGGAAAAGTAAAACATTTTCAGGTGTAAATATAAAATCCTAAATCTTAATAATATTTGACAAACTTTACCTACACATTTATATTTAGAGGCATTATTAAAATTACCAAGGTCAAAATGCATTTTTAGTGTTTTTCCAATTGGAGTAACTAAATTTCAACTATTTCCTTGTAATATGAGAAAACACATTTGTAAAGTTGATTAGATTTGTATTCACCCTGAAACGAACAGTGTAACTGTTAAATGGAAGTAGAAGTTATTATAACGTAGTGGTTAAGAGCATGGGTTCTAGAATGAGACAGACTCTGTTTCTCTATTTGCCCAGCAACTTGCTAAATGTATACTTTGTACTTTGGGGACATTTATTTACAATTTATAAGGCTTATCTATTTTTTCATTATTATTTCATTAATTTCTGTTAAATCCATTATAGGGCTACCCTGGTGGCTCAGTGGTAAAGAATAAACCTGCTAATGCGGGAGATTCAGATTTGATCCCTGAGTGGAAGATACACTGAGAAGGACATGGCAACCCACTCCAGTATTCTTGCCTGGGAAACCACGTGGGCAGGCAGGGTCTGGACCATAAAAATCACAGATTAAATTCTTTAAATACATTATAAGGTTTGGAAAAAAATAGAGAATGAAATACATTTAACAGTGAGTCTGGGATATGCTATTAAATTAGAAACAGATGATATTTAAGTAATAAAATATAGATAAGTTTAACTATTTAAAACAAGTGCTGCAAACAGAGAATCACACATATACACATGGTAATCTGTATAGCTATTGTTTTATAAACCAAAATTGCTTGCATGATCGCATGTTCTATGATAGTTCAATTTTAGGAGCTTATTTAGAATTTCCATTTTGTGATACTACTGCCTTAAAAATTATTACAAAAATGTATTAGTTATTCCAATCAATCATAAGTATACCTATTACCGATATTAAACAGAGGTCTTTAGCTTGGAAGGATCTAGACTAGAGTTCAGCTCAGTTCAGTCCAGTCATTCAGTCGTGTCCAACTCATTGAGACCCTATGAATCGCAGCACACCAGGCCTCCTGTCCATCACCAACTCCCGGAGTTCACCCAAAACCATGACCATTGAGTCGGTGATGCCATCCAACCATCTGATCCTCTATCGTCCCTTCTCCTCCTGCTGTCAATCTTTCCCAGCATTAGGGTCTTTTCAAATGAGTCAGCACTTCCCATCAGGTGGCCAAAGTATTGGAGTTTCAGCTTCAACATCAGTCCTACCAATGAACATCCAGGACTGATTTCTTCTAGGATGGACTGGTTGGATCTCCTTGCAGTCCAAGGGACTCTCAAGAGTCTCCTCCAACACCACAGTTCAAAAGCATCAATTCTTCGGTGCTCAGCTTTCTTTACAGTCCAAGTCTCACATCCATAAATGACTACTGGAAAAACCATAGCCTTGACTAGATAGAACTTTGTTGGCAAAGTAATGTCTCTGATTTTTAATATGCTGTCTAGGTTGGTCATAACTTTCCTTCCAAGGAGTAAGCGTCTTTTAATTTCATGGCTGCAGTCACCAGCCGCAGTGATTTTGGAGCCCCCCAAAACAAAGTCAGCCACTGTTTCCAATGTTTCCCCATCTATTTACCATGAAGTGAGGGGACCGGATGCCACGATCTTAGTTTTCTGAAAGTTAAGCTCTCAGCCAACTTTTCACTCTCCTCTTTCACTTTCATCAACAGGCTCTTTAGTTCTTCCTCACTTTCTGCCATAAGGGTGGTGTCATCTCCATATCTGAGGTTATTGATATTTCTCCTGGCAATCTTGATTCCAGCTTGTGCTTCCTCCAGCCCAGCGTTTCTCATGATGTACTCTGCATATAAATTAAATAAGCACAGGGACAATATACAGCCTTGACGTACACCTTTTCCTATTTGGAACCAATCTCTGGTTCCCTGTCCAGTTCTAACTGCTGCTTCCTGACCTGCATACAGGTTTCTCAAGAGGCATCTCAGGTGGGCTGGTATTCCATCTCCTTCAGAATTTTCCACAGTTTATTGTGATCCATACATTCAAATGCTTTGGTATAGTCAATAAAGCAGAAATATACGTTTTTCTGAAACTCTCTTGCTTTTTTGATGATCCAGCAGATATTGGCAATTTGATCTCTGGTTCCTCTGCCTTTTCTAAAACAAACTTGAACATCTGGAATTTCAGGATTCATGTACTGTTGAAGCCTCTCTTGGAGAATTTTGAGCATTACTTTGCTAGCGTGTGAGATGAATGCAATTATGCGGTAGTTCGAGCATTCTTTGACATTGTCTTTCTTTGGGATTGGAATGAAAACTGACCTTTTCCAGTCCTGTGACCACTGCTCAGTTCCCCATGTTTGCTGACATATTCAGTACAGCACTATCACAGCATCATCACTTATGATTTGAAATAGTTCAACTGGGATTCCATCACCTCCACTAGCTTTGTTCGTAGTGATGCTTCCTAAGGTCCACTTGACTTCACATACCAGGATGTCTGGCTCTAGGTGAGAGTGAGTGATCACATCATCATGATTACCTGGGTGGTGGAGATCTTTTTTGTACAGTTCTTCTGTGTAGTCTTGCCACCTCTTCTTAATATCTTCTGCTTCTGTTAGGTCCATACGATTTCTGTCCTTTATTGAAACCATTTTTGCATGAAATGTTCCCTTGGTATCTCTAATTTTCTTGAAGAGATCTCTAGTCTTTCCCATTCTATTGTTTTCCTCTATTTCTTTGCATTGATTGCTGAGGAAGGCTTTCTTATCTCTCTTTGCTATCTTTGGAACTCTGCATTCAAATGGGTATAGCTTTCCTTTTCTCCTTTGCTTTTTGCTTCTCTTTTTTTCACAGCTATTTTTAAGGCCTCCTCAGACAGCCATTTTGCTTTTTTGCATTTCTTTTTCTTGGGGATGGTCTTGATCACTGCCTCCTGTACAATGTCACGAACCTCTGTCCATAGTTCATCAGACACTCTGTCTATCAGATCTAGTCCCTTAAATCTATTTCTCACTTCCACTGTATAGTCATAAGGTATTTAATTTAGGTCATATCTGAATGGTCTAGTGGTTTTCCCCACTTTCTTCAATTTAAGTCTGAATTTGGCATTAAGGTGTTCATGATCTGAGCCACAGTCAGCTCCCAGTCTGTTTTTGCTGACTGTATAGAGCTTCTCCATCTTTGGCTGCAAAGAATATGATCAACCTGATTTTGATGTTGACCAGCTGGTGATGTCCGTGCGTAGACTCTTCTCTTGTGTTGTTGGAAGAGGGTGTTTCCTATGACCAGTACATTCTCTTGACAGAACTCTATTAGACTTTGCCCTGCTTCATTTTGTACTCCAAGGCCATGTTTTCCTGTTACTCCAGGTGTTTCTTGACTTCCTACTTTTGCATTCCAGTTCTCTATAACGAAAAGGACATCTTTTTTGGTGATCTTCTAACACCCCATCTCACTGTGCCATGTTCTTCATAAAGAAAAATGCTACCAATGATGGGCATATAGCAGTTATTAGTGGATTTCTCACATTTAGCTGACCTCTTTTATTTGTGCTTGGCACAGAATTTTATATGAACATTACAGCTATGCTGAATTTCATTGTTAGGTAGAGTTGGCCTATGATACTCCAGTCTTGCTGATCTTGCCTCCAACTATGCTTCTAATATCACATTAGCTCATGATCACACACACACACACACACACACACACACACACACACACAATGTACCTCTCACTTGTCCAATAAGCTTCACCAGTTTACTCTATTTGTTGTTTTCTTGAGCATTTAAGGAAACAGGCTCATCAGTTTTGGCGAGTAACACTTATACAGAAATCCCTCCTTGCTGGTAGTCTTTAAATCTAAGTATTAAAAGGCCTAAATTTACCACAAATAAGTAGAATTATTTTATTCAGTTGATATAAACAGTACAAACTTTATCTTATTCTCTAAAATACAACACTCTTAAAAATAAGATATAACAGAATTAGTTTGTGATTTGTCCATTAGTTCTCCTCCCCAAAACAGTTGAAGAAGAGGTATGGAAATAATTAAATGATACATAAATTAAACTTCATCAGCTTGAAACAACCTTTAATTTTATTCACAAGCTTTTTGGAACTTGATTCTTTCAGTGTTCAACTTGACACAGGCACTATATACTAAAGATAAGGAAGAAATTTCATGACCCATTTATTATTTTTACAGTCCAATATTTCTGTCGAGTGCCTAACTTCTATAGTGAGAGGCACTGCAGAGAAACATAGATCAGTGCCACAGACAGGAATATGACCCAAGAATACCAACCAGATTTGCTATTTTGTTGGTTTGTTTTTATAATTTTTACCTGGATAAAGCAACCCTTCTCTCTACAAAATAGTATTTCTTTGATTTATCTAAAAGATAAATAAATATTTCTTATTACTAGGTGTAATTCATAATTTTTATGTATAATGAAAATGCCCCTGTGAAAGATAGTTAAAGAGAACTGGAATTGCCAAACGATACTGTTAGGTTTATATTTTTGTCACCATTTGTAATCACAATAAAGAAGCCATAAAGCAAGTTACTAGTTAACTAACCTCCTAAAAAATATCTGATGAAAAAGATACCCATCAAGCTTGAAAATATCTCCTTCTGCCACACAGCAAAAAAGGAAAACAAAAAAGATTAGTCTAGCAAAATTAAATATAGAAATAAATTACAAGGAGGATTCATTATAAAGAATTAACATATATTATGTGAATTTATAAAATAACAAATTTGACTCTATGAGTAATATTTTGCTTTCCATTTGTTTCCAATCAATTGTGGGAATAATGCTAATTCTGGTGATCATGAGGCAAGATGATTATTTCTAAGTTCTCATCTTATATTTCAAAGTTTTGAAAGTTAATAAGGCATTTGTGTTGAAAATCTTTTAATACTTGGTCCTCAGGACAATATTATCTCTTGGCTATCACCAACTTGAATGCTTAGGACACTCCTAGGTCTCCTTTAATTGTTTTCCCACTTCTCACAGCCACTAAATTTTAGAAAGTGTAAGTGTTTATTTATGTGTATCCTTTATGCACACTCACTTTTATGATGATTTTAATGAATACTGCAGTTTTAAATGTGTTCTATAAAACTGCTTTGGTCAAAATGTGGATCCCCTCATGGCCCCTGTTGTTGATATCACACTACCCAATTTTAATTGGTTTATTTAGCTTTTTTATTACTTTTTCTCTTTTTTTCCCTGTTTCATTAAAGTTTATTTTAATCCATTGAATTGATTTTTCAATCCAGGGTGGCATGAATTTACTTCCCCTTGAATTTTAACTAACTGGCCATCATAACTGAAAAAAATAATTTTAAAAAAAGCAACTCTGTATTGCATACTATGACAGATATCCATCCGTGTACCTGAAAGTGGGTAGATTAGAACCCAGAGGATGTGGTTGAGTGAACGAAGTCATAGTAGAAGCAGCCTCAGCAGAGAATGTGGTGGCAGGTCTGGCATCTGTTCAGCATGACCTTTCTGACAGAGGAGATGGAGAGTGAAAGAGGAAGTTGGGGTCTGCCTGGCCATATATACTGTAGCTGGAGGAACTCATTGCTCTACCTGAGAAGAAAGCACATGATGGGGAGGAAGAGAGTTAGGCACACCAAGAAAACTGAAGGAAAGCATGTTCTGTTGTTTAGCATCAGATTCTCTCAAGAGGACCACCCATAAACCTCTGGAACCCCCAACTTGAGCATGACCTTACCAGATAATGGGATATCCAAAGCCCCAAATGCCAAGTACACATTTACCCCTTCTCTTCTACTACCACCCCCTTTGCCCCCTCAACTAGCTTTTCCTTTTTTAGACACCTGCTACAAACTTAAGAGCATGTCTGCTCCATCAAGAGAAACCAGAAACTTGTGTATACACACACTTCTAGAAAGGCTTCTAATTACCAACCTACTGAATTGTTAGAATCAAAGTAAAGAAAGTCTTTTCTAAATAAGAAAGGGTTCTGTTCCTTCAAATGTGGCAGCAGAGCACTTTTCATCAAAACCATAAACAAATCACGGTAATAAAATACAAAAATAAATAAATAAATAAATAAAAGATCAAATTTCCAGCAATCAGTCCCAAAAAACTGTTTTAAAGAAATTAAACTCATAAAGGCATTAGAAGTAGACCAGATCATGTGGAAGGGAAAATAACTAAGTTAGAGGATAGGATTATAAAAATAATTCAGTTTTATGAGAAGAGACAGCTAAGATTTTAAACAGCTAAGAAGCCCTACATGATCTATCTGACTTCATTAGGAAAGCCAAGATAAATTAATGGATATAGTGGAAGGGGATGAGGGGAATAAGAAAAGAGTGAGAATATTTTAAAAAATATCTGAAAGCTCCCCAAACCTAAAGAAGAGCTTAATATATAAGTGCACAAAGTGATAGAACACATTGCTACCTCAATGCAAAGACTTCTTCAAGATATATTAAAGAAACCATCAAAAATCAATAAATAAAGAATTTTAAAGTCAGTCAGTGAGAACATGTAGCTCAGTAGGTAAAGAATCTACCTGCAATGCAGGAGACCTGGGTTAGAACCCTGGGTTGGGATGATCCCCTGGAGAAGGAAATGGCAGCCCACTCCACTATTCCTGCCTAGAAAATCCCATGGATAGAGAAGCATGGTTGGTTATGGTCCATGGGGGTCACAAAGAATCGGACATGACTTAGCAAGTAAACCACCAACCACCAGTGAGAACAAGACAGTAATTAACAAAGGAACTACTCCCCACCTTAGTTTATCTGCAGATTTTTCAGCAGAAACTCTAGCAGTCAGGAGAAAAACTGCCAGCCAAGACTACTCTATCAGACAACGTTATCTTTCAGACATAAAGGAAAAATAAAGGCTTTTTCAGACAAACAAAAACTGAGGGAGTTCACCACCAGACTTCTATTATACAAAATGTTGAGATTTTCAAGCTGAAACAAAATGATTAAATCACACAAAGCAGTGATCAAAGTGATAAATAGAATTTAAAATATGTAACTTTTATTAAGAGTTGCATGTTAAACTCTTAATTATAGCATATAGTTTAAAAGAAAAGCACATTAAAAATAACTATAGCTACTACAAACTGACAATAAAATCACAGCATTAAGAGAAAATTGGTGACTCAAAAATATAAAAGGGAAAGAGTAAAAGGATGGAAACTTCATAGGCAAATAAAGATATATTCCTGTCAGTAGAAAAAATGACTATTTTATCTTTAAATTGTTTTAGGTAAACTTCATGATAACCACACAGTCAAAGGCTTTGGCATAGTTGATAAAGCAGATATAGATGTTTTTCTGGAACTCTCTTGCCAATGGATGTTGGCAACATGAACTCTGTGGATCACCACAAACTGTGGAAAATTCTGAAAGAGATGGGAATACCTGACCACTTGACTGCCTCTTGGGAAATCTGTTTGCAAGTCAGGATGCAACAGTTAGACCTGGACATGGAACAATAGATTGGTTCCAAACAGGAAAAGGAGTACATTAAAGCTGTATATTATCACTCTGCTTATTTAACTTATATGCAGAGTACATCATGAGAAACTCTGGACTGGATGAAGCACAAGCTGGAAAAAGATTGCTGGGAGAAATATCAATAACTGCAGATATGCAGATGTCACCATTCTTATGGCAGAAAGCAAATAACTACAGAGCCTCCTAATGAAAGTAAAACAGGAGAATGAAAAGGTTGGCTTAAAACTCAACATTCAGAAAACTAAGATCGTGGCATCAGGTCTCATCACTTCATGGCAAATAGATGGGGAAACAATGGAAACAGTGGCTGACTTTTTTGGGGGGGCTCCAAAATCACTGCATGTGGTGACTGCAGCCATGAAATTGAAAGACAGTTACTTCTTGGAAGGAAAGTTATGACCAACCTAGACAGCATATTAAAAAGCAGAGATATTGCTTTGCCAACAAACGTCCGTCAAGTCAAGGCTATGGTTTTTCCAGTAGAAATGTATGGATATGAGAGTTGGACTGTGAAAAAAGCTGAGCACCGAAGAATCGATGCTTTTGAATTGTGGTGTTTGAGAAGACTCTTGAGAATCCCTTGGACTGCAAGGAGATCCAACCAGTCCATCCTAAAGGTGATCAGTCCTGGATATTCATTGGAAGGGCTGATGTTGAAGCTGAAACTCCAATACTTTGGCCATTTGATGTGAAGAACTGACTCTTTTGAAAAGACCTTGATGTTGGGAAAGATTAAAGGTGGGAGGAGAAGGGGACAACAGAGGATGAGATGGTTGGATGGCATCTCTGACTCAATGGACATGAGTTTGGGTGAACTCTGGGAGTTGGTGATGGACAGGGAAGCCTGGTGTGCTGCAGTCTATAGGTCACAAAGTGTGGGACATAACTGAGCGACTGAACTGACCATGATAGCCACAAAGCAAAATTCTAGGGCAGAGACAAAATGACCAAAAAAAAAAAAAAAAGTCGTGGGGAAGACTGTGCAAGTCATCATTAAACCACCAACTTACAAAGGTGGACATAAACAAAAGGGAAAAGAAACAATGAAGAGATAAAATAATTAGAAGGGAAAATATAAAATGTTTACATAAAAATTCTTACAGTAAATTCTTACATAAAAATAATCACCCTAAATGTAAGTGGCTTGAACTCACTAATCAAAAGGAACAGAGTGACTGGATGGATAAAAAGCAAGATCCAACCTATATGCTACCTATGAAAGACTTGTTCAAGCTCTAAGGGCACACAAAGACACAAAATGGAAATATAGAAGATGATATTACAAGCAAACATTAAACAAGAAGGCAGGTGTAACCTTACTTATATTAGATCAAATAGACTTCAAGTCAAAACTACAATAAGATACAAAGAAGGACATGATATACTAATAAATGGGTCAGTACATGAAGAAGATATATCATTGTAAATATATACATGCTCCTAAAACTTGAACATCAAAATATATTATTTGAACAAAAAAAAAGATCTTAAAAGAGAAATAGACAACAATAGAATAATTACTGGAAGCTTCAGTATTCCACTAGGCAATGGATAACTTGACCAGACAAAAAATTCAACAAAGCAAAATTAGAAGTGAACCACACTATAGAACAAATCAACTTAATAGAACATTGCATCCAATAGCAGAATACACATTCTTCTCAAGTGCACATGGAACATTCTCCAGGATATATCATATGATAGATCACAAAACAAATCTTAGCAAATTTAAAAAGACTGAAATCATGACCATTATCTTCTCTGACCACTGTGGTGTGAAACTAGAAATCAAGAGTAAGAATGAAGTGAGATCTACAAATATTTGGAAAATATACAACCATTCAGTCAAAACAGAAATTCAATAAAAAATTTAAAATATCAAGAGAATTAAATGAAATGAAACAGAAATGCAACCTATCAAACATTGTCAGTTCAATTCAGTCACTCAGTCGTGTCTGACTCTTTGCTACCCCATGGATGCAAAGTCTTCCCTGTCCATCACCAACTTCTGGAGCTTACTCAAACTCATGTGGGATGCAACAAATGCAGTTCTCAGAGGAAAGTTTATAGCAATAATTTCATATTTAAATAAATTAGAAGGATATCAAACAGCCATGGTTAACAACTCAAAGATCTAGGAAAAGAACAAATTAATTTTAAACAATCAAAAGGAATCAATGATAAAGTCCAGTGATAGAAAGCATAAAGTACATAACAGAAAAGCAGTAGAAAAGAGAAACAAAATTAAGTACAGCTTCTTTGACAAGATAAACAAAATTTGAAAATCTTTAACTAGACTAAATGAAAAGAGAAAAGACTCAAAATTTGCAATGAAAGAGGAGACAGTACAACTGATATCACAGAAATATATAGAATCATATAAACTAGGGACAATTATATGCCAACAAATTACATAACCTAGGGTAAAGGGATATATTTTTAAAACATACAACCTGCCAGGATTGAATCAGGAATAAATTGACCCCATGGTCTTCCAAGCTCCTCTATACATGGATTTTTCCAGACAAGAATACTAGAGGGGGTTGCCAGTTCCTTCTCCAGGGAATATTCCTGACCCAAGATTGAACCCAGGTCTCCCACATTGCAGGCATATTCTTTGCCATCTGAGCCACCAGTGAAGCCCCAAGAAAATTTGAACTGAACAATAATGAATTAAAAGATTGACCCATCCTCCAAAAATCTTCCAACACAGAAACTCCAGGACTGAATGGCTTCACTGGAAATTTCTACCAAAAATTTAAAGAAGAATTAAGACCAATTCTCCCCAAACTCTTCCAAAATATTGACAAGGGATGCTTTCAAACCCATTTTAGAAAGCTGATTTTATCTGGGTTTGATATCAAAACCAGATAAAGATGCCACAATTAAAACTATAGTCTGGCTTAAAGCTATAGTCAAATATCTCTGATAAGTATAGATACAAAATTCTCAAAAAAATATTTGTGCACCATGTCCAAGAATACATTAAAAGGATGAACCACAACCAAGCAAGATTTATCCCTGAGATACAATAATGGTTTATCATAAGAAAATCAATAAATATAGTACATCATATCAATACAATTAAAGATGAAAATTGCATGATCATTTTAGTAAATACAGAAACAAAATATTTGACCAAATGCAACATCCTTTCATGGTTAAAAAAAAAAAACCCTTAAGAGACTGGGTATAGAAGGAACATACCTCAAACTAATAATGGCCATATATAACATATCTACAGCTAACATTATATTAAGTGGAGAAAAATATAACAGGTTTCCTGTAAGATTAGAAACAAGCATGGCCACTCTCATCACTCCTATTCAATATAGTACTGACTAGTACTAACTAGGGCAATAAGATAAGGAAATAAAGTCATTCAAATCATATAGGATGATGTAAAATTATCACTATTTGCTTATAATATGATTTTGCACATAGAATACCCCAGAATGAGTCAAAAATAATGAACATTTTCAGTAAAGTGGCAGGATATATAATCAACATATGCAAATCAATTTCATTCCTTTACACTAATAATGAAGCGATTGAAAAAGAAATGTTATCCCATTTACAATAGCATCAACTAAATACGTAATACTTAGAAATAACTTTAACCAAGGGAGTGAAAGGTATGTACAATGAAAACTACAAGTATTTACTGAAAGAAAGTGAAGACACAAACAAATGGAAAGACATCTTACATTCTTGGATTATAATAATAATTATTGTTAAAATGGCCATACTATCCAAAGCCATCTACAGGCTTTAATGTAATCCCCATCAAAATACCAAAAACATTCTTCATATAAATTGAATAAATAATCTTAAAATTTGTTTGGAACCACAAAAGACACAGAAGAGCCAAAGGGATTCTGAGAAGGAAGAAAAAAAATTTTAGAAGTACGCTTCAAGATTTAAAACTATACTAAAAAGTCATAATAATCAAAATAGTATGTTACTGGAAAAAATAGACACACTGACCAATAGAACAGAACATTAACCCAGAGTTAAATCCCAGCATATGCAGTCAACGATACAGTCAAGGTAGCCAAGAATACCCATGCAGGGAAAGGATAGTCTTTTCAAATGATGCTTGGAAAATTGGAGAAATAGATGTGGAACTATGTAATTGAACCCATATCTCAAACCACTCAGAAAAAAATAGTTCAAAATGAACAAAAGACTTACACTAAAGACCTGATACCATAAAATCCCTAGAGAAAAACAGAGGGAAATAGCTCTCTGATATTGGTTGTGGCAATGTTTTTTTAAACATGTCAAAGGCACAAACAATAAAAGCAAAATCAACAAATAAAACTATGTCAAACTCAAATGTTCTGCACAGCAAAACAAACAATCAAAAAGATAAAAAGACAATAGAATGGGAGAAAAATTTTGCAAATTACATATAGGATAAGCAGTTAATATCGAAAATATATAAAGAACTCAGTCAACTTAGTAACAGCAACAACAAAAAAATGAAATAATCTAGTTAAAAAAATAGAAGTAAAGAGATACTTTTCAAAGAGGACATCAAAATGGCTGATAGACACATGAAAAGATGCTTAACATCATTAATCATCATGGAAATCAAATGAAACCACAGTAAGATATAATTTCACAATAGTTAGAATGGCAGTTTCAAGAAGACAAGAGACAATGGCACTAGAAAATGTAGTAAAAGGGGAATAATTATACACTGTAGAGGAGAACATAGCTTGGTCAATCATTTTAGTAAACAATATAGAGCTTTCACCAAAATTACAACTCAATCTACCATGTAGTCTCGAAATTTCACTTCTGGGTATATACTCAAAGGAAATTAATACAGGGTTTGAGTGAGAAATATGCACTCCCAGGCTTTCCAGATAGTGCTAGTGGTAAAGAACCTGCTTACCAATACAGGAGACCTAAGAGATGTAAGTTCAATCCCTGGTTGGGGAAGATCCCCTTGAGAGGGGCATGGCCACCCACTCCAGTATTCTTGCCTGGAGAATCCCATGGACAGAGGAGCCTGGAAGACTACAATCCATACGATTGCACAGAGTTGAACACAACTGAAGTGTCTTAGAATGCATATATACACTCCCACTTTAACTGCAGGATTATTCACAATTGCCAAGATATGGAAACAACCCACAAACCCATTAACATATGAATGTGTTAGGCAGAAATTTAGGCATGAGCAATGAGAGGTGGCCTAGCTGAAAAGGTTGCAAACTGATCTCTAAACCCCAGCCTGGACATGCCCAGGTGAGTTCACAGATATGCTACAAGAATAACCACAGAGACTTTTCCAACTCCTGTGCATGTGCCCCTGGGTACACAGTAGATACAAACTAACCAAAGGGGTTTCTCCAATTCAGGCACATGCATCTCTGATACACAGGTATGTATGTGTTCAACTAACCTTAGGCAGCCAGGAGCCCATTAAGGGTTCATAAATATTTCATACATCTGACTGTAACAGACTGAACTATGGGAAAGATATGGATACTAGAGTCTGTCGTTATGTAACTTGCAACTGTCAATCAAAGCTCTCAGTCCATGCCAGCCTAGATGAATATGAAAAAGTCCTATTTTGCATGTACCCAGACACTCCCTCTTCCCTCACTGGCCTTGGGCATACATACATTTGAATTCTCTCTCCTAACTGGTGGCATGTATGACTGAGGGCAGGAGGAGAAAGAGACGACAGAGGATTAGATAGTTGGATGGCATCACCAACTCAATGGACATGAGTTTGAACAAACTCTGGGAGATAGTGAAGGACAGGGAAGCCTGATGTGCTGCTGTACATGGGATCACAAATAGTCAGACACAACTTAGTGACTGAACAACAACAAAAAACAACAAGCTCTATTTTTTGCAATGCAGAACCAAGAGGAGAAGATGGAAAGTATAAAAAGGAAAGCCAAGATGGATTGTTGCCACTCCTTTGGGGTCAGCCTGCTCCCATGATTTGGGAATGTACTATCTGCTGTCTGTTTAATATAAGTTCTGTCTGCTTGAGCTCTAACTGAGCTGTAACTAGTCTGTTGTTTCAAGTTCTTTCTATGATGAGACAAGAGTTGAGAAATCAGCCTTCCTGAGCTGCAATTATTCCATCATTCCAAATCATTGTTAAGATAAGATAAGAACTGAGGGAGAGAAATAAACCAACTTAACAAATGGATATAAAGATGTGGTACATATTCACAAGAAATATTCAGTGATGAAGAAAGAGGCCGTCCTTCCACTTGTTACAACACGGATGGATGCTGAGCACTATGCTAAAGCAAGGTAAGTTATATACAGAAAGACAAATACTGCATTATATCACTTATATGTGGAATCTAAAAATGTTAAACTTGGATAAAACGGAGTAAAATGGTGGTCACCAGGAGATGGAAGAGAGTGGATAAGGGTGGATTTTGTTTAAAGATACAAACTTTTAACAAGTAGTAAATAAGCCATAGAGATCTAAGACACTCTACAATGAATATAGATAATAATACCATACTAAAATTATGTAATATGATGAATCACTACATTGGCAATGATATTGCAATATATAAAAGTATCAGATATGTTGTATACCTTAAAATTACATAATGCCACATGTTTTTTGTTTTATTTTTAAATAGGCAAATAAATTGAAAACTTTTATATATTAATATATTATTTTAACATATATGCAAATGACCAAACGGCACAAAAAGTTGCTTAAAATATGTCATTAGAGAAATGCAAGTTAAAACTACAATGAGTTATCACTTCACACCTGCTAAGATGGCTTAATTCAAAAAGACAAAAAATAGAAAGTGTTAGAAAACATGTGGGAATTGGAACCCTCAGATATTGCTGGTAAGAATGTAAAATGATTCAGTTTCTCTGGAAAACAGTTGAGCAGTTTCTCAGAAAGATAAACATAAAGTTCCATATGGCCCAGCAATTCTATTTTTATAATAGATATGTACCCAGGAGAATCGAAAAATGTAAGTTCCTGCAAAAATGTGAACACAAATATTTATAGCAGCATTATTCATAATGGGCAAAAAGTAAAAATTGATAAATACATATATATATTATTTATACAACAATATATATTTCAGCTAAAAAAGGAACAAATACATTCTGGAACATGGGCAAATCTGGAAACCATGATACTAAATGAAATAATCCAAATACAAAAGATCATACATTGTAAGATTATATTGATATGAAATGTCCAGAAGAATCTAGAGGGACAGATAGCAGATTAATGGTGGAAAAACGCTGGGGAAGGAGATTGAAATGGACAGTGATTGTTAGTGTGTGTTGAGATCTCTTTACTTGTCTGAGAAAAATATTCTAGAATTACATAAAAGTGATAGTGGCATGGCTATGTGAAAATAATAAAAATCATTAAATCATAGATATATAAAGGTTACTTTGTAGTATACAAACAGTATTTCAATTAAATAATGATAAATAACCATCAAATTCACCTACTTGTCATCTACTTGATTAATGCGAAAGTTGCTCAGTCGTGTCCAACTCTTTGCAACCCCATGGGCTATGTGTGAAAGTGAAAGTGAAGTCACTTAAGCCTGTCAGACTCTTTGCAACCCCAAGGACTCTAACCTATCAAGATCCCCCGACCATGGAATTTCCCAGTCAAGAATGCTGGAGTGGGTTGCCATTTCTTCTCCAGGGGATCTTTCCAACCCAGGGATCAAACCCAGGTCTCCCACACTGCAGGCTGATTCTTTACCAGCTGAGCCACAAGGGAAGCCCAATAATACTGGAGTGGGTAGCCTATCCCTTCTCCAGGGGATCTTCCCGACCCAGGAATCGAACCGGGATCTCCTGCATTGCAGCGGATTCTTTACCAACTGAGCTATCAGGGAAGACTACTTGACTATTAGACATATCAAATTTACTTTCTGAAACTCAGTTTTTTGTCTGCAAAAAATATCGATAAACACTAATGACAACAAGGAAATACTCCTTCTAGTTTTTCAAAATTTAGTAAGTGACAAGTCTATTTTCCAGTTGTCCAAGTTAAAATCTTAAAGTACTACTTGCTTCTCTAACTATCATATCATGATAGTAAATTCCAGAAATTTTACCTTTCAAAAAGTCCATTTTTAAAAATTGAAATAAAATCCACATAACATAAAACTAATTTTTCAAGTTATGTAATTTACTGGTTTTTAGTATATTTAAAAGTTGTGCAGTCATCATCACTATCTAATTACTGAACATTTTCAACAGCAAAATAAACAAAAACAAAATAAAAAAAAAGCTTATGACTTGCTTGTCTTATTCCTGACTTAGAGAATAATCTTTCAGTGTTACACCATTAAGTATATCTTGTGTATGTTCAGTCATGTCTGACTCTTCGCAACCCCATGGACTGTAGTCTTCCAGACTTCCTGGCTATGAAATTTTCCAGGTAAGAATCCTGGAGTGGGTTACCCCTTTCTACTCCAGTGTATCTTTCTGACCCAGGATCAAGCCCACCTCTCTTGATTCTCCTGCATTGGCAGGTGGATTCTTTACCACTGTGCCACCTGGGAAGCCCCAAATATATCTTAGCTCTGCGTTTTTCATGGATGTCCTTTTTCAGGTTGATGAATTTTCATTTTATTTCTAGTCTGTTGGATATCTTTATCAAGAAATAGTGCTATGTTTTATCAAGTACTTTTTGCATCTATTGAGATAATCATGCATTTTACCCCTAAATACCCATATCTAACTATTTACTACTCTCAGCAACTTCCAATTACTACTTAGATCAAACCATTATCATTTATGTAGGCTATGACAATATCCCACTAAATGAACTTCCTCCTAATTTCCTCCCTCACTACTATGTACTCCTCAAACTATGAGTGATACTCTTCTAAAACATAAATCACATTATGTCACTCTTTTCCTTTCATTTTCCAAAGGCTTCTATTTCCCAGAGTAAAATCTAAATCCCTTACCACAACCAAAAGACCTTCTGTATTATGCCTCTTTCATCCTCATACCTCACATCCTACAACTCTTTATCTCTTAAAATACTGTTTTACAAGTGTACTTGTTGCTTTACTATACAGGAGTCATTTATTGGATGTTTAGTAAATGTTAAACATCCATGACAATTATTATGAAAGATACAAAAGTTAAGAAGTTTCAGACTCTCAGCTTAAAGTATCTTAAGTTTTCATAGTAAACAACTAGATACACAAATAAGTAGTTAAAATAAAAATCAATATACTACAAAAGGTAAAAGATTTTTAGACATCCTGGAAGTTCAATATAGTGAGAGATTTCCCTAATGGATAAAATCAAGAAAATGTTGATTGGCAATAAAATATTTTCAGTTGGCCTGGAAGAACAGGTTGGATGGAAAAAAAAACAAAAATAGCTCATCTCTAATGGATGGAAAACAAGAGATGGATTGTATTTTTCCTTAATTCTTTGCTCCCCAGAAATTTTTAACAATATAAGAAGTATCCTTTGCATAATTTTTAAGTACTGCTTAAAATAATATTATTTTATATGTTCTTGGAATCAACTAAAATAATAAGAGGAATGTAACAGAACATAGAACACAAAGTAATCCTTGAACATATTATTTGTTATTATGATTTACTTACATGGTTACTTCAAAAGCTCTTTTCAAAATGCAAAATTAAGTAAGAATACCAATACTAATGAGAAAATATACTTGCATAAAATTATTTTATATTGTTATACATACAAATCAGAGGACGTTGGTGATATTATTAATTCACTACTCTCTTTGTGGCATATGTGATAAGAACTTTAGTGCAATAATGAAATGAATTTATACTGTACTTTCAGAGCAATATTTCAACATTTAGAAAATGTTCACATTTTGGTTTAATAGATTATAATGGGCAAAGTTGTAATTGCAGCATAAATGAAAGAGAACTTTCTTTTGTACATAATTTCTACACTGTAATTTTGGCTAATATTAAAGTTACTTGAACTGAATTAAAATAGGAATTGAAATTCATTAACTGATCTCATGAATGTGAATAATTATGAGGAAAAGTAAAGATGTATTGAATAAGACAACTGGATAAAATTAGCCAAGTAAGAATTGTGTGGTTTAACAAAGTACAAATGGCCGACATTACTTAAGGTCGACAAAAATGGCCATTCTCAAGATTATGTATAGTTATGGAGGAATTACCAGAATAGTGAAAATGGATTTTAGAAAATCCTTTGCACCAAGATTTTGCATATTTGCACATGAACTGGTCTTTTTCTGGACTTGCCTTGTCTAAACAAGGTTGATTCTTACAAATAAACACAAGAGTATGTGGCCAGTTCAGGTTATAGAGTTTATAGAATGCAGATGGGCATTGCCATGTTGATGAACAATGCAAGGTTGACTATATAAGTATCACTGCAATGATATCCTCTAGAGCCATCTGGCATTGTTTTTCAGATGTACCTCTGGGGACTCATCAGAACCTTAAAGCAGTAACTCTTTTCTCACTATCAAAACTACTGTAATAGAATTTTCTGGTATTTATATGTCAATAGTCTCTAGGAAGTTTCCCTTTAAAATTTATATCTTCTAGAGATTGATGCAGGGTGCTATTATCATTTAGCTTTTCCCCCTTAATACTCATTCTTTCAAATTGGGAAATTGATGATGAAATATAAAGGTCAGTAATAAAGAAGATACCTAGGTATAATGTGACAAATGTATGTGTTTTCTGTATGTATATGCTGTTGCTGCTGCTGCTGCTGCTAAGTCGCTTCAGTTGTGTCTGACTCTGTGTGACCCCATAGATGGCAGCCCACCAGGCTCTGCCATCCCTGGGATTCTCCAGGCAAGAATACTGGAGTGGGTTGCCATCTCCTTCTCCAGTGCATGAAAGGGAAAAGTGAAAGTGAAGTCACTCAGTCGTGTCTGACTCTTAGCGACCCCATGGACTGTAGCCTACCAGGCTCCTCTGTCCATGGGATTTTATGCATCTGAGTACAAATATATGCACATAACACTTCACAACTTAGAGCAACGGAAATTGTATTAAAAATTTTTACTGTTGAGGGTAACTGAGATGATTCCTTGAAGAAATACATAGTCTAATTGCTAACATTGAAATCCCATAAAATACAAGTAATGCTATGATAATTTTTTGAATAGCTGGATAAAAAAGACATAAAGTTAAATCATTGAAATAAAATAAAGCTGGAAAGTTTACAAAGATATAACATCCCTCTCTGCAGATCAACATTACAATCTTATAGGTCTAATATGAAATTGAAATCATAGATTTTTAAAGCTTATATTTCCAATGAGTTGGCAAGATTTTTAGGTATAATCTGTTTTGAGGTATTGATCATAATTCTGAAAGACACTAAATTTACTTGCTGTCAAGGTAACAAAATGCAAAGAAATCAACATATCATTGCCTAATTTTAACCTTGAGTATTCATTGAAGGTTATTACATGAGGTATTTACAACTCTTTAAATAATAGATAATAATGAGCATCTATTACTTAAATGAACAATTCTGGGATTACCTAGCTGAAAATATCTGTAGGAAAAAATACTACTTCATTAGACTTTATACATAAATGGAAAACAGGTTAAGCACAAAAAGAACTAGAAAATAATAACTCCTAAATTAAGACCATAGGAACTTTGAAGAAAGTTTAAAAAGAAACTAACTTAGACTCTTAGACAATGTAAATATCATCTGGAATGAAACATTTTTTGTTTACTTTTTTATAGAAAAAGTAAAGCTTAAAACCAAAAACAGAAAGAACTGTTTTTATTGTGGGAAAGTTAATATAAAGAAAGTCATTTTAAAAAGTGAAAGTATCCAAGTAAAAAACATGAAATATATATTTCATTGAGTATTCCAAAATGACTAAAGTTAAAATTCTAAAGTAACATTTAATGAAATAATTAATGATTTTAAATAAATAGCTATTGGAATCATAATTGAAAAATAATTTTCTGGTAATGATATATTTAAATGTCTTAAAATTCCTTTAAAATAAACAAAAAACCTTTATAAAAGTAACAAGCACCCAAATTTATAACTATACTCCAAATTTATAACTATACTCCAAAGCAATAGTAATCAAAACAGCATGATACTGGTATAAAAGCAGATACATACATAAATGGAACAGAAGAGGGAGCCCGGAAATGAACCAACATCTATATGGTCAGTTAATCTACCACAAAGAGGGCAAGAATATTCAATGGATAAAAGACAGCTTCTTCAACAAATAATATAGTGAAAACTGGAAAATTACATGTAAAAGAATCGGACTTAATTTCTCATGCTAAATACAGAAATAAGCTCAAAATAGATGAAATGTAGGACCTGAGACAATACAATGTCTAGAAGACAATACAGGCAGTAAACTCTTTGATATAGATCTTAGAAATATTTTTGGATATGTTTCCTCAGGCAAACAAGAAAAACAGAAGCAAAAGCAAAAGTAAATAGAAAAGACATCAACTAAAAAGTTTTTACACAATGAAGAAAACTACCAATAAAACAAAAGGCTGACCATTGAATGGGAAAAATTACTTGCAAAATATATGTCTGATAAGGAAATAATATGTATTTGTATAATATTCAAAATACAAAAAAATTCATTCAACCCAACATAAAAGAAAGACATAACCTGATGATAAAATGAGCAGAGGACCTGAAGAGACATTATTCTAAGAAGACATACAGATGGCATACAAATACATGAAAAGATTCTCAACATCACTAATTATCAGGGAAACAGAATCAAAACCTCAATGATACACAACCTCACACCTATTAGAATGGCTATGATCAAAAGATAAGAAATAACAAGTGTTGACAAGGATGTGGAGAAAAGGGAACCTTGAGGCACTAATGGTGAGAATGTAAATGTGTGCAGTCACTATGGAGTTTCCTCAAAGATTAAAAAGCACACTAGTATATGATTGAACAATTCTACTTCTGGATATTTTTCCAAAAACTTCCCAAAACACTAATTTGAAAAGATATATGCACCCATATGTTCATTGCAGAATTATTCACAGTAGCCATGATAGGGAAGCAACCTAAGTACCAATCAATCGAAGAATGTGTAAAGATGTGGCATACATATATCACACACATACACACAATGGAATATTAATCAGCCATAGGAAAGAGTTAAAATTTGCCATTTGCAACAACATGGATGTATTGTATGTTGCAAAATGAAATTACTCATAAAAAGGCAAATAGAAAAAATGATTTTACCTATATGTGAAATCTAAAAATTTCTCTTCAAAGAGCCACAAGTTAGAGTCCCATATCTGGCTCCCTAGCCCGGGAATCCTATATTGGGAAGTTGAGACCCCAGAACGTTTGGATTTAAAAGCCAGCAGGGCTTTCTTTGGGGCTTCCCAGGTGACACTAGTAGTAAAGAACCTACTTGCCAATGTGGGAGACTCTAGAGATGTGGGTTTGCTCCTTGGGTTGGGAAGATCTCCTGGAGTAGCAAATGGCACCCGACTCCAGAATCCTTGCCTGGAAAATTCCATGGGGAGAGAACCCGGGCAGGCTACAGTCCATGGGTCTGCAAAGAGTCAAACAAGACTGAATACAACAACAGGGCTCTTTTTTGGGAGACTCAGGGACTGTGGAAGACAAGAGACTCCATTCTTAAAGGGCGCACAAAATTTTACATGGTCTGGAACCCAGTGTAGAGGCAGTAATTTGAAAGGAGCCTAAGTCAGACCCACCTGCTGATCTTGGAGACTCACTGGAGAGGCAGGAAGAAACTGGAATTTGCCCTGGGGGTACATACACTGGTGCCAGCCATTTTTGGATACTCATTCTATCACAAGAACACTGGTAATAAAAAGTGCCATTCTGGAATCTACCCTCTAGCTTATTAGTAAATGAACCCATTCCATCCTCCACCTTTTCTGTACCAACATTGGGACACTTCAGGCCAAGCAATAATCTAGATGGTTATTACATGTCCTCACTTATTAGCCGGCATGCTGTCTGTCCCCTGAGCCCACAGCTGTCCTATGACATGGCAGTGTCCACAAGAGGGACTATGACCCAGCTCCATACACCAGTAAGCAGGTACTAGTTCTAGGACCCCCAGGATCTTATAACCAGAGACCCTGTGGCCCAGCTCTGCTCACCAGTAGGCAGGCACCAGTTCTATGGGCCCCAGCCCTGCAGACTCATCAACTCCAGATTACCCAAGACCATACAACAAAAGGCTCTGGGACATGGTTCTGCCCATTGGTGAGCTGGCACTAGCCCCAGGACCTCCTACACTAGGACTGCTGTAGCCCCACAACCTGCTTTCTCAGAACATAACAAACACACCAGCAAGCTGGCATCATCTCTGGAATATCTGGGCCCAGGCTCTGTCCACCAGAAGGACTCCTTGGGCCCCTTAGCCAGTGGCTGCAGTATCCAGTCTATCCACCAACAGGCTAACACCAGATTTAGTATCCCCAAGGCCCTGTAGGCAGAGAGTCCAGCATGAAGCTCTGTCTATCACTGAGCTGGTACTGGCCCTAGCATCCACTGGGATTCCATAGCTAGCTTTCTCATGACCCTTCCAACTAGCAGTCAGCAACCTCCACAAAAGGCAGGGCCTGGCAACCAACCAGACCAGAGACCCAATCATGCCATACTGTCCACAGTAATCAGTCATCCACTATAAAAGGACATATGCAGGCCATATATGGGATACCCCAAGAGCATATAGCTCTGGTGATTAGACAGAAGCATGCACTTGGATGCCCAGCGCATCTCTTACAAAAGAGAAATCTCACATCACTTTCTCCAAGACTGGGAAACTTAGCAACTTATCTCATACATAGAAATAGAAAGAGCAAATTAGGCAAAATGAGGCAATAGAGGGAAATAGTCCAAATGAAGAAACAAGATAAAACCCCAGAAGGACTAATGACGTGGAGACAGATAATCGACACAAAGAGGACCACACTAAGATACATTTCAATTAATTAAAACAAATTAAAGATAAAAAATAATATTAAAAGCAGCGAGATTAAAACAAGCTATATATGAGGAAACTCCCTTATATAAGGATGATCTACTTTTCAATAGATTCTACAGGTGAGAAAGGAGTGGCATAATAATCTTAAAATGATGAAAGGGAAAGCCCTACAACCAGGAATACTCTTCTTAGGAAAGCTTTTGCACAGATTTTGTGGAAAATCAGAAGATTTAAGATGAGCAAATGAAAATTGAGTTTAGCATCACCACTCTACAAGAAAGGTTAGAGGAAATTATCTAAGCAAAAAAGGAAAAGATCACAACTAGAAACATAAAAGTAGTGGGGAAAAAAAGCTAATTGTTGAAGGCAAATATACAGTAAATGTAGTCAATCAACCACGTACAAAGCTTACAGAAAGAATAACAGACAAAAGTAGTAAAATTAACTATATCAGAAATAAGTACTTTAGTGACAAGTAAAACAAACAGACGGAATATATATTAACTAAAATAGTAATCATGGAGGAAAGGGAGTAAAAATCAGGATTATTAAAATGTACTTGAAATAAGAAATCAGCAAGTTGAAACACACACACACATACATATCCATAGATATACACTGCTATTACAAGCCTGAATAAAACTAAAGAGATAAAATATCTGTATTTGGAAAAACATAAGACAACGCTGAAAGAAACTGAAAATAATACAAACACATAGAAAAAATATATTACATCCCTGGAGTGAGAGAATTAAATAACAATACCACTCAAGACTATCCACAGATTTAATGCAATTCCTATCAAAATACTGAATGCACTTTACTAACAACCGGAAAGAATAGTTCTAAAATTTGTTTGGAAACACAAAACACCACAAATAACCAAGGCAATCTTAAGAAAGAAGCACAAATATGGAGGTATCACACTCCTAACTTTACATCACAAAAACAAAGTAGTCAAAACAGTATGGTACTGACACCAAAACATACATATCAATGAAATGGACTAGTGAGCCCAGACATAAACTTATGCATTTATGGTAAATTAATTATGACAAAGGGGGCGAGAATATACAATGGGCAGAAGGCAATTTCTTCAGGAAATGGTGCCAGGAAAACGATACCTGCATGTAAAATTTAGAATGAAATTAGAACATTTTCTCCCATGATATACAAAAATAAACTCAAAATGGACTAAAGGCTTAATAATAATTAAGACCAAAATATCAGAAAATGTCTAGAAGAAAACATATGCAGAATAATCTTTGACAGAAATGGTAGCATTTTTTTTTCTTTTTTCTTTTTTTTTGGTATCTGTCTTCTAAGGCAAAGGAAACAAACAAACAAAAAATGAAAAAATGGGATTAATTTAGCTTAAAATGTACAGCAAAGGAATCCATCATTAAACAAAAGATAACCTACTGAATGGGAGAAACTATTTGTAAATGACAATGAGCACATACAGAGTGCATACAGCTCAATATCCCCAAAAAACTACCCAATTAAAAAATGGGCAGAAGTTGTAAATAGATATTTTTCTTAAGAAGATATGTAGAGGCCAACAAGCTCATGATAAATATTCAACACCACTAATCGTTGGAGAAATGCAAATTTAAACCACAATAAACCTGTCAGAATGGCTATCGTCAAAAATACTACAAGTAAAAAATATTTGCAAGGATGTGGGAAAAAATGAATACTATATATTATTGTTGTGAGTATAAATTGGTGCACTTAAGGAAGACAGTATGGAGGTTGCTTAAAAAAAAAAAAAAAATATATATATATATATATATATATTCCAGAATTTCAATTCCTGGGTATAGATCTGAAGAATACATGGATAATAATTTGAACAAATACATGTACTCCAATATTCATAGCAGTATTATTTCCAGTTACA
This sequence comes from Okapia johnstoni, assembly GCA_024291935.2. Taxonomy (NCBI): domain Eukaryota; kingdom Metazoa; phylum Chordata; class Mammalia; order Artiodactyla; family Giraffidae; genus Okapia; species Okapia johnstoni. The sequence goes on along the minus strand of CM044311.1, from coordinate 36,311,715 downwards.
AAGATAGGAAAGCAACTAAATGATCATCAACAGATGAATAGATAAAGAACATTTGTACATATATAATTATACATACATATATATATACACACACACACATACACAAAATGGAATGGTATTGACATTTCATCTTCAAAAAAGAATGAAATTCTGATATTTGCAACAACATGGATGGACCTGAAGGATATAATACTTATTGAAAAAATCAGACAAAGAAAATGGTATGTTATCACTTTTATGTGGAATCCAAAAAGTAAAACAGATGAATGTAACAAAAAAAATATGGTTTCCTCTGGATATATGCCCAGGAGTAAGATTGCTAGACCATATCATAGTTCTATTTTTAGTTTTTAAGGACCTTCCATACTGTTCTCCATAGTGGCTATACCAATTTACACTCTTGCAAACAGTTTAGGAAGGTTTCTTTTTCTCCACACTTTCTCCAGTATTTATTATTTTGTACATTTTTTGATGATGGTCATTATGACTAGTGTGAGGTGATACCTCATTGTAGTTTTGATTTGCATTCACCTAACTCAAAGAGCCAACTTGTTGGAAAAGACACTGATGCATGGAAAGATTGAAGGCAAAAGGAAAATATAGCAGCATAGGAAGTGATGGTTAGTTAGCATCACTGACTCAATGGACATGAATTTGAGCAAACTCTGGGAGATGGTGATGGACACAGGAGCCTGGCATGCTATAAACCATGAGGTCGCAAAGAGGTGGACAGGACTTAGAGGCTGAACAACAACAAATAGTCAATGATGTTGACCATCTTTTCATGTGTTTTTTGACCATCTGTCTGTCTTATTTAGAGAAATGTCTGCTTAGATCTTATACCTATTTTTTGATAGAGTTTTTTGGTTTTTTGATATTGAGCTGCATTGTGTTTGTATATTTTGGAGAATAATTCCTTCTCTAAAACAGACTCACAGATATAGAGAACAAACTGTATTATCAGTGAGGAGAGAGGTAGGGGATTAAGAGTTACAAACTACTCTAAATAAAATAGATGAGATATAAATATATATTGTACAGACCAGGGAATATGGGCAATATTTTATAATAAATTTAAATGGAATATAATCTATAAAAATATTAAATAACTATGTTGTACACCTGAAACTAATATTGTTAATCAATTATACTTCAATTTAAAAAAGGACAAATAGAACAAAACAGAAACAGAGTTATAGATATAGGGATTTCTAGAGGGGAGATGAATGATGGATGAGAAAAATACAAATTAATAATATATTTGAACTATTTTATATGGGGCATTAATAAAATTAAGTAATGCCCACCTTTTGATTTTGGGAACAAATACAAAATAATATTTTGAAAGAAAGTTTGAATAAAAACTTTGATTATAATACACTATTTTAACAAAACACCATTTATGCATGACTTATGACTCATCAATGATCCCTGTTAGTTTCAAATATTTTGCATAATATATACCTGTGCTTCTTATTAAGTAACTGGCACAAAAATTTCCCAGGAAAGGGAATTGACAATGTAATAAAATTTCTTTCTTACTATAAAATTATTAAAAGATCATTTGTACGTACACACATTACCAATATATTAATAATGTAGATTTTTGTGGTAAGGCTTTGTGTATTATTTTTATAGAGAGAATTAGATAGTTAAAACTTAAAGATTTAGGAAAAATAAATTATAAGTTTTGTGCAGGTTTATTTCTGGTCTTTTGCTCTCATAACATGCAGTGAACATTTTACTATGCATTTAAATATATCATTAATCATTTAGTTTATTTTCAGTTTTTCATGAGTATCTAGAAATAACCTAAAATAAAATGTAAAATGTTATATTTTATGAATGAAGTTGGCTATGAATTCGTATTTGAACAGGCAGAATAGATTTGAAAAATGGTCAAAATATAATTAGTTTTTCATAAGGAAATATTCTTAATAGGGACTACTATGCTAAGAAATAATAGAGGATACTTAATTTAGCCAGTAACACCAAATTAGCAAAATCAATGAAAGAAAAAGTCATATTAGACTATTTAGCAAAGTATCAATTAATATGTACATATTTGTAAAAAGTAGGTTTCTCTGGCTATAATAGGAATTACTGGGACTTGCTGTAAGGTGTGATGGACCTGAAAACCAGAGGAGCAAGCAAGAATTTTAAGGATATTGGTTTTCTGTAGATGGAAATAAAGGAATAGAGTTTTGGCAACACTAAAGAGAAGTTGGATCTGTGTAGTCACAAATTTAGCACTAACACACACACATAAACACACACACCAAACTATACAGTGATAAATATGGGAAGAATTAGCAGTCTTGACTGGTACAAAAATATAAGTGAAATCTTTTAAGTATACACTCCATAATGCCATTACCTTCACCAACCTATGATCACAAGAGTGATATGTATCCATCTATTCAGTATGCTTGGACAGAAATCTGAGTCAGAAATTCTACAATAGCCATGTGCCTACAAACGCATAATAACAACAAATAGCCAGTGAACACAGAATTTAGAAACTGAAATTCTCCTGTGCAGAGGGAAGCAGATATGAAAAATGGAAGGAAAGGGGCTGCCTGATCCCTGACACTCTTCCTGTCCCTAGCATCAGTACTTTCAAGGTCCAGCTAAATTTCCTCTTCTTTTGTAACACATATCCTTAAGAGAGATAACCTCTGCTCAGGGCTATTTAAACTGGGCTTAGCATACTTTCAACCAAAAGAATCTTTATTCAAACTTTCAACCAGTACAGAGAAAATATGTTAGGGGTGCCTTAATTTGATGACATAAATGAGTTTATCCTAAATGTAGAGTGTAAATAATAAATTCAGTATTCCTAAATCTATCCAATTATCCATGAAATATAACAGAATTATAATTTGAAAGTACAGACAGTGAATACATTTTACATGAAACTGAGAACAGTGATTAATAAACAGAACAAGTGAATTGTTCTGTGAACCATACAAAATGATACCTGACATTTGAACACAAAGCACAGGTTGCTCAAAATCTCTTACTTGTGTTTTTCTGAGTATTACTTGGATAAAAATAAGTAGCAACAAATGTTATTTTAAGCATGAAATACAATTCTTTAAGTGGGGGTGATTTCAATAAGTCTCAGATAACTTATGAGGTTCAGTTCAGTTCAGTTCAGTCCCTCAGTCGTGTCCGACTCTTTGCGAGCCCATGAATCACGGCACGTCAGGCCTCCCTGTCCATCACCAACTCCCGGAGTTTACCCAAACCCATGTTCATCGAGTCGGTGATGCCATCCAGCCATCTCATTCTCTGTGGTCCTCTTCTCCTTCTGCCCCCAATCCTTCCCAGCATTAGAGTCTTTTCCAATGAGTCAGCTCTTTGCATGAGGTGGACAAAGTATTGGAGTTTCAGCTTCAATGATGTTGAAGCTGATGCCCTTCCAATGAACACCCAGGACTGATCTCTTTTAGGACGGACTGGTTGGATCTTCTTGCAGTCCAAGGGACTCTCAAGAGTCTTCTCCAACATCACAGTTCGAAAGCATCAATTCTTCAGCTCTCAACTTTCTTCACCGTCCAACTTTCACATCCATACATGATCACGGGAAAAAATAAAGCCTTGACTAGACAGACTTTTGTTGGCAAAGTAATGTCTCTGCTTTTAAATATGCTATCTAGGTTGGTCATAACTTTCCTTCCAAGGAGTAAGCTTCTTTGAATTTCATGGCTGCAATCACCATCTACAGTGATTTTGGAGGCCCCCCCAAAATAAAGTCAGCCACCGTTTCCACTGTTTACCCATCAATTCCCCATGAAGTGATGGGACCAGATGCCATGATCTTAGTTTTCTGAATTTTGAACTTGAAGGCAACTTTTTCACTCTCCTCTTTCACTTTCATCAAGAGGCTCTTTAGTTCTTCTTCACTTTCTGCCGTAAGGGTGGTGTCATCTGCATATCTGAGGTTATTGATATTTCTCCCGGCAATCTTGATTCCAGCTTGTGCTTCTTCCAGCCCAGCGTTTCTCATGATGTACTCTGCATATAAGTTAAATAAGCAGGATGACAATATATAGCCTTGACGTACTCCTTTTCCTATTTGGAACCAGTCTGTTATTCCATGTCCAGTTCTAACTGTTGCTTCCTGACCTACATACAGGTTTCTCAAAACACAGGTCCGATGGTCTGGTATTCCCATCTCTTTCAGAATTTTCCACAGTTTATTGTGATCCACAGAGTCAAAGGCTTTGGCATAGTCAATAAAGCAGAGGTAGATTTTTCTCTGGAATTCTACTAGCATGTGAGATGAGTGCAACTGTGCGGTAGTACGAGCATTCTTGGCATTGCCTTTCTTTGGGATTGGAACGAAAACTGACCTTTTCCAGTCATGTGGTCACTGCTGAGTTTTCCAAATTTGCTGGCATATTGAGTGCAGCACTTTCACAGCATCATCTTTCAGGATTTGAAATAGCTCAGCTGGAATTCCATCACCTCCACTAGCTTTGTTTGTAGTGATGCTTTCTAAGGCCCACTTGACTTCACATACCAGGATATCTGGCTCTAGGTGAGTGATCACACCATCTGGGTCATGAAGATCTTTTTTGTACATGTCTTCTGTGTATTCTCGCCACTTGTTCTTAATATCTTCTGCTTCTGTTAGATCCATACTATTTCTGTCCTTTATCGAGCCCATCTTTACATGAAATGTTCCCTTGGCATCTCTAATTTTCTTGAAGAGATCTCTAGTCTTTCCCATTCTGTTATTTTCCTCTATTTCTTTGCATTGATTGCTGAGGAAGGCTTTCTTATCTCTCCTTGCTGTTCTTTGGAACTCTGAATTCAGATAGGAATATCCTTCCTTTTCTTCTTTGCTTTTTGCCTCTCTTCTTTTCACAGCTATTTTTAAGGCCTCCTCAGACAGCCATTTTGCTTTTTTGCATTTCTTTTCCATGGGGATGGTTTTGATCCCTATCTCCCGTACAATGTCACGAACCTCTGTGGGTTTAAAAATGACTTTCAGAGACATTGTAATGATAATAGGAGCTAATATTGAACCACTTGACCTTTTGATACTATGTAAAAAGTTGCAAAAGAAAGTTTTGCAATATAGTTAACTTTCATAAAAAATCTATAAATCAATTTTTACTGTTAGTCACCCTCAGCATAAGACATTGAAGAACAAGGAAGTTTGATAAACTGATCTGCTAAACAGAGGTAGCAAATTATTCAGTCTGAGTTCAAAATTACAACCCCTGCCTCCTAAATCTGTCTTTTAAAACCCTTAGGCTATATCTCTTCCTTGATAAAGAACATAGAATAACAGAAAGATCACTGAGCCTAGTCTTAGAACACTTAATTTCTGTTCTTAATTCTGCTAATTACTGTCTCTGGGTCTCTAGCAGATAACTTAATCTCTCTGCTTCAGTTTCCTTAATCTGTACACAAGAAACAAGAATTGGTCACTTGAGAATCAAATTGTGACAATATAAGTATAAAGTGTTATATAAAAGCAAAGTTTTATAAAAACGGTCTTGTGTTTCCTTTGAAACATCCTAGGTTGTGCCACAGTGTTTAAAATATATAATCTTTAAAACTACTAATTTGATTATAAAGACTGTGTTGAAGCAGAGAAAATACACAGTTTTAGCCCAGTTGACAGGAAAAAAATTTGTGCCACAAACAGAAAAAGATAACTAAAAGAGAAAAAAGTAATTTTTGAGACAACATATAGAGCTGATATGTTGGACAATTTAAAATACAGTGCAAAAGAAGAACTTCTACTGATCATTCTCAAACATTTCCAAAAGATTGAAGAGGAGGGAACACTCCCAAAATCATACTATGAAGCTACCATCACCTTGATACCAAAACCAGATAAAGACAATACTAAAAAGGAAAGTTACTGGCCAATATCTTTGATGAATATAAATGCAAAAATTCTCAAAAAAAAATATTAGCAAACAAAATTCAACAACATGTAAAATAATCATGCATGCTTAGTCACTTCAGTTGTGTCTGACCCTGAAACCCTACGGACTGTAGCCCGCGAGTCCATGGGATTCTCCAGGCAAGAATGCTGGAGTGGGTTGCCATGCCCTTCACCATAGTCAAGCTGGATTCATCCCAGGACCACAAGGGTGGTTCAAAATATACAAATCAATGTGATTCTCCACATCAACACAGTTCAGTTCAATTCAGTTGCTCAGTCGTGTCCGACTCTTTGCCACCCCATGGACTACAGCATGCCAGGTCTCCCTGTCCATCACCAACTCCTGAGTTTACCCAAACTCTTGTCCAGTGAGTCAGTGATGCCATCCAACCATCTCATCCTCTGTCTTCCTCTTCTCTTTCCACCTTCAATCTTTCCCAGCATCAGGGTCTTTTCAAATGAGTCAGCTCTTCCCATCAGGCGGCCAAAGTACTGGAGTTTCAGCTTCAGCATAAGTCCTTCTAGTGAACACTCAGGACTGATCTCTTTTAGGATGGATTGGTTGGATCTCCTTGCAGTCCAAGGGACTCTCAAGAGTCTTCTCCAACACCACAGTTCAAAAGCATCAATTCTTTGGCACTCAGCTTTCTTTTTAGTCCAACTCTCACATCCACCATGACTACTGGAAAAACTGTAGCCTTGACTAGACAGACCTTTGTTGGCAAAGTAATGTCTTTGCTTTTTCATATGCTGTCTAGGTTGGTCATGACTTTCCTGCCAAGGAGTAAGCATCTTTTAATTTCATGGCTGCAGCCACCATCTGCAGTGGTTTTGGAGCCCCAAAAAATAAAGTCAGCCACTGTTTCCTCATCTATTTGCCATGAAGTGATGGGACCAGATGCCATGATCTTAGTTTTCTGAATGTTGAGCTTTAAGCCAACTTTTTCACTCTCCTCTTTCACTTTCATCAAGAGGCTCTTTAGTTCTTCGCTTTCTGCCATAAGGGTGGTGTCATCTGCATATCTGAGGTTATTGATATTTCTCCCAGCAATCTTGATTCCAGCTTATGTTTCTTCCAGCCCAGCGTTTCTCATGATGTACTCTGCATATAAGTTAAATAAGAAGGGTGGCAATATACAGCTTTGATGTACTCCTTTTCTCATTTGGAACCAGTCTGTTGTTCCATGTCCAGTTCTAACTGTTGCTTCCTCACCTGCAATGCAGATTTCTTGATTCTCCACATCAACAAAAGAAAAGACAAAAAGCACATCTGCCTATCAATAGAAGCAGAAAAGCATTTGATAAAATTCAACATCTATATGATAAAATCTTCTACCAAAATGGGTATAGAGAGAATATATTTCAACGTAATACAAGCCATTCATGACAAACCCACAGCTAACATAATATTAACGGTGAAAGTTAAAAGCCTTCCTGCTAAAATCTGAAACAAGACAAGGATGCCCACTCTTATCACTCTTATTAAACATAGAATTGGATGTGCTAGCCATAGCTTAAAGAAAAAAAAAAAGTTGTCCAAATTAGAAGAAACAAGATAAAATTGTCATTATATGCAAATGACATAATACTGTATAGAGAAAACCCTAAAAATTCCACACAAAATTACAGGAACTGATCAATGAATTCAACAAGGTAACAGGTACATGATTAACATATAGAAATCTGTTGCATTTCTTTATGCTAACAAGGAAGTATCAGAAATGGAAAGTTAAAAAAAAATCATTTAAATCATATCTAGCTATCTAGCTATCTAGCTACATACATACACACTTAGGGATAAACCTGACCAAGGAAGTGAAAGATTTATATGTTTAGAACTATAAACCAATGATAAGGGAAGTAGAAAATTATACAAAGAAATGGAAAGATGTTCTGTGTTCTTGAAATGAAATAATTAATACTGTTAAAATGGGCATGCTGCCCAAAGCCATCTACAGATTTAACATGATCTCTATAAAATTACCCATGATGTTTTTCACAAATCTAGAATAATCCTAACATTTGTATGAAACCATAAAAGACTCAGAATTGCTTTGGCAATTGTTCTTTTGGTAAAAGAATAAAGCAGGAGGCATAACCTTACCAGACTTCAAATAATACTACCTTACTGCAAAGGTGCCATAATCAAAACAGCATGGCATTGGCACAAAAACAGAGAAATGCATCAAAGGAAAGAAATAAAGACTGCAGAAACAAACCCACACACCCACAGTCCATTAATCCTCGACAAAGAGGCAAGAATATGCAATAGAGTAGAGATAGTCTCTTCAGCAAGTGATATTGGGAAAGTTCCACAGCCTCAAGTCAATTAAGTTAGAACACACCCTCACATTATACACAAAAATAAACTTAGAGTGGCATAAACATTTAACTGTAAGCATTGCACTAAAAACTCCTCGAAGAGAACATAGGCGGTACATTCTCAGACACACGTTGTACCAATGTTTTCCTAGGTCAGTCTTCCAAGGCAACAGAAATAAAAGCAAAAATAAACAAATGGGAATTAATCAAATCTATAAACTTTAGAACTGCAGAGGAAACCATAAGCAAAACAAAAAGACAACCTATGGACAGAAAATATTTGACAACAATATGGCTGACAAGGGCTTAATTTCCAAACTATACAAATAGCTCAAACAATGCAAAAACAAAAAAATCAGATAACCCAATCAAAAAATGGGCAGATGGCCTAAATAGACATTTCTTCAAAGAAGATGTACATTTGTCCATACACACGTAAAAAGATGATCAACATATTAATCACTAGAGAATATAAGCTATGACAAATCTAGACAGCATTTTAAAAAGCAAACACATTATACAAAAGGCTGAGTGCTGAAGAAATGCTACTTTTGAACTGTGGTGTTGGAGAAGACTCTTGAGAGTTCCTTGGACTGCAAGGAGATCCAACCAGTCCATCCTAGAGGAGATCAGTCCTAAATAGTCATTGGAAAGACTGATGCTGAAGCTGAAACTCCAATACTTTGACAATCTGATGCAAAGAGCTGACTCATTGGAAAAGACCCTGATTCTGGAAAAGATTGAAGGCAGGAGGAGAAGGCGATGAGAGAGGATGAGATATTTGGATAGCATCACAAGCTCAATGGACATGAGTTTGAGCAAGACCTGGGAGATGGTGAGGGACAGGGAAGCCTAGCATGCTGCAGTCCATGGAGGTTGCAAAGAGTCAGACGTGACTGATCAACTGAACAACAACAAAAGAGAATACAAATCAAAACTACAATGAGGTATTACCTCACACTAGTTAGATTAGCCATCATCAAAACGTCTACAAGTAACAAATGCTGGAGAGGATGTGGAGAAAAACAAATCCTCCTACACAGTTGGTGGGAATATAATATGATGCAGCCACTGTGGAAAAAGTAGTATGAAGGTTCTTAAAACAATTAAAACTAGAGTTACCCTATAATTCAGCAAACCCAATCCTAGGCATATATCCAGAGAAAATTCTAATTAGAAATGACACTTGCACCACATTGTTCATAGTGGTGATATTTATAATAGCCAAGAAATGGAAGCAAACTAAATGTCCATCAGCAGATGAATGAATGATTAAAATATGATATATTACACACACACAGATACAATGGAATACTACTCAGCCATAGAAAAGAATAAAATGCCATTTACAGAAGCATGGATGGACCTGGAGATTATCATACTAAGTGAAATAAGTCAGGAAAGGAAAGACAACCACCATATGATATCACTTACATGCAGAATTTAAAATATGACACAAATGAACTTATTTTCAGAACAGAAACAGACTCAGACATAGAAAATAAACTTATGGTTACAAAAGGGGAAAAGGGGTGGGGGAAGGATAAACCAATTAATTAATTAATAAGTTATGAGTCTGGGTTTAGCAGATACAAACTACTACATATAAAATAAAATAAACAGCAAACTCTTCCTGAATAGCACAGAGGACTATACTATAGTCAGTATTCTGTAATAAACCATAATATATGAGAATATGAAAAAGTATGTGTATATATATGCAAAAAAGTGTTTATGTGCAGCCTGACAGGCTCCACTGTCCATGGAATTCTCCAGGCAAGAATACTGGAGTGGATTGCCATTTCCTATTCCAGGGGATCTTCCTGACCCAGGGATTAAATTCACGTTGTCTCCTGCAGCTTCTGCATTGGCAGGTGAAATCTTTACCTCAGCCACTTCAGATGCTAATATATGTGTGTGTATGCACACACACACACATATAAATATATATATATATAACTGAGTCATATTGTTGCACACCAGGAACTAGCACAACATTGAAAATCAATTAAGCCTCAATAAAATAAAAAATAAATAATAGGAGCACATATATGTAATTTAAAGAGACAAATTTGAGATGCTTGCAAAATATGAGTGAAGCTTCTTGGAGAAATTGATATTGGAGATGGATTTTAAGGCATCAGTGTATAACTAGAATATATTTGCCTAAACTTTTGTTTGTTTTCTATATCTATGGGATAAATTTCCACAAACTTTATGGTATTAAAAATACACATTTATTATCTCAAAGATTCCTGGATCAGGATTCTGAATATGTGTTAACTGAGTCCTATGCTCAGGGTATCACCACATTGAGCTAAAGGTATTGACCAGGGCTGCAATCTGAAGTGATGCTGGCATTCTATTCCATGCTTAGTGGTTGTTGAATTTCTTATATCTATATAACTGGAAATCTCCATAACTAAACCTTGCCCTGTCCATATGACCTTCTCTACAACATGTGAATTTACTTCTTCAAGGAAAACAGCAGAACTCTGCTTCTGTTCCTTTTCATCTTAAGGATTTATCTGATTAATTCTAGCCTATCTAGGATTGTTTCCCTTTCGATTAACACAAAATTTTGTTTTATAATCTACCTATAGTGTGATATTTGAATAAATTTTATTTACAAAGGACATCATAAAATTTTCAAAACATTATTAGTGTTACATAAGTTAAAATAAGTCTTGGGTTTTGGACATTTTCAATACATTAAAAGTATGGTTTAAAAATACCTTGAACTGATAATTGGAAAACATTCTATGAAATATGGCTTGTGCTTTCAATGAGGAAACTCAATTAACTAAGAAACAGGCGAATTCATATCATTTAAAATATATTTGTTACTTGAGTGAAAATTTCAAAAGAAATTAAATAAATGCTCTGAATTAAGCCATGAGTTTTTAAACTTTTTTAAACTGGCTCCAGGACTATAATCATAAAAATGATACTTTGAGTTGACAAAATACGAAAGCAAAGCTGCATAGTAAACCTCTTGATAAAAGAAAAAAAAATAAAAGTAAAAGTAAAAAATCACATACATGGATATATAAACAAAGAAGGATAGAACTGTTAAATACAGGAAGTGTTAAAATACTTTGATGCCTTATGTTATAATGGTTGCTAGTAAATGATAGAACAGTCTAGGAAAACATGTGCAGCACTTAATACTCACCAAATATGATTATATAAAAAAATACAACTCTACAAAATGCTGAATATTTCATCATTATCATCAATTTGGACAAAGAAACAATATGGGAAAAGATAAATAGTACCCCCCAAATTTCTGCTTGCTACCATGAATACAACAAGAACTAAAATATAATTATTATTGTATATGCCTATAAAATATTATGTACTATCATAACACTGCAAAATAATTATATAATTATATTTACAATTTTCTATTCTTCTAGACCCCTTCATGGATCACTGTCTTGTCATGGCGAAGGAACTGGCTTAAGGCAACAAAGTTATGAGCTTAAGAACTCTCTAACATGAACAGGTCATATTGGAGAGTTCTGATGTGATCCACTGGAGGAGGGAATGATGAACCACTCCAGTGTACTTGCCATGAGAATCCTATGAACTGTATAAAAAATCAAAAGGATGACACCAAAAGATAAGCCTTCCAGGTCAAAGGGTCTGATGTGCTACTGGGGAAGAGCTGAGAACAACTATTAATATCTCCAGAAAGAATGAAGTGACTGGGCCAAATTGGAAACTATGATCAGTTGTGGATGTGCTTGGTGATAAAAGTAAAATCTGATGCTGTAAAGAACAGTATTGCATTGGAACATAAAATACTAGGTCCGTGAATCAAGGTATATTGGACATGGTTAAGCAAGAGATGGCAAGATCACATCTCAGGAATCAGTGAACTAAAATGGACAGGAATGGGTGAATTTAAATCAGATGACCAGTATATCTATCACTGAGGGCAGGAACCCCATAGAAGAAATGGAGTAGCCCTCATAATCAGCAAAAGAGTCCTAAATACAGTACTTGGGTGCAACCTCAAAAACAACAGAATGATCTCGGTTCATTTCCAAGGGAAGCCATTCAACATCACAGCAATCCAAGTCTATGTCCCCACCCCTAATGTCGAAGAAGCTGAAGTTGACTGGTTCTATGAAGGCCTAGAAGAATACCTAGAACACACACACACACACACACACACACACACACACAATGTCCTATTCATCATGGGGGATTCGAAAACAAAAGAAGGAAGTCAAGACATAACTTAGTAACAGGCAAGTTTGGCCTTGCATACAAAATGAAGTCAGGAAAAGATTAACAGAATTATACCAAGAGAACACACTGGTCATAGCAAACACTGTTTTCAATGACACAAGAGATGACTTTACACATGGACATCACCAAATGGTAATAATGAAATCAGATTGATTACATTCTTTGTAGCCAATGATGGAGAATCTGCATACACTCAGCAAAGACTATACTTAGAGCTGTCTGTAGCTCAGATCATCAGCTCCTCATAGCAAAATACAGGCTTAAACTAAAGAAAGCAGGGAAAACCACCAGGACAGTCAGATACGGCTTAAATCAAATCCCCTATGAACATACATTGGAGGTGACAAATGGATTCAAGGAAATAGATCTAGTAAACAGAGCCAGTTTCTGCTTCATTGACTACACTAAAGCCTTTGATGTCTAGATCACAGCGAACTGTGGAAAATTCATAAAGAGATGGGAATACCAGACCACCTTACCTGCTTCCTGCAAAAACTGTATGCAAGTCAAGAAGCAACAGTTGGAACCCGACATGGAACAATGGACTAGTTCAAAATTGGAAAAGGAGTACATCGAGGATGTATATTGTCACCCTGGTTATTTAACTTATATGCAGGGTCCATCATGTGAAATGCCAGGGTAGATGAACCACAAACTTGAATCAAGATATTACCGGGAGAGATATCAAGAGGTTTTCATTTGGAAATAGTTAATATTTTAATACTAAAATATATGTGATTTTATATATTGATTTAAATATATTTTATGTGTCCTAGTATAGTCACATCAGTTCAGTTCAGTTCAGTAACTCAGTCATGTCCAAGTCTTTGCCACCCCATAGACTGAAGCACATCAGTCTTCCCTGTCCATCAGCAGCTCCTGGAGCTTGCACAAACTCACGTCCATCCAGTCGGTGATGCCATCCAACCATCTCATCCTCTGTCATCCCCTTCTCCTCCCACCTTCAGTCTTTCCCAGCATTACGGTCTTTTCCAATGAGTCAGTTCTTTGCATCAGGTGGCCAAAGTATTGAAGCTTCAGCTTCAGCACCAGTCCTTCCAATGAATATTCAGGACTGATTGCCTTTAGGATTGACTGGTTGGATCTCCTTGCGGTCCAGGGACTCTTCAAGAGCCTTCTCCAATACCACAGTTCAAAAGCATCAATTCTTTGGTGCTCAGCTTTCTCTTTGGTCCAACTCTCACACCCACACATGGCTGCTGGAAAAACCACAGCTTTGACTAGACCGACCTTTGTCGGCAAAGTAATATCTCTGTTTTTTAAAATGCTGTCTAGATTCTTCAGAGCTTTCTTCCAAGGAGCAAGCTTCTTTTAATTTCATGGCTGCAGTCACCATCTGCAGCGATTTTGGAGTCCAAGAAAATAGTCTCTAACAGTTTCTATTGTTTCCCATCTATTTGTATGAAGTGATGGGACTGGATGGAAAGATCTTAGTTTTTTAAATGTTGAGTTTTAAATAGGCTTTTTCACTCTCCTCTTTCACTTTCATCAAGAGGCTCTTTAGTTCCTCTTTGCTTTCTGCCATAAGGGTGGTGCCAGCTGCATATCTGAGGTTAAGGATATTTCCCCCAGTAATCTTGATTCCAGCTTGTACTTCAACCAGCTCTGCATTTCACATGATATACTCTGGATATAAATTAAATAAACAGTATGACAATATACAGCCTTGACATACTCCTTTCCCAATTTGTCCATTGTTCCATGTCTGGTTCTTGCTGTTGCTTTTTTGACCTGCATACAGCTTTCTCAGGAGGCAGGTAAGGTGGTCTGGCATCCCCATCTCTTAAGAATTTTTTACAGCTTGTTGTGAACTATACAGTCAAAGGATTTAGTGTAGTCAATAAAGCAGAAGTATATGTTTTTTCTGGAACTCCCTTGCTTTTTTGATGATCCAACAGTTGTTGGCTGTTTGATCTCTGGTTCCTCTGCCTTTTGTAAATTCAGCTTGAACATCTGGAAGTTAGAATTCACGTATACTTGAAGCCTTGCTTGGAGAATTTTGAGCATTACTTTGCTAGCATGTGAGATGAATGCAATTATGCAGTAGTTTGAACATTCTTTGGCATTGCCTTTCTTTGGGATTGGAATGAAAACTGACCTTTTACAGTCCTGTGGCCACTGTTGAGTTTTCCAAATTTTCTGGCATATTGAGTGCAGTGCTTTAACAGAATCATCTTTTAGGATCTGAAATAGCTCAACTGGAATTCCATCACCTCCACTAGCTTTATTCGTAGTGATGCTTCCTAAGGCTCTCTTGACTTCACAATCCAGGATGTCTGGCTCTAGGTGAGTGATTGCACCATCGTGGTTATCTGGGTCATTAAGATCTTTTTTGCATAGTTCTTCTGTGTATTCTTGCCACCTCTTCTTAATATCTTCTGCTTCTGTTGGGTCCATACCATTTCTGTCCTTTTTTGTGTCCATCTTTACATGAAATGTTCCTTTGGTATCTCTAATTTTCTTGATGAGATCTCTAGTCTTTCCTATTCTATTGCTTTTCTCTATTTCTTTGCATTGATCACTGAGGAAGGCTTATCTCTCTTTGCTCTTCTTTGGAACTTTGCATACAGATGGCTATATCTTTCCTTTTTTCCTTTGCCTTTAGCTACTCTTCTTTTCTCAGCTATATGTAAGGCCTCCTCAGATAACCATTTTACCTTTTTATATTCATTTTTCTTGGGGATAATCTTGATTACTGCCTCCTGTACAATGTCATGGACCTCCATCTTTAGTTCTTTAGGCACTCTATCAAATCTAATCCCTTGAATCTATTTGTCACTTCCTCTGTATAATCATAAGGGCTTTGATTTAGGTCATACCTGAATGGTCTAGTGGTTTTCTCTACTTTCTTCAATGTATGTCTGAATTTTGCACTAAGGAATTCATGATCTAAGCCACAATCAGCTCCCAGTCATGTTTTTGCTGACTGTATAGAGCTTCTCCATGTTTGGCTGCAAAGAGTATAATCAATCTGATTCTGGTATTGACCATCTGGTGATGTCCATGTGTAGAGTTGTCTCTTGTGTTGTTGGAAGAGGGTGTTTTCTATCTCCATACTGCTACGGCCAGTATATTCACATAATAATCATATAAAACCATTTCATCTATTTCTTCCTCTCTCTCTCTCTCTCTATATATATATATCCATGCATCTTTGTATATTTCTGATTGTTTTTCTATCACTTCCACTCATTCATCCACCCTCGTATTCATTCTTTTAGCTGTTTATTCATTCAACTGTCAGATACATATATATATGAATTAGCAATGGTGTTTTTATGATGACATAATGTTTACATCTGATTGGTGATATTTTGGAGATTAAATGTTTTACAAAATAATATTCATCTTTTCTATTGCTTTTACTCAAGTATGTTAGTTATTACAATTGCAGTATTATTAAAATGATTATGTATTAAATCATAAAAAGAAAATCATTAAATATATTCATTCTCACATACAATTTTTATTGCCATGGGTGCATGCCTCTCAGGGAAGTGTTATTTTCTTCTTAGTATATGGAACTGTATGTATCAATATTTGTATTACATATAGAGTAATTCATTGCTAAATAAGAAGTGTGTTTTTAGAAGATGTCGCTCAGAGGGAAAATGCATTAAGCAAACCCAGTAAGCAGTTAGAAGACCTAGCTGTGATGAGACTGTGCTTCTGAATATTTCTGCAAGTACTCCTCATAAGCTTAGCATCCCATGCTGTTCAATATCTTGGCTAAAATGATATTGATACTTTATTTTTATCTGCTCTGGAAATATGAACAAATGAACTTATTTTAGCTGCCTGATATAAATACCTTTATATTCTAAGAAGTTTTAATTCTACACTGAAGAGGAAAATTAAAGGGTGGTACTACTGATAAATATGCCTCATGCTCATATTTATTGATATGTAAGTTGAATTTGGTCCATAAGACATTTTTTTCCCTAAGAAAGTAAATCTATTCTAACCCTATCAACTTTAGTAAAATGTCTAAAATATGCTATTTATGAGAGGCTAGGATCACCATTTCTTGTAATTATGCTATTTAACCAAATAACCTCAACTTAGAGAAAGGTTGCTTACCTGAAAGTTTTGACTATAGCTCTATTCAGTTTCTAGGGATATTTATAATACTGCAAATATGGTGAAGGACTATACCACATGTCAAGTTCTTCAGTATAATTTGCCACTAGCTGTGGGCCTTATGCAGGGAGGCTTGATGAAAACCTTGTATCGTCTTTACAAATGATGTTTAGTTACGGATTCTTACAATCTTCCCCAAATGACTTGTAGTGCTCTTATTTTCATCTAACTGTAGCAATTTGCAGCCCTGAACTAGTTATTTTCAGCACATGCTTTGCCTGGCACTGTTATTTTAAACAATGAGTTTGGATTTCTTATTTATGTCTGTGGTGTTTAAGGATGTTGTTGAAAGAAGCCTCATCTCTCCTGTCAGGAGGAAAATCTATGCCCAGTGAAATAACATCCTAAACTGATTATTGATGGTGACTAGACAACATGACTAGACATTTCTTACTTTACAGCACATTACTCATGATTAGCAACAATATTAAGGTTTCTTTTTTTTAATTACAAATGAAGTGAGGTTGCCATTAATTTTCTGCTCTAGTGGCAACCACTCAATGTGGTTTAAAAAAGGCAGGCACTATTATCAAACTGACTAGATTTGAAATTTGATTTCATCTTATCTTCTTTTTGTGGCACTGGACAAGTTGGCTTAAAACTCAACTTTCAGAAAACTAAGATCATGGCACCTGGTCCTATCACTTCATGGCAAATAGACGAGGAAACAATGGAAACAGTGACAGACTTCATTTGGTGGGGGATGGGGAGGGGGGTGGGGGGGCAGGGGGGTGCTCCAAAATCACTGCAGATGGTGACTGCAGTCATGAAATTAAAAGACATTTGCTCCTTGGAAGAAAATTTATGACCAACCTAGACAGCACATTAAAAAGCAGAGTAGTTTTTGATTCGATTTCCTCATCTTTAAATTGGGAGTAAATTTCTTTTTGTATAGGTATATGCAGGTATATGCTGTAATACATGTAATCACCACAGGTATATGCTGTGGTGATTACATGTATTAATTCATTTTAAAATGCCTAGGTCTATATGTCTCTGTGTTAACTAAAAATAAGCTCTAAGATTGATTTATCTGTCACTTATTTTTACCAAATATGCTAACCTATGCCAGAAATTATAAAACTACGCCAAGATTCATGCCCTATAATTAAAGAAAAAAGGATTTCTACCCAAATACATATTCACTCTCATAATTCCATCTAAATAAATACTAATACAAAGAAAATCCTTTTATAGCACATGACAAATATAGGGCTCTGAGACTTACCTATTTAGAGCTCAATGAAAATTATTTGAATTAGTAAAGATGGCCCATCTGTTATTTCAATTCCCACTGGAATAACTTCAATATCTTTGAAAAATGATTCTCTTTGTATTTAAATATTAATAGATGGGGGAAATAAAGGCATTTTCTTAGTTCAT
Organism: Okapia johnstoni; assembly: GCA_024291935.2. Lineage (NCBI taxonomy): Eukaryota > Metazoa > Chordata > Mammalia > Artiodactyla > Giraffidae > Okapia > Okapia johnstoni. The sequence goes on along the minus strand of CM044311.1, from coordinate 36,293,678 downwards.
AAGATTTTCTTTCCTCCTTTGGAAGCTCTGTAACTCTGTGGTTGCAATAGTTTAGAAAATTCCTTGTGATACAAATGTTGCAGAAAACCTACACCTTCTCAATATGTTTACTGGCTTGTGACAAATAATAGTATCTAATTCCCAAGGAACATAATTTTGTTAATGCAATCAACCCCTTCATGGATCACAGCCTTGTGGTGGTAAAGGAGCTTTGTAATTCAATGAAACCATGAGCCATACCATGCAGGGCAATCCAAGACAGACAGGTCATAGTGGAGAGTTCTGATGAAATGAGGTCTACTGGAAGAGGGAATGGCAAACCACTCCAGTATTCTTGTTGTGAGAATCACATGAACTGTATGAAAAGGCAAAAAGATAGGACACCAGAAGATGAGCTCCCCAGGTTAGGAGGTGTCCAAAATGTTACTGGGGAAGAGAAGAAGGGAATGACTAATAGATTCAGAAAGAATGAAGCAGCTGGGTCAAAGCAAAAATGACACTCAATTGTGGATGTGTCTGGTGGTGAAAATGAAGTCTGATGCTGTAAAGGACCTGGAATGTTTGGTCCATGAATCAAGATAAATTGGACATGGTCAAGCAGCATATAACAAGAGTGAAGAACATCTTAGGAATCAGTGAACTAAAATGGATGGGAATGGGAGAATTTAATTCCAGTGACCATTATATCTAATACTGTGGGAAAGAGAAGAAATGGAGTAGCTCTCATAGTCAACCAATGAGTCTGAAATGCAGTGCTTGGGTGCAATCTTAAAAATGACAAAATGAGCTTGGTTCATTTCCAAAATTAACCATTTGTATCACAATAATTCAAGTCTATGCCCCAACCACCAATCATGAAGAAAACGAAGTTGAATGGCTCTATGAAGAGCCACTCAAGACCTTCTAGAACTAACAGCATAAAAAAAAAAAAAAGTCCTTTTCTTCATAGGGCATTGGAATGCAAAAGAAGTAAGTCAAGAGATACCTGGAGTAACAGGCAAGTTTGGCTTTGCAGTACAAGTTGAAACATGACAAAGGCTAACAGAGTTTTGTTATAGCAAATACATTTTGTTTGGTCATAGCAAACACATTTTTCCAACAACACAAGAGAGGACTTTGTACATGTACATCACCAGACAGTCAATAATGAAATCAGGTTGATTATATTATTGGTAGTCAAAGGTGGAGAAATGCTATACAGTCAGCTAAAACAAGACCTGGAGCTGACTGTGGCTCAGATCATGAGCTCCTTATTGAAAAATCTGGGCTTAGATTAAAGAAAGTAAGGAAAACCACTAGACCATTCAGGTATGACCTAAATCAAATCCCTTATGATTACACAGTGGAGGTGACTAATAGATTCAAGAGATTACAGCTGGTAGACAGAGTGCTTGAAGAGCTATGCACAGAGGTTTATAACATTTTACAAGAAGCAGTGACCAAAACCATCCCCAAGAAAAGCAAATGCAAGAAAGCAAGGTGGTTGTCTGGGGAGGCTTTACAAATAATTGAGGAAAGAAAAGAAGTGAAAAGCAAGGGAGAAAGAGAAGAATATATCCAGCTGAATATAGAGTTCTAGAGAATACAAAGAGAGATAAGAAAGCTTTCTTAAGTGAACAATGCGAAGAAATAGAGGCAAAAAATAGAATGGGAAAGACTAGAGATCTCTTCAAGGAAATTGGAGCTGTCAAGGGAACATTTCTAGCAAGGATAGGCAGATAAGGATAGAAACTGTAAGGACCTAACAGAGGCAGAAGAGATTAAGAAGAGGTGGCAAGAATACTCAGAAGAATTGTACAAAAATGTCTTAAAGACCCAGATAACCATGATGTTGTGGTCATTTGTCCAGAGCCAGATATCCTGGAGTGTGATGTCAAGTGGGCCTTAGGAAGCATTACTACAAACTAAACTAGTGGAGGTGATAGGATTCCAGCAGAGCTATTTAAAGTCCTAAAAGATGATGTTGTTAAAGTACTAATCTCAATATGCCAGCAAATGTTGAAAACTCAGTGATGGCCACAGGACTGGAAAAGGTCATTTTCATTCCAATTCAAAATAAATGCAGTGCCAAAGAATGTTCTAACTACTGGACAATTGTGCTCATTTTGCATACTAGCATGGTAATGCTCAAAATCCTTCAAGTTAGCCTTAATAGTATATAGACTGAGAGTTTCCACGTGTTCAAGCTGGATTTAGAAAAGACAGAGGAAGAAGAGATTAAATTGCCAACATACGTTGGATCATAGAGAAAACAAGAGAATTCCAGGAAAAAAAAAATCTACTTCTGCTTCATTGATTATGCTAAGCCTTTGACTATGTGGATCACAACAAACTTTGGAAAACTTCAAGAGGTGGAAATACCAGACCACTTTACCTGTCACCTGAGAAAGCTGCATGCAAGTCAAGAAGCAACAATTAGAACTGGACATGGAACAATGGACTGCTTCAAAACTGGGGAAGAAATATGTTAAGGCTGTATATTGTCACCATGGTTATTTAACTTATCTCTAGACTACATCATGCATAATTCTGGGGTGGATGACTCACAGCTGAAATCAAGATTTCCAGGAGAAATTTCAATAACCTCAGCTATGCAGATGATAACTCTCTAATGGCAGAAAGTGAAGAGGAAATAACGGGCCTCTTGAGGGTAAAAGAGGAGAAGTGAAAAACCTGCCTTAAAATTCAACATTCAAAACAATAAAATCATGGTATCCAGTTCCATCACTTCATGGGAAATAAAAGTGAATAAGTAGAATCAGTGACATTTTGTTTTCTTGGGCTATGGATGGTGACTTCAGCCATGAAATTAAAGACATTTCCTCCTTGGACATCACTTTGCCAACAAAGGTCCATATAGTCAACCTGGTTTTTCCAGTAGTCGTGTATAGATGTGAGAGTTGGACCATTAAAGAGGACTGAGTACCAAACAATCGATGCTTTTAAATTGTGCTCTGAAGACTCTTGAGAGTTCCTTGGACAGCAAGGAGATCAAATCAGTCAATTCTAAAAGAAATTAACCCTGAATATTCATTGGAAGGAGTGATACTGAAGCTGAAGCTCCAATACTTTGGTCACCTGATGCAGAGCTGACTCACTGTAAAAGACTGAGGGCTGGAGGAAAAGAGAGCAGCAGAGAATGAGATAGTTAGATGGCATCACCGAGTCAATGGACATGAGTTTGATAAAACTCCAGGAGGTAGTGAATGACAGGGAAGCCTGATGTGCTGTGGTCCATGGGGTCTCAAAGAGTCAGGCATAACTTTTAGTAACTGAACAAGGCAATCAAATACCTTTATGATCATTTGCTTCTTTGAAACTTATAATAATTAAATATTTACTATGAAAAACATTTATTTATTAAAAGACTATGAATTCTATTTCATTTTATTATTTTTATTTTATTTTTATAAAAATTTATTTTATTTTTATAAAAATAAATATTTTTATTTAATTTTATTATTCATAAAATCATATTAATTTAGGTTTGTAAAACCAGTAGCTATCTTCACAAGTCACATATTTAAGTAAACTGTGCAAATACACTTTGTAAATATCCCATTTCCAAATTGGGCTTCCCAAGTGGCTCAGTGGTAAAGAAGCAGCCTACCAGTGCAGGAGATGCTGGAGACATGGGTTCAATTCCTTGGTCAGGAAAATCCTGGTAGGCTGCAGTACATACGGTCGCAAAGAGTCAGACACAACTGAGCAGGTACACACATTTCCAATTAATCTTATCTAAAGCTATTGCCTCTGCAAAATAATTTTTATCATACTCTTCTCAAGGAATACAATAAGTAGTTAGCAGTGATTGTACATAAGAATACTTTATGTTTTCATCAATTGTCCAAACTAAACATTTTAGAGGTTCTAGTCTGACATGGTTTGCCATGAATCAAAATAAATAATCATGAAAAATGGCATATGCATACTTTAATTACCTAATTTCACCTTACATTTACATATTAGTGACTTTTCCAATGTTAGTGAAAGGATACATTTTTTAAAATTTGGATGTTCTATTTATATATTGATTTTTTTGTTTTCACCTAGACTTATCAACATATAGACATGTCTACATGTAGGAAAAAACAGAAATGTATGAGCCTTTGAATGCAATTATATTTTACAATTTTAATACTCAAATATCACTTAAAGTTGTTTTCATATCTCATTCCTCATTAAATAGCTTCTTAAAAACTGTTTTTCACATTTCAAGCACTCTGTAATATCTAGAAAATCTATATGAATTTCTGTCATTTCAAAGGATTCTATGTGATTTCTATATACATGGTCACATTTTATTTATTTGTATAATATTTAATAAAAACTACATCAGGAACAATAGATTTGAAAATAAAACCGACTCTTGGTAAGCATACAATTCAGCTAGTGGGATCCAAGTAAGTATAATAGAAAAATCTACCAGGTCTAGTCATTCATCTTGACATGCACATTAGACTATTATTTTACAAAATAAATGCAAAGATTTAGTTAATCTGACATATATCTTATGTGGAAATAAGAACTTTTGATATATTTATGTTTATTATGGATATTCTGAATTTCAATATTATAATATTTACTCACTGGAACCATTTCTATCTGCAAATTATCTGCCTTAAATTTTCACGTTTTTTTTTTTAATTTTAAGATAAAGCAATTATTACGCATGAACTCATAATTTAAAACAGTTCTTTCATTTACCCGTGTGTAGAGACTGATGACTAGAAATAACTAGTTTCAATCAAGATTAGATGTACATAAGTTTGTTCAAAATACTAAAACCCAGCAATACAGTCTCTTTGCAGCCTAAACCATCATAAAGTTGAATACTACTGTAATTAGATGATACATCACACTTACTGATTTAAAGATGTTACTATATCTTGAATTCCTGAGATAAACTCCCAAATTGTTATGATGTATTATCATTATTATACCCTGATAGATTCAATTTTGCCTCTATATTAACATAAAATATTAGTGTATAGTTTGTATTCTTATGACGACTTTGTCTGATTTTGCAATTAGTATAAGAGACTTCACTATTTTCCAAAAGATTGTGAAATAGTATTATTTTTCTTAAGATGTTTCTGACAGAAATAATTAAGACATACAGGTCTAGAGTTTTCTTTGTAGAAATGCTTTTAATTTTAAATATAATTGTTATATGATGTACAATTGTTTTATTTCCCTCCCTCCAGGGAGAGGATAAGTAGTCTTGATTTTTTTCTTAAACTTCTAATTCATCAAGGTTATCAAATTCATTGGCATAAAATACTTCACAAGTGTCTTTTATTATTTTATTTTCTGAGAAGTCTGTAGTGATGTCCTCTATGTCATTTCTGATTATGGTAATTTGTGTCTTTCCTTTCATCTTGCAAGTCTGAAAAGATTTCTAGGTATTTTTATTATTTTTCACAAAGAACTAGTTTTTGGCATTATTTTATTTTCTATTGATATTTTATTTCATTTATTTCTGTCCCAACTTTGCATTTTTCTCCCATTTCTTTTTTATGTAAAATTATTATGTTGGACATATATAGAAACTTTTGTTTCTAGTAAAAACTTTCATAACTTTATATTTTCACCTATGCATGGATTTGGCTACTTCCTAAACATCTTGACATATTTAATTCAAAATATATTCTAATGTTACTTGTCATTTCTCACATCTCATCCAATGTTAGAATTATTTATGGTAGATCTATACACATTATAAATTGTACAATACTCAGTATTATAACTATTCCTCTTAAATAAGTACAGTTAATACATAAGTTAATGGGGGAAAGGCAAAAATATGTATTTTTGTACTAATTCAGATATTTATCATTTCTGATTGTTTTTCATAGTTTTCCGAGGATATGAGTTTTCATGTCATTACGTATGACTGTGAAGAACTGCCTTACCTTACCCATAGTGGAGGTCTTCTCCTGATTAATTCTCTTACTTTTCTTTTATCTATTTCACCATTCAAGAAAGACATTTTTTCTGGATGTTTTTCTTGTTCATTTTTGTTTTTTGAAGTTGTTTTTCCACTCTCTCTGGCTCTACGCTTTCTAATATGTTAGCGATTAACTGGGTCATTGTTGTCCTGTATGTAATATTGATTTTTCTCTTGCTTCTTCGAAGCCTTATATTTTTGGCCTTCAACAGTGTAAATATGATATATCTCAGCCTGAAACTTATTTGCATTTATTATGCTTGGTGTTAATCTTGTGTTTGTAACTGTCTTTTTACAAATTTGGAGAAATTATGGCTACTTTTGTTTTCCAATTTTTCCCCATTCTTGCTGTCTTCCCCTTTGTTTTTCCAGTTATAAATATGCCTGATCTTCTGATATCATCTAATACTATGTTAATATTTTCACTGTTTCTATCTATATTCTTCACCTTATATTATGTCTGTTGATACATGTTCACTTTACACTTTCTTTTGTCATGTGTACTTTACCAAGTCCATCCAGGGAATATATTTTCCAAAAATTTCAATTTCCAGCTCAGGAATCTGTTCAATTCTTTTCATTGTTTCTGTCTTGAAAGTTCCTTCTTTTTTACTGAGATCTCATGCATTAAAAATTTATGTTCTCAAAATATATATATATATATATATATTTAACTAACTGAATACAGTTGTAACAATCACTTGAATCTCTTATTTCTAATGGCTGATTCTTCACATGGCCAGTCTTGATTGCTCTTCATTTTATCTTGGTATGTGTTCTGTACTCTTGACTCTTTGTATCTTGAGCAATTTTGGATTTTATATTAGATATTTTGCGTAAACATCATTTATTCTTTTTAGTTGCAGAGATTTATTATTGTTGTTATATTTTATTCAGTGAACATTCTTTCAACATGTAATTTTGTGCACCTAGTTTGACAGTGTACTCTTTCCTCTGTTAAGCATAAATTTTATCTTTAGTTGGGACTGCTTGGGTCTGTTGGAAAAATACATGACTACTGGGTTAGATAGAGGTGTGGGTGAACACAGCTTGTGGATCTTCACTTTTTTTTTTTCTTTTAAAGTATTTTCCCCACATTCTTAAATGTCATGCCAGGCCCCCGCCATTCCCCAAGCCAGCAAAAACTACGAGCTTTTGACATGTGCCCTCATATGAAGTTGTGTGAGATGTGTGTACTATCCATGGTCACAGGCTAAAAGCCAAGGATGTGGGAGCTTTCATGTACATCTCCATGTCTCCCCTTCCTCAAATACGTATGCGCTCCCAATAGAGTATGTCAGTTTTTGTTCACTCTCCAGTACCTTTAGATAGTCACATTTTGCTCTGAAGGTGGAGGGATCTAACAGTAGAATCTTAGCCTGTCAGATGAAGAAATAGGACCAGCCTCAAATAATATTCTGTGAATTTTAAAAATCCATACTCTATGTTATTAACTAGCTTTACATAATTGAAATATACCTCACAGTTTTTAATGTGTATCAAATTAAATGTTAATGTAGTCACATTGTAGAAAAAATAAAATACCATACGCAAAAAGAAGAGGTAATAGTCATTAATCATCATAACACATGAAGGTAATATTTTTGAGATTTTGGTATTTAATTCTCCTTTCTAGTTTTTCTGTGAATTATGTCTTATATTTTCTATTTATTGGTACACTTTAATAGTATGAATATCTTATTTTCCTTTTAACTCAATTACAGCAAATATCGAATTATGTTTAAACATTAATTTCAACTTCAGTGCATTTACACATTTACCATAAATACATATACACTTATATATGTTTCATAAGATATGCAGCAATGCCAAATCCTATCTTTGACATTAAATACTCAAGCTGATTAGTGTGAAATTTGTTGTGCTAAATAGCCTGAGAAGAGGAGAGCATGAAATTGACTTGACATGTTAATATCATATTTTACAGTGAGTCAGATTATAATTAAACAGGAAGTTCATTGTAAATACACATGGTGCCTTTGCCTTCAGAAACTACTTTTATTTAAAATAATTCTTTGGGAATATTACTGGTCCCCAAAGGATATACGCTTATTTGAAAACTACTGAAGTTTCCAAGATTTACATATGACCAAATTTAGAGAAGATCCATAGTGTTTAATTATTCATAGTGTGAATGGATAGTAAACTAATGAGAAAATCAGAACAAGTGGTGTTTAAACAAATGATACCTGTATTTTTAAACTGCAGCTGGTAAATATTTTATGCCTGATCTAGGAAATCTACCTGTTCCAGAATGCTAAAGTGATATCTAAAGTTAATGTCTAAACTGAAACCACCAGCCATTAATGAAAATAAGAATATCATTAAGCTTGTATCACTTAAACAATGAGGGAACTGTCCAGTTTCCTAAATTTTTGTTCCCTTTCTAGTCAAATTTGAATTAACTTTTTTTTCAATATTTGAAAAACTAGGCTTACTATCTAATTTGTATGGAACTATGTGTACATGTATTTTTTACATAAGAATCAGATGACATTTTAGTTACAGTCTGTATCATTATAAAAAGGGTTACATTTATTACAATAATTCCTTTGCTCATAATTAGAAGCATGCAAATAATGTTGACAGCTGGGTTTAATGCCTTTTTATTTGATTTTAATGGGTTTATTCCTAAGAACAAAGTGATGATCAAAGAAGTTTTAATTTTGTCAAGGTCATAAATTGATTTGCACATGGTTTTGGTGCCAAGTCATAAGTTCAATCCCAAATTTTTTATTCCTTTCTCTCCAAATCCTTAAAAATCTTTACTTGTTAACTGCACTCAGTTAAATTACATCTTCAAAATCCATACATATTGGCTGATTTCTTCATATTAATGCTATGTTGAGTAGCATCTTTTAATTGAATATTTTCATGACAGAGTTTTTAAGTTCAATGTAAATGAACAGTAGCTGCATATTTTTTGTTGTTTGTTTGTTTTTGCAAAGTCAGCTAATGGCTTGTTCATTGTGGAAGAACAATACAATGTAGTGGTTAGAGCATCATCTCTGGAGAAGCATTGTCTAGATTTAAAGCTTTGATCTGTGAATTACTATCAGTTTGATACAAGGCAAGTTATACCAAAATCACTATGGATGGTGACTGCAACCTTGAAATTAAAAGACGTGTTCTCCTTGGAAGGAAAGCTATGGCAAAACTAGACAGAGTAGTATAAAAAGCAAATAAATCACTTTGCCAACAAAGGTCCATATAGTCAAAGCTATAGTTTTTCCAGTAGTCATGTACAGATGTGAGAGATGGACCATAAAGAAGGCTGAGAGCTGAAGAATTACAGCTTTCAAATTGTGGTGCTGGAGAAGACTCTTGAGAGTCCCTTGGAAGTCAAGAAGATCAAATGAGAAAGGTTATCAACCCTGAATACTCATTGAAAGGACTGGTGCTGAAGCTGATGCTATAATATTTTGGCCACCTGATGGGCAGAGTTACCTCTTTGGAAAAGGCCCTGATACTGGGAAAGATTGAAGGCAAAAGAACGGGGTTGGGGGGTGGGCAGAGGATGAGATGGTTAGATTGCATCAGCAACTCATTGGACATGAATTTGAGCAAGCTCTGGGGGTTAGTGATGGACAGGGAAGCCTGGTGTGCTGCAGCCCATAAGGCTACAATGAGTTGGACCACTAAGTGACTGAACAACAGCAACTAGTTACACTGTGCTCAATTTTCCTATCTTCAAAATAACAGAAACATAGACACATCAAAAATTTATGTAGGTTTTTGGGAATTAATATTTAGAAAGCACATAGAGTGGTAAGTAGTGCTATTCCTATTATCAAGCAAACATTGTATGACAAATATTATTATATCTTGTTTGCTCTTTTAACCATTGCATATCCCCAGATATCTTATAAAATCTCCAATGAGTAATTACCATTTACATTGATAAATTACTTGCTTACAAAAAAGTGGCTAAATATTTGATGATCCCATTCTATTTTTATATCCAAAAGTCTCTGTTTCCAGTGAATTTAAAATAAATAAATAAATAACACCCTTAAATTTGACAGAAAAATAGCTTAATTCAGTAGAATCTGAATAATGGAAGTCAGAAAATTGAAAATAGTGTATCAAAGAGAAAAAAAAAAAAGAGGACTACTTTTCAACACTATCAGATAGAACTGTGTGGATGTGTTTGTGGGTGTGGAAAGCTAGTCAATACTTCTGTATTCACTCAAGAACTCTGCAATGTAGTGGCTGCATGCCCAGATAATAAAGTCTGGGAACAGTTGGACTTAAAACTTCAAGGCTACATCTTGTTTGCAATAAATTGAAGTCACCAAAAACAAAATAAATCAACAAAACAGTTTTTTTGGCAATGACACACAGGAAATTATATGAAATAATATGTAAGAGATTACATGGATCAAACTACTAATTTGAAGACAGTATATTGTGCCTCGTTCTTTTTTCTTTTCTGGCTTTTTGTTTAGGTGGTCAAAAACAGTTATTCAACATTTTTGAGAACCTGGAGAACCAAAAATTTCTAAAGGTGATTTAAGACAGATGTTTAGAAAATATTGTACTGAACAAAACCCAGAAAATACATCATTTTACTTCTTGATTTAAAAGACTCACTATTAAATATTGTTCATAAAATAGACATTGGTGATGTAATATAAACATCAATTTGAACGTTGAAAATACTTGCCCCTCAGTCACACCATAGAACTACTGCTTTGATGGAGAGTCTATTTAATTAATGAAATGATTCTGCTGGTTTGAGTTTCTTTTTTTGTTTGTTTGTTTTGCCTTTTGAAAGTCTGGTTGAATTTCTATGTTGAAATAGAGACATGAACATAAATTATGCTTTCAAAATAATCGTATTTGGCATTTGAAGATCTATAAACATGCAGGTTTATATTTATATGTTTCAAAGAAAATTATCATTTTAAAATTATTAACCTGCTGCAACATCTGGAATTTAAATCTTAGAAATTTATTAAAATTATCCAGTTATTATTTTAAATAAATTCTGTTTATAGTTATTGTTCTCAGCATTGAGAATAAACAGAATGATTCTGGTTCTATCCTGTGGACCTTGCCATATGTAACACTTGGGCAGTTTCATAATGTGCACATGAACACTCTCTAAATTTTTGAAAATTTTTAAATTTGAAAATTCATTATTTAAAGTTTGAGTCAAGATTTTTTCCTTCCAAACTCGTTTGTTCACTTGAACTACAAATTACTTCATATTATGATGGAAATGCCAAAACAATATCTGCTTAGAAACGTATTAAATTTATTATTAATAATTAGTGTCTGAAAATCTTAGGGAAACTATTTAAATCAATAAAACTCACAATGACCCATATCACAAGTCAGAGTAAAAATGTTTACAAATGGAAACATGTCCAAAAAATGAGAACTTAGAACAGTAAAATAAGGGTAATAGTAGAAAACAGAGAGCAGTGAATAAAAAGTGAAATGAAGAGCACCTAGGGTCACACCCAATTTATTCATTTATATATTCATTTGACAAATACTTATAAAGGGCTGGTTACATGACAAAAGCTTTGCTAGGTACTGACGACATCGGATGGAGAATATACGTGCATGTTTACCTCTTCATAAAATGCAATACCTAATGAAGAAGGGTTTTGGAGAGTGGCAAAAACATGAAACAGAAACAGATACATTTACACAGGTGGTTATGTGTTTCTTTCACTGGTTTGTCTTCAGATTTTTAAATGGACAGCATTTGGTCAATATATGCTAAAAATCCCTGGCAACCTGGTGAACATATAACTTGAGTTTAGAATCATAAAGAAAATTTTGCTTCTCTAGAGAAAGTTGCTTATTTTTTTCTTAAGATTAATAGTAGTTAAAATTATTATTATCACATAATTAGTCTTCTTTGGATTGGTCTTTAGTAAGTTCAAAGACAATTATATGGAATTATTTTTAGACACGTTTTGTAGCATGTATTTTCTACATACAATCTTCTAGACTTCATCTGACTGCTTTTTATCTTAATTATGTATTTTATTTAAAAGTTATTGTGTTGTATATATACATTCACATAATTTTTTTATTTTAGAGTAGATTTAAATTTTGGTAAAAATTATAAGGCTAATACAGAAACTTCCATATACTCCATACCCAGTTTTTTCTTATTGGTAACATCTTAATATCTCATAATCACATGATGTATTTGTCACCACTGATGAGCAAATATCAATACCTTAATGTTTGTAAAGGTCATGGTTAATTCAGATTTCCTTAGTTTTTATCTATTATATTTCACCTGTTCCAGAATCTCATGCAGAATCCCACATTACATATTATTTCTTTCGTTTCCTTTTGGCTGTGGCAATTTCTGTGGCATTCTTTGTTTTGATGTCCTTGATAATATTGAGAGATTTTGGTCAGGTTTTTAGAATGTCCTTCAACTGGGATTTATCTCATTTTTTCTATAATTAAAACTGGATTTTGGTGAGGAAGTCCATAGAGAAATACAATTCTGTTCTTGTGATATTCTTCCAAGGGTACATACTGTCTCATGAACTATCACTGTAGATTTTAAGTCTGGTCAGTTGGCTGAGGTAGTATTTGTTAGATTTCCCCACTCTAAACTTTCCATGTTCTCACACTGTACTCTTTGAAAAGAAGGCACTATGAGCATCTCAAACTTAAGGAACGGAAGGTTATACTTCATCTCCCTAAGAGTCAAATGTCTACATAAACTCATTTGGAGGTATTCTTCATAGGAGATATGTCTATTCCCTTCCATTTATTTATTTATTCAATCATTTATTTATATCAGTATGGACTATTAATTTTGTGCTTTGGATTATAATCCAACTTAGTTCCTCTGTTGTCTCTCCCTCTCTATTTTGTTCAAATAGTTCATCCTTAGTCATTCAAATTCTTCCATGGACTGCAGTATGCTTTTACCTTACCTCCACCCTCCTTTTTATTTGAACACTTTCTTACTTTCTGATCTAGATTCGTGCTGCTTATTTGCTGTCCCAGTCCTAAAATTTGCCATTGTTACAAGGAAGTCTTGTTCCTTTAATGAAAGAATAGCACTAGAAACCAAGAGTTGAATGTTCATTGTGTTCATTTCTTCTGGGGTGCCATTGTCTTCAAGTCCTCTCAAGTGGCCAAGCAAGGAGATATAAATATGAAAGCTAACTTGTGTATAGATACATATCTATAATCATTTCTACATGTGACCATCTGTGTCTATATTAAGCTACACATAAGTTCATACTGGTACCTCTAACTCTGATCCATTACTATGTACTTCATTCTAGCCTCCTTCCTTAGCTTATCTGAACTATCCACATCTACAGTGATACTTCTGGCTCCAGCCATTCATGAGTCATTCAATTAAGCATTCAGTTCCAGTATACATATATAATAGTTTCAGAATTGTTAGCCTGTGCCCTATGGGAGAAAACTTCATCAACCAGAACACAGTGCTTATGCACAATTCCTTTTGCGATTAGTCTTACAGACTCCATTTGTTTCCCACGTCAAAAAGGTCAACACCTTATTCTCCAACTCCCTTCACTAAGAAAGTTTCATATAATTTTAATACACTTAAATCATTTGTCACATCCCGAATTCCCTTCCTGGATCCTCTGACCTCAAAAATGATTTTTAAATATTTTCATTTATGAATGAGTATTCTTTGTGCTGTAAGTTCAATGAATTTTGACAAATCTACATTTTGTATTCACCATAAGAGTATTAAATAGAAATATTTCACTGCTCTTAAAAAATGCCCTGTACTTCACCAATTCCATCCCCCTGCGTTCTACAATCCCAACCTCCACTATATGTGCACACCTACACCTGACAATCACTGACCTAATTTCTTTAAATGTATTTTCCAGAATAGTATGTGCTGGGAATCATACAGTATGTAGATATTTCAAATTTCCTCTTATTTAGTAATATGCACTTGTGATTCATCCATGCATTTTTGTGGTTTGATAACTCATTTCTTTTTATCACTTCACAATATTTTATTCTCTAACTGTTCCAGAGTTTATCCACCTATTTCCTTTACCTATTGAAGGAAATTTTGTTTTCACTTTGGGACAGTTATGAATAAGCTGCTGTGAATATTCATGTGCATACTTTTATGCACAGACATTTTTTAATAAGTTGAGTAAACACTTAGAATTGTGATTGCTGAATCTTATAGTAAAAACTAAGTTTACTTTTATAAGGAACTGCAAAATTGTCTTTGAAAATAAGAGTACTATGTTTTATCCAACCAGCAACAAATGAGAGTTTCTTAAGAATGTTCAGTATTGTCAGATTATTTGGATTTTAGTTATTCTAATAGGTACATACTGGAATTTACCTAATGACATTATACTAAGCACCATTTTATGTGCTTGTCATTTGTACCTCTCCTTTAGTGAGGCGTCTGTTAGTATAATCAATTCATTTTAGATACATTTATAGAGATGAGTTTTAAAAAACTCATTATCTATTTTGTATATAATTCCTTTATTAGATATGTATTTTACAGATATTTTCTCCCAGGTTCTCTCCTATTATTTCATTCTCTTCAGAGTGTCTTGTGCATAATGGAAGTTGCTAATTTTAATAAAGTCCAACTTTCAATTTTTTTCTAAGTTATATATCTGATATATCATCATCAAAACCAAGATCATGTAGTTATTGTTATGTTTTCTTCTGGATATTTATCTGTTTGTAGTTTATATTTAGGTCTACGACTCATTTTGAGTTGAGTTTTTAAAAAGGGTGAGGTCTGTGTCCAGACTTTTTTTTTTTTTAATATGGATATATCGTTGTTCTAACACCATTTATTTAAAAGACTCTTATTTCACAAGTGACTCATCTTTGCATTTTTGCCCAAATTATCAGTTGACTATATTTACCTCAGTCTATTCTGGACTTTCTATTCTGTTGCATTCAGAATAGAATTGTCTATTTTTTCCCTAATATCAATCTATCTTAATTAATATAGCTTCATTTTAAGTCTTAAAATCAGGTATTTCAAACCAACTTCCTTATTCTTCAATATTGTGTTGGCTATTCGGAGATTTTTTCTCCATGTAAACTTTAGAATCAGTTTGTCAATAACCATCAAAGTAAAGTAACTTCCTGAGATTTTGTTTGAGATTGCATTGAATTTATAAATGAAGCTGGAAAAACATGACAGCTCAACAATTTTAAATCTTCCTATTCATAAACATGGACTAGTTCTTCATTTATACTGAATCTTTAATTTCTATCATCAGTGTTTCATTGCTTTCTTCATAGATTCTATACATATTTTCTTAGATTTATACGTACATAACTGTAGTATTATTATAAATGGTATTTTTTTATTAATTTCTAATTTCAATTGCTCATTATTGATATATTGAAAATAAACTCAATTTTAAAAAAAATACATTCTGTTACACTGCTATGTCATTTTTGAGTTTCAGGAATATATTTGTAGATTCTGCTTTTCAGATATTCAATGTTGCCATCTATGAATAAATCCAATTTTATATCTTCCTTTTTACTCTCTACCTCTTATTTATTTTGTATTCAGTGAAGGGTGCTGAAGTATTCAACTGTAACTGCCAATTTGTCTATTTTTTATTTCAGTTCTATTAATTTTTGTCTCATGTATTATTGTGCTCTGCTGTTATTAATGCCTACCTAGTTAAGATGATTATGTATGTTGGAAGACTGACATTTTTATCATTACTGAATGTCTTTTTCATCCCTCCTAATTTTCCTTCTTCTGAAGTTTGCTTTGACTGAAATTAGTATTGCAACTCCAGCTTTCTTTTAATTAATGTTAGCATGTATGTCTTTTATCACTCCTGACAGGGAAGCCTGGCATGCTGCAGTCCATGAGGTAGCCAAGAGTTCAACATGACTGACTGACTGAACTGAACTGAATGTTCAACATATCTGAGACCCAGCATTTAAAGTGGATATTTTGTAGAGGAGAGATGAAAATGGTGGAGTATGAGGACACTGAGCTCACTTCCCCCCATAAACACATCAAAATACATCTATAGTAAAGAAAACTCTTGCTAAAAACAACTTCAGTTCAGTTCAGTTGCAGCCGACTCTTTTGTGACCCCCATAGACTGCAGCACGCCAGCCTTCCCTATCCACATCAACTCCTAGAGCTTACTCAAACTCATGTCCATCGAGTCAGTGATGCCATCCACCATCTCATCCTCTGTCATCCCCTTCTCCTCCCACCTTCAATCTTTCCCAGCATCAGGGTCTTTTCCAATGAGTCAGTTCTTCGCATCAGGTGGCCAAAGTATTGGAGTTTCAGCTTCAGCATCAGTCCTTCCAATGAATATTCAGGACTAATTTCCTTTAGGATGGACTCGTTGGATCTCCTTGCAGTCCAAGGGACTCTCAACACCACAGTTAAAAAAGCATCAATTCTTCAGCGCTCACCTTTCTTTATAGTCCAACTCTCACATCCATACATGACTACTGGAAAAACAATAACTTTGGCTAGACAGACTTTTGTTGGCAACTTGGAGAGTGGCATAAAGGCTTTTCTACAATCAAGACTATAAATGAGGATTCACATGGAGTCAGGTAGGAAAGGAAGAGCAATAGGGTCATGATCTCTGGCACTAGCAGGGGACACAAATGAAGAAGAGGATATCATGGGCTTAAAGATCTTCTCTGAAGAGTGAGGGATTGAGTCACATATTGAGTATCCCAGAGGTCTGACACTAAGAAGATGAGTATCCTGAGTTGATTTGAAAACCAATGGGACTTACCAAAGGGCTGTAAGAAACCAAGACTCTATTTGTTAAGAGTGCATGGACATGTTTACTTCCTCCCGTGTGTAGCATGGAGGAAGCATATTGAAAACTGCCGGGGTTTCTGGCCATTTTCCCGTGACAGTCTTAGCAAGCACCAAGCTTGCACTGGGCATTTAGCCCCTTTGCTCTGGCACTTCTCTCCACTAGGGAAGAAGTGCTGTTGTCAAGGAGAGTGTGCAACCTTAAAGGGAATTGAGTTGGCTTGGACCCAACCCTGCCTCTGAACAAGGTAAAGGAAAACAGTATCAATGTGCACAGAAACAGCAGTTTGAATACTGCCTGTGGCTCTGAGTGGCTCTGATGAACCATCCCAGAACACACCATAGCCTGTACAGGACCCTGCTCCAGCACCTCTTGGTACAGCTCTGCCTTCTATGAGGATAAAGTCTGCTGTTGCCAAGCAGAGTACATATACTAATACTTAGAGGGAACAAATCCAGCTTAGACTGAAACCTAAGAGCTTCTGCTTCAGTACCTTGGGCTCTGAACTCATACCCTTTAGGGTGATGACTGACACTGAGCACAACCGGCTCTGGCTCTAGGTCCTCTATCTCCAGTCTATGTCTAACTGAGGATAGTATCTGCCAACATGTCCCAGGGGAAGAAATGACTCATGTTCACTCTAGCTCCAGCTTTCCCACCAAAACCACTGGGCATACACTGACTACATAGGATGATCCCCTCCAAGGACATTCTCGCAAGACTAGGATAGATATCAGTTTCACCTGCTTTCATAGAGACAGATAAAGTGATAACAGAGGGATACGTCTCAAATGAAAGAATAAAAAAAAAATCCTGAAAATGCTTATAAAAGATAGATACATTATTTATCAGATAAAGAGTTCAAAGAAATATTAAGAATACTAACTGAACTTGGGAAAAGAATAGATGAACATGGTGAGAATTTTAACAAGGAAAAGGAGGAACCAGAGGCTGAAAGCTGAAGAACAGAATAACTAAGATGAAAATACACTAGAATGTATCAATATTAAAGCAGACTAGGTGACTCAGAAGAATGCATAAGTGATCTAGAAAATAGAATAATGAAAATCACCCAATCAGAACAGCAAAAAGAAAAACAAATTTAAAAAAATAAGTACAGTGTAAAGGACCTCAATCAACATCAAGTACTAACATTTGCATTATTGGGGCTCCCAGAGAGAGAAGAGGGAGAAAAAGGATTGGAAATATATTTGACAAAATTATGGTTGAAAACTTCCTTAAGCTGAAGAAAGAAACAGACTTTTAGGAATCATAGAGAATTCCTATAAAGATGAACCCAAAGAGATCCACACCAAGACATATCATAATTAAGAAGGAAAAAGTTAAAAAAAAAGATTTTTAATAACAGCAAGAGAAAAATAGACTCTCACATGAGGGGACTCACATAAGGCTCTCAGTTCATTTTTCTGCAGAAAACGTGCAGGCCAGAAGAAAGTGCCATGATATATTTAAAGTGATGAAAGGGAAAAACATACAATCTAGGATAAAGGAAGGTTATTACTCAAAATTTAAAGAGATAAAGAACTTATTGACAAAGCAAAACTAAAAGAGTTCATCAATACTAAACTTACAAAAAGTGTTGCAAGCTCTTATTTAAGTGAAAAATAAAAGGCTACCACAAACAGTAAGAATTTATAGGAAAAATTTCACTAATAAATGCACATATATAGTAAAGGCTGTGGATCAACCACTTAAATAAGCTAGTGTGACAATTAACAGACAAATATTATGAAATCAACTGTAACTACAATTAACTGTTAAGAGATAAACACAAAGATGTAAAATATATATTAGAAGAAAACATGAGAAAGAAAGTAAAAAATGTAAATCTTTAAGAATATGCTTGAACTTAAATGACTATCAGTCTAAAATAAGTAGATGCAGTTATAAATCAACATATAAAAACTTTATGGCAAACACAAATCAAAAACCTGTAATAGATACACAAGAATTAGAGAGAAAAGACCACAAGTTAGAAAGAAAATCTTTAAATCACATGGGGAGAAATGAAAAGAAGAAATTAACAGAGAGCTAATGAATGAATTCAACAAAGTTGCAGGATAAAGATTACTATTAACATAGAGATAGTATGATTTTTCTTTAGATAAATACTGAGCTGTCAGAAAAAGAAATCAAATAAACAGTTCCATTTAAAATTACACAAAAAAGAATAAGATACCAGAAACAAACCTAGCCAAAGATATTAAAGACTTCAACTTTGAAAAACATGAAACATTAATGAAGAAAACTAAAGGTGATACAAAAGAAATGAAAAAATACCATTTTCATGGATTGGAAGAATATTTTAAAAGTGTCCTTACTACTCAAAGCGTAGTTTTAATGCAACCCCCAACAAATTTCCCATTTTATTTTTCACAGAACTAGAACAAACATATATGTAAACAAAAAGACCTTAAATAGCCAAAATACTCTTGGAAAAAAACAAAAACAGAAAGGGGAAAGATATGAGTAAGATATTATGAAGTAAAGCTATTATATACAAATTAAATAAGATACCATCATATATTACACAGCACAGGAAATATATATTCAATATTAAAAGAACAAGCCAAAGATACCCATTTGTTTGTTTTTAATTTATTATTATAATATAGTCGACTTATTATATTAGTTTCAAGTGTATAACGTAGTAATTGAATATTCCAGTTGTTTTCATCTACAGAATGTTGGCCACTACTTGAAGAGTCATTCTTGTCTATAACATTATCCTGATCTAAGTCTTGGTAATTTTGATATACCCCTTTTCAATCCCTTAGATGCCATGGCTTGCCATTTCTTTGATCTATTTATCTATAATGTTCTAGTCTTCATGCTCTTCAGTTATATAATTCATCCTTATTCAGCATCATGACTTTGCCATTGTTACACATCATTTCTAATGCCAATTATAATTCTACATTTTGATATCCACTTTAATTTCTCTTATTTAATGTTGTCAATCCCAACAAATTTTGACTTCTAATTTATAGACCAAAACACTTTCATTTTCTCTCATTCCTTTAATGGTCTTGATTTCTTCTTAGTCAAGTTAGACTGCTGTCATCTGATAAATGAGTCAGTTCAGTCGCTCAGTCATGTCCGACACTTGTGACCCCATGGACTGCACAGCATGCCAGGCCTTCCTGTCCATCACCAACTCCCACAGTTCACTCAAACTTACATCCCTTGAGTCAGTGATGCCATCCAACCATCTCATCCTCTGTCTTCCCCTTCTCTTCCCACCTTCAATCTTTCCCAGCATCAGGGTCTTTACTAATGAGTCAGTTCAGGTGGCCAAAGTATGGGAGCTTCAGCTTCACCATCAGTCCTTCCAATGAATATTCAGGACTGATTTCCTTTAGGATGAACTGGTTGGATCTCCTTGCAGTCCGAGGGACTCTCAAGAGTCTTCTCCAACACCACAGTTCAAAAGCATCAATAACTTGGTGCTCAGCTTTCTTTGTAGTCCAACTCTTACATCCTTATATGACTACTGGAAAAACTATACCCTTGGCTAGATGGACCTTTGTTTCCAAAGTAATGTCTCTGCTGTTTAATATGCTGTCTAGGTTGCTCATAACTTTTCCCCCAAGGAGTAAGCATCTTTAAATTTCATGGCTGCAGTCACCATCTGCAGTGATTTTGGAGTCCAAAAAATTAAAGTCTGTCACACGTTCCAATGTTTCCCTATCTATTTGCCATGAAGTGTTGGGACCAGATGCCATGATCTTAGTTTTCTGAATGTGGGATTTTAAGCCAACTTTTCCACTTTCAGTTTCCTCTTCTTTCACGTCTCCTCTTTCACTTTCATCAAGAGGCTCTTTAGTTCCTCTTCACTTTGTGCCATAAGAGTGGTGTAATCTGCATATCTGAGGTTATTGATATTTCTCCCGGCAAACTTGATTCCAGTTTGTGCTTCATCCAGCCCAGCATTTCTCATGATGTACTTTGCATTTAAATTAAATAAGCAGGGTTACAATAAACAGCCTTGAAGTACTCCTTTCCCTGTTTGGAACCAGTCTGTTCCATGTCCAGTTCTAACTGTTGCTTCTTACCTGCATACAGGTTTCTCAAGAGGCAGGTCAGGTGGTCTGGTATTCCCATCTCTTTCAGAATTTACTACAGTTTGTTGTGGTCCACACAGTCAATGAGTCTGGTGTAGTCAATAAAGCAGAAGTAGATGTTTTGCTGGAACTCTCTTGCTTTTTTGATGATCCAACGGATGTTGGCAATTTGATCTCTAATTCCTCTAACTTTTCTAAAACCAGCAAGGACATCTGGAAGTTCACTGTTCATGTACTGTTGAAGTCTGGCTTGGAGAATTTTGAGCATTAATTTACTAGCGTGTGAGATGAGTACAGTTCAGTTCAGTTGCTCAGTAGTGTCCGACTCTTTGCGACCCCATGAATTGCAGTACGCCAGGCCTCCCTGTCCATCACCAATTCCCTGAGTCCACCCAAACCCATGTCCATCAAGTTGGTGATGCCATCCAACCATTTCATCCTCTGTCATCCCCTTCTCCTCCTTCCCCCTATCCTTCCCAGCATTAGCGTCTTTCCCAATGAGTTAACTCTTCGTATGAGGTGGCCAAAGTATTGGAGTTTCAGCTTCAACATCAGTCCTTCCAAAGAACAACCAGGACTGATCTCCTTTAGGATGGACTGGTTGGGTCTTCTTGCACTCCAAGGGACTCTCAAGAGTCTTCTCCAACACCACAGTTCAAAAACATCAATTCTTCGGTGCTCAGCTTTCTTCACCATCCAACTCTCACATCCATACATGACCACTGGAAAAACAATAGCCTTGACTAGATGGACCTTTGTTGGCAAAGTAACGTCTCTGCTTTTAAATATGCTATCTAGGTTGGTCATGACCTTCCTTCCAAAGAGTAAGCATCTTTTAATTTCATGGCTGCAATCACCATCAGCAGTGATTTTGGAGCCCACAGTTGTGTGGTAGTTTGAGCATTCTTTGGCATTACCTTTCTTTGGGATTGGAATGAAAACTGATGTTTTCCAGTCCTGTGGCCACTGCTGAGTTTTCTAAGTTTGCTGGCCTATTGAGTGTAGCATTTTCACAGCATAATCTTTTAGGATTTGAAATATCTCAACTGAAATTCCATAGCCTCCAATGGCTATGTTCGTAGTGATGCTTCCTAAGGCCCCCTTGACTTCACATTACAGGATGTCTGGCTCTAGGTGAGTGATCATACCATTGTGATTATCTGGGCTGTGAAGACCTTTTTTGTATAGTTCTGTGTATTCTTGCCACCTCTTCTTAATATCTACTGCTTCTATTAGGCCCATATTATTTCTGTCCTTTATTGTGCCCATCTTTGCATGAAATATTCCCGTGCTATCTCTAATTTTTTGAAGAGATCTCTAGTGTTTCCCATTCTATTGTTTTCCTCTATTTCTTGGGACTGATCACTGAGGGAGGGTTTCTTATCTCTCCTTGCTATTCTTTGGAACTCTGCATTCAAGTGTGTGTATCTTTCCTTTTACCCTTTGCTTTTCGCTTCTCTTCTTTTCTCAGATATTTGTAAGGTCTCCTCAGACAGTCATTTTGCTTTTTTGTATTTTTTTCTTGGGTATGATCTTGATCCTTGTCTCCTGTGTAATGTCACAAACCTCCATCCATAGTTCTTCAGGCACTCTGTCTATCATATCTAATCCCTTGAATCTACTTCTCACTTCCACTGTATAATCGTAAAAGATTTGATTTAGGTCATACATGAATTGTCTAGTGGTTTCCCCTAATTTATTCAATTTAAGTTGAATTTGGAAATAAGGAGTTCATGATCTGAGCCACAGTCAGCTCCCAGTCTTGTTTTTGCTGACTGTATAGAGTTTCTTCTTGTTTGGCTGCAAATAATATCATCAATTTGATATTGATATTGACCTTCTGGTGATGTCCATGCATAGAGTCTTCTCTTGTGTTGTTGGAAGAGAGTGTTTGCTATGATCAGTGTGTTTTCTTGGAAAAGCTCTATTAAACTTTGCCCTGTTTCATTCTGTTTTCCAAGGCCAAATTTGCCTGCTACTCCAGATGTTTCTTTACTTCCTACTTTTACATTCCAGTCCTGTATAATGAAGAGGAAATCTTTTTGGGGTATTAGTTCTAGAAGGTCTTGTGGGTCTTCATAGAACCGTTCAACTTCAGCTTCTTCAGCATTACCAGTCAGTGCATAGACGTGGATTACTGTGACATTGAATGGTTTGCCCCGGAAATGGACAGCAATCATTCTGTTTTTTTTGAGATTGCATCCAAGTACTGATGAAAAAGCACGCCCTCCAAATTTACAAACTCACCATTTGTATAATACTTGTCTATTAAAAGCACAATCATGATCTGCAGTTTATTTCAGTATTAGAGAACGGGAAAGTAAAAATGCCGAAAAAATATTCACAATGTTCTGAGTGGTGAAAGTTGAAGAAATGGAGGGCATAAATAATTTGAGGTGACATCGTTATAAAGAAATAGCTCATATATACCAATGGGGTTGGGGGGTGGAGAATAGATGGGCACACATTCAGGGACTAAAGGAGATAAAAGTATTTCATAAATTTGTGTGAAATGTGATTTGGAGTTAAATTTATAATATTTAGGATTACACTGTGATTAAACAGCAAATTATATACATTGGAGCTATAGGCATAACTATGTAGTAATTATTCATAATGTTTTATAGCCTGGGAACAGAAAAAAATCAAACAAATTATGACTTCCTAGAGTTTGTGGACTGGAAAAAATATGACAAAATTTACAAAATGTAAGCACTATATATATATATATATATATATAATATCATTAAAAAAAAAAACATAACCTGCTGATTGATCCATGAAATACAATCTTTTCAATCTTATTTGGGAGGAAAATAAAATCAAACATTGGTAGTTTGAAAGAAATAATAACAAAAAATGAAGTAATAGAATTCAGAAGATTAAAGGTCAAGAGAGAGTATATTATTGAAATGATCTAAGTGAATTTTGTGTCCACCTCTCACTATACCACATTTACTTAAGTTCTGTCAAAATTTTGGGACATGGATGTTGCAGTCTGAACCAATGATTTATAAGGCTCAGTTTCAGTGAATTTGATGCTTGCCTAGCCATCTGGGCTTGTCAATTCCTTGAATGGAGACCATACTTTATAAGATGATGCAAATAATTCACAATTTTTCTGTCTGGTAATATTGCCACTCTATAGAAACAAGACCACATAGTTCATAATTTGACCCTGAACTATCTCAAATATGGGCTTCCCTGGTTGCTCAGATGGTAAAGAATCTGCCTGTAGTGCAGGAGACACGGGTTAATCCTTGGATCAGGAAGATCTCCTGTAGATGGAAATTGCTACCCAGTCCAGTATTCTTGCCTGGAGAATTCCATGGACAGAGAAGCCTGGTAGGCTACAGTCCACAGGGTTAAAAAGAGTTGGATATGACTTAGTGACTAAACAGTTCAGTTCAGTTCAGTCACTCAGTCGTGTCTGACTGCGACCCTATGAACCGCAGCATGCCAGGCCTCCCTTTCCATCACTAACTCCCTGAGTCCACCCAAACCCATGTCCATCGAGTCGATGATGCCATCCAGCCGTCTCATCCTCCGTTGTCCCCTTCTCCTCCTGCCCCCTATCCTTCCCAGCATTAGGGTCTTTTCCAATGAGTCAACTCTTCTCATGAGGTGGCCAAAATATTGGAGTTTCAGCTTCAACATCAGTCCCTCCAATGAACAACCAGGGCTGACTCCTTTAGGTTGGACTGGTTGGATCTCTTTGCAGTCCAAGGGACTCTCAAGAGTCTTCTCCAACACCACAGTTCAAAAGCATCAATTCTTCGGTGCTCAGCTTTCTTCACCGTCCAACTCTCACATCCATACATGACCACTGGAAAAACTATAGCCTTGACTAGATGGACCTTTGTTGGCAAAGTAATGTCTCTGCTTTAAAATATGCTATCTAGGTTGGTCATAACCTTCCTTCCAAGGAGTAAGCGTCTTTTAATTTCATGGCTGCAATCACCATCTGCAGTGATTTTGGAGCCCAAAAAATAAAGTCTGACACTGTTTCCTAACAACAATATCTCAAATACGTACATCTAATACAAACTCAAGTTTGGAATTAGAAAAAGCATGATTCATCCACATTCCTTACTTAATAAATAAAGGCTTTATATAACTGGCACCTGTAAAGTTGCTCAACACCACTAATAATTAGGGAAATATAAATCAAAGCCATAATGAGATCCTACTTCAAACCTATAAGAATGGGTATCATCAAAAAGTACGCAAATACCAAATGTTGACGAGGAAGAGAAGAAAAGGGGACCCTCATAGACTGAAGGTGGTAATGTAAATTTGTGCAGCCACTGTGGAAAATAGGAAGATTCTCAAGGAAAAAAAAGGAAACTTAACTAAAAATAGAACTATGATGTGAACCAGCAAGTCCAATCCTGGATGTATCTCTGGAAAAGAAAAAAAAAAAAAACACCAATCTAAAAAAAGATACATAGATCTCAATGTTCATAGAAGTATTATTTACAATTGCTAAGATATGGAAACAACCTTAATGCCTTACAACAGGTGAATGGGATACATACATAAATATATATGTGTGTATACATATATATGTATATAATGGAATACTACTCATCCACAAAAAAAGAATGTAATTTAGCCATTTGCAGGAGCACTGATGGACTTTGAGGAAATTATGCAAAATGATTTAAGTGAGAGATAAAATATATCTTACTTATATGTGGAATCTAAAAAGTACAACAAACCAGTGAATATATCAAAAATGAAGCAGATTCACACATCTAGAGAATAAACTAATGGTTACCATGGAGAGGGGGAAGAAGAAGGGGAAATATAGGTGTAGGAGATTAAGAGTTACAAACTATTATGGATAAAATAAACTACAGAGATAAATTTTACAACACATAGAATATAGCCAATATTTTATAAAAACTATACATGGAGTATAATCTTTAAAAATTGTAAAACACTGTATTACATACTTATGTAATATTATACATCAACTACATTTCAATTAAAAAGTCTTATGCATGTCATCAAGTATATTCAATATTATGTAAAACTCATATGTGAACTATCAAATTCATTATGAACCTCGCTGAATTCACAGTTATTTCACTTAGCATGTTTAGAATACCAATATCCTTAACAAGAGAGATAAAAGCTCACAAAGGCACTCACATAACTTTTTAAAACATCATCTTTCTCAACAATAATTTCTTTTTACCAAAAATACACTTGAAAAATTAGCACACTGAAATGTAGACTTCATCAAAGGCAGCTTCCCTAGGTCTGAATTAGTCCAAGTTCTAGTGGTAATTATTAGAGATGGGTCATTTAACTGGCCTGCAATTAGAATACCAATGAGCCAGTTCTCTTAGAAAATTTCCCTATTGTAGACAGACACCTCTTCAATTTGAATATTTTAGTCATAAAAGCTGCTCTCTATTCAAGGTATATTATTTTCCAAATTGAAAAAGGAAAATGTGTAAGCAGGCCATCCTTATAGCTCCTTAGGAGAATCACCCTAGGTAATCTAATGAATTTTTTCAGCCATTAGCTAGAACTGACGAACTTAGACAACTGGTTGACCAAAGTTTTCTGAACAAAGAGTTTGATTTTAAGGAGTTAGGAGGAGGGTGATTATGATACATTGTATCTTTCATTGGAGCTACGATCTAGGGTAAATAACATGATGAATGGCAGCTCTCGCGGGATCAGTGGGAAAAGAATTCTTTCTGTGAGCAATAATTAATCTAGCTTGAAAATCAGATTTAAATCATATTTGAGTCAAATCTCAATAAATGTATTTTTTCTAGACATTTAATACTTTGCAGTTATGAGTTCTTGAATAAATGATGTATTGAAATGAAAATGTATATATATTGCTCAGAATGATTTCTCACAATAACAGTTTTCAAGCTAATTTATTTGCACATTCTCTTTCTCTCCTTCGTTTTCTCTCTCTTTCCATCCTTTCTTCTGTATTCTGTTTCTGTATCTGTATGTGTGTGTGTGTTTGTGTTTTGCTTTTTCACTTCAGTCTCAAATGCAATGAAGCAAGGGTAGAATATAAATGGTTAGTGTCTACTCGCTCTAGAGGCAGCATCAATTCAATTTACACAGACTATGTTGTGGTCCATTTCTTCCCATTTCCAATTCTAGGTTTCACCTTTCATCTGGTTCTGAGACCCTCTCCTACCATCATCATCACCACCACCACCACCATCATCATCTTTAGCTGATTTCCCTATTGCATAAGTTAATTGGAGCCACACTTTATAACAGCCAAATAATCTGAGTGACTCTAGGGTATTTGGGTATAGGGTTGTTTATATACATTTTTAATACCATGTAAAATGAATACATATGCCCACCTTTAAGGCATGAGTTTTGTAAATCTTTTCTCAAAAAATCTTTCTGTAATTTGAATTGCTGTAGATAGAATGAGACATTCTATGCTATGGCATAGGGATAGGTTGTATAACAAAATCAACATATCATTTTTTTTATTATGTTCTAACATAATTTGATCACTCCATTTATTTGCCATACATAATACTTGCTCTTCTATTTGCATAATAATTTATCACTACCTTTGAAAACAACTGACCAAGATAGTTTAATGTATTTAATTTTCACTGTAAAATAACATCTTTTTCCAAAAAAGGATTTAGTAATCTTGCCTGGAAAATCCCATGGATGGAGGAGCCTGGTAGGCTGCAGTCTGTGGGGTCGCACAGAGTCGGACACAACTGAGGCGACTTAGCAGCAGCAATGGAAAAGAGTTAGGAAATTATATTATTTTAAATTAATCAGAAATCAAAAAGTGGAAAAAAAAATCTCTAGCTATAGATACCAGAGCAGCAGCACTAGAGACTGCTAGGGGAAAAAACATCTGAGCAAGAGTTATTAAGATGCATCCCTAGTAAATGTGTTAGTCACTCGGTCATGTCTGACTCTTTGCGACTGCATGGACTGTGCCCACCAGGGTCCTCTGTCCATGGAATTCTCCGGGCAAGAATACTGGAGTGGGTTGCCATTCCCTTCTCCAGATTCCTAGTAGAATCCTGCATAATTATCCTGTTTCAATGAGTTACTCTATTTTTTTGCTTAATGGTTATTTGCCAGGGTATATAAAATCCTAAAAGGACACCCTTTCTGTCTGTCTACTACCTAGTTCTTCTGATTTCAAGTCAGAAAAGGTGGCTGCAGGGATTCTCTTGGCAATACTCTCTGTTTGAAAGTTTTACTTTATCTGAGTCAAATCCCTTATGGTGAATGTCAGGCATATGCCCTCATTTTGTCTCCAGTAGGAGGAAAATTCTCAAAGCATAATTTTTAAGAACAGTTGTAATATTGTAGTGGTTAAGAGCACCAGTTTCTAGAGTCAAAACCTTACTTCTTTCTTGTGTTCTCTTTGTGATTTTATGCGATCTGTTTCACCTATTGAAGCCTCCATTTTTCATATGTAAGGCAAGAATATTAAAGGCAACTACTACATTCAGGAATTTGTTATGATTAACTGAATAATATATGTAAAATTATCAGTACACTAAATGGCATGAGTCCGCTTTTATATGTTTTCTTATAAATTAATTTTAATTGTATTTATGTAGCCTGTATTTATATAGCCAGGCTGCCCGGTGCTGGAGCAGCTGAGAGGAGATAGCCCATGTCCAAAGTCAGGAGCAGTGGCTGTGAGGAGATACCCCATGCCCAAGGTCAGGAGCGGCACCTGTGCTTCACTGGAGCAGCCGTGAAGAGATACCTCACGGCCAAGGTCAGAAAAATCCCAGTAAGATGGTAGGCACTGGAGGGGCTGTGAGGAGATACCCCACATCTGAGGGCAAAGGAGAAGCCCCAGCAAGATGGTAGGAGGGGCAAATTCGCATTTAGAATCAAACCCTGTTCCTGCCAGAGATGCTCAGAGGACTCAAACAAACCTTGTGCGCAACAGGACCCAGGGACCCCATAGAGACTGAGACAGAACTGTATTTGAGCGTCTCCTGTGGAGGCAAAGGTCGGCAGTGGTCTGCCGCAGGGACAGGGGCTCTGGGTGTGGGTATGGCATAAGTCCTCTTTGAGGAGGTCACCATTAACCCCACTATAGAGCTGCCATAACTTACATAGGATTGGGAAATAGACTCTAGGAGGGCACAACAGAACCTTGTTCACCAGGACCCAGGAGAAAGGAACAGTGACCCTACAGGAGACTTGCCTGTGGGTGTCCGGGAGTCTCTGGTGAAGGCGTGGGTCGGTGGTAGCCTGCTACAGTGTTGGGGGCATGGACTGTGGCAGTACATGCCTGGGATATTTTGAGGGATGTTACCATTATCTTCATTATCTCCACCATAGTTTGGCTTCAGTTATACATTAGCTGTGAACTTCCAGATGTCCAAGCTGGTTTTAGAAAAGGCAGAGGAACCAGAGACCAAATTGCCAACATCCGTTGGATCATCAAAACAGCAAGAACATTCCAGAAAAAACATATATTTCTGCTTTATTGACTATGCCAAAGCCTTTGACTGTGTGGATCACAATAAACTCTGGAAAATTTTGAAAGAGATGGGAATACCAGACCACCTGATCTTCCTCTTGAGAAATCTGTACACAGGTCAGGAAGCAACAGTTAGAACTGGACATGGAACAATAGACTAGTTCCAAATAGGAAAAGGAGTACATTAAGGCTGTTTATTCTCACTGTGCTTATTTAACTTATATGCAGAGCACATCATGAAAAATTATGGACTGGAAGAAGCGCAAGCTAGAATCAAGATTGCTGGGAGAACTATCAATAACCTCAGATATGCAGATGATACCACCCTTATGCCAGAAAGTGAAGAAGAACCAAAGAGCCTCTTGATGAAAGTGAAAGAGGAGAGTGAAAAAGTTGGTTTAAAGCTCAACATTCAGGAAATGAAGATCATGGCATCCGGTCCCATCACTTCATGTCAAATAGGTGGGGAAACAGTGGAAACAATGGCAGAATTTATTTTCCTGGGTTCCAATAACACAGCAGATGGTGACTGCAGCCATGAAATTAAAAGACGCTTACTCCTTGGAAGGAAAGTTATGACCAACCTAGACAGCATGTTAAAAAGCAAAGACATTACTTTGTCAACAAAGGTCTGTCTAGTCAAGGCTATGGTTTTTCCAGTAGTCATGTATGGGTATGAGATTTGAACTATAAAGAAAGGTGAGCGCCTGAAGAATTGATGCTTTTGAACTGTGGTGTTGGAGAAGACTCTTGAGAGTCCCTTGGACTGCAAGGAGATCAAACCAGTCCATCCTAAAGGAAATCAGTTCTGAATGTTCATTTGAAGGACTGATGCTGAAGCTGAAACTCCGATACTTTGGCCACCTGATGAGAAGGACTGACTCACTGGAAAATACCCTGATGTTGGGGAAGATTGAAGGCATGAGCAGAAGGGGACGGCAGAGGATCAGATGGTTGGATGGCATCACTGGCTCAATGTTCATGAGTCTGAGTAAACCCAGGGAGTTGGTGATGGACAGGGAGGCCTGGCGTGCTGCAGTCCATGAGGTCGCAAAGAGTCAGACATGACTGAGCGACTGAACTGAACTGAACTGAGCCTGTAAATAAAACATGAATCCAATATTTTTATTATGCTAAAATATTCACTAAAAAGACAATATAGGTAAAATGCGTTTTTCTTTCAACAACACAAACATTTATTAAGTATCTCCTGTGTAATAACACTGTTAGAATTAATGAAATTTCATAGAGGAAGAATAGATCATAGATGAAAATATCTAATTTTCATAGATAATTTTCAAGCATAATAATGGCTTGATTTTTAAGAGGAGTAGTTACTAACATCAATGAGGTCTATTTGGTTTGCAATTCTCAAACAAGTTTTGAAGAGACAGTTGTTGAACAAAAACAGCATAAATTTCTAACCCAGTATTTTTTTTTTCTAAACCAAAGGACATTACACATTTTACCTGCTGTAACACTATAAAGCCTTTTGAATACAAAGCCTCTAGTGCATGAAATGATTGATGATGGAACTTCTGATGTTGTAAAGTTATAACATGTCTCTTGCTCAAATGGAATGCCAAGACAACTAATAAATTTTCCAACACTGAAGAGAAAGGCCTGTGGCATATAGAGGGTCAATTGGAAGAGAACAGATTTCTTTTCTCAGCTTGCTCAAAGTACAGATCCAAAATCCCTAATTCATAAAAGTGTTTTTCTTAAGTTTGTTGCAATCTTATTTGGCAGCCAAACCTGATGGGAATGATGAGAGGATTACAGTCTTTAGTCTATAGTCCTTGTAGTAAATATTATATTGAGTTTTTTTATTAGTGCGCTGCTAGAGGCCCCACTGAAAGTGTTACAGAATATCCAGTTTATATATTACATTGCCTTTAAAGGTGAAACTGTTCAATTCTGGAGTATAACTGGACTCAAGGGTTCTAAATAAGTAATTGTAGACTTTTTAAAGGAAATGGAAATGTTCTTTTCTTCTTCTAAATATTATTTTCCCATATTTGTCAGTCACTACATATGTGTGTTCATGTTTTAAAGGTATTTCATATATAGATAAACAAGATATGCTATGCATGTTTTAATATTTGAATGCTGCTGCTGGTAAGTCACTTCATTCATGTCCGACTCTGTGCGACCCCACAGACGGCAGCCCACCAGGCTCCCCCGTCCCTGGGATTCTCCAGGCAAGAACACTGGAGTGGGCTGCCAGTTCCTTCTCCAATGCATGAAAGTGAAAAGTGAAGGTGAAGTCGCTCAGTCGTGTCCAACTCTTATCGACCTCATGGACCGCAGCCTACCAGGTTCCTCCGTCCATGGGAGTTTCCAGGCAAGAGTACTGGAGTGGGTTGCCATTGCCTTCTCCCAGTATTTGAATAAACATATATTTTTACAGTGTTCTCTTATAAAATGAGTGCAAAAATACAAATAGTTTTATAGTTCATGAATCTAGCAATAAACTGTTCCAGAAAATTCATATCATTTTTGTAATCTTGATTATTATAAATGTGATTGCATATTTTTCAATGTATTTTCTAGGATTTTTATTAAATATAAATTTTTTATACTCCAATAATTTACATTTTTGTCTTTTGCGCCTATTCCACTCATATAACTTGCCCTGTTTTAGGACAATAGCCAGTTATCAATTTTATTATTTTATAGCTGTATTACTTCAATATGTGTATTACAATTTTTAAATAATATTTTTGAATACAGATATGCACTACAAATATTTGGATAAAAAAATTTTAAAAAATTAATTCTCCCTGAAAATGTATATTTTGAGGTTTTTACACAAATTTCAGTTAGTCACCAATGGATCTTCTCTTTCATATGCTAAAAATTGCAAACTTTAGCTATTTTAACATTAATTAACAAACTTAAATATTTTACACTCTTGTGTAAAATGTGAAGGGAAAGAATTATATTTTCCTGGAATAATTAATTTCCCAGAGGTCTTTAGTGTTCAGTTAGAGTATTTATTTAGTTAAATCACTATACTTTTAAAATTAGGAGAGGAAATGCTAATGGGCTTTATCTTTTATGCCATTTTTGATCAAATGACTGTGAACATGCACTATGGCAAGAATAATTGGAGTTCCATGTCAAGAATCAGTGGTAGAGAGTGCCAGGATGAATTAGCCAAACTTCATTGATGAAAGATAGGAAACTACTGACACAGTTACCTCTATTTAAAAATACAAGTGTTGGGAGCATCATTTCTGCTTCTTTTTTTTCCAAAACTTTTGATTAGTATCAAATCTTGGGCCAGCACTATTATATTGATTGTTAAATTTTACATTTTATCTAATATCTAGTGTTAAAATTATCACATTTTCTTTTTCTCAACATTTCCTTTCAGTTCTCATATTTCATACTTTACAATAAGCCTTAGATTAATAATATGCATTGAAATGCATTTTAACTAATATATAACAGAAAATGTGATTAAAATGTCTTTAAATCTGCTGTTGTTCTTTTCAGTAGATAAATCCTGTCCACTTCTTTGGGACCCCATGAATTGCAGCATTCCTGGTTTCTCTGTCCTTCACCGTCACCAGAAATTTGCTCAAACTCATGTCAATTGCATCAGTGATGCCATCCAACCATCTCATCCTCTGTCACCCCCTTCTCTTCTTGCCCTCAATCTTTCCCAGCATCAGAGTCTTTTCCTATGAGTCAGCTCTTCACATCAGTTGGCCAAAGTATTGGAGTTTCAGCTTCAGCATCAGTCCTTCCAATGAATATTCAGGACTGATTTCTTTTAGGATGGACTAGCTTATCTCCTTGCAGTCCAAGAGACTGTCAAGAGTCTTCTCCAACACCATAGTTCAAAAGCATCAATTCTTCAGTGCTCACCTTTCTTTATAGTCCTACTCTCACATACATACATGACTACTAAAAAACCATAGCTTTGACTATAGGGATGTTATTCAGCAAAGTGATGTCTCTGCTTTTTAACATCCTGTCTAGGTTTGTCATAGCTTTTTTTCCAAGGAACAAGAGTGTTTTAATTTCATGGCTGTAGCCACCATCTGCTGTGATTTTAGAGCCCAAGAAATTAAATTCTGTCACTGTTTCTCTTGTTTCCCCATCTATTTTCCATAAAGTGATGGAACCAGATGCCATGATCTTAGTTTTTTGTGTGTTAAGTTTTAAGCCAGCTTTTTGACTTTCTTCTTTCACCCTCATCAAGAGGCTCTTTAGTTCCTTTTCTCTTTCTGCCATAAAGTGGTATCCTGTGCATATCTGAGGAGGTTTATATTTCTCCTGTGTTCCAGCTTGTGAGTCATCCGGCCTGGCATTTTACATGATGTACTCTACATGTAAGTTAAAGAAGCAAGATGGCAATATAGAGCCTTGATGTACATCTGCTACTCCATACATTTTTATTAACTATCTCTTCCTCTCATGCCCTGCCAAAATAGAAATAGTCTGTGTGTTCTGTCTCTCTGAGGTGTTGAACATTCCTTGGAATTCAATCATCTTAGTTGCATGGTAACCTTAACTCTCTGAGGGTTTAGAAATAGTTATGATGTTGTAGGTTGTTTGTTTTTTTTTTCCATTATTAGGATAGATACAATATTAATTTTTTTTCTGTACTCAAAGCAGAACTCTACATGTTTATGACATAATTTTTCTTTAAAACTTTGTGCAGAATATTTTCTAATTTTCATTGAGATTTATTATTATTCATGGTCAAGCTATTTACATACTTGTTATTTAATTCCAAAATAAAAGAAGATTTTCAAATTATAATTGGGTTTTTCTGTTGTGATTGTTTCTGGTTTAATTCCACTATGCCTATCAGTGCTTTCATACTTGTTGAAACTAGCTTTTTGTAATAGTGTTTGGCTAAATTTTCTCATTGTTTGGTGTGTTTAGATAGTCACATATATAAATATATATATATATATTTATATATATAAATTGTATGTGCATGTACATATATATATATTCAGTTACATACACAAGAGGAGAGAGAGACATTGCCATCCTAAATCAACAATCAGGTAAACTTTTTTATGTGAATGATTACTGTGTTACTTGCATAGCTTTTACTTTCAAGATAACCAAGTCTAGATGTCACTGAATTAAACTACCAAACTGCTTTTTATAATATGTGAGTGCACATAAACACTGAGTCAAATAATGCTATAATTATGATTTCTAACATTTCTGATAAAAGTTAAAACCAAAACTTACAATGAAATTTCATCTTACACTTGGAGCACAAATTTAAAAATAGTAAAAAAATGATTAGTCCTTGAAACCAGTTATACTCTTTACTTTTCCATGGTTCTAACAAGAGCCAACAAAATTTCCTTTTCCTAAGTTAATTCAAGTTGAGTTTGTTATTTGCAAGCAAAGCTCTTCTTAGTCAAGTGGCTATACAACATGTGAAAATCCCTTTATGCTTCAGGTAGCCATAAAATTTATCATCTATGCTGGGATACTTGTGAGAATGAACAGGAATGCTGCTGATAATTTAAACTTGGAAGTAGGTATAAATCCAAGCTGTTCAGGGGAAACTGGAATGTCTTTACCTGTAATCAGACACCATCGGCTCTAGTAGTGGCAATATATTTTTACCACCAACATTAATATTTCTATTTTACTTCAGAAACACACATATAAGTTGAAGTTGCCTAACTAACTTAATAAATCTTAATTAAAATGAATGCACAAATGAGACATTTATTATTTCTGCTTCTTATTCCTCTTCTTCTACCTTTAAAGTTCATGTCAGCATTGTTTCCAGTAACCTCCTTTGATTACTCTAATTTAAGGTGATGGAGATTTTCTAGGCATGCTGGGATTCAAGTAGATCCTTGTTTTGTATGGAAGTTTTGTAATGATACCATTAAGATCTATTCCAATTCTGAAAACCTTAATAAAATTTTTATTAAGGTGGTTAACATTTATTCTGAAACTACATAAATAAAATTAACAATGTAATAGTTAATTATATGCATAAGCAAGCCAAGCATCACAACATCTTTAAGTATGAAGTGCCATAATAACTTAGTAATTGAAAGTTTGCTATGTGACAGTTGCTGTTTTAAGTACTACATGTATAAACCAATTTGTCTTAGACCACCATATTTTAAAACTTCAGGGAACATCATTTACATGAGAATGGTACCTTTAGACTTGCACAAATTGTGTGGTCTTATTTAACTTTCCTAAAAACCCTGTAAGTTGGTACTCCTACTGTTCTTATTTTATGAATTAGTATAGTACAATTGGAAAAAGTCAAATAACTTGTTCCAAGTATTTTGGCTAGTAAGTTGTGGAGCTAGTTTCAAAGTTTATATTTTACATACATCACTCATCAAAACATTGTTTATTAAGCACCTTCTTCACTCAAGGCACTATACTAAGCACTGAGAATATGATTGGGATGTGTTGTTAGGATAGGGTCTCTCTCTCTATTCGCCAGCAAAAATTGTGTTACTAGTATATAAAAGCGATTTTCTTGAATAGGTTTAATAATTTCACTTAAATCACTATACTGTCGATGTTTGCAATTCAAAATATAAGTATAAATATATATTTTAGAATTTTATATACAAAGAATATAGAATGTATACACACATCAGCAGTCTCTCATTTCTCTTTTTTTTTCTGCTTCTGATATTTCTATTTTAACGTAAAATATTACAGAAAAAATTACATCCTGAGAAAATATCAGTGTAATTGAGTGGGGCAGAAAATATTGCATGTAAATTTGTTTGGTTTTAGTTTGTGTTTTGGGATTTGATAATGGCTTTATTGAAATTTAAAGTAGGATTCCAAGATCATTTATTTATTAAGAAGAAATGTCATACAAAATATTATTTGTCATATGTAACACATTACACTGAAAAAACTTTCATCTTGAACCTGTAATTTGAACAAATCAATTACTTCTAAATAACGTATTGTTCAAAGAACAATTGCTAAATATTTCCACTATGTTTTGCCATAGCCGTAATTTTTGTAATTTATATGGTATTTTTCTATAAAAATATGTGAAAATAAGGCATTTTCTTTTTTTGTAATAATGGCATGAGTGCTTCAGTAGTGCCTGATATAGAGTTATATAAAAGCTCAGGTAAATGGAATTATCCTTTTCTTCCTTGAAATCTTTACATAATAGGAATTTATTTTGGATTCAAAATGTGATAAATTGTCTGAAACAACATGCTACATTATTATTGGTACTTGAAAATCTTCCTATCAAATTTATAAAGATCTTCATCTTCTTAAATGTGCATTATTAACCTTTGTATGATTCGGTGCCTGAAAGCTGGTTAGCCACAATACATACCAGCTGCAATTCCTTTTGAAATACATTCAATGACTCAGTTCATTTTTCTTTTCTAATACAAATTAGAAGCAGATTATTGGCAATTTCCAGTTATTGCGCTTTGTCAAATCCCTCATTGACTACAATTTGTTAAATTTTCACTTTAAATGCAGACAGAGTAGGCCTGGGGAAAGTATACCAATAGTTATTTTTCATGACAATTATGGAAAAAGTATAGCTAATAAAAATGTAGTGCCTTGATAGCCTAAATTCCTGTACAGGGATGTCACTTTAGGTAATTTATTAAATGTCAATTTAGAAATAATCCTAAGTGTGTGATATAAAACTTAAACTTTCTTATAATATTTCCCAATACTATCAATAATTTATTTGATACTTTTAAATATATTTTTTTATATTTAATAGATATGGAAGAGAACTAGAAAGTGAGACATAGAAAAACTCAAAAGTTTCCAAAAATTCTTGTCATTATTATTATGTGGAATGCATTCTAATACTATACTTTCCTACTCTAAGGCATTTCATTCTGTAAAATGCTACTTATGATAAATTAATTTCATGATGAATGCCTATAACTGTTATTATAGGCTATTACCTTTAGCTATTACCAAAATATCTAGGCCTTTGATAAACATATGTGGAATTCAATTGATCATGGGTGTTAAAACATTTTTTCATTTTCCATAGCAAAAAGTTTAAATAGTATTTTCTTCCCAATTGTTAATTTTTAAATTTATGTATTTGGATATTAACCCCAGGAATTTTTCTTAAATATCTAATATATTCCCTTCTATAAATGCATCATAGTAAGATTTCAACTTCTTCAACAAGTCTACAAAGCAAACTTCATTACAATGACTTAAAGATAATAATGATTTTCATTTACTATGGGTCATTAAGCAATACAAATTTATCTAAAATATGGAGTTAAAGTGAATCAGTTCTACTTACAAGTTCAAAGCATTAATTTTTATTGGAAGATTTCCCTAGATCTTAAAAATATAAAAGGACAAGAAATGCTTTAAGCTTTTAAATAGGGTGGATGTTACATATTTGTATTGTTTATGTCTATAATTTTCAATAGCCTTCAATTAAATCTCCCTTTCATATACTCTCTCAAAATAATGAAATAAATGCAAAATAGTAGGAAATGTGCCACATGTATGCACAAAGAAGGGAACCAAATTTATTTTTGAAAAATATTCTAAGAATTGAAACACAAGAGACTAGAATTAAGAAAAAAAAAGTATCATTTAGTCTGTGACTTGGCACAAATTAAATAGGGCCCATATGGGATCACAGAAAAGATTTTAATGCATGGAGGATTAGAAATATAATTTTGAAGGGGGAAGATGGAAGAGAACTAAAGGGAAAGACATTTCCTTAATTCAGTAAATTTTGAAATAAGCATACCTAAACAGATACTGTTGACAACATTAAGATATAAATTCCATCCACACAATACTTATGCCATGCAGTGCTCAGTTGCTTTGGTCATGTCCAACTGTTTGTGACCCCATGGACTGTAGCCCACCAGGCTTCTCTGTCCACGGGATTTTTCACACACAATACTAGAGTAGGTTGCCATGTCCTCCTCCAGGGGATCTTCCTGACCTAGGGATCTAACTCAGAATTCTATGTCTCATGAATTGCAGGTGGATTCTTTACTGCTGAGCCACTGGGAAGTCCACACAATACATATATACATACATAAAGTGCAGCATCATCTGTTACACTATCCACCATGGCTCTACTTTTATGTAATATGGAGCCCAAAGTAACTGAGGCAGTATACCCAGCTCTATTAGTCAGTAAAGATAAAATTCTTAAACACCAATCCTACCTCTCTTAATTTCTCAAATGTAGGCAATTCAGAGTTGCTGACAATATAGGAAAGCCCAATCAACATAGATGTGCTTATTATACACATCCTTGCTTTATGTTTTACAACTGTATATGTGATAGTTAACAATCTAGTTGAGTTTCACTTCTCTTATCTTACAAGAATGGAGTTATTATTTGTGTATTCTTTGGTCATTTGCTTTTCTTGCATAATATTTTGTAGAGAGATTGCTTTGTGTAGTTGTTTGCATGACTCATTCATTATCTTTGCTGTGTTGCATTATTTTGTGAGAATATGCCACATTTTATTTTCTATTCTCACATAGTTGCATTATTTCTATTTTGAAACTATTGCAAATTTTGTTGTGATGAACATTCTTATATGAGTATGGGCATAAAAGACGTTTGTTCTTTTTCAGACAGACAGAGAGACACATATACACACATAAATCAAGGTCTTTCAGAAGTTAAAAAGACAAAATATTCATGTGAAGAACAAAATTAGATGACAGACATTTTCTGACTTTAAGACTTACTGTAAAGCTATAGTAATCAAGACAGTGTGGTATTAGAGAAAGAATAGATATATCAATGGAACAAAATTGAGAGCTCAGGAATAGATTCTCATAAATAAAATCAATTGCTCTTTGACACAAAGCAAAGGCAATAAAATAGAGAAAAGATAGTCTTTTCAACAAATGATGCTGGAAAAACTATATACCCCCATGCAAAAACATGAATCTCAATGCAAAACTTATACACTTCTAAAAAATTAACAAATTATATCACAAGCTAAATGTAAAATGAATAGCTGTAAAACTCCCAGGAGATAGCATAGGAGAAAACCTAGGTGGCCTTGAGTATGGTGATGACTTTTAGAAATAACACCAAAGACAAAATCCATGAAGGATATAATTGATAAGCTAGACTTCATTAATATTAATATTTTCTATTCCATTAAAGATATTGTTAAGAGAATGTAAAAACAAGTCAGACTAAGAGAAACTATCTAATATATACAAAATTTTCACTTATCTGATCAAAGATTATTATCCAATATATACAAAGAACTCTTTAAAGTCCAAATAACAAAACAACAAGATTTTTAAAAAATGGCCCCAAATCCTTAACAGTCGCCACATCAAATAATATACATAGATGGGAAATAAGTATATGAAAAGATACTTCACATTATTTGTCATCAGAGAAATGAAAACAACAACAACAACAACACAATACTACTACACGCCTATTAGAATGGCCAAAATCCAGAACACTGATGTTAAATGTTGGTGAGAATGTGGTGTAACAAGAACTCCCTTTCTTTACAGTAAGAATGCAAAATGGAACAGCCTCTTCAGAAGACTATTTGGAGGTTTCTTACAAAGTTAAAATGCTCTTAAAGTATGATTCAGCAATCTTGCTCCTTGGTGTTTTCTCAAAAGTTGGGAACTTCCTTTGTACCTCCACACAAAAACTTGTATACAGATGTCTACAGAAGTTTTATGCATTATTGCTAAAATACAGAAGCAACTAAGATGTTCTTTAGCAGGTGAATGGATAAACAAACTGTGGTACATTCAAACAGCGTTCTATTACCCACACTAAAAATAAATGAGTTATCAAATAATGAAAAAAACACAGAGAAATTTTAAATGCATATTAGTAAGTGAAAGAAGCCGATCTGAAAAGATTACACACTGTATGATTCTAATTATCCATTTCAGAAAAGTCAAAACCACCTAAACAATAAAAATATCAGTGGTTTCCAGATGTTACGGAGGAGGGAGAAATGAATAGGCAGAGAACAGAGGATGTTTTGGGCAGTGGAATTTTTCTGTACGTTACTATAACAGTGGACACATATTATATATTTGTCCAAAACCATAGAATGTACATCACCTAGAGTGAACTCTGATGAAAACTATACATTTTGAGTGATAGTCATGTCAAGGTAGATTCACCAATTATAATATACCACTCTGGTGGGGATGTCTATAAAGGGGGATGCTCTGCATGTATGGAGGTAAGGGGTGTATGTGAAATCTCTATACTTTATGCTCCGTGTTGATTGCTGTAATTGTAAAATTGCTTTAAAAATAAACTCCATGTTAAAAAAAAGTTGCAAAGACTTTGTACTCTCATTGGTATTCATTTTTGAATGTACTAACATACATAAAATTTTTAAATACCAAGAGAAAAATTTAAAAATCGGGACAACATTTATTGAGAGATGACGTTCTTTCCTCTCAAAGCTCAATGAAATGTATAATGATTTGATCAATAGAATGTGGTGGGACATGACCAATAGAAAGTGATATAAACTCCACTTCATTTTATCTCAGAACACACACTTTGGAAGCTCTAATCCTAAAATATGAGAATTTAGGCCATTCCACTATGATGGCCAGATCACCAATTAAAATTCTCCTCTCTTTGATATACAATAATATGATATGATATATAATATAATACATTATATCATTGTATTTCACAAGGCTTCAACAGAAATTGCCTTTCCACAAAATATTCTTAGAAAATGTTCAGGAAAGAATTTTGTAAATTAGAATGGAACATTGAGAGGAACAAATTATGTAAAGGTAACATAAAGAGAAAAAATACACATTATAGACTGTGAATCAGAGGGAAGAGAAAACTAAACTTAAATTTATGTTTAGATTAACATTCTAAATGGTCATGTTAAAAATTGCAATTCAACATTACAAAATCAACTCAGATACCTGTAAGAATTCGAAGATATCAAAAACATCATGTCTCATTTCAAATAATGGCTGTTGAAAATATTTTCCTGTGGTTCACAATCTAAATTTTGATTTTGCAAGCCTTCCTTTAAATAGCTGATAAACTCAGATTCCTGATTTTATAATAACCACTAGGCAATTCATTCTCTTACACATATTTCTTTATTCAATGATATTTTTCTTTACCCTCATCAGAGATAGTCAGCACATATTCATGTGACTTAAGTGTAACATATTCAGCTTTATTACTGCCATGATGACATACATTTTTTCAGTGGGTTAAAGGGTGTATTCAGTCATGTCCCACTCTTTTGAAACACTATGGACTGTCACCTGCCAGGCTCCTCTGTCCATGGAATTTTCCAGGCAAGAATACTGGCGTTGGTTGCCATTTCCTCCTCCAGGGGATCTTTCTGACCCAAGGATTGAATTCTCGTCTCCCGCACCTCCTACATTGACAGGAGGATTCTCTACCACTGAACCACCTGGGAAGCCCTTTTAGTGGGATAGTGCTATTCAAAGTTAAATTTCTCTTAATGATGATCATATCAGTAAGTGCTACCGACCTACATATTTTCTGCATTATAATGTCCCTGAGTCTTAGTAGTCAACTATATGCTAACTAGAAAAATAAAAACATTTGAAAACTTTTAAATAAAGACTTTTGAAAGGATATGTATTTTCAAAACTGATGAAAAAGCTGTCATATTGCTAGTATTAGGACTAAACAGCATAAATCTTTAGAAAGTAGTATGAAAATATGCATCCATAAAAATGATATTTGTACTCATTTCTGGTAATTTGACATTAGACAATAATGAAAAAATGCATAAATATATTTGTCAGAATATTGATAAAATATATAAAATTTTACTATATATATTTTACTGTAATATAATTTTTAAAAACTCATATTTTGAGAGAGTAGATGATACAGGAGAGAGAGAAATAAAATATGTAGAATATATATTTTCTTTAAAACATGGTTACAATATATTTACTTAATTTTAAGTATAAATAATTTGCAGAAATGATATGTTAGCTGAGAAAGTAGAACTTTCTATAAATATTCAGTGACATATGAACTTGGATTGGAAGGCATGAGCATAATATGTTAGTGTGTTAGAATTTTTGTAATAGTTTCTTCCTATTTCTAGATATTCTAAAAAATAAAGAATTGAATTTTAAGCTATTTTAATTATCTCAAGTTCTTCAAAATGAAAAACAATTGTATGATTAAAAATAGAAATTTTCTTAGTCTTATTATTTTCCAAAAATTAGATGGTATATAACAATAGTAATTAATTCTCTCATAAATCTGGAGATTGGAAGTCCAAAGTCAAGGTGTTAACAGAATTGGTTTATTCTGAAAGTTATGAGGGAAAGACCTGTTTTAAACCTCTCTCCTCAGCTTATAGAAAGAATTCTTTAGCCTCTCTCTTCCTGATAGAATTAATTATTTATCTTCTTACCATCGTCCCTCTATTCATGTCTGTATCTGTATCCAAACTTCCTCTTTTACAAGGATATCATATTGGACTAGGGTCTACCCCAACGATCTCATCTTAATTACATTTGCAATGACACATTTCCAGATAATGTCACATTCCAAGATATTGGAGATTAGGGCTTTGTTAAATGAATTTGGGGTAAGACACTATTCAACCCATAGTACTATGCTTTCTTGCCCCCTAATACTTATGCCCTTTTAATGTGCAAACTGCATTCACCTCATCCCAACATTTCCCAAAGTCTTAATTCATTCTAAATCAGCTTTAAG
This sequence comes from Okapia johnstoni, assembly GCA_024291935.2. Lineage (NCBI taxonomy): Eukaryota > Metazoa > Chordata > Mammalia > Artiodactyla > Giraffidae > Okapia > Okapia johnstoni. The sequence continues at coordinate 36,250,648 of CM044311.1, read as the reverse complement.
TCTGAAATCTCATCTAAATAGCACCTAAATCAGGTATGAATGAGACATAAGTCATGAACCATCTTGATGCTAAATTCCATTTCAGCTGTGAACCTATGAAATCAGACAATTTGTTTACTTTGAAAATGCAAAGGTGAGACCGGCATAGGATAGGCACTGCAATTGCAAAACAGAGAAATCAGAAGAAACAATGGGGTCATGGGCCCTAAGCAAGTTAAAAATCTAGCAGGCACATTCTGTTTGATCATAAGGCTTGAAAATAATCTTTTTGGCTTGCTGCTCTGTTCTCAGGTCCAAAAGCATGGGAATCAGTGAACTAAGCTCACTTGAACTTAGAGGGAAATGGCCCAGTTTTTCAGACCTATCTTCAGGCCTGGGTCTTTTTGCAGTGGTAACATTTCCTCACTCTGATTTCTGAATTAACTTTGGGGTGATTCTTTCCTTTTTTTTGAAGGATAACACTTGTTCATAACTGACAACCCCATTAATTCATTTTCTGTCTACAGAGTGCCAGAAATTCAATGTCCTTCTTCCATTTTGTTCCACCTTGTTTCCCTTCAGTCAAAGCTAGAAGCATTGCTGTTAAGATGATTGATAAGATCCAAAAGTCACATACCAAATCTCTAGCAAACTCATCCAGTCACACCCTTTGCATTCTCTCCCAAAATGTATTCATTCATTTGTTGAATATGCATAGGTTAAGGATTTCCAAATAATTGGGTTCTACTTCCTTTTTGCTTAATAGCTTCTTCTTCAATTTATTTCTATCCTCTGGTGTTGCCCTGTTTCATTTTGTACTCCAAGGCCAAATTTGCCTATTACTCCAGGTATTTCTTCACTTCCTACTTTTACATCCCAGTCCCCTACAATGAAAAGGACATCTTTTCTGGGTGTTAGTTCTAAAAGGTCTTGTAGGTCTTCATAGAACCGTTCAACTTCAGCTTCTTCAGCATTACTGGTTGGGGCATAGATTTGGATTACTCTGATATTGAATGGTTTACCTTGGAAATGAATGGAGATCATTCTGTCGTTTTTGAGATTGCACCCAAGAACTGCATTTCAGACTCTTTTGTTGACTATGAGGGCTACACCATTTCTTCTAAGGGATTCTTGCCCACAGTAGTAGATATAATGGTCATTTGAATTAAATTCACCCATTCCAGTACACTTTAGTTCACTGATTCCTAGAATGTCGATGTTCACTCCTGCCATCTCCTGTTTGACCACTTCTAGTTACCTTGATTCATGGACCTAACATTCCAGGTTCCTATGCAATATTGTTCTTTATAGCATCGGGCTTTACCTTCCATCTTCAGTCATATCCACAAGTGGGTGTTTTTGCTTTGGCTCCTTCTCTTCATTCTTTCTGGAGTCTTTCTCCACTGTTCTCTTGTAGCATATTGGGCACCTACCCACCTGGACTTTTCATCTTTCAGTGTACTATCATTTAGTGTTTTCATACTGTTCATGCTGTTCTTAAGGCAAGAATATTGAAGTGGTTTGCTATTCCCTTTTCCAGTGGACCACATTTTGTCAGAACTCTCCACCATGACCCAAGACTTACAAGAAATCTTTCAAACTAAAGGACAGACTGCTGTCGAGTTCATCTAGGAAGTAAGATTTAAATACCATTAACAAAGGTCTTCCCTGATCATAAATGGGATTCCCCAATAGCTCAGTTGGTAAAGAATCCACCTGCAATGCAGTTCGATGCCTGGATCAGGAAGATCTGCTGTGTAGGGGTAGGCTACCCACTCCAGTATTCTTGGGCTTCCCTTGTGGCTCAACTGGTAAGGAATCTACCTGCAATGTGGGAGACCTGGGTCTGATTCCTGGGTCAGAAATATCTGCTGGAGAAGGGAAAGGCTACCCACTCCAGTATTCTGGCCTAGAGAATTCCAAGGACTGCATATTCCCTGGAGTCACAAAAAGTCGGACACAACTGAGTTACTTTCACTTTCAATAAAGGTATGGGGTACAGTCTTGGCTAGATTCTTATTTCATATTCATGAAAATTCAGACACTCTATAATATTCTGGTCAACCCACATGCTATGAATATCCAATTTCAATGTGTACCTATTCAAAAAATAATTATAATAATAAATAGGTCATTAGCTTTAACTTCATCAATACTCACACATTATAGACATTCACAAAACTGATTAACCATCTCATTGATAGAAACTAAAGGAAGCTGAAGTGCTTATAGTACTAGTGTCTAACCTCTGTCCTTCTTTATAAAATGCTAGATGGAATCCTCTGATGTTCAAATATAAATTCTTGATGAGAAAGTAACTGCACCAGGGCATAATTTTAAGTAATATCCATATATATATCATCACATTATCTTAAAGGGTTTTAACATAAAGTATTGTCATAATGAAATTATTGAAACTGATGATTCTAAGAAATAATATAAGTGATATCAAGGAAAATGTATTGAAAAGAATGCATTTTATGAGAAAGGAATAGAGCAATAATAACAACAAAATATGGAGAAGATAAATTTAAACTAAATTTTAATAGGTGATTTATTAGTCTACATATATGTATGTCCTGGCTTAACACTTGATAGCGAGCCACAGAATTAATTTTTATAACATCTTTTATGATCCAACTCCTTCATTATCAAGTTTTGATATACCATTTTTGGCAGCATGGAGACTGGCTGTTTTAAAAAGGTATTACAACCTTTCACCTACTACAACATTTTTTAATAGTCTGTCTTCTATAAAGTTAAGACACCTAAAGATGAGTATAATTTAATCTTGAAACAGGGGCCAAATTCAAACATTTTTTTTAAAGTTTAAAGTGTCTCATATTTAAAATTTATGCTTCTCTAAATTATGGCAGAAAGTGAAGAAAAACCAAAGAGGCTCTTGATGAAAGTGCAAGAGGAGAGTGAAAAAGTTGGCTTAAAGCTCAACATTTCAGAAAACTAAGATCATGGCATCTGGTCCCATCACTTCATGGCAAATAGATGGGGAAACTGTGCAAACAGTGGCACACTTTATTTTGGGGGGGCTCCAAAATCACTGCAGATGGTGATTGCAGCCATGATATTAAAAGATGCTTACTCCTTAGAAGGAAAGTTATGACCAACCTAGACAGCATATTAAAGCAGAGATATTACTTTGTCAGCAAAGGTCCATCTATTCAAGGCTACAGTTTTTCCAGTAGTCATGTATGGATGTGAGAGTTGGACTGTAAAGAAAGCTGAGCACCAAAGAATTGATTTTTTTTGAACTGAGGTGTTGAAGAAGACTCTTGAGAGTCCCTTGGACTGCAAGGACATCCAACCAGTCCATCCTAAAGGAAATCAGTCCTGAATATTCATTGGAAGGACTGATACTGAAGCTGAAACTCCAATACTTTGGCCACCTGATGCGAAGAGCTGACTCATTGGAAAAGACCATGATGCTGGGAAAGATTGAGGGCTGGAGGAGAAGGGGACGACAGAGGATGAGATGGTTGGATGGCATCACCAACTCAATGGACATGAGTTTGGGTAAACTCCAGGAGTTGGTTATGGACAGGGAGACCTGGCACATTGCAGTCCATGGGCTTGCAAAGAGTCGGACACGACTGAGTGGCTGAACTGAACTGAACTGAAATATTGGCACACTTCTCTTACGGTTCTAAAGATTATGTTGTAGCATTTTGTAATTATTTTTCTGGAAGTAGTTATTAATAATTTTCATTGTATCTGCCATTTTCCTTTTTTTTCCCTCTGATCCCCACATTATTGAAATGAGCATTTTATCTATAAATATGATGCATTTTGAAACAGTTTGCATAAATATCTGTTTATTCAATTAAGACTAAACAATTCCCATAGAAGAAATGAAAACTTGTGGAATATATTAACAAAGGGAAAGTTTATGTAAATTAACCTATGTATCTATACAGTTTTATATTATTCTTACAAACAGAGAAAAAACACATCTAAAAATGATTAAACACCACCTTACATAAATCAGTATCAACAGACAGCTTTATATTTTTATGACTAACAACCATATTAAAGGTGACTAGAATGTAATAATATACTTTGATCCTAATTGCTTAACTTTAATAAAACTGTAAATGTGACATGCAATTATTGACTGAAGTCATTATATTAGGTTGGTGCAAAAGTAATTTCAGTTTTGCACTGTTGAATTTTGCCATTTGATATTGGAATGCATTCTTAAATAAATGTTGATTATGTTATACATCATTTTAATGTGTATTTCTTGCTTTATGTTTTTTACTAATAAATTGTTACTTGATGTTCATTTTATATGTATTTTAGACTATGGAAATGATGTTACACAAAAAGCAGTTTCAAGTGATTTTCTTATTCTAGTTCAAAAGGGTCAAAAAACAATGGAGACAACTTGTAACATCAGCAACACATCTGCCCCAGGAACTGCTAATGAACATAAAGTGCAGTGGTGGTTCAAGAAGTTTTCCAAAGGAGACTAGAGCCTTGAAGATGAGGAGTGCAGTGGCTGGCCATTGGAAGTTGACAACAACCAACAAAGATCATCAAAGCTGATTCTTTTACAACTACACGAGAAGTTGCCCAAGAACTCAGCATTGACCTTTCTATGGTCGTCTAGCATTTGAAGCAAATTGCAAAGGTGAACGGAGAAGGCAATGGCAACCCACTCCAGTCCTCTTGCCTGGAAAATCCCATGGACAGAGGAGCCTGGTAGGCTGCAGTCCATGGGGTCGCTAAGAGTCGGACACGACTGAGCAACTTCACTTTCACTTTTCACTTTCATGCATTGGAGAAGGAAATGGCAACCCACTCCAGTGTTCTTGCCAGGAGAATCCTAGGGATGGGGGAGCCTTGTGGGCTGCCATCTCTGGGATTGCATAGAATCGGACACGTCTGAAGTGACTTAGCAGCAGCAGCAGCAGCAGCAAAGGTGAAAAAGCTCAGTAAGTGGCTGCATCATGAGCAGACCTCAAGCCAAAAAAGTCATTCTTTTGAAGTATCATCTTCTCTTATTTTTCACAACAACAAACTATTTCTCAATTGGATTGTGATGTGCAATGAAAAGTGGATTTTTTTATGACAACCAACTCAGTGGTTGGACCAAGAAGTTTCAATGCACTTCCCAAAGACACACTTACACACACACACACACACACACACAAAAAAAAAATCATGGTCACCTTTTGGTGGTCTGCTGCCTGTCTGATCTACTACAACTTTCTGAATCCAGCAAAACCATTACATCTGAGAATATGCACAGCAAATCGATGAAATGTGCTGAAAACTGCAACACCTGCAGCTGACATTGGTCAACAGAAAGGGCCTGTTTCTTCTCTGTAACAAGGCCTGACCATACATCACAAAACCAATGCTTCAAAAGTTGAACGAATTGGGATACAAAGTTTTGCCTCATCTGCCATATTCATCTGACCTCTCACCAACTGACTACCATTTGTTCAAGCATCTCGGCAACTTTTTGATGAGAAAATGCTTCCACAACCAGCCAGATGCAGAAAATGCTTTCTAAGAGTTAGTCAAATGCTGAAGCATGATTTTTTATTGCTATAGGAATAAACAAATTAATTTCTCATTGCAAAATTGTGTTGATTGTAATGATTCCCACTTTGATTAATACAGATGTGTTTGAGCCTAGTTATAATGATTTAAATTCAGGGTCCAAAACCATAATTACTTTTGCACCAACATAATAGTTATAGAAGCTATTGTAGACATGTATTAATAAATTCATGTATGGACAATATGACCAAATTGCTTTGCGTTATTTGAGTTAACAATATTCTTTGTTAGAATTATATTCTGAGCATAGACTTTATGCAATTTTGGCTAGAAATACAGATTTTATTCTATTAAAAAATGGCATTATACAAATATATTTTATCTTAACTTGTGCAACTACTAGGTTCAACTACATTTTTGATTTCATATTTCTAATAAAGTTGTGGCAATCCACTTCAACTGTCATAGCTTGGGAATGTTTTTGGAAATATGTTATCTATCTATCCATCCACCCATCCATCTATCAATAATGAATCTCGCTGTAAGTAATGTATCAATGTTACAATTTATAACTTGAATTTTAATTGCAGAAAGGGGTACAATTGAATTAAATTACTGCAGTTTGGCGCTGACCTTTCTTTAGCAAGCTGAGCTTCAGCATATAAACCACCCCTATTATATTCTTTATTAAGCAGAAGTTAAATTAGTTAATTTAGTATATTTATAAAAGATTACATATAAAATTCAATATTATTATAATTGCTTAAGAGCATTTCTGCCAAATTAAAAGAGTAAAGTCCATATTATATATTATTTTATTTTAAGATGGCTATGTGAGAAAATCCTGATTGTGCTTCAGAATTCTTTTGGGAGACAGTTGCATGCTGGATTACATTAGCTTACTCTTTTAGTACATTATCTTAGAGCTGTATTCCCATCCAATGCAGCCTGAGGATTGAAAAATACATCCCTAGATGACAACTTCTTGATTACAAGGAAGCAATTAGTATTAGAATCTACATTTGCATTCCTTAGACGGAGAGATAAAAACCTTATGAGCGTAATTCAGTAAGCTGAATTTCTAAGAGAGCCATACCTACGAGCACAAAATGGTTGCTGGGGAAGAAAATAATGTGTAATATCATCAGTGTATTTAGATACATTAATTTAAATTTATCCCAAATTTGTTTTTCCATGATATTCTAGTATAGTATATTAGAACAATTAGGGTTGAAATTCAATGTAAACCACAATATAAATTATTTAATTATATTTATATTCCACTATTTTGAGGAATTATCTATCATTGTAAAATATTACACTTTTCATGTTATTTTCAAAAAATTAAGAGTTTTTACAAAGAAATAAGCGAATATCTGCAAAACATAAAGAAACAAAGAATCTCTCTTCAACCATATGCTAAATTAAGACTATTAATTTTCCCATACACTTTATTAATAGTGTATTAAGGATGTAAATTACAAAAATTAGAAAAAAAATTATCCTACGATATCAGTGGAATTAGTGATTTATTTAGTGAGGTTTCTATTCCACTGATCTTGCCAGATTATTTTCATTTTTTTTAATGAAAAATTCATTTCATGGAAAAATGGTGGTACCTATTCTATCTTAAAGGTTTTTTTGTTGAGTACAAATTTATTGATTACTCCAGTATAAGTTATTGTTTATAGGTTGAGGAGATATTTTATCTATATATGCATCATTTTTTTCTACTTTATAAACATGAATCAACATCCTTTCAGATTATATTATCATGACCATGTTGTGAGTGTGCAAATAAGATTATTTAGCTAATTATTCAGTCAATTAGGAGCACAATGGGATTCAAGCAATTTGCATACCGGAAAACAAAAAAAAGATACAGGGCTGAGAGCTTGCATTGCTCCACCTCTTTACTGAGATTTATTGCTAAGCATCTAACATATAGGCCTCCATTTGATGTCCTCCTTTCTCAATCACTTGTTCACATTTCAAACTACTGTGACCTAGAGTTGCCCAACTACCTCTCTGAAACTATTCATATTGACGTTATTTAGCTGTTCAAATACAGATCACCCAACAAATTATTTTTTCAACTTTTAAGTTACTCGTTCTCATTAAATTTTAATACTTTCAACCACATCCTCTTTATTAAGGAAAACAAATATCCTGTCTGATGTTTCTATAATACTTCTCCTGATTCTCAATCTGAATTTCCAGCGAGGCCTTCCTTGTGGACTATATTTTTTAAATGTCAAATGCTTAGTGGTTAGTGTTCCCTACATTTCTCTGCTCACTCCTGGAACTTCCAGCAGTGAAATATTGCAAAGAAGGCCACGATTAATAAATTACATAATAATAAGTCTTTTTTTTTTTTTTGGCCAGTGGAAAGTATCTCACTGGAACTCATATACATGTTTTTGTCTTTCCCCTACATACATCTACTATAGGGCCAAAAGGAAACTCAATATCATATTCCAAATTGATTTTCATATTTTCTTGATAGTTCTAAAGTTCTCTGACTTACTGGATTATACTGCCATCTACCTAATACCAAGCCATGAAAGGTGAGATGATATTATTACATGCATATTTATTGTAGCAGATAGATCATCCAGAAATCTTGAAACATCCTTACAATAGTTTTATACCTCTCAATTACTGTTATAATATCCATCTATATACTTGGTATACTTATAACCTACAAAAGATTCAAATTAAATTAAAATTTAATGTATTACAAAATAGAAAGTAAAACTTGTCTTTTAGTATTATATTTTCAAGATAAGAATGCACTGACTATAAATTTATATAAACAAAACAATTCTGTAACACAGAATGTAACATTAATCGGTGAAAGTCTTTTCATATTGTTTTAGCCTTTGTACAAATGTTTCCCTCTTACCTAAAATATAGTGAATTAAGAAATGTTTCAAATTGATTTAATGTTTAGGGCAGTCAGTTTTCTGCAGATGTGAATACTGCTGTAAAAATGCTGCTTTTCTATCCCTGAAAAGTCATAATTTTTGACAAGCTTGACATTTCTTATTGTAGGTTTTGCATTTCTTCAGACAGTATCAAATACTCAAAGATTTGATATAAATCTACTTGCATATCTTTAAACCAATTTAATTCAAATGGGTGAAAAAGGCAATCCCTGAAGAATAAATGCTTCTCCTTGGCTTTTGGCATTTGATGAAAAGAGACTGTGCATGTCTCAAATAAATGTACACAAGAGACAAATTTTCAAATGAATCAATCAAGGTGTTAGGACATGTGACATACATTTCTACTTTGAGAAAGCCATGTGTAGAGATAAAATGGTTGAGTTTGTAAAAAGTTAGATGACAGTAATGTCCCTTTCTCCTGGCTACCTCACAAATTTTGTCTTAATCAAAGCTCCAAGAGGATAGCAGATGAGATTAAACTGATGACATTCAACAAACTGTTCAAGTCACAAACTCTTTTGTTTTAGAGTTCACTTTTCCTAGCTGTCCCTATCCAATCCATCAAAATAGTTTGATTATCTCTACATGAAAAGCAACTTAACCATTACCTCCCTAGCTCAAGCCACCACTCTCTCTCTCTTGAACTGCTACAATAGCCTCTGTGCTGTGCTTAGTTGCTCAGCCATGTCCGACTCTTTGCAACCCTATGCACTGTAGTCTGCCAGGCTCCTCTGTCCATGGGGTTCTCCAGCCAAGAGTAATAGAGTGGGTTTCCATGCCCTCCTCCACGGGATCTTCCCAACCAAGGGATGGAACCCAGGTCTCCCACATTGCAGGTGGATTCTTTACTAGCTGAGGCACCAGGGAAACTACAATAGTCTCTAGAGGTGGATAACCCTACTACTACTTGTAAATTACTAAAGACCATTCTTCACACCTCTGCCAGTGTGATCTTGAAAATAATCAGATACTCTTATTCCGTGGTCATGGTTTCTACCAGAATCAACATGAACAGTGGTAGGACACAGTCCAGGGAAAGATTATAAGTGGTGGCAAAGATATCATGTATCACAATTTGCCTGAATATTTTAAAGTTATATGTAATGCCAATAACAAGTTAAAAAAACTATATTATCTGCCTGGCTTGATTATATGTCATTGTAAAGGTTTGATTTTGGAACTTGTAGATTCTTCAGCATTCTGAATGTGGTCTCACAGGACAACCTGTTCACCAGACACCAAGACTCTGACCCAAATTCTCCCCCACTTTTCCCCACACTCTTACTTTGTTTCAGATCTCAAGGTATATCCTGTGCCTGAATTTGGACATTCCATCTCTTACATCCAAGCTCTGGCCATACTCCATATCCAAGGGGTACTATTTTGGCCACTCATTGAGACTGGAGTAAGCACACACTCTAAGGGTACCCCTTCTGAAGAATGGACCTGAGTAGACCTCTGAGGCCAACTACATTGACAGAAAACTCTGGAGTCTCGAGTACCTGAAGCATGTAATGGGTAGGTCAAGAAGAGCACCCAGGATGAGGTCCACCTTTGATCAAATGTATGTATTTCTCAACTTTTAGTGAATAGCACAACTGGGGGAGACAGAAGGGACCTTTTGAAATAACAAGGAAAGGGCAAGAGGCCTCTTTAGCTTGGACTATGAACAAGACCTAGAATAAAACACAAACTCTTTACTATAGTCTACAACATCATACTTGATATGACTTTTCTCCATCTCTCAAATCTCAGTTTATAACACTGTTGATTACTTACCTGCTGAAAATATCTGTGAGTCAGGATTCTGGTCATGGCTAAGCTGGGTAATTTGCTTAGATTTCAAGAAGCTGCAAAAATGTATTAGTTACTCTTCATTTTCATCTAGAAATGAGAATTTGTGAATTTAATGGTGTAAGTGGACAACATGGTAGGGACTGTTGGAACCCTGAAAGATATGGGGACAGTTTCTGGTTGAAAGCCAACAAAGAATTTAATTCTGCCAATAACCTCAATAAGTTTGTAAGTGAATCATTCCAAATCAAGTATCCCAATGAGAATGAAGTTTAGCTAAGATCTTTATTGTAGTCTCATGAGACCCTGAGCAATGAATCAGCCAAGAGGTGCCAGATTCCTTATCCAGGATTGTGAAACAATAATTGTGTTTATTTTAAACTGCTAAATGTGTGGTAATTTATTATAAAGAAATAGAAAATGATCACAGACAGTGTTATACTTTTTCTTTTCTACTCTTTTGTGTACTTCCATTCCTGATTTCATTGCTTTCCTTCCAAAAACATTACTAAGTATTCTTCATATGCCTGCCTATTTTTAAGTCCTGGAGGTGTTGAGATTTGGACAAGGCATTGGGAATTTTCTAACAACTTTACTCTCAGTAATCTACTTTTATTCTACCTAACTCTCAAAGGATTTAAGAAAATTAACAATGAAAATACACGTTTCAGTGCAAGTACAATAACGACAGGGTTGGGGTCACAGAGTGTAGCTTGCCTGGGACCTTTTGAAAGAGGTTGCCATTATCTTCGTTCAGTTCAGTTCAGTCACTCAGTCGTGTCCGACTCTTGGTGACCACATGAACCGCAGCACACCAGGCCTCCCTGTCCATCACCAACTCCCTGAGTCCACCCAAACCCATGTCCATTGAGTCGATGATGCCATCCAGCCATCTCATCCTCCGTTGTCCCCTTCTCCTCCTGCTCTCAATCTTTCCCAGCATCAAGGTCTTTTCCAATGAGTCAGCTCTTCGCATCAGGTGGCCAAAGTATTGGAGTTTCAGCTTCAACATCAGTCCTTCCAATGAACACCCAGGACTGATCTCCTTTAGGAGGGACTGGTTGGATGTCCTTGCAGTCCAAGGGACTCTCAAGAGTCTTCTCCAACACCACAGTTCAAAAGCATCAATTCTTCGGCACTCAGCTTTCTTTATAGTCCAACTCTCACATCCATACCTGACCACTGGAAAAACCATAGCTTTGACTAGACGGACCTTTGTTGGCAAAGTAATGTCTCTGCTTTTTAATATGCAATCTAGGTTGGTCATAACTTTCCTTCCAAGGAGTAAGCATCTTTTAATTTCATGGCTGCAGTCACCATCCGCAGTGATTTTGGAGCCCAGAAAAATAAAGTCAGCCACTGTTTAGACTGTCTCCCCATCTACCTGCCATGACGTGATGGGACTAGATGCCATGATCTCTGTTTTCTGAATGTTGAGCTTTAAGCCAACTTTTTCACTCTCCACTTTCACTTTCATCAAGAGGCTCTTTAGTTATTCTTCACTTTCTGCTATAAGAGTGGTATCATTTGCATATCTGAGGTTATTGATATTTCTCCCAGCAATCTTGATTCCAGCTTGTGCTTCCTCCAGCCCAGCCTTTCTCATGATATACTCTGCATATAAGTTAAATAAGCAGGGTGACAATATACAGCCTTGATGTACTCCTTTTCCTATTTGGAACCAGTCTGTTGTTCCCTGTCCAGTTCTAACTGTTGCTTCTTGACCTGCATACAGGTTTCTCACGAGACAGGTCAGATGGTCTGATATTCCCATCTCTTTCAGAATGTTCCACAGTTTATTGTGATCCACACAGTCAAAGGCGTTGGCATAGTTAGTAAAGCAGAAATAGATGTTTTTCTGGTACTCTCTTGCTTTTTTGATGATCCATCAGATGTTGGCAATTTGATCTCTGGTTCCTCTGCCTTTTCTAAAACCAGCTTGAACATCTGAAAGTTCACAGTTCACATATTGATGAAGCCTGGCTTGGAGAATTTAAAGCATTACTTTACTAGCGTGTGAGATGAGTCCAAGGTAAGAGAAACCCAGGTAAGACAGTGGGCACTGAGAGAGGGGATAAGGGAGCAGACAGGCTGAAACTACAGTCACGGACAACTATCCAATCTGATCACATGGACCACAGCCTTGTTTAACTCAATGAAACTAAGCCATGCAGTGTGGGGCCACCCAAGATGAACAGGTCATGGTGGAGAGGTCAGACAGAATGTGGTCCACTGGAGAAGCGAATGGCTAACCACTTCAGTATTCTTGCCTTGAGAACCCCATGAACAGTATGAAAAGGCAAAAAGATAGGACACTGAAAGAGTAACTCTCCAGGTCGGTAGGTGCCCAATATGCTACTGGAGATCAGTGGAGAAATAATTATACAAAGAATGAGGGATGGAGCCAAAGCAAAAACAACACCCAGTTGTGAATGGGACTGGTGATAGAACCAAGATTGGATGCTGTAAAGAGCAATATTGCATAGGAACCTGGAATGTTAGGTCCATGAATCAGGGCAAATTGGAAGTGGTCAAAGAAGAGATGACAAGAGTGAACATCTATATTCCAGGAAACCGTGAACTAAGATGGACTGGAATGGGTGAATTTAACTCAGATGACCATTATATCTACTACTGTGGGCAGGAATCCCTTAGAAAAAATGAAGTAGCCATCATAGTCAACAAAAGAGTCCAAAATGCAGTACTTGGATGCAATCTCAAAAATGACAGAATGATCTCCATTCGTTTCCAAGGCAAACCATTCAATATCATGGTAATTCAAGTCTATGCTCCCACTAGTAACACTGAAGAGCTGAACTTGAACAGTTCTATGAAGACCTAAAGACCTTCCAGAACTAACACCCCAAAAAGATGTCCTTTTCATTATAGGGGATTGGAATGCAAAATTAGGAAGTCAAGAAACACCTGGAATAACAGGCAGATTTGGCCTTGGATTACAGAATGAAGCAGGGCAAAAGCTAATAGAGTTCTGCCAAGAGAACGCACTAGTCATAGCAAACACCCTCTTCCAACAATGCAAGAGAAGACTCTACACATGGACATCACCAGATGGTCAATATCAAAATCAGATTTATTATATTCTTTGGAGCCAAAGATGGAGAAGCTCTATACAGTCAGCAAAAACAAGACTGGGAGCTGACTGTGGATCAGATCATGAACACCTTATAGCCAAATTCAGACTGAAATTGAAGAAAGTAGGGAAAACCACTAGACCATTCAGGTGTGACCTAAATCAAATCCCTTATGACTATACAGTAGAAGTGAGAAATAGATTTAAGGGACTAGATCTGATAGACAGAATACCTGATGAACTATGGATGGAGTTTTGTGACATTGTACAGGAGACAGTAATCAAGACCATCCCCAAGAAAAAGAAATGCAACAAAGTAAAATGGCTGTCTGAGGAGGCCTTACAAATAGCTGTGAAATGATGCGAAGCAAAAAGCAAAGGAGAAAAGGAAAGATATACCCATTTGAATGCAGAGTTCTAAAGAATAGCAAGGAGAGATAAGAAAGCCTTCCTCAGTGATAAATGCAAAGAAAGAGAGGAAAACAATAGAATGGAAAAACTAGAGACCTTTTCAAGAAAATTAGAGATACCAAGGGAACATTTCATGCAAAGATGGGCTCAATAAAGGATAGAAATGGTAGGGGCCTAACAGAAGCAGAAGATATTAAGAAGAGGTGGCAAGAATACACAGAAGAACTGTACCAAAAAGTTTTTCACGACCCAGACAATCACGATGGTGTGATCACTCACCTAGAGTCAGACATCCTGGAATGTGGTCAAGTGAGTTTTAGGAAGCATCATTAGGAACAAAGCTTGTGGAGGTGATGGAATTCTAGTTGAGGTATTTCAAATCCTGAAAGATGACCTTGTGAAAGTGCTGCACTCAATATGCCAGCAAACATGGAAAACTCAGCAGTGGCCACAGGACTGAAAAAGGTCAGTTTTCATCCCAATCCCAAAGAAAGGCAATGCCAAAGAATGCTCAAACTACTGCACAATGGTACTCATCTCACAGTCTAGTGAAGTAATGCTTAAAATTATCTTCATTACCTCCACCATAGTTTGGCCTCAGGTCAAACAACAGGGAGGGGACACAACTCCACCCATCAACAGAAAATTGGATTAAAGATTTAATGAGCATGGCCCTGCACATCAGAATAAGACAGTTTACCCCACAGTCTTCAGTCTCTCCAATCAGGAAGCTTCAATAAGCTTCTTATCCTTCTCCATCAGAGGGCAGACAGAATGAAAACCACAGTCATAGGAAACTAATCAAACTGATTGCATGGACCACAGCCTTGTCTAACTCAATATAACTCCGAGCCAGTCATTTAGGGACACCCAAGACAGATGGGTCATTGAGGAGAGTTCTGACAAAATGTGGTCCACAGGAAAAGGGAATAGCAAACCACTTCAGTATTCTTGCCTTGAGAACCCCCTTAACAGTATAAAAAGGCAAAGAGATAGGACACTAAAAGATGGTCTCCCCAGATCAGTAGGTACCCAATGTGCTACTGGACAAGAGTGTAAAAATAACTCCATAAAGCATGAAGAGATGGAGCCAAAGCAAAAACAACACCCAGTTGTGGATATGATTGGTGATGAAAGTAAAGACTGATGCTGCATAGGAATGATATTGCATAGGAACCTAGAATGTTAGGTCCACAAACCAAGGAAAATTGGAGTGGTCAAACAGGAGATGGCAACAGTGAACATCGACATTTTAGGAATCAGCAAACTAAAATGGACTGGGATGGGTGGATTTAACTCAGATGACCATTATATCTATTACTGTGGGCAAGAATCCCTTAGAAGAAATGGAGTAGCCCTCATAGTCAACAAAAGAGTCTAAAATGCAGTACTTGTATACAGTCTCAAAAATGACAGAATGATCTTTCTTTCTTTCCAAGGCAAACCATTCAATATCACAGTAATCCAAGACTGTGCCCTGACCAGGAATGCTTAAGCTGCTGAAGCTGAAAGGTTCTATGAAGGCCTACAAGACCTTCTAGAACTAACACTGAAAACAGATGTCCTTTTCATTATAGGGGACTGGAATGAAAAAGTAGAAAGTCAGGAGATAGCTGGAGTAACAGGCAAATTTTTCCTTGGATTACAGAATGAAGCAGGGCAAAGGTTAACAGAGTTTGGCCAAGAGAATGCACTGGTCATAGCAAACACCCTCTTCCAACAACACAAGAGAAGACTGTACACATGGACATCACCAGATGGTCAATACAGAAATCAGATTGATTATAGTCTTTGCAGCCAAAGATGGAGAAGCTCTATACCGTCAGCAAAAACAAGAATGGGAGCTGACTGTGGCTCAGATCATGAACTCCTTGTTGCCAAATTCAGACATAAATTGAAGAAAGTAGGGAAAACCACTAGATCATTCAGGTATGACCTAAATCAAATCCTTTATGATTATACATTGGAAGTGACAAATAGATTCAAGGGATTAGAGCGATAGAGTGCCTTAAGAATTATTGACAGAGGTTCCTGACATTGTACACGAGGCATTGATCAAGACCATCCCCAAGAAAAAGAAATTCAAAACCGCAAAATGGTTGTCTGTTGATGATTTCCAAATATCTGAGAAAAGAAGAGACATGAAAGGCAGAGGAGAAAAGGAAAGATATATCCATTTGAATGCAGAGTTACAAAGATTAGAAAGGAGAGATATGAAAGCCTTCTTCAATGATCAATGCAAAGAGATAGAGGAAAACTATAGAATGAGAAAGACTAGAGATCTCTTCAAGAAAATTAGAGATACCAAGGAAATATTTCATGCAAAGATGGGCACAATAAAGGACAGATATCACATGGACCTAACAGAAGCAGAAGATATTTAAAAGAAATGGCAATAATACACAGAAGAAGTATACAAAAAAGATCTTCATGACCCAGATCACCATGATGGTGTTATCATTCACCTAGAACCAGATATCCTGAGATGCAAAATCAAGTGGGCCTTAGGAAGCATCAGTATGAACAAAGCTATTTGAGGTGATGGAATTCCAGTTGAGTTATTTCAAATCCTGAAAGATGATGCTTTGAAAGTGCTTCACTCAATACACCAGCAAATTTGTAAAATTCAACAGTGGCCACAGGACTGGAAAAGGCCAGTTTTCATTCCAATCCTAAAGAAAGGCAATGCCAAAGAATGCTCAAACTGCTGCAAAATTGCACTCATCTCACAAGCTAGTAGAGTAATGCTCAAAATTCTCCAATCCAGGCTTCAACAGTACATGAACTAAGAAATTCCAGATGTTCAAGTTGGTTTTAGAAAAGGCAGAGGAACCAGAGATCAAATTGCCAACATCCACTGTATCCTCGAAAAAGGAAGAGTTTCAGAAAAACATCTACTTTTGCTTTATTGATTACACCAAATTGTTTGACTGTGTGGATCACAGCAAGCTGTGGAAAATTCTTAAAGACATGGGAACAACAGACCACCTGACCTGCCTCCTGAGAAATCTGTATGCAGGTCAAAAATAATAGTTAGAACTGGACATGGAACAATAGGCTGTTTCCAAATAGGAAAAGGAGTACGTCAAGGCTGTATATTGTCACCCTGCTTATTTAACTTATATGCAGAGTACATCATGAGAAATGCCAGGCTGGATGAAGCACAGTCTAGAAACATGATTGCCAGGAGAAATAACAACAACCTCAGATATGCAGATGACACCACCCTTATGGCAGAATGCGAAGAGGAACCAAAGAGCCTTTTGATGAAAGTGAAAAACGAGAGTGAAAAAGTTGGCTTACAACTCAACATTCAGAAAACTAAGATCACGGCATCTGGTCCTATCACTTGATGGCAAATAGATGAGGAAACAGTGGATACAGTGACAGACTATTTTTGGGGGGGGGAGCGTGGAGGGGGCTCCAAAATCACTGCAGATGGTGACCACAGCCATGAAGTTAACAGACATTTGCTCTTTGGAAGAAAAGTTATGACCAACCTAGATGGCATATTAAAAAGCAGAGACATTATTTTACCAACAAATGTCTGTCTAGTCAAAGCCATAGTTTTTCCAGTAGTCATTTATGGATGTGAGAGTTGGACTATAAAGAAAGCTGAGCACTGAATAATTGACACTTTTGAACTGTGATGTTGGAGGAGACTCTTGAAAGTCCCTTGGACTACAAGGAGGTCCAACCAGTCCATCACAAAGGAAATCGGTCCTGAATATTCATCAGAAAGACTGATGATGAAGCTGAAACTCCAATACTTTGGCCACCTTATGGGAAGAACTGACTCATTTGAAAAGGCCCTGATGCTGGGAAAGATTGAAGGCAGAATGAAAAGGGGATAACAGGATGAGATGGTTGGATGTCATCACCAACTTGATGGACATGAGTTTGAGTAAGCTCCAAGTGTTGGTAATGGACAGGGATGACTGGCATGCTTCAGTCCATGCGGTTGCAAAGAGTCAGACCCAACTGATCAACTGAACTGAATGGAACAGTAACCACAATGAAACTAATACATAAATCAGGACTATTACTGAGAAGTATTATTTATTAATCCAGTTAGATAGATTTATTATATGAGTTGTATTAGTTTGAAACTTCTACAACTACACGGGGTTTCAGGTTTCCAAAACTTTGGAAATTTAACCTTGTATGCTTCTGCAATGATCTATTAGAATTTTAAAATTTTGCCTTTGTTTTTCATTTTTGGTGCTAAGTTTCCATTATTTTGATGTAAAATATTTTCACAAGTCTGTGCCATTCTAGACCTTACAACAAAATTGGGATAATTTTTTCTCAATAATGAATCAATAACCCTCTTATTGAGTTTTATTTTACTCAAAACAAAAGATTCCCTTGAGGGATATCCTAATTCATGTGGATATTCGGAACTGAGTTTAAAACCCACTGAGTCTATATAAATCAAAGAGGCAACATGGAATACTAAAAAAGGTAGAAAATTCATTGTCTTAAGGGTTGCTTTCTGTCTCAGTGTCAGTCACTTATTAGCATTGTAACTTTGGATACTTGCTTCAATTCACTGGAGCCTTTTTTTTTTCCATCTATAAAAGATTAAATTTAACATGTCTGCAAAATTGCTTTAAGTTTGTATGCAAATTCAAAATATAAGTAGTAAAATACTGAACTAACCATATTACCTATTAGTCAGAATTTTGTTAAAAATGCTATTTAAATGCCTCCAAATTTGTCATCTCCTTAGAGGTAAAAGTCAGTGTAAATCTTACTCTGGCTACTTAAGAAGTATCAATAGGAATGAATTAGGATGTCAATTAGGAAATTTTGAAGCCTGCTTGATAGCACATGTTTATGAATCTAGAAAAAAGAGAGTGACCCTTCTTTTACCTAAACTGATGACTAACTACTTAGTATGGAAATCTGACTGACTAGAGGACTAGGCCATTCAAATTGGCAGAGTGAACTCTTGAGAGATAACAGACTTAGAACTTAGGGCTTGATGGGGTTACTAGAAAAACAGATATGGCAATTCTCAAAGTTACTAGCAATTTCAGTTGATTTTTCTGCTTGAAAGGCTCTAGCTGATGACCACAAATCAATTACAGTTAACTTATTTTTCCCTACTGTTCAAAGATTAGACTTGAACAGCAAGGGTCTTGTTTCTATGAACAGAGGGTATGACGAACAATTGGGAAAATTACTCTCTCATACATTGAGGGGTCATTTTGAGTAGCATTGGTAAATTGAAATAGTTACGGGGAAGGGGGGGATGGGAGAGGGAGAAAAGCCTTCAAAAAAACTTATGGAAAATTCTGGACACCTTATTTCAGGAAATATCTAAGCACTTCTCTAGAAATATTTGTGAAAATATTCTCAGTATATAAATCAATCTCAAATTCCATCTTTACCAGGATCTATATATCTGAATGTATTAAGCATAAGAAAGCCACATTTTTAGAAAAATTATGCATAATAAAAAAATGGCTTGTTTACCCATAATATTTCTAAAATAATATAGTCATGGCATGGCACATTTAGAAATATAAAAAACAGTACTTTCAGATATCTAATAACATGATATTAGCTAGAGGTCATAAAGTGAAATATTTGGTAATTTATTTATTTATTCCTATGTTTAGAGATTTTTAAAAAATGAAATATTCAGAATTATGCTGAGATCTGAATTCAAAGTGCACACATGTACACAGTAGAATGTGGGTGCAGATTTGGAGGAAAGAGAATTAAAGTAAGAAGATTAATTAGAGTATTCCTCTGCAAGAAGATCCAACCAGTCTATCTTAAAGGAGATCAGTCCTGGGTGTTCATTGGAAGGACTGATGTTGAAGCTGAAAGTCCAATCTTTGGCCACCTCATGCAAAGAGTTGACTCATTGGAAAAGACCCTAATGCTGGGAAGGATTGGGGGCAGGAGGAGAAGTGGATGACAGAGGATGAGATGGTTGGATGGCATTACTGACTCGATGGACATGGGTTTGGGTAGACTCAGGGAGTTGGTGATGGACAGGGAGGCCTGGTGTGCTGCCATTCATGGGGTCGCAAAGAGTCGGACACGACTGAGTGACTGAACTGACTGATTGACTTATTCAATATTTCCTATGTGATGGCCATTTTACATTTCCAAATCTGAGTTATCTATAAGACAGATATGCAGACAATTATTTTCCAATAGAATTACCACATTACAATAGTAGTATAAAGTCACTGCTAACTAGAAAAATACACCAGAAATACTAATTTTCAAAGGTTATATATTTTACACAAGCATTTATGAAGCTGTTTATATACTGTTGTTGTTGTTCAGTTGCTCTGTCGTGTCCAGTCCTTTGCAACACCATGGACTGCAGCATATCAGGCTTCTATGACCTTCACCATCTCCCAGAGTTTGCACAAACTCAAGTCCATTGAGTCGGTGATGCATCCAACCATCTTGTCCTCTGTCGTCCCCTTATTTATCTGTCTTCAATCTTTCCAAGCATCAGGGTCATTTCCAATGAATTGACTGTTCATATAAGGTGTCCAACATATTGGAGCTTTAGTTTTGGCATCAGTCCTTCCAATGAATGTTCAAAATTGATTTCCTCTGCTGCTGCTGCTGCTAAGTCCCATCAGTCATACCCGACTCTGTGCGACCCCATAGACGGCAGCCCACCAGGCTCCGCCATCCCTGGGATTCTCCAAGCAAGAATACTGGAGTGGGTTGCCATTTCCTTCTCCAATGCATGAAAGTGAAAAGTGAAAGTGAAGTTGCTCAGTCGTGTCTGACTCTTTGCGACGCCATAGACTGTAGCCTACCAAGCTCCTCCGTCCATGGGATTTTCCAGGCAAGAGTACTCAAGTGGGTTGCCATTGCCTTCTCTGTTGATTTCCTTTAGGATTAACTCGTTTGCTTTCCTTGCTGTCCAAGTGATCCTCAACAGTCTTCTCCAACACCACAGTTCAAAAGCATCAATTCTTTGGTGCTCACCTTTCTTTATGGTCCAACTGTCACATTCATACACGACTACTGGAAAAACCATAGCTTTGACTAGACGGACTTTGTTGGCAAAGTAATGTCTCTGCTTTTTAATATGCTGTCTAGGTTTCTCATAGCTTTTCTTTCAAAGAGCAGGCATCTTTTAATTTCATGGCTGAAATCACCATCCACAGTTATTTTAGAGCCCCAGATAATAAAGTTTGTCACTGTTTCCCCTGTTTCCCCATCTATTTGCCATGAAGTGATGGGACCAGATGCCATGATCTTAGTTTTCTGAAAGTTGAGTTTTAAGCCAGCTTTTTCACTCTCCTCTTTCATCTTCATCATGAGGCTCTTTAGTTTCTCTTCACTTTCTGCCATAAGGGTGGTGTCATCTGCATATCTGAAGTTATTGATATTTCTCCCAGCCATCTTTATTCCAGCCTGTGCTTCATTCAGCCTGGCGTACTGCATGATGTACTCTGTGAACAAGCAGGGTGACCGTGTACAGTGTTGACATACTTCTTTCCCAATATGGAACTAGTCTGTTGTTCCATGTCTTGTACAAACTGTAGCATCTTTATCTGCATACAGGTTTCTCAGGAGGCAGTTAGCTGGTCTGATAGTCCCATGTCTTTAAAAATTTTCCACAGTTTGTTGTGATCCACACTAAGACTTCAGCATACTCAATGAAAGAACTAGATGTTTTTCTGGAATCTCCTTGTTTTATGATCCAACAGATATTGGTGATTTGATATCTGGTTCCTCTGCCTTTTCTAAATCCAGGTGTTCATTTGGAAGTTCTTGGTTCATGTACTGTTGAAGCCTAGCTTGAAGGATTTTGAGCATGACCCCGGCAGCACATGAAATGAGTGCAATTGTGCAGCAGTTTAACATTCTTTGGCAATGTCCTTCTTTGAGACTGGAATGAACACTGAGTTTTCTAGTCCTGTGGCCACTGCTGAGTTTTCCAAATTTGCTGGCATATTCAGTGCAGCACTATAACAGGATCATCTTTTATGATTTGAAGTAGCTCAGCTGGAATTGCATCACCTCTCCTAACTTTGTTCATAGTGATGCTTCCTAAGGCCCACTTGGCTTTGCATTCCAGGATGTCTGTCCTTCGGTGAGTGATCATTGTAGTTATCCAGGTCATTATGCTTTTTTTTTGTATAGTTCTGTGTATTCTTGTCATCTTTCTTAATATCTTCTGGTTCTATTAGGTCCATACCATTTCTGTCCTTTATTGTGCCCATCTTTACATGAAATGTTCCCTTGGTATCTCTAACTTTTTTGGAGAGATCTCTAGTATTTCTCATTGTATTGTTTTCCTCTATTTCTTTGCATTTTCACTTAGGAAGGCTTTCTTATCTCTCCTTATGTTCTTTGGAACTCTGCATTCAGATGGATACATCTTTCCTTTTCTACTTTGCCTATTGCTTCTCTTCTTTTCTCAGTTATTTATATGGCTTCCTCAGACAACCAGTTTGCCTTTTTGCATTTCTTTTTCTTATACATAGTTCTCTTTTTTTAATCTGGATATGATAGTTCATGATTGGAATTTTCATGCTCTTGCCTTCTTTAGTGTATGTTTTTCTGATAATTTCATCAGTCGTTATACCCTATTAGAACAATTGGTATTCGGGAAAAGAGTCAGAATTTATAAAGCAGTTATATAATTTAGTAACTGTAGTAACAGTAGTAACAAACCTCATATGAGGCTTGAGAATAGCCAAAAGTGCTCATACAGTCCACATTTAAACAATAAATATGTAACATTATGACCGTTACTATAGTAAAAAGAGATGCATTTTTCTTTTCTCATGTTGGTTGAGGAGAAGGCAATGGCACCCCACTCCAGTACTCTTGCCTGGGAAATCCCATGGATGGAGGGGCCTGGTAGGCTACAGTCCATGGGGTCACAAAGAGTCGGACACGACTGAGTGACTTCACTTTCACTTTTCACTTTCACGCACTGGAGAAGGAAATGGCAACCCACTCCAGTATTTTTGCCTGGGGAGTCCCAGGGACGGGAGTCTGGTGGGCTGCTGTCTATGGGGCCACACAGAGTTGGACATGACTGACGTGGCTTAGAAGCAGCAGCATGTTGGTTGACAAAATACAATCTTGAAAAATCTGCTGCTAAGGGAATGAAAATGAAGAATATCATTTGTATAAACACTTTAAAAATACTCTTTGATGTGTTAACTGGGACAAAATGAAAAATTGTATTTCAAATAAGTTTATTTTAATTGTTTAAAACATGATTTTTACCATAAGTAGTATCTTCAGAGAATATATGAAGAGAACTGTTAATGCCTTTTGTCACATATTGGTTTTCACATTAACAACATTTAGATATTTAGTTGTGTGTAGATATATTTGAGCTACAGTGCATGAGTTTGCAAATAGTAGGACACAACTGAAGTGATTTAGAGAATAAGCATGCAAGCAGATATGTTTTGGTATTGCGTCTTATTATTATTATTTTTTTATTATTAATGACTTGGAAGATAACAGAAATGCAAACATAGACATTTTATTTTTATCTTAAAATATTACCAGAAGTAACAAGCTAGCACTTCAAGTTTCACAAAAGTAAAAATGGGAGAAAAGTTGCTCTCAAAATTGATAATTACTCCTCTAGTGCTAAGTTATAATTTCAATTGGCAACTTTTAGTAGACAACTGATAACAATATTATCTCAGCAAACGCATCTGTAGTATGCAATTTGAAGGTTTTTTTTTAATAACAGTTATTGTTAACAGAAGAAAAAACTAAGTAATTATATTAATGGTATGAATCCACCCTGCCATACACCGTCCTCACTGTTAACTTTCATATTCCAACAGTCTTCTCTGTTGTAAGAAGATAACATGGTTCATAACTGAATACCACATCTATACTAAATTGGTTAAATAAAACTGTTAACAACAATTTTAATATTTTAATTATTCATTCATTATTACAGGATACTTAAATTATGAATACAGGTATCGATGATAGAGTTAAAGATAGAGATGGATGCATTGTTTCTCAGTATTTTTTCTCCTATGCTAACATAAATTTTTGGCCAAGAAATATGGCCAGAGTGGCTCTGACTTATAGGTAAAATTAAAACAACATGTAGCTAAATATATGGGTTCATGACATTCTGTAGAAATAATAGGTAATATTATATATTTTATTGATTATAACCTATTTGTATAAGGTCCTTTCCCTGAATGTAATCCACTTGTAAAGCAACATTGGAATTTGTAGTTTTAAGATATGACTGATATTTGGGAGACTTATAGAATCAGTGTTTAACTTATAAACACAATTTCTTTGAGGTAGATGATACAAGATATTTTAAAATATTTCATATAATCTATTGTAACTTTATTGACCCTGATTCTAATAAAAATGTAATTTTAAAAGGTGTTAATGTATTTCTCAGTGTTTTTGGATAAATTACTTTTATATTTAAGATACTGCCATTTAAGATCACAATAGAAAATAATCCAAGTAAGTAAAGTGATCTAGAGGTTAAAGGTCTTAGTTATAACAATAAGAAAATTAGTTGCACCTGATAGACTTATTCAACATGCTTGACAGTTGTTACTAAACATTCAAGACCCTGGTATTTTGATAACAAGGAATAATATGAACAATGGGCAGTATTCTGTTCGAATGTCAAGGGTGAAGATGGTTAATTAAGCTGTCCAGATATCTACAGAGCAGATGAAGTGAAATCAAAATGAATAGGTGCAAACAATAAAACATATTCTAGGGAGCAGTTCGTGTAATTACTGTTCACAAATGCAGGCCAAGAGTAATATTAGCCAATATTCCTTTGGGGAATAATGTTAAAAATATTACACCAAAGTTTAAAAAGCAGATATCTATTCATTAAATCCATAATGAAGACCTCAAGGAGCATTTACTGATGCTTTCAAAATAAATAAGAAGGAATCTGCAATAATAATGTTAACGATAAAAGAGTAAAATCTTAACTCATTTTCCAATGCAGAAACTATTTAAGTATCACTTATTTAAGCATCACTAATTTCAAAGTAAGGGTTTAAGAAACCCATCATTAACAAAGAGAATATATACATAGCATTTTATTAAAAAAAAAATAGTAACAGCACAAACTTATAAGAGGTTTAGAATTAAGGGCAAATAAATGATTGGGAAATGGAATTAACTATCATAACGTGACATATGTAGAATTAATATACACTTTTTAACAGCTCTTTAGAGTTGGAGTCTATAATAGAAAAACCTGAGAACAAGGAAAAGAAACTATTTACCTAAAAATCACAGTTAGTCAATTATGGAACAAAGACAAAAACCCGTATTAAAACTTCATTAAAGAAAATTAACAGTTATTGAGTACCTTATGAAAGAAAGGTACTAGGGACTTGGGACAGAAAAAAATGACTAAGATAAAAGAGAAAGCCTCAAGTGTTACTTTGGCAAGTAGCAGCCAACAAAGTATTATAAAATGATATATGAATGGACTTCCACTTCCAAAAAGACAGGATACACCAAAATTTTCCTCTTCCTTACATCAAGTGCAACTTAAAACTAAGTTACAGCATACACACACCCACACACGACTGAAAAGTGGAAAACAAACAAATATAGAATAAGTAGCAACTTTAAAACACAAAGAAAAGCATGTCTTTTTGTATTCCCTTCACTTTTTTGTTATTTCATTTATTACAGAAAGCGTACCGAAAAAGCCAGGAACCGATAAATGTCAATGAGCACAAACTCAAAAAAACCGCAACAAAAGTCTGCTGGCTCAAGTCAAAGGACCTATACAGGAGATCCTAGCAATGAGACAGTATCTCATTATGTCCCTGATTTGCATTTCCCTGATGACTAGTAACGTTGAGAAACTTTTCATATGTTTGTTGATCAGTTATATATCTCCAGAAAATGTTTACTTTTTCTTTCACTGGCTGTGTTTATGGTGTTAATAACCAAGAAATCATCCTAAGTTTAGTCCTAAGTCTTTTCTTCTTTTTGATATGATTGTAATGGGGATTGGTTTATTAATCATTTTTTAGATTATTGCTAGTGTGTAGAAGCAGAACTGATTTATGTGAATTGATTTTATATCACACACATTCACTGAATTTGCTTATTTGTTCAACCAGTTTTGAGTGGAATCTTTAGGGTTTTCTAAGATCATGTCATCTTTGGATACAGAACAATTTATTTGTTTCCAGTTTAGATGTCTTACATTTCTTTTTCTTTCTAATTGCTCTAACTAGGACTTCCAATACTATATAATGAGGTAATGAAAGTGGTCATTCTTTCCTTGTTCCTAGTCTCAGAAAGAAAGTTTTCAAGATTCCACCATTGAATATGATGCTAGTTATGGGCTTGTTTTGGTGACTTAAAAAACATATTGAAGCACTGTTGAGAAAAATGAATCAATTATACATATATTGACTCTTATTTAGTCTTCTTCCCTGTAGGCCATTACAATGTACTGAGTACAGTTCCTTGTGCTATACAGCAGGTTCTTATTAGTTATCTATTTTATACAAGGTAATGTGTCTATGTCAATCCCAGACTCCTAATTTATCACTCCCTGTCCATTACTCCCTGGTAACCATAAGTTTGTTTCCTACATCTCTGATTTGACTTCTGTTTTATAAACACGTTAATCTGTATCCTTTCTTGGAGAAGGAAATGGCAACCCACTCCAGTCTTCTTGCCTGGAGAATCCCAGGGACAGAGGAGCCTGGTGTGCTGCCATCTATGGAGTCACACAGAGTCAGACAGGACTGAAATGACTTACCAGCAGCAGCAGCAGCAGCACCCTTTCTTAAGATTCCACATATAAGCAATGTATGTTTGTCTTTCTCTGACTTACTTCATTCAGTATAACAATCTCTAGGTCCACCCATATTCCTGCAAATGTCACTATTCTGTTCCTTTTATGGCTGAGTAATATTCCATGGTACAGAAGATAGGTTCAAGATGGCACAGTAGAAGGACGTGTGCTCATCTCTTCTGTGAGAGCATTGAAATCGCAGTTGGAACCCACCAAAAAAGATATCCCACACCCAAAGATAAAGGAGAAGCTACAACAAGACTTTTAATTGAGGTATATAATTTAAAAGTTAAAAGCACTTTGAATATATAATCTCACTCCCTGCTTTGTACTATTTTTGATGAGAAATTTGCAGATAATCTTACAAGAATTCCCTTCTATGTAACAAGTTTTTCTCTCTTGCTGCTTTCACGATTTTCTCTTTGCTTTTGATTTTTTGACAGTTTGGTGACAATGTGTCTCAGTGTGGGTTTCTTTAAGTTTATACTGGCTGCGATCCTTTAATGTTCTTGAATATGTATGTCTACTTCCTTTCTGAGTTTTGGGATATCTTTGAACATTTGTTCAAATTTTCTTTCAATCTCTTTTTCTCCCCTTTTTCCATCTTGAATTCCCATAGCTTATATTAATCTTCATAATAAGGTTCTAAAAGTCCTTTTGGGTTTCTTCACTTTTATTCTTTTACTCCTTCCAACTATAATTTCAAATTACCTATCTTTGAGATCACTTTTATTTTCATCCTGCTTGATTATGTCTGCTGCTGCAAAACTCCAGTGAATTTTTCAATTCTGTTATTGTATTTATTCAGCTCCAAAATCTCTCTTGGGTTCTTTTTATAGTTTCAATTTCTTTGTTGATGTTTTCATTATGTTTATGCCTAATTTTTCATATTTTATCTGAAATGTTTAGATTTTATTCAGATTTTATTTATGTTCTGTAGCCTCTTGATGAAGGTGAAAGAAGAGAGTGAAAAAGTTGGCTTAGAACTCAACGTTCAGAAAACTAATGATCATGGCATCTGGTCCCATCACTTCAATGCAAATAGATGGGGAAACAATGGAAACAGTGACAGACTACTTTGGGGGGATCCAAAATTACTGCAGGTGGTGACTGCAGCCATGAAATTAAAGACAGTTGCTCCTTGGCAGAAAAGTTATGACCAACCTAGACAGCATATTAAAAAGCAGAGACATTACTTTGCCAACAAATGTCTGTCTAGTCAAAGCTATGGCTTTTCCAAAAGTCAGGTATGGATGTGAGAGTCGTGCTGTAAAGAAAACTGAGCACCAAAGAATCGATGCTTCTGAACTGTGGTGTTGGAGAAGACTGTTGAGAATCCCTTGGACAGCAAGGAGATCCAACAAGTCCCTCCTAAAGGAAATCAGTCCTGAATATTCATTGGGAGGACTGATGTTGAAGCTGAAACTCCAATATTTTGGCCACCTCATGCAAAGAACTGACTTATTGGAAAAGACCCTGATGCTGGGAAAGATTGAAGGTGGAAAGAGAAGGGGCCGACAGAGGATGAGATGGTTGGATGGCATCACCAACTCAATGGACATTAGTTTGAGTAAGCTCTGGGAGTTGGTGATGGACAGGGAAGCCTGGCATACTGCGGTCTGTGGGGTGGCAAAGAGTCAGACACAATTGAGCAACTGAAATGAACTGAGTGCCACACTGAGTACCTTCATCATGAATATTTTTGAATTCTTTATCACATAACTCATAAATGCTAAATTTCTTTAGGTCTAGTTTTTACAGATTGTTGTTTTGTGTGGGCTATAATTTCCTGTTTTCTTCTGTGCCTTGTTATATTTGTGGTGATTTGTGCCTTTGAATAAAAGACATCTCTCCCAAGCTTTACAGGCTGTCTTCATAACTTCACCAACCATCTCGTCTTGAGATTCTGATAGTTTCTCAAACATTTTATTCAGATGTATCTTTCCTGGGCTTGTTTGTAATTTCCCAATTAGAGAAATTTGCCAGTTGTTGTTGTTGTTGTTTCTTTCCCCCACATGCTTGGCATCTCTTGCTCTAACTAGCAAGGTCTCTGAGCTGGGCTGCAAAAAGTCATCCAGGTACATTTTTTGTTCTCAGCAGACCCTAGGCATTTAAAATATGCCAATTCCCTGTCAGTGCTCTGAGTTGGGCAAGACAGAACCCAGTCCTTCTGGCCACTCCCAGATAAGCTGGAATGTGTGATATATATTCTATACAATGTTTCCCAAGGGAGAAGCTACAAGCTGGATACTTTCTCATGATTGCTTTGAGCTGTGCCACTGTGGAGGAAGGATTGACATGGGTGACATGGCTCACCTTTATTTATCCATTTAATTGTGGATGTTCCTGGCTTTGAGCTTGCCTGGGGCATTGTTATTTCTTAAAGTTTTCTATAATTATTACAATTGCTTTTTGGATCATATATTATTAATTTAGTGTGGAGAAATGAGGTCTGGGTCTTGCTGTCCTACCATATTGTTGACATCACTTTCCACTTACAATTGACTTGATAAATGTGTAAAATTAACTCAAGGGAGGGAAGATAATATTTTAACAAATGTTGCTGGAGAAACTAGACATCTTCAAAACAATAAACCTAAACCAAAGTCTCACATATATATATAAATAGATCACTGTTATGAACTGAATGTTTTTGTCCCTCCAAAATTCATGTTTTAAAATCCTACCTTAGAATGTGATAGTATTAGGAAGTAGCGCATATGGGAGATAGTTGGATTAGATGAGGTCACAAGCTCAGATCTCTAATGAATGTGATTAATGTCTTAATAAGAGTCGTGAGAAAACTTCTAGCCCTCTGCTCTCTGCCATGTGAGGATGTAGGGGAAAATGAGTAGTCTGTAACCTAGAAGAGCCTTCACCAGAACTAGACATTGCTGCTTCCTGATCTTGGATTTCCAGACTCCAGGACTGTGAGAAATAATTTCTGTTGTTTACAAACCACCTAAATTATGGCATTTCTGATACAGCAGCTCAAACAGATGGATACAATCATGTAATTAAATAAAATGTAAAACTAGAACTTTGGTAAAAATTATAAGAGAAAATTTCCCTTATCTAGGACTAAGCTAAGAATTCTTAGCTACAAACCAAAAACATAATTAATAAAAGAAAAAAATGATAATTTAGGCTTTCTCAAAATCAGAGAAAAAGGTTTTGCTCTATGAAAGACCCTTTAAACAGGAGAAAAATGCAAGCATTTTTTTGACTGAAACTGGACATTAGATATTATGCATTGCTGTAGTTCTAGGCTCTGTTTTGTGCTATGTCTGGTTTCCTTGCTCTTAGGGAAGTTACTCTCGATTCTCAGTTGATTTACCAGCCTCAGGATTTGTTTTCTGACATCTCCAATGAGTAAGGTTTATACTGACAATTGCCCACTGTTGCACAGTTGGGAACTGCACTCACTTGAATACAAGATAAAGTAACAAAACCCGGATTTTACCCCATGCAACTGTGTATTTAAAAAGCACAGTCCTCATTTCCTTTTGGCTAAAATTTGCTGTCCCTCCTGCTGTCGTTCCCATGATTCTGAAGTTCAGATAACAGCCAGGAATACCGTCAAACTTACACACGAATTTTGGATCTTACTCTTTTTCCCATTCTTTAGCTGCCACAATTTGTCCTTTCACTTCTGAGTTATTCTTCTGGCATAACCTCTGTTTACTGGTATATTCAGTTGACCTCTGTTTACTGGTATATTCAATTGACAAAAATGAAGTTTTCTCTGCTTATTTTTTTTAACAGTCTTTGGGGTTGAGGAGAGCACTCAGGCCAGAGAATCACAGACTTGCAATTCTCCTCCCTTGAGTTACAGTACTCTAAAGAATAAGCTCTCTAGTAGCTCTTTTTCTTTTGACTCCTTGATTTTATCTTTTTAAAGTTTATATGTGAGAGGAGTCAAACTATCAGTGTTATTAGAAGTTCTCCAGGTATAAATTTTTATGCCAAGAATTTTTTTAATCCTCATTTTTATTGATTTAGGAAATATTAGAATATATTTTGCTTAATAGTCTTCTGGAAATGAGAGGTAAAAATAAGTATGTCCTAAAAGAATTTGTTAAAATTTACTGATAAAAATAAGAAGAATTTGCACATTATATGAAACCTAGTACAGTGAATTTTTAGGTCCCTGTCTGGAAGAGACACACTACAAGTAAAAGGACATTAGAGCTTCCTTACAGCTGTAATGTGGAGGTATTCCCTTTTCTTCCTGTGTTTCTGTAAGGTAGAGTCTGAAAATGTTAACTTATGCCTGTTGTTTCTGGCACCTGAAGATCTACAAAGAAAACTGCTATATTAAAGTAAGCATATAAATAGGAGAAGATAAGGAAATAAAACGTTTAGATACTCTTTTCTAATGCTGCCTCCCTTTCACCACTATCTCTTTCCCAAGTCTAGTGGCAATTTTTTCACAAGTGCCCCAGTCTTCACACAATAAATTTGCTGAACTTGTACTGCTAGTATCTTATGAAAGTTACAAAAATGTATGTATCATGTTTATATGTTCAGGATGTGCAACTGACTGATGACTCTAGCTAATGCACTTTAATAACTGTCACTGTGTTTACACAAAAGCCATACTTCCTGTGGCCAACTCTTAGCCAATGATTGAGCACAGAAGAGATACTAAGGCAGGCCCATTCCTAGGAAATGGAACTTGGCTGATGGGCAGCTTTGATTTGAAGACTCTAATGATTTTGCTCAGAGCAAATACCTGCACTGCAGGCTAAGGTATCAGCATCTCGTCTTTCTTCGTTTCCTCCTCCTTTCTTCTCTTTCATATAGAGTCAAACCTGCATCATAATTTAATGGCTCTTAAAATCTGACCTGGATTCCACCCTATTGTCTCTAATACTTGCCTTGTACACCTAAGCCTGTCTTGGTATCTACTTCTTAAAGGATTCAAAGTAAAATGATCTTAATCTATACCAGCCACCATGGAAAAATTCACCAGATAAGGTATATTTTTAATGTTAACCTTTTTTTTTCTTTCTCATTCCCCACATATAGAAAAAAAAAAAAGAATATAGAGGGGAGAATTGATGGAGTGACTACAAGAGAAAACATTTAAAATTTTGTTTATATTTCCAAAATACTGACAGTAAAATTCTCAAAGTGATGTGTATTTGTTTAATTTTAGAAAAAAATTAGGGAAATTATTGGAAAAAAAATCTCAGTTTGTCAGTGAATGAGATTTTTAGTAAGTTGACCAGTTCCTGAAATTAAATGATAAAAAAGAGAGACTCTTGGGATATTTGCAATGAAATAAGCTACACCTTATCACTTTGATCACTCACAATTACATAAATTTTTCCTCAGATATCTATTTAAGGAAATAGTCTTTACTATGTCCTTAGCAACTAGTCAAAATTAAACTACCATCAAAAACCGACATGACTATGAATGCTGATAAAAACATCACACCTAAATTCTGTTTCTGTTTGGTTAAAAATATGATCACCTCCAGATTATCCAGACTCCATTAGTATATTTAAGAGTAAAATAATTTTAGACAACACAAAATAAACAAGAATATAACAGTAGACCTATATGTACACAAAGGACCATAATTTTAAACCAATGTCTTGGGATTGAGGCCATTTCTAAATCCAAATTCTTCATGATATGGCTATCCTAGTGGCTCAGATGGTAAAGCGTCTGCCTGCAATATGGGAGACCTGGGTTTGATCCCTGAGTCGGGAAAATCCCCTGGAGAAGGAAATGGCAACCCACTCCAGTACTCTTGCTTGGAAAATCCCATGGACAGAGGAGCCTGGTAGGCTACAGTCCACAGGGTCCCAAAGAGTCGGACACGACTGAGCGACTGAGCGACTTCACTTTCACTTTCCTTTTCTAAACTTATGTTCTATCTGAAAGCAGGAAATGTTCAAGAAAATCACAGTACATGAAGTATTCTATAAGAATTGATATTATAAAATATTAAATGATACAAATTTTTTTGCTGAAAAAATGGAACTAAAACCTTGTTTAATTATATTAACTATATAAAATATTAAAATGGTCCTAATCACTGTTGATGAGATTAAGAAATTTTTCCTTTTTCAGAGTATAGATTTTTCATCTCCTTGGTTAAATTTCTTCTTAGGTATTTTATTCTTTAGATGTGATTTTAAATGGGATTTTTAAACTTTCTGTTTGTGATAGTTCATTATCAGTATATCGAAAATCACTTAGGTTTCTCAATTACTTTTGTATCCTGAAACTTTGCTGAACTCAGTTATTAGTTCTAATAGTTTTTCAGTGGAGAATTTAGGATTTTCTATGAAAGCATCCAGTTTTACTTTTTGCTTTCCAGTTTGGTGCCTTTTATTTATTTATTTTCTTTTCTGATTGCTGTGGTTAGGACTTCCATTACTATGTTAAATAGAACTGGCAAGAGTAAGCATGCTTGTCTTGTTCCTAATTTTAAAGGAAAGGTTATCAGCTTTTTGAGTACAATGTTAGCTGTGAAATCTGTCATAAATGACCCTTTATATTGAAACATGTTCCCTCTATACCCTCTCTACTGAGAGTTTTTTTTTAATCATGAATAATGTTGAATTTTGTCAATTTTTGTGTGTCTATTGAGATGATCATCTGATTTTTATCCTTCATTTTGTTAATGTGGTGTACCACATTGATTGATTTGTGAGTGTTGAACCATTCTTGTGACCTATGGTGTATGGTCCTTTATATGTATTGTTGTATTCAGTTTCCTAATAGTTTGCTGAAGATTTTTGCATCTATATTCAAATACATAGGCCTAAAATTTTCTTTTTTGTAGTGTCTT
Organism: Okapia johnstoni; assembly: GCA_024291935.2. NCBI lineage: Eukaryota > Metazoa > Chordata > Mammalia > Artiodactyla > Giraffidae > Okapia > Okapia johnstoni. Next base: position 36,217,292 of record CM044311.1, on the reverse strand, counting down.
TGTCTGGTTTTGGTATCAGGGTAATGGCCTTGCAGAATAATTTTGGGAGTGATTCATTCTCAAGTTTTTTGGAATATCTTGAGAAGGATATGTATTAGCTCTTCTTTATATGTTTGGTAGAATTCCTCTGTGAAGCTGTCAAGAACCGGATTTTTGTTTGCTGAGCATTTCTTCTTTATTAATCTAAAATTCAATTTTACTACAAGTGATTAGTCTTTTAAAATTGTGTTCCTTCTTGATTCATCTCAGTAGGTTATATGTTTTTAGAAATTTATTTCTCCCAGGTTATCTGTTTTGTTGACATAGCTGATAATAGTATTCTCATGTTTTTTTTTTAATACTTATGTGGCATCAGTTGTTATTTCCCTTCTTTCATCTCTTCCTTTGCTTTTTGGATCTTTCCTTTCTTGATAGGACTGGGTAAGATGAATTTTACCTATTTTAAAAACTAGCTCTTGGTTTTATTGATCTTTTCTATTGTTTTTATTGATCTCTCTTTTATTTATTTCTTCTCTGATCTCAATTATTACCTGTCTTCTGCTCACTTTGCACTTTGGTCTTTTTTCTACTTCTCTTAGGTAGTATGTTAGATTGTTTACTTAAGTTTTTCTTGCTTCTTGAGGAAGGCCAGTGTCACTGTAAATTTTTCTCCTAGAACTACTTTTGCCGCATCTCACAGATTTTTGTAGTATTGTATGTGGATTTTCATTTGTCTTGAGGTGTTTTCTGATTTCCTCTTTGATTTCTGCATTGACCCACTGTTTTTTTAGTAGCATGTTGCTTATTCTCTACCTGCTTGTTCTTTTCCCATTTATTTCTGTAGTTAATTTCTGGTCTCATATATTTGTCTCAAAAAATGTTAGATATAATTTATAATTTCTTAAATTTGTTGATGCTGGCTTTGTGGCCTAGCATGTGCTTTATCCTAGAGAATGTCCTATGGATTTGAAAAAATGTGTATTCTGCTGATTTTGGTTTTAATATTCTTTAGATATCTACCAAGTCCAAGGGGTATGTTGTGTCATTTAAGATATTTGCTCATATTTTAAATTATTTTCCAAGTTTTTAAAAAACTTGTTCCAAAATATTTAAAAATGTTAATCAATTGATGAAATGTCATCATTTTCAGGAGTGTTACAGGATGGAGTACCAGTGTGCTTGCTGTACTCAAGATTTTTGTAACCCTGTGATCACACGCCCAAAAAAATAAACATAAGTAATTCATGTCATTTATTCAGCAGGAAAAAACATTTATATTGTGGGAATGAGAATGGTTGGAACTTTATAAGACAAGTTAATTGTGAATGCATTGTTTTCATGTCACCACACAAATTTCTTTCACTCATGAACAATGTAAAAACATAGAAGTGTAATATCTCACAGAAAAACAAATCTTTTCTTAAACCTAAATAGCATTATTCTTTGTTTGAACAGTAGAAAATGGGGAAAGCAGGTCAGGCCAAAGAAACTTTTATAAAACACAGTCTATATATAATCAGAGGCTGGAAACTATTTAATTAGCTTAGGACAATGTATTATTTTATATTTGTCTTGGTGGTAATACACAAACGGTAGTGTGGAAGGCCAATACAAATTCAGATACTTCTTACTGGCATTTTACTATATTTCAATTAACACTGCTGCAATAAGACAAAAGTGTTGTTTCAGTTTTGTTTTGCTTTTATCTTGTTTTTCTCTACTTATTTTTGAAGATATTTTATCTGAGAGCAAAAATATTTTAATATTTGGTCAGATAGTCTTTACTTAAGTACTCCTGGGCAATTTACACTTGGTAGATGTGAATCACTGAGCAAGGAAAAAAAAATAGTTAAGACATTAATGAAAATAATTGGATGAATTTTCTTGAAGACTTTTTCAGCTGTAGATATGACAGCACAGTTCATTTGGTGCAAACATAGCCTACAGTGGTGGCTGTATTACAAGGTCTGATTCAGATTGATAACTCAAAGAATCTCAGACAGTTCAACATTTACTTTAGAAATATCAAAAGCAATTAGGTCAAGAGTTTAACATTTCATTAAAGCATAGTCTATCCGAACTTTTTACACACATAAGAAAAGGATTTTCAATCAATAGAAATCTAGTTTATTAACCTCTGGAAATTCCTACTGATTTTCTCTGAGAAATAATCAGAATAAACATTAGAAAATAAATTATAATTATAAAAACATTTTAGGATAGAGTGTTTGCTATCATTTCACCTTTATTTTGTTTACTATGAAGAACTAGAGATAAAATTGGATACAGGAATATATGTTTCTATAACATAAGATGATTATCAATACTAACGTCATTTTTACAGCATCCTACTCTGAAGTACCTAAAAGAACTTAAATGCTATGTCTTAGAGGACTATAAGAATTGGAAAATTGCCTTCCTACCAACATCTTCAAAAGTACACCTGGGGCAGAGTTTCAAGATATGGTCATGTAGAAAGCCTGATAGAAACATTCAGAATGCTAGCAGATGGAGCTGCAAAATCAAAAGAAGGCAGAAGGCAAGAAAAAAGGGGAAAGGTCTAGACTATAAAGATACCTAGGACAAACACCCAAAGTCACTAAAAACTAAAATTTTCCTAATGCATAAAGCAAAGTTTCTGTATCATGCATTCATCATCAGTTATGTGCATTTTCAGCTACAGGTTATGGTAGATGACTCTACTCCTATGCCCTTGTATACTCTCAATATGATTCAGGGCACAAGAACCAAGTTATACACGTACAGTGTAATCCTACCCCACAGGGAGATTGACCAGGCTTGAATGGAAATGAGCCAATGTTGCTCTACTATGTCACATAAACTTAGCAGAAAAGATACAGAGCATAGATTTAGATCCAAAACCAGCAATCATAGTACAGAGTGCCTTTATCAGGAGATGGATCGTGTTGGAGATATTGGGATGGTGAAACATTCAAGAAGGTTCTTTCTTCAGAATACTGGAACTATTCTTTCCTGGTGTAGATATTTACCTTACCCTTGTGAGCTAGGACAAATATTGTGTATACTTGTCTGCACCCCTGTGGAATTTCTAAAGAAAGTTTAACTGTTTGTTTTAAAAGAAAGGAAGTCCAATAAGAAATAGATGGAATGGAAGGGAAGACACAGACAAGTTTCAGTCCCACTTACTTTGCAATATTCATTTATATTCTGGGATAAATAAGAGAATAAGCAATGCAGCCTGGGCTGGACACTTCTGCTAATATACATGCCAAACATTCACAGGCAGTGTCTAATAAAGGAAGAGGAAGATAATTGGTATTAAACAACAAAGAGCCATATTACAGGAATTAAATGATCAGAAAAAAATATAGGTAGGCTTTCAAGCCTTATACTGCACATTATTGAGAAGCTTCATTAAGCAAAATGGAGGGAAAGAAATTTATCTGGGATTGATAAATTCCTGTCCTTTGAGCAGAGTAAAAACACTGAGGAAATAGTATATTTTCAAATAGCCTGAGGAATTATGATGCTCTACTCTGTAAACGAAGATGGAAATCTTTATTGTGGGTACTAGAAAATAGTTGCTAGAACAGCTTTAGGAGAACATCAATCAAATACTACTGGACTCACCTATGCTAGGACTAAGTAGCAAATATCTTATGTCAGAAGCCTAAGACCCACACACTAGACTCTTCTTCCCCTCTCCCCCCGCCCCCACAGAGATGTATGTGCACCTCACTCTGGGAATAATGCTTCTTTAAATTTAAAAAAAGGTTGTTAGGCAGATGTGGAAATACTCAGAGTATAAATCAAGTTTGAAAGATTTTGGCTTACGGAGTAAAGGTGGCCCACTACATGTTTTGGGAAACAAAATTATATTGGAACATACCTATGCTCTATTATTGCATATTATCAATGGAGGCATTTGTGCTATGATGGCAGAGCTGAATAGTTATGACACAGATTGCATAGATCCAAAAGTTCTAAGCTATCTATTATCTATCCCCTTTATAGACAAAGTTTGCCAATTCATGTATAAGATGGTTGAGTCAAGCAGTAGTTTGAGTTCAAAGCTCAAACGGGAAAAAAATCTCATACTCGTGCTACTTAATCCAAAAGGCAGTGATTCTCTGATATGGGATTCTTGGTCTAGGGATAAGATGTTGCTAAGGATACCACTATACTTGTTGCCCCGACCAGTAACGCTGAAGAAGCTGAAGTTGAACAGTTCTATGAAGAACTAAGAGACCTTTTAGAGCTAACACCCCAAAAAGATGTCCTTTTCATTATAGGGGACTGGAATGCAAAAGTAGGAAGTCAGGAAACACCTGGCTTAACAGGCAAATTTGGCCTTGGAGTACAGAATGAAGCAGGGCAAAGGCTAATAGAGTTCTTCCAAGAGAACACACTGCTTATAGCAAACACCCTCTTCCAACAACACAAGAGAAGACTCTACACATGGACATCAGCAGATGGTCAACAAAGAAATCAGATTGATTATATTCTTTGCAGCCAAAGATGGAGAAGCTCTATACAGTCAGCAAAAACAAGACCGGGAGCAGACTGTGGCTCAGCTCATGAACTCCTTATTGCCAAATTCAGACTTAAATTGAAGAAAGTAGGGAAAATCACTAGACTATTCAGGTATGACCTAAATCAAATCCCTTATGATTATACAGTGGAAGTGGCAAATAGATTTAAGGGACTAGACCTGATAGACAGAGTGCCTGATGAACTATGGCTGGAGGTTCATGACATTGCACAGGAGACAGGGATCAAGACCATTCCCATGGAAAAGAAATGCAAAAAAGAAAAATGGCTGTCTGAGGAGACCTTACAAATAGCTGTGAAAAGAAGAGAAGTGAAAAACAAAGGAGAAAAGGAAAGATATTCCCATTTGAATGCAGAGTTCCAAAGAATAGCAAGGAGAGATAAGAAAGATTGCCTCAGTGATCAATGCAAAGAAATAGAGGAAAACAACTGAATGAGAAAGTCTAGAGATCTCTTCAAGAAAATTAGAGATACCAAGGGAACATTTCATACAAAGATGGTCTCGATAAAGGAGAGAAATGGTATAGACCTAACAGAAGCATAATATATTAAGAGGTGGCAAGAATACACAGAAGAACTGTACAAAAAAGATCTTCATGACCCAGATAATCACAATGGTGTGATCATTCACCTAGGGCCAGACATCCTGGAATGTGAAGTCTAGTGGCCATAGAAAACATCACTACGAACAAAGCTAGTGGAGGTGATGGAGTTCCAGTTGAGCTATTTCAAATCCTCAAAGATGATGCTGTGAAAGTGCTTCACTGAATATACCAACAAATCTGAAAAACTCAGCAGTGGCCACAGGACTGGAAAAGGTCAGTTTTCATTCCAATCCCAAAGAAAGGCAATGCCAAAGAATGCTCAAATTACCATACAACTGCACTCAGCTCACACACTAGTAAAGTAATGCTCAAAATTCTCCAAGCCAGACTTCAGCAATACATGAACTGTGAACTTCCAGATGTTCAAGCTGGTTTTAGAAAAGGCAGAGGAACCAGAGATGAAATTGCCAACATCCACTGTATCATTGAAAAAGCAAGAGTTCCAGAAAAACATCTATTTCTGCTTTATTGACTATGCCAAAGCCTTTGACTGTGTGGATCACAATAAACTGTGGAAAATTCTGAAAGAGATGGGAATACCAGACCATCTGACCTGTCTCTTGAGAAACCTGTATGCAGGTCAGGAAGCAACAGTTAGAAGTGGACATGGAACAACAGACTGGTTCCAAATAGGAAAAGGAATATGTCAAGGCTGTATATTGTCACTCTGCTTATTTAACTTATATGCAGAGTACATCATGAGAAATGCTGGGCTGAAAGAAGCACAAGTTAGAATCAAGATTGCTGGGAGAAATATCAATAACCTCAGATATGCAGATGACACCAAGCCTTATGGCAGAAAGCGAAGAAGAACTAAAAGTCTCTTGATGAAAGTCAGAGAGGAGAGTGAAAAAGTTGGCTTAAAGCTCAACATTCAGAAAACTAAGATCATGGCATCTGGTCCCATCACTTCATGGCAGATAGATGGGCAAATAGTGGAAACAGTGTCAGACTTTATTTTTTTGGGCTCCAAATCACTGCAGATGGTGATTGTAGCCATGAAATTAAAAGACACTTACTCCTTGGAAGGAAAGTTATGACCAATCTAGATAGCATATTTAAAAGCAAAGACATTACTTTGCCAACAAAGGTCCGTCTAATAAAGGCTATGGTTTTCCCAGTAGTCATGTATGGATGTGCGAGTTGGACAGTGAAGAAAGCTGAGCGCCGAAGAATTGATGCTTTTGATCTGTAGTGTTGGAGAAGACTCTTGGAAGTCCCTTGGACTGCAAGAAGATCCAACCAGTCCATCCTAAAGGCGATCAGTCCTGGGTGTTCATTGGGAGGACTGATGTTGAAGCTGAAACTCCAATACTTTGGCCACCTCATGCAAATAGTTGACTCATTGGAAAAGACCCTAATGCTGGGAAGGATTGGGGGCAGGAGGAGAAGGGGATGACAGAGGATGAGATGGCTGGATGGCATCACTGACTCGACGGACATGGGTTTGGTAGACTCCAGGAGTTGGTAATGGACAGAGAGGTCTGGCGTGCTGCAATTCATTGGGTTGCAAAGGGTAAGACACCACTGAGCCACTGAACTGAACTGAACTAAAGGATACTATGGTTTTACTTTCTAATTTTTAATGACTAGGAGAGAATCTCAGCTGCTCTTGACCTACTTGGGATTGGACAGAAGGAAGTAGATGGAGAGCATCTTACTTTGCACAGCTAAGTTAAGGAGTAATACCCAATCAACAGATAATATCTACATTTCAGGTAATAAGAACAATGCAGCACATCATTTTGAATCTGCTATCACTAACTATATAACAAAATATCTCCAAACTTAGTGACTTAAAAATTGCTACTATTAAATTTAATCATGATTCTGTGAACTTGCAAGTTTAACTAGATTTAGCTAGCTCATCCTAAAGCTCTCATTCATGTGTCTGCGGACAATCGAGAGTCAATGGTTTCTCTCCATCTGATGGCTAACAGGGATATATGCTCTTATACTTCTGCAAGTTATTCTGGGCTTTTTCTTATGCTTATGGTCACAGGGCTTCAGGGAGAGAGCAAATCTCAAAATTAAGCACTTATAAGTCTTTGTTTCCATCAGTTTGCTACAGTTTTATGGATCAAAAGCCAGGCAAGTGGCCAGACCAAGAATAAATGTGGGTTAGGACCACCCAATGGTGTGGATTATTGCAACAATTTAGCACACAGTGATTTTCTATTAAGGTACTAAAATTTGTAGACTAGTGAAAGAAACTTGTTTTAAGATGAATAAAAGATAGTGCTATTTATCCATTGAGGAAGATAAGGGGATGGTGGCCCATGAATGTAACATAGTTTCACAATCTGATTAACAGGTAGCACCTCACAGCCCAGAGAGAGGCTTCTCCCTCACGCTGACAATTGGTGATGACCTGGAAGGAAGTGCTAAATATCTCTGTGGGGGTGGGGGCCAAGAGAAATGGGACAGTATTTTAGCACTGGGAGGCAGAGTTTCCTCTTAAATTTCTTAATCCAAGGTTCTCAGAATTTAACTAGTTTAGAAACTCTGTTTAGAAACTCTCTTCCAACAATACATGAGATGACTCTACACACGGACATCACTAGATGGTCAATATCAAAATCAGTTGGTTATATTATTTGCAGCCAAGATGGAGACGCTCTATACAATCAGATAAAACAAGACTGGGAGCTGACTATGGCAAATCATGAACTTATTGTGAAATTCAACTTAAATTGAAGAAACTAGGGAAAACCACTAATCAATGCAGGTGTGACTAGATCAAATCCCTTAGATCATATGGTGGAAGTGGCAAAGATTAAAGGGATTAGATTTGGTAGATAGACTGCCTGAAGAATGATGGTCTGAGGTTGGTAACATTGTACAGGAGGCAGTGATCAAAACCATTCTCAGAAGAAGAAATGTAAAAAGGTAAAATGGTTGTCTGAGGTGGCCTTACAAATAGCTGAGAAAAGTGAAAGGCAAAGGAGAAAAGGAAAGATATATCCATCTTAATGCAGAATTCCAAAGAATAGCAAGAAGAGATAAGAAAGCCTTCCTAAGTGATCAATGAAAAGAAATAGAGGAAAACCATAGAATGAGAAAGATTAGAGATAAGCTCAAGAAAATTAGAGATACCAAGGCAACATTTCATGCAAAGATGAACACAATAAAGGACATAAACGGTATGGACAGAAGCAGAAGATATTAAGAAAAGGTGGCAAGAATACACAGAAGAACTATACAAAAAAGATCTTCATGACCCAGATAACCACGATTCACCTACTTAGAGCCAGACATCCTGGAATGTGAAGTCAAGTGGGCCTTAGGACACATGACTATGGACAAAGCTAGTGGAGGTGATGTAATTCCAGCTGAGCTATTTCAAAACCTAAAAGATGAAGCTGTTAAAGTTCTGCACTCAATATGCCATCACGTTTGGAAAACTCAGCAGTGGACACAGGACTGGAAAGGGTCAGTTTTCATTCCAATCTCAAAGAAGGGAAATGCCAAAGAATGTTAAAACTACCACACAATTGCAGTCATCTCACATGACAGCAAGGTAATGCTCAACATTCTTCAATGTAGGCTTCAACAGTACATGAATTGAGGACTTCCTGATGTACAAGTTGGATTTAGAAAAAGCAAAGGAACCAAAGATCAAATCGCCAGCATTCAATGGGTCATAGAAAAAGCAAGGAGATTCCAGAAAAACATCTACATCTGCTTCATTGAGTATATTAAAGCCTTTGACTGTGTGGATCACAGCAAACTGTGGAAAATTCTTAAAGAGATGGGAATACCAGACCACCTTACCTGCCTCCTGAGCAACCTATATCTGGGTCAAAAAGCAACAGTAAGAACCAGACTTGGAACATCAGACTGGTTCAAAATTGGCAAAGGAGTAAGTCAAAGCCGTATATTTTTACCCTGCTTATTTAACTTGTATGCAAAGTGCATCATGCTAAATGCTGGGTTGGATGAAGCAAAAGCTGGAATCAAGATTGCTGAGAGAAATATCAATAACCTCAAATACGCAGATGATACCTTCCTAATGGAAGAAAGTGAACAAATACTAAAGAGCCTCTTGATGAAGGTGAAAGAGGAGAGTGAAAATAGTGGCTCCAGCCCCAATCCTTTGGCCACCTGATGCGAAGAGCTGACTCATTGCCAAAGACCCTGATGCTTGGAAAGATTGAGGGCAGGAGGAGAAAGGGAGGACAGAGGATGAGATGGTTGGATGGCATAATCGACTCAATCAACATGAGTTGAAGCAAACTCCAGGAGATGGTGAAGGACAAGGAAGCCTGGCATGTGGCAGTTCCTGGTTTCACAAAGAGTAGGACATCCCTGAGCAACTGAACATGAACAAGGAATACAGAAGTAACAACAAAAAAAAAATTTTGTAAGTATTTACCAGTCACTATTTTAACTTTTTTATTATCATTATGTAGACCCCCACCATTAGAGGTACTGATCTAGTTGTTGTGGAGTGGGGTTGGAAAGCCTGTGACTGTTTTAAAACATCATGCCAGGTAATTCTAACCTGTAGTCATCTAAATTAATCCTTATCATATTTTATTCAGGAGACACTATTACTTTCTCTTTTAAAGACGTGAAAAGAGATGTAGAATGAGCTAATGAATATGCCACAGATGCACTAGTTCATTATAAAACATCTGCCACTATAGAACTGGTACATGTCAGCTTCAGGATTTGAACCTAGGAATCCTGATTCTGTATAGCCTTGGCTAATACTTTCTCCTAACTAGAAATGTTTATCTCAATACTATTGGCTCTTCTGACAGTACTACTTTCTAAAAATAAGTGAACTGAAGTGCTAGTCATTTAATTGTGTCGGATTCTTTGCAAGCCCATAGACTGTAGCCCACCAGGCTCCTCTGTCCATGGAATTCCCCAAGCAAGAATACTGGAGTGGGTTGCCCTTACCTTCTCCAGGGGATCTATATGACCCAGTGATCAAACCCAGGTCTCCTGCATTGCAGGCAGATTCTCTACCATCTGAGTTCTAAATAGTAAGGCCTAAACAGTTTGAACATTGAGTAATATATTTCTGAGTAAAGAGTTTTACCAATTTCTTCTCTGACCAGGACAGGAACAGGCACTGGAAATTTGGAAATCTTCAGCCCATAGCTTTAATCATCTGGTCTTTATGGTAGTACTTCAGAAAGCCTGCTGATAGAGTAGCGTCCCTTAGTAGCAAACAGGCTTTGGATAGTAAAGTGTTGCCTAGTAGGTAGCATAGATACTAAATAGGTGTGTTTTGATTTTTTTCTCAGAAGGGTGACCTTAGGAATTATAACCCCAAGCTAGACAAAGATTTGGAAAGCATACAGAATTCAATTGCATATAATCCTAACATTCATAAGACCATTAAAGGTAAAATGACAAAACAATGAATGAAGTATAAACAGATTATTTAATACAATCAAGTGTTATAAGAAATAAGGTTGGATTTACATATCCTAATTTGATATGAGAAGTAATGATGACTCAAATATGGGGATATGACCACATATTTCTTCCTATATTTTAGTCCATGATATGATGAATGTGCCACACTCAGCACAGTAGTTAGAGTCATGAGAAAAATTGTGTTTATATTCATAATTAAAAATTATAGTACAGACTGAATCTCTGAACAATAAAAAGCTCAGAAGGCCCCCAAGATTTGCTTGAGAAGGCCAACAGTTCTCAGGATCTTACTTTTTTTTTTAATGAGTCAGTATTATTAATTTCTGGGAGAATTAGTATTTAGTGTAGAAATGCATTAAAAAAAACTATAATGTTTAGAAATCATGTATATTTTCTACTTAAGGATGTGTGATCTATGTTAAAATCTGACATTTTATCAAACTGATTAATCTTTTAATTCCAATTTCAATAAGTGTAATTGAGAAATTAATATAGATTTTTCTAATTTTATATTCATTATTGTAACATTGAAGAGATTTTATATTTTAGTTTACCATATTACATTTATATGTTATTTAAGTATTCAGGAAGGTTTTATTTGTTAATCAGAAAATTGGAATATTTAAAAAGTAATTGAATATATTAAAGTTATGAATGCTGTTTAAACTTTTGAAGGTATTTAATTAACTAGGTTTGTAAATGGAACCAAACACTATTAAAAGATCCAATAAAATAGGTGGTAAAATTTTACTAGACTTAGAAATACAGCTTCAACATCAGTCCTCCCAATGAACACCCAGGGCTGATCTCGTTTAGGATGAATGACTGGATCTCCTTGCAGTCCAACTCTTGAGAGGTCAGGAGTCTTCTCCAACACCACAGTTCAAAAGCATCAATTCTTCGGCACTCAGCTTTCTTCACCGTCCAGCTCTCACATCCATACATGACTACTGGAAAAACCATAGCCTTGACTAGACAGACCTTTGTTGGCAAAGTAATATCTCTGCTTTTTAATATGCTTTCTAGGTTGGTCATAACTTTCCTTCCAAGGAGTAAGCGTCTTTTAATTTCATGGCTGCAGTCACCATCTGCAGTGATTTTGGAGCCCCAAAAAATTCAGTCTTTCATTGTTTCTACTATTTCCCCATCCATTTCCCATGAAGTGATGGGACCAGATGCCATGATCTTAGTTTTCTAAATGCTGAGCTTTAAGCCAATTTTTCACTCTCCTCTCTCACTTTCATCAAGAGGTTTTTTAGTTCCTCTTCACTTTCTGCCATAGGGTGGTGTCATATGCGTATCTGAGGTTATTGATATTTCTCCTGGCAATCTTGATTCCAGCTTGTGCTTCTTCCAGCCCAGCGTTTCTGATGATGTACTCTGCATATAAATTAAATAAGCAGGGTGACAATATACAGCCTCGACGGACTCCTTTTCCTATTTGGAACCAGTCTATTGTTCTACTTACAGTTCTAACTGTTGCTTCCTGACCTGCATACAGGTTTCTCAAGAGGCAGGTCAGGTGGTCTGGTATTCCCATCTCTTTCAGAATTTTCCACAGTTTATTGTGATCCACACAGTCAAAGGCTTTGGCATAGTCAATAATGCAGAAATAGATGTTTTTCTGAAACTCTCTTGCTTTTTCGATGATCCAGGGGATGTTGGCAATTTGATCTCTGGTTCCTCTGCCTTTTCTAAAACCAGCTTGAACATTTGGAATTTCATGGTTCACGTATTGCTGAAGCCTGGCTTGGAGAATTTCGAGCATTACTTTACTAGCGTGTGAGATGAGTGCAATTGTGCAGTAGTTTGAGCATGGTTTCGCATTGCCTTTCTTTGGGATTGGAATGAAAACTGACTTTCTCCAGTCCTGTGGCCACTGCTGAGTTTTCCAAATTTGTTGGCATATTGAGTGCAGTGCTTTAACAGCATCATCTTTTAGGATTTGAAATAGCTCAACTGGAATTCCATCACCTTCACTAGCTTTGCTCATAGTGATGCTTCCTAAGGCTCTCTTGACTGCATAATCCAGGATGTCTGGCTCTAGGAGAGTGTTAGCACCATCATTGTTATCTGAGTCATTAAGATCTTTTTTCCATAGTTCTTCTGTGTATTCTTACCACCTCTTCTTAATATATTCTGCTTCTGTTAGGTCCATACCATTTCTCTCCTTTATTGAGCCCATCTTTGCATGAAATGTTCTATTGGCATCTCTAATTTTCTTGAAGAGATCTCTAGTCTTCCCCATTCTGTTGTTTTCCTCTATTTCTTTGCATTGATCACTGAGGAAGTCTTTCTTATCTCTCCTTGCTATTCTTTGGAACTCTGCATTCAAATGGGAATATCTTTCCTTTTCTCCTTTGCTTTTCACTTCTCTTCTTTTCACAGCTATTTGTAAGGTCTCCTCAGACAGCCATTTTGCTTTTTTGCATTTCTTTTCCATGGGGATGGTCTTGATCCCTGTCTCCTGTACAATGTCATGAACCTCTGTCCATAGTTCATCAGGCACTCTGTCTATCAGATCTAGTCCCTTAAATCTATTTCTCACTTCTACTGTATAATCAAAAGGGATTTAGTTTAGGTCATACCTGAGTGGTCTAGTGGTTTTCCCTACTTTCTTCAATTTAAGTCTGAATTTGGCAATAAGGAGTTCATGATCTGAGCCAGAGTCAGCTCCCGGTCTAGAATACTGGAGTGGGTACCCTTTCCCTTCTCCAGAGGATCTTCCCAACCCAGGGATTGAACCAACGTCCTCTGCATTGCAGGCTGAGCCACAAGGGAAACCCATGATGCCAAAGTCCCTTACTAAAACAACGTAATACAGTCAGCATTCTGGATCCAAGGGTTTTGCCAGTGTGCTTTCATCTGACTCCGGATGGAAATTTCAGTCCGTGGTTGGTTGAATATGTGGATGTGAAACTCAAGAATACAGAGTGCTAACTATGTACTTATTGGGGAAAAAAAATCTAAGTATTAATTGACCCACACAGATTGAACCCTTGTTTTTCAAGGGTTAACTCAATTTAGTTTCATTGTCAAAAAAAAAAAAAAAAAAGGAATTTCATGAAAGTTAATTCTTTATTTTTTAGAAGAAATTAGAGAATATATTACATTTTAAAGTTTCATTAGGAAATGAGTTCCTCGAAAATTCTCTTGTAGCTCTAAATGATCTATGCCAAATATACTAAGAGCTAATCCATAGATCCTGGTACTGGGAAAGATTGAAGGCGGGATGAGAAGGGGATGATAGAGGATGAAATGGTTTGATGGCATCACTGACTCAATGGACATGAATTTGAGTAAACTCCGGGAACTGGTGATGGACAGGAAGGCTTGGCATGCTGCAGTCCATGACGTCGCAAAGAGTCGGACATGACTGAGCAACTGAACTGAATCCATAGTATGGCATTTTCCAAGAGGTTCTATGGATATATCTTGCTGGAAAATGGGGCAGGAAAGGGCAAGTTGTTATAGTTAGTTAGTTTAGTTGCTCAGTTGTTATAAGTTGGTATAATCATCTTTAAAATTAAGTTGTTGAGAGTTTAACTCCTAATTGCCATATATTTAGGAATAAAATGAATTCTCAGTGGGTAAAGTAAAATTTATAGAGTATTCTTTTCACTATTAATAAAAACTAATGCTGAGAAATATCCATTGTGAATAAAGATAAATTTGTGTATTAAATAGACTGCTGAGATTTAGACTTTAAATGAAAAAAAATGAGTTGATCATTTTTTAAATTTATGGGTCTATGCAAGAAAAAATCTCAGGAGGGAGTTACTGGAAACCTTAAGAAGCAAAATAAAAGAGTTCCAATTTTCTATACCTGGGATGTGTGGATATTTTTTATTTTATTAAAATAGAATAAAATAACACTCACATAAGAATAACCAAGAAAAGATGACATTTATAGGAAAGGGAAGGCCTGGTTTTGGGGACTGACTGTATCTGGACTTGATTCATTACCACTTACTACAAGCAAATTATTTAACCTAAAGAGTTTCCTTTTGAAAAATAAACTAACTTCCAAGAAAACTGAAGATAACAAGGTAACATTTCATGCAAAAATTGGCACAATAAAAGACAGAGACAGTAAGAACCTAGCAGAAGCAAAAGAGGTTAAGAAGAGATAGCAAGAATACACAGAACAAATGTACAAAAAAGATCTTAATGAACTAGATAACCATGATGGTGTAGTCATTCACCTAGAACCAGACATCCTGGAGTGTGAAGTCAAGTGGACCTTAGGAAGTATTACTATGAACAAAGCTAGTGGAGGTGATGGAATTCCAGCTGAGCTACTTCAAATGCTAAAAGATGATGCTGTTAATGATGCTGCATTCAATATTTCAGTAAATTTGGAAAACTCAACAGGATGGGGAAAGGGCAGTTTTCATTCCAGTCCCAAAGAAGAGTGATATCAAAGATGCTCAAACTACCGTACAATTGTGCACATTTCATATGCTGGCAAGAATTTGTTCAAAATCCTTCAAGTGAGGCCTCAGCATATGTGAACCAAGAACTTCCAAATGTACCAGCTGGATTTAGAAAGACAGAGCAACCAGAGATCAAATTTCCAAATTCCACTGGATCATAGAAACAGAAATATCATAGAATCTTTCCCAGAATCAGGGTCTTTTCCAGTCAGTTAGTTCTTTGCATCAGGTCGCCAAAGTATTAGAATTTCAGCTTCAGCATCAATCATTCCAATGAATATTAAGGACTGATTTCCTTTAGGATGGACTGGTTGGATCTTCTTGCAGTCCAAGGGTCTCTCAAGAGTCTTCCTCCAACACCACAGTTCAAAAGCATCAATTCTTCAGTGCTCAGCTTTCTTTATAGTCCAACTCTCACATCCATACATGACCACTGGAAAAACCATAGCTATGGCTAGATGGACTTTGTTGGCAAAGTAATATCTCTGCTTTCTAATATGCTGTCTAGGTTGGTCATAACTTTTCTTCCAAGAGGCATACATCTTTTACTTTCATGGCTGAAGTGATTTCAGAGCCCAAAAATATAAAGTCTTTTGCTGTTTCCATTGTTTCCCCATCTATTTGCCACGAAGTGAAGGGACCAGATGCCATGATCCTAGTTTTGAGTTTTAAGCCAACTTTTTCACTCTCCTCTTTCTCTTTCATCAAGAGGCTCTTTAGTTCTTCTTCACTTTCTGCCATAAAGATGGTGTCATCTGCCTATCTGAGGTCATTAATATTTCTTCCAGCAATCTTGATTCCAGCTTGTGCTTCGTCGAGCCCAACATTTTGCATGATGTATTCTGCATATAAGCTAAATAAGCAGGTAACAATCAAGATTACCAGGAGAAATATCTACAACCTCAGATATGCAGATGATACCACCGAGTGGCAGAAAGTGAAGAGGAACTAAAGAATCTTTTGATGAAGGTGAAAGAGGAGATTGAAAACATTAGCTTGAAATTCAATGTCTAAAACACTAAATAGATTGGGAAACAGTGGCAGACTTTATTTTGGGGGGGCTCCAAAATCACTGCAGATGGTGACTGCAGCCATGAAATGAAAAGACTCTTAC
This sequence comes from Okapia johnstoni, assembly GCA_024291935.2. Lineage (NCBI taxonomy): Eukaryota > Metazoa > Chordata > Mammalia > Artiodactyla > Giraffidae > Okapia > Okapia johnstoni. The sequence goes on along the minus strand of CM044311.1, from coordinate 36,201,231 downwards.
TCTTTGGAAGAAAAGTTATGACCAAACTAGATAGCATGTTAAAAAGCAGAGACATTGCTTTGTTCACAAAGGTCTGTCTAGTCAAGGCTATGGTTTTTCCAGTAATCATGTATGGATGTGAGAGTTGGACTGTAAGGAAAGGTGAGTGATGAATAATTGATGCTTTTGAACTGTGGTGTTGGAGAAGACTCTTGAGAGTCCCTTGGACTGGAAGGAGATCCAACTAGTCCATCCTAAAGGAAATAAGTCCTGAGTGTTCATTGGAGGGACTGATGTTGAAGCTGAAACTCCAATACTTTGGCCACCTGACGCGAAGAGCTGACTCTTTTGAAAAGACCCTGATTCTGGGAAAGATTGAAGGCAGGAAGAGAAGGAGATAACAGAGGATAAGATGGTTGGGTGACAACACTGACTCAATGGACTTGAATTTGGGTAAACTCCATGGGTTGGTGATGGACAGGGTGTACAGTCCATGGGGTTGTAAAGAGCTGGATACGACTAAGTGATTGAACTGAACTAAAAACACTAAGACCATGGCATCTGATCCCATAGGGATAGATGGCGAAATAGATGGGGAAAAAAGTAGAAATAGATGGGGAAAATGTGGAAATACTGACAGATTTTATTTTCTTGGGCTCCAAAATCATTGAAGATGGTGACTACAGTCATGAAATTAAAAGACACTTGCTCTCTGGAAGAAAAGCTATGATAAACCTAGACAGCATACTAAAAAGCCAATACCTTACTTTGCCAACAAAGTTCCATCTATTTAAACCAAGCTTTTGTTTTTCTTTCCAGTAGTCATGTAAGGATATGAGAGTTGGACCATAAAGAAGGCTGAGCACTGAAGAATCGGTGCTTCTGAATTGTGGTCCTGGAGAAGATTCTTGAGTGTCCCTTGGACAGGAAGGAAATCAAGCCAGTCAATCCTAAAGGAAATCAACCCTGAATGTTCATTGCAAGGACTGATGCTGAAGCTGAAGCTCCAATACTTTGTCCACCTGATGTGAAGAGCTGACTCCTTACAAGAGACCATGAGGCTGGGAAAGATTGATTACAAAAGCAGAAGAGGGAAGCAGAGGATGAGATGTTTGGATGACATCACTAACTCAATGGACATGAGTTTGAGCAAACTCAGGAAGATAATGAAGGACAGGGAAGCCTGGCATGCTTTAGTTCATGGGGTTTCAAAGATTCAGACACAACTTAGTGACTGAGCAACAACTTTAGTTCGTGTATCAGAGATTATTTTAACACCATTAGAAGATATTAAGCAAAACTTTAAATATGGAAAGATTTTTAAAGAAAGAATTTTTTTTTTCTCCTCAAAGAGGTGGGGCAGAAAAACAGCAACAACAAAAACTCAATATTGAGTCATGTGGTACATTTTGGCCTTGTTCCATGTCTGTTGTGTCTATCAAAGAGTAAGGTGTTCATTCCAACTATATTTATTAGTCATGCGAACTTGATTCTGTAACATCTACCCTACATGCATATTGCAGACATGCCTTTTTCTGGACAACCCAGTTATATACCAAAGTTTCCTTTCTTGGTTACTCCCTTCCGCAGGAATTATCCTCCTTCTGGGGGAATGTTTTTCAAATACAAACCAAACAATCCAGGATCCATACCTCCATTCACTCCCGCTGTTGGGCTCTCACACTCTGAGACATTATACTGTAACTGCCCTTATCATTCCAGGGCCAGGTACAACCAGGGACAGTCCCTAGCAGCAGAGCCTGCTGAAATTGACACTAGCCAATCCTAAACTTGTTTATTGTGTTTCACCTTTTCAATCCTGTGGAAACCACAATCAACACTCTTGCCCACAGTCAACCTACCCTCTGCATACAACCACACTCTGTGTTTTCCAAAATGGCTCTATTACCTAGATGTGCCCTCTTCTTGAAGGAACTCTGAGTAATAAACTGTTTTCTTTTTTTAGAAGCAATTGTCTGATTTTGTAGTCTCACTGTATCTCAAATGTTTTATTGACACACTAGCTTTTAAAACAATGATATGTTTATCTCTTGCTCTACATCAAAGGCTGTAAAGAACATGAAACCAACTCTCTTAATGCAAATATTTTCTTTAACTCTGTTTTTAATTTAGCCCATCATTGACTTAGTTAATAGAGGAAGAACTAACTAGATTTCTAGTCTTAATAGTTTTTCTTAAATATATTCATTTATTAGCTTTTAGTTTTTTAAGTATGTATGAGTTAGGCTATATATGATTTAAACTACATATAAGTCAGCCCATAGGAGAAGGACTTATCCTAGTAGTTAAGGGTTCATTCTTGAAGGTAATTTGGACAGAGGAAAATTAAGTATTACTGCCACCCTGGGGGATCTGTCTGGCAGCCAGCTAAGAGCATTGTTCATTTAAAATATTTCAGAAATAACTGAGACAAAATTAGAATTACCATTGTCCAAAATAGGCATTTAATATTATGATTATCACTCCTATTATTTTTGTTATGATCATTATATCAGTTTTAATCATTAATTCTGATTGGTATATGGTATTATTCACCAAGTAATTTCTGCACAATCAAATTGCTTATTTTGTTCTATATTATCATTGTTCCTAAATACTTTAGACAGATTGCTTTTCCAATATACTTTGTAATGTATCGTTTACATATGAATAGAATACATATTGATTTGTTTACAAACATTACAAAAAACCATCACTGCAACACATGATAAAAGACAATATTAACATTGTAGGTCTAAATGTTAGAGTCCCATAGAGTCTGAAACTCTATACTTTCTAATATTAGAAAGTATAATATCTGAAATGATTTAACATGTTTTTCTTAGAAAGTTAAACTTGAAAGTTTAAACAAGACAATTGAATTAGAGTTTCTGAAGCATAATGATCTGCCAATATTCACTGGAGAATTCTACCAAACATACAAAGAATTTACACTGATCCTTCTTAAACTCTTCCAAAAGATTGAATAGGAGGGAACACTCCCAAAGTCATTCTATGATGCCACCATCAGCCTGATAACAAAACCAAACAAAAACACTACCCCTGAAAAACAAATAAAATAATAGGCCAATATATTTGATGAATATAAATACAAAAATCTTTAACAAAATATTTGAAAATTGAATCTAAAACATTAAAAGGATCATAAACCATGATCAAGTTGGATTCATCCCAGGGTCACAAGGATGATTCAGTAGACAGAAAACAACGTGATACACCACATCAAAAGAAGAAAAGACATAAACCATAACATTATCTCAATTGATGCAGAAAAAGCTTTTGATAAAATTCAACATCCATTTATGATAAAAACTCTTACCAAAGTGGGTATAGAGGGAACACATCTCTAGCATAATAAAAGCTATTTATGATTAAACCACAACCAAGATAATATTCAATGATAAAAAGCTGAAAATCTTCCTGCTAAAACCTGGAATAGGATAAGGATGCCCATTCTTACCTCTTCTATTTAACATAGTATTAGAAGTCCTCGCCACAGCAATCAGAAAATAAAAATAAATAATAAGTATCCAAATTGGAAAGAAAGAGGTACAATTGTCATTATATGCAGATCACATATATAGAAAACCTATATATAGAACCTATGATGCCACACAAAAACTATTAAACAACTTCGGCCTGGTAACAGAATATAGCATTAACTGAGAAATCTGTTGCATTTCTTTACACTAACAATGGAATATCAAAAAGAGAATGTTAAAAAAAAAAAAAAACACTTTTAAAATTGCACCAAAAAAATAAAATGCTTAAGAATAAACCTGACAAAGAAAATGAAAGACTTACATGGTGAGAACTATAAAACAGTAATAAAGGTACTTAAAGATTATTCAAGGAATGGAATAATTCCCATGTTCTTGGTATGGAAGAATTAATATGATTAAATGGCCATATTTCCCAAAGCAATCTACAGATTTAATATGATCCTTATCAAATTGGCCTTGACAATTTTCATAGAACTAGAACAAATAATCCTGAAATTAATATAGAACCATAAGACCACCTGATGCGAAGAGCTGACTCATTTGAAAAGATCCTGATGCTGAGAAAGATTGAGGGGAGGAGGAGAAGGGGACGACAGAGAATGAGATGGTTGGATGGCATCACCGACTCAATGGACATGAGTTTTGGTAGGCTCTGGGAGTTGGTGATGGACAGGGAGGCCTGGGGTGCTGTGGTTCATGGGATCGCAAAGAGTCGGACTGACTGAGCGACTGAACTGAACTGATGAGAAACCTAGAAGTCTAAGGCAATCCTGAGGAAAAAGAACAAAGCAGGAGGCATAACCCTCCTAGACATCAGATAATACTACACAGCTACAGTAAACAAAACAGTGTGGTACTGGCATGAAAACAGACATACAGATCAATAGAACAGAACAGAGAATCCAGAAATAAACTCATATACCTATGGGCAATTGAGCTTCAACAAAAAAGGAAAGAATATACAATGGGTAAAAAGACAATCTCTTTAGCAAGTAGTGTTGGGAAATTTGGGTAGCTGCATGTTCATCTATAAAATAAAATCACACCCTTACACCATATACAAAAATAAATTCAAAGTGGCTTAAAGACAAACATGAAACATGCCACCATAGAACTCCTACAACAGATCATAGGCAAAACATCCTCTGACATAAATTATACTAATATTTTCTAAGGTAAGTCTCCCATGGCAGTAGAAATAAAGGAAAAAGACAACAATAACAAAACAATCAAGCACACACCAAAAACTAAAAAAAAAACCAAAAAACCTACAAATGAGAGCTAGTCAAACTTAAAAGCTTTTTCATAGCAAAAGAAATCATGAACAGGGAGACAACCTACAAAATGGGAGAAAACATTTGCAACGGATGTGACTGATAAGGCCAAAATTTTCAAAATATACAAATAGCTTGTACAACAACACAGCCCAATCAAAAATGGGCAGAAAAATTTTGCTCGTTTTAAGATGGGTATGCTATCTTTTTCTTACTAATTTGAAGAAGTTTTTAAATATATTCTGAATATAAATCTGTTTCCATACATATTTTTACAAACATTTTCTCTTATTATATGGTTTGCTGTTGACACATGGTAGTTTTCCTATAAGGTTGAATTACATAGACTCTCCCAGGAAATAGAAAATGAATTAAATTCTATTTCTTAGAGTGATAAACATACAAATGTTATCTATCTTGGTTCTGTATAGCTAGCAGTTTTGCGCTTTTAAGAAAATATTGGTTTGACCCATTACTATGAGTCTATATTAATATTAATTACATACACATTTATGTATATATACAAACATATATTGTTTCTCAATGTACATTTTTATTTAAAGCTAGAAATGTACTCAGGCTTTAAGAGCACCTTAACTTTAAATTCTTTTAGTAGTTTCTTTGGAAGGACAGAGTTCTTCATTTTAAAAAGATCCAATTTTCTTTTATGAATAGTAAATATATTTTCCTGTTTATGAAAGCATTGCCTAACTAAAATCAGAAAGTTATATCTCAATAATTTCTATAAAGTGTGTAGGATTTTTTACATTTAGATCTATAATCTGTAAATTGGAGGAGGGCATGACAATCCACTCTAGTATTCTTGTCTGGAGAATCCCCATGGACAGAGGAGCCTGGTGGGCTACAGTACACAGGGTGGCAAAGAGTCACACATGACTGAACTACTAAGCACAATCTATAAATACAAAACAGAATCATCAGTTCAGTTCAGCTGCTCAGTCGTGTCCGACTCTTTGTGACCCATGGACTGCAGCATGCTAGGCTTTCCTGTCCACCACTAACTCCTGGAGCTTATTCAAAATCATGTCCATGGAGTCAGTGATGAGATCCAACCATCTCATCCTCTGTCACCCCATTCTCCTTCTGCCTTCAATCTTGCCCAGCATCAGGGTCTTTTCAAATGAGTCAGTTCTTCACATCAGGTGGCCAAAATATTGGAGTTTCAGCTTCAACATCAGTCCTTCCAATGAATATTCAGGACTGATTTCTCTTAGGATGGACTGGTTGGATTTCCTTGCAATACAAGGGACTCGCAAGAGTCTTCTCCAACACCACACTGTTCAAAAGCATCAATTCTTTGGCGCTCAGCCTTCTTTATAGTCTAACTGTCACATCCATATGTGACTACTGAAAAAAGCATAGCTTTTGACTAGATGGGCTTTGTTGGCGAAGTAATGTCTCTGCTTTTTAATATGCTGTTTAGGTTGGTCACAGCTTTTCTTCCAAGGAGCAAGTGTCTTTTAATTTCATGGCTGCAGTCACCATCTGCAGGGATTTTAGAGGCACCTCCCCCCAACAAAAAAAAGCAAAACAAAATGGAATGATAGGTGGCAACAAAGTCTGTACCTAAATAGCAATAGCATGAGATGGTATTAATATTTCTTGGCTTGATGGATGGCTAAAGATGAATTCTTTGTGTGTGTGAAGTACCATAATGAATCCTTCCCTATCATCACTAGTGGTCTCTCACACGTTATCTGACTACTTGGGGAGAATGGACACATAGAGCTCTTTCATACTTGGAAGTCCAAAAGAACTACATCTCTTCTGGGTTTCATCTTCCCTCCAAGTAATCCTTTTGGAGGGAATATGGAACAATCCCAGACCAGATCTCTTTCACACACATGGCCTGCATATGGTACATGTAAAATACGAATGTGTTTTATCTAAACAAGCTCTTAGAGAACATGCCACACCAAAGATTTTATCTCAAGGAAACAATTCTGCCACATGTATACAGATTTGTTAAGCATATCTGACATCAGCCTATTAGCCTAAGATGCAGGAAGTAATGTGACACTCATTGAGCGGTATTATTGAAGACTCGTCCTTAAGCTTGAGATGAGAAGAGGGTGAAGAATTTCTGCCATACTTTTTTTTTTTTTTGCTAAGTAATGTGTATATATGGTTTCAGTGAACTATAGCCTCATAAAAATTAAAAGTCTAAAAGTTTAAAAAGCGTGATATGAGAAAAAAAAAACAACAGTGTGGTAAGACTCTTTACTTTTGTACAATTTTAGTTTGACAAATATCTCAGTTTTTTAATAAGCTAATATTAAAATGCTATTATTCTAGTAATTACCTTCTATGCCCTGGTGTCTCAGTTGAAACTTTAAAATGATGCTATACTATTCAGTCAGTTAAAAAAAAATGCTGAATTGGGTGCCTAGCACATAATAAATATTTAGAAATTAATATAATATATATTGATATAGATAATAAAATAGTTACATAGTATTAATATTATATATTTAATAAATATAAAAGTAGTATCTATTATAATTTTGTATTAAAAATGTCTAAGGGAAACACTTTCAGAAAACAGTTCCATGGAAAAGGCAATGATTTTACTTTGCACTTCAATGTTATTTTCAATGTTATAGTAAAATAGATTTTATTGAATTGAGATAGACATTCACCCTTAAATAACACATGGTAGTTTTCCTATAAGGTTGAATTACATAGACTCTCCCAGGAAATAGAAAATGAATTAAATTCTATTTCTTAGAGTGATAAACATACAAATGTTATCTATCTTGGTTCTGTATAGCTAGCAGTTTTGTGCTTTTAAGAAAATATTGGTTTGACCCATTACTATGAGTCTATATTAATATTAATTACATACACATTTATGTATATATACAAACATATATTGTTTCTCAATGTACATTTTTATTTAAAGCTAGAAATGTACTCAGGCTTTAAGAGCACCTTAACTTTAAAAAATAAGATTTTAAAATTACTGTTATTATATGAAGATGGAAAATTTATTTGGTAACTTGTTAGCAATTCAGGGTTACTCTAATAAATCAATATGTGAAAAAGTAATTTTCCATGACAAGGATTTTAAGTCCATTGAAAACATGGTCTTAAATAAAAATTGGCAATTTTCTTAAAGAACAGGAAAACATACAGGAAGAAAAAACAAAATCTTCCCAGATAGCTTTTACAATATAAAAATGACATCTTCAAATATGGCAAATCATGCCTCAGACACCCACAGGTAGAGAAACATCAATGTTTTTATCTATAAAATTTGAAATTGGTATATTCATAGACAGAACAATTTTTAACTGTACAAAATTAAGCAAATAAATCTCAATAAAATATAATTGTAATATGAATATGCAAGATTTAGTTGTACATATTAAATCTATCTCAAGTCTCTTAGCCCATTAAAATAATATTTTTATAATTTAGTCCTTTGAAAGACCAGTGCTAGTAAGATAATGGTGTTGGAATACCTTTAATAAGATGTTAACTAAAAAGTACGTAAAGCATCTTCACAATTCTCTTGTGTGGTAGTACTTTGTTATACAAACTTGCAATGTGTCTGTGCTGGTTTATATTATAGTATATAAGTCATAAACATAATTAGTTCTTTAAACACTAGTTAAATAATATTTTAATGAGTGTACAGTAATCCATCATATGGTTGGTTTTATCAAAGGTAGTATAAATAATACTATTGCAAGTGGTATAGATATTTATCCATTTCTCATTTTCTCCTCATAGAATGATTCCCATAAATGGGAGAAGTACTGTGTCATAGAATAAAAATTTTTTAATGCCTCATCTGTATTGCCAAATTTCTTTTTAGAAAGGATGTACCAATATAGATATCCAAATATAAAAGTAAATATTCTTGTAGCACAGGGACATCAAACAATGTATATGAAAGGTAACATGTGCACTTCTCTGAGGACTGAACACTTGAGAACAAGCAAGAATTTCATCTGTGAATTATCCTGCTTTCAGTGCTGTTTTTTGATTATACTAGTTTTGCTATTGACTTATCACTGTATTTTTAATGTCTAAACTTTGCTATAATCTGCTTAAAAATAGAGAATGCTTTTCAGATACATAATTTAAAAGGGAATTAAACAAAATTTAACAATGCATAATAAAGAAAATGGCTTCTTAAAAATGATTATGATTCAGTTCTTTGTTTTATCAATAAACTCTTAGGAGTTATTATGGAAAACTATTGCCTTCAAAATAGCAATAACAACAAAAATAAAATAGATATATGTGGTAATAAATGAGCAGAAATTATGATTCATGTTAGAAAATTGGAAAAGTAATGACAATTATTTTTTAATATTTTGAGAAAATTTAAACATAAAAAAAACAGATTTTCTTATTCCTCAGTGTCTAGACTTAACAATTGCACCTTGCTAAACACCTTAATTTTTTTCTGAAGATGCCTATTAAATTGAAAGTTAGTATATGTATAAAAAAAAAACAGAGAAATGATAATTTTAATTGTAAGACTTATAATGAGTACTATCCTAACTGTGATAGCCAAACAATAACACATTTGAAAAGAATTAAACAATATACTTTACATAAGTAGTAGGCAACAATTGAAATTAAAAGACTTTATACATAAAACATAATGTAGGAAAGGTTCACTTAGCAGAGGAAACGAAGACTAGATAAAAGGTGAGAGTGGATGAAATTTACAAGGAAACATTTAAAAAGTGCATTATTTCATCAGGCATTAATTTCTAGATTGATTTTTTTAGCTAAACGTAGACTCATTTGCACTTAAACTTGAAAATAAAGTTTATGACAGAAAATCTACCTTCAGGGTAAAATGAAGCCTGAACAACAAGAATACTTTGTAATGCATGGAAATTACACATGTGGAAAATGGACTAAAATTCATTTAAAAAATGCCATCTGTCCATTTCTTTTAATTGGTGTATGTATGAAAAGCAGAACATTTTGTCTTCATGCTAATAGGTGCACAATTCAAAAAATATTTTGCGTGTGACAGTCTCTGACAAGAAACTGCTATTTTGAGTAAACTGGAGCATGTGTCTTTCAAATGCTGAACTGTTAAAATGTGGCTCCATTAGCTTATATTTTGGGTAAAAAAAAAAAACTATCAATCTTAAAAAGATAAAATAAAAGATTTCTGTCCAACAGTATAGCTAAATGATTTTCTGATAAAGAAACACATTTATCTTTATTTTATTGATTATTTTAAAGAAAGTAGCCCATGTTATGACACTTAACCACTAAGGAGTTTACCATGCATCTTTAAAAAGGAGAAACATTTTCTAATACAAACAAAATACAAATAATACAGTTTATATTTTTTCCTCAATTATCCCTTAAATATCTTTTTAATCATTAACTTCAGTGTTGATATTTTGACTATTAGAACATTTGTTTAGAAATAGACTGGATTTCACTGAAACACATTTCAGATCTAAGACTAGTGGATAGAAGTTACAGTCATATACTCATCAGTTCAGTTCAGTTCAGTTCAGTCACTCAGTCGTGTCCAACTCTTTGCAACCCCATGAATCACAGCACGCCAGGCCTCCCTGTTCATCACCAACTCCCAGAGTTTACCCAAACCCATGCCCATCGAGTCGGTGATGCCATCCAACCATCTCATTCTCTGTCATCCCCTTCTCCTCCTGCCCCCAATCCTTCCCAGCATTAGGGTCTTTTCCAATGAGTCAACTCTTCGCATGAGGTGGCCAAAGTATTGGAGTTTCAGCTTCAACATCAGTCCTTCCAATGAACACCCAGGACTTATCTCCTTTAGGAGGGACTGGTTGGATCTTCTTGCAGCCCAAGGGACTCTCAAGAGTCTTCTCCAACACCACAGTTCAAAAGCATCAATTCTTCGGTGCTCAGCTGTCTTCACCATCCAACTCTCACATGCATACATGACCACTGGAAAAACCATAGCCTTGACTAGACGGACCTTTGTTGGCAAAATAATGTCTCTGCTCTAAAATATGCTATCTAGGTTGGTCATAACCTTCCTTCCAAGGAGTAAGCATCTTTTAATTTCATGGCTGCAATCACCATCTGCAGTGATTTTGGAGCCCAAAAAAATAAACTCTGACACTGTTTCCACTGTTTCCCCATCTATTTCCCATAAAGTGATGGGACCAGATGCCATGATCTTAGTTTTCTGAACGTTGAGCTTTAAGCCTTTTTCACTCTCCTCTTTCACTTTCATCAAGAGGCTCTTTAGTTCTTCTTCACTTTCTGTCATAAGGGTGGTGTCATCCGCATATCTGAGGTTATTGATATTTCTCCCGGCAATCTTGATTCCAGCTTGTGTTTCTTCCAGCCCAGTGTTTCTCATGATGTACTCTGCATATAAGTTAAATAAGCAGGGTTACAGTATACAGCCTTGACGTAGTCCTTTTCCTATTTGGAACCAGTCTGTTTTTCCATGTCCAGTTCTAACTGTTGCTTCCTGACCTGCATACAGGTTTCTCAAAAGACAGGTCAGATGGTCTTGTATTCCAATCTCTTTCAGAATTTTCCACAGTTTATTGTGATCCACACAGTCATGTCTGCCTATTTTGAAGCATTTTCCAGCATTACAATGAGCTGCCTAGTGAAATAGTATGTTTCTATGTGCTGTGCTGTGCTTAGTTGCTCAGTCATGTCCAACTCTTTCCCACTCCATGAACTGTAGCCTGCCAGTCTCTGCTATCCATGGGGATTCTCCTGGCAAGAATACTGGAGCCGATTGCCATGCCTTCCTTCTCAGGATCTTCCCATGACTAAAGTAGCTTTAAAATATGTAAGGCAAGTGAACTGTTACATTATATTTAACAATTAAATGTTACATAAATAAAATGCCATTGTTTCACTTATTTTTCACTGTTAGATACACTTCATTGTATCTTTTCTTATATGAGATATACAAAATTTTAAAAATAGTTAATTCTCTGGCCTGAAACCACCAGAACAAAATGTGTGTGTGTGTGTGTGTTTATCTTAGTAGAGGGAGAAAAAAAGAGAGAGATCTACATAGATAATGATGACTGGCAAAGAATCACCTTCATGTAACCATCGGAGTACTAATCAATAAATATGTGAAAAAATTACCAAGTAAAGATGCACATGAACAATTCAGATAAATTGTCACATTCACAGGGCTGGGAATAGTTCCTCCTTCATCAGCCAGACTGCAAAACCTAACAATTCATCAGGCATGGAATAGAGTACACAAGAGGGGTTGTTTTCATATCAAGAAATAAGTAAACCAATAAGGAGCACTGTTCTAGTCCTTCCTAAGTTTTCTTAACAGGAAGATCTCAAAGGATCAAATGATCCAAAAAACTTAAACTACCCAGAAATAAAGTCAAAAAAGTATAAAAATATAAAAATAAAGGGTCTAACAAGACAAAAATTCATGCTCTTTGAAGTTTAATAATACTTTAGCAGGTATACCATGGACCATAAAAGTACAAAACATAATAAAGAGATATATCACTTAGATGAACATTCAAAATTGAAAAAGATAATAGAATTTTCAGAGAAACACGTTAAAGTTACTGTAACTTTATGTGTTTAAACAATTGAGAGACTCAAAATACACACAGGGGCCAAATTTAATTTCTTCAGGTAAAAAGTACTCTGCATATGATAAAGAATACTCTGAAGGAGATAATTAGAAGAAATCATTGAAAAAATGAATAAACTTGAAGACATAGAAATATTTTTCCAATCAAAACAGAGACATGGTGGTTTAGTTGCTAAGTCATGTCTGTCTCTTGTGACCCCATGGACTGTAGCCTGCCAGACCTCTCTGTCCATGGGTTTCTCCAGGTAACAATACTGGAGTGATTGCTATTTCCTTCTCCAGGGGATCTTCCCCACACAGGGATCGAACCCAGGTCTCCTGCATTGCAGGCAGACACTTTATGGACTGAGCTACATATACAAAGCACCAATGAGATGTGAGACCATTAAAGCAGGATGTAAAACTGGGATCCCTGAAGGAGAAGTGAGGTGGAAGTAAAAAGGACGAAAAAAAAAAAAAAAGAAAGAAAGAAAAATAGACCATTGTGACTTTTGTACATTCTAAATTTCAATGTATATCAGATCTAATCCCTTAAACCTATTTCTCACATCCACTGTATAATCATAAGGGATTTGATTTAGGTCAAACTTGAATGGTCTAGTGATTTTCCCTACTTTCTTCAATTTAATTCTAAATTTGGCAATAAGAAGTTCATAATCTGAGCCATAACCAGCTCCCAGTCTTATTTTTGCTGACTGTATAGAGCTTCTCCATCTTTGGCTGCAAAAAATATAATCAATCTGATTTCAGAATTGACCATCAGGTGATGTCCATGTATAGAGTCTTCTCTTGTGTTGTTGGAAGAAGGTGTTAGTTATGGCCAGTGCGTTCACTTGGCAAAATTCTATTAACCTTTGCCCTGCTTCATTCTGTACTCCAAGGCCAAATTTGCCTGTTACTCCAGGTATCTCTTGACTTTCTACTTTTGCATTCCATTCCCCTATAATGAAAATGACATATTTTTTGTGTGTAAGTTATAGAAGGTTTTGTAGGTCCTCATAGAACCATGCAATTTCAGCTTCTTCAGCATTACTGTTTGGGTCATAGACTTGGATTACTGTGATACTGAACAGTTCTCTATATTGACAAATGCATTCAAGGGATTAGATTTGGTAGAAAGGGTGCTTGAAGAACTATGGACAGAAGTTTGTGACATTGTACACGAAGCAGGGATCAAGAATATCCCCAAGAAAAAGAAATGCAAAAAAGCAAAATGCCTGTCTGAGGAGGTCTTACAAATAGCTGTGGAAAGAAGACATGTGAAAGGCAACAGAGACAATGAAAGATACACCCATTTGAATGCAGAGTTCCAAAGAATAATAAGGAGAGATAAGAAAGAATTCCTCATTGATCAGTGCAAAGAAATAGAGGAAAACAATAGAATGGGAAAGAATAGAGATCTTGTCAAGAAACTTAGAGATACCAAAGGAACATTTCATGCAAAGATGGGCACAATAAAGGACAGAAATGGTGTGGACCTAACAGAAGCAGAAGATATTAAGAGGTGGCAAGAATACATAGAAGAATTATACAAAAAAAAAAAAAAAGCTTCATAACCCAATAATCAAGATGCTGTGATCATTCACCTAGAGCCAGACATACTGGAATGTGAAGTCAAGTGGGCCTTAGGAAGCATCACTATGAACAAAGCTAGTGGAGGTGATGGAATTCCAGTTGAGCTATTTCAAATCCTAAAAAGGTGATGCTGTAAAAGCACTGCACTCAATATACTAGCAAATTTGGAAAACTCAGCAGTGGCCACAGGACTGAAAAAAGGTCAGTTTTCATTCCAATCTCAAACAAAGGCAATGCCAAAGAATGCTCAAACTACCACACAATTTCACTCATCTCAAATGCTAGTAAAGGAGTGGTCAAAATTCTCCAAGCCACGCTTCAAGAATACATGAACCGTGAACTTCCAGATGTTCAAGCTGGATTTAGAAAAGGCAAAGAAACAGATAAAATTGCCAACATTCATTGGATCATCAAAAAAGCAAGAGAGTTCCCGAAAAACATCTACTTCTGCTTTATTGACTATGCCAAAGCCCTTGATTGTGTGGATCACAAAAAATTGTGGAAAATTCTTCAACAGATGGAATACAATACCACCTGACCTGCTTCTTGTGAAATCTGTATGCAGGTCAGGAAGCAACAGTTAGAACTGAATATGAAACAACAGACTGGTTGCAAATAGGGAAAGGAGTACGTCAAAACTGTATATTGTCACCCCGCTTAAATATAACTTAAATATAATTTACATGCAGAGTTCATCATGCAAAATGTGGGGCTGGATGAAGCATAAGCTGGAATCAAGATCATTGGGAGAAATATCAATGACCTCAGATATGCAGATGATACCACTCAAATGGCAGAAAGTGAAGAAGAACTAAAGAGCTTCTTGATGAAAATGAAAGAGAGGAGTGAAAAAGTTGGCTTAAAATTCAACATTCAGAGTACTAAGATCATGCATCCAGTCCCATCAGTCCATGGGAAATAGATGGGGAAACAATGGAAACAGTGACAGTCTGTATTTTCTTGGGTGTCAAAGTCACTGCAGATGGTGATTGTACCCATGAAATTAAAAGACGCTTGCTTCTTGGAAGAAATGTTATAACCAACCTAGACGGCATATTAAAAATCAAAGACATTATTTTGCCAACAAAGGTCTCTAGTCAAGGCTGTGGCTTTTCCAGTGGTCATGTATGGATAAGAGAGTTGGACGATAAAGAAAGCTGAGCACAGAAGAACTGATGCTTTTGAACTGTGGTGTTGGAGAAGACTCTTGAGAGTCCCTTGGACTGCAAGGAGATCCAACCAGTCCATCCTAAAGGATATCAGTCCTGGGTGTTCATTGGAAGGACTGATGCTGATGCTGAAACTCCAATACTTCGGTCACCTGATGCGAAGAACTGATTCATTTGAAAAGACCCTGATGCTGGGAATAATTGAAGGCGGGAGGAGAAGTGGATGACAGAGGATGAGATGGCTGGATGGCATCACCTACTCAATGGACATGCATCTGAGTAATCTCCAGGAGTTGTTGATGGTCAGGGAGGTCTGGCGTGCTACAGTCCATGGGGTCACAAATAGTCAGACACAACTGAGCAACTGAACTGAACTGAAATTTCAATGTATTGAAATCCTTATAATCAAGAAAAAAACTATACAATACATCTTAAATCATATTGCTTAAAACAAACAAACAAACAAAATAAACAGATGTTGTTTGCCAAGGAAGAAATATAGGAATGACATATTTCTCACTGAAAAAAAAATGTAAGCAAGAAAAACACTAAAAAATTTAAATACTGAAAGAAAACAAAAGCCAATCTAGAATTCTATATGTAGCAAAAAGATCTTTCCAACTTGGTTGAACAAAATAGATTTTATGCACACAAAGGCTAATATAAATATGTATATGTCATGTATATATACACATATACATATAAATATGAACATAAGAAGATGTATACTGTAATATATAGGATGTCTTTTAGGCTTGAAAAATATCATAACAGAAAAGAATCTAGATTAATACAAAAGAAAGAAGCAAACAGGCAATAATAATTAAATAATTTAAAAATAATATTTTAAATTTCATTAAATATTATTGATAGCCTAAATACTGTACTCCGAGCCTATAAAATAAGCTTTAAATGCATGACACAATAGCTCAAAAATTAAGTGATAGAAGTATACTAATGCAAATACACTATTGTTGTCACACAACATATAGCATGAAATAATACAGTATGAATGAAGACTAAGGTAAGTTAATGCTCTACACTATATACTACAAACCATAAAACAATCATTACAATAAGCAAATAGCTAATAAACAGAATAAGATGTTATTAATTTTACATTAACTTTGCATAGATAATACTAAATTAGGCAAAAAACAGATATTAGAAAAAAGATGCCTTCTAGAAAACAAAAACAAAATGATATAATAAAATCTAATCACATTCAATATAACAGTCTAAATCCCCAATTAAATAGCAGAGAATGCCAGATTTGATTCTTTCAGAAAGGCAGATGCTATATGGAAGCTATATGCTATTTGCTAAAGGAAGACAACTATATGCTATCCAAGCAAACATACAAATAAGTTGAAAATGAAAGAATGGTAAAAGAAATGTACTAATCAAAACAAAACTAGAATGTCTATTAATAACAGAACTAATTTCTGAGAAAAGAACGTTACCACTAATAATGAAAGTCATTTAATAAGGATAGAGGGATCAAATTATTTATAATGCAAATGATACAGTGCAAATAATCCTAAATATTTATCTACCTAAGAATATTTTCAAAATACATGAAACAAAATTAATAAACTGACAAGGAGAAATAGACAAATTCACACTATAGCTGGATATTTCAGTAGCCCTCTCTTAGTTAACTAAAGAAGTAGAGTGCAGTAAATCAATGAGATTATAGAAGATAGAGTGTTGAACAACATTATTAAACTGAGCTAAATGTCATTAATAGAACATTGTATTCAACAACACCACAATACAGATTCTTTTAAAAAAGCATAATATTTTTTACTAAAAGGAAGTTATATTAAATGTAAAGCATTCAACTAATAAAGAACGTTCTTTGCCACAATAGTATTAGACATCAATAACAGACGTACTATTTCTTGAATTTGACCATATATTTGGGAACTAAGTAATGTAATTCAAAATTGCACCTGAGTCAAAGAAAACTTTTTTTTTTTAACATGAAATTAAGGATACCACAATATAGGTCATGCCTTTAGAACATTATATAGGAAATATGTACAACACAAAATAACTATGAAAAGCATAAAGGCTTCTAATCAATGAATTCCATTTTGAGAATTTGAATAAATAGGACAAATTTAAAGAAATTAAAGAAAGAAACTATCCGAGTCAAAAATCAATGACATAGAGCACAGAGTATTTTTTAAAAAATCAAGACCTATTTTCTTGAAAATAACAATGAAACTCATATATCCACAGAATATTAAAGGGGCAAATAAAAGATACATCAAACTGTAAGTAATAAAGCAAGTTATATCACTGAGACATATATAGATATTAAAAAGATAGTAAAGGCATATTATACATAAACTCATGCCAATAAACTGACAACTTAGATTAAATATACAAGTTTCTCAAAAGAAACAAATTGACAAAGCTTATTTAAGAACAATTGTCCTGAATAGTCAATTGGTACAAAACCATTTGAGTATGCAGATAAAATCACTCTCATACAAAAAATCCCAAGCTTAGACTCTCAAAATCTACAAATGTTTAAAGAAAATTGTAAAAAATGCCACAAAACATATCCAGAATCTAAAAGATAATTTCCAATTAATTTATCATTGCCATGATACCAAAACCATATAGATAGTACAAGAAAATTTCACAGAAGTCATTTTTGTAAACATAAATTAGCAAATTGCATCCAAAAAAGCACTAAAGTATTCATACACCATGACCAAATTGAGTTATCCCATTTATGCAAGAGTTCAAAAATCTAAGATTAATGTAATACAGCATAATAACAGACTCAAAAAGAAAGTACACACTAATATATCAACAGGTGCAAAAAAGTGATTTAAAAAAGTCCAACACCTATTTGTGATAAAATCTCTTAGAAACTTAGAAATAGAGAGGAACTTTTGCAATTTGTTAAAGACTAAGAAAACTCTGCAGCTAACATTAGAGTTAAAGGTGAAAAACTGTAGCATATCCACTAAAATAAGTACAAGGTGAGGATGTCACCTTTTACCACTGCTTTCCAACATCATAGTTGAACTCCTTACTATTGTAATAAGGCAATAAAAGGAAATAAAATGTATAGAGCTTGGGTAGGAAGACACTGAACATCATTTTTTGATGATGACATAGTCATCTACATACAAAATTTTAAAGAACTGACAAAACAATATTTTTACAATACTTAAATCTTCCCACATTGTGATTAGATTTAATGCAATTCTACTTAAAATCCAAGTTGACATATTTTTTTTAAAGAAATTGACAGTTATTATAAAATTAATAAGAAAATTCAAGTGATCTAGCATAGCTTAAACAACTTTAAAAGAGAAAAACAATTTTGGAGTACTAATTACCTGAATTAAAGATCTATTATAAAGCTACAGTAGTCCACAGAGTATGGTATAAAGGTAAGCAAACAGAACAATGAAACAGAATTCAATGTCCAGAAATTGTCCCACACCTATGGGAAATTGATATCTGAGAGAGGTCCAAAAGCAATTCAGAAAAGAAATGTCAATCTTCAACAAATTGCCTGATAATTTGGATAACCATACAAAGAGAAGAAAACTTGTATCTATACTTAACAACATAAAAAAAACCCTCAAAATATTATTGATTAATATTAATATTGATTAATATTCTGACCCTAAAAGCGTTATTCATAAATGAACCGATTATTGAACTGGACCTCAAATTAAAGCCTTCTGTTATGTGAAAGACACTGATAAGACTACATAAAGGTAAACCACACATTGAGAGAAAATATTTGGAACGTATATATCTGAAGATCTTCCATTCAAAATATTAAAATATACTCTGAACATAAGAGAAAAGCACTATAATAATAATAATAATAAAAATGGTCAAAATGGTTTACCAGTCATTTTACTACAGAAGATTGGCAGAATGAAGTAGGTGGAAAGATGTTCAATACCAATAGAGAAATGAAAAAACATAATTTATAATGTGATACTGCTACACATTATAGAATGGCAAAACTTTAAGGTTATACCCACTATCAGGCATAACATGGAGAAACCAGAATTCTTGTGCAGAGTGGCAGAAATTTAAAATGATGCAACCAATTTGAAAAATTGTTTAATAGTGTCTTAAAAGTTAAATACTGACCTATCACGTGATTCAAAAACTCCACTCCTAGGTTTTATTCACTGAAAATGAAGGCATATGTCCATACAAAATCTTGAACATGAATGTTCATAGCAGCTCCTCCATAAAATATGAAAAAAACAGAAACAAAAATAAAACACAGATGCCTTTCATCAAGTAAATGAATAAAGAAACTGTGGTGAACCAATAAAATGTGCTATTTCTCACAAATAAACTCATGACAACATAGACTTGAGTTAGCCTTGTCTAACTCAATGAAACTATGAGCCATGCCATGTAGGACAGAAAGGTCATCATGGAGAGTTCTGACAAAACGTGGTCCACTGGAGGAGGGAATAGCAAACCACTTCACTATTCTTGCCTTGAGAACCCCATAGAACAGTATGAAAGGGCAAAAAGATAGGACACTGAAAGACGAACTCCCCAGGTTGGTAGGTGTCCAATATGCTACTGGAGACCACTGGAGAAACAACTCCAGAAAGAATGAAGGATGGGGCCAAAGCAACAACATCACCCAGTTTTGGATATGTGACTGGTGAAGAAAGTCAAGTCTGATGCTGTAAAGAGCAATATTGCATTGGAACCTGGAATGTTAGGTCCATGAATCAAGGTAAATTGGAAGTGGTCAAATAGGAGATGGCAAGAGTGAACATTGACATTTTCAGAATAAGCAAACTAAAATGGACTGGAATGGGTGAATTTAACTCAGATGATCATTATATCTACTACTGTGGGCAAGAATCCCTTAGAAGAAATGGAGTAGCCATCATAGTCAACAAAAGAGTCTGAAATGCAGTATTTGGATGCAATCTCAAAAACGACAGAATGATCTCTGTTCATTTCCAAGGCAAACCACTCAATATCACAGTAATGCAAGTCTATGCCCTGACCGGTAATGCTGAAGAAGCTGACGTTGCACAGTTCTATGAAGACCTACAAGACCTTCTAGAACTAACACCCAAAAATGGTATCCTTTTCATTATAGGGGACTGGAATGCAAAAGTAAGAAGTGAAGGTATACCTGGAGGAATATCAAATTTGGCCTTGGAGTACAAAATGAAGCAGAGCAAAGGCTAATAGAATTTTTCCAAGAGAACACACTGGTCATGGCAAACACCATCTTCCAACAACACAAGAGAAGACTCTACACATGGACATCACCAGATGATCAATACCAAAATCAGATTGATTATATCTTTTGCAGCCAAAATGGAGAAACTATTTACAGTCAGCAAAAACAAGATAAGGAGCTGATTGTGGCTCAGATCATGGACTCCTGATTGCCAAATTCAGACTTAAATTGAAGAAAGTAGGGAAAACCACCAGACCATTCAGGTATGACCTAAATCAAACCCCTTACGATTATACAGTGGAAGTGACAAATCCATTGAAGAGATTAGATCTGATAGAGTGTGGGAAGAAATATGGATGGAGGTTTGTGACATTGTACAGGAGGCAAGGATCAAGACTATCTCCAAGAAAAAGAAATGCAAAAAGGCAAAATGATTGTCTAAGAATGCCTTATAAATAGCTGTTTAAAAAAGAGAAGCAAAAGGCAAAGAAGAAAATGAAAGATAAACTCACTTGAATGCAGAGTTCCAAAGCATAGTAAGGAGAGATAAGAAAGCCTTCCTCAGTTATCAGTGCAAAGAAATAGAGGAAAACAATAGAATGGGAAAGACTAGAAATTTCTTCAAGAAAATTAGAGATAACAAAGGAATATTTCATGCACGATGGGCACAATAAAGGACAGAAATAGCATGGACCTAACAGAAGTAGAAAATATTAAGAAGAGGTGGCAAGAATACACAGAAGAACTATAATCACTACGAACAAAGCTAGTGGAGGTGATGTAATTCCAGTTAAGCTATTTGAAATCCTAAAAGATGATGTTGTAAAATCACTGTACTCAATTTGCCAGCAAATTTGTAAAACTCAGCAGTGGCCACGGGACTGGAAAAGGTCAGTTTTCATCCCAATCCCAACAAAAGGCAATGCCAAAGAGTGCTCAAACTACAGCACAATTGCACTCATTTCTAACACTAGTAAAGTAATGCTCAAAATTCTCCAAGACTGGCTCCAACGGTACATGAACCGTGAACTTCCAGATGTTCAAACTGGATTTATAAAAGGCAGAGGAACCAGAGATCAAATTGCCAACATCTACTGGATCATCGAAAAAGCAAGAGTTCCAGAAAAACATCTACTTCTGATTTTTGACTACACCAAAGACTTTGACTATGTGCATCACAACAAACTGGAAAATTCTTAAAGAGATGGGAATACCAGACCACCTGACCTGCCTCCTGACAATTCTGTATGCAGGTCAAGAACAACAGTTAGAACTGTACATTGAACAACAGACTGGTTCCAAATCGGAAAGGAGTACATCAAGGCTGTTTATTGACACCCTGCTTATTTAACTTATATGCAGAGTACATCATGAGAAATGCTGGACTGTCTGAAGCACAAGCTGGAAGTAAGATTGCTAGGAGAAACATCAATAACCTCAGATATACAGATGCATACAGTGGAAGTGACAAATAGATTCAAGGGATTAGATCTGATAGAGTGACTGAAGAACTATGGATGGAGGTTTGTGATATTGTACATGGTACATTGACACCACACTTATCGCAGAAAGAAGAACTAAAGATCCTCTTCATGAAAATGAAAGAGGAGAGTGAAAAAGTTGGCTTAAAGCTCAACGTTCAGAAAACTAAGATCATGGCATCTGGTCCCATTACTTCATGGCAAATAGATGGGGAAACAATGGAAACAATGAAAGACTGTATTTTGTTGGACTCCAAAATCACTGCAGATGGTGACTGCAGCCATGAAATTAAAAGACCTTGCTCCTTAGAAGGAAAGTTATCACCAACCTAGATAGCATATTAAAAAGCAGAGACATTACTTTGCCAACAAAGTTCTGTCTAGTCAAAACTATGTTTTTTCCAGTGGTCATGTATGCATGTGAGAGCTGGACTATAAAGAAAGCTGAGCACCGAAGAAGTGATGCTTTTGAACTGTGGTGTTGGAGAAGACTCTTGAGAGTCCCTTGGACTGCAAGGAGATCAAACCAGTCCTAAAGGAAATCAATCCCAAATATTCATTGGAGGGACTGATGCTGAAGCTCCAATAGTTTGGCCACCTTTTGCTAAGAACTGACTCATTTGAAAAGACCTGATGCTGGGAAAGATTGAAGGCAGGAGGAGAAGGGTATGACAGAGGATGAGATGGTTGGACGGCATCACTGACTCAATGGACATGAGTTTGAGTAAACTCCTCAAGTTGGTGTGGAATGGAGGCCTCTCATGTCGTAGTCCATGGGGCCCAAAGAGTTGGACATGACTGAGTGACTAAACTGAACTGAAAGTCATGAATCATAATCCATACTGCAACTTGGAAGAATTTTGAAATAATTTTGTTAATGAAAGGGAAACAAAAGACAGTACACATTTTTATTCCATTTACATTAACTTCTAATATATACATTTATAAATCCTGTCAAAAAAAAATAAAAAACCCTATCAGTTTTGCCTAGAGAGCATTGCACTCTAGCCTCAGGTGTTCTTAATCGCTAGGAAGGAATAGAATCAGCTGGTGGAGAATTGCTACTATCTGAAAGCTTCCCAGAAGTCAGTTTAGAATTACATTTTTCCTTTGGTTTCCATCACTACCGCAGAGGAAAAGAAATAGCTTTCACTTTTGAATTGCCCTGCTTCCGTGAATCTCAAACCTTATCCAACCACAAAGATTTTGGCAAGTTGTAATCCAAATAAGCAATAAAACAAAGCAAGTTTGAGCACTTAAGGGTACATTTAACAGTGTAGAAGCCTCAACTAAGCTTATTGGGTTGGAGTGGTGTATCATCACCATGATTTTGTTAATTGAAACCAAGCACCAAAAAAATACATGAGGGAAATTTAGCATATATTTAGACATCATTTAAATATCTTTATGAGTCCTGGAGAAAGAGAGAGAGAGAGAGGAAAATAATCCAATTCAGCCAGAAATTATTTTGTTTTCAAATACATATTTTTAAAGAAGTCAGTGAAACAATACAGGACAAACATTGAGGAAACGGTAATGGAATTACATAAAATAAAGGTAGAATTATATCTAGTTGGAAGTGGGTGATGCAAACTTAATTTTTAAAACTAACATTCACATTAAATAGTTTTTTAAATAATTTAACTGGTAATTAAGATTTGGGCTTTCCCCATGGTTCAGTGGTAGAGAACCTGCCTGCCGATGCAGGAGACACAGGTTTGATCCCCGGGTTGGGAGGCCCCTTGGAGAAGGAAATGGCAACCCACTCCAGTGTTGCCTGGGAAATTCTATGGATAGTGGAGCCTGGCGGGCTACAGTCCATGGGGCCACAAGAGTTGGATGTGACTTAGCAACAAACCAAGAGCACCACAACAGATTGAGAGTTAAGTTAAGGAATTAGCCGTGCTTTGGGAGTGAAGTTTTAGATAAAATCAGTCAGAAGAAACAGGGTGTCATACACACTGAAGTCAGAAAGTAGATTTTGAAGCCAACCCTTTTTGAAGATACTGGCTTAAAATATCCACGCACGTCTAGAAAAAGAATAACTGAGAAAATATATATTTTTGACATCCAATATGAACATTTCAGCTTAAGTTTTGTGTATTAATATACAAAAACAAACACAAGAGGCCTGGGAATCAGGTTTAAAAACAATTAAGGTGTATATTAATTTTCTATTACTGAGCAACAAATTACCACTAAATTAGTGGCTTAAAGTAACATCCATTTAGTAACTCAGTTTGTATGTCAGAAATCCAGGCAGACTTGAGTTTTCTGCTTAGAATCTCATATGACCAAAATCAGGGTCTCAACCAGGCTGAATTCTTACCTGGAGTATCCAGAGAACTTGCTTGCAAACTTACTCCAGTTGTTGGTAAGACCCAGTTCTTCGGGGTTTTCTGAGGGCTCCATTTCTTAGTTGCTTTTAACATGGTGTACAGTTAGCTTCTAAATACTAGCAGTCCCAGTTCTTTTTCATGGAGCCTCCTCCATCTTTAACGCCAAACAGCGTAGTTAATCATTCTTGCACCTTGACTCCATTTAACCTTTCCTTCTGCCAACAGGTGTAGGTAGTTCTCTGCTTTTAAGAGCCCATGTGATTAGCTCAAGCCTACCAGATACTCTGCTTTTTTTAAAGGTCAACTGTGCAATGTAACATAATCGTGAAAGCAATATCTCCTCATGCTATCAGTGTCTAGGGACTAGGATTTGGTATCTTTAGAAGACATTTTACAAATAAGGTGTTCTAGGGAGGTAAGAACTGGGTTTGGAAGCTGAATTAGTATCATTCATCAATACCAACAGTCTTAACCTAAAATACAATTTAGAATCAATCACTACTCCTGCTTGAGTTCTTTCTTAGAACAATGAAATTAGAATTTCTGAGGGTGGAGACTAGGGATCAGCACAAAGCTTTCCAATCACCCTAATGTGATGATGGTATCAGCAGTTGCAGGTTAACATAGGGTGATATGCTCCTGCTGCTGCTAAGTCGCTTCAGTCGTGTCTGACTCTGTGTGACCCCATAGAAAGCAGCCCACCAGGCTCCGCCGTCCCTAGGATTCTCCAGGCAAGAACACTGGAGTGGGTTGCCATTTCCTTCTCCAGTGCATGAAAGGGAAAAGTGAAAGTGAAGTCGCTCAGCCGTGTCCAACTCTTAGCAACCCCATGGACTGTAGCGTACCAGGCTCCTCCGTCCATGGGATTTTCCAGGCAAGAGTACTGGAGTGGGGTGCCATTGCCTTCTCCGATAGGGTGATATATGTAGCAGCAAAAACAGAAACAGTTTGAACTCACACCAGATTTTCTCAATCTCATATGACTTAACTGATGATTTCCCAGTGTCTCTTTCTAATTTCAAAGATCCTGAGAGTTCTAATTAGGTTGAATATTTCTGTGTCCATTACGGCCCACATGTGAACAGTACACATGTACACATAGGAATCACTCTACAGACGGACAAGTAGGTCTTGCCAAATTTGGAAAATCATTTAAAAACATTCAAAAGCTGCTGAAGCATTAAATCACTTTCAAAGGTGGTTTATGCAGAGGAATATCAGGTTTCTGTGTGAGACAGTAGACCCATTAAATATATCTACAAAGCCTGTAAGCATTAGGAATATTATTTGATATTTTAGAAAGGTATATGCAAACCTTTTTAAAACTGAATGTCTTTCTAGCTTAAATTTTTCTATATTTATATAAAGTCAGAGATTATTATTGAAATAACTAAACAATTCCAAATTATTCCCTAAATATAGTGAAGCTCATCTGATCATTCATAAATAATGTATTTATTTCAAAATGATCAATTTCTAAGGAAACATCTAAAAGCACCACTAACAATGGCCATAACATAAAAAAAAATAAATATATTGACTATATTAAAATATTTGCATCCTTGTTACATTTGAATCTGAATATATGTCCCACATTCCAAATATATAACTGACCTGTTCAAACTGTGAAATATTATTCTAAGCTTCTGAAAAATTAAAAGACAGTTATGATGCTTAAGGACCTCAACAATCCAATGTGGAAGGCAGAAATACTAATGAACAATGACACTAATAGTAAGAATACTTAAATGAGTGATATTGGTTGAAAGGTCCAAAAATATTAACTAATTGGATCCTCATACCCCTCTGTGGCATTGGTACTTTTGTTTTTCAAATCTCATTTCCCAGGTGAAAAAATGAAGCCCAGAGAGTTCCAATAACATGGCTAAGATTATACAATTTTTTTTAGACACTGTGGGGGTAGGATTTTAATTCAGGTGTTAAAGCTGCAGAAAGCATACTTTTAGCCACTTTCCTCTACAGACTCCCAGAGTGGTAGGACTACCTCTAACAAAACTACAGTTTGGAGCAAAATGCATGAAGGCTACATGCAAATGTGGATTATTTATTTAGATCTGAGAGGTGACATTTGAATTGAAGGTAGAATTTCATCAGTTATAAAATTTAAGGAGGGAGAGGATTCAAGACATTGGAAGCATCATGAAGTCTTAATTAGTAGTTTGAAGCACTGAGAGCATTGCTATCTTTCTTTTAGAAATCTCAAAGGGGTGTTCATTATCTGCTTCCTTTATTATATCATCGTGTTGTTGTCTAGTTGCTAAGTTGTGTCTGACTCTTCTGTGACCCCATGGACTATAGCCTGCCAGGCCCCTCTGTCCACTGGATTTCCCAGGCAAGAATACTGGAGTGGGTTGCCATTTCCTTCTCCAGGGATCTTTCTGACCCAAGGATTGAACCTGGGTCTCCTACATTGGCAGGCAGATTCTTTACCACTGAGCCATTCTGAAAATATTATAATTTGACTTTTAACAATTCCATATAAATATTTCTTCTGCATTATCTTTCTCTACTTTATTAAAATCATTGGGTAAAATTGCATAAAATTTTATTGTCAAATTACTTGACACAGAAATCATATATATTTGCATATCTATCATAAGCATACAAGGAAACAAAATGCCAGAATTTAAAAAACATTTCAATATTTAGAGTTACTAATTATTACCTCATTTTGATGACTTCTTTTAGAATGGAAGTTTCTTGATATAATAAACGGCATACATATACACTACAACTAACGACTACCTAGTGGTAAACTATTGAACACTTCCTATTATAATTGGAAACAAAAAGTATGTTAATTTTACCACTTCTATTCAAAATTTTACTAGAGTATCTAGTCAGTGTAATGACAAAAAATGCATAAGGATTCAATGAGGTATTTTCTGGCCCCTCCCATTCAAAGGATTGTGTTTTGAACTGAGCTATTGTGTCCTCTAGAACAAGATTGCACCGTGCTGGAAAGTGGGTGACAATAAGCAAAACCGACATGAAATTTTTTATTATTTTCAGTGTGGTTTTTCCTTGAGTGGGTATTCACTTGGCTGCTGTAGACCTTTTAGTATTTTCCAGAGTTCTTATAAAATAACTTTAGTCTCTAGTTTAGTAGTTTTTGTTTGTTTGGTTTCAGTTCAGTATTTCTGAACTTAGAGCTTCCTAATCCACTATTTAGCCAATCTAACACTAGAAACCTAGAACTTCCTGATATGGTTTGTTTCTTAGAAAATTTTGAAAATTATTTAAAAGAATTAATACTAATGATATTCTATTTAATATAAATCAGGGACTACATTAACATTACCAATTTTGTTAATCCTTCAATTCTCATATGAAGAAAATGTAGAGGTACAAATAACTAAAGCAATTTTTTTTTTCTGATATTAACTTTTTTTGTTACTAACTGTACAATACTGGGGATTTTTCTTTGTGTATATTTCATAGGATCATTTTATCAATGCCGTGATTATTGAATTTTAAGTTCAGTTTCTATGATATCACTATTGTTCATTACTTTGAAATTGCTACTGTTATTTTTATGTGAGTATACTAAAAGATCCATATTTTACAGTCAATTGGCTCCAAAGTATGGATTTTTACTATACCATATTTTGGGCTAATATTTTATATGCTGTTGTAGCATCTAATATACTCTCTAAGATAGTAAAGCAATACTAATGTGGTGTGATCTAGCAGCCATGTTGATGTCAAACACTGGTAAACATAGCCCTCAATGTTTAATTTCCACTTGTATAGCTTTAACAAAAAAATATGATGAAAGAAGTTACAAAGGCACTTTTTTTAGTGTGGAAGAAGCTGTAAAGGAGAAGAGTGAAATTTTATTTATAATATTATGATTTCTACAGATATATTTTCTGAGAACTTCCTAGCAAAAGAAAGAAATATTATGATCAACATTGTCATTTTAATTTTTTCTAAGCTACATTTTTTTCCTGCAAGCAAGCTATAATTCTGTCAGGCAGAAAAGAAAATATGTTGAATAGTTTTATTATATTTTGCATGAATATACTCCATGTATTTTCCAGATCTCTGTGTATTTAAAATGCTAAGAAAATTTTAAAAGATAAAACAGACAATTACAAACATATTTAATTCATACACTCTTGAAATGCAAATAAACTTTGGATAAATGAGCAAACTATACTACTTGCTACTTACACATCTATTTTAACATATTCTGAAGCTCTAAAATTGGATATTTTCTATATTCTAGAGGTGTAAACAAGTCAAATAAATATACAAACACAAATCTTTCAAAATCTACTCTTATATGCAATATACACATTTGGCATTTAAAACTAAAATGATTCAAATTAATCAAGTTGTTGCTGTTCATTGTTGCTGTTTACTTACACAGTCGTGTCTGACTCTTCGTGATCCCATGGACTGCAGCACACCAGGCCTCTCTATCCATCACTGTCTCCTGAAGTTTGCTGAAGTTCATTTCCAGTGCATTGGTGATGCCATTCAGCCATCTCATCCTCTCATGCCCTGGTCTCCTTCAGGCCTCAATCTTTCCCAGCATTAGAGACATTTCCAATGAGTCAACTGTCAGCATTAAATGACCAAAATACTGGTTCAGCTTCAGGATGAAGCTTCCATGGAGCATTCCTTGATTTACTGAGCATGGTCCCGCCCATCAGAACAAGACCCAGTTTCCCACACAGTCAGTCTCTCCAATCAGGAAGATTCCATAAGCCTCTTATCCTTATCTCTCAAAAACCAGACAGAATCACAGAAAGCACACCAAACTGATCACATGAATCACAGCTTTATCTAACTCAATGAAACTATGAGCCATGACATGTAGGGCCACCCAAGATGGATGGTCCAGGTGGGGAGTTCTGACAAAATACAGTCTACTTGAGAAAGGAATGGCAAATCACTTCAATATTCTTGCCTTGAGAACCCCATGAACAGTACAAAAAGGGAAAAAAGATATGACACTGAAAGATGAACTCCCCAGGTCAATATGCTAATGGAGAAGAGTGGAGAAATAACTCCAGAAGAATGAAGAGACAGAGCCAACGCAAAAACAATGCCCAGTGTGGATGTGACTGGTGATGGAAGTAAAGTCTGATGATGTAAAGAATAATATTGCATAGGAACCTCGAATGAATCAAGGTAAATTGGAAGTGGTCAAATAGGAGATGGAAAGAGTGAACATGGACATTTTTGGAATCAGCAAAATAAAATGGACTGGAATGGGTGAATTTAACACAGATAAACATTATATATACTACTGTGGGCAAGAATCCCTTAGAAGAAATGGATTAGCCCTCATAGTCAAAAAAAGAGTCTGAAATGCATTTCTTGGGTGCAATCCCAGAGACAACAGAATGATCTCTGTTCATTTCCAAGGCGAATCATTCAATATCACAGTGATCTAAGTCTATGCGTGAACCTGTAACGCTGAAGAAGCTGAAGTTGAATGGTGCAATGAGGACATACAGGACCTTCTAGAACTAACACCCAAAAAGATTTTTTTTTTCATTATATGGGATTAGAATGCAAAAGTAGGAAGTCAAGAGATACCTGGAGTAACAAGCAAATTTGGCCTTCGAGTACAGAATGAAGCAGGGCAAAGTCTAATAGAGTTTTGCCAAGAGAACACACTGGTCATAGCAAACACACTCTTCCAACAATGCAAGAGAAGTCTCTACACATGGACATCAGCAGATGGTCAATACCAAAATCAGATTGATTATATACTTTGCAGCCAAAATGGAGAAACTCTATACAGTCAGCAAAAACAAGACCAGGAGCTGGCTATGGCTCAGCTCATGGTCTCCTTATTGGGAAATTCAGAATTAAATTGAAGAAAGTAGGAAGAAACACTATACCATTCAGGTATGACCTAAATCAAATCCCTTATAATTATACAATGGAAGTGACAGAGAGATTCAAGGAATTAGATCTGATAGACAGAATGCCTGAAGAATTATGGACTGAGGTTCATGACATTGTACAGGAGGCAGTGATCAAGACCATCCCCAAGAAAAAGAAATGCAAAACTGCAAAATGATTGCCTGATGAGGCCTCACAAATAGCTAAGAAAAAGAGAAGCTAAAGGCCAAGAGGAAAGGAAAGATATACCCATTTGAATGCAGAGTTCCAAAGAATAGCAAGGAGAGATAAGAAAGCCTTCCTCAGTGATCAGTGCAAAGAAATAGAGGAAAACAATAGAATGGGAAAGACTAGAGATCTCTTCAAGAAAATTAGAGATACCAAGGGAATATTTCATGCAAAGATGGGCTCAATAAAAGATATAAATGGTATGGACCTAACAGAAGCAGAATATATTAAGAAGAGGTGGCAAGAATACACAGAAGAACTGTACAAAAAAGATCTTCACAACCCAGATAATCACGGTGGTGTGATCACTTACCTAGAACCAGACATCCTGGAATGTGAAGTCAAGTGCCTTAGGAAGTATCACTGTGAACAAAGCTAGTGGAGGTGATGGAATTCCAGTTGAGCTATTTCAAATCCTGAAAGATGACGCTGTTAAAGCACTGCTCTCAATATGGCAGCAAATCTGGAAAACTCAGCAGCTGCCACAGGACTGGAAAAGGTTAGTTTTCATTCCAATAGCAAAGAAAGGCAATGCCAAAGAATGCTCAAACTACCGCACAATTTCACTCATCTCGAACGCTAGGAAAGTAATGCTCAAAATTCTCCAAGCCAGGCTTCAGCAATACGTGAACCATGAACTTCCAGATGTTCAAGCTGGTTTTAGAAAAGGCAGAGGAACCAGAGATCAAATTGCCAACATCTGATGGATCATCAAAAAATCAAGAGAGTACCAGAAAAACATCTATTTTTGCTTTATTGACTATGCCAAAGCCTTTGACTGTGTGGATCACAATAAAATGTGGAAAATTCTGAAAGAGATGGAATACCAGCCCACCTGAGCTGTCTCTTGAGAAACCTGTTTGCAGGTCAGGAAGCAACAATTAGAACTGGACATGGAACAACAGACTGGTTCCAAATCAGGAAAGGAGTACGTCAAGGCTATATATTGTCACCCTGCTTAGTTAACTTATATGCAGAGTACATCATGAGAAACCCCGGGGTGGAGGAAGCACAAGCTGGAATCAAGATTTCAGGGAGAAATATCAATAACCTCAGATATGCAGATGACACCACCCTTATGGCAGAAAGTGAAGAAGAACTAAAGAGCCTCTTGATAAAAGTGAAAGTGGAGAGTGAAAAAGTTGGCTTAGAGTTCAACATTCAGAAAACTAAGATCATGGCAACCGGTCCCATCACTTCATGGAAGATAGATGGAGAAACACTCGAAACAGTGGCTGACTTTATTTTTCTGGGCTCCAAAATCATTGCAGATGGTGACTGAAGCCATGAAATTAAAAGACGCTTACTCCTTGGAAGGAAACTTATGACCAACCTAGACAGCATATTAAAAAGCAGTGACATTACTTTGCCAACAAAGGTCCGTCTAGTCAAGGTCATGGTTTTTCCAGTGGTCATGTATAGATGTGACAGTTGGACTATAAAGAAAGCTGAGCGCCATAGAATTGATGCTTTTGAACTGTGGTGTTGGAGAAGACTCTTGAGAGTGCCTTGGATTGCAAGGAGACCCAACCAGTCCATCCTAAAGGAAATCAGTCCTGAATGTTCATTGGAAGGACTGATGTTGAAGCTGAAATTCCAATATTTTAGCCATCTGATGCAATGACCTGACTCATTGGAAAAGACCCTGATGCTGGGAAAGATTGAGGGCAGGAGGAGAAGTGGACGACAGAGGATGAGATGGTTGGATGGCCTCACCGACTCAATGGATATGGTTTTGGATGTACTCCAGGAGTTGGTGATGAACAGGGAGGCCTGGTGTGCTGCAGTTCATGGGTTCACAAAGAGTTGGACACAGCTGATCGACTAAACTGAACTGTACTGAACTTAAGGAATTCCAGAAATACATCTACCTCTGTTTCATTGACTACACCAAAGCCTTTGACTGTGTGCATCATAATAAACTGTGGAAAGCTCTTGAAGAGATGGGAATACTTGACCATCTTACCTATCTCCTGAGAAACCTGCATGCAGGTAAAGAAGCAACAGTCAGAACACTGTATGGAAGAACTGATTGGTTCAAGATTAAGAAAGGAGTTGTCTGGGCTGTCTGCTGTTACCTGTATGGAAGAACTGATTGGTTCAAGATTGAGAGAGGAGTTGTCTGGGCTGTCTGCTGTTACCCTGTTTGTTTAATCTATATGCTGAGCACACCATAAGAAATGCCGGGCTGGATGAGTTACACAGTATTGTATTAACACATACAATACCTCTGTTGCTATCTGAAACTTTTATTAAATAAATAGTTGCTTAAAATTGTTTTGATAAACAGAGAACACCGATTTTATATTGGCTGAACTTTATGAATGCTATTAAAATCAATTCAAGTTCTAAATGGAGTTAATTATGACACTGAGTCATAATGGTGCTTCTTTTCATAAGATGGCAGAGAAGAAGTGTTGTTAATTATAGAGAAGTGAAAAACTTGACAGTAGTTGTTAAGAGTTAAAAGTACCCTTTAAAACTACAGTCCAATTTTCTCTTGGCTCAAAAATTTTAAGTGACTCTCCTCACCTTCTCAAGGTGTCATTGAATACTGGATTAGAGTCCAGCACTTTTCTTTTTTCACCAAAATATTTCGTCTTTAAGTGATGTGCTTCTTTTACTTCCTCCAAATATTTTTATGAAATTATTGGGCAATGAATATACTTGATGCATAGGTAAACAGTGAAATATGAACCGCTCACCAGTTTTACTGTTGGATTTTTCCTTTTCAAAACCAGCCAAATAAGAATCGGTCCCCGTGAGTCTATTTAGTCTATATATGTCAAGGAGACAAAATATCCCTAAGTGACAATGATCAATTCTAGATTTTTGTTTTATCATCTTACTTGCTTTTCAGCAGTATTTTAAACAATGATAACTCCCACTTTCCACTAACTTTCCTTTTACTTCACTGTTCATTCTTTATGTTTCTAATTTCCTGAATCACCCTCCTTGTCTCAAACTCTAAATGTTAGAAAATTTCAGTGTATCTTTCTAGCACTTCTATTTTTCATCTATGGTCTACTGAATTATTCAAGTCTTATGAATTTAATTAGCATGTATTCACTAATTCCCAAATCTTGTTCTCAACCCTCAGTTACCAATTTTAGGGGTTTTTGTGTAATTACCTATAATACACAGCTTACATTAATAATACAGATGGATCTATTCTTAAAATATAGCTTGAACTTAACTATACAGCACCATGCATAGGTATAATCCTTGCCCAGGCCCTCATTTCCTTTGATCTAAAGTCTTCTTTTTTTCTATTCAATACCTTCATAACTAGTCTCCTACTTACTCTAACAACTCCATGTTGTCTATTATCCATTAATCAGCTAGAATACTATAAATCAGCAAGCATATTGTATTATTTTCCTGCTTAATGTGTTCTAGTGGGTTCCTACACTAGAAACCCACTAGAATGTTAGAACAAAATTAAAAGTACTATCAGGCTTTAGATAATATGGTCTCACAGTTTCATATTACTACTGTAACAAAGGAGTTTGAGCAAACTCCATGAAATAGTGAGGACAGGAAAGCCTGGTGTGCTGTAGTTTATGGGGTCACAAACAGTTGGACACAACTGAGCAACTAAACAACAACAACTGTGACAAAGTACCACAGATTTATTGGCTTAAAGCAATACAAATTTGTTATTTTGTAGTCCTGGAGATTAGAAGTCCAAACTGGGTCACTGGGCTAAAATCAAGTGTTCTAGAGTGTTGTGTTACTTCTGGACACTATAAGGAAGGATTTATATTTTTGTTGTTTTACTTTCTCTCAAGAAAAACCCATGGGAGTCCCTTGGACAGCATCCCTTGGACAGCAAGGAGATCAAACCAGTCAATCCTAAAGGAAATTAACTCTGAATGGGCTCCAAAATCACTGCTGATGGTGATTGCAGCCATGAAATTAAAAGACGCTTACTCCTTGGAAGGAAGGTTATGGCCAACCTAGATAGCATATTTTAGAGCAGAGACATTACTTTGCCAACAAAGGTCCGTCTAGTCAAGGCTATGGTTTTTCCAGTGGTCATGTATGCATGTGAGAGTTGGACGGTGAAGAAAGCTGAGCGCCGAAGAATTGATGCTTTTAAACTGTGGTGTTGGAGAAGACTCTTGAGAATCCCCTGGACTGCAAGGAGATCCAATCAATCCATCCTAAAGGAGATCAGTCCTGGGTGTTCATTGGAAGGACTGATGTTGAAGCTGAACCTCCAATTCTTTGGCCACCTGATGTGAAGGGCTGACTCATTGGAAAGGACCCTGATGCTGGAAAAGATTGAAGGCAAAAGGAGAAGGGGGAGGGCAGAAGATTAGATGATTAGATAGCATCACTAACTCAATGGCCATGAATTTGAGCAAACTCTGGAAGGTAGTGGAGGACAGAGGAGCTGGCATACTACCATCTGTGGGGTTGCAAAAAGTTTGGGCATAGCTCAGGGGCTGAACAACAACTATCTTTCAGCTTCCCACATTTCTTGACTTATAGCCACTTTTCATCTTTAAAGCCAACAATGGCTAGTTGAGTATTTCTTATTTGTATCACTGACACTGACACTTCTGCCTCACTCTTTTAATAAGGATCTTTGTGATTACAGTTGGCCAACAAAGATAATCCAGCAGAATTATCTTATCACAAATTTAGCTGACAAGTAATCACAATTTTGTTTGTAATCTTAATTCTCCTTTGCCATGTAATGTAACACATTCAAGGATTCTGGGAATTAGGATGTGGACAATTTTTGGGGGCTATTATTCTGACTAGTCCATCGCCCTTGACTACATCCATACTCCTATTCTAAAATACTCCTCCTGCTTTATTCCACACATAATACTAATGACCGTAATTTTCTTTTAACATATCAAGTTTACTCCCATATCAGGGAATGTAAATGTCTGCTTCTTTCTACTTAGAACAGTCTTCCCACATGCTTTCGAATACTTTTTTCTTCTTTCACTTGGAATCTATCCAAATTCACATCTCAAGAAGTTTACCTTCATCATTCTACTTATAATTTGCTTTGATGTCTTCAGTTTTTTTTCCAATTAGCCATCTTTATTATTTATGTATAGCTTGTATCTACAAGTGGGGCATCCCAGGTGGTGCTAATGGTAAAGAACCCACCTGCCAATGAAGGAGACATAAGAGATGCAGATTCAATCCCTGTGTCAGGAAGATCCCCTGGAGGAGGAAATGGCAACACACTCCAGTATTCTTGCCTGGAGAATCCGAAGGCCAAGGAGCCTGTTGAGTTACAGTCCATAGGGTCGCAAAGAGTCAGACACGACTGAAGCCACTTAGCACTCACACATGCACATATCTACAAGTATCTATCAATCATTTCATTGTATTTTTATATAATAGTGTGTCTATGTGTGTGTATATATAAAGTTTTCTGAGTCCCAAATTGGAATATAAACTCACTGAAGTTGAAAAATAGTTCCAGATTACTTATCAACATCTTGTCAGTAATTGAGATAGTGCTTGATACCTGATAGATGCTCCATAAACGTTTATTGAATAAAGAAAATACCTTTAAAAAATACTTTGTAATTGCAAACTTTGTTGTTATTTATTTGCTAAGACATATCTGATTCTTTGTGACCCATGGACTGTATCCCAACAGGTTCCTCTGTCCATGGGATTTCCCAGATAAGAATACTGGAGTGGGTAGCCATTTCCTTCTCCAGGAGATCTTCCCAAACTAGTGATCCAACTCTCATCTTCTACAATGGGCAGGCAGACTTTTTACTACAGAGCTACCAGGAAGCCCTGATTATAGACTCCCATCTGCTAATCTTCACTATCCATTTTATACCCTTCAAGAAAAAGAATTTTTTTCCAAGAGAAAATATGACAAGTTATTGAAGTACTAGAATTGGGAGACTAATATTTTGAAGTGTTGCTCAAATTTACATCAATTCATGTCTGGGATATAACTCATACATTTTACTTTTAACATCTCAGAAAATTTTAAATATAACACTTTATAATTAGATCATTGCTAATGTCAACTTTTATTCAATGGCTTCCTTCATAGTTCAGTTGGTCAAGAATCTGCCTGCAATGCAGGAGACCTGGGTTTAATCCCTGGTTTGGGAAGAACCCCTGGAGAAGGGAAAGGCTACCCACTCCAGTATTCTGGCCTGGAGAATTCCATGGACTGTATAGATTATGGGGTACAAAGAGTCAGATACAACACAACACTTTATAATTAGATCATCTTTAATGTTGACTTTTATTCAATATGGCAAATTCAAGTTTGTGTGAAAGACTCTTAGTTTGTCTCTCAAAAGATAAAGCAATTACTATATAATAATTTTAGGAAAAAATAGTTTAAACCAGAAAAGAAAATATCACAAAATCAGAAAAATAAAACAGAAATCATAGTATCATAGTTGATATTTGTGAATAGGACTTAAATGCAAAGAAATCACAGGTAAATCATAATTATACAAATACTCAAACAATTAGAAATTGGGATGTATAGCGACAGGGAACAAGTACTTTACTTTTGCTATGAAGGCTGGATATGTGACATCACATAAAGACAGTATTTAAAATTAGCACATCACCAAAATGAAATTCAGAGCTCCTTATTTAATCCTGGAATCTTGCTGACCAGTCAGGATTAGAAGTAAAGAGACAGAGAAATCAGAACACTAAGTATGCAAGATTCTTGGAAGTCAATTCTAAATTTATATTACCTAAAGGGTGAAAAAACTTCAGATACATTTGCATAACAATATGTTGTGAAATTGTATAGTAATCTCTAGTAAGTTAAAATGTGAGCTCAGGGAACTGGAATAAATAAAAATTATATCATCATAAGGTTGAACTCAAAGTAAAAAATAATAATAATAATAATAACAGTTACAACAGAGAATCAGGTTATTCAAAAAACAAACAAAATGTATTTCATCAAAAGAATGAGCAATAATGAAAATTTTAAAGAGTCATTGAAATCAGTATTTTCAAAATGTTCACAGATATAGACATAGTATCACTATGCCAAAGCCTTTGACTGTGTGGATCACAATAAACTGTGGAAAATTCTGAAAGAGATGGGAATACCAGACCACCTGACCTGCCTCTTGAGAAACCTGTATGCAGTTCAGGAAGCGAAAGCTAGAACTGAACTGGGAACAACAGACTGGTTCCAAATAGGAAAAGGAGTACTTCAGGCTATATATTGTCACCCTGCTTAGTTAACTTATATGCAGAGTACATCATGAGAAACACTGGGCTGGAAGAAGCACAAGCTGGAATCAAGATCGCCGGGAGAAATATCAATAACCTCAGATATGCAGATGACACCACCCTTATGGCAGAAAGTGAAGAAGAACTAAAGAGCCTCTTGATGAAAGTGAAAGAGGAGAGTGAAAAATTGGCTGAAAGCTCAACACTCAGAAAACTAAGATCATGGCATCTGGTCCCATCACTTCATGGCAAATAGATGGGGAAACAGTGTCAGATTTTATTTTTCTGGGCTCCAAAATCACTGCAGATGGTGACTGAAGCCATGAAATGAAAAGATGCTTACTCCTTGGAAGGAAAGTTATGACGAACCTAGACAGCATATTGCAAAGCAGAGACATTACTTTGTCAACAAAGGTCCGTCTAGTCAAGGCTACGGTTTTCCCAGTGGTCCTGTACGGATGTGAGAGTTGGACTATAAAGAAAGCTGAGCACAGAAGAATTTCTGCTTTTGAATTGTGATGCTGGAGAAGACTCTTGAGAGTCCCTTGGACTGCAAGAAGAACCAACCAGTCCATCCTAAAGGAAATCAGTCCTGAATATTCATTGGAAGGACTGATGGTGAAGTTGAAACTCCAATCCTTTGGCCACATGTTGCAAAGAGCTGACTCATTTGAAAAGACCATGATGCTGGGAAAGATTGAGGGCAGGAGGAGTAGGGGACAATAGAGGATGAGATGATTGGATGGCATCACCGACTCAATGGACAAGGGTTTTTGTGGACTCCGGAAGTTGGTGATGGACACGGAGGCCTGGCATGCTGTGGTTCATGGAGTCGCAAAGAGTAGGACACAACTGAGCGACTGAACTGAACTGAACTGATAGTATCACTCATAACTTAAAAATTGATTATGAAAAACAGTCTATAATTTTTGATGTATATTTGAATAAGACCAAGATTACAGAAGTTAAAATATATGTTCACTTAAAGGAGAATTCTGAGAAGATGGCAAAATATGAAGCCTGAGGAAACTGTTTCCCTACTGGACAATTGCAATGGCAAAATCTCTCTGATATAATTACTTTGGAACTCAAAATCCTAATGAAGGTTTTCAACTTCCAAAGAAAAGATGTGGATGGTAAACTGCACTTAATTTTGGTCAATTTTAGCTCTTAGCATAGTAGGAATTATTTATGTCCCACTCCCAGACCTGTGATAGGCATCTGTTCACTGGTCACTTGAGAGATCAGTGCAGGAGCCAAGATAGGTGAAAAAAGGACCTTGTCCTCCAAATATCTAATTAGTGCTCCAATAACTGGTTCCTGCTTCTGATCACAGAAATAGCAACAAAAGTCTCAATAGCCATTGTTCTGCTTCCCCACGTTGTGGCAGGTTCCTCCTTCTTTAGCTAAAGTGATTCCCAGGGGACCTAAATGGTCAGTGCTCTTTCCTGCCCTTCATTTTTCTCTTTTCTTCTTTCAGAGAGCCAGAGATTCAAAAGCAACTGCCTATACTGGGAAAATAAAAAGTGACCATACATGCTCAAGAAAAGTTGAAGACTCAGCAAAGACCAGAAAAGACCTTAAATTTACACCTCAGATTGATTCTGAAACTAGAAAGAGCCTATAACAAAAAAGAAAAAGAAAAAACTGGGTAAGGGTGAGAGTCTGATTACCAGAGTTATCAGATTTAAATGTCCAGTTTTTAACAACATCAAAAAAAAAAAATCACAAGAAATTCAATGAAATTAGAAGGCAAAAATCAACAGAAACTTCCCCTGGAAAAGACCTGGTAACATATATACTAGATAAGAAATTTAAAATGATTGTCTTAGAGATACTGAAAGAACTAAAGGAAGATGAAGAGAAAGTCAAGAAAACAATGTGCTAACGAAATAAAAATATCAATAAAGAAATAGAAACCCTAAAAATAGAAAACAAAAAGAAATTCTGGAGCTGAAAATTACCATAATTGAAATTTAAAAAATTACTAGATGAATTCAAAGACTGAGTTGAGCAGGAAGAAGAAATAATTCACAAGCTTGAAGATAGGACAAAGGAAATTGTTGAGTCTGAGGAACAACGACAACAAAGTCTAATACAAATATAAGCAAAAGAGGTGAATAGACATGTCTCCAAAAATAAATAGAAATGGCCGTTAAGCATGTGAAAAGATGCTTAACATCTCTAACCATTAGGGAAATGAAAATTAAAACTACAGCAACAGAGCATTTCACTCCTATTAGGATGACCGCTATCAAAAACAGAAAACTATGGGAATTTGGAACCATTGTGCACTGTTGGTAGAAATGCAAAATGATACAATTTTTTTTTAAAAAAAATTAAAGTGTAACTAACAATGATCTAGCAATTCCACTTCTTGTTATATAAGCAAAAGAATTTAAAGCAAGTTCTCAAAGATATATTTGTATACCCATATTCACAGTATTCACAATAGTTCTAATGTGGCTGCTGCTGCTGCTGCTAAGTTGCGTCAGTCGTGTCCGACTCTGTGCGACCCCATAGACAGCAGCCCACCAGGCTCCTCCGTCCCTGGGATTCTCCAGGCAAGAATACTGGAGTGGGTTGCCATTTGCTCCTCCAATGCATGAAAGTGAAAAGTGAAAGTGAAGTCGCTCAGTTGTGTCCGACTCTTTGCGATCCCATGGGCTACAGCCTACCAGGCTCCTCTGTCCATGGGGTTTCCCAGGCAAGAGTACTGGAGTGGGGTGCCATTGCCTTCTCCGTTCTAATGTGGCAGTAACCCCATGTTCACTGATGGATGAATGGATAAGCAAAAGGTGGTATATACATACAATGGAATGCTAGTTAGCCCTAACAAGAAAGGAAATTCTGACATATGCAATTACATGGATGAACCCCGAGGATGAGTTAAGTGAAATGATAGTCACAGAAAGATAGATACTGTACA
The DNA here is from genome assembly GCA_024291935.2 of Okapia johnstoni. Lineage (NCBI taxonomy): Eukaryota > Metazoa > Chordata > Mammalia > Artiodactyla > Giraffidae > Okapia > Okapia johnstoni. Next base: position 36,160,835 of record CM044311.1, on the reverse strand, counting down.
AGTCTATCTATATGAAGTATTTAGAATGGTCAAAAATCATGGTGACAGAAAGTAGAGTGGTGGTTGCTAGGGAGCAAAGAAGAGTAGTAAATCTTTAAGTTTAAAGATATCATCTCTAAGTTTCAGGTTTATAATATTAATATTTTACAATATGAAAAGAATTTATGGAGATGAATGTGGTAACGGTTATATAATGTTTTGAATGTATTTAATACTACTGAAGTATATGCTTAAAAATGTTTAAGATTTTAAATTCTATGTTTCTTTATCTTAGGTGAACTATAGGTGAACATATAAATAGATACATGTATGTATATGTGTGTATATTCATTGACACTATGAAGACAGTGGATAAGTTAAAACACATACAAGTGAATGGATACTTATACTTTGCTTGCTAATCAAAGTTTCCCTACCTGCTGTTCATAGGTAATAAGGCATTCTTTACCTGGATTAATGGCTATCACTGGCCTTATCTCCAGAAGTTGCATACAAATAGAAAGGCAAACCTCAAGCCCCACTGTCATTATCCCTTAGAGTTAAATTCTGGAATGCTTCCAGAGGCCAATAAAGCCTGAGGAGATACAGACTACCAGAAAAAAAAAAAAAAATGGCAAGACATGACTAATGTATAGGAGCTCATTTATGAAGAATATTTGTGGATTTGTAGTCAGGCAATGGTTGACCACAAGGTGAAAAAAAAAAAAGTTTTGGCTGAATATATTGATTTAATTCAGTAATTCTCATTCAGAGGTGATTTTGCTCTCAAGGAGACTTTCAGTAAATTCTGGAAGCATTTTTGTTTGTCAAAACTAGGGGAGTTTATAATTGTCATCTGGTGAGTAAAAGCCATGCATGCAGCTAAATATCTTATAATGAACAAGGCTAATGCCCTGCAATAAAGAATTTTCTAGCCCCAAGTGTCAAATGTGCCCAGATTAAGGAAATGTGATATAGATGTATTTGCTACACAATTTAGATTTAATATGTTAACCTAAGCAGCTAGTCCTAATTGTTTATTTGGTTGGTTCAATGTGAGGAAATGAAACAAGATTGAGTTATCATAAAATCCTTAGAATGATGTGATAAATATCAATAAAAACTATTGAAATAGGTTATAATATAATAACTATTATATAATTTATTCCATAACTATTCCACTACCTTACTGTTCAACTTGAAGACTGAGAAGATTATTTTACCATCAAGGCATTGAGAAATTAAGCACTGTTATGGCAATTTCTTACAGGCTAAGGATATTGGTAGATGTAGTAGTAAAAATGGAAGATCTTTCAAGGGAAATGATTTGACCTAAATCAAAAAATTTGTCCCCTGGCAGGGACATACAAGAACACTTATCTGACAGAGTTAAGATATTGGACAGAAAGGTCAAAATAATGATCAAAAAGTCTACCCTATAAGGACACAACCTGGTATATGAAAATTAACCAGGGTGCCCTTAGGACCAAAATATGGATACCTTGTTTAAGTTCCTATTTTAATTTATACAACCAAAAGAAAATGCTACATTTTGATGATTAAAATGGTCAAGCTTGAGTTACCAAAGTTTTTGGAATGATTTTACCTAAATTCTGGATCTGACTCATTTCCCTCAGGGTCTTTCAAATGAAAGGGGAAAGAAATATTGAAAAAGAAACCTGGAATGATATGAGTGGTATGTATAATGCATTTCCAACCTATTTCACATCTGCAAAGAGACCTGCAGCAATTTAGCAGTTTGCATGATAAAACAAAAGGGAAAAATTTTTGAAATAAAGGTATTGCCATGTGGAGCAGATTCATAATATTCCTGAAAATATAATGACTTGTATAAGGATGTCAGTCATCCAACTTCCCCTACAGCCTCAGGCTTGCTGAGGTCTTGAGACAAATAAAATGAAGTTAGCTTAATAGTACAATGGAGGCTATTCAGAAACTTATCAAAAGAGACTTCACCTCACCAAGAGGGATCCCACCCACTATTGAAGGCACAATACCTCATCTTCAAGTCTCTCCAATGGATCATAACTCAGGATCCGGTGACAGATGAAATTGGCATGGTAACCCACTCCAGTATTCTTGCCTGGAGATTCCCATGGACAGAGGAGCCCATCGGGCTACGGTCTGCAGGATTGCAAAGAGTCAGACACAACTGAAGCAATTTAGCATGCATGCATGAACAAATTTGACCAATTTTTCCAACCACAGATGGAATTTATTTATTCAGTAAATATTCATTTAAATAAAGTATTGAATTCATTCAATAAAGTAGGGACTTCCCTGGTGGCTCAGATGGTAAAAGAGTCTGCCTACAAGGCCAGAGACCTGGGTTTGATCCCTGGGTCAGGAAGATCCCCTGGAGAAGGAAATGGCAACCCACTCCAGTATTCTTGCCTGGAAAATCCCATGGAAAAATCCCATGGACGAAGGAGCCTGGTAGGCTACAGTCCGTGGGGGCACAAAGAGTCAGACACAACTGAGTGACTTGACTAAATATTCATTTAACCCCCAGTTATGTGTAAAAGATAGCTCTGGTTTGAGGTGGCTCAGATGATAAAGAATCTGCCTGTGATTCAGGAGACCCAGGTTGGATTCCAGGGTCAGGAAAATCACCTGGAGAAGGGAATGACAACCCACTCCAGTATTCTTGCCCGGAGAATTCCATGGACAGAAGAGCCTGGTGGGCTACAGTCCATGGGGTCACAAAGATTCAGACACTGGCTGAGCGACTTTCACAGCAACAGAAAAAATACAATAACATATTCAAAAGTCTTTCCTTTGTAGAAAGACTTGCTCTCGCTGGGGTGCAAGGCAAAAATAAGCAATGAGTATCATTAAAAAAAAAAAAAAAGCTAAGTTATATATTGTAAGCCAATAAATATGATGGAGGACAAAAGTAAAACTGAGTTAGAGAATTTTATTGTGTCTGTTGCTGAGATAGGGTAATTGGGGTAGTCAAATCTGAGATCATATTTGAATAAAGATTTGAAGGATACCGGTACTGAATCAGGTGGATAATTGGAAAAACATTGTTTTGAGCAGACGGACCTTTGCATGTAGTTGGTGCATGAATAAGAATGACACGAAGACCAACATAATGGGGTGAGAGTAAGGAGATAAGGGGGATAGTAAAAGGAGAAGTCAAGTCAGAGAGGTAAAATAAGCATACGGCAGGGACCTGTATTCTTACTATATTCCTGAAACATTGGATGCCGGAAATAATCAGCAAGTAGTACTGGTGACTACCACTGTGTGGTCTTCTGTTTTCCCAAATACTTCACTCACTCCTCTCCTCCTCTTCTTCATAGCTAGATATGGCATCAGCCTCAAAATCCATGTCCTGTGTATGCTGTGTGGGCAGTCTTGCTATCCAGTTTAGGTGCCCCTCTCTTAGATCTTATGGCCATGAATTGGAAGAACAATCTATGCCCCCAGACATCCCAAACACGATAATGAAATAAGGACAATGTGACTACACGATGCAATTTCCACCATAAGGAAAAGGGTAAGACATATACAGTGACATGCTAGTGTCAGAATATATTGGCTTCCAAGTCCCAACTATTAAATTTTTAAGAAATTTGTCAGTTAACATTATATTGGTAGTTTGAAATTGGCTGTGGTGGGTATACTTCTACCAGGAAAATCAGCAAATACTAAAAATCAGGGTTATATTTCCCCAGGGAGCTGATTGTCAAATATTTACTTACCAATAAAAAAACTGAGGCCTTCCACAGTCATTTTAAAAAAATTAACAGTACATATTTAGGGAGTGCTCATTACCCTGGGGGTAAGAATGATCTCTTGTTAATCTCTGATTCTGCTTCTGGAAATTAGAGAAGACCACACTCACTCTGTGACAGCAGATTACTCCGTCCACTTTCTGGAAATTCAGGGCTAGGGGAACAAGGGTAACTTTTGGCCTCAAACTGTCCAGACCACTGCTTCTTTGGAAAGCACACTGCTTTGAAAATTCCAAAGGGCATCGTTCTTCTTTCACTCCAATATATTCTTTGTGCCAGAAACAATACACAATATTATTTTTGAGATGCAAATTTTACATCTCTCTATTTTTTGGATTGCTAACTCGTGTGTCTTTTTCTCTATTTCTTTGCAGTTATCTTGAAACTATTAAGCTTTAGTGAGAAAGTCACATACCTATTCTTTTTTTTCCCTGAGGCATTTTGTACATTTGAAAGGATATAAATTCAAGTAGGCTCTACATTCTTAACTTGATCTTTGCTCTGAGACACTTTAATCCATTCATTGGTTTTTAAAAGTGACAGAAAGCAGGTCAGCAGCTGCCTGGTGAGGCTGTAGAGGAGGGGTGAATTACAAAAAGCACAAGAAAACTTTAGGGGGTGCTGGCATTGCTCCTATTCCTGTTTGTGGCAGTGGTTTCTTGGATTGTATACGTATGTCAAATCTGACCTGCATATATACTTTGAAATAAGCAGGTTATCATATTTCATAGTAATAAACGTGAAGTATATATTGTCATCTGATCTTTACAAAAAGCTTTTGCAGTTTTATCTTTTTCTGGTTGTGTGGGGCATGGAAGGGCTGGGGAGTAAAAAATGGCCACTCCTTAGTGTTCCTGTACACTTTATACTTAGTTGTGAATGAGCTAATCATTTTTTAAAGTCATCTTTCCCTTTGTCAGTGCCAAAAGTAATGAATACACACTATTTTTTATAGAAAAGAAAGAAAGTGAAGTCGCTCTGTCGTTTCTGACTCTTTGCGACCCCATGGACTGTAGCCTACCAGGCTTCTCTGTCCATAGGATTTTCCAGGCAAGAATATTGGAGTGGGTTGCCATTTCCTTTTAATAACATTCTATTATTTTTTTAAATCTTCACCTATATTTAGGTCTTTAATCTTTTTTTGAGATTATTTTTGTGTATAATGTTAGAGAATGTTCTAATTTAATTTTTTTATATAACCAATTTTCCCAGCACTACTTCTTGAAGAAACTGTTTTTTTCCCCATTGCATATTCTTGCTTCCCTTATTATAGATTACATAACCATCAGTGTGTTGTTTTATCTCTGGACTTTCTATCCTGCTCAATTTGTAAACTCAAAATGAATTAAATACCTAAGTGTAAGACTGGACACTATAAAACTCTTAGAGGAAAACACGGTAGATCACTCTCTGACATAAATTGCAGTAAGATCTTTTTTGATCTGCCTCCTAGAGTAATAAAAATAAGCAAATAGGACTGAAGTAAACTTCAAAGTTTATGCACAGCAAAGGAAACCATAAACAAAACGAAAAGAGATCCCACAGAAGGGAGAAAATATTTGCAAACGATGCAAATGACAAGGGATTAATCTCCAAAATTTTGCAAATAACACATGTGGCTCAATATCCAAAAAACAAATAATCCAATCAAAAAATAGGCAGAACACCTAAATAGACATGTCTCCAAAGAAGAAACACAGATGGGTAAGAGTCACATGAATAAATGCTCAACCTTGCTAATTATTAGAGAAATGAAAATCAAGAACTCTAATGAGGTATCACTTCACTCAAGTCAGAACGGCCAACATCAAAAAATTTACAAACAATAGAAGGTGTGGAGAAAAGGGAACCCTCCTGCCCTGTCGGTAGGATGTAAGGCTGGTATATCACCATGGAGAACAGTATGAAGGTGCATGTGCAGTAAGTCGCTTCAGTCATGTTTGACTGTGCAGCCCCGTGGACTGTAGCCAGCCAGGCTCCTCTGTCCATGGGATTCTCAGGCAAGGATACTGGAGTGGGTTGCCGTACCCTTCTCCAGGGGATCTTCCTGACCCAGGGATTGAACCAGTATCTTTTACATCTTATGCATTGGCAGGCAAGTTCTTTACCATAAACGACACTTGGGAGGCCCCTATGAAGTTTCCTTAAAAAACTAAATATAGAACTACTATATTAGCCAGCAATCTCATAACTGGGCATATATCTGAAGAAAACCATAATTTGAAAAGATATAAGCACCCCAATATTTACTGCAGAACTAGTTACAATAGCCAGGACATGGAAGCAACCTAAACGTCCATCAACAGAGGAATGGATAAAGATGTGGTACATATCTACAATGGAATATTACTCAGTCATAAAAAGAACAAAATAATGTCATTTGCAGCAACATGGATAGACCGAGAGTTTGTCATACTGAATAAAATAAATTAGGCAAAGACAAATATATGATATCCCTTATATGTGGAATCGAAAAAACTGGTAAAAATTAACCCATTTACAAAACAAAAGCAGAGTCACAGATGTAGAAAACAAGCTTATGGTTACCAAGAGGGGAAGGAGGAAGGGATAAATTGGGAGATCGGAATTGACATATACAGTCTGCCATAGATATAATAGGTAACTAGCAAAGTGTTGTGTTAGTTGCTCAGTCGTGTCTGACTCATTGCAACCCCATGGACTAGAGCCCACCAGGCTCCTCTGTCCATGGAATTCTCCAGGTAAGAAAATAATACTGGAGTGGGCCTCCATGCCCTTGTCCAGGGAAGCTTCCCAACCCAGGGATTGAACCCAGGTCTCCTGCACTGCAGGCAGATTATTTCCTGTTTGAGCTGCCCAGGAAGCCCTACTGCATAGCACAAGAAACTCTACTTATTACTATATAATGGGAATAGAATCTAAAAAAAAAGTTGGTCTATATATATGTATAACTGATTCACTTTGCTATCTAGCAGAAATTAACACAGTATTGTAAATCAACTACCCTCCAATAAAATGTCATTTAAAAAAACTCTTCACCTAAAGCTGTATTTCATTAAGTCAAATATTTAACTACTGAGTAACACCTTCAAACCTCTAGTATCTTCATTTCCTTCTGCCAGGTCTCTAAGCCACAGCCATGTAAAGGTAGTTTTACATCACATTGTACTTCTAGGAGAAAATTTATTTTTCAGTCATAATAGTCTAGGTTACTCAGTGTAACAAATAACTCCCCTGATATTAATTATTTCAAACATCACAAAATTATATCTTACTAACTTTTGCAATTAGTGTAGTGGCCTTAGAGTAAGCATTTGCCAAGCAGATAGCAAAACAGTAAGGAGGATTCATGCAAGTGCAACAATGGTTTGGCAGAGAATTAACTACTTTTCCTTACTCTGAGATTCAAGTTACCAGCCCAAGTGCTTTGTGGAGCTATGTTAATAACTCCCTGTACAAGCAAGCAGTAGAGATAGATTTGTTGCATGAGGAAGTAAGAAAAAATAGATGGTGTTTGGGATGTAGAATGCTTGTAACTGTGATTATGGAAGCCTTCTGAATATTGGCAATGACAAGGTCTATAGTATGATCATGGTGGACATTAGGGCAATCAGAGGACAAGATCATCAGTCAAGAGTATTTCAAACAGCTGAGAAATCAAGGCACTGGACTTTTCATCTAGATGTATAATGACATTGCTAAAAATTAGTATTGGAGTAGAACTGGAGAAAGCAACATACCCATGAGCTAAAATTATTAAGAAAGGAAATGAAATGAACTGAGCTCACAAATATTCACTGTTGCCTTGAGGAAAAAATAAATTATAAGCACAACAATGATAGCTACTCATACTTTTTATCTGTGGTGTGTTACTGGTATAACTATATTTTAACAAATTTTACATTTATATTCAAGTATTCTCCACTATTCTCCACTAATTTTTACACAATTTAGGTCATGATCAAATTTACATTTTGGTTCATCGATGACAATATATTGTTATGTGATCATAAAGTGACATGAAGAAGAATGGAAAATTGTATAGAAAATAATCTGATAAACTTTAGAGTTGAAGAGAAAAGAGTACATTTCCATTTGTGCTGGTAATGGTATATTATATAGAGAAAGATCTCAAAAGTTCAGTTCAGTTCAGTCACTCAGTTGTGTCCGACTCTTTGAGACCCCATGAATTGCAGCACGCCAGGCCTCTCTGTCCATCACTAACTCCCGGAGTCTACCCAAATCCATATCCATCGAGTTGGTGATGCCATCCAACCATCTCATCCTCTGTCGTCCCCTTCTCCTCCTGCCCCCAATCCTACCCAGCATTAGGGTCTTTTCCAATGAATCAGCTCTTTGAATCAGGTGGCCAAAGTATTGGAGTTTCAGCTTCAACATCAGTCCTTCCAATGAACACCCAGGAATGATCTCTTTTAGGATGGATTGATTGGATCTCTTTGCAGTCCAAGGGACTCTCAAGAGTCTTCTCCAACACCACAGTTCAAAAGCATCAATTCTGTGGCACTCAGCTTTCTTCACTGTCCAACTCTCACATCCATACGTGACCACTGGAAAAGCCATAGCCTTGATTAGACAGACTTTTGTTGGCAAAGCAATGTCTCTGCTTTTAAATATGCTATCTAAGTTGGCCATAACCTTCCTTCCAAGGAGTAAGCGTCTTTTAATTTCATGGCTGCAATCACCATCTGCAGTGATTTTGGAGCCCCCCAAAATAAAGTCTGACACTGGTTCCACTGTTTCCCCATCTATTTGCCATGAAGTGATGGGACCAGATGCCATGATCTTTGTTTTCTGAACGTTGAGCTTTAAGCCAACTTTTTCACTCTCCTCTTTCACTTTCATCAAGAGGCTCTTTAGTTCTTCTTCACTTTCTGCCATAAGGGTGGTGTCATCTGCATATCGGAGGTTATTGATATTTCTCCCGGCGATCTTGATTCCAGCTTGTGTTTCTTCCAGCCCAGCGTTTCTCATGATGTACTCTGCATATAAGTTAAATAAGCAGGGTGACAATATACAGCCTTGACGTACTCATTTTCCTATTTGGAACCAGTCTGTTGTTCCATGTCCAGTTCTAACTGTTGCTGAAACATGTCTAAATTGTTGAATTCTATTGAATCTTTCATTATTCAGGGACCTGAACATCTGAAACTACTTTTTTATTAAGAAATGTTTCACACTATCAGAATTCATGAAAGGTAGAGTCTATATCCCACTATGGAATGAAAAAGGATACCGCTCATCTTTTTTTGCACATTGGACAATATGGGATATTATGTTTCCACTAAGAAGGAAGAGTGAAGCATCTTTTCAGATGGGCACAGCAATATTTGAAAGTCTCTAGAATTCAGTTGAAGTGGTTGTAAAGCCCATTTTTGGTGTCCAGTATTAGTGGTGTTGGCCATGCAGATAACAAATTGTCATATTCAGCAATGGTGGCGCAGTTCTCTCTGGCCTCCTTTTGTGGCATGCTCTTTTCTGCCCATTGCCTCACTCTCTTGTACTTATACTCATCTACTGATTTTTCTTCTCTGCCTCCTTAAGTCAGAATTTTTTTCTTTTCCTTAACTCAGGCAGTTTGTTTTACTTGCAATTAGGAACACTGACAGTAAGCAGTCTCAGAGGTACAATAAACAGAATGGGAGGGGAGAAATCCTCATAGAAATCAAGTCTGAGCATTGTGTCAAATAGAAGAAAGACATGAGTCCTTAATTTAAAAGATCACATCAAGTTTTAAGTAGGAAATAGAAAAATAATTTTACCTAAGACTCATCAGACTAAAATTACAGAATAGCAAAGATAAAAAAAAAAATAAAAGTAAGGACTTCTTTAAAAAGACTGAAAGACTGGCAGATTTCTCATTTGGAACAATAGATTCCAGAGACAGTAGAATAATGCATTCAAAATAATATATTCAAAATAACTGTCAATCTAGAATCTGATTCTTGTTTTATCAACCATTCAAGGATGAGAGGAATTAAAGTCTTTTTTTAGGCCAAAATTAGAATGTTACCCCTCATAGGCCTTTACTAAGAAAACTGCTACAATATAAATTTCAAAAAGAAGAAAATTAATACAAGATGATGCAAAATTAGTGATGATTTTAAAAAATGATAAAATTGATATTATGTGGTAAATTAGTATTCATAGCAACAATTAAAAATATATATTTTAAAAAATAATGTTTAAATACAGCTTACAATCTAAAGTGTATCTACTTTGAAGTATATATTTAATGCAGTTTGAAAATTTTTATGATGGTTTTTATAATCACCAGAACAATAAAGACAAAAGTATTGCCATCAACTCAAAAGCTTCTTTATGTCCCTTTTCTGTCAGTTCCTGTGTAGTGACATAGAAATAAATAATCTGCTCAGCTCTTTCAAGAGAGAATGTTAGAGGGAATGTGGTTGTCTCCTCTCTGGATCCACAAATGCACTCATGACAAGACTATGTTTTCAGGAGGCTATTCCCAGATAAAGATTAAGCACTGCAGAAGCGCTAATACTGTCCCTTTCCTGGAGGTTGTGGGACACCTCCAGTAATGTCCACACTGGGCTGGTCACAAATGAAAGCTGAGCAGCAGTAACCCGTGACCCTTCCTACCCACATTGCTTACAACTTCTCCTTCCCCTTAGTTTTCACAGGCATTTCCTCTGTTAATATCTTACACATCAATTCCCACTTGGTGTTTGCCGCTCAGAGGACTCAAATTCACACGAATGTTAGGGAGAGGGGCCCAAGAAACGGTTTATAAAATGAGAGTTTGAAACCGACTCATTTATCTGTCTGGAAGATGTTTAGATTTGCTCTCTATAGTTTTAGACTGTTATACAGATATAAAATTTATATTATTGAATATGCTTCTCTAAAATTATGCATGACCCATAATTCCAATATCTCAGATTCTAATAAACCCTCATAATGCTCCCCAGGAAACTCGGAGGGAGCACTCTTTCCCCAGTGTACTTGATGGTTAAAAATTATTCCATTAAGATATTTCCTCCAATGAAAGTAGCGACTAAGTAAATAAATGCCATTTTTAGTGTAGCAAAAATGCCTGAAAGAATTTTATGACAATTAATTTTAAACGATTCAAACTATATATTTTTTTACTCTCACTTGGCTTTTAAAGGCCAGACTATATTTTCCTGCATTTTCTGTTCTTTTGTTGGTTACTATTATAATGGATAATGAATCCCTAAAGAGATAATCGCTGTGAAGCTACATCCAAAGCCAGTTGTGTACATAAGCAGTTGATTTGGTATTATAATTGACAATCCTGGAGAGCAATTTATTCAGTTTCTCTTGCCAGTCTATATTGATACTTGAGTTTTAGGGTCTTATTATTTTCGTTTAAGGTTTGTTTTTCCTTATAACAGAAGTAAACTGGAAGTCAAAGCACTGTAAGTCATTCTAAATACTTACACGTAAGGACAAAATAGAGGGCTAGAGAGAGCAAAAGAAAGCACTATTATAGAATAGGACTTCAATAATGTAGAAAAAGTAGCTTAGAAGCAAGACAACAGCAAATTCGCAGCAGCAAGGGAAATATCACTACTAGTCTGCTTAATACTAGCCCTTTTTGTATTTTACTTTGCTAAAAATAAATTTGCAATTTCTTAAAAAAATGTTTTGGGGTTCCCTGATGGCTCAATTGGTAAAGAGTCCACCTGCAATGCAGGAGACTGCCTGCAATACAAGAGACATGGGTTCAATCCCAGGGTTGGGAAGATCCCCTGGAAAAGGAAATGGCAACCCACTCCAGTATTCTTGCCTGACAAATCCTATGGACAGAGGAGACCGGTGGGCTACAGTCTATGGGGTCATAAGAGTCAGAATGACTTAGCGACTAAAGCACCACCAAAAAAAAAAAATGTTTTGAAGATTGTTTTTAAGAAGCACCTTAGTTTGTTTCCATTTAAATATCTTTTTTTGATTGAAAACATAACCTTCATATTTACTGGAAATAAATGACAAAAATAAAAGTCTCTACTTCTAAAATTAAGTAAAACAATATATTCTAAAAGAGCTAAAAATAGTGATACTCATTTTATAGTTATACATAGTATGCTGCTTTTTGTAAAAGAGTTGGGTTACCTCATGATAAATACTGCAAAAATAATTTATGTTCAGGCTAGAACAAAATTGGCAGTAAAGATTAAACTCACATTATACTAGAAAGGCAAGGGATTTCAACTTGAGCCTCAAGCAACTAGAAGTTCTAGTTAGAAATCTGTCAGTAAGATTAAATGGTTCAAGCTTTCCTCTGGGTAATGTGGACAAGATTGAATTTTCAAACATACTTTATTGTTAAAGAATGGGAGCTGATATCGAAAAGCAACTTTTGTTCAATTAATACTAATAAGTCCTTATTACATGCTAGGAACAGTTCTAGGTTTATAGCAGCAAACAAAAGCAAACAAAACCTCTACATTATGCAGCTTATATTTTAGTAAGTCAACTTCTAAGTCTGGACGTAAAAATTTCCAGTGTAAGGAACTTCATATACTGGTTTTTGAGTATTTATATTTAAATTTGGATACCTTTAAAACATATTCCCAAGGCTGTGATGAAAATGCAACTCTTGTATTTATTATTATGAAACCAAAATTTCCCTCATATCTAAACATAATTAGGTGCCACTCAAACAAAAAATAAAATTTCCCTGGAAATGTTTTATTGTTTGTGTGTGTGTGTGTGTGTGTGTGTGTGCGCATGTCTCTGTGTACTTGACTAAATTACAACTTAGTGCTTTTTAAAAAATTACTGTAAAATGTACAACTAAAAAGGAGTTCCGTAAGAACATTATATACTTCAAAATCCCTGTATCACCTAATGAATATTTTGAGGTAATCAGTTCACTTTTATTTCCCCAGTATAATATTATTGTTTATTGTAAAGTGGTATAAACTTAATTCTCTGAACAACTGCTATGTTCCATGAAAATCACCTGATTTAGTACTAAAAATAAGGAACTTTAAAAGATTCTATTAAAATATCAGATTGTCTATGAGTAATAGTAAAATTGACTATTAAATTATTTCACTGCTGCTGCTGCTAAGTCGCTTCAGTCATGTCCGACTCTGTATGACCCCGTAGACGGCAGCCCACCAGGCTCCTCCATCCCTGGGATTCTTCAGGCAAGAACACTGGAGTGGGTTGCCATTTCCTTCTCCAATGCATGAAAGTGAAAAGTGAAAGTGAAGTCGCTCAGTCATGTCCGACTTTTAGCGACCCTATGGACTGCAGCCTACCAGGCTCCTCCGTCCCTGGGATTTTCCAGGCAAGAGTACTGGAGTGGGGTGCCATTGCCTTCACCGATTTCACTGCTAATAGTACAGATTTTTTAAATAAATTAAGCCTCAGAATTACAATAAAGTTTATTTATAGATCTGTAGGATAATTTTCTCCTCTAGGTAACTCTGCAATATTTCAGCTTGTAAACTGGGTTTTCACAAGACTTTACTTGGCTAAGAAATATGAACCATTCAATTCATGAGAAAATGTATTATTTGCAACTGTCATTATTAGCTTCTGATTAATACCAGGTCATATTTATTTGAATCTAAGTTTATTCCTATAATAATCAAGCAAATATTAAAAAATTAAACTATAGGAATACAGGCAAATAGTGATGAACATATCACACTGCAGAAATATTGCTCCAGTATAGATACTGATTTTGAGATCATTTATACAATATACCTAGAAGTCTTTCTAAGTTGGCTGGTATGGTTAATGATGGAGTTTAGACTTAACTCTACATTTCCTTGCTTCTATGATTTCCATTTAGACCTTTAACATCATTTCAGCACTATAGTTTTGGTTCAGTAACTTCTTGCTAAGCAGCTCAGAATTTCCATCAGTGTTCCTATGAGCTCAAAGCCGGACCCACTAAAACCTTCTTTGACAAATAACCTTCTGGTAAGTGTGACTTGTGTGGCAAAAGCACACTTATTCATGGCTGACATAGTCTTGTGTCAAAAGAACATAAAATTGAAGTTATAGTTAATAACCTGCCACTTGGTATTACACCTGGTCTTTTTGGTCTTTTTATTTTTACGAGGTCTTTTTTACAGCTAAGGTTGTAAGAGTATATCCATTAAAAATTGATTTTTCAGTTGTTTGTAACTTAACTAGTAGATTGGATTTGGTGATGAGAGAATTGTGAGTAAAAGAATTATTTCCAGATTTCAAGCCTGGATGACTGGGAGTGTGAAGGTAGTTTCATGACCATAAAAGGACATCATTAATCATAATGATATGGTTACAGGATGAGTTTAAATGTAAGTGTTCAAGCTCCATGTGTTCATTGGATATATAACTATCTAGAAGGTAGCTGTAAATATGATGAGGAACTTTAGTATAAAGTTTCCTTTAAAATATATAAGAACAAAATTTAAGCTTACAACTGCAATATATAGAGAAGCACCACCACCATTCTAATTCTTCATTGCCCATGTTCATAATCCTTGCATTATAATGCACATAAATAAAAGTATATGGAAATTTTAAAAATATACATGTATAATACCAAAGATGGCAATGCAAATTATCATGTGTTTAGCAAATCGGAAATACGTAAATAGGTCTACAAAATTTGGGAAGAGGTAGTAATGTAAATTACGAAGATAAAATAAAAATGCAAACAATACACAGTCAAAAAATCCTTGACTTTCCCGGAAACAAGAAATGCAAAGCAATATGATATATTTGCATACATACGACTTAACAATTACTGTCTTCGATAAATAATACCTAGAGTTTTCAAGATTATAGGGAAGACAATATTATTCACCAACACAATATTCTGAATATATTAGTGATGCACCTGTAATATTAGTCCTGAATCATTTTTTTTTATTCTTTTTGATATCATTTTGCTATGACTGAGCCAAATTTGGGTCTACTCCTCCACAAGCAATAAAGCCAAACTAACACTGGGTTGTGTTGAAGGAAAGTGCAATATTTATTGTAGGAGCCAGACAAGTAGTATGGGGCTGCTAAGGCTCAAAAAACCCGAACAACTCCCTGACTAGTTTCAAGGAAGCCTTTTTTTTTTTTTTTAAGGGAAAAGTAAGGGAGGGAGGGACAGTGTATGTAATCAGTTCATGCACGATTGTACAATTGGTTAATGATGAGATAATAACCTGGGGCCACAGGGCTTATCAAATCTCAGGTTCCAGTCCATTGTGGGGCTATAGTACTCACAATCATCATGCAGTTATCTTCTTTCATTTGGTGGGGGTTTTACTAAATCAGTTCAGGAATATGCATCAGGTTCTGTTATCCATGTATTTCAGGAAGGAACTAAAGATTCTGTGACTGCCATATGGGTGATTTACTGTTTAAACGTTTAGCAGTTTTCCTGGTCAAACTATATTTTTACCACTACATGTTCACACCCGTGTAGTCATTAATTCTTGAGCCAGGCTTTTGTGTCTCAGGGGAGGCTGGGAGACTACAGCTTTTCTACAAACAAGAGGCAGGAGGAATACATGGGCCAAGTTGGAGGGGGATGGGTCTGTCCAGGGAAGATTCCATAGGATCTGGTTTGGTTACATTGTTATCTTTACTTTAAGCAGCAAATGAGAGTTCTTTAAATTATGTTGTGATCTGAATTTATTTCCCAGCACCAGTGTTTGGAGAATATTTTCTTTAAGATCTATATTGAATCATCCCTTAATTTCCATTATGAATCCTACCACAAAATATAGGTGTTTTAAACTAATGGATAATTACAAGTATTTTTAAGCTTTTCTTCATCCCTCTAAAATGTCCTTTAGCCAATGTATTTTTCATTCTGTTCTGAGAACAATATCTCAAAAAATTCCCAAAGATTAAATAATATATTCTTCAATAATAACAGGCATGTTGTAAAGGGAGGAACCAAGAAGCATCGAAAAAGTAAAGACTTCTTTGGCATATTTATTCCCCCTGAGATAATACTAATTATAATAATACTGGTAATATTTTTAATGATAATAATTTTACTGAAAAAGATATTTAGCCCTTTCTTGCACAGAAAGTAACAATGAGGAGGATGTATCACTGATCAAAAAATTATGGCTAAGGGAACCAAACACAAAGAAAAATTTCCCTTGCTCTTATCAACTATGATCTTATAGTACTTATTGCTTATCTAAATCTAGCCACTTCATTGGATGGCAGATAGTGGTGAAGCATGGAGAAAAGCCAGTCAATCATTAAAGAGAGAATAAGTGCAATAAATAAACCCTCAATGAGCAAAACAAAACAGAAATAATTTACCACCATCAAACACACATACATGCACACACACACACACACAAACAGGAGTTAAACTGAACTCAAGTTCCACATCAATACTTCTTATATATCACCCATCTAACATAATATAGCATAGTGAAACGCCTGCAGAAGGTAAAAATATGCAGGGAGTGTAGTGAAAAGAAATACATATTTCTTAAGAAATAAAATAATTGAGAGATAGGTAATATATGAAATTGCTATTACTTTCTAGTAGAAATTGCAGTGAGTGGTCATTAAATAAATGTGTGTGGGGGGGTAATGATCCATGAATATAAAAACAGGCGTCAGAAAATAGAATAAGTCAAAGAAACAGAACACAGATGGGTAGTATAGAAAGAACACAAGTTTGGAAACAAAAAATATGACTTTGAATTGCTGTTTCACTGCATATTTACTGTAAAGCCTGGGGAATTCACATCCACTCTTTGAATATTTATTTCCAAATCTATAATATAAAATGTAAAAAGTATGTTTTATCTATCTAGAGATACACTGAGGTATGGAGGAAGAGGGTGTGGCGACCCAATCCAGTATTCTTTCCTGGAGAACCCCATGAACAGAGGAGCCTGGCAGGCTACCGTCCACAGAGTTGCAAAGAGTCAGACATGACTGAAGTGACCTACCCTGCCTATGGAGTTAATTCCAAGTCCCATTGCAATATCACAGCCAAGACAGGGCCTAGGTTGGTCTTCAGCCAAAGTCTGTGCTTTCTATTACTGTAAACAACAATGACTAAAGCAGCAGGAAGAAAAAGTTCACATGAAAAATGTGCAGACCTAAGTGGACATCACTGATCACTTGGCCACTGGCCAAGGTGTCCAGGTATTAGTTTGTTAGTTCACTCACTAAACATCTATTAAACGACTATCATACACCAAACATGGGGTTAGACAGCAGAGGGGGAATCTGATGATTTCAAATTACTGAAAGAAAAGGATTCAGGATTGGTAAAAGAGTAAAAGACTATAAAAGAGTAGTCACAGAAATGACACATGAAAGACTGATATTAGAACTGACAGCATTGGCAATGAAGACTTCGATAGGGTGAAAAGGACTTTGAATTCCTTTAAAGGCGTCTTGGGAAGTAATTGAGATTATGTGTTACTGGGCTTCAAAAGTACGTGAACTGTGAACTTCCAGATGTTCAAGCTGGATTTAGAAAAGGCAGAGGAATCAGAGATCAAATTCCCAACATCCAATGGATCATAGAAAAATCAAGAGAATTCCAGAAAAACAGCTACTTCCATTTCATTGAGTATGCTAAAGCCTTTGGGTGGATCACAACAAACTGTGGAAAATTCTTAAAGAGATGGGAATTCCCTGCTTCCTGAGAAATCTGTATACAGGTCAAGAAGCAACAGTGAGAAGCAGACATAGAACAATGGACTGGTTCCAAACTGGGAAAACAGTATGTCAAGGCTACATATTGTCACCTTGCTTATTTAACTTATATGCAGACGACATCATGCAAAATGCCGGGCTGGATGAAGCTCAAGTGAGAATCAAGATTGCCAGGGAGAAATATTAACAACCTCAGATATGCAGATGACACCACCCTTATGGCAGAAAGCCTCTTGAGGAAAGTGAAAGAGGAGAGTAAAAAAGCTGGCTTAAAATTCAACATTCAAACAATTAACATCATGGCATCGGTCCCATCACTTCATGGCAAATAGATGGGGAAACAATGGAAATAGCGAGACTATTTTCTTGGGCTCCAAAATCACTGCAGATGGTGACTGCAGCCATGCTTGCTCCTTGGAAGAAAGTCTATAAAAAAAACCTAGACAGCATATTGAAAAGTAGAGACATCACTTTGCTGACAAAGATCTGATAGTCAAAACTATGGTTTTTCCAGTAGTCATATATGCATGTGAGAGTTGGACCCTAAAGAAAGCTGAGAGCTGAAGAATTGATGCTTTTGAACTGTAGTGTTGGAGAAGACTTTTGAGAGTCCCTTGGACTGTTAGAATATCAAATCAATCAATCATAAAGGAAATAAATCCTGAATATTCATTAGAAGGACTGATGCTGAAGCTGAAACTCCAATACTTTGGCCAACTGATGGGAAGATCTGACTCATTGGAAAAGATCCTAATGATGGGAAAGATTGAAGGCAGAAGAAGAGGGCAACAGAGGATGAGATGGCTCGATGCCATCACCGAGTCGATGGACATGAGTCTGAGCAAGCTCTGGGAGTTGATGATGGACAGGGAAGTCTGGCATGCTGCAGCCCATGGGGCTGCAAACAGTCAGACATGACTGAGCAACTGAACTGAACTGAAACTGAGATCTGTCTCCTTTGAATTTTTAAGGTACGTTTATCAAGCAAACATTATTTTTGTGCTTATAATAAAATATTGAAATATTGAAAAAAATTACAGTGTTTAAATTGTCTAGTTTTGTTCATTTTATTAAAAATAACAATAAATAAGCAAAAAAAGACTCTAGATATCAAAGAAACTATCTTGTGAAAAGAGCACATTTTGATAAAACAAGAAACAAGCATAAGTAAAACTTTATCAGTACAGACCTTCAGAAAATCATAATTATAAATACTATTAAGGAGAGTGTGTTATAGATAAATCACATTCCAAATAGAATATTCATCTAGTGATTTATAAAAATTTATTCATGTCTTTCAAACCTAAATTTTTTGATGTTATTACCACTAATGTTTCTGCAATCCAAGAGCTCATATTTGGACATTACATTGCTGCTAAATATGTTGCAACTAGACCTTGCATGATATCTACATTCTTCCTGTTAATTTGTAACATCATATTATTCTTTAAATATTTTACATATGAAAGCTCATATGTCTCATTCTTCCTTATTATTCTCTATAAACTTGTTACTGTTTTCGTTCTTCCTACCATTTTTTTTTTGGTATGCAAAACTAATATTTTCAATGGATTGAGGAAATTCCCATGCAACTAAACTTTATATGGAGGAAAACTCACATGTGGAATTACTTGACTGTAACCTGTTAGGTTAGCTATAAGTCTCCTTTTAATTATTGTCCTAATCCTGTCAATTTTAAGACCTGGTTTTTAATATAATACTCCTTCTCGATTTTTAACTCTTTGTTCCAGCATTCACTTTTTTTTATTAACCTTTAAGTCAACATGTTATACTTTCCTCTCTTCATTTTAAGTACATTTTTTTTTCAGATGTGGCACAAAATGTCAACACATTTCCCTTCACACATCACAGCTGCCATCTCTCTATTTCATGTTAAAAAATAATTTTTCTATGGCCAACTCAAAACCATGGCATAATCAGGATGCTCCAATGATTAAAATATTCTAGAAACAAAATCTATAGTATGCCCTCGATATTCTTTCTCTAATATTACTTCATTGAGAAAAAAATGATTTCAAGTCACTTTATTTTCCAACTTAAAAACATTTATTAATAGTTTTTCCCTCTCATCTTCTCATTTTATTATTTTTCTAGTCATTTGTCCTTTGGACATAACCTGATATGGCAAAAATATCTGCAACTGGTAAAGGGTATTTTACTTTTGGAATAATCTTCATATTTTCCTATATATTGATTTACCTTCCTGTAAAATAGATAGTAATATGTGACTAACTTGCATGGCCAGCAGGCTTCTTTGACTTTACTAAGGTCTTTGAGGCACTTGAATGCAAAAAGAAATTGAAATCCAGGACATTATTACTGTTGTTATGTAGAAAAATGATATTAAAATACAACTGTATCTTTATACTTCCCCTGGGCCATTGTCCTTTATGTTTTCACTTAATTCACTTTTCTCTGTGTTAGACTGCCATGAATATAAATTTCATAGGAGATCAAAGGCTACTAAGCACAATGCGTGTGCTTGAAACACCCCCTGTAAGGCAAGAATTAGTTAAGCTTTTTGGTCTCCTCCTCATAAATCTATATAAAGGTCCATGCCTTTGGTAAGTATATTTTATTTTCATGGGACTATGATTTAGTCGGTGTATGTATAACTACATGTAGATACTGAATGTGTTGGAAAGATAAAATATGTTAGCTTAAAATCTAATTTTTCACATGAATTACTTGCCTTGGTATAGTGGATGATGCTTTCTTAAATCATGCATGACAGAATTTTATTTTCTCTTTTCAGTCATTTACAATAAATGTTTTGTCTTGCAATGGTTTTAATGTTAGTCTAAGTGTAAAATGCAATTTAAAAAAATACATCTGAGAGAGGAAAGTTTATGGATGTGCATATATAGACACTAAAATTTAACATCAGCAACTGTTTTGAAGGCTCCAATTACATAACTTTCAGAGGAAACAAAATTATGCTAAACATTATAAATTAACACAAAGGCTTGAAGTTTGTAACTGATTTTCCGTTTGTGTTTGACATTCAATAATTTGAGGTCAGAAAGAAGTGTCTATCCTTTCAAGAAGAAAAATGTAATTGGTATAAATTTATTCTATATTTTTTCTCTTAAGTATTTTTGACATAGTTTCAAGTTCATTAAAAAGTTATAAGAATCATACAAAGCATTCCATTAATTCCCTTCCCCAAATGTTAACATTTTAATACACTTGAGAATAAATTTCAAGTATATTGTTCCTTTACCAATAAACTGGAAAATTCTGAAAGAGATGGGAATACCAGACCACTTGACCTGCCTCTTGAGAAATCTTTATGCAGGTCAGGAAGAAACAGTTAGAACTGGACATGGAACAACAGACTGGTTCCAAATCAGGAAAGGCTGTATATTGTCACCTTGCTTATTTAACTTATATGCAGAGTACATCATGAGAAACGCTGGGCTGGATGAAGCACAAGATGGAATCAAGATTGCTGGGAGAAAAATCAATAACCTCAGATATGCAGATGACACCACCCTTATGGCAGAAAATGAAGAAGAACTAAAGAGCCTCTTGAGGAAAGTGAAGGAGGAGAGTGAAAAAGTTGGCTGAAAGCTTAACATTCAGAAAATGAAGACCATGGCATCCAGTCCCATCACTTCATGGCAAATAGATGGGGAAACAGTGGAAACAGTGGCTGACTTTATTTTTTGGGCCCCCAAATCACTGCGGATGGTGATTGCAGCCGTGAAATTAAAAGACACTCCTTGGAAGAAAAGTTACGACCAACCTAGACAGCATATTAGAAAGCAGAGACATTGCTTTGTCAACAAAGGTCTGTCTAGTCAAGGCTATGGTTTTTCCAGTAGTCATGTATAGATGCGAGAGTTTGACTATAAAGAAAGCTGAGTGCCAAAGAACTGAGGCTTTTGAACTGTGGTTTTGGAGAAGACTCTTGAGAGTCCCTTGGGCTGCAAGGAGATCCAACCAGTCCATCCTAAAGGAGATCAGTCCTGGGTGTTCATTGGAGGGACTGATGTGGAAGCTGAAACTCCAATACTTTGGCCACCTGATGCGAAGAGCTGACTCATTTGAAAAGACTGTGATGCTGGGAAAGATTGAGGGCCGGAGGAGAAGGGGACAACAGAGGATGAGATGGTTGGATGACATCACAGATTTGAAGGGCATGAGTTTGGGTAAAGTCTGCGAGTTGGTGATGGACAGGGAGGGAGGCCTGGCATGCTGTGATCTATGGAGTCGCAAAGAGTTGGACACGACTGAGTCACTGAACTGAACCTCTAAATGCTTTAGTATATTTCCTAAGAAACTGGGCTAATAATAAGACAAATCTTTTTTCTGTTATCACAGTACAAGCAATAATTTCAGGAAGTTAACTTCAATATGCTTCCCACGTGGCTCAGTGGTAAAGAATCTGCCTACCATTGCAGAAGACGTGGGTTCAATCCCCAGGTTGGGAAGATTCCCTGGAGAAGGAAATGGCAACCCACTCCAGAATTCTTGCCAGGGAAATCCCCTGAACAGCCTGGTGGGCTACAGTCCATGAGGTCAAAAAAGAGTCTGACATGACTTAGCAACCAAACAACCACCTTAATATGGCAGAGTTATCTAACATATATACGTTATTAACATTTCATCAGTTGTTCCCAATAATGTCTTTTAGAGCAAAATACAATGCAAGATTACATATTGCCATCAATTGCCGTGTCTCTTTAGTCTTTTAATCTGGACTAGTTCCTCAGTTTTTTAATTGTTTCATGTGTTGATATTTTTAAAGCTGATAGTCCATACATTTTGTACAGCATCTCTCAATTTGGATTTGTCTTATATTTTAGCACAATTAGATTCAAAGCCTACAGTTTTGTCAGGAATGCTTGTAAACATTACTGTGATTTTCTCTCAGGAGACTATGGAATTTTTTTGTTCCTTTTCTGGTGATGTTACAACTGATCACTGGGGCAAGATGGTGCAAGGTTTCTCCTGATATAAAGTTAAATGTAGCCAGGCTTCCCAGGTGGCACAGTAGTTAAGAGTTTGCCTGCCAAAGAAGGAGATGAAAGAGACTCTGATTTCATCTCTGGATTGGGAAGATCCTTTGGAGAAGTAAAGGGCAACCCACTCCTGTATTCTTGTCTAGAAAATTCTGTGGACAAAGGAGCCTGGAGAGCTACAGTCCATTGGGTAACAAAGAGTTAGACTCAACTGAAAGACTGAGCAGGCACGTACACAAAGTTAAATGTAAACATTTGTACATAGACTGTATATAAGATTTGCCAATTTTCCATTATCACTTCCAGTAGTCTTACCTGTTTTTTCCCAGTATATATAAAGGTAAGGTACATAAAATATATTTTTAAGAATAATAACGTGAAATACACAAAAGGAAAAAAAAGAGCGAGACAAAAGGAAGAAAGAAAGGGAGAGAGGAAAGGAGGAAGAAAAACAAAATAGCTTTTGCCTCAGGCAGATCTGTGCTTAGAATGTCATTTTGCTATTTATTCTGAGTTTTGTTTTGTCATCTGAAATATGTAGATATGATTTTTTACCTTCCTTAGTTGTTTTAAATTAAAAATGAAATATATATTGGCACAAGAAGAGCAAGTACTGGGAACTGCAATCCCAAGAAGACAAAGTGACCTGTATTAGTTGATGGAATCCTTGCTTCCCTGATGGCTGTGATGGCAAAGAATCTGGTTCAATCCCTGGGTTGAGAAGATCTCCTGGAGAAAGGAATGAATATTCTTGTGGAGAATTCCTGAGTGGAACCTGTCAGGCTACAATGCATATTTTTTTTTTTTAAGTCTCCCGATCATTCAAGCTGAAAACTGACTTGTTGAAAGTCCTACACTAAAATATGCAAACACTAAAATATGCAAATCATTCCATACTTCATGTTATTACATTGTCAAATTCTCATGATAAATATCTTTCAGCCATTAATAACAATATCTTCTCTTACTTTAATTTTTACCTTGGTACTTCAGAAAAAAAAGAGATGATACACAACTTTGAGAGTATTATTCTTGTCTATGATAAAAATACTGAAAGTGTAAATATTATTTCAAAAATAATAGAATAGCAGCTCATTGTAATAATGTTAAAAAACATGCAGTTGAGCTCTATTTTAGATCTCAAAGAAAAAATATATAGAACATGTGCTTTGTTGGATGTGTTCTGTTCTCAAGAAATCATTTTTATTATCTCAAATAAATTAACAAATGTATTATACTTCTTCATTATTTGGATAATCCAATATTTTTATTTCATTGCATTTAATTTATATGGTAGAACACATTTTGTTTGAGTAAATGTTTTATTTAGAAAATTGAACATATGATTATTGTAGTAGCGTTTAATCTAGAATTCCTCTGAAACAAATGACAACTTTCAGTTGAACTGTATGTAGCAGAAAAAGTTATTGTAAAATTTATCAGAATGATAGACCATCACATAAATTTTTCAATGTTTCCTTGAGGATATTTTATAGCATGTATTGTTGGTAGCTTTCTAAGCATCCTCCATCTTCTTTCTTCCTTCTTACCAAAAAATTTATTTTATATGCCAGGTGGCTATATCTTTCAAGAGTTACTTCCTCAGGAAGTAAGTTTGATCAATCTAAACTACAACAAATATATTAAGAATAGGAATATGCCATAAGTATGAGGATATGGTATATTTCTCAAAGCAGGTCAAGAGAAGGTATGTGATAAGGCCTTTTAGAAAACAGATGGAAGGAATAATGTTTGATTATGACCCTACCTCCAAAGTTGATATTTTTGTGATGATGAGAGCGAGCTAGATCATAAAATCTTCTCATTAAGGATAATAGAAGAAAAGAATAGAAAAAAAGAAAATAGAAATCCAAGTACTTGATAATATTGTAAAACTTCAATTAATCAATCCTGGAGTTGCAGGCTTTTTCTTATGTTTAAGAAGTAATGTAGCTTTATTAAGTCATTTGTGGTTTGTTTTTATGTTAACTGCAGCCCCAATAATCCTATTTGTGGTGCTTTGATAGGAAAGTAAAGAGATAAATAACATTATTCATTCATTAAACAATATTTTGAGCATTTAATCTAACTCCAAATCATTGTGCTGGGTAATAAAAATACCTTTGGATTAAGACATGCTTCTAGCCATTAGTTGATTTTCATAATAATTGAAAACATTTAAAGTAAAAAATGAGTATGCATTAAAAATTAAAACACACACATACACTTCAATGAACAAATATAACATTAATTGTACATTATCTTAACTAGTTCTGTTCATGTAGTTAATCGTTCAGTCGTGTTTGACTCTGTGACACCATGAACTGTAGCCCACTAGTCTCCTCTGTCCGTAGGGAATCTCTAGGCAAGAATTCTGGAGTGGGTTGCCATGTCCCCCCTCCAGGAGATCTTCCAAACTCCGGGATCGAACCCAGGTCTCCCACACTGCAGGCAGTCTTCATTGTCTGAGCCACCAGTGAACTAGTTCTAAGAGGAATCCAATGAGATAATCCTGCAAAATTCCAGGCAGATCTTGGCACATGGTAAGCCCTGATGACTTAATGAATACTAGTAATATTTAAGTGTAAA
Organism: Okapia johnstoni; assembly: GCA_024291935.2. Classification (NCBI taxonomy): domain Eukaryota; kingdom Metazoa; phylum Chordata; class Mammalia; order Artiodactyla; family Giraffidae; genus Okapia; species Okapia johnstoni. The sequence goes on along the minus strand of CM044311.1, from coordinate 36,135,883 downwards.
TATTACTACAAAAAGGCTTTGTGATACAATTACATATTCTGAATTGTAATAAAAAATCTTTTTTTTTTAAATATGAGGATAAGTTATGTAAAACTGTAAACAATTGTTTAACCTTTATTTCAAATCGAATGTTTTTGAAAGAAAAAATCATCACCTGAAACTGCACTTAAAAATATCCAACTATTTAACACTTAAACACTGTAATAAAAATGAGCAACTTCTTAAATTAGGGTGGTGTTATTGTGCTACTATATGAAGTTCCAAGATTCTGAAAATTATAGAACTCTATGCCTTTACAAAAGAATCCATGCATTTGTGGTTACTCCCAGGGAGCCCTGCTTTGTATAAGCAATATATTAATCTTCTTCAAAATGTTTTTCCAAAATCTTGCTTAAGCAAGTGAAATTAAGCCATTCTCTGATGCTAGCAAATAAAAAAGTAGTGTCATGAAAATGGTATTATCAATGAATTTTAATAAAATGTTAATAAACCACTAGCCCACGGGTAGAAACAGAGAAGGTAATGGCAACCCACTCCAGTACTTTTGCCTGGAGAATCCCATGGACAGAGGAGCTTGGTGGGCTGCAGTCCATGGGGTCGTGAAGAGTCGGACACGACTGAGCGACTTCACTTTACTTTTCACTTTCATGCATTGGAGAAGGAAATGGCAACCCCCTTCAGTGTTCTTGCCTGGAGAATCCCAGGGATGGCGGAGCCTGGTAGGCTGCCATCTATGGGGTCTCACAGAGTCTGACACGACTGAAGCGACTTAGCAGCAGCAGCAGCAGCATGAGTAGAAAGGTAATCCTACCATATACTCTTAAATCCTTCATCAGAACAGCCCAAACATCTGAATTTCCATTTCTGTTTACATTTCCTTCCATCATAATTGCTAGTTTGTCACTATTTTTTACTTGCTTGGAGGCATTATTCTAAATGAATACATTCTGCGTGTAGAGAAGAATCTTCACTCATCAAGACTGTCAATTTTGCCACTTTTCCTTTTAGTTATTCTTGTTAGTTACCCTCCTGCTTTTACTTACTTAAGACATGTCACTCATTCAGCAGATGCACTGACAGATAGTTGACTGACATGTAAATTTATTCACAGAAAAGAAAAGAACATTTTTGTTCTGACATTTTATTTTTATCTCTGTGTGCCATCTTGATTTGACAGATTATAAAGCCATATTCATATTAAAAAGCATCTTTAAATAAAGAGCAATTTGCCATATCAATATTGTCTTCCCACTTCTTTTATTTCCATGGCCTTAGAAGGCTTACTGAAAATAACACTTCTCACATTCAGAAATGGTAATCCAAGTAATAGTGACTAGCCACTCTTTCAGTCTTTTTGAAATTCATTTCTGGTTTATTCAGTGTACACAGGGAAAAATGTATCATTTTTCTATACATGGAGACAAGTGGACTGGCATATGCTCTGCTTGTCCTTTTCTGAAATGCTTGAAGAGATTATAACTTATGGGCAGTAGGAAAAAAAAAGATAGTCAATTCCAATAACCTAGGAACAGGAATCAAGAAGAAAATCTGTCTTATATTTTATTTAAGAAAGACCCTATACAGAAATGACAAATTCTCCTTTGCATGTCAGTGAAATGAGAAAAGGGGAGTGGGGGGGTCCTTAAAATTAAAATGCATTTATTTCCTTTAACAGCTTAGGCATTGAAATCTAATAGCTCTTTGGTGAAATGGGGTCTAAATATATATATTTTTAATATTAAAATGTACATATATTTAGTATAATCTTTTTTAAGGAAAAAAAGAAAATAACAGTCATCTCAGGTGTTAGAAGAGCCATTAGCCATGCTTACAGAGCACATGCCAAGTCAAAAGCCACCCACACACAGCACTCATGGACAGCCTAGTAGTTTTAGACATAAATGAAGTAGATGCCATGAATGTCTGTCAGATGCTGTACATGACACTTTGTCCCATTAAACTTTTCTTTCCATAACTATGATTGCTCAAGTGGTTCTTAAAAGCTAGATGGTCTCCGTTTGAAGGTCACTTGATTGTTTCTAAATAACTTAGGCAATATTCATGTCAATATAATAATGGGGGTGAATAAATGGGAAATCTCCCTTTCTGAAGTAGGCTATTAGTATTTGTTAAGTACGTCACAGAGTTTACCACTTATGAAGCCTTTCTCAGATATTTACTATTGCAGTATGTTTATTTGATACTGTTGTAAGTCTGGAAGTGATATACTAGAATCAAGAGTTGTTCAAAATTTCAAAGAAATACTTCACATCACAATGTGGATTTTGGAGAGAGGAGTCCAAAAGAAAAATATATGAGAACAATTAATATGGATAAATGTAAGAGTTTGAAAATGAATAAAAAGAGACTAATGGAAGGTTTATGTATATATATAAATTGTATGAAGGTTAAAACTCATTGCTTTGCTTAACATTAGATCCTTAGTGTTTAATGCAGATGTTGCTAGCATCTAGTGAATTCTTAATGATTGCTGAGTGAATGAATACCAAAAGTGCTACAGTTTGAAAAGACCCATATGAGCCACTACTTTAGCTAAATTCTTAACATTTCATCCTTTCAATTTGCAACTGTGAATTGCTTTTAAACCTAAGTTTAAAAAATCATTAGTTTATGACTTTCAATTGGGTGTTTCAGTAACAAGAGGGAACGTACTCTTTTCAAAAGAGTTTTGTTATCTCTGATCACACTCAGTCATGTCTGACTTTTCACAACCCCATGGACTGTAGCCCACCATACTCCTCTGTCCATGGAGTTATCCAGGCAAAAGTACTGGAGTTGGGTGCCATGCCCTCCTCTAGGGGATCTTCCCAACCCAGGGATCAATCCTGGGTCTTCTAGATTGCAGGCAACTTCTTTACCCTCTGAGCTACCAGAGGCTGTAATCTCTGGTACTTTTAACATGAAGTTAAAAATCACTGCTCCAAACTACTCATCCACATTTCATGTACCTAGTTAACCTATTTTTCAGAATTCTTGAAAATAAAGGATCAAGCACATTTGACTATATATTGACATGCACTAATATGAGGCAAGGAAAACTTGCTATTAATGACATACAAACTTAGTTTTCCAGCTCTAAAATGGTAAAAAAATTCGCATCTCAGTTTTTAATTGAATTTTTTTCTTCTGTTACCGGGGGGACACCATTATGAGCTGACACCTGTTGGGAGAAGTTTGCTTGACCCTTTCAGTGCTTTCTTCTTGTTGTATTCATAACCACTTGCCAGATATGCTCATTGTACAACTGATTCCCTGGGCTTGGCTGTAAATGCTTCATGTTGTACTTGGATATGAATTTTACATACAAAATAATGAGGCAGTCATTTCTTTGGCATAAAAAATATGAATCCAAAACCTCACTGCTTCATGACAAACCAAGATGACTGATGAATCATAATTTCTCAGAAAAGTTGACTTGAATGAAATAAATGTACCTCAGTACACTTATGCATTCCCAGTTCCCTGGTATTTATGCCTTTCTGTCCCAAATGCCTGGGATAAATCCATCTCATTTGTGGCTATTTCCATAGACAAGAACCCTAGATAGAGCCTAATTTCCTTTCTTCAGTGTTGTTTTAATACTATTTGTTCAACATCTCTTTAGTATTGACAGTTCTGTTTAATGTTTCTATAACAGTTCTTCCATAGGAAGCTATTTTCTGAATAAATTGGGAAATATTTTAAAAATTAATGGCCTCATGGAGAAAGGAAACATTGTCTCATAAAGAAGTTGAATGATTTTTGTGGGTTAATGTGACATTTTAACTTTTATTACAGAATATTTATTCATTGTAGAGTATGAGAATAATGAAGAAAGTAGTAAGGAAAAAATTTGGGGCATTCACCATATTTTCTCTAGTTTTATTCTATGTGTAGACTTTTAAAAAACATACCTCTGTAAATGTGTAAGTGGATATATCTCACATGCATTATATTATCATTTTTCCATGTTATTGTACATTTCCATTAGTTTCTATTTTAAAAATTTTATAATATAATTGCTATGCATGCTACAAACCTTTTTCTAGCCTTATTCAATGTCCACCAACTTGTCCATTTCTTTTCTAATCGAAACTATGATTTTAAATTTTGTACCATTTTTACTCCTGGAAATTCTACTCTCTTCACTGGTAACATAATGTATGTTATTTGCTTTGTGAGTATTCCACCTCTCAAAACTGAGAAGTGCAGTGTAATTTATGTGCAAAGGAACCCATCTTTGTAGATAAGCTTGCAAAATGAAGCACAAGTGAGAGCATTTATTCATACGGTTGGTATGCTAATCTACACATAGAGAACAAGCATCATTTTGCCAGCCCAGTCAGTATGCCTTTATCCTTTTCTTGCTATCTATAGCACAATATTCCTTCAGAAGTACTTATAAACATGCTCCATCACACACAGTTCTATTGAGAATGCCAATAAAGGCACTCATCCCACTCTGGCAGAATGACGGGCAAAGAATGCAGGCAAGAACAATCAGTGTCTCCTGACCCTGAGAATCAGGATCTCCCAGCTATACAAGGCTGCAAAATGATAGGTCTGTTTAAGTAGTCTGAGAAGTTCCCAGAAACATTTCCTGTTATCTATAGTCCCTTTCCTGACCATTGAAATTCATAAGATGTTTTTGAATCCTCTGAGTCGTTTTCTACTTTTCAAAAATTTCTTTTTCTTTTCTCTTTTTTAAAATGTTTATACAAAACTAAGCCAGACATGGTATCTGGTGCTTAAACAAGGAGGACCCTGAAATCATTTTTTAAGAAAAATTTTAGAAAAAAATGCAATAACTGTAATCATTCAAGGTTAACTCCATATTTCTTACACTAATAATTTGAGACATATTTTGAAAAGAATTCAAGAAGAAAATATTGATTACTAAATAACAAGATTCTATTTTTAATTTTTAAGATTTTTTTTCTAAATGTACATATACACACATAATTGTTTGTATGTGTGTGTGTATAATGTGTATAGATAGGTCTATATTGTCAGATGTGCTTAATAGTATTAAATAATAATGTTAAAAATTCTATAATTTTATATGTCATATATCATTATATAGTATACAATTATATGCACTATTATATATTAATATTATATATTACATATATTATATGTATACATACAGACACACACGTTTGCATTACTATACCCACAATTTTATAGCCTGTTCTTTTAATATAATAAATAATGTATTGTGTAATTTAACCTCTTAACATTGTTTCTGGGCTTCCCTAGTGGCTCAGTGGTAAAGAATCCACATGCTAATGCAGGAGATGAGGGTTCAATTCCTGGGTCAAGAAGATCTCCTGGAGAAGGAAACAGCAGCCCACTCCAGAATTCTTGCCTAGGAAATCCAGTGGACAGGGAAGCCTGGCAGGCTGCAGTCCATGGGGTTGCAAAAGAGTTGGACATGACATAGTGACTAAACAAAAAAACATTGTTTCTACAGGCACTTATTGTTAAAAGTTTTATGTGTATTATAATATCACTAAGTATTTCCTAACCAGGAATATTTGGAATAGTTAAAAGTATGGTTACATTTTATTTTCTACCAATACTGTAATTAAATGATAAAACTAATAAATATCTATGTCTCACAATTTTCTTTGAAAATTTATTAGAAAATGAATTATTTAGTTTATAAGAAAATTTTTTAATTTAAATAATGAATGTAAGATTCTAATCCCATACATGAAGGATCAATGTTAGGTACATTATACATAAGTCTTTTGTATTTTTGTATATTGGGACAAATAATATAAGGAGGGAGATGAGACAAATATTTTTTTATATTTTTAGTTTCTTTAAGAACTTAGACAATAAAATTCTTCAAAGAACTTTAAAACAGGTATTTGTGTAAACAAACATGCTTTTAACTTCTAACTTTACATTATATTAAAAAAAAAAAAAAACTTTGTGAATAGGAATTCAGTTCAAATTAGATTTTCCATTAGTCTAAAGGGAATGAAAACATTAGGTTTGATTTGCCAATCATTAGCCAGCTGTTCTATATGTGGCTCTATGTATTTTTACCAAATTATATTTTCAAATTAGTTTAATTAAATATATTTCAGACCTAATTTCTGGGAATTTTAAATTACAGGATATTCCCAACAATATTAAGTGTTACATAAAAATAATAGCAATCAGAAATTAGGTTTTCACAAAAAAAGATGAACAACAGTTACTACCGAGCAAATCATAAGCTGTCTTCAACCAGTGCCTCAGGCTATAGGAACTGTTGAAAACTTATTTTTAGATTCTTTTCAGAAACTTTGCATCTAGATTCCATAGTTCACTTTCATATAGGCATTTATACGCTTCTCCAAATTTCTCAAATCTCTATATATAGAAATATCTTTTTCAGAAAGCATTATTTTTTAAGGAATATGTTGCAAATATTGTGTTCCCTGTCTGTCTGGTCGGTTCTGCCTCAGGGCTGCTTATTAAACCACCAATTTCTACACTGAAAAGGCTTTCCCATGATGAAATATTATTGTTTCATGTATGCTAATGACTTTTCTTGAAGGGCAGCTTGTAAAAATAAAAATGAGCTACCCATTCCTGGTATATATATGCATAAAGGCTCTCCAATTATATGTCTTCTCCAAATGACTCCTTGTGTAATTTACTGAAGCTGTATATTCTGATCAGGTTTGAACTTTACATTGATTTGATCCCTCAACATGAAATAAAATTCGCCTTTGACCAAACGGAAACTTGGAGAAAATAAGAGTTCTACAATCCAGTAGCCAGACAGTGTATGTCTGTATAAAGATTTGACAAAGGATTAATACTGTCAGTCAGCTTTCTAATTAAGGAATAGAGCAACGTGGGGAAAAGAAGTTTTTGGGAGTCTTTTTTTTTTTTTCAAAGTTTTCTATATGGCTTCTTATTATGGGGTGATGTGAAAAACAGAGAAAGAGATGATTATGAAAAATCATTCAACCTTTCCACCCAATATTTCAAGACTTTGGACTACAGCTGTCAGTTAAAATCCATTTACTTACATTTTAGTCGTGAAAAAAACTTTCACATAGAAGTATCAATTATTTTTAATTGTACAGAAAATATTGAATTATATTAACTTAGTATCTCATAAAATATTGATTAAACTAAAATTTTATAAATATACCAAGCTGGCTCATTAATGTGAGATGCAGTGTTTCTTTCCTCCATTTTAGCATTTTGTTTTAAATTATGATGGTATACTTCTAATATTTTCTTATCTGTTACCATAAAACAAAAATCTGAAAAGAGAGAACTCTCACCTTAATATAAATATTAAGGAGAATATGTGGAAGATTTCTAAAAATCACTGTTATTGAAATACATTTACTGTGCAAAAATGTTTAGCTTTGAAATTGATATTAAAAAGCTGCTATTTGTATATTGTTGTGACTAAATAGGGAAAACACATAGGCTGCCTATCAGTAAATAATTAATAAGGTTAACTTGATTATTATTTTATTTTATAAATTACAGAAAAAGACTTTAAAATATGATTATGGTGCTTATTATTCAAGATTTTGCTACAAATGTCTAAATATATTTTTCTGATGTGATAATATCAAGAAACCAGATTAACCTAGCTAAACTGCTACCTTATAGAAACCACTTACTACTTTACCAAATATTAATTGAAATCTAATATTTACCAGTCATCATATTGGACTCTGGAGATACAGAAATAAGTGGGATAAACAAAGCAGGAGATGCATAGAGTAAATTTTCTACCAGGATCATATAGAAAAGAAACATAAGAAAACTGTGGCAATTTTAGATAATAAAAGTGACATTAAAGAAAGAAATTTTAGACCATTTAGGTATTGTAGGCTGAGAATTAATTTATAGAGCTTGGTAACAAAACTTCTGTCTGTATAGAACTGAAACTTAAATGGCAAAAGACAAGAAGTGAAAATTGTTCTAGCAGAAAGAATTGCACGTTCAAAGACCCTGACATAGATTTATGTGCAGTATACTTAACGCACTGATACAAGAAGGGTTTGGCTGGAATTTCATGAATAAGAGAGGAAAATGATAGGAACTGACATTGGAGATATAGCCAAGGATCAGATTAGGTGAGGCATTTTAGGCTTTGGTCTGGGGTTTAGAACTTGTTGTACGATATAAGCCAAAGAGGAAGGGAGAGCTTTAAGTCAAGCTTTAGGTGGTTTGTTCTGGGATATTTCACAGTGGAGCTTATGAGAAGTTGTAAAATTCTAGATGAAGTTTGAAGATATTAGCATTTGATGTAGAGACAAATATGACCAAGGGTAGGGATGGACCACTTAGCAAATAGTATGCCCATGTAATTTTTAGAATATACATATATCATATTATTTGCTGTTTTTCTGAAATTCCATTTTGTCTAGGTATGCTAAATTTTATCTGGGAAACCTAAAATCTCTGACATTCTTTTGAGCATCTTGGGAAAGGAAGGTCCCTTGGACTCAGAAGGGGAAGACTAGAAAAGAGCATTGGTCTGGAGCTGGGGAGGTGGGGGACAGAACACAGAATTCCATGCTTAAGATGTTCAGTATAAGTTGACTAGCCACGCAAATGGAGATGCTTGAGAAAAGCTCAAAAAATAAAAGAGGGTTGGAGATATGTTAGTCATCTGCATACAGTTGTTATTTAAACTTTTGGGAATACCTGAAAGAAAATTGCTGGAGAAGGTCACAAGATAACCAGGAGGCAGAAGAAATCTCGAGGGTGTGGTTTCACAGAAATCGAGGGAAAGTGATCAGCAGCTAAATGGGGAGGGAAAATTTAGTAAAATAAGAACAGAAAGCAGACTACTGGACTTCACAAAAGGAGGCTGTTGATGTTTAAGTGGAGTGATAGGGAAGGACCCCCAACTGAGGTGTGTTACGGTAGAAAGGGGGTGAATAAGAGGAAGATAAGCCATGTTGAGAAACTGGGCCACAATTGGAGAGAAAGAAAATGGGGTCAGAGTAGAACACAGTGAATCGTGGGATCAAGAAAACTTTATTTTTTTCAAAGTGAGTAAGATTAATGCATTTTCCCATGTGGATGATAATTTCTTGTTAGCAATAGAGGTTGAGGCAGGTTATATACAATGTGTGTGGGCCAGTCCATGTGAAATCCAGAGCTCAGGTGGAGGATGTACCCCCAAGAGAGAATCAGAAAACTGCTTTCGTTGTTCCAGCAGAAAATGCAGACTAGGGAGCTGTAAATTGGTAAGGTAGTGACTACAGTGGTCAGAAGCAAAAGAGTCCTCATCTCATTATACATTATCTACTAAAAGATCAAGCTATACCATTTGAGGACTGTAGAGACAATTATTAAAAACAATAAACATCTTAGGGACACACAGACACTTCATGTCTTCATCTCATCTTTTAGTCTGCTTCAGAGAACTCTCTTTGGAGCTTTCAAAACTCTTCTCAGTACAAACCACCTTGCACTTTAATTGTCATTCTATTAACACAGAGTAAGGATAATTTAGTATTCTCTTTATAACCCAAGTTATGCCATTAGCTTTTGGAAATTTTAGTATGCAATAAATATATGATGAATGAAGGAATTAAAATTTTAACAAAGGTAAAACAAATACATGTGTCTCTGGAATTTTAGACAAATCACTGTTTACCCTACAGTCTCTAAATAAACTATTTTTTGATAACATTTGGAAAAGTATAAGTAGCATGTGTATTTTGTATCTTTGACAAATCATTTTTTTTCTGTGTTTTAAAATATTTGACAAACTTAAAAAGAACTTTAGAAAGTACCCTAATTAACTAAAATTATATCATTTGCCATTTGTGGAGTTTTATCATCTAATGCTACTTTAGACAAACCAATTATATACAAAAATAATCTTAAATTTCAAATCAGTTCAGTTCAGTTCAGTCGCTCAGTAATGTCCAACTCTTTGTGACTCCATGGACTGTGGCACACTAGGCCTCCCTGTCCATCACCAACTCCCGAAGTTTACTCAAACTCATGTCCATTGAGTTGGTGATGCCAACCAGCCATCTCAACCTCTGTCATCCCCTTCTCTTCCCACCTTCAATCTTTCCCAGCATCAGGGTCTTTTCAAATGAATCACTTCTTCACATCAGGTAGCCAAAGTATTGGAGTTTCAGCTTCAACATCAGTCCTTCCAATGAATATTCAGGACTGATTTCCTTTAGGATGGTCTGGTTGGATCTACTTGCTGTCCAAGGGACTCTCAAGAGTCTTCTCCAACACTACAGTTCAAAAACATCAATTCTTCGGCTCTCAGCTTTCTTTATAGTCCAACTCTCACATCCATACATGACTACTGTATAACCGTAGCTGTGACTAGATGGACTTTTGTTAGCAAGTAATGTCTCTGCTTTTTAATATGCTGTCTAGTTTGGTAATAACTTTTCTTCCAAGGAGCAAGTGTCTTTTAATTTCAAGGCTGCAGTCACCATCTGCAGTGATTTTGAATTTCAGTGATTTTGAATTTGAAGTAGTATTGTTTGAATTTATGGTGATAGAAAATCAGAATCTAGAGTGTGCTATGTTCCACTGAGTGACATTATGGTGTTTAAATACTGAAAGATTTTAATTAATGAATGCCAAATTCTACTGATGCTTTCTTTGCTAGAACATATCTTCTAGAGATATGTATTGTTATCAATGGTGATCTAAATTGAAAAGTTTTACAAGTCACTGCAAAATGTTTTTCTTAATTGTTCAGAAATACATTATGGGACCCTCTGAAATAAAATCCATATTTAAAATAGAAAGATACTTATAGAATATCTAGTTTATGTGACTTTAAACTACATCTGTGAAATGTATACAATATTGAGACAAAGTATATTCATATTTACCTTATATCACACAAAACTGTCATTATTATTAGAATTTGAAAGAAGTTACAAAAGGCATGCTTGAGGGCAAATGCTTGAAAATATTCAAGATGGTAATTTTTCTTTTTTATTTTATATAAAATATGTGAATTTTTTCTTGAAATTCCAATGAGAATGATTCATAGTATTTAAAGATTGAAATTAACTTAGCAGTGTTATGATTATGTACATCACTATCTAGTATTTCGGAGAAGTAAGACATTTTAAATCTGATATTTTGAAAACTTAAACTCATTCTGGAACTGTTTTTTTCAAAAATTTTTCATAATAACATGAATTAATGATTAATTTTAAATGTTATCCAATCTTATAAGCAAAATAAGAAATATATGTGCTGTTATTAAATTATCATTTATTTAACTTCAGCACCTTAAGTGAAGTTGCTCAGTCATGTCTGACTCTTAGTGACCCCATGGACTGCAGCCTACCAGGCTCCTTCATCCATGGGATTTTCCAGGCAAGAGTACTGGAGTGGATTGCCATTGCCTTCAGCACCTTAAGGTGAAAGAAAATGTTAAGTGTGTGATCCGCCAATTTCCCTTCCTGGTTATGGGTGGTGCTTTTGTTTCATCATTTGCAGCTACAGACGTAGGCAGTCTCTCAGTGTACACCACCCGTTTTTCTAAGTCACTTCACTGGCAGTGCTTGATGACTAAATCCATTTTGCTGCCTAGAAATCTCTGGATATTTCACAGCATCACTCAGAATACTTCTTATATTCACTTTGTTCATACTCAGTTGATGTTGGCGTTTTAGATTTTACACTATAATCATATCTGGACTATCACTTTATTTGGATCATTATTTGCTAGAAATGATATTTAAATCATTTACATTAGTCGAATCTCTGTTTCTAATTTAGAAGAGTATCTAACTCATAATTCCAATTACATCACCGTGCACTATAAGAATTTGGTGTCTCATCTTTGAGGTATGGTTTCTGGTTTAGTCAGAATTGTTACAGGGTTCTCATTAAGAACAGATGAGACATATATATATAATATATATGCATATATATTATATATATATGAAAACTATAAAGTGAATAGTTGAAGGACTATATACTATAGTATTACATCATCATTTCTGATGGAGAGAGGTCAATTACTTGAAATTTCCAGTAGAATTTTAATTAAACCTTGATCATTATACTTAACCTTATTGCTGTTTTATTAACATTTAATTGTTCCATTTATTGGCGTAACTCCTTTCATTTTGTATAAAAATATTCATTTTGTGTAAAATTATTCCATCTAGATCAGATTTGAATCCTATTAGACTTTTTATGATCTTTTCTTTCTTATCATTAATCATTAATGTTCAACACATTCTAGTTAGTCTAATTAACATAATTCCACATAATTACAGGTGTGGAACTGACACAAGTTATTTCCAAGTTACTTTACTCATAACATATCAAAGGAAATCCTAAAACAATGTCATATCTCAATTTAACTATATAAGAATATTTGAATTTTTAAATGTGTTTTTTGATTATATAATTTTTCTCATAGGCAAGAAATTGGAACAATAAGTTTACATGTAACAAAATTAATATTAAATGATTTTCCTCAAATTTATGGTGTCAGTTTTATGTAAGACATAATGATAAGAACTTTTCTTCTAGTCAACCAGATACACTTTTTTCCTCACAAACATATACAACATTTTGTCTATCAGTTAAAATTTCAAAATATAAGGTCATAACAGAAATGATTTAATGCAACCTTCTGCAATTCTGTTCAAGCTCTGATATTTAGGCGGAATTGAATAGGGATTTCCAGTGGTAATCATTTTTTCAAACCACGATTTCTCAGACTGTTAAATGAAAGAAAAGAGAAAAGACAACTGCAACCTTGTAGGTATGGTACAGACTAGACAAGAGAAAGCCGAAATATTATTTCTGATTTTATTTTAGGTTAATGATACTTGTTTATGTTAATGGATTGAAAGTATTTTAGTCATTTTTAGAGATCCCCCTTAAGCAGCCCATCACCCAAAAAAGAAACAATACACCATGTAACTTAATTATAAAATGTCAAAGCTTAAGAGCGAGTGTTCACAAAGCACCATTATAAGATTTCAATGGCACTGAGACCTATTCAGGTTAACCTGCCAACTATGTCCTATTTGCAAGTAAAATTTGCCCTCTTTCCTAATCAACTGCTCTAGAGCTGATTATTTCCCATTTATTTAATGCTATCTGCCAGGCCTCCCGAATGTTTTAGTCCTTATTTTAGACCATCTCAGACTCATTAGCCTTTTGCCTGACAGTGCCAATGTGACTGTCTGACAGCCTGAAACTTGGAGATGTTATGCCATTGAGTGTCAAGATCTTTCCAGGAAAAAGGTGTGTTTTTTTTTTAAATGAACATATATTTAAATAATACCAATTTATGCAGCAAGGTAACAAAACCAAATATTTTAAATTATGTCTGATATGCCAGAATATTATTTTTTCAAATGCAAGTAGAATAAATTGATGTTTTTTTCCCACGATTCTGAAAGCAAGATCCCTTCTGAAATTTTTCATGACTATGTATCTATGTATTCCTTTTGCTGTAAACTATATGTTATGAATAGTTTGTAGGATAATAATCTTTGAGCATATTTAAACATTAAATTTTCATTTTTGATCTTTTCCCCACATAATCAAAGAGCAGCACTTTTATATGGTTTAATTTAATATAATATATATGCATATACAGTACTATATTATAGAAACACATTTTTCACATTTATAAATAAATTTTAAGTTTACAAGACAAATTAAGTCTCCTATTTTCTGTTTTATATTTCTCAAATAATCAAAATTAATTCATCAGTGATTTAAACCAACAAGGACTAAACTAGTAAAGGAAAGAAGAAAGTCTTCTTTAATTGTGAAAACATATTAAGTGACCAAAAAGTAATTTTAATATTGATCCAAATCTGTAGAAATTAACCATGTATCTAGTTAATTTAGATTGAGTTTTCATGCTGTTTTGAGTGCCATCTGCATTAGCTTGGATTGGTACCCTACATTGACTAGGTCATCTTAGGGAAAACCTAAACCCTCCAAGACTACTATGATCTGGAGAAAAATAAATCAACTGAAGAAAGGTAAAGAGAATGTAATGTCATAAATTTACATAAAAAGGCCTTAAAAATCCCTTTATCTTATAACTTTATGCCAGACACTTTGAACATAATTATGTAAAGCTTCAGAAAAGGTAAAAGATCTATTAGAAGTCACACAGGTAATCTTGATAGCTGAAGAACCAGGCGATCCCAAAGCCTTGGACCCCCCCACCTTTATCTCACCCTGATTTCCTAAAATCCCATTTTGTGCATCTGTTGAATGTTTAGCTAAGCTACAACTTGAGATTGGTGTCTTGTGTCTATTTCATCTGACTACTGGGCTTGCAGGGATCTTAAACCGGCATTAGACTCCTCATATAAGCTCATGCCTTAGATATAAGCAAATGTAAGTCCCTGAGATGACTTCCTCCACAACCCTTTTGGTCAACAGTCTCTCTTATTTCTCAGCACCTGTATGCCATATGTGATCCTTGAAGGATTTACAGAAATCCCACTCTTTTGGTTTGAATTGACCAGTCAGGTCAGAGCCACAGTACTAATCCCCAATGCCTGCAGAGGTGGACACTAAAAAAGTCTTGTACCCCCAGTCCTACCTTTTTCTGCATTCTGCCTTGACTGTTCCTTGTGGCCCTTCAAGGCATCCCTTTAATTCTTCCAGGAGTTATGAACTGTGTGTAATAACTTTCTCTATTTCAAATTTTCTTTGATCTGTTTGTAAACCCATGGTTCATCATCAGACACCCTGTGCTCCGTTTAACAAAGATTTAGTTAATAAAGTCATGTTATTATTATTATATTAAAGGGGGAAATCAACTGAGCTGACAACTACTATATATATTATATATACTATATATATGGAGAAGGAAATGGCACCCCACTCCAATATTCTTGCCTGGAGAATCCTGTGGACGGAGGAGCCTGGTGGGTTGTTGTCCATGGGGTCGCACAGAGTCGGACATGACTGAAGCGACTTAGCATGCATAGCATGCATGCATATATATATAAACATAATTAAAATTATTTCAAACACAGAACAAAAAAAGAAAGTTATACATCAGGCTGAATTTTCCAGGGTCAATTTTTAAGGCTTTCTAGTGAAACATACTCATTTTGGTTTATTAAATACTTTTAGAGCAAGATTTTTGCTTGTTATAAATTGCAGATCATGTACCAGTGATATATTGGTATATAATTTCAGTGACTAGATAAAAGTCATTGGTTAACACATGTTCCAAAAAATCACTTTCATATGGGAAAATAGATTTCAAATGAAAAAAAAAAAAATGTGTAAATATCAAGCAAATAGAACAAAAATAAATCTGAATTCATTACTGGGAGCCAAAGCAAGACCAGTATAAATTTAGAATGCCATGGTTAACAGTGTTAAAAATCTTATAAGAGAACAATCCCAAAACAGCTGTTTCAATATGGTTCCAAGATGGCTGACACATAAATGTCACCATACACCTCTGAAAACTCTCTTGTAATCTTTAACAGCAGAGAATTAAAGTTTATTTTATAAACAAAAGCAAATGTAAAAACAAGTAAAAGAAGCTTAAGGAAAGGATGAAAGTAGTCAAGGTTACTATTAAACGATTTTAAATAATGAAAGTCATCATTAATTTGAAGGAAAGTAGTTCTTAAGTAAGTGCAAAAAGTAAAATATGTCAAAATATTTCAAATTTATTTTAATAGACACATATATATTATATCTACATATAAATATCTATCTATACAAATCTATATCTATATATTTACATATAATCTGTGGAACAAAGGGAAAGATAATAATCAAAACTCATTTTAAAGTCTGATCAAATCTAAGAATTCTTCAAGAAGAAGCCATCCAATGTCTTTCAACACATTGACTGCAAAAACATCATTGCTCAGAGTCATACTAACAGTATTTGGCAATATATTATATTTATAATATCTAAACTATAAAACTGACTGAAAAAAGTTATGGGCCTTGCCTTTAACATGTTCTAGATACAATAACTCAGTGAAATTGATTCCAACATTATAGACTTTTAAAAATATGGCCCCTTTTCGACAAGATTTTTGTGCTTTGATTTACTTCATGTCCCCTTTCTCGTCATAGTTCATGCCATTGCTTAGAACTGTGTCATGACTTTATTTCCCTCTTGTGAAAATTATGTACCAGTCCTGGGTAGATTTTTGGTGTTCCCTGTCCTTCATCATTTCTTCTGGAAAATAAGCTAGACTTTTGCTACCAGGTCATGAGGTTGGGGGGAATGGCAGGGGTGGGAAGGCTATAGACAAACTGACCTTTCTGCTCCCTGCATAGGCATTATAGATGGGCTTACAGCAATTTCAGCCTAGAGAGCTGTGATCACCCTGCTCTCACACTGAGAACAAAGTCACCTTCGCAGTAGGCAGAGAACTTCTGCCACTCTGTCTTCCCCTCTCTGTGGGGAGAAACCTCACTAGTGAGCCTTCTGAAACTGACCTTTCAGCATGACAAGACAATCTTCAGGATACCATGCTGCTTAGATGGCTGAAGCCACTGCTTCACGCTGTCCAGAATTTCACTCTTTGACACACTACACTATCTTCAAAATATAGAAATTTAGTCTTAAAATGGTCTTGGCTTTCTTCAAATTAGTTCAAGTTATGTTTTTTGCCTTTCTTAACTTTAGCGGTAGCCAGAGTATTTCACATCTCAGCAGCGTGATTCTCAACTTAATAGCTTATAAGAAGACATACGACTATGGCAAATAACATATTTCATCATCCTTGCTTCTCTATCATTTACTTTAATTCTTAAAATTTAAAAAAAAATGCTACTAAATACTTGATACCAATGAAGATAAAGTAACAGAGGTTATATTTATACTTTTCCCTGTAACAAACAAAAACAAGCAATAAAACAGACAAAAACATTTAATTTAATGGTTTTCAAGACAATGGACATCAAACAACAGAAGACATTGAACATTTGGATACTGAAAAGAGATGAGGTAAGCCCTAACAGTCTATCTTGGGACAGTTTTAAAAATGGTACTGGGAAAAGAAATCTAAGTAGAACCCAGAAATTATAATATTTGAAGAGACCAAGTCAAGAGTGCAGTGAACCAAAGTAGACAGAGTTGCAGGATATAGTTCCATTTACTAAAAAGCGGTACAGAGAAAGAAATCTGCAAATCAGCAGACATTCAGCAGAATGTATGTCTTAAGTACTCAGCAGAATGTTGATCATCATACTGCATATAATAAAACTCCTTGAAAACATGTAATTATGAATATTTATGTCTCCTGAGTGTTCATATTGAAATTTAATCCCCAGTGTGATGCTATTAGGAGATGGCACCGTTGGGAGGTACACAGGTCATGAGGGTCAAATCCTCATAAATGGAAGTAGTGCTCTTAGAAAAAGAGGCCAGTGAGCTAGTTTCTCTCTTTTCTCCATGTGAGAATACAGGAGTCTGCAGTCTGTAATTGGAAGAGAGACCTCACCAAAAATCATATAATTTCAGCACATTAATTTGGACTTCCAGCCTCCAGACCTATGAGAAATAAATGTTTATTGTTTAAGCCACTCAATGTATGGTAACTTGTTATTGTAGTACAAACTAAGATGGAAAATGGTAACAAGAAGTAGGGTATTGATGTAACAAATAACTAAAAATGTGGAAGCACCTTTGGAACTGGGTAGTGAGGACAGAATGAAGCAGGGAAAAGATTCATAGAGTTTTGCCAAGAGAATGCACTGGTCACAGCAAACACCCTCTTCCAACAACACAAGAGACATCTCTACATATGGACCTGACCATATAGTCAATACCAAAATCAGATTGATTATATTCTTTGCAACCAAAGTTAGAGAAGTTCTATACAGTCAGCAAAAATAAGACCAGGAGCTGACTGTGGCACAGACCATGAAATCCTTATTGCCAAATTCAGACTTAAATTGAAGAAAGTAGGGAAAACCACTAGATCATTCAAGTATGACCTAAATCAAATCACTTATGATTATACAGTGGAAGTGAAAAATAGATTCAAGGGATTAGATCTGATAGACAGAGTGCCTGAAGAATTATGGACGGAGGTTCATGACATTGTACAGGAGGCGGAGATCAAGACCGTCCCCAAGGGAAAAAAAAATGCAAAAAGGCAAAATTGTTGTCTGAGGAGACCTTACAAATAGCTTTGAAAAGAAGAGAAGTGAAAGGCAAAGGAGAAAAGGAAGGAAATACCTATTTGAATGCTGAGTTCCAAAGAATAACAAGGAGAGATAAGAAAGCCCTTCTCAGGGATCAGTGCAAAGAAACAGAGGAAAACAATAGAATGGGAAAGACCAGAGATTTCTTCAAGACAATTAGGGATACTCAGGGAACATTTCCTGCAAAGATGGCCACAGTAAAGGACAGAAATGGTATGGACCTAACAAAAGCAGATGATATTAAGAAAAGGGGTCAAGATACACAGAAAGAACTATACAAAAAAGATCTTCATTACCCATATAATCACAGTGGGGTGATCACCAACCTAGAGCCAGACATCCTGGAATGAGAAGTCAAGTGGGCCTTAGGAAGCATCGCTACGAACAAATCAGTGGAGGTTATGGAATCCCATGAAATAGTTGAGCTATTTCAAAACCTAAAAGATGATGGTGGGAAAGTACTGCACTCAATGGGGCAGCAAATTTGGAAAACTCAGCAGTGACCACAGGACTAGGAAAGTCAGTTTTCATTCCAATCCCAAAGAAAGGCAATGCCAAAGAATGCTCAACCTAACACACAATTGCACTCATCTAACATGCTAATAATGTAATGCTCAAAATTCTCCAAGCAAGGCTTCAACAATATGTGAACCATGAACTTGCAGATATTCAAGCTGGATTTAGAAAAGGCAGAAGAACCAGCAGTCAAATTGTTAACATCTACTGGATCATAGAAAGAGCAAGAGAGTTCCAGAAAAACATCTACTTCTGCTTTATTTACTATGTAAAAGCCTTTGACTGTGTGGACCACAACAAACTCTGGAAAATACTTAAAGAGATGGGAATACCAGACCACCAACCGGCCTCTTGAGAAATCTGTGGGCAGGTCAAGAAACAGCAGTTAGAACTGGACATGGAACAACAGACTGGTTCCAAATATGGAAAGGAGTGTGTCAAGCCTATATATTGTCACCCTGCTTATTTAATTTATATGCAGAGTACATCTGAGAAATTCTGGGCTGGATGAAGCACAAGATGGAATCAAGATTGCCAGGAGAAATATCAATAACCTCAGATATGCAGATGACACCACCCTTATGGCAGAAAGTGAAGAAGAACTAAAGAGCCTCTTGATGAAGGTGAAAGAGGAGAGTGAAAAAGTTGGCTTAAACTCAACGTTCAGAAAACGAAGATCATGGCATCTGGTCCCATCACTTCATGGCAATAAGATAGGGAGACAGTGGGAACAGTGACAGACTTTATTTTTGGGGGCTCCAAAATCACTGCAAATGGTAACTGCAGCCATGAAATTAAAAGAAACTTGTTCTTTGGAAGAAAAGTGATGACTAACCTAGATAGCATATTAAAAAATAGAGACATTACTTTGCCAATAAAAGTTCGTCTAGGAGAGTGAAAAAGTTGGCTTAAAGCTCAACGTTCAGAAAACTAAGATCATGGCATCTGGTCCCATCATTTCATGGGACATAGATGGGGAAATAGTGGAAACAGTGTCAAGACTTTATTTTGGGGGGCTCCAAAATCACTGCTGACGGTGATTGCAGCCATGAAATTAAAAGACGCTTACTCCTTGGAAGGAAGGTTATGGCCAACCTAGATAGCATATTTAAAAGCAGAGACATTACTTTGCCAACAAAAGTCCGTCTAGCCAAGGCTATGGTTTTTCCAGTGGTCATGTATGGATGTGAGAGTTGGACGGTGAAGAAAGCTGAGCACCACAGAATTGATGCTTTTGAACTATGGTGTTGGAGAAGACTCTTGAAAGTCCCTTGGACTGCAAGGAGATCCAACCAGTCCATCCTGAAGGAGATCAGTCCTGGGTGTTCATTGGAAGGATGGATGTTGAAGCTGAAACTCCAATACTTTGGCCACCTCATGCGAAGAGTTGACTCATTGGAAAAGACCCTAATGCTGGGAAGGATTGGGGGCAGGAGGAGAAGGGGACGACAGAGGATGAGATGGTTGGGTGGCATCACCGACTCGATGGACATGGGTTTGGGTAGACTCCGGGAGTTGGTGATGAACAGGGAGGCCTGGTGTGCTGCGATTCATGGGGTCGCAAAGAGTCGGACACGACTGAGCGACTGAACTGAACTGAACTGAGTGAAAGCTATGGTTTTTCCCTTAGTTATGTATCGATGTGAGAGTTGGACTATAAAGAAAGCTGAGTGCTGAAGAACTGATGCTTTTGAACTGTGGTATTGGAGAAGACTCTTGAGGGTCCCTTCAACTGCAAGGAGTTCCAACCAGTCCATCCTAAAG
Source organism: Okapia johnstoni (assembly GCA_024291935.2). NCBI lineage: Eukaryota > Metazoa > Chordata > Mammalia > Artiodactyla > Giraffidae > Okapia > Okapia johnstoni. Next base: position 36,115,444 of record CM044311.1, on the reverse strand, counting down.
GAAATCATTCCTGAATATATATTGGAAGGACTGATGCTGAAGCTGAAACTCCAGTACTTTGGCCACCTGATGTGAAGAACTGATTCATTCGAAAAGACCTTGATGCAGGGATAGATTGAAGGTGGAAGGAGAAGGGGACCATAGAGGATGAGATGGCATCACCCACTCAATGGGGATGAGTTTGAGTAAACTTCAGGAGCTGGCGATGGACATGGAGGCCTGGCGGCATGTAGTCCATGGGGTCGCAAAGAGTCAGACATGACTGAGTGACTGAACTGAGTGAGAACAGGTTGGAAAAGAGTTGAAAATCACTCTAGAAGAAAGTGAAAATCACTAGTTGAAAATCACTCTACAAGATTGTTGTAAAGGAATTTTTAAAAGCAAATCTGAAGTGGTCTCAGAAATGTAAACAAAACTGATGTTTTCTTACAGACTATATAATCATATACAAAATATTGATAGAAACATGGACAATAAATGTTATTTTAATGAAGTCTCAGGAAGATATAATGGACTCTTATTGGACAATAAAGAAAAACCTTCAGAAGGGAATGGCATTCCATTCCAGTGTTCTTGCCTGGAGAACCCCATGGACAGAGGAGCCTGGCAGCTACAGTCCACTCGGCCTCAAAGAGTCAGTTCAACTGAGTGACTAACCCACACACTCACAAAGAAATAGTGATCCTTTTTATAAAGCCGCAAAGAAATTGGCTAAACTGTGTTTTTGTTCCTGTATTCTGTGGAAGGTAAAACTTGCAAGCAATGAGAGTAGACATTTAGGAGAGAAGAAAATTACTGAAGGAGCACTTTGGTCCTCCTGACTGCTTATAGTGAAGCACAAGAAGACGGAAATGACTTGAACTATTGGGAGGAACTAGACCTTAAATTTGGAAAATTCTCAGGCTATCCATATTGCAAAAAAAAAAATGAGGAAGCATATTCAGAAGAGAATACTAAGGGTATGGCTAAGCAACTAATTGATAAGGATATTTGGATACTTATGAACCCTGGATATAACCAACTACCTTAAAAAGAAAATTACAGATTAAACTAAAGAGTAAGGAGGCAAGACAGAATTAAGAAAGGCTGTCAGACTTCAGAAGTTTATAGGGTGGAATCACAGAGCTATTTGGCTATGAACATACTCCATCTTTTAATTTAAGGGAAAAATGACCACTAAGATGATTCAGTAGTTATCAGAGTTGCTTCTTCAGTTTCAGAAGTGGAGACCATTGCCTCATTTTCAATAGGGTAGTCAATCTCTGCCCAGTTATGGGGGCTTGACTGCCACTCAGCAGAGATATGGGACAGGAATCTCTCCTGCTGTATTGTGGCAGCTGGACTGCTACCATAGTGAGCCTGAAAGGAAGAGCAAGGAACAGAGCAGTTTACTCTCAATATTTAATATCTCATGCCTTGCTAGTTTTGTACTTGTTTGGGACCATCATCATTTTATTCTTCCTTTTTTGTCCCTTTGGAATGGGAGTGTCCAACTTATTCCTGTTCTATCATTTCATTTTGGAAGCATATGACTTGTTTGATTTTATAAGTTGACAGCTGGGGAGAAATTTTGACTCAGGATGAATCATACCTTGAGTTTCATCCATGTCTAATTTAGAATATATTTAGATGAGATTTCAGATTTTAGACTTAATGCTGGAATGAGTCAAGACTGTTGGGGAGATTGGGCTGGAATGAATGTAATTTTTAACATGAGAAGGACATGAATTTTAGTGACTGGGGAAGAATTTTATAGGCTATTTATGTCCCTTTAAAATTAATATGTTGAAATTTAATTCCCCAAATAATGGCATCATGAAGTGGAGATCATGATAGTAGAGTCCTCGTGAATGGGATGAGTGCCCTTATAAGAAAAGACCAGAAAATTAGCTTTCTGTTTTTCTGCCACATGATGATACAAGGTAAGTCTGCAATCCGTAAAGTCATAGAGAGGTCTCGCCAGAACTTGACCATGCTGACATTCTGGTTTCACAATTTTAGCATCCAGAACTGTGAGAAAATATTCTTTCTTTAAAGAACTAAGCCATCTACTCTCTGGTACTTTGTTATTGTAGACAAGACTGACTAAGACACATGGAAAGAACTATCCAAAAGAATTAAAAACAACAGTATCTGACACTCACAAAAGAAAGCTTAAAAATTTACAGGAAACTGGGAAAACTACCCAGTATGGTCCCCTCAGTTGGGGTTGAGGGGAATGATTAACCCTAGATAAAGTTCTTGTCCAACCTAACAACTGCTAAAAGCAAGAAATGATTAAGCATAACTACAATCCAGAGCAAAGCTCAATAATAAGTGTAACACTACAAAATATCCAACACAAAACAGTACAATACACAGTGTCTGGTATATTAGGGTTCTCCTGAGAAACAGAAAAGGATGTGTGTATACTTGTCTATTTATGTATGTATATACATATGCATGTATGTATCAGGAGATTTTAAGGAATTGTCTCAAGTGATCGTACAGCCAATCACTTGTTTGGTAAGTCTAAAATCTGCCATGGGGACTGGTAGGTTGGAATTCCAGAGAAAGTTGCAACTCAAATCTAGCAGAACTCCTTCTTGCTTGAGGGAGGTCAGTCTTTGTTCTGTTTAGGCCTTCAACTGATTGTATGGTACTCATCCATATTACATAGGATACCATATGTAATACTTTACGCAACATCCACTAACTTAAATGTTAATCTTATCCAAAGAAACACCTTTACAAAGGCATCCAAAATAATGTTTGTCCAAGTATCTAGACACTGTTGCCTATCTATTTTGACACATAAAATTAACCATCACATTAGGCAATCAATGAAATAAAATTCAGAATGCAAAGAAGCAGGACAATATGATGCCATTAGGCATAAAAATATAATCAATTTAAATCATCCCAGAATTGACACAGATATTAAAATCAACTCTCAAGAATATTAAAAGAATATATCTTTATTGTACACACACACACACACACATACACATAAGTAATTTATTTATACACACACACATATGTAATTTATTTATCTTTAATTGAAGGATGATTGCTTTACAGTATTGTGTTGGTTTCTACCAAACATCAACATGAATCCGCTATAGGTTTGCCTATGTCCCCTCCGACTTGAACTCTCCTCCCCCTTCCATCCCCATCCCATCCCTCTAGATTGCTGCTGAGCCCCGGTTTGAGTTCCCTGAGTCATATAGCAAATTCCCATTGGCTATCTATTTTACAGATGGTAATGTATGTTTCCATGTTACTCTCTCCGTAGAGCCCACCCTCTCCTTCCTTTTCCAGCCATGTTTATAAGTCTCTTCTCTATGTCTATGTCTTCATTGCTGGCTCTGCAAATAGGTTCATCAGTACCATCTTTTTAGATTCCATATTTATGCATTAGTTCTATTGTATATTTTTAAGTTAAGTATATTTTGAAAAGATAAATAAAATTGATAAGCCTATAGCTTGGTTAAGAAAAAAAGAGGATATAAATTGCTAATATCAGAAAAATGAGAGGTCATAATAACCAGATCCCATGGACATTAAAAGTATAATAGGTGAATAATATAAACAATTCTATGTCCACAAATTTGATAACATAGATTACAAAAAACCCTGCAGCTAACTCCCTACTTAATTGTGAGAAACTGGAAGCTTTCCTCCTTAAAATCAGTTTATGTCTCCAGGGAAATGAAAATTAAAATTAAACCCTTTTATGTACTGGAAGTATCAGCTAATGTAATAAGATAAAAGAAGGAAATAAAAAGTATACAGATTGGAAAAGAATAAATAAAACCAGATTTGCTTGCAGATTGTATGATAGTCTAAATAAAAAATCAGAAAGAATTGACAAACATCCCTGGAACTAATAAGCAAATACAGCCTAGTTGAAAGACACAAATTTAATAAACAAAATCAATTTTGTGTGTATCTTTATAAGGACAACTATAAACTCTATGAACAAAATCAAAGAACTAAATAAATGGAGAGACATTACATTTTCATGGTTAGGAAGAATCAGTATTGTCAAGATGTCAGTTTTTCCTAACTTTATCTCTACACTCAATGCAAACCTTATCAAAATCCCAGCAAGTTATTTTATGGATATCTATTTTTTTCCCCTAAAAAATGACATGGCAACAGATTCAGTATAGTAGACAATATTGAATGAGATGAGCAAATTTTGAGGAGAGACACTTACCTGACTTCAAGACTGTAAAGCTACAGTTATTAGGATAGTGCAGTATTGGAGAGGTAATAGACAAGTAGACCAATGGAACAAAATAGAGTCCAGGAACAGACCCCCTTAAATACAGTCAAATGATATTTGATATAGAAGCACAATGGAGTAAAAGAATGTGTTTCCAACAAATGGTTCTGTAACAACTGGCTATCCACATGCAAAATGGTGTACCTTGACACAGATTTTAAGCCGTTCATAAAATTAACTAACAGATGAAAAACTAAATGTAAAATCAGTTGTAAAAGTAAAACTATCCTAGAAGATAACATAGGAAAAAAACTAGATAACATTGGGTATAGCAATGGATTTTTAGATACAACAATAAAGGCATGTTCCATGAAAGAAATGATTGGTAATCTGGACTTTATTAAAAAAAAAGAAAAAAAACTTCAGCTCTGCAAAAGATAATGTCAAGGGAATGAAAAGATAAACAATAGAATGAGAGAAATTATTTGCAAAAGATATATATGATAAAGGACTATTGTCCAAAATACACAAAGAACTATTAACACTCAAAAATCAACATCTGGATGAAAAATTGGTGAAAGAATGAATAGACTCCTCACCAAAGAAGATATACAAACTGCAAATAATCATATTAAAATATCCCCTACAGTTTATGTCACCAGGGAAATGAAAATTAAAACAAAGGTGAGAACTACTATACACCTGTTAGATGGTCAAAATCCTAAACTGACAACATCATATTCTCTTGAGGATTTGGAGCAATAGAATCTCTCATTTGTTGCTGGTAGCAATGCAGAGCAGTACAGCCTCTTTAAAAATAAATTTGATACTTTCTAACAAAATAAAGCATAACCTTATCATATAGTCTGGTTATCACACTCCTTGGTATTTACCAAGAAGCTGAAAGCTTATATCCACATAAAATCTTCATAGGAATGTTTATAATAGCTTTATTCATAATTCTCCATTTCAGAAGCAACCAAAATTTTAGGTGAATGGTTAAATAAACTGTAGTGTGCTCAGATCATTGTACACTATTCAGAACTAAAAAGAGATGAGTTATCAAGGTGTGAAAAGACATGGAGGAATGTTAAATTCATATTATTAAGTGAGAGAAACCACTCTGTAAAGACTGCATACTGTATAATTCCAACATTATATAACATTCTAGAAAAGGTAGAACTAAGAAGAAAATAAATATATCAGTGATTATTAGAGGGTGGGGCAAAGTAGGATGTTTAGGTGAAACCCAGGATTTTTAGGGCACTGAAAATACTGTGTGATACTATTATGATGGATGCACCTCATCACAAAAAGTGAATGTTGACTGCTCAGTCTTGTCCAATTCTGCAACCCCATGGCTATAGTCTGCCACATTCCTCTGTCTGTGGAATTCTCCAGGCAAGAATAATAAAGTGTGTAGCTATTCCCATCGCCAGGGGATCTTTCCCACCCAGTGACTGAACCCATGTCTTCTGCATTGAAGGCAGATTCTTTACCATCTGAGCCATCAGGGAAGTCTGACATGTTATCATGCATTAGTCCAAATTCCTAGACTGTACAGCACCAAGAGTAAACCCTAACATAAACTATGGTCTTTGGTTGAATTTGATGTGTCAGTGTAGTTTCATCAATTATAAAATATATACCTCTCTGGTGGGGGATATTGATAATGGGGAAGCTATTTACATGGGGAAGCAGAGGCTATATGAAAAATCTCTGCACCTTACCCTCATATTTGCTCTGAATCTAAAACCACTCTAAGAGAAACATAATGTCTTAAATAAGAACTACTCATATGCAGTGATTCATAGGTATATAAAGAAGGAAATTCAACTTGAAAAATATATCTATGAAATAATAAGAGAATTTCATAGTTTACAATTAATGGAGACTTTCTAAGTTCTATAACAAAATAAACATGGTTGCTAAATATTACATGTGTTTGTGGGTGTATGCTTTGATAGTTTCTAATTCCTTCAGAGGTCTGAGTAAAATAATAATAACTTGATTTTCCTATAAATTTTTTATTTTGGAACTAGTTTTAGGTCTTCATTAAAATTCACAAAATCTTTGAAATTTTATCGTGAAAATAATGAAACTTAACAAATAGTTTCCTTGACTACAAGGCAAATTTTATGGACATGAAAATAAAGTTTAAATTTAAAATAGAATTAGTGGATAATTTCAGAAGAGAAAATGGATTCATACATCTTTTTGTCTGCTTTGCATTGTACTTTTTGATCTATGCATCATTACTTCAGTTGACTGTTATTTATTGAAGATTTAAAAGTAAAAAACTAGAAATTGTTTTCAGGAGTTCTGCATGAAGCACTGAACTAATGCTGTGGGAGCATCCTCTACCATGACCCAGAAACTAAGCAACAGAAAGAAAATCAGATCATTTTATTGACATGTGCTTCACATTATCTGATACACAATCTGAATCCCATATTGAGATACCATATGCGTGACATTTTCTTCTTTTTGTCCTTTTATAAATTCTTCGAAAGACTAATCAAAATATCAGGATTATGTAAAGGGTTGTCAGCTGTAAGAAAATGCATTTCAGTTGAGTTCATATTCCTTTAGGGGAAAAATAATCATCTGAATCACATTATGCATATTTATAACCAAAGCCACTATGAGGATTTTCACTGGTGATTATTACTAATGCCCTCTATATGAGTTGGAAACTGAGGTGATTGACAAGATTTTTTTTCTAGATCCACAACTGTCAAATGTTTAAGAAGAAAAGAAATATTTTTGAATAAGTTTCTTTGTATTTTCAAAATAAATAAATCCATATCACTGAGACAGTTAAAAGTTTTTTTTTTTTTTTAAGTTTTCTGCTTAAATGGGACAATTTACACTTTAAGTTGAAGTTTCTAAGCCTTAAATGTTTTGAGTAAAAGTTTCCTTTTGAAGTGAGCTCCTTTTCCCCTGTCTTTAACATTCACTCTGCCTTTCAACTTCTCCAGGCCCAGAAAGAGGGGAAGCAAATATGAAAGCTTTGTCTCTTTTCCTGTTTTTCTTCAAATTTGAGTGACCTGGAATATTTCATATTCAGTGAGAAGTCACAAACTATTTAATGAAATCAGTGAAACAGCAATGAATCAAGAACATGTGAGGAGGAAAAAAACATAAAACAACAACAAAACGCCGGGCTAGAAAGTGGGGGATCTGGTTCCTGGCAAAATAGCTTGTGTGTGATTTTTTAGGCCTAACTACATGCAATTACAGAGGCTGTACCTGGCAGGCTTCAGGAGCCACCAGACTCGCTCACGGAATTTGCCTTGCCTTCTCCAAAGGGAGTTGCAGTCAAGGATTCAGGGTACCCGGCTGGCCAGGCTATTATACATATCTGAGTTCCTTCCCCCTGGTGCTTTTGCTCTAGAACATTTTAGAGAGGGAACTGGAGGGAAACTTAAAGACATGTTTCTCTACTCTTACTCAACATCAAGCAGTTTTCTAGTCCTAGTCCTTACTCTTGTCCTTTCCCACCGACCATCAGAAGTCACTTGGAAGTGAAAAGATTCCTGTGTCTGTGCTGCCTGGACTTGGCATTGTCCCATGGTGGAAACTGGATGTCAGGAGAGCCAACAATTTCTTAGGTTTAGTCGCTTGCTTACACCAGGGGAGTAAGTGATTAAAACCTAGAGGGTTGTTTTCGTTTTGGTTCATTGTTACAATATTGACTATTCCTACACCAAGCAGCTTAGCTCTCAAGTTCATTTTAAAATTTCCACTTGGGTTTTCATTATATATTTATCTTTTTGTTGATACTTTCCGTATTTTATTCTGAGACATGTTTTTTCACTCATTTCAGGCATATTCATAATTGCTGGTCAAAGCATTTTTATGGTATCTTAAAAAAAAATCTTTGTCACATAATTTTAGCATCTTTTGTCATCTGAGGTTTGGCAATGATTGTCTTTTGTGTTCAGCTTGTGATCTTCCTGGTTGACAGTATTGAAATCATCACATGTTATGCAACTTTCTCTGACTGTGTACACAAGTGCCATCTACCTATTGTCCAGTGGCAATAAAAGCCCAAATTTCCCACTCAGCCAGAGAAGGGGAACTCCTCATCATTGCTGGGTGGGAATAAGAGTTTCAGCTCCCATATAGCCATCCACCGATATCTCTTTGGATGAGAGAGATGGGGGTTCCTTGTTACATTCCCAAACATGGCTTTCTCTGATACCAATGTGAGGGAGGTATGCCAAGGAGGGGTGAAAATCCAGGTTCCTTAATTTTTAGTCTTCTCTGATCCTATTCTGGTTGGGTGAGATGTTGGCGGGGGGGGGGGGGTGTAACTTCTTTCTTGGCCTGGTGGCTCAGACAATAAAGAATATGCTTGCAATGCAGGAGACCTGGTTTTGATCCCTGGGTTGGGAAGACTCCCTTGGAGAAGGGAATGGCAACCCACTCTAGTGTTCTTACCTGGAGAATCCCATGGACAGAGGATCCTGTTGGGCTACAGTCCGTAGGTTTTCAAAGAGTCAGACACGACTGAAACAGCTAAAGCTATATTGACCAGGAAAAGTAGAAATCTGTGCTCATCCTCTGGCCATTGGTGATTTGGGTCTGTGTGGTCCACAGTTTTCTGTGTTTAGTTAGTTTGTTTGTTGTATGTTTTGGGGATATTTGGCTGTAATGGTGCAGTCATTTCTAAAGGTTGCCAGTCTAGATGAGTTCCCAATTTCCTGGTCTTTGGATATAAAAAGGAAGATTTGTTTGGACCACTTATTTTCTGTGTCCATTGGTGCTTCCAAGTTATTGGATTCTTTGGCACACATTTTGGTTAACTGAGGCAAAATGAAAAGCTTTGTCATGTCTGTTCAGTTGCTAACTTATGCCCATCTCTATGCGACCCTATGGACTGTAGCATCCAGGTTGTTCTGTCCTTCAGTAATATCTCCCAGAGTTTGTTCAAATTAATGGCCATTGAATAGGTGATGTTATACAACCATCTCATCCTCTGCTGTCCCCTTTTCCTTTTACCTTAAATCTTTCCCAGGATCAGGGCCATTTCCAATGAATCAGCTCTTTGTATCAGATGACCAAAATATTGAAGCTTCAGCTTCAGCATCAGTCCTTCTAATGAATATTCAGGGTTGATTTCCTTTAGGGTTGACTGGTTTGATCTCTTTGCTGTCCAAGAGACTCTCAAGGGTCTTCTCCAGCACCAAATTCAGAAGCATCAATTTGTCGGTGCTCAGTCTTCTTTATGGTCCTACTCTCACATCCATACATGACTACTGGAAAACCATAGCTTTGACTATATTGACCTTTGTTGACAAAGTGATGTCTCTGCCTTCTATTATGCTATCTAGGTTTATTGTAGCTTTCCTTCCAAAGAACAAGCATCTTTTAATTTTGTGGCTGCAGTGATTTTGGAGTCCAAGAAAATAAAGTCTCTCACTGCTTCCATTTGTTTCCCTTTCTATTTGCAATGAAGTGAAGGGACTGGGTATCACAATCTTACTTTTCTTTTTTTTAACATTGAGTTTTAAGCCAGCATTTTCATTCTCCTCTTTCACTCTTATCAACAAGCTCTTTAGTTCCTCTTCATGTTCTGCCGTTAGGGTGGTCATCTGCATATCTGAGGTTGTTGATATTTCTCCCAGCAATCTTTATTCCAACTTGTGATTCATCCAGCCCAGCATTTGTGTAATGTACTCTGCATAGAAATGAAATAAGCAGGGTGACAATATACAGCCTTGTTGTACTCCTTTCCCAATTTTGAAGAAGTCCATTTTTCCATGTTTTGTTCTAACTTGCTTCATGACCTGCACACAGGTTTCTCAGGACACAGGTAATGTGTTCTGGTATTCCCATCTCTTTAAGTATTTTCCACAGTTTGTTGTGAGCCACACAAAGGCTGTAGCATAGTCAATGAAGCAGAAGTAGATGTTTTTCTGGAATTTCCTTGCTTTCTCTCTGATTCAGTGGATGTTGGCAATTTGATCTCTGGTTCTTCTGCATTTTCTAAACCCAGTTTGTACATCTGGAAGTTCTCGGATGTTATGTTTATTTTACACATAACATCCAAGATTTTTATACTAGCAGGCAGGATATATTTGTTTGCTTGCCTTATTTTCTACTATGCAGAATATGGAGAAATGTATCTGCTCTATCTTTCTGGAAGGAAGAGCCAACACAAAGTTTTGATTTTTTTTTTTTGTTTTCTTTTTAGTCAAAACTATTTATTCAGAGCAATTGTATTTAAATATAATAATTTACTCTTTTGTATGAAAAATTTAACATTATCATTTCATGCATGTTGAAGGATGCCAACATCCTTAGGGTAATTCCAAATGAATATAGTGAAAGCTAACAATTTGCAGAAGTATTTTATTTCTGTTATGCTATATATATATGTATATATATATATCATTTATTTATATATATTTTTTAAATGACTTCATAGAATATTTTCAATTCCTTTGTTAGCTCTATGTACTTTGCATGAGAGATAAAAAAGAAAATACTTCTTCCCTATTTGCGTCGATATTTATAATGAGAACAAAAGACTTCATCAGCATTTTATGGTCTATTTTAGAAGGTGAAGCACACCTTACTTCCATTTAGAATTATCTCACAACTAATCAGGTAAAAAATTGGAAATCTATTATGGAACTGAGCCAGATTTTCCTATTCATAGTTTCTTGCTTGAGACTACACAAATCTCCCTACTTTCTCCTGCCACTATTCAATTATAAGTGTAGTGACTTTCACCTTTTGAAATAAGAAATAAGGAAAACATTGCCACTTTAACAACAACAAAAAATGTTATTTTTGCTTTAATTCAGCAACATACTATAAATAACAGGTGCATCTAATTTGATTTAATTTAGAATAACTGGAACTCATTGAAAGATAAACTGAAGTTTTATAAATCAAATCCAAATGAAATGATAATATATGGAAAACTATTTTACCCTTTATGTATGAACACATAATTTCCACTTTTGTTTGGTATTTATTTGATACTTCAGTCCTTTGATCAGAACAGAGAAATGTGTGTTTAACTTGATCACACGTTTGAAAATCATTTCCAGCATGTTTTATGTGTGACTGGTGGAGTTTATTATGTACTTCTGAATGTGAATCAAAGTTTTAAAGCTAATAACTATAATAAAAATCATTATGCCTTTGACTTATCATAGTAATCATTGGTATTTTGGGCATTACCAGCACATAATATAAAGCAGAAAAAATATACAAATGCATAAAGACCTACTGTAGTGAAATATCTGACTACAGAACCTGGAGCAGGGATATATATTATATGCAACTTCATCTAGGCAAGTTTTCCTACCCCAGTTCCTGATTGTTGAAACAAGTTTCTGATGTATGTGGCTTACATATGCCTGTCAATGTTGAAAACATTTTACTTTTAAGACATATTTTCTACTCCCATCATTGTTCTAATGTTCATGTCACCACTGGAAAGAAATTTAATCATTTTAGGACTCAGCATCATCTGTCAATAGGAAGGTTTTATATAACCAATGAGACCTTCTTACTCTGTCTAGCAGTCTCTGATACCTATGGAACTCAGTCAAGGTAAGAATTTTTGACCTCTTTACATTGTAGCGCTTTTCAAGCTTATAAAACCTTTCATTCCTTTTGTGTAACAAATATTTTGTAACATTCCCAGCCTGGAATAACAGCCAGAGATACCAAAACAAACCTGCACAAGTCATTTCAGAAAAACCCACATGAATTTAACAGTGTACCAGTAAAATAGAGAAGGTTAAGGAGGAAGATAGTTGAAAGTAAAACAATGTGAATTCCAATAGCCAAATGTTACAGTAGAAAATATGACAGGCTGAAATGCTTACATCTAATTCTACAGTACCTATACAGAGGTGTGTGTTGTTCTGATGATGCAAGTATCACGAGCATTGTTGCTGTCAATGACATGACTCTACCAAATAGTGGTAAACTCAAAGGGCATCCGAACAGAATTAAATACAAATTATCCTTGGTTTTAGTCCGCTTTTGAAAATTCTATGTATATCTTAAAATTGTGCAAAAATATTTGACTATTAAGTACAAATTATTATCTTCTAGTCTTATTCAGCAATATTTCACACACATGACTAACAACTATTTGTTAAGATAGCCCACCATGATCACTGCAAGGTGTCCAGCAATATGTCCTTCAATTGATCCTCATCAGAAACTACTCACAAAACTCTAAAGTGTCCTTTGGGTAGCTGCACTAGCCCCTTCTGAAGCTATTATTCTAATGGGACACACAGTTTTCAATTCAGAGAGATTCTGGACAAAGGTATTAAAAAAAAATAGAAAAATTTAAATGAAACTGAATATCCAGGAAAAGAGTGTTTTTATTTTCCATCTTGTATGTGTTATCCATTTTAGAGTAGACTTCTATGTATCAGAACTTCCTAAATTGAATATCTAAATCTTCACTACATACAGTAGTTGTTTATATATTGTGTTAAATAAATTTCTGGTCATCCAAGTGTTAAAACCCCTTATAAAATTTCTCTGAAACACTGAGGACTCTTCTGTACTGGTCATGCCTCGAGGATGGAATTTAAACTAGTCTCATTTATCCAACATGATCTTTGAGCCTCCAACATAAGAGGAGAATCTACTTTAAAACATACTGCTTGCGGGGGAAAAAAATTAAAAGGAGAGTAAGAAGGAGAAAGAGAAGGAGAAGAAAAAGGAGGAGGAAGAGAAGTCATAATTAAAGGAGCTGCAGAAGGAGAAATAGCACAGAACACATGTGTGTATACATATGTATGTATATATCTGGTTAGAAAGATACATTTTCAAAATTATTTCTGAAAAGTACTATAGTGGAAGATTACACTTCCCCATAAAGACTTATGGGGAACAAACAAGTTTAAGACCTTCAGAATATGAAATGCTTTCTGAAGTGCCACACTAAGTTTATAATCACGAATCTGAATATTCTCTCACTCAATCCACACTCGTGTTTCTCCCTTACTTCAATCAACTGACTGAATCAGCAGCATATGAGGCCAGGGCACCTACTTGTTTCATCTTACTCATACACCAGCCCTTGGAAACCTGCTTTATATTCAGCAAGTAAAATATACTAGATTTAAAGTGATTCGTGTGTGTGTTTAGTCACTCAGTTGTGTCTGACTTTTTGAGACACCATGGACTGTAGCCCAACAGCATATGCTGTCCATGGAATTGACCAGGCAAGAATACTGGAGTGGGTTGCCATCTCCAGCTCCTGGTGATTTTCCTGACCCAGGGATTGAACCAGAGTCTTGCATCTCCTGCAATTTGGCAGGCAGATTCTTTACCACTATGCCTCCTGGGAAGCCCATTAAAGTGATTCCCAAAATGTTAAATCCAATGTCTTCTCCTTTGCTCAGAATATAGGAGCAGTATGCCAACTGTTTGTTCTCATTACCTGCCCCACTCCTGACAATGGTCAAGATGAAACAGTATCTCTGGGGCCAACACTTCTGATGAATGAAGATCCTAATCTATGCATCCTGACCTTTTAAAATTTTAAACACTTTAACCAGATTAAGTTGCTTAAAAAAGAGTTTATTAATCACAGTGTGCCTTATGTAAATAAAGTAGAGGGACAGAGTAAGCCTATTTAAAATTCTTGCAATGTAAAAAGCATGGAAAGAAAGTAGTAGGATGTGTTAAATTTCTGTAGCACATGTTAGAAAATACTGCATTTAAAAGAGACTGCAGATCTCCTAGCGGAAGGATAGAGATACTATCAATGAAATTGTACTGTCTTTTTCTCCACTTTCTTACTCACGTTTATATAATAGAACCTACTTACCTTGACTTGCCAGGGATGAGTGGCTGAGAGAAGGGAATAAGAAACTTGAAAGATGTTGAGCACTTTCTGCTTTGTGTTGCAATTTATTTCTTTCACTAACTTCCCAACTCTAAGAAAACTAAAACTTTTAATGATTATAGAGCAATATTTTCTTTCTGTACCAATTAACCCACATTTTTCTTTTTTTTCCACTGAGATCTTCAGTTTTGCATTTTTGCAACACCTTTGCTTCAAGGATCTCAAGGTATTATATAAAATATGTCAGTAAGTCTAAAAACTGTGGAATATATGGAGGTGGTAATGTGTGTATTTCTGTGCTTTCTAGAGATTCTCTTTACAATCTCTAGGCATTAAGATATACATATTTGAATGCAGAGTTCCAAAGAATAGCAAGGAGAGATAAACCCTTCCTCAGCGATCAGTGCAAAGAAATAGAGGCAAACAATAGAATGGGAAAGACTAGAGAACTCTGCAAGAAACTTAGAGATACCAAGGGAACATTTCATGTAAAGATGGGCTCAATAAAGGACAGAAATGGAAGCGACCTAACAGAAGCAGAAGATACTAAGAAGAGGTGGCAAGAATACACAGAAGAATTGTACAAAAAAGTTCTTCACGACCCAGACAATCATGATGGTGTGATCACTCACCTAGAGCCAGACATCCTGGAATGTGAAGTCAAGTGGGCCTTAGGAAGCATCACTATGAACAAAGCTAGTGGAGGTGATGGAATTCCAGTTGAGCTATTTCAAATTCTGAAAGATGATGCTGTTAAAGTGCTGCACTCAATATGCCAGCAAATCTTGAAAACTCGGCAGCTGCCACAGGACTGGAAAAGGTCAGTTTTCATTCCAATAGCAAAGAAAGGCAATGCCAAAGAATGCCCAAACTACTGCACAATTGCACTCATCTCAAATGCTAGGAAAGTAATGCTCAAATTTCTCCAAGCCAGGCTTCAGCAATATGTGAACCGTGAACTTCCAGATGTTCAAGCTGGTTTTAGAAAGGGCAGAGGAACCAGAGATCAAATTGCCAACATCCGGTGGATCATCAAAAAAGCAAGAGAGTTCCAGAAAAACATCTATTTTTGCTTTATTGACTATGTTAAAGCCATTGACTGTGTGGATCACAATAAACTGTGGAAAATTCTGAAAGAGATGGAATACCAGCCCACCTGAGCTGCCTCTTGAGAAACCTGTATGCAGGTCAGGAAGCGATAGTTAGAACTGGACATGGAATAACAGATTGGTTCCAAATCGGGAAAGGAGTACATCAAGGCTGTATATTGTCACCCTGCTTATTTAACTTATATGCAGAGTACATCATGAGAAACGCTGGGCTGGAGGAAGCACAAGCTGGAATCAAGATTGCAGGGAGAAATATCAATAACCTCAGATATGCAGATGACACCACCCTTATGGCAGAAATTGAAGAGGAACTAAAGAGCCTCTTGATGAAAGTGAAAGTGGAGAGTGAAAATGTTGGCTTAGAGTTCAACATTCAGAAAACTAAGATCATGGCAACCGGTCCCATCACTTCATAGCAGATAGATGGGGAAACAGTGGAAACAGTGGCTGACTTTATTTTTCTGGGCTCCCAAATCACTGCAGATGGTGACTGAAGCCATGAAATTAAAAGACGCTTACTCCTTGTAGGAAAGTTATGACCAACCTAGACAGCATTTTAAAAATCAGAGACATTACTTTGTCAACAAAGGTCCGTCTAGTCAAGGCTATGGTTTTTCCAGTAGTCATGTATGTATAGATGTGAGAGTTGGACTATAAAGAAAGCTGAGCACCGCAGAATTGATGCTTTTGAACTGTGGTGTTGGAGAAGACTTTTGAGAGTCCCTTGGACTTCAAGGAGATCCAACCAGTTCATCCCAAAAGAGATCAGTCCTGAGTGTCCATTGGAAGGACTGATGTTGAAGCTGAAACTCCAATACATTGGCCACCTGATGTGAAGAACTGACTCATTGGAAAAGACCCTGATGCTGGGAAAGATTGAGGGCAGGAGGAGAAGGGGATGGCAGAGGATGAGATGGCTGGATGGCATCGCCGACTCGATGGACATGGGTTTGGGTGGACTCAGGGAGTTGGTGATGGACAGGGAGGCCTGGCGTGCTGCATTTCATGGGGTCGCAAAGAGTCAGCCACGACTGACTGACTGAACTTAGCTGAACTGAGGCGTTATTTTTGGCTGTCTAAATCTCTGTAACCTCCCTCTCTCTGTCTCTCTCTCCCTCTCTCTCTCTCAATCTCTATTTTTTCCCTCAATCTATTCTGAATATGAGAAAGGAGAATGTAGATTCTAAAAAGGAAATACTCAGTCCCCAAATAGCCACACCTGATTCTTAAACTTGCTAATGTTTAACCCTTAATTGTATTCTTTCTTGCTGCAACCAAGTTTTAATCCCATGATTTCAACTGTAGCTTCAGCAGAGTTAAGTGTGGACACATACTGATTCAAAATAGAAAACTTGGCCTTCATCACTCCAATTAATTAGTACTACCCAAATGATCCTGGGTTTCCAAGTCCTTTATGGAGTTGTGCACCTTATTAAATTGCCAGGGAAAGTCCATATGCCTATGTTTAGAAATGGATTGTTTCCATGGTTCACTTGTCTTTCCATGTTTGATTTATTTACATTATTGCTTAAGGAAAGCAAGATACTGGTGACCTTAAAAGACTCTTGAATAGGTAGTATCCATTTTTTCAAGTAAGCAAAAATAATTCATTTTTATTAATCATACCAAAAGCCAAATCGGCATGTTACAAGTTTTACTCATAAGGTTTTTTTTTTTTTCCTCCTTGCAAAAAGTTTCAAGTTTTTGGCCTTACTTTTCAACAACATCCTACATCCTGCTAATTCATGCAGCTTTGTCAAATAAATCTTCTCATATCAGTGTTGCTTATTCATATAGTTTCTAATTATAACATAAATGCTTTTCTTCAATATTTCTTGCTTAGGACAATTCACAAAATTAAAAATAACAATGCTATCTAAATAGAGGAAAGAATAAAGATAGATACAAATTGTTTAAGGGCTATGTGACAGTTCAGAGTTACTCAGATTTATAATTAATTATACACATAGGGTTAAAAATTCTTATGATATAAGTTAATATTTTATAATAGAAGTCTATTGTCTATTCGATGCTAGAATTTAAATGCATATGTCCCTCCAGTCAAAGAGGGCTTCCCAGGGGGCTCAGTGACAAAGAATCTCCCTGCAATGCAGACAAGGGTGTGATCCCTGAATCAGGAAGATCCCCTGAAGGATGGCGTGGCAACCCACTCCAATGTCTTATCTGGAGAATCCCATGGACAGAGGAGCCTGGTGGGCAAAAGTTCATAGGGTCACAGAGTTGGACACAACTTAGCAACTAATATACACACACAATCAGTTTATCTAACACTGATATTTTGAAAAAATCATTTACTTAATTTGACAAAACTTACAACATTATCTACAGAAAGAAGGAAGAGATGGAGCCAAAAAGAAAGCAACATCTGGTTGTGGAGGTGACAGTGATAGAAGTCCTATGCTGTAAAGAACAATATTGAATAGGAACCTGGAAAGTTAAGTCCATGAATCAAGGTAAATTGGAAGTGGTCAAACAGGAGATGGCAAGGGTGAACATCAACATTTTAGAAATTAGTGAACTAAAACCAGCTTGAATGGGTGAATTTAAATCAGATGACCATTAAATCTACTACTGTGAGCAAGAATCCCTTCAAAGAAATGGAGTAGCCCTCATAGTCAACAAAAGAGTTGGAAATGCAGTACTTGGGTGCAGTTTCAAAAATGACAAAATGACCTCTGTTCATTTCCAAGGCAAGTCATTCAATATTGGAGTAATCTAAGTCAATGTTCAAACAATAATGCTGAAGAAGCTGAAGTTGAATGGTTCTATGATGACCTACAAGATTTTCTAGAATTAACATCAAAAAAAGGTGTCCTTTTCATGATAGGGAACTGGAATGCAAAAGTAGGAATTCAAGACATACCTGGAGTAACAGGCAAGTTTGTCCTTGAAGTACAAAATGAAGCAGGGCAAAGGCTAGCAGTTTTGCCACGAGAATGCATTGGTCATAGCAAACACCCTCTTCCAACAACGTAAGAGAAGACTCTACACATGGACATCACCAGATGGTCAATACAGAAATCAGATTGATTATATTTTTTGCAGCTGAAGATGGAGAAACTCTCTACAGTCAGTAAAAACAAGACCAGGGGCTGACTGGGGCTCAAATCATGAACTCCTTATTGCCAAATTCAGACTTAAATTGAATATAGAAGGGAAAACCACTAGGCCATTCAGGTATGACCTAAATCAAATCCCTTATGATTATACAGTGGAAGTGACAAATAAATACAATGGATTAGATCTGATAGACAGAGTGCCTGAAGAACTATGGAAAGACATTCGTGACATTGTATGGGAGGTTGTGATCAAGACCATACCCAAGAAAAACAAATGCATAAAGGCAAAATGGTTGTCTGAGGAGGCCTTACAAATAGCTGAGAAAAGAATTGAAGTGATACACAAAGGAGGAAAGGAAAGATATACCCATCTGGATGCAAAGTTCCAAAGAACAGCAAGGAGAGATAAGAAAGCTTTCTTAAGTGAACAATGCAAAGAAATAGAGGAAAACAATAGAATGGGAAAGACTAAAGATCTCTTCAAGAAAATGTGAGATAACAAGGAAATATTTCATGCAGAGATGGGCACAATAAAGAACAGAAACAGTATGGAACTAACGGAAGCAGATGATGTTAAGAAGTGGCAAGAATACACAGAAGAGCTATACAAAAAAGATCAGATAACCACAATGATGTGGTCACTCTCCTAGAGCCAGACATCCTGGAATAAGAAGTCAAGTGGGCCTTGTTAAGCCTCACAATGAACAAAGCTAGTGAAGGTGGTGGAATTCCAGTTGAGCTATCTCAAATCCTAAAAGACAGTGATGTGCAAGTGCTGCATTCATTATGCCAGCAAATTTGGAAAATTCAGCAGTGGCCACAGGACTGGAAAAGGTCAGATTTCATTCCAACCCCAAAGAAAGGCAATGCCAAAGAATGTTCAAACTACTGCACAATGGCACTCATCTCAAATGCTAGCAAAGTAATGCTCAAAATTCTGCAAGCCAGGCTTCAACAGTACATGGACCGTGAGAATCCAGATGTTTAAGCTGGATTTATAAAAGGCAGAGGAACTAGAGATCAGATTGCCAATATTTGCTAGACCATTGAAAAAGCAAGATAGTTCCAGAAAAAAAAAACATCTGCTTTGTTGACTATGCCAAAGCTTTTGACTGTATCGATCACAATAAACTGTGGAAAATTCTTCAAGAGATGGGAATACCAGACCACCTTACGTGCCTCCTGAGAAATCTGTGTCCAGATCAAGAAGCAACAGTGAGAACTGGATATGAAACAATAGACTGGATCCAAATTGGAAAAGAAGTATGTCAAGGTTTCATATTGTCACCTGCTTATTTAACTTCTATGTAGAGTGCATCATGTGAAATGCTGGGTTGGATGAAGCACAAGCTGAAGTCAAGATTCCAGGAGAAATAGCAATAATCTCTGATGTTCAGATGACACCACCCTTATGGCAGAATTCAAAGATGAACTTAAGATCTTCTTGATGAAAGTGAAAGAGGAGAGTGAAAAAGCTGGTTTAAAACTCAACATTCAAAAAACTAAGATCATGGCCTCTGGTCCCATCAAATCATGACAAATATCTGGGGAAGCAATAGAAACAGTGAGAGACTTTATTTCTCTTGGACTCCAAAATCACTGCAGATGGTGACTGCAGCCATGAAATTAAAAGACCCTTACTCCTTGGAAGAAAAGCTATGAGCAATCTAGGCAGCATATGAAAAAGCAGAGACATTGCTTTGCCAACAACAAGTCCATCTAATCAAAGCTATGCTTTTTTCAGTAGTCATGTATGGATGTGAGATTTGGACCATAAAGAAAGCTGAATGCCAAAAAATTGAAGCTTTCCAACTGTGGTGTTGGAGTAGACTCTTAAGAGTCCCTTGGACTACAAGAGATGAAACCAGTCCATCCTAAAGGAAATCAATCCTGAATATTCATTGGAAGGACTGATGCTGAAGCTCCAATACTCTGGCCACACGATGCAAAGAACTTACTCAATGGAAAAGACTCTGATTCTGGGAAAGTTTGAAGGCAGGAGGAGAAGGAGATGACAGAGGATGAAATGGTTGGATGGCATCACCCACTCAATGGACATGATTTTGAGCAAGCTTCAGGAGTTGGTGAAGTACAGGAAGCCTGGTGTGCTTTAGTCCACGGGGTCGCAAAGAGTGGACACAACTGAGTGACTGAACTGAACTGATGACATCATCTAAACGGAGCCTGATGTGTAAGTAGTCTTATGTCATATAGTGATCAAATATAAGTGGAAAAGAACATCAGTTATGGGTTCCCTTGAATTACGTTCTCTTAACTTGAGTTTCATCTGCTGCTATAGGAAAAAGGAATAAAGCTTTAGATAAGGCCTGATGACATTTGAATGATTTTGTTTATGGTCACAAGTTGCATACTCCTCCAAATACAAAAATATTTTCCAAATGAAGGCTGTACAAATTTCAGAATTTTATTTGTGTATGTAGTATATGCATGTGGATGATTTCTCTTATCTTTAATGCAATGATTGACTATCTCTACCTGTCACCAGAGCTTATGGTGCTTTAGTATACTTGACTGATGTAATATTAAAAATGGCAATCTCATAAAAAGTATAAAAATAATCTGAATACTTTGGTTCTTTCTCCTATTTCTTTAGTAGTAGTAGTACACAATCCATAACTGTCCTAAACTACTATGATCTCTTGTGAAAAGAAAAGTATTTCTAATGGGTGAATCAGGTAAAAGATAAAAGCTGCTTGATGCTATAAAATGGCATCAGAATGTATATTCAGGCATTAAATTTACTAAACACAGAAAATATAAACGGATAACAGTGGGAAAAGGGAAACCAAGACATCTTACATTACCACAAAGAACTACAGCTTTAGTGTTAATTCTTCCTTACAACATGCCCACTGAGATACAGTAATTTGATCCTGAGTGCCTCTTACAACGAAGGTGGAATATAAGTAGCAATGGATATGATCAATGGCAGCCTCTGTCATATTATTTCTGCCCACATACAATTGTTTCAAAGAACAGGATGTGCTAACTTCGAATGAACTTTTAAGATGCATAAAGCACGGACATTTGAAATTAATGTTAAAGGAGAATTTATTTTCAAGAAAAAGCAAGTGTTAGAACCAAGACCTAAATCATACAAAAAGTTGGCCTTTTTAAAGCACAGACAAGAAAACTGCTGTGAATTGGCTTCCTACAGAGAGTGATATATCTGAAAAAATATTTACAGTATACACAGTTAGTATCTGCTAAATATTATAGTAGTTGTATTATTAAAACACTCTAAGTAGAGTGGAAGTACAGAAAGGAAATATCACATTTTATGTGTATGTTAGAATATTCTAAACAGTTATCAAATCCCACCGAGCTGCATCTTCCAACACTGACTGACTTAAAATATGCGAGGAATCACACTGATATCACCTAATTTACCAATGGTCAGAAAAAATTTTCAATTCATTGATTCCATGCCAAAGAAAGTATCTACTTTTTGTCAAGATATCTACTTTCCCATAGAGAACAAAATGAAAATCAAAAAGATCTGTAGGGGGAAACTTTTTATGTTGACAGTTCTAGGACATGCTTGATTTTCTTTCAACCTTTAATACGAAGAGATCCAGCAATGTATGACAGGTGTAACTCAGCTAATTAAAGAATTTAATCCTACCATCTCATAAATCAATATTCAGGAAATGTTTAGACTATATTTGAGAAATCTATTCATAAATCAACTTCTATTTTGCTTGCAAAGTAAAACTAACCAATATTTCTTCTGGTGTGTTGAAAACTACATGCTAATGAGTGATAGTTTAAATACTTTTGGATAGTGGGAAAGTTAATTTATTTTATCTAGAGAAAACTGAATAACAACTACTGTAATATGTTATATAGAAATACTGAAAAACCCTAAACCAAGGGTCAGCAAACATATTCAGTAAAGGGCCAAGCAGTAAACTCTTTAGGTTTGTAGCCCAGGAAGGGAAACTGAAACTCTTATGTAGGCACTTACATAACAAGAGATTCAAAAACATATTCCCTTTTCTTTCCAAAAAAAACCCAACAGTTTACAGTAGGTATTGATTCTGAAAACAGCATTTACAGTTTTCTTTTTTTTTGCCCTTTGTCATTCTGTTAAATATCTCTCCACCCCAATATACATGGGGTTGTGTATATCTATTTATAATTCTGCAGTTTGTCTTTATTTATGAGAACTGAAGAAAGAAAAAATAAATATATTTTTAATTACAGATGATAGATATTTTTGCCTAACTTTAGTTACTCTTGTCAGGGTTCCTTGTGTTACAGTTGTGAGAGACCACAAGAGGACAATCAGCTAGAGTAAGTGCTAGTTTAATAATTGATACTGTTAGTAAATACATTATGAAAATTTTACAATAACCACTTTAAGATGAGCTTTTAAAAATATATTGTTTATCTCATCTGTATTAAAAGAAATAAGTAGACCTTTCAGTACTAAAGTGATTCTCTGCATTTAATTTTCTCAAGTATTTTTGATACTTTGAAACTCACCTAATCTTTGGAGGGTATCATTTCATTGTGGGTGAGGTGTGCTATATTTCTTGTTTACTTAAATAACATGAAAGACTTAGAATAGACATATAAATTCAAAGTCACTAAAATTTGCCAGTTGAATGAGCTTCATAGTTTTAATGTGTTTTATTCCATGCAGTTGCCTTAACTAAAGTTGAAATTATACAGTAAGTGAAAAGATATGCTTTTAAAGCATTCAGTTTATTTTTAAAAACTGACATTTTAAGATTAACTGCTTGGGTACGATTGTGGACAACTGGCCTTTCTAAATAATAGGTTTTCTTTCCAGAATTATTTTTGGATTATTGGAATAAACTTTTGAAAATAATTTATTAGAATTTATAATTGAAAAAATTAAATTTGCTTTGTTCCAAAAGATACTGACCATAAGAAACTTCATCTTTCTGTTTGCCTTTTATAGTATGTGTTCTTTCTACCTTCGGAAATATATTTTTACATAATTGAACAGAGGCTTTTAAATAGCCATGTGTGTGCATTAGTTGCTCAGTTGTGTCTGACTCTTTGCGACCCCATGGACTATAGCCCACCAGTCTCCTTTGTCCATGGAATTCTCCAGGTAAGATTACTGGGGTGGGCTGCCATGCCCTTCTCCAGGGGAATCTTCCCAACCCAGGGATCGGACCTGGGTCTCCTGCATTGCAAGCAGATTCTTTACCATTTGAGATACCCAGGGACACCTTTAAATAGCCATAGGTAACTGCAAACAAAAAGACATAAATTGTTAAGGACCCACCTAATGATTGGTGATATTAATAAATGCAATATTAAAAAATTCCAAGAAAAAATAAAATAGGTTTTATTTAAAGTCCACTTTAAAATACTGCCTTCCTGAAATTTTAGTTTAAGTAAATTATTACCCTCTAAGCTTTACAATTCGAAACAGTATTTATACTTTTAATAGACTATGGGGTTCTTAAAAACATATGTTTGCAGGTGTTTGTTCCTGTTTTGATTGATTTTCTAGAAAGCATAATGCCTCCATACTCTGTATCCTTTTCTTCCTTTCTGGCATATTTGGGGGTTCTTTTTCACAATTTCTGAAAAATCTGCCTCTTATTGATGTCTGCAGCCCTTGTCCTGCTAGCGTTTATGAAAAGTGTCTAAATAATTGATGCTTTTGAACTGTGGTGTTGGAGAAGACTCTTGAGAGTCCCTTGGACTGCAAGGAGATCCAACCAGTCCATCCTAAAGGAGATCAGTCCTGGGTGTTCATTGGAAGGACTGATGTTGAAGCTGAGACTCCAATACTTTGGCCACCTGATGCGAAGAGCTGACTCATTGGAAAAGACCCTGATGCTGGGAAAGATTGAGGGCAGGAGGAGAAGGGGATGATAGAGGACGAGATGGTTGGGTGGCATCAATGACTCAATGGACATGAGTTTGGGTGAACTCTGGGAGTTGTTGATGGACAGGGAGGCCCGATGTTCTGCGATCCATGGGGTCGCAAAGAGTCAGACACAACTGAGCGACTGAACTGAACACATAGAAAGGACTTAATACATTATTTATTGTGGAAGCAAGAAGTTGAATGAATGATGCAACATTAAATTTCAAGGTAAAAATAAAATCTGTGCAGAAAGGAAACAATATTTGGCAGAAATACAAGTAAGATGTTGCTGCAGATGATAATATATTGTTTTTTGTTTTATTTGGGGTTCGTCATCTTTTCAGCAAAATGGGAAGAGAAGGTGATAAAAATATAGATTGTTCTATTAGGCTCTAGAAGAGAAAAAACTGTGATGTGTATAGTGAATTCCTTGAATTCCTTGGCCTACGCTCCTTACTCTGCTCTCACCTACACCAGCTCCCAGGCTGAAATCCCATCACAGCTGGGCTCATAAAATTAGACAGTTTCTAACAGGGATATTTCTAAGGCATCTTGTATATTTTGTTGTCTGGTTAACATCTTCACTGGGATATCTAGAGGGCATTTCAAATTTTATATCATAATAATTAAATTCTTGCTACCCCACTCAGATTGCAAACTTACTCCTTCCTATTCTGCCACATCCCAATATTTAGCAAT
Source organism: Okapia johnstoni (assembly GCA_024291935.2). Taxonomy (NCBI): domain Eukaryota; kingdom Metazoa; phylum Chordata; class Mammalia; order Artiodactyla; family Giraffidae; genus Okapia; species Okapia johnstoni. The sequence goes on along the minus strand of CM044311.1, from coordinate 36,090,627 downwards.
TTCATTTTTTAGTTTTTGGATCAAAAACATCACATATGTCTTTGACACTGAATACCTATTCAGTCAGTAAATCTTTTGTTTGCTTTAATATTTTTCTTAGATCTGACTACGCATCTTTTCCACTACCACCTCCTGAGTCTACAGTACTTTTATGGGTTGAACTCTGTCCCCTCCAGATTCCTATGTTGGAGCCCCAACCCCAGGTACTTCAGAATATGGCTGTATTTGGGAATAGGGCCTTTGAAGATTTGACAAAATTAAGTTGAGATAATTAGTCTGGGCCGTTCAGTTGGACTGGTGCCCTTATAAGAAAAGAAGATAAAACACACAAAGAGACACCAGGGATGTATGAGCACAAAGAAAAATCCTTGGGAAAACACAGCTAGAAAGTGGCCATCTGCAAGCCAAGGGAAGGGCTTCAGAGGAAACCAGACCTGACAACACTTTAATTTTAGACATCTATCCTCTGAAACTGTGAGAAAATAATTTTTTGTTATATAAACCAACCAATCTGTTGTTGTGGGGAAAATAGCATGTGGCTAAATGGCGCCAGTAAGGCTGTCTCACCCCCTGCTCTCACGCCCTGTCACCCCACAATCTGTAAACAATGATTTTGCATAGTTATGTAATAGCTGAGGTCACTTATACCACTGTGCATGCATTTCACATTATACTTGCTTGACCACAGGCCACTTTTTTTCTGTACAAGTATATAAGTCCCACCTGAGGAAGCCCCCTTTACGGTTGCCTGGAGAGAATAAACATGTATACGGTTCCTACACCTCCTCAAGTTTTCTTCCAGCTTTCCTGCCTACCACCTTGCCTACCCTGGGTTCAGCAAACTGTGAAACAGTGAGACAATGGTATTTTGTTATAGCAGCCCTAGAAAACTAATACAGACACTATTATCTCTTACCCAACTGTTGCAATGGTGCCTGCTGCTTCTGTTTTTCTGGAACTCTCTTATTACTCACCACACAATATCTACATTTATTCTTTCAAAACAAATTTTAATACAGGACTTTTCAGCTCAAGAGGGTGCAAGTATTTCCCATCTCACTCAGAGTAAAATACGTAATTTATTCCTTTGAATGGCTGGTGTTTTTAATCTTTCCCAGATCTACTTCTCTGGCCAAGGCTTCTTCCAGGACCCCCTCCTCTACTTACACAAACCACAATGGATCCCTAGTGTAACCAAGGAGTACCCTACAGGGCCTTCCCAAGACAGATCCCCCCATGCCCTCTGCCTGCCTCTTCTTGTTTATAGAAAAACATTAGCTTCCTAGGCCTTTCCAAGTTCCAAAAAATGCATTTAATTAGAGAAGGGAGAAAATGCAGACATAAAGGAAAAGAGTTAAGCAAGACAAAATAATAGTTCAGCCACTAAACAAAGTCAAGGACCTTCACATTCTCTTCAAGGGCCACAGATAATCTTCTGAGCCAAGTCCTCTGAGCTGTTCAGTAGATATTGAAAACCCCACCTGGTGGAACAAGTTAACTGTATGCTGCCCATAGCAGGTAGACCCCCACTCTGGATGGAACTAGAAGTTGATGATTTTGATTCCCAATTATCTCACCACTGATTAATCAGAAAAATGTCCACAGGCTGATCACACACACCACAACCCCTCTCACCTCATCTTTAGAAGCTTTTCCCTGAAAGCCGTTGGGGAATTTGGGTCTTTTAAGCACTAGTTGCCTGGAATACTTGCTTGGGACTCTCCAATAAATGACACTTTCCTTAACCAAAACCTCACATCAGTAGATTGACTTTACTGTGAGCAGACAATGGTTTGGTTCAGTGAAGTGAAGGGAAAGGCACTCAGTCGTGTCTGACTGTTTGCGACCCCATGAACTATACAGTCCATGGAATTCTCCAGGCCAGAATACTGGAGTGGGTAGCCTTTCCCTTCTCCAGGGGATCTTCCCAACCTAGGAACTGAACCCAGGTCTCCCTCATTGCAGAAGATTACTTACCAGCTGAGCCACAAGGGAAGCCCAAGAACACTGGAGTGGGTAGCCGATCCCTTCCCCAGCAGATCTTCCACACCCAGGAATTGAACTGGGGTCTCCTGCATTACAGGTAGATTCTTTATCAACTGAACTATCAGGGAAACCCTTTGGCTCAGTAATGCTAGCTATTATTTTAATACATCTAGCATGCTTTTGTCTCAGGGCCTTTGCACATATGGTTCTATCTGCTTTTAACTCTTTCCCCACAGTTTTCCATACTCTGCACCTTGACCTTCTTTCATATTTGTATTCTAATATAAACTTATCTAAGAGACCTTTCCTGACAACTCTCTTTAAAATAATAGCTACCTTTCTATACCACTTCACATTTTATACTTTTTTCCAGTTCATTAACTTCACAGCAAAAATATTTACGTGTGTCTGGACTCTTCCATCACCAAACATAAGCTGCATTCCCAATATTGGGTGTAGTTGATAGCATATAGGGTAGCTCAGCAGTCAAGAATCTTCCTACTATATAGGAAATGCAGGTTCCATCCCTGGGTTGGGAAGATCCCCTGGAGAAGAAATGGCAACCCACTCCAGTATTCTTGCCTAGGAAATTCCATGGACAGAGAAACCTGGTAGGCTAGAGACCATGGGGTCTCAAGAGTCAGACATGACTTACCACCACAAATACCATTGTCAAATACATAAATTATCCAAATAGTTTCTTAAGAACAAATATCAATACAGATCACAGTGTTTATTCTTTGGCCTATTTCTCTTAGTTGTTAAGGCTGCCCTTACTTCTGTAGTCTGATTACTAAGTAGTTTTTTTCCCCTCCTATTACCATTTTTTCTAGTGTTGAGTTTCATGCTTTTACATAGTCTTTTTTTTTTTTTCCTTCTGTAGCAATTTAGAATCTGTTCCTGGTATTGCTTGTCTCCTCAGTCACAATTACTTGTAACTGTAAAATATGATCTTAACTCTCATTCATTTATCTAAAATTTATTTTGTAACAATGTTTATCATCAAAATAGTTATTTCAGTTCTTCTCCTTTTGGCTATTTTTGTTGTTGCTATTGTTGCCTGTTTCTTTTGTTTTCTTCAAAAGATACCAAGTATTTGACTGGACAGAAAAGGAGGAGAGACTGGAGATAGCTAACTGAAATACAATATATTCCTTTTCTCTCTCTTCATCCAATATCATCTGATATAACCTATCTTTCAAACATTTCAATTTCCTCATGCTGCTTCTAGCTCAAGATTGTTTCCAACATCCATCACTTTTGGCACATGTCTCCTTACTCGTATTTAGCATCCCTTAAAGGAAATATAAAAGTGTTGCACATACAAAACTTGTGTCTAATCCTAAGAAGAAATCCGAGAGATGATTATTTAGTTTAAAGATAACAATTGTGAAATACTTGGTGCAAGTAAATATACTGTGTGATGTAGGTCTGACCTGAGGCTGACACCTATTTCCTGTTTACATTTCAGTGTCTCCTGAAATTGAAATTTTATTACAAAACTAAAGTGAAACTTAGAAATGAACTTTTGCTGAAAATTAAATTCTTAGCCTATCAAAAGTAGCAAATGTTTTGCTGGTATTACTGTATTCTGATCTCCTGCTTTCATAATAACAAATATGAATCATTTTTATCCAATTTATTTGGTTTCAGATTTCAAATAATGTTGCATCCTTGTAACCGCATTATATCACTGAGTTTTACACATGGATGATAAAAAATAAAATAGCTTACATAAGTGGCAAGTTAAAAATATCTCTTAGAAGTTAAAATTTAAATTTTCAGATTGAAAGCTCAGCCACATCACACACAATATGACAAATGAGTTTCATAATTAATCGCCCACAAAATTATGACAACCACAGCAGCCAAAATATAAGACTCCTAGAAAAAAGACTCCTAAGTAATTCAGGGCATGACCGACTTCGCATATTACATTAGTTTCCTAGTGCTACTGTAACAAATTATATCAAATTTAATGACTTAAAACAGCACAAATTTATTTTCTTAGAGTTCTGAAAGTCAGAAGTCTCTAATCACAGTGTCAGTAGGTTGCATTCTCTCTAGATGCTTGAGGGAAAAATTGTTTCCTTGTCTTTTCCAGTTCTTCCAGGCTGCCTGTATTCCTTGACTCCTAGTTGCTTCTTAGCATCACTACAACTTTGAGTCCTAGCTTCTAATACCAACTGACTCAGCTGCCTCATTCTTAAAAGAATGCTAGTGATTACATTGGGTCCACTTAGATAATCTAGGAAAACTGTATCTTCAATCCTTACCTTAATCCCTCATACCTGCAAAGTCATTTTTACCATTGAGGTAACATATTCACACGCTCCAGGCAGTGGAAGGTAGCTGTCGTAGGGAAGAGTATATTCTGCCCACCACACATGCAAATAAAATTTGAATATACACACACATGTGTATGTGTAACTGTTTATGGATATATATCAAATTGCCCCAATGAAGCACTGGAGATATTCAGTTGGTTCTTTCCCAAAGAAAGACAATGCAAAAGAATGTTCAAACTACCGCACAATTGAACTCATCTCACACGCTAGTAAAGTAATGCTCAAAATTCTCCAAGCCCGGCTTCAGCAATACATGAACCGTGAACTTCCAGATGTTCAAACTGGTTTTAGAAAAGACAGAGGAACCTGAGATCAAATTGCCAACATCTGCTGTATCACTGAAAAAGCAAGAGAGTACCAGAAAAACATCTATTTCTGCTTTATTGACTATGACAAAGCCTTGAGTGTGTGGATCACCATAAACTGTGGAAAATCCTGAAAGTGATGGGAATACCAGACCACCTGACCTGCCTCTTGAGAAACCTGTATGCAGGTCAGGAAGCAACATTTAGAACTGGACATGGAACAACAGACTGGTTCCAAATAGGAAAAGGAGTACATCAAGACTGTATATTGTCACCTTGCTTATTCAACTTCTATGCAGAGTACATCATGAGAAACGCTGGGCTGGAAGAAACACAAGCTAGAATCAAGATTGCTGGGAGAAATATCAATAACCTCACATATGCAGATGACACCACCCTTATGGCAGAAAGTGAAAAAGAACTAAAGAGCCTCTTGATGAAAGTAAAAGAGGAGAGTGAAAAAGTTGGCTTAAAGCTCAACATTCAGAAAACTAAGATCATGGCATCTGGTCCCATCACTTCATGGCAAATAGATGGGGATACAGTGGAAACAGTGGCTGACATTATTTTTCTGGGATCCAATATCACTGCAGATGGTGATTGCAGCCATAAAATTAAAAGACACTTACTTCTTCGAAGGAAAGTTATGACCAACCTAGACAGCATATTAAAAAGCAGAGACATTGGTTTGCCAACAAAGGTCTGTATAGTCAAGGCTATGGTTTTTCCAGTGGTCATGTATGGATGTGAGAGTTGGACTGTAAAGAAAGCTGAGAGCAGAAGAATTGATGCTTTTGAACTGTGGTGTTGGAGAAGACTCTTGAGAGTCCCTTGGACTGCAAGGAGATCCAACCAGTCTATCCTAAAGAGATCAGTCCTGGGTGTTCATTGGAAGGACTGATGTTGAAGCTGAAACTTCAATACTTTGGCCACCTGATGCGAAGAGCTGACTCATTGGAAAAAACCCTGATGCTGGGAAAGATTGAGGGCAGGAGGAGAAGGGGATGACAGAGGATAAGATGGCTGGATGGCATCATCGACTCGATGAACATGGGTTTGGGTGGACTCAGAGAGTTGTTGATGGACAGGGAGGCCTGGCGTGCTGCAGTTCATGGTGTTGCAAAGAGTCAGACACAACTGAGCAACTGAACTGAACTGAACAGCTGCATAATGGAGTACTAGCAGATAAAAATGTCAAAAATGGACAATCTTTTTTGGGAGTTCTATACAAAACATTTTGCATTCTTCTTAGAACCAGCTAGTCTGTAAAAGATTTTCTGTTTTCTTTTTTTTTTTCTCTGACAGTCTCATTGACAATTTTCTTATTTGTACTAGGAGGATTTTAGTGTTGCCTGCTAGGCACACTGGGTAGTCAGACACATTGGTCACTGTCTGATATTGATTAAATTTCACTATATCAAAACTCATAGTATATCTCAGCTCCTGGATTTCAGCACATCACCATGTTGAAGCTACTTCAACAATCTTGTCATTTCAATTTTTCACACTTTTTCATTTGTTTGTTATTTTGACAATCATATACCGCAACACATACCAATAGGTAATATTGTAGAAAAATATGAAAAACTTCAGCATCAAAATTGCTCAACTTCAAGTCATAGATAAAATCACTTTAAAATAACAGTGATTTAGGAGTATTTCAAAATCATTTATTTGATAAGCTTTCCTTATTTATTATACTAAATTTTTACCACTCTCTTATTAGTGGAGAGGAACACTTTCAACTTGAATGTAAATGTCTCTTCTTTCCACTCCGTCTTATGTTTATTTAAAAGTTTCACAGTTTGGCAAACTATAGTCAGGCCAATTCTCCCCATGACCCCTTATTTAAATATTGACCATGGCTGTTTTTCCACTATAGAGACAGAGTTAAGCAATTGCAACAGAGACCATCTATCTAAATAGTTTCTATCTGGTCCTTTACAGAAAATTTTGCTGATCCGTTTTTAAACGGATCAGCAGTGAGTAGGCAGTGATGTGTTTTAAGGCATTTAAACTGTATTTGTTAGACACACTTTATATATATATATATATATATATATATATATATATATATATATATATATATATAGACAGCATATTAAAAAGCAGAGACATTACTTCGCCAACAAAGGTCCATCTAGCCAAGGCTATGTTTTTTCCAGTACTCATGAATGGATGTGAGAGTTGGACTATAAAGAAAGCTGAGTGCCGAAGAATTAATGCTTTTGAACTGTGGTGTTGGAGAAGACTCTTGAGGTTCCCTTGGACTGCAAGGAGATCCAACCAGTCCATCCTAGAGGAGATCAGTCCTGGCTGTTCATTGGAAGGACTGATGTTGAAGCTGAAACTCCAATACTTTGGCCACCTCATGCGAAGAGCCTACACTTTTGAAAAGACTCTGATACTGGGAAAGATTGAGGGCAGGAGGAGAAGAGGACGACAGAAGAAGAGATGGTTGGATGGCATCACCGACTCTATGGACATGGATTTGGGTAGACTCAGGCAGTTATTAATGGACAGGGAGGCCTGGAGTGCTGCAGTTCATGGGGTCGCAAAGAGTCGGACACGACTAAGTGACTGAACTGAACTGATATACATATCTTATATTTGATGCCAAGTTCTAATTTATTAGTACAACACCTAGTAGTAAAAACAGCTTAATGTAGTTGAATACTCTTAAGCCCAAGCTATCAATCAGGCAAGTGGCAAATTTGTATCTATTCCTATCTGCACCACTGTATCATCATTTCAGCTCTCATGATCTGCACAGATGTAGAGAATGGACTTGTGGACATATTGGGGGTAGGAGAAGCTGGGAGGAATTGAGAGAGTAGTATCAACAGTTATATACACTATCATGTGTAAAATAGACAGCTGGTGGGAATTTGGTGTATAACACCAGGAGCTCAACTCAGTGCTGTGAGATAACCTAAAGGGGTGGGATTAGGAGGTGAGAGGGAGAATCAAGATGGAGAGGATAAATGTATACATATAGTTGATTCATGTTGTTGTACAGCAGAAACTAATACAACATAGTAAAGCAATTATAAAAAAAAAATCTGCTCTGATCCTGTCTAGGTTTGATTGGGAAACAGAATAACTTTTGACAAGAGATAGAGATGGAGATAGAGATATGGTAGAGGTAGGGATAGAGGTAGAGGTAGAAATAGAGATAGAGATGACATAGATATATATTCTACATTACCCTCCATTTCCTCTTGAGAATCAGGTTGAAACCAATATTGTCTTTCAAATATACTGTTACACATCCACTTTGTAATCCTCTGACTATTGCCATAGTAAGCCAATATATACCTTATAAAACTCAAAGCTAATGTTTTCACTTCTCTTTGCTTAAAACTCTTGAGTGGGTTTTGTTGCTGTTAGGATAAAATTAAAATGATGAGGATGACCTACAAGCTTCTGAACCTGAAACCTACTCACATTTCACTCCTCACTCAACTATGGTTAAGGTACACTGTCTATCTATTACTTCCTAGAATAATCTAATCTCTTTTTACTCCTTAGAGTCTTCTTTCTGCTAATGCTTCAGGTCTTAAATTTCAGTGAAGGAAAAGTGCTTTATTTTATTGACCAATATGCATTAAATCACTCCAGTGATTTTTCTCATAACATTCTATTATTTTCCTCCACAGCACTTAATATAATTTATAATATTGTTTATATGTGTCTGTTTCTTTATTTAATGTCAATATCCCCCAGGAGACATCCCACAGTAGACCATAAACTTAACAAGGAAAAAACCAAGTCTGGCCAACACTATCCCCAACTCCTTGCCAAGACCTGGAATAAGGCACAACAGCTAGCTGATATTCAATAAATAATTCTTGAATATTTCTTTGTTATAGTTATCCAGTGTTTTCTGGTTTTACTACTTTATGTTTGATGTTTTGGAAATTGTTTTCATTCCTCAGAAAATTTCTATCCTTTTTATTTTTGGACTTTGTCATCTGCTTAGCTTTCAGAATGGCCTTCTCAGCCCATGTGAACTATTGGCTATCTTAGAAACCCTGCCACTACATGTTAACTGTATCTATGTTTGTCAGGTCACTTAGTACAAATTAGAGATATATTACAGAGTCAGAGATATATTTCTACTTTTCTCTCAGTAAAGCTACTGAAATCACACCCAAAGAGCACAATTGAAATTATTTCTCAATTGACTTGTTTGAAAGAAAGACAAAAATAAAAGCAGTTAGTCTATTATAGTCCAGAACAACAGACAGATTCTCATTCTGATTCATCCATTGAGTAGACGTAGTACAAATTTGCTAGTCACTTATAAAAGAGAAGAGAGATGAGGAAGAAAGACCAGTATATATAGTGGGCCTATTAACTTTGGCATAATCACTCAGACCAAAAAAATTGTTACTCTAATTAATACCTGTAGATACGGCAACATACATTCAATAATTACAGTACTCCAAGGTAAATCTCTACGGCTAACAAATAATAAATTATAAATATGAAGTATAAAGAATAAATAAAATATAAATATATATGTTATATAAATGATATATACAATTATTTTATATAAATAAAATATATATAATATAATATTTTATATTATAATACTTATAAAAGAAATTTAATTTTATGATTCTTACTTATTTGCTTTATGCCAGAGAGCAAGTTCTAATAAGGTAAGGATTTTTATTTACATTGTGTACTTTTATATCCAAGGTCAGTGGAACAATAACTGGTACATAGTGGATATTCACTGTTTTTATTGAATTATTGAATCAATACTATTTTTGACATATTTAATATTTTATCTGTTTCAAAGGAAAAATCTTGTTAGCTAGGAGAAAAATTAAGCTTCACAAGTCAACAAACAAACCCCCTTTTTTCATAACTCTATTTAGAACATTTCTCACACAAATTAATTTCAATTTTAGAGCAACCTGAAACAAGTTGAAAATGTAATTTATGAGCCTAACACTAAGTTTTCCTTTGTTTCCACAAAGTAAAATATTCCTGAAATCTATCAGTATGATTTAAAGTTTAAATAATCTGAGAAGAATGCCAACTTTTCTAGAAACTATGAACTTCAATAATTATTTTGATTCCCTCCTTTTCACTGAGTTCCGGTGTCTTTATCTAGATTTGGGTGATCCGAGGACAAAGAAGAGGTATTTTCACATCTTCTGTTTAAAATGTTTCCCTGAATCTCTTAAGCAATGGCATTTCAAATGGAATTCTTACCCACACAAGTCCTATAAATAAACTGTGCCTATAAAGTGCCAATATGACTTCTTGAACAGTAAAAAAAATGACTTTTTTGTATGACACAACGTTTTTCAACGTGGAAAAAAAAATGCTTTGCAGTCCTCAGAGATGTTACTACTATGTTAATAATTCAGAAAGCACTCAAGTGATAGAATCCATTAAAAAAGTGTCCTCTTTTTGCCAAGGTATGGATTGGAGAGAATTTTAACAGTCAAACATGAACAAAGAAAATGTATGTGACAATATCAGAAGATAAAGATCTCTCGGACGTAAGAATAAGATAAATACACCGAGATGAGTAGGTAGGACAGGTATTCCTGAGTTTCTGTCCTGGATGCTGATGAGGGATGAAAGAACACAGGAGCAGCCACAAGGGCTATGGCTCACCACCCAAAAGTGGAATCCAGAAGTTAGGCAGTTAAATCCCTTTGAACTGAAAATTGTGTTCCTAGTTATTTCAGAAACTTTGCTACAAGTTATTTTACCAACGTTTGTCTCTACAGTACATTCTGGGCCTCAACTCCCCATCTTTGGTGATAAGAATGTGTCTTTCTATCTGGTATCAAGAGGGCATCTTTCTCACAAGGTTTTTACCTCCTGCTTTCAGGAAGACAAAGGATAGTTCAGAGAACCCTTTTTGTACCTGCTGTTTTCTAAGTGTCTTTAGCTCAAAATAATCTTTATGCCATAGTGACATATTTTAGGGTGACAAATTCCATCACCTTTCAACCCATAGCACAACATATTCACAGGTCCCAGTGATAGGGGACATTTTTGGGGAGTGCTACTATTCTTTTTATCAACACTGGTAAAGCTGAAGGTTTGACATATGTTACTCTCGAATTGTACTTTTTCTGTGAATGCTTTATTTATGGTTTTTGCTATTTTATTAGAGAGTTGATATCTTTCTTCTTGATTTCTAAATGTATCTTTTAAATATATGTTAACCCCATTATACACCTTTTTCTTGAAGTTTTTCATTTACCTTTTAGTTCTGTCATATACTTAACTCTTCTAAATATGGTTCTATACATTGATTTCCACTGCTTTTAATTATACTTTTGATTACTCATCTCTAGTTTTCCCTTTATTTCCATACATAATATCATAATAGTTCTTATTTTCTTCCTATTTTTAATCATTTTCTTCTAATTTCTATTAATTCTATAGTAAAGTCTTCATCCAGAACACATAATTATTGTAAATTTCCAATGGTCGCACAGCAATGTTTTCTTTATGAATAAAGCATTTGCATAGGTAGATAATATTCATCTTAAGAATACATTGCTTCAACTTTTATTATGCTCTTTTTGTCTGATACACAACTTTAGTCTTTTAATTAGTTTGGAGTTCATTAAGGATATAAGATGTATCTTCAGTTTTGTTTTTATTCCTTCTGTTTCTTGGTAAACAATGGTAAAATAAGAATTGTATTGACATATAGAAAAATACTAGCAGATTCACAGGATTTTAGCTAAAATGTGGTAACAAATTTCACAGCTACTGTCAGAAGTAACCCCAAATCACACAGCAACAAAGTGGTGTGATATCTTTGTGATATCTTTTGAAGTGAATATTGTAATATTACAATATTGTAATATTGAATATTGTAATTCTTAGTTGATTTTATTATAATTTACAATTAATTTAGTTCAACAAGAACTTATTTTAGAAATTAAAAATCTAGCACATTAATTTAATATATATGCATTTTAAGTTTAGAATTGACTTTGGAAAGTAGTCTGTTGTGTAAAAAACAGTCATATTGCAAATATAATTTTATTGAAATCATATCACTTTGCAAGCTTATAGGTTATTACTCTAGCTTCTTCCCAATTGTTTTAGTATGACTCATGTGTTCCATTAATTAAATTGCTCAGGTTCTCTTCATGGCTAGTTATTAATAGTATAATCAATACCATTGGTCAAGAGTATAAAGCTACACTACAACTCTCTTCTCATTTTTAACACTTCTTTTTGGGTTCCATTTTTTGTTTTGTTAAGTTCAGTATATTTGTTCTTTGTGTGGTTTAAAGGAATAGTCATGATTATCCTCTGACTTGAAAATGAAGAGATGGGAGAATTAGTTTCAGCCCAAAGTACTAAATTTCTCTGAGTACCGTAGTATCCTCAAAACATATCCTATGTGATATTTATTACAATTGGAATATGTAAATGGCAGAAGTTTCAGAAAATTTCCCTGAATGAGAATTTAAATATGATTCTAACCAAATTACTGTGTTTGTGTGTGCAAATGCAAAAAAAAAAAAAAAAACCCACAAACTATGCACAGATATAATTCATTTTCATGAAAACTTTAAAACCATGAATGGATAAATTCATTTAACAATAAATATTTATTTATTGTATCAGTGACACAGTCTGCATCCTAGTGAAAAAAAGCAACATAAATATTTAGAACATAATTTGGAAAAAAAATAGTGTTATGTATACAGAACTCTGTGAGTATGAGGATTGTTTGATTTGTAAATCATGAAAGGTTTTGTATTAGTTAGCCTGAAACTTCAATGAAGTAAATACAAGGAAAAAGTTGAGTTAGAAGTGCAAGAGATTTATTGGGGATTATACCTGATAAAAGTTAATGAGTAGGTAGGGCAGAAGTTGTTAGAGAGAGCTTCAGACTGTGATGAAGATCTGACCCCTGTGAAATAGAGGGGGAAGAAAGGAAGATTGGATTGGAGGAGCTTCGGTACTGAATGCATGTCTGAGAAGGCTCTAACCATCCTAATAGTTGGCTCCAGTGCAAAGATTGCTCGTGAGTGTCAGTGGGGTCAGGAACTAGAATTTCTACTGTGTACAATCATTGATTGGGAACTGGGGAGAGGATGGCTTCACCTCCAATGCTGCGATGAATCCATAAAGTGCTACAGCTGAAGACTATTGGCTAATTGCAATCTGTGTAGCAGGTTATCTCTTGAAGAAAGTTCTATGCTTTGCATCTTCATGGTTGCCATAGATTTATAGAAAATATGGCTCTAAATTTAATCTTTCCACATCTGTTCTATAAGGGGTACAAAGAAGTTCATGAAGAAGAACTACAATGCATCATCAGTGTTATTGAATGCTTCCTACTGTATTGTGTGGCCTATAACTTAGTGTGATTGGATAAAGCATAGGATGATAAGTTATAAGCACAGGTTAACTTTATATGATGGAAGGGGCTTATATTCAGTGCTAAAAACTTTGGTTTTTATTCCAAAGATAATTGTAAACAAATTTACAAAAAATGTGACAAAATCAGATTTGGTTTTAATAACAATGTAGTTGTCTAGAGAACTGAGCTATAACACTTCTAACTAAAGAGGAGATAGAGAAAGTAGCAGGTCTGTTTTGAATCTTCATCAACTGCGTCTTCTTCATTATCATCAATAATGTTTGACTGAGGTGTGGGCAAGATGAAGGAAATTAGTCTTTTGATACAGTGAGTTTGAATGACAGTTTGAATGAGTTTGAATAGAGCTAGGTGGAGATGCAAGTAGGCAGTTGAAAATATAGTGTGCCTTAAAGTAGGCATTTGATAATATGTTTGTCAAACTTCCGTTCATAATGATAATTACATGGCACTTTGGGAATGGATATAATTATCTAGGGAATCTAGAGAGAAAGGATGAATATTAGAAACAGAACTTTAAAAAGTTTTTACATATGTAGAGAACCAAGAGTTGGGTGGTAATTAAAGAGAGCATTGGGGAGCCCTTTGGAATATTCTCATCATGGTGGTAGATATTGAGGATCAGCAGTTGAAGGGTGAAGAATTCAAAGCACATGATCCTTTATGAAATTTAACAGTAAGCATTAAAAAATATATATAGTTCATTGTATACTTGTGTAGAGTAAAAGTTAAATGTAAAGTTTGTTAATTTTATTATTGTTACTATAATTATTGTTGCTGAGGATAAAAGTTTCTTGAGTATACAAGTAACCTGAGAGGGAGGAATACATGGAAGACAGATTATAGATACAAAAGAGAGAAGGATGATTAATAAATGAAGCTCTAGAAGAGATAAATTAGAAAGTTTCACAAGTTTAAATAAATTGAACCTCACATTTTAAATATTTCCTTTTTTCTTTTTTTCCCCAATGATCATTTCATGTAAACAAAAGATCTGAATTTCTGTTCTCAATAAAAACCAATATTAGGTTATATCATAGCACCTTGAAATTTTATTATGTATGTTTATACCATAGTAATCTGTGCATGTGTTCAGTCACTCAGTGGTATTTGATTCTGTGACCCCATAGACAGTAGCCTGCTAGGCTCCTCTGTCCACAGGATTTTCCATGCAAGAATGCTGAAGTGGGTTGCCATTTCCTCCTCCAGGGTATCTTCCCCATCCAGGGATCAAATCTGTGCCTCCTGTGTCTCCTGAATTACAGAAAGATTCTTTATCACTGAGCCACCTGGAAAGCCTGTAATCTATCTATAATGCCAAGAATTTCTGTGAAGAAACTGTGTTTCAGATTCCTCAGGTATAATGTAGGGATAAAAATATAACTATAGGTAAATTATTAAAATATAACTTTAATGTATATATGTTAAATTCCTATATATAGGAATAATTCATATATATAGGAGTATTTCATATGTATACTTTAATAAATTTTACTTAAAATATTTTTAAATTAATCAGTTTAAGAGGAAAGGCAAGGATATTATTTAGAAAGCACCAAAGTGCACTGCTTTAGTAGTTTAGTGACATAATTTAAGGATTTTTAAAACATTTTATTGTGAGGTTGAATGGGTCAGTTTAATGCTTCTTACACTGATAAGAGTGTATGATGTTGCTATATGACTGAAGCGTGTTACTTTCATACCCTAGATAATATGTCAAAGAATCAAGTGCTGAATCAGAATCATATTTAGTCCTGAATATTCATTGGAAGGCCTGATGCTGAAGCTGAAACTCCAATACTTTGGCCACCTGGTGCGAAGAACTGACTCATTTGAAAAGACCCTGATGCTGGAAAAGATTGAAGGTTGGAGGAGAAGGGGATGACAGAGAATGAGATGGCTGGATGGCATCACCAACTTGATGGACATGAGTTTGAATAAATTCCAGGAATTGGTGATGGACAGGGAGGCCTGGTATGCTGCAGTCCAATGGGTTACAAAGAGTCGGACACTACCAAGCAACTGAACTGAACTGAGATTTTGTAAAACTTGAATGAAAACAATCCAAAAATATCATACGTTGCAAATTTTGCGAAAGTATTTTTTTTTTGCCAGATAATTTTTAGCAATATGCGAACACGTAAATACAACTGAAGCTTGAATTTTGCTAACTCAGGGTCATGTCTGCCTCTGTGGGAATCATTTATTTTGTCCCAGGACTGCTTTTCTCAAGCTATATATTTTCTCAAAACTCTGGCTGCTTGAGAGCAGATTATAATGTAATTTCCAGTGCTGCTCTTGGTAAAGATGGAAACAAGGGATGTAATTCTGTGACATCTTTAATTTACTACTATTCCAGGATTGAGTCTGCTAAGGATATAAAATGAGGAACTTATTTGTGTGACATCTTTGATTTACCACCATTTATGTGAGTTCATTTGAAGAATATTATTAGTATATACACAGTAAATAATTTTCAATTTCACCAGGGTGGTAGGGATGTCATTTCATTTGACTTCTTTCTAACTAACCTGGTGTGTCATATTTCTCCAGGGTAAATGAAATTTTTATTAAATGTTTAGAATTTTCCAGCGTGATATAGCTTTCCTATTTTTTTTTAATATGGAGGAAATGACACACAGAGTGTTTAACAGCTAAGACTGTTGAGTGATATCAGACTAAAACCAAAATTAAGAATATTAAGAGAATGGGAGGTAATGGAGAGGTAGGATTACCTGCAGAACACAAGAAAAAAGTTTTGTGAGTACAAAATAAGGAGTCTGAAGAATTCTAAAGAATAAAAATAGGTACTATTGTCGCTCTATGTTCCTGAGCAATAGAGAAAAGTGTTAAAAGGATACTGTTTTCTTTAACAATGACACACACAAATCAGATGTTGTCAAGCAAATACCATTCATACATCACCTGAGACATCAAAAAAACAAAACTGAACACTTGAAATAAAGTAAAATTCAATTTATAAATATAATACTACTTATTTTTTTCCAGATTCTTTGCTAGTTGTGGTTCAGATGCAGTAAAATCCTATAAGGCAAGGGTTAACATTTTCTTCTGATGGGATCATTAAAATATTGTTCTATTCTGAAAGACTCATGTGTGATTTCTTTAAAAAAAAGCTAATGAATGACTTCTACAGAAATATCAGTAGGCATTTATATTATTCCTATTTATTTTTTATTTGTTTCAACTTTTGCTTTTTTAACAGAAGAGCATACACTAAAACAGCAATAGTTTCCCATTAATAAAAATCATAGATCATATTTCACCACTGGACCTGCTATTAGGTTATTAAATCTATATACTCTGTAGGGCAAGGTAGTTTAAATAGATAATTTGATTATACTTCCCCTTGTCTTTTTTTAATCAAATGCTCCCAGCAGGAAAGAGACATTTAAATAGTGTACATTATACATTATAATAGTCACTGTTAGATATGTTTAAATTATTTTTATATTTTCATTTAAGTTTTGCCAGTCACTTGCTGTGTGACCTTAGGCAAGATACTTTTTCCTTAAATAGAAAAAAATCTATGAATTTGCCAATGTATTTGAGCACCATTTTTTTTTTTTCTGATGGAATGCAAGGCAGCGTTTTCGTGTAAATGGTATTCATTTCTATGGACTGATGTAGCTGCACTATTATATAAGCTTTTGGGTGACTAGAAAGCATAGGAATGAGTATAGAATTTTATATTAAGTTGCCTTAGGTTTGAAATTTAGCTTCAATACTTATTAAGTCTGTGATTTTGGAAAAAATTGTTAACCTAAATGAAGAACATGTTTTCTGTAAAATACAGGCATTATAACAGGCATCATAAGAATTATATAAGCTTAAGTATGAGAGTTCAGTTAAAAGTCATAAGGTCTCCTTGTTACAAAATCCTATACTCTATATAAAATATAATTTATAAAGAAAAGTATTGATTTTTCCTTTGATTTTTAAACTATATTGATTATAGAGAAGAACAAAGAGTTGGAGAATAAAAAGGTCATTTTTTTTTCCCAGAAATTTCTATCCCATCTTTCTCATGTAGAAGATTTTGCATGGGATATTTTCCTGGTAAAACAAACAAGCCTGCAGAGATAACTCAGAGTATATTTATAAGCTCCCCAGTTCAGTATCTCTTTGGGAGCAAAAATGAGTTAGAATATAATCACCTGTTATTTAGGAGAGAGATGCTACATAGATTTTTATCTCCTCTCTTTTTTTTTTTTCTGTAAAAAAGACATCTGTAAAAATTCATCTTTTTCCTGCAAGTAAATGTTATTAGAAATAACAAAACACAATCTATAGGGTCTCTTACTTACTTAAAGATAAGTGCTAAAAATTAGAATGTATTTTTCATCATTAACTTAATAGTATCTGTTTCTATAATCCCTTTGCATTCAACATGGAAATTTACTAGATTGGAACCATAGGAAACTGCTTTTTAGCCTTAGAATGTAAAAACTATTCTTAGAATTTTAAAGGAAGATGTCACTCAATTCTGTATGTCAAATTTGTTCTCAGGCACAGAATTCTTTAGTAACTTAAATCTGGCTAGTCCTGCTTCTACTTCTTGCATATTTACTTAATTTTAAACTCCAATGTAAAGGAACGTTATATAAATATTTAGAGTGCTAATGACTGGTGATGGCCATAACTCAGTCTTACATCAAGAAGATATGGCATTTGATGGGTATCAATTAAGATCAATGTCAACACTTGGCTTTCCAGAAAATGACATGGTAAATCCTTGGCAGAATAACAAGCAATGCTTCTCATTCATCACTGAAAAGACATGTATTTCCTTGCAAGCTGCTTTGGGAGCAAATCTAATAATGCGCTGTCCAAGTCCATTTTTAGTTAACTGCTGGCCAATGACAAGAGAGAATGTTAAAAATAATGTGGTATTTCCTGAATTACATGATCAATTAAGTTAATTTCTATATTCAAAGCTAATCTGAAGTCATAGGAAACACAATATTGTATGTTAAGAAAATTAAGCTCTCTGAACTAATCCACCATATTTATGAACACAGTTATGGGAAAGTGGCAATAACATCAAAACATACTGAGATTTAATAAAGTCTGACTGAGCAGGAAAAATGCATGGGTATTTTACAAGAGAGCTGGTTGAAGATAGTTATGAAAGAGAGAAGAAAGGAAGAAATCTTTCTGAAAATAAGACCAGGTAACCAACACCATTTTCCTAGGAATCCCTTTCTTAATTCAATCCAATATTCATGTAGAATACTTCTACCCTTACTCTTTTTATAGCCTGCTTCTAAGATTTGAAGGATTGGAGCTGTGAAAAGAAATGAGATGTATGAAAATGCACATAGAAACAGGGAGCGCAAAAGGGTAAAGAAATTAAATCATTTAAAGCTTTATTCCATTTTTAAACCTAGTAAAATTACCTTTCTGGACTCTCTATTTCTGTTCTTTTCCTTTCTGACTAGAAAGCTTAAAGTTTTCATAGAAATTTAAAAAGTTTTCCCTTAACATTTTTAAAATTAATTTTTTCTTTAAGTATTCTTCTCATATTTGTTATCTTTAATTCTTCAGTGTGCATTTAATTCTACCTTTCATATTTAGGATTATTTTTTCCACAATCCAGGAACAGTTATACAATGGTTGGAAACAATAGTAATTTCATTGTATCATTAGACTTCAATTTGTAGGTTAAAGTATGAAGGAAACAAAATTATCTGTGTTTTTCTGCTACCTTTTAAAGTTGTGTATTAATTTTTTTTTTAAATTTTCCAGAAGTAAATAAAGGGTTACTATTGAGATACATTTACTATATTAATATACTGTTTTCAAAAACGTTTTCCTCTCACACAAAGATGTGTGTGCTCAGTTGCTAGGTTGTGTCTGACTCTTTGCAACCCCATGGACTGTAGTGATAAATCCATGTTAATATATAATTTCAGCAAAAAGGACAGTGAATGGTGTAGAGTAATTTGGTAAGTGGTTGATAGGTGAGACAAAGTATCACAATACCTGCCTTAAGATTAGAACTAGACTTCTGTGCTTCATTTTATGAAATGATCTCCAATGTGAAGACAGTATTGAAAAACCTCAAATAAATCTGTGCTGAAAATTTAAGGGCTGGTGAAAATGGAAAAAGTATATGTCATTGGTACACAAGTCACTTTTGTTATATATCGTACACTTTATTATGAAAAGTTTATATAAAGTATGATTAAGTGATTTGTGAACCAGGCATTTGATAGATTAAAACATGATTGAGGTGAATTACTTATTTGGGTGTCTGACAATTATAGCAGTTTTTTCTACTGGGATTCAACATAGGTCCTTATCAAAGCAGGATTGCAATAGAGCAGTATATTTTTATATGCAGCCCACACTCTAATTAGCACATTTTAATCTAGCTTTAAAGAAAACCACAAGTAGCATATGGCTTAAAACATTTTATTGTTAACAACTAAACTGTATGCCTTACCATAAGATGAAAATTAAATCTTTCTTTGCTTTGATTGAGCTGTGCTCCCTGACTTTTTATTTCCATCAGATAATTAAATAAACAAGATGAAACAAGTTACTTAATTTTGTTAGGAATTAGAGGTAATTTAGGTTTGAGAAACTACTTTTCTAAGTATCAGAATGCTTTCCTCATGTCAACTCTCCTGAACTTGCTAGTACCTAATTTATTTTATTTCTGACATTTAGATCAAATATATATTGTACTGAATATGTTTATAGTAAATGAATGTATTCATGTTTAGATTGTCTTTCAAAAATCTATTTAATATCCTAGGATTGTTTCACTTTTAAAATAATCATCAAATATGAAGAATAGCCTGCAATAAACTTTATTTTATAGCATGCTTCCCTGGTGGCTCAGCTGGTAAAGAAAGTGCCTGAAATGCAGGAGACCTGGGTTTGAACCCTGTGTCAGGAAGATTCCTGGAGAAGGGAATGGCAACCCACTCCAGTGTTCCTGCCTGGAGAATTCCATGGACAGAGGAGCCTGGTAGGCTACAGTCCATGGGGTTGCAAAGAGTCAGACACAACTGAGTAACTAATGCTTTAGCTTTTTTTGGATAAACAAACAAACAAAAAATTCAAAATAGCAATTTTATATGTTGGTATTAGATAAATATATTCATGCATTGAGGGTCTGGAGTCACTGAGAGAGTATGCTGATACAGGTATGATGGATGACCTGAGAAATACAAGCTGTACAGAGAGACAATCATGAAACCATACTAGTCTTTTTTTCCTTGGTCTCCCTCTAATTTTCTAATTTTCCATGATCTGCCGAGGTTACTGCTTCTTTATTCTATCACCTTCTGTCCAGGCCATGGAGAGAGCTGACCTACTCCCTTTTCCAATTTTGGAGGACAGTGGTGGACTATCCAGTTGTTTCAGACTGAAATGTTTATAAAGAAAAAAATCAACTTTTCAATTGCTAACGTTGATCACTAATCCTTACATTATTAAAGAAAATGTCTCCTTCACACTGGAACTGAAGGTGCTGAGAAAGAGTGTACACCACACTTTTCCTTTGGTAGAATAATTCAAAACATAACAAAAGAGAGTGATGCTTCTTACTTTCTTTTTAAATATAGAAGTCAGGAGTATAATATTCCAAACGAGGCTGTATTTAGCTGTACAGGTGTGACTTCTGTGGACACAATTGGTTTTAGGTGATGATGAATCTTAAGGAATCTCCAATTGCATCTGCATAAGTAATCCTCCATAGTCTTTGTTTGGACGGCAATAGATTATCTGCACTCTCACTCTCATACCACTCCCTTGAAAGTTTGAGGTCTTCTGATTAAGGTTAAGGGAGAGGCACATATATGCCACAGTATGGTGTTGGAGAAGACTCTTGCGAGTCCCTTGGACATCAAGGAGATCCAACCAGTCCATCCAAAAGGAGATCAGTCCTAAATATTCATTGGTGGGACTGAGGTTGAAGCTGAAACTCCATACTTCGGCCACCTGGCATGAACAACTGACTGAATTGAAAAGACCCTGATGCTGGGAAAGATTGAAGGTGAGAGGAGATGACAGAGGATGAGATGGTTGGATAGCATCACCAACTCGATGGACATGAGTTTGAGTCAACTCCGGGAGTTGGTGATGGACAGGAAGGCCTGGGTGCTGCACTCCATAGGGCTGCAGAGTAGGACACAGCTGAGCAGCTGAACTGAACTGAACTATACTCCAGTAAAACAGCGCAAATGACCCAATTGCCACAAACTTGGAGAATATGGTGTTTGTGTTTATCCCTCACCCTCTTGCTCTCTCCACTAAACATGGTTTGCTAATCCTTTTTCTGTCCAGTGATTAGGTGAGTTCTATTTTTCCCTTTAATTCGCTAAGGGAAATATTGCAGTGCAATATCTTATCAGTTATGTATGGTGGGACTTTATATACTGGCAATACATATTGTGCTTTCTTCTAATAAACCACTAACATATATGTACTTATTGTCTAGAGCATGAGTCTACTGAAAAGATTCTTCCTGTGACCATCTATCTGAAACAGAGTGTTTTTCTTTGTGGTCCTATGCCAAGCTGTTAGAGCCATCAACTAATAAAGACTGACTCTCATTAGGTAAAGTTCTTCAAGTCTTCATCCTTAATACTAACACCAAAATGGGAGATTAGGAAGCAACCCAAGATCTTCTCCTGTATTAAGTATCATAAAGGAAAGATTTTTATTACCAAAAACAAGACTATTTGAACCACTTCTATTGAAAACAATGAGAAATGCTAAATAAAATATTTTCTAAATACTTTAAGCACATTTAAGAAACATCCTGCATTAGTAAATGCAGGATAAAAAGTAACTATTTGTCAAAAAAGAAGAAAAGTATAAGCATGGAGATTGTATGAAAAGATCTGAATGATAAATTATTTTGTCTTGAGAGAGTCTGTTGAATAGGCTATCTTAAACTTAATACAATGCCTACATGAGAAAAGAAGATGGCATAAAGGTTATGCAACTTCCCAAAGAGTTTAGTTTAAAAGAAGACTACAGCATATTAAAATGGGATCTTAATGTATGTTTTCAAGATATGATAAAAGACAAGCAAACCTGACCTCTGACACCCAAACATAATTTTGCCCTGTCACTGAGAAAAATAGAGGCCATAAAAGAGAAGGAAAAAGGATTCTGATATGCTGTGGAAATAACTGGCTCTGCTACATATTAGCAGTTTTGATTTCCCTCACCAGGGAGGTCCAGGTGACCTTAAGCTGTGAGCTGGGTTCAGGACCCAAATGAATTGATAATGCCAAGCTGTTTAGTGGAAGCAAGTAAATATCCACTCTGGAGAAAAGTACTTCTGACATAGGTTTCAAATTATTGTTCAAAGGTAATAAGTGTACTGCAACAGCAAAGTGACATATCATACATGGAAACAAAGTGCCAGAAATCATGATAACCAGAAACATTACAGGGAAAGACTTTAGATATTACAATTATCAGTCACATCTGATAAACTATTACATTGAATATGGCAAAAGAAGCAAAATGAAAACTTCAAAATATCAATAAGGAATCTGACAGGATAAAAGCCAATAGTAGAAAGACAAAGAATCAGATACACCTTCTAGAAATAAAAAATACAATTTTCAAAATGAAACATTTAAAAATTAGATTTAACAAGGGGTTAGATGCAATTGCAGAAGATATTTATACTAGAGTTTACATCAGAAGAAAGGTAGTGCACAAAAAATAGAGTCTAGTTTTAATGGACATTCCAAAAATTGAGACAGATAAGGAGGAAAGAGTTAATAGTAGAAATTATAATGGCTGAGTTTTTCCATGATTATTAAGAAACACCAAACAACAGACTAAGAAATCAAGTTAATCTCAAAGAGAAAAGTAAAAAGAAATTTACATGTGATCATATTGTAATAAAAATGATAAAACCCAGAGCTAAAGGGAAAATCTTGAGAACAGGCAGGAAAAAAAGATTTCCTTCAAGGGAAACACAGCAGACTGACAACTGATTCTCAAGATCAACAAAAAAAGTGAGTAAAAATAATTAAACACTCAAAAATGAATTAACTATCAATCTGGAATACTTTGCTCCAGGAATGTATCATTCACAAATTAAAGCAAAATAGAAAATTCACCAAGAAAACCTGAGATTTCTCCACAAAGAAATCCCCTTAAGAACAAATTCTAATGAAATGATTATAGACAACATTTCAGATAAAAAAATAAGATGAAAAAAGAAATAAATGATCCACATGCAAAATAATGAATCTGGACTTCTAAACTATATCACCCAGAACTGTACACAAAAAGATCTTCATGACCCAGATAATCACTATGGTGTGATCACTCACCTAGAGCCAGACATCCTGGATGTGAAGTCAAGTGGACCTTAGGAAGCACCAATACGAACAAAGCTAGTGGAGTTGATGGACTTCCAGTTGAGCTATTTCAAATCCTGAAAGATGATGCTGTGAAAGTGCTGCACTCAATATGTCAGCAAATTTGGAAAACTCAGCAGTGGCCACAGGACTGGAAAAAGTCAGTTTTCATTCCAATCCCAAAGAAAGGCAATGCCAAAGAATGCTCAAAGTACTGCACAGTTGCACTCATTTCACACGCTAGTAAAGTAATGCTTAAAATTCTCCATGTCAGGCTTCAGCAATATGTGAACCTCCAGATGTTCAAGCTGGTTTTAGAAAAGGCAGAGGAACCAGAGATCAAATTGCCAACATCCGCTGGATCATTGAAAAAGCAAGAGAGTAACAGAAAAAAACATCTATTTCTGCAATATTAACTATGCCTAAGCCTTGACTGTGTGGATCACAATAAACTGTGGAAAATCCTGAAAGAGATGGGAATACCAGACCACCTGACCCGCCTCTTAAGAAACCTGTATGCAGGTCAGAAAGCAACAGATAGAACTGGACATGGAAAAACAGACTGGTTCCAAATAGGAAAAGGAGTACATCAAGGCTGTATATTGTCACCCTGCTTATTTAACTTATATGCAGAGTACATCATGAGAAACGCTGAGCTGGAAGAAACACAAGCTAGAATCAAGATTGCTGGGAGAAATATCAATAACCTCAGATATGAAGATGACACCAACCTTATGGCAGAAAGTGAAGAAAAACTAAAGAGCCTCTTGATGAAAGTGAAAGAGGAGAGTGAAAAAGTTGGCTTAAAGCTCAACATTCAGAAAACTAAGATCATGGCATCCAGTCCCATCACTTCATATCTAATAGATGGGGAAACTGTGGCTGACTTTATTTTTCTGGGCTCCAAAATCACTGCAGATGGTGATTACAGTAATGAAATTAAAAGATGCTTACTCCTTGGAAGGTAAGTTATGACAAACCTAGACAGCATATTAAAAAGCAGAGATATTACTTTGCCAACAAAGGTCCGTCTAGTCGAGGCTATGGTTTTTCCAGTGGTCATGTATGGATGTGAGAGTTGGACTATAAAGAAAGCTGAGAGCAGAATTGATGCTTTTGAACTGTGGTGTTGGAGAAGACTCTTGAGAGTCCCTTGGACTGCAAGGAGATCCAACCAGTCCATCCTAAAGGAGATCAGTCCTGGGTGTTCATTGGAAGGACTGATGTTGAAGCTGAAACTCCAATACTTTGGCCACCTGATGGG
Source organism: Okapia johnstoni (assembly GCA_024291935.2). Classification (NCBI taxonomy): domain Eukaryota; kingdom Metazoa; phylum Chordata; class Mammalia; order Artiodactyla; family Giraffidae; genus Okapia; species Okapia johnstoni. The sequence goes on along the minus strand of CM044311.1, from coordinate 36,065,974 downwards.
AAGAGCTGACTCATTTGACAAGACCCTGATGCTGGGAAAGATTGAGCACAGGAGGAGAAGGGGATGCCCAAAGATGAGATGGTTGGATGGCATCACCGACTCAATGGACATGGGTTTGGCTGGACTCCAGGAGTTGGTGATGGACAGGGAAGCCTAATGTGCTGCAGTTCATAGGGTCACAAAGAGTCAGACATAGCTGAGTGACTGAACTGAACTGAACTGAAATTATACTACATACGAAAAGTAACTCAAAATGAAGCAGAGACCTAGATATGAGAGGAAAGGAAATAAAATGGAGCAATGTCATTCTTTTCAGAAAATGGTGTCAGAAAAACTGAACATACAGATGCAAAAAGAAAAGAAATCTAGATATAGATATTATAACTCTCACAAAAAAAGTAAATCAAAATGCATCATGGGTCTAAATGTAAAATACAAAACTATGATACTCCTAGAAGATAACATTAGAGAAAATATCTATATGAAATTTAGTATGGCAATAACTTTTAAAATATCATAACAAATGCACCTTGAAATAAATAACTGATAAGCTGGACTTCATTTAAATCAAAAACTTCTGCTTTGCAAAAGACAATGCCAGGAGAATAAAAGGACAAGTCATAGATTGGGAGAAGACATTTGCAAAAAATACATCTGATGAAAGACTGGTATCTAAAACATATAGTATCTAAAACTCAACAGTAAGAAAACAACCAACCTGATTAAAAATAGAAGGATATGAGTGGACATCACTTCAAAGATGATATATATTAATAGAAGGCAAGTAAACATATATTATTAGGGAATCACAAATTAAAGCAATTAGATACCACTGAACACTTATTGTGATAACTGCTTCAGTTGTGTCAGACTCTTTGCAACCACATGGACTGTAGCCCACCAGGTTCCTCTGTCCATAGGATTTTCCAGGTAAGAATACTGGAGTGGGTTTCCATTATCTTCTCCTGGGGATATCTCCAACCCAAGGATCAAACCCTAGTGTCTTATGTCTCCTGCATTGGCAGGTGGGTTCTTTACCACTAGCACCATCTGGGAAGCCCAAACATCTATTAGAAAGGCTAAAATCCTAAAAAAAGAACAGACTCTGTATGATTTCAATACCTTTAGAATGTGAAATTTCTGCACCTGGTCTTATGTCTCTAGACATGTTCCATTGTCTCCTAGTTTATAGTCTATGGGAACTTGAATAGAATGTGTATCCTACTGTTGTGTGAAAATTGTATAAATCTTAATTATGTCATATTGGATCATAATGATTTTCAGATCTACCATATTCTTCTACTTGTCCATACATTCATTTTATTATTTTTTGAGTGTTGATATTGGAACTCAAACTAAAGATCTTAATTTTTCTACTTAAAACAAGCAATTGTAATAGAGAGTGGAACTATATGTAACTTTGTTCTGTATTTTCCAAGTCCACTGAAAATGTGCTATCATATTTTCATAATTTAAAAAATAAAAAAAGAAAGATAGAAAAGGCTAAAATACAAAAACACTGACCACACCAAGTGCTGTAAGGATTTTAATTAACAGGAGCTCTCATTCCTGATGGTGGTAATGCAAAAGATACAGACACTGCTAAACAGAATAGGAGTTTCTGACTAAATATACTCTTACCATACAATCATGATCATTGCTATTTATCCAAATGAATTGGAAACATATACACACAAAAACCTGCCCCATGGATGTTTATAGAAACTTTATTCAAATTGCTCAACCTTAAAAGTGATCAACATGTTTTTAGTAGGTGAAAGGATAAACCATGATACACCAAGACACTGCAATATTATTCAGCACTAAAAGGAATGAGCTATCAAGTTATAAAAAATATGTGGAGGAACCTTAAATGCATATTACTAAGTCAGATAAATCAATTTGAAAAGACTACATACCTCTTGATTCCAACTATATAACATTTTGGAAAAGGCAGAACTAGAAAAAGAATAAAAGAATCAGTGGTCCCTTGGGGTTACAGGGGAGAAAAAGATTAACTGTCAGAGACCAGAGAATTTTTAAGACAGTGAAATTATTCTGTATCAGTGGTATAATGTCACTATACATTTGTACAAACACACAGAATCTACAAAACCAAGAGTTAGCCCACATAAACTATGGACTTCATGTGATAAAGATTTATCAGTATAGATTAGTTAATTATAACATATGTATCAACAGTGAGGGATATCAATATTGAGGGAGACTGTGCATCTGCTGGACTAGGAATATATGGAAGGGGATATGGAAAATCTCTGTACTTTCTGCTCAATTTTATTGTAAACCTAAAGCTTCTCTAAAAAATTAAAAAAAAATAATGCTTATTAAGTTTTTTAAAAAAGTAAGGGAACTGACTGTACACACAACAACGGATGGATTTCAAAATAACTATGCTGAAGGGAAGAATTCAGACAAAAAAAAAAGAGTACACACAAAGGACTGCATTTATATAAAGCTCTAGAAGAATAAATTAATCTATTGCTTAGAGATGAGAAAGGCGGAGAGCAATGCGTTTCTAATATGCACTTCATAAACATCTTGCCAGTTTCTTCAATGTGCCTTCAGAATTTTAATTAGGATTGCGTTTTGCCTAGTCCAATTTAAAGAAATGTGGAATTTTAACAATATTGACTACAAGGTTGTTTAACTTCCACTCCCAAGTATGGAAAACCTACAGCAAACATAATTGTGATGGATCATTGAAAGAATCAGAAATGTAACAAGAAGGGCCACTTCCCCTACCTCTATTCAGAAATTCACTGGAAATCCTAAGCAGTAAAGAAAAGCGAGAAAACAATTGGAAATATAAGAAATATCAGGAAATAAATAAAACTGCCATTATTTGCAGATAATATGATTTTGTTCAGAGGAAAATCCAAAGATCTGCAGATAAATTATTATTATAATAAAGTTTATCAGAGATGCTAGATACAAAATCAATATAGATATATATTTGTTTTCTACCCATGAAAATTTTAAAGATACTATTTAAAATATTAGAGAAAATATGAATTATCTGGAAATAAATCTCACCATGTATGTATGAATGTTCAATGGGAAAAATCATAAAACTTTATTGAGAAGCATTTAAAAAGTTCTAATATATAGACAAACACAGCATGTTTATGGATTATAAAATTATTTCCAAACTGATTTATAGATACAATGCAATCACGTTGAAAACCTAGTTTTTTTTTTTTTTAAGAGAATATCCAATATTCTTTCTTGGAGAACAACATGGAATATTCACTTTCCTTATCAGCTAAAAGATTTAGTATTAAGCTATACTAATTAACATACCATGGTGCTGGTTTAGGGAAAAATAAATAGAACAGATTAAAAAGTCCAGATCAGCCATAGCCTTCTCCAGGAGATCTTCCCAACCCAGGGATGGAACCCCGAGTCTCCTGCATTGCAGGCGGATTCTTTACATTCTGAACCACTGGGGAAGCACAAACTATAATAATTAACATACCTTGGTGTTGGTTCATGAAAAAATAAATAGAACAGATTAAAAAGCCCAGATACATACACCCAGGGATATGAAAACAATATCCGACACAGACCACATCACAAAACAGTGAAGAAAAGACACATTTTTCAATAAATGAAATGATGGAATTGATTCTCCTTATGAGATAATATGTAACTTGAATAGTGCCTTACATCACAAGCAACAACAACAGAAACAAAGATAAAGACATAAATACCTCTTACAGCTTTCCTTGAGTTTAGAGTTGGCCCATAGTTTTGTTTGTTCTTTTTTTTTTTTTCTATCTCAAGGCAATTAACAGACACTGGATTTTTAAACCATTAACAATAGTTAACTAATTACACAGTCTGTGGAGAGATAGTTCAGTACCCACTTTCCTAGTACTTCATCCCAATCTATCATATATGAAAATTTTAATAATTCTACTACCATTCAATCAGAATGATCCTAAGAATTATCACCCTCTTAGTCCATTTAGGCTGCTGCAACAAAATGCCACAGATTGGGTGGCTTATGCATGGGTGCTTTGTCATGTGAGTCATGTCTGACTCTTTGTGACCAAATGGACTGTAGCCTACCAGGCTCCTCTGTCCATGGGGATTCTCCAGGCAAGAATACTGGAGTAGTTTGCCATGCCCTCCTCCAGGGGATCTTCCTGACCCAAGGATGGAAACTGTGTCTCTTACGTCTCTTGCACTAGGAGATTTACCACTAGCCAGGGTGACCTATAGGCAATGGAAATTTATTTCTCATAGTTCTGGAAGTTGGAAGTCTGAGATAAGCTTCAGGTATGGTTGGATGAGGACTCTTCCAGGTTGCAGGCTTCTTATATCCTAACATGACAGAAGGTGAGAAGGATCTCTCTGGGGCCTCTTTTGTAAAGGAACTAATCCCACAACAAATCCCACTCATGAGGTTTCTGTCTACATGACCCAATCACTTCCCAAAGGCATCACCTCGGGCATTAACTTATCAGTATACGAATTTTAGGAGCTCAGTTGCCACTTTCCAATGAGCTATCTAGTTCTAGAATTCCACCCTGAGGGTGTATTTTTTAGAGTCAATTTTCTATGGTTTCTCTCAAAGTAAACAAGATCTGTGTGTTACTGCTTTATTTTGAGAACTGATCCTTACATAGAAGAATGAGATACCACCCAGTATAAAACTGAAAGAAGGAAGCCAGTTGAAAGGCGGGCAGTCAAGCTGCTAACAGCTGTGGGGAAATAGGACTCTACTCTCCACAGGGACTCTCTGAGGAGTGATTTTGAATGTGTATTATAATTTTTCTCTCAAGCATGGTTGGGAGATAAAATACAGAGTACTAGGTAAATCTGAACTTCAGATAAACAACAATTTAAAAATAAATCCAAAATGTTGCATGGAATTTACTTATAGTAAAATTTTCTTTTTATATACAGTTCAAATTTAATTCGTATCTGATATTTTTATTTGCTAACCTCGGCAAGCTTGCTTGCAAGAAACACACAAGATATATATGAGCTTCTGCTCTCAGTTGGTCAATGGCTGCCCCTTACAGTGTCAGTTCCCTGGAATTTCCAGGCTAATGAATGAATTGGAATTCTTGAATAGGTTCTTACAGGTATTCCACCAAGAGAAGCCCCAGAGCAGAAAGCAAGAGACATCTAACTTAGCTGAAGTCAAATGCAGTCAAGTACCTTCTGAATATGACTACCTTGGTACTTACAATGGGAACCAAATCCATGTGAACTTGAGCACTAGGTTTTACCTTCCATAGACATTTAAAATCCAAACCATTCATCACAAACAGTGTTGTTATGTGGGTCAGATTTCTAGCAAGAGGCATTTTTTTCTTATGGCCCAGCCAGGTGGCATACTTCTGTGATATGTTCCCAGACACAGCCATAGAGTTTTCTAGGCCAACTAATTGACTATACAACTTTTCACAGGTCCCAGATTTATAAAGGGACCTCTGTTCTAACTCCCTGAGAATCTGGGATTGCTTTCTGAACTCTCAATGCCCTGTAACCCTGAGATCATAGCCAGATGGTTGTCAGTTTTGCGTCACTGCTGATTTCAATTCTCCCTGACTATTATGACTTGGAGTCAGCTTTTTGTTTCTTTCAGCTTAGATTTTTTCTTATTTCCTGCTATGAAGATTGACCAAGAATTTGTGTATATGTAGGATTTTCCTGATAGTGACATTTTTCTACTATCAATTCTGTGTGGTTGAAATGGGAAGGTATCCTTTCCATTTTGGCTCAGCCTTGCATACCAACAAAACATACAAAATTTATTCCTAGTTTATCTTTGTTGTGATCCAAGACTCCAAGATTCCTTGAGTTGCCAGGTGGGGCTTGCTTGGAGTAGTTTTAGCGGCAAGAACTGAGACTGTTGTGCCTGTTGGCTCAGCTGCCTGATCCTAGAGCCCAAGTCCATTCCCTCAGTTATAGATCCAGCCCTCTCAGTTTTCTCTCAATATTGCAGAAGAGTCTCTAAAGACAGAATAGATCCTTCTTGTCTCTCCTGGTAAAAATGTTTGGGTGCAATTGGCAAGGATATTCACTCCGTCTAAAAGTGTCAAAGCAAGAAAATGAAGTGCCTGTCTGTGAGGAAGTTATAAAAACAATGAAATATACATTTCACTTCTTAGAGAGAGAGCCTCACATGGGGGTTCTGAAATTTCTTTTATCTGGGTCTTTTACATGCTGCATTAACTTTCACCTTTTATTCTTTTTTTTTAAGACCTTATTTTTCATTTATGTTTTGACTCAAGCTCACAGCAGTTCAAGTACTGAGACCTGACCACTGGTCCCAGGGATTACCGATAATTTATCGTTATTTTTTGTTTATATTTGTGGCTGTACCAGGCAGCATGTATGATCATAGTTCCCTGACCAGGGATCAAACCTATACCCTTGCATTGGAAGCACAGAGTCTTAACCACTGGACTGCCAAGGACGTGCCCAACTCCCACATTTTTAGAGTATCATTGTTGATCCTGTAATGGGAACTTTGGATAGGTAACTGGATCATTAGATTCTTTAGCGTGACTATGTAAAGACAATAAATTCATCTTGCCAATACTAGTAATCTTTCATGATATAATACTGGTGATTATCTTGCTAAAATCCTCTCTCTGCCAAAGAATATTGGGGAGGCATAAAAAGCTCTAAAAGGGACAAGTATTTCATACTATTCTGTGAAATCATATGTTTGTGTATGTGTGTATGTATGCAGTTAGTACATGCGTAAACGAAGTAGAAGCAGTCTGTTGAAATGTATTTTATCAATTTGAATTTTCCATGTCTGTATCATTTTTTTTAACCTCAGAAATAGTATTTAAAATTCTTAAATGCATTGTTTTGCCATAAACTCCTATTTTACCCAAATTATTGCTGAAATATAGAAATTCTAGGACTTTGTCATTATACATAATTTTAAGATGCGAAAAAGTTCTAAGAGCCAAGTATCTAAAAGAAGGAAGGGCCTGTTTTCCTCCTGCGCTTGGTCTGGGACCTGTACCAGGAACTTGACTGATGCTAGCGGCTGGAATAATACTTGAAAGAAGAGTTGTGGAGACTACAGGTGATTTTTTAACCTTTATTGTGTCCAAATTGTTAATCACACTTAAGTTTTTCAATACCAAGGAATGGCAAGCCTTTTGGAACATTAGAGGTGACTGAGAGCCAGCAACAGCTTCTTTCTTTTAAAATGTATCATTCATAAAGTTGAGAATATATTATGCTGTTTTTCTTTAGTCTCATACACACACACACACACACACACACACACACACTCTAGAGGAAGCAAATTAGATGCCTTTCTCCATATCTCATGCTACAGAAAATAAGACCTGAACTATAGAATTGGAAGTAGGATTAGGTCTAAAATTGTGGGGTTTGGAGCTGGAATTGAAAGAATTGTTAACAAATTAGATATCATCTTAAGGTAAGAAGAAAAATTGAAGATAAATTCTGTGTTTGAGTTTGGGGAAGATACAATCTAGTTATGTTTTTGTCCATGTGTATCAAAGGAAGGATGTCAGGGGAATTAACAAGCTTAGTTTTGAGTAGCCTGTATAAAAATGACTCAGAAATAAAAATATGTACTATAAAAGCAAGCACAAAAATTTAGCCAGATAGAAGAAACTCTACTCCCATTTGGTCGTCCGTCTGAGACTATGTACTCATACTTTAAAATATATCTATGGAGATAGATAGATATAAAATGCAATTATGTTGTTCCTACTACAAGTACATTTTTAGGAGATGAAAATACCAGTAAATATACAAAACCAAAATTGTTAATAACTAATTAGTTAAGGTTGTTGTTTAGTCATTAAGTCGTGTCTGACTCTTTTTGGGACCCCATAGACCGTGGGCTTCCCTCATAGCTCAGTTGGTAAAGAATCCGCCTGAGATGAAGGAGACCCCGGTTCGATTCCTGGGTCAGGAAGATCCACTGGAAAAGGGATAAGTTACCCACTCCAGTATTCTCGGGCTTCCCTTGTAGTTCAGCTGGTAAAGAATCCACCTGCAATGTGGAAGACCTGGGTTTGATCCCTGGGTTGGGAAGATTCCCTGGAGAAGGGAAAGGCTACCCACTTCAGTATTCTGGCCTGGAGAATTCCAGGGACTATACAGTCCATGGGGTCGCAAAGAATCGAACTCAACTGAGCGACTTTCACATTCTTTCAATTCCAGACTGCAGCCTGCCAGGCTCCACTGTCCATGGGATTTCCCAGACAAGAATGCTGGAGTGGATTGCTATTTCTTTCTTCAGGGAATCTTCTGGACCCAGGGTCAAACCCACGTCTCCTGCATTGGCAGTTGAATTCTTTACCACTGAGCCATCAAGGAAGCCTCCTATATTAATAGTTATAACCGGTTTGACTGGTTAATACTAAACCATACTTATTGAATGTTTAATATAAAACTATACTGATCAAAATGCTTATATATATTTAGTAATTACTTACACATCTATGACGTAATTAACCATATCTCCATTTTACAAATAGGGAAACTAAGGTAACAAGATGCTAAATAATTTGGTCAAAATTCCATAGACAAGATCTAATGTTTAATGTCTCTCTTCAAACACAAAACAAATCCAAAAATAACTTAAAAAAGATCACAGTTTTTTTTTGTTGTTGTTCAACTACCTGTGGTAGCTTTGGAAGTAACTGCATTTCTATAAAAGATAAACATATTATACATAGTAAATTCCTAAATGAATAATTCTTGTTAGAATATGGTTTAACTCATGGAAAATAATATCATAACAATTACTGAGTAGATGAATAGACTAAAATACTGCCATAAAGGAAAAATAATAATTCAAGAAGATCTGGTAACCTAGGGCCACTTCGTGTAAGGGACCAACAGCTCTATCAACATCTACAGTCCCTGGCACATCATTATCTTTGTAAAATATGAAAGTAAAGTTTATAAAGTATATCCAGAGTTGAGGAAATAGTTTAAATTACATCCAAAATATTCTATTTAAGAAAATAGAGGCAAGGTTTATACATTCAAAACCTATTAATGAAACCCCTGCCACTCACTTCCTATTGGGGAAAAATGCTTAAGATCCATGTGAGTTTCCTACGGTTGCTGTAGCCACAGTTTCAGTGGCTTAAAATAACAGACATTATTGTCTCATGATTCTGGACCAGAAATTCAAAATCAAGTTGTCAGCAGGGCTGCACTCCCTTCAAAGGGCCTAGGCGAGAAGCTTTTGTGCCTCTTCCAGGTTCTGGTTGACGAAAAACATTTCTCTCAGCTATATCACTCTAATCTCTGCCTCTGTCTCCACATGCCCTTCCCCTCTGTCTGTGTTTTCATTTCTGTCTCTCATACAAATGCCTGTCATTGGATTTAGGACCCACCAGGACAATGGAGATTGATCTCATCTTGAGATCTCTAGCTTCATTCATCTGCAAAGACCTTTTTTCTAAATGAGGTCACATGCACAGTTCCTGTGTACAAATCTTTTTTGGGGCCACTATCCAAGCCACTGTGATATAGTTTAGATAGTAGAAGATTTTTGGTCTCAGAGCACAGAAAGCAGTCAAACTAAATCAAATGGGAAGATATTGTTATAATGATACATATGAAGCTACGAGAGTTTTAACCTGAAGACTGTAATAGGGTAGGCTGAAGATAATCGAGCAGGAGGGCAGTTTTAGATTCACACTGGCCCAAGTTACTCTAGAGGGAGAAGGTCACCAATCTCTGCTCTAGTCTTTTGCACATATGTTTCTATTGACAACATGTATGTCTGCTTTATTCATCACACTTTGAATTGACTTATTCTGCTTACTCACAGACTCTGATTTCCCATTAGTTTGTCTTTTACATGATGTATCATAGTCTGCCCAATCATGCATTTATACGTATTATTTTATCTTCTTACTTTTAAGTAGATAGTTCTTTCTTAGATTCTGAATTTAGATTTCTGAATTAGAGAACCTGATTGTCTCAAACTACCTTGTCAAGTGAAGGTGAAGTGGCTAGATGATATAGGTCAGGTTTTGCCTTCTAGTTTAATTAATTAGTTGTGGTTGGGAGTGAAGAGTTGATAACTTTATGGTACAAAGTCTTTCTACTGCAGAAACAAGACTTGTGGATCAGGAATTGGAATATGGCCAGAATAGGCCGCAATGCTTTGACATCCATAGTAAAAAGAAAAGTAATCGGTTCTTTGAACATTATATGAAATCTTCAATGTCTTTATAATATTACATGAATAGTATTAATAATTCATTTCAGCATGATGGAAATTATATTTTCTACCGTAATAATAACTTACGCTGTTTTAAAATTTTATAGAGGAAAGAAAAAATGGAAGCTCTAATACATGCTCAATTTCAAATATTTCAATATAAGATAAAATATGTGTGTTATAGACCATTAGGAAACGACTCAAAATATATTTTTCAAGAGTTTGAGCTTATTTATAAAGGAAGAGCAATAACATCAACAACAACACAAATTTCGTCTCAAGATTATGTCTTAACTTGAAAGTAATATTAAAACACATGCCAGTGCTTACCTCTAGCATTTAAGGTACAAAATCATTTTCAATAATTTTATTGCTAAAAGTTTGTTTCCAATGTAGTTTTAATAACTGCTTTAATCATTTAGAAAAATTTTTTTAAAGTTTTATACAGAACATGTTGATAGAGATTTAAGAAAAGACGCTGCAAAAGATATTTAATTCCAAAACTGTATAAAATCCTTTCTGGAAAAAATATGACATTTCATATGATTTCCTTGCCTTGGAATTTAGGCATATTTTTCCACATCCTTGGTATTTTTCTATATTTAATATAACTTTAAAATTTCCTTTTAATGTTAACGTACTACAAATCAAATAACTGGCACATAGAATGTGCTCAATAATCTCTGATGGATCAATGTTATTCTCTAACCCTTATCCTTATTATTTTATAGAAATCTGTATCCCATCTCTATTTCCTAATTTTCTTAACCAACCGTTATTGCTTTTCTCAACTAGTTCCTTTTCATATGCTTTAAATGTCAGATATTTCAAGAGAATTGGAATAAAGAAAAATATACTCTACTACTAAATATGGGCCAGTTGAAATTAGTTTGATGCTAATTTTCTATGTAAATTTTTCCCTATACACCATGGACTCTCTCACTATTACTTTTTCCTCCTCTATCATAATTGAGAGTATGACACAGAGAACAATTCTATGACCTTAGTTTTTACCATTAGTTTTTTAAAACATCTTATGTTATCAGACACTGATAAACAAAATGAATAATTTTATTTAAAGCCTGAAAGTTCCTAAATCTCTGAGAATGTGGGTTATAAAATCAGCTTATACTGGATCATATCAAATAATTGCCAAACCATCTGTAAAAAAATGGACAGCTTCCACGTAATAGCTAACTCTGCCATGCTATTATTAAAAATATTGATGTAACAAAATGGATATTCCCATTAAGGAGAAAGGAAAATAAGACAGAAAACAAGTATCTGAAAAGGGACTTTTTAGAACTCATTAGTTAAAAACCACATTGACTCCAGTGGAATAACAATCAGGCTTCTAAAGACATGATAAGGATGAGGAACGATTTGTCAGACTTACTGTTCCATGGATTAAATGTATTTTATGACTTTCCAACATCCTCCCCCTTGTTCCAGTCTTTCAAAGTAACCTCCCACTCAATAATTCTTCCTCTCAAATAATTTAGTTGAAATCAAATGAAAAAATATGTACTAAGAGCTTACTACAAGGTAGATACTATTCAAGGCAGTGGTGTTACATCCTTCCCTTCATGTAGTTTGTATTCTAACATGAGATTATAGGTAATAAACAATTGACTAAATATATTAGTAAAGTATATACCATTTTAGAGAATAGTGTTATGAAAAAATGAGGTCAGAATGAGGGATCATCTTGGGTGTAGTTTGGTAAGGAGCTGCAATTTAAAATGAGCCTGTCTGGGTGTTCTCATTCCAAAGGTACATTTTAAGTAAAGTCTTAAAGTAAGTGGGAAAGTAAGCCATGTAGATATTGGAAGAAAGGGAGTTTGGCAAAACAAGGCTGGGGATCAGGAGAATGTGTATTAGATGAGTGTCTGGTGTTCATGTGAACAACAGGGAAGCCAGGGCAGCAGGAAAGGAGATGGTTAGGGTGAGTAGAGAGTCTTTCTTAACAGATGAGGTCAGGATGGATGAAGGAGAGCCAGGGTATACAGAACCTCAGATGCCATGAGGAGACTGGTTTTTACTCTGAGAGTAATAGGAGGCTACAGGGCATTTTAAGTAGAGAACTGACATTCTATGTGATGTTTTAATTTATTATTGAGAAAGAGAGTGGCCAATAGCATAGCATTCTGGATTCTTGTATCAATCATGTGTTTAATTAAATCTTAGTGTTTCTAGTTCACAAAACTCTCTAAGGTCATTGTTAAGACCAACTTTTCGTAAGTGAAATTTTGTGAGTCAGACTATGGACTCTAGATAATGCTCAACTGCATTGCTACCTAAAGTATGGTAAATGGGACTTCAGCCTGGGAAATAACTTGGAATTTATTTGAAATATAACATTTTAGGTGCTATCCTAGACCTTCTGAAATATTCTGAAAAATATTCTTGATAACCATCAAGATCCCCAGGGGATTCTTTGGCACATTACATTTTAGGAGTTCTGCTCTGAAATAGTTATATTCTTTGAAATCTCTTGACAGACATCCAGTTTTTGTGGGAATACAATTTAATTTATCACAAAAATCTCAGAAGCACGCTCATTGGATACTTCAACTGGTTCATGGAGGTATCCCAACACCAAACCACACTCTGATCCTCCCTTAAAAATATATATTTTTTTAATTTTTCTAATCATGCTTGAGGCAGGTAGTAGTATCAGAATAAAACTAGATGTTCTGTCACTCAAGTAGCCAATCAGGAGTAAGACACCTATCACTCAGGTTACCCTATTTAGGTCGCCATGTTCAGCCAGTTAAAATGCAGGAAGCCCAGATAAACTTGAATTTTAGATGAATAATAGCTTATTTATTATAAGCATGTCCCAAATATTGCACAGGACATGTTTGAAATACAAACATTCTGTTGTTCATCAGAAAGCCATAGTTAACTAGGCTTTCTGTATCTTATCTGACAACCCTACTATCATCTTTTCTCCAGAACTTTCTAATTTCTGCAAATGATGTTCTTGGATCTTTCTTCAGTTGACTCTGGATAGAAAAAGATCACATAAGAGAAGGAAATACTATACATTATGTGATATTAGTATTCTTCAAAAGAGAGCAACATGGTTTGTTTGCACTCCTTATTTTCAGAGGAGAGCTTAGGAATACGGCTAATAATACAGCTATTTCTGTCGACTTCCAATAAGGCCTTTAATAGAGTGACTGACTCCCATTTTCGGAAAAGGGCCCTTCAAGTTATCTTCCTCAGAACTGTGCTTTAGTTGTGATTACCGGACAATATACTCACATATTCCACTGGAAAGCACAATATCTCCCCATATTGAAGCATTCATATTTTGGAAAACAGCCTCAGTCCTTAATTCAGACAGACAATAGATAATTTATTTCTTGTATAAAACTTTTCCCAAATTCATAATTCATGATATTTCTACTCAGTAAGATGGCAAGTAAATATTATCATCTTTCTTTTGATTTTCAGGGTGTCTCCAAATCTTGCTAAAGCTTTCCTCTTAATTTTTCACATATCTGCCATTAATCTGCATTGCTTTAGCCAGAAACCAGAGTTCTTATTCAGCCAAACTCAGCCTGAATCTAAATGTTTATAAAGTGATTCTTTTCTAACCTCTTCAGCACCAGCTTATGCTCCTCTAATCTATTACACCCAGCAGCAACAAAAATCATCTCCTGAGAGTGTCATTTTGATAATGTCACTCTTTTACTAAGATTCTGAAGTACACAAGGCCAGATTTTGAAGTAAAGGAGTACAACTCTGAACTATGATAAGCTTTGTAAATTGTGTCTGATGTACTAAAATGCCTAGTTTGTGTGCAATCTGGAAGGATCTTTTGATCAATTATTGGTCATCAAGAACCATTAGTAAGTCATAAGGCTTCCACTAAGAATCAATAATCAGCTTCATAAGCACTGCAAGTACCTATTAGAAACAGTTTCACAAGAAAAGTGCAAGTTACCTTTTCCAAAGTGCTTTTGAACAATACCTGCAAGATACAGTCACAATGTGAGAATTTGTTGTTCTGTCAAGGGTAAAGGATGGTTCTGTCACTAACAATCAAATAGCTTTCCACGTACCTAAAAGAAAATCTATAATCAGGTAGTATTCTAGTGCTATCTTTTCACTCTTACTGAAAAGAAGGCAACTATAAGCCAGTTCCGATTGCATGGATATCTTCAAGATATTGGTAGAGAATTATCCATAATAGTATTACCTGGATAAGAAAAATATTTATTTTAAATGGCTGCTGCATTCTACAATTATACATGATACTAGATAGTTCATGGATATAATATGCAGGAATGATTCATCTACTGAGAACACTAGAACAACATGGCAACCCACTCCAGTATTCTTCTCTGGGAAATGTCATGGAGAGGGGTACCTGGTGGGCTACAGTTCATGGTGTTGCAAGAGTCAGACACAACTTAGCAACTAAACCAGCACCACCACTTTGAACACTGATAGACTGAGTTATTCTATATAAGTGATTTTTTCTGACAATAGAAACTGATTTAAGTCCCAATTAGTTTTTATGTGTTAATGTATAAGTATGGGGTCAGCTCTAAAATATATTGGATGCATCCCTACTTTATTACATTTAATATATTAGACATAGTTTTGTATTTCTGTCATTTTCATGACTTAAGATTATAATTGTAAGTCTCAATTATTATGTTCTGTGAAAATATATAAATCACCACAGGGTCTACATAGCATTATATAAGACTATGAGTCCCTTCACTAAAAGTTGATTCACTGGCATCACTTTTTGGTATTTGAAATAGGTTTTTACTTTTCCCCAGTCTTCTCTATTTTTTTTAAGCTTTTATTCATTTTGTTAAAACATCTACCTCTTGAATTTTTACTATAACACTTTTTATCTCACCATTATATATGTCAAGTGAATAAACTCTGATGCTAATTTTTGGCCTGAGGTGATAACTAGTGAATAAGTTGCTACAATAATTGAATTCATAATGCTCTCAGACGGCTTTTGGGGGGTATGGAAAAAAGGCTTATTTGCATTAGCCAGGAAAGTCAACCTAGTCTAGATGCTTCCTTAAAATTACATGAAGAAATGTTTTCAGCTACAAAATGTAAAGTCAGCTTGAAAGTCATCACTCCTGTTCTTACAACAACAACAGAAAAGCTGATAAATTATAAATCAACTACTTTTCTTGGATCTATCAAATTGTCACCCCAAAATCTGAAGTGTCAGGTGAATACAGAGACTCACAACTGAGATCTGCTTCCCTGGAGAAGCAGCTTAAATGGTGGAAACACTTAAATGCTAATTTTGACAATTTGCTGAAGGCTGAGTCTGGACTAGTCTGTAGTGTCGAATTGACACTTTTGAACTGTGGTGTTGGAAAAGACTTTTGAGAGTCCCTTGGACTGCAAGGAGATCCAACCAGTCCATCCTAACGTAAATCAGTCCTGAATATTCATTGGAAGGACTGATGTTGAAGCTGAAACTCCAATACGTTGGCCACCTGATGAGAAGAACTGACTCATTTGAAAAGACCCTGATGCTGGGAAAGATTGAAGGCAGGAGAAGGGGATGGCAGAGGATGAGTTTGTTGAATGGCATCACCAACTCAATGGACATGAGTTTGAGTAAACTTTGGGAGTTGGTGATGGACAGGGAGGCCTGGTGTGCTGCAGTCCAGGGGGTCACAGAGTCAGACAAGACTGAGCAACTCAACTGAACTGAACTGAGTCTGGACTGGTATGAAAATGTGAAAATCCTGGGGGCTTCAGTCTTCAGGGGACCTCCACTTATTCATGAGTCCTATCTCCAGGAACCCCATCAAGTGTTGAAAAATATCCTTATATTTCAGAGTAGGGAAACCACTTTAAAATATACCCAGAGAATTATCCATAACAAAGCTCTACTTTTCAGGGAAAAAGTTTCCATCAGAACCTTGTTTATCTGGAAACAAGTGATGTCAGTAAGAACAAAGGCAACACGAGTAGCACACAAGCACTGCACTCTAGTAGATACAATTGTTTTCCACAGGTGAAATGGTTGACAATTCTGATACAGATACATAAATGTACTGGAAGTGAAGACTCAAGGAAATGGATGGGAGATTGAGGGGGCCAGGTTCTCAGTATTGGTGTGGGGATTTTTAGATAAGTAAAGGTAGTAGGCTAGAATGACCCATATGGTAGTGAGAGAGTTAATTCTTAGGCAGGTTGATAAGACGTCCAGGGTCTCAGAGGAGGGGAAAAGGGTCTGGGGCTCTCAAGGAAGAGAAAAAGACAAACATTTTTTTTTTTTTCTACATTGCTTTGTCTTAGTCACATAAGCTTATTTTCTTTAAGCCCAGAGCTAATGATTATACAACAAAACAACTCATTTTGCTCAAGGGTATGCTTTTCCTTAAGCTCTGCACTAATGATTATATAACAACAATCTATCTTGCTGGAGGAGAAGTTTCTCCTTCTTAACAAGAACCTTCTGACTAATCTTATTATCTTAAGACTTTGTTGTGGGAGTGGGACTGGTAAGCCCTTTCTATTGCTAGTCCTAATCTTGGTAAATGTATATTAGGCCTTGATAAGACTAGGGAACAGGGGCACTCTCCATCCCTCTTCTACTAGCAATTAATACTGTCATAAAAACAAGGAAATTCTGAAAAACTGTTCCAGTCAGTAGAAGCCTAAGGAAATATGACTAAACTAACTAAATGTAATATGGTGTTTTGGATGGGATCCTGTAAAAGAAAAAGAAAATTGAAAAAAAAAGGAAAACTAAGGAAATCTAAACCATGAACTTTAAAAATAATGTATTAATACTAGTTCATCAATTATAGCAAATTTATTATACTAAAGTAAGATGTTAATAATAAGATAAACTGGATTTTCTGTTTATGAAAACTATAACCATTTCTCTATTTTCCTGTAATTTAGGATTGTATTAAACAAAGTCTGCCAAAAAGATGGTGTTCTTTTGGTTAAGGTCTCCATAAAGTAGTTGAAAGACTGGATTCACATGGAGAATGAACTATATATGATTTACTGGAACATTAAATGAAAAATATATGTTTATACATATATATGCATATATGTATGTGTTCTATATGTATACATACATACACACATATATATATATATTCATATGTGTATATATGTGTGTGTATGTATATAAGTGAATATCGTAGCCTCTGTTTGGAAGGGTGAAGGGTTCATCTAATTCAACATGCTATTGAAATAAGTCAATAGATAAACTGAAAGAAATAGTAAACATAAGGAGAAAAACCTTGGGAGTAACTGGAAATGGCATTTAACAGTAATTGGATGGAGGTTGGGGGCTCAGGATATCAGAGCTAGGAAATGACTACTATCCGAGTAGAAGAAATTGATCAGACGGAAGATTACAGAGGTAGAACAGAGAGATAGAACCATGTCAAGATGGGGAAGATGTAAGAGTTTCAGCTAAATGAGAGAAAGATGGAGGCTTTTCTGTTTGATTACATCCTTACTATCTTTGAATTAAGACTGTAAATCATTGGATGAGAATCAATAGGGATATCACAGGGTTAGAAGTTTAAAAAAGTGAAAAATGATTTAATAAGATAGCAGCGCTGTCGAGGGATTAGAGAAGATTATTAGGTAGAAGAAAAGGTGAACAGAGTAGCGGAGTTAAGGGAGCCAAAAGGACATGAAATTTTTAAGTGAGATGAGGAATGTGATTCTGATACCAATTACAATGTGTTTCCTCTCCCCCACAACTCTACGAGCACCAAGCAATTCTTAGACACCAGTGGGCTGTCTTATAATTCAATTCCACTCTGAGACCACACAGCTAAAGGCTTTAGTCCTGTAAGACTGGCTCCTTCACACCCAATTCACACACCAATCTCAAGTCCAGGTTGTCACTTGAACTTCCTTGTCTCACTTGTGCTGACTGCCTGGCTATAGACTGGAAGTTCCCGAGATCCCTCATTGGGTTTGGTTAATTTACTAGAGAGTTTCACAGACTCTGAGAATATTTTTTCTAGATTGCTGATTTATTTCAAAAGGATCTAACTCAGGGATGGCCAAATGGAAAAGATGCTTAGGGCAAGGCAAGGGAAAGACTGAGGAGCTTCTATATCTTCTCCAAATGCACAGCTTTCCCCAAATCTCTGAGTTCACCAACCAGGTTCTCTGAACACCATCCTTGTTCTCCTTTTTATGGAGGCTTCATTACACTGACATGATTGATTAAATCATCAGCCCCTGGTGGCTGAACACAATCTTCAACCCCTCCCCTCTTCTTGAATGGAGTGGGTGTGAGGTGGGACTGAAAGTTTCAGCCTTCTGGTGACATGATTGGTTCCACTGACAACCAGGCTTCATCTTTCCATTTGACCCAAAAGCTATCATTAACATAACAAGGGACACCTTAATCACTCTCATTACAGAAGATTCTAAGGTCTTAGAAACTCTGTGCCAGAAATGGGGATGGCAGGAAGAGCAACTACATACAGTAGACTCCCGCCTGCCTCTATAAGGATTAAGTCATAATATACTATTGTCACTGATCTTCAACACATCCTGAGAGGAGTTTAGGATGGAGAACAAGAATGAGGCACTGGGTACACTGGCAAAAACTGACAGAACAGGCCTTCCAATATTTAGGTATTTCCAGGAGATTTTATGAGCCCAATCCTTTCATCTCCTCATATTGAGAAAAGCACAAAAATCATAAATGATGGCACCTGCCCTTTGTGACAAGCAATAACCTTCAGGAGACTAACAGCAGCACTCTTCTGCAAAAACGTATGCTTAACTGTATGTACCCCCTTCACCAAAATCACGTATATACCGAGCTCTCCCATCTATCTCTTGGGAGCAGTCCTTCAGAGCTATCTGAGATGCTGTCATTTGTTGTATAGCCCTCATTTTGCCTCAAATAAAACAACTCACAACTCACATTGTGTGAGGTGTTTTTTTTTTTTTTTCAGTCTTCAAAGGGCTACAAAGTAGATAATGGTGTGCCTGTGTATGAGGGGCTGTCTAGCTATCTATCATTTTTGTCTATTTATGCTTCCCCCAAACATTAATTGTATGTAAAATACTTTGAAAATTGTAATGCACTTTTAATATTCTAGGTATTTAACATTACTGAAAGGTAATAGGAAACCTGGGGAAACATTATATTTTGTGTTTATCTTTAGCACATTGTCAAATATGCTGAAGCCAAGCTATGTACATAAGCTGCTTGCGCCATAATTACGTAAGTTAAAATGAAGTTACAACTTGGGGTGATTTATATTATGATTAAATTATTTTTCAAACTCTTTAAATAAGTTGAAAATGGCCATAGGCTTTGTTTCTCAGTAAAATCACCACTTGTCCAGTTACATAAAGGATGCCATTGAAAGCAAACTCGGAGACTCATCAGAAAGGATTACTTTTTCCAATTTAATTCATCATAGAGTCAGTGTGACTTTTATAGTGATATTAAATTTTTTAGCAGCAGTGAACAAAGATCATCAGATTTCTTTAAAAAATTTAAAAAAAGATGCCTTTGGGTAATTAGAAATTCGATAAGTATGTGAATACCTATAGAGCTGGCAAGCCCTTTCTGTTCTTGCTTTAACATACTTCATAGAAAAGTTCCCAAGATGTTTTGAGCTATTACCTTAGTTCTTGACTGGGTAAACTGGCATGTCAACTGGATTTAAAAATAAATCTTTCACACTCTCCTCTTTGACTTACATCGCCTTGTTTCTTAAGCATTTTGACTTTTCTGGTGGTTAATAATTCTTCAAAGTTAAACCAGCTTGTCTTCATTGATTCTTTTCCCCATCAGCTGCTCTTGCTGCTCTCCTGTGCTTTTTGGGTTGTTTCTGTGAACCATTATGGCCTTAAGGTGATCAACTTGAAAGAAAGGGGAAATGAATGCTTGAATTTTCTACTAAATAAAAATGAATCTGGCTTTTCTCCTGTGCTGTGCCTACCTATTGTTTTCCACAGGGTTTTATTACTTTCCTTGGTCTTTCATCCTTTTCCAGGTTTCAGGTTTTATTTTTTCCTTCTCCTCCTATGTGTTTTATCTGTTCCAGGAAGAATTGTACAGTGATCTGACTGACATGCTTAGCTTTCCTTCACTGCAGTGCTGAGCCAGGTCAACCATTTATTTTATGTTTGTCTTTTTGCTTTCAATAGCTTGCAGCCAATGCAGCCTTGTTTGATTTGACAACTGCTTTCAGAAGTATATCTAGCAGAGAGCAATTTTGCAAAATCAGCTCAGACCCAAGACTCTTGAGAGCTCAATGTTGTTGAATCCTATCTAGTCACTGAAAGAGTCACTTTGCAAAGACAGCTTTGCAAGCTGACGGTAAAAAAAAGAAAAAAAAATCAGATGGATGTTATCTGAACGTTTTTAAAATCAATCCAGAAACTGCTATCATTGTGAGAACAAAGAAACTCTTTCTTGTTAATACGTAGATGTCAGCTTTCCTGCTTGGTGAATTATTTTTTTCTTTATAGTTGTTACTGATGTTAATTTTAACTAGATTTTACTCATATTCAATAGGTAGGGTAGGAGGAATACCAGGAAAGAGTCACAGTGTGATTTGCTCCAGTATCTGTTATTCTTAGAGCTGATGCTTAGTCTCTACTATACTATTGTTTTCCTATGAGTTAAGTGTTTTCATTTTCTTTATTTCTGCCTTAGTACTTCTGTATATAACATCATCACCTTTAACATAAATAGGAACCACAAACTCATAGCTAGTTTCCACAACTCCGATTTCTCTTTTCATTATTGCTAGACTATTTCTTTCAAAAAAAAAAAAAAATTCAGAAAAATTCTAAAAACTTCATTGCTCAGAAACTGTTATTCAATTTTTATTTCCAATCACTAATTTCAGTACATTTTTACTCTTAAAATAGTGTCTAACCTTATTTCACCTTACCTACCTGAATATATTTCAGATTAATTTTTTGTTCATAACAGCTTAATATCCTTCTTGCTCTAGACATATAACTCCTCATTATACATGCATGAGTTTTAGTCTGTTCATCTGTGAGTTCAACCCTCTGCCTATCTAAATCCTATATATTCCCAAGCCTCCCAGAAAATCTCTATGTAACCCCTCCCACTAATTCAGTGCTTATTAACCTTCATCTCCCTGAATACTTAGTTAAAATAATTGAGGCACAAAGTTTAGCAAATTTATATCTGTTTATTCTGTTCTTGAATAGTGTAAGTGGCTGTTGGATCCACAATTATATATTATGCTCTTTAATATAACAGCCTCATGTCTTACCTTTTTGTCTGGAGATTTGTCTATATGCATTGTATTGATCTTGCTGAAGGTGAACAGTATACCAATTATAATGTTGCCTACTCATTTAAAATATATTTTCCTGTATATTATTTCAATTATTCTTCACAGAATTTGGGCCAGGTTAGTAATGGGAAAGATTGAGGGCAGGAGGAGAAGGGGATGAAAGATGATGAGATGGTTGGATGGCATCACCGACTTAATGGACATTGGTTTTGGTGAACTCCTTGAGTTGGTGATGGACAGGGAGGCCTGGCATGCTGAGGTTCATGGAGTCACAAAGAGTTGGACACGACTGAGTGACTGAACTGAATCATCTCAGAAAAGCAAAGGCCATTGTGTTCACTGGAAGAAAAAAAAATAAACCTAGTTTTATGTAGGACTTAATTTCAGGTACTTTAACTGTTAATATCAATTTCTTAAAAATTGAATGTGTCTAATATAAAATACATTATTCCTTTTCCACTTTATCCCCTACCTTAAGGCAAATATGAAGCCATTTTTTCTCTTTGTTTTCTACAATGTTAGACCTAATAATATGGAATGACAAATGTGAAATATTAAAGAAAGACAGCCTCCCAGTAAGACTTGAACATTTCATGTTCCCCGATTGTCTGATATGTGTGCTGGAATTTTAGCCATGGGCACAGCCAGTGAGAGTACTTCAAGTGGCGACATCTCAGCATCAGTTAGCAAACCCGCAACGAAGGTTATAAGGAAACTCAAGGAACTGTTCAACTGACACAGAGTTCAATGGGAGCTTGACATTGAACTGAAAAGGTATGTGTATCAACTCAGCTGGAGAGAGTTGTGTGGGAAGAGCTTTTGATAGCCTCATATTCCCTTAGGGAATGACATAGGGATTATCCATCTTTACAATATAAAGCTACAGAAGCAGGAGATTTTCTATACCCTGTAAGATCTGACTAAACAAAGTATACAGTGGAGTTTCTGAAAGATGACTGTACATGCCATGGAATGCTTAAGTTTGGAAGATATGACCTCAGCAATTTGCAGTTCCTCAGAAAAGTGTCTTTTCTTTATTTGTACTTTACAGGGTGTATTTTTAACAACAGTTGACTGCATTTGTGTGTAGCTTCATGGTCTACCAAGTGTTTTCATAGGCACTTTCCCTTGTGAAGTAGGTAGGGCAAGGATTCTTAGTCATGTTTCTTATACAATGGAACAGAATACAGGAGGGTGATTAAATTTGTTTCAGAGTCACAAAGAGAAATCATTTAACTTATATCCTTTGGTTTCAATCTCCCCCATGAATGGGATATTTCTGATGTAACTGCCACTAACTCTTGCCTGGGCAAAATTCTAGCTTGAATATAATAAAAAATATTTAAAATTTTCATTTACTGGGAATTCATTTTGATGAGAAATCCCACTGTAGCACTAAATGGAATGTGAAACTATGCCTATAAACTCAATAATTGATTGTTGATTTTAAAAACTATGTATAAAACAGATAATTCAAAATCAGATAAAAAAGCAAAAAGTCGAATCAATAGACTTATGTAGTTTTAATGTAGGAAAGCCAGAGATAGAGAGCAAATTACTCTCACACAGTTCATGAAAATTATCTACCTTTCCAAAAAATTAAAGTATGTGACTATATTAGGCAAAGAAAAAAATGGAGGAGAATCAGAGGAAGTTACCTTACTTTGACGGGTAAGGAGAAAAACTGATAATAGCCAGCAATAAAGGTTTTAACGTTGAAAGAAACCTGTTACCTGGAGCATGGAATGAGAATCAGGCTAAAATGAGAAAATATCTCCTGGAAAAATTGGAAGAATTCAAATCAGAACTTCCTCATGTCATATGTCTTGAGGGTAATTAAGGAAATGTCAGATATCATTGATGAGACATTTGCCATTATCTTGAGGAAACCATGCAAGGCAAGAAATCCCTGAGGGCTGGAGAAAGGAAAATGTTGCATCCATTCTTATTTTTTCTTAATGACCCTGTTATATATTGGTCAGCTGAAAATCCATTCCACAATAAATCATGACTCCCAAAGAGTCCAGTCAAGTTTTCATGGAAAATCACAGATTGCATGTCTAACAAGATAAATACTAAAAAATTCTATTATTTGATAGTCTGTGCAAGAGCACAGTTTGTGAAACAAATGTCTTTAAAAGTAATTTTTGAAAAGAATTTGTAAGACACATATCTGCACTAAATATTCCAACTGACATAATCTGAACTTTCAAATAAAATTTATAAAATGCATCAAAAGGTTTATAGGTTGATTAATAAGCAGACAATTTTTATATCATGGAAACAATTTTAAAAACATATGTTTTAGTTGTAAATTTTATTAACAAAAACCCAACTGCAAGTAATAGGAAAATACAAATAAACTAAGAATTCTGTCTGTACCTAATTCCTGCAATCATTAAAATAAATTTATAAATTTTAGAAGGTGCTAATTAAATGCATTTATATAAGGGAAACTAAAGTGAGATATGATGTGTGAATCCCTACATTAGCTAAGTATGTATGTAAAAATACATTTACAATGATAGTAATACAAATGTGTAATATCTTCATGTATATTAGAAACCCCCATAAAATATATGGCCTTGGAAAATACATATCATACAAAAGAATGTTTCCTTAAAATAGATATAGAAATCAGAAAGAATCTATAAGACAAAACTAAATTCAGATAATATTTATAGAGTCAAAGGAACTACATGTATAGATTGACTTTCTAAATTAAAAAAGCAATTTATTTATTGTAATCATGATTTTCATTATTGAATGAAATAATACATGAGGGTATCACAGGTTTGGTTTTAGACCACCACAATAAAGCAAGTATTACACTAAATCAATTCATGCAAAATCTTTGTTTTTCCATTGTATTTAAAAGTTATGTTTATACTATATTGTAGTCTATTAAGGATGCAGCAGCATTATGTCTAAAAATACACATACTTTAAAAGCGCTTTATTGCTAAAAAATGCTAACCATTACCTGAGATTTCATCAAGTCATAATCTCTTTGCAATAGTACATCTACAATCACTGATCTCAGATCACCATAACAGATATACTAATAATGAAAAAGTCTGTAATATTGTGAGAGTTACAAAAATATGACACAGAAAGATGAAGTGAGCAACCACTATTGGAAAAATGGTGCCAAGAGACTTGCCTGAGGTAGGGTTGCCCTAAACCTTCAATTTGTTAAAAGCATCAGGTCAAGTGCAATAAACCGAAGCATGCCGGTACTAACTAAATGGTGATGATTTTTATTGTTTTTTTTTTTTCCTTTATGATAACTGTCAGATAACATAGACAAGAACAAAGCAATCAATTTAACTGAATTCTAGAAATCTGAATAGATGCTTACTTTGATGCTCTTAATAGCTTTCATATTGACTTTTGTTTCAAACTGTGTTTATTTTATCAACAAACTCTTGACCTAGCTTCTAAGTCTGCTCATAGATTTGTGGGAACACTTGATGAATATGATGCATTCTTGCCTCTCAGATTGCTCTGACACACACTCTCATGCTTTGTTCATAAAAAGACAAGAGACACCTTCATATACCATTCACTTTCACACTTAATGTTTCAGACTCTGTTAGAATTCACACATGGTTTTAGTCCCATACTTGGAAGTTCAGTAGCATTTTTGTATGGTTAATCAGAAATCACTATGTAAATCTGTGCCCTATTGCAATAAAATTGTTAACAACTCTGCTTATTCAGATTCTGGACAGTATCTTTAGTGTTGATCTCTACTTATTAGTTCTGAGAATAGTGACTGGTGATTAGACTAGTAATGGGCATTAATGCTGAACTGCAAGAGTGGTTGCCAGTAGCCAAGCATCAACTCAAGGTGAAAAACTGTGTAGTATTCAACAGGAAACATTATTTCATTTCATTCAGTAACAATATCTAGATGATGTGGATAAAGGAATTGTCAATATGCTAAATTCACAGGTAATAGTACTGTGTTATGTAGCTAATGTTTCTAAAAGCTTTTAAAAAACTAACCTACATTACTTTTAAGATTTAGTTAACTGTTCAAAATAAAATAAATAAAATCCATTAGGGATAAACACAAGGTCACCTATTTAAAAACAGGAAGTAACATTACCTAGGACAGGCCGTTGCTGTTGCTGCTGCTAAATTGGTTCAGTTGTGTCTGACTCTGCGCTACCCCATAGATGGCAGCCCACCAGGCTCCTCTGTCCCTGGGATTCTCCAGGCAAGAATACTGGAGTGGGTTGTCATTTTCTTCTCCAATGCATGCATGCATGCTAAGACGCTTCAGTTGTGTCTGATTGTGCAACCCTATGAACAGCAGACCACGAGGCTCCTGTGTCCACGGGATTCTCTAGGCAAGAATACTGGAGTGGGTTGACATTTCCTTCTCTACCTTGAACAGGCAGAGCATAGTAAAGAATAAAGCAAGAAAGTTTTAAAACTGAATACAAATAACTAGTATAATATTTTTATAACTATTCTAAACATAATATTCAGAAAAATAGAGTAAACTAAATGATGGTGTAATTTGATAAATGTTCAATAAAAAAGAAAATTTTGTCATGATTGCTTTATGTTATTTTAATAGTAAAAAGTAAAATACTACTGATAAGGTTGAAATCCATTTTGCAATTACACCATTTCCTTTTTTTCTTTCTTCTTTCATTACCATAGTCTATCACTATTATGAATTTGGTGTGTGAAGTCTATGCTTTGTGTAATATTGCATATACACATTCATGTACAAATTTCAAAAGAACTGATTACACTATTAATATTATACAAATTTCCATAAATGTTATTATACCATATATGTCTTTCTGAAAGATGCTCTTTCACTCATGTTATGATTTTGAGATTTATCTACATTATTCATACAACTAAGCTTAATTTTAGAAGCAATATTTCTTTATGAACGAGCCATATTTTTCTGAATGTTTTCTATGTTCCTTAAATTCTTTTGGTTTCTTTATTACTGCAAAAATTTCTAAAGAGAATTCTCAGTTAAAGAGTCAAGAGAACTGAAGAGAGATTTGACACCCTATAGTGACAGAAGAGCCCACCAGGAAAAAAACTTCTTTCTTGGTAAGATCTCAGGCAATGAGGAGTCATAAACTCTTATTTGTTCTAGTTTTATTAGATGAAGCAGAAGAATTTTAGGGTTCAATTTGCCCCACTAATAGGCAATATATCTAAGTTGTTGTTATCGTTCAGCCACTAAGTTGTGTCCGACTCTTTGCAACCGCATGGATTACAGCATGCCAGGATTCCCTGTCCTTCACTATCTCCCAGAGTTTGCTCAAACTCATGTCCATTGAGTCAGTGATGTCATCCGACTATCTCATCCTCTGCTGCCCCCTTCTCCTTTTGCCTTCAATTTTTCCCAGTATCAGGGTCTTTTCCAATGAGTCGACTTTTTGCATCAGGTGGCCAAAGTGTTGCATCAGTCCTTCCAGTGAATACTCAGGGTTGATTTCCTTTAGGGAAATTTTTTTCCTTGCAGTTCAAGGGACTCTCAAGAGTCTTCTCCAGCACCACAGTTTGAAAGCACCAGTTCTTTGGTTCTCAGCCTTTTTTATGGTCCTGCTCTCACATCTGTACAGGACTACTGGTTCTGTGTGAGCCAGGTGAGTCCATCTGCTGCTTTTGGGTGCTTATTTCTTCTGTATTGGTTCATGTCCTGACCTACATGTGTGATACTTTTTAGCTGAATATTAAGAGGAACCCTGAGGATCTTGCAAACTCTTTCTGGTGCTCTTTGCTTTCTGGCTCACTGTCTTGCAAACATTATCTGTTCATCCTCCCTGAATTTTTTTCAGTTTCATCCCCTTAACACATAAATCTTGACAGGTTCCTCCTGGCTTCCACCTCTCTGTCATGTGACCTGGAGCTCTCTGCATCAGTATCTCGGGCCAATCATAGCATTCATTTTATTTGTTTTGCCTCTGTCATGGGTTAGAGTCCTGAACTGCCTATAAATCATATCTAAAAATCATTGTTTCCTATAAATTTTCCAAATTTTAAGTGGGTTAATGCAAAAAGTAAATGTGGTCCCTGTTACTGTCTTGGCCAGAAGAAGAAATCAATTGTGAATTTTTCTATAGATAAATTATAATTCAATAGACCTGACTATAAAAAATAAATAACTAATTTAATACACACACATATATATATATATATATTTTGGCTATGTCATGTGCCATCTGGGATGTTAATTGCCCAACCAGGCATCGAACCCACCCCCTCTGCATTAAAAATGCGGTGTCTTAACCACTTGACACCATAAATGTCCCAGTAAATGTTTTCACTGAAAGAAGGGAAGACATTAGCTCCTTTAATGTTGCTATAAGGAAGAATCTTTTGAAGACCTGTTTGAAAACTCTTTGGTAATAAAATGTACACATTTTATTGAGAAGAGATATATATGAAACATGCTTAAGGACTGGATGGCTAAATTCAGCTATGCTTAGCTTTCAGAAATGAATTTTAACAGCACAAAAGAAAGTGCTTAGAGCATAATTTCAAGGACATAGGAAATTACCCAGATTCAATATAAGATTTTTTGGGCCAGAATACTGTTTCTCATCAAATAAGCAAACATATCCTAGATATTTAAACCTATCATTTCTTGCCACTTAAATTATAATTCATTATTTACTGCACATAAAAATAATAATTTTTTTGAAAATTAATTTAATGTAGTACCAAATGAAGTGAATTTTGTCAAGGAGAGAGGCAGTGAAGAGTAGGCTGTTTTTGCAAGCAACCAAAGTTGTGGGCTTGGGCAGGTAAAGGAAAGAATTAGAGAGATTAGATAGAGATCCATGGAGGGGGTTAAAGTCTGTTTTAAACCCCACAACTTTTCCAGGAACTTTGACAGGAAGAATATGTCTACTGAGTTGCATTTCTCAGAATATCTGCAGCACTATCCACAAATTGTTTACCACCACAAGGTTTTGAACTCCTGGAGTCAGTATCTGTGTCCTGACCCTCTTATTTATCTCCTTTTAAAGATGTAGTAAATCACAACTTCAGTTCCTTCTGTCTCACCATACAAGGAAGATATGCTTGCGATTAGTAATATATCATAGGAAGTGTATTAAAAAAAATTAGTCACTGGACAATATTTACCCTGTGCCACCACAGAAATAGCTATTATTGTGTATCTCCACTCTAGCATAAATAATTGTTGCACTTATATTGTACATTCACTTTATATCCTGATTATTACAGTCATTATGACAATTTCTTAAAGTGTATATGTTTCACAAACATTTTAATGACCGCACAATTATCCATCCTCTATTTCTGGACACTCATATTGTCTTCATTTTCCAATGTTATGAATAAACCTGTGATAACCTATAAATCTTCATTTCTACATCCCTTTCTTAATAGGAAAATTTGTACATGTCATTTAGAATCTGATAGAGTTTCTGGATAATTTCCAGGTTATCATTATGTTGTACTATCTTCAGGTATTATAGTTTTCTCATTTGTGATTACATGCGAGTTAACCTTTGTATATTTAATGAGGTTATTTTAAAAATAATTTGCATGGAACTTTCATATAAATTAAAAACTCTACACCACTAAATAACAACTTGCCTTTTGTGTCTTGGATCACCTTTATTACAAAGTTAATGTCACTGCTCTTGAGATTTTCTACAACCATTGATAATTAACATTAGAGAGAATTCTGATCCACACAAGTAAACAGTCTTGTAACTTTGGAGGCATTGATTTTGAATTGAAATAGGATTGTGGATTTTGGTAAGAACGCTTAGCTATCTGAAAAAGTGAAAGTCAACTTTCAAAAATAAAAAGCTGGTGGTAACAGCATTCTGGTAGCCGATAAGTTTTGGTAAAACAAACACTTCCAAAGGGCCAGTCTCTAAAATAGTTCTATAAAGTTAGCATACTTATGGCTCCCATAGCAATTACTTGAAGGGGATAACAGTTTACAAGAATGTGTAGAAGTTTTATGTGTTTGTTCACACCACTCATTTATAATATTGCAACATTTAGCGATATTACAAACTATAAGAATTAACGTGGCATAGGTTAAGTACATTTAACTCAATCTCTTGAAAATTGCAGTTGTGTGATTAAATAAAGTAGATACTTGCAACATGCTAAATTGCTTGAGTGCCTATTTGTAGAGGGTTTTTTTGTTTTTACCCTGGATCTCATTAAATAAATTACTGTTTTTAGCCTATTCATTGTTTCTCCGTGCTTACCCAGCTACCTTTGGAAAGACAAGTCCCCAAGAAAGCAAGACAATTGTTTAGCTCAATGAGTGGTGAGAATAAATAACTCCCACTGAATCGTTTTACACAGCATCATTACACATCTCTAATTTGGCTAAAGGAGAAGAGGGGAAAATCCATTTTGGATATCTAATTTTCTCCACTCTTATTTTGCTCAAAGTATTCTGCTTGTTTTACCTAAAATATAAGCATCAATATATTCAGATATTTTAACAAAACATTTTGATATATTTTAATGAACGCTGCTTTTAAAAATTGTCATAAACCTTATAAACAATGTTTCCTTAATTTGGACTCAAATACACTGAGAGTTCTCAAGAGAACTGTACACATTTTCTAAGATAATTATCAATATTAATGAATTCTAGTGCTAATATTAAATGTTGACTTTGAGAAACAGAACGTTTGTTGTGGTGAGAGATTATGAATGTCTTGGTTTTCTCTCACATGCACATAGGGCATTTCTAAACATTAAAATACACTTACTTTTATTAAAAAACAGTAAACAATTTATGCTATAGTTAAATTGAGCAGTTAAATACAAATTTAGTGACTACCAACAAGTAAACTTACTTGAGAACTAGGGGTTAGAGTTAATCCCGAGTAAATCACTTCAAATATTGTAAAAGGATAACATAATCATAGGAAGAAACAGCACACTTTATTAGATATGCTATTAGGTATAGTCATGCTATTCTCTATTTTCTCTTATAATAACTGAATTTTAATATGAACATATATAATGGTCATAAAATATTAAATGGTAATAGTACAAGATGGTTTGATGGCATCACTGACTCAATGGACATGAGTTTAAGCAAGCTCTGGGAGATGGTGATTGACAGGGAAGCCTGGCGTGCTGCAGTGCACAGGGTCGCAAAGAATCAAACAAGACTGAGTGACTGAACAGCAACAGCAACGATAGTAACATTATCCCTTGGGAGACAGAGTGTCACATGAATATGACTGGAAAGAGGACAATGATAAGGATTTCTTTTGAGTAATATTAAGGGCAGAGACTTAGGAAAACTCAAGGAGATTGTGAGGGACAGGGAGACCTGGCATGCTGCACTCCATGTGGTTGCAGTGAGTTGGAGAAGGGATAGGCTACTACTCCAGTATTCTTGGGCTTCCCTGGTGGCTCAGATGGTAAAGGATCCACCTGCAATGTGGGAGACCTGGGTTCGATCCCTGGGTTGGGAAGATTCCCTGGAGGAGGGCTTGGCCACTCCTCTAGTATTCTTGTCTGGAGAATCCCCAAGAACGGAGGAACCCTGCGGGCTGCTGTCCATAGGTTTGCAAAGAGTTGAACACGACTGAGGGACTAAGCACAGCACAACATGTTTATGTTCAAGTGCAGTTTGAGTGCAAGACACCCATCAGCTTCAAGTCACAAAGGTAGTCTAGCTGAAAATTGATCACCTAATTCTCTATCAGCTTCCAATGAATGTTTCTCTCACATTCCTCCTTCACCCAACCAATGTTAAGTTCTCCCTTTTTTAGTTTCAAAGTAGCATAAATACTCACTAATTACATTTTGACAATTGTTTGTTTATTTTCAATATATTAGTTGTTTATTTAAAACATTTTACTATTCAATTGACTTTTATTTCTCTTGGCTAAAATCATTTGGATATTTTTGGTTGGATCATAATTTCTTCCTCTAAAATGTATGGAAGTATTTTATACATTTAATGGATTTTAAATTTGTACCAGATATTTCAGAAACAATTTAAAAAGTGAGAGGTGGTCAACACTTTAGCACAAAATAAAACAGTAAAACTAGCAATTAACTTAAGTTGCCAAGGAAAATGTGTGTTCATGCTAGGCAGTCTTGGGAGAAAATAATACTGTATTCTTAAGGGCAAAATTCCAGAAAAATTAACATAAGTATAACTTTGATGTTTGTAGAATAAATATTCAGTTCCATTCAACATTCAATAAATAAAAAGGCAATTTCGCTAATATAATGAACTACTGAAGTCTTCTGTTTATAAAATTCAAAATCCATTGCTTTGTATACAATGTCCCAGGTACACATTGAAATTTATAGCACTATTTGTTATATCCTGCTCCAACCATGAGGTTCCTAGTTATTCCTTGAACATATTAGTTGGGAGGCACACTCCTGCTTTGGCATCTTTGTTTAGATAATATATAATAGAATAAACATTGAGATTAAAGAGAAAGTTTAATATAGAATCCAAGATAATAGTAGACAAAAATATATTTGCTTAATTTGATCCTGAAAATGAATTTAGATTTCCAAGTTAACAATAAATTGAATACCTATTGTTATTTATTCCCTTGTGATACATAAGTTGAGGGGGAAAAAAAAAACAACCTCTCCTCCCTGCCAAAAAAGTATGAGGATATAAAAACATATGAGTAATATTTGGGGCAATGAAATGATATAAAGAAATTAGAAGAAAAAAAAATAACTGAACACCAAACCAGAACAAATGAATTCTAATATGAAGTAACTTTAGTCCCTTTATAGAAGCTCCCTCGTAGCCAGGGCTTTGTATGTTCTTGTTAACTTGGGAAATAATAATATTGAAGCATTGACATATATGCATATCACGTGTCAAACACACAGCTAGTGGGAAGCTACTGCGTAGCACAGGGAGTTCAGGTTTGCGCTCTATGATTCTAGAGGGGTGGGATGGGGGTAAAAGGGAGGCTTATGAGACAGGGGATATATGTTTGCATACAGTTTATTCACATTGTTGTACACCAGAAACTAATTATACTTCAATTTAAAAAATAATATTGAAACATTATTTATAAACATGAAGGCAATAATCACAAGAAATAACTAAAACTGATGAGAATCTTTCCATCCAGGGAGTGAAAATAGAGTGGAATGGACAAAACTCATAAATATTATATGAATTTTTAAATCATTGTATATTTTCTTCGGTAAAATAGTAAAAATGTAACTGTTAAGGCAGAACAAAAGAGGAAACACTATATTTTTAATATTATAGGACTATAATAAATTTCAAGATTTACTTTAAGCAATTTTTACAATATTTGTTCACTAGCACCAGTTATGTCATTGAACTAGTAGTTAATTCCTTTTTTTAAACTGGAAACAAGATTCTTTTCAGTTTTTTTTCCCACGATAATAAAACTCTCAACTGAAATTGACTCCAATGATGAGCTAATCACTTGAAAATGCTTTGGTAGAATTATATTGCCATTTCCTTATTTACATTGATAGCCACAAGTATGTCTAACATTTAGTTGCTGATGATAATGATCATATAGCATAGTTTTTGTGGTTTTCTCCAACTTATGTAAAAAAATTATTCATATTTTTATAATTGATCACTTTCTTTTTGTTAGCAATAACGTTAATTTTCCAGTATAGTTATCAGTTGTTCTGTTTATTATAATGGAAAATTCTCAATTGGTAACTCTTTTTGAAGACTGGTGAATAGAGATGATATTTACAATGTTCTGGAGACATTAATTTAATGTTGGGGGAGAATTATATATCTAATATTTTAAATTTTATAATATTTTTATTCCTACATATGACTCAGCATAGTATTTCATTCCCTTCAGATTTAGTAATGGTAATTCCAGCCACTCAATCTCCTCTTTTCAGACATTCTGCTTTAAGGAATGTCTTCCAATTAAGCATTATGGAAAGACCAAACACATTTTTTTTTAACAAATATCAGTATGAAACAACACATCTTTGTGCAATCTATAACACATTTTAATTGGATACAAAACAATGAAGCATAAATATGCATCAGGATCATGAATATGAGCTGTTCTTGCCTCTAGGGAAGATAAGAATATAGATTGATTCATAAGGTGCAACGTTAATGGACTAACTCCTAGAGGATAAAAATGCATATTATTTTAGCTGTTTTTCAGTGAATTTGGCAAGATTAAATTAACAAAATTTAGAGAATGCATTTGGATCTTTCAGATAAAAAATTGTAGGAGTGTATTGTAATAAATATATTTAGTATATTTTAAAACTCCTTTCATAATATTCTGTCTGTGCTCTAAAATAACTAATTAACTTGTAGGGTAATGTTAATATCATCTTCTTTAATAATGTAGCATTAAACTTTCATTGTGAATGCTAAAGGACAATAGGAAATATGATGATAACTAATGTTTTTTTTTTTTTTTAACCCAAGTGATATACCAGATTTGGTATCTAGGAACAGGAAGAAGAAGCAATAATTCAGAAAGACTCTTTAGTTGGAATTCAAGGGTCAGGACATTGTTTAGTGTTCTGATTTAAAGGCAGATGCACCAAACTTCCCAAACAGAATTGTGTATAACTTTACTGATATTTTTATTTTTGCACTTACGAAGTGGCATTGTATAGTTTGTTATAGACTTTCCAGTTTCTTCTACTTTCTTTTCTGAGATTAAGAAATATATCCCTAATTTCTTTGAATTCATAAAAATTAAACCAGTGATTTTATGTAATAGGTGCATATAAAAGCTAGGCTAAGGAGGAAAAGTTAATAGGGAATGATATTTTGGAGATGGGTAGTTTATATTAGAGACTTTCTGTTATTTTAATCCTCCAAAATAGCAATATAAATATTCTTTAAATCTAGATTTCACTCACAAAATATCAGACAATTGTATTTGAATTTTTCACTTAATATCTTTGAAGATCTCTTCTCAAAGTGAACAAAGATCCCATTTAGCCAAATCAAACAAATAAATTGCTGTCTTAAATATGTTTCACCAATCTATTACAGTATAGATGATCAGTCATTTGGTCTTTTCTAAATATTTTTATCTTAGCATCTTTGACTTAACTTTTTAGGCTCTTTTAGGCCTCTGTTGCTGACTTTCACCCTGTTAAATGTCGCATCGCACCAGGACTTATTACGAACCTTTTGATTTTCTCTATATAAATTATTTTTGTTTCTGAAATCATTCTTGGCCTTGTTCTAAGTCATTTTCATCGATGACTCTTAGCCTCCTCTTTCAGATGCAACAAAATTGATTTGACCTCTCTATTCCTAAATCTAACATGTCTCTCAAACTTACCATGCTTGGGAAAAAAAAAAAAGATCATTTGATTACCAAGACCTTCTTTATTTTTTCTCTAAACACTTTTTATCTCAAGAGATGCCATCACTATACACTCTGTTGTTTGAGGTTAAAACCTAGGAGTCATTCTTAATTTCCCCCTTTTCTCATTCCTCCTACCAAGTCTTCTAGATTCTATCTTAAATGCCAAACTCAAATCCATCCCCTTCTCTAGTCCTGCCACTACCACTGAACTCAAGTTAAAATGTTTCTCACATGAACCTTAGAAACTTTGTCCTAGTCACATTCCCTGCTTCAGTTTTTGCCTCATCCTTCGAACTATTTTCTATACAGAGGCTAGAGAATTTATTGTATAAGTCAGACAACATCTTTCTAGCTTACAACCTCTTAAGAGATATATAATAACT
Organism: Okapia johnstoni; assembly: GCA_024291935.2. Lineage (NCBI taxonomy): Eukaryota > Metazoa > Chordata > Mammalia > Artiodactyla > Giraffidae > Okapia > Okapia johnstoni. The sequence goes on along the minus strand of CM044311.1, from coordinate 36,030,739 downwards.
CAGAATATATTCCATGTTCCTTACCTGGAGGGTTCTTTATAGGCATATTTCATTGTATTGCACTTTGCTTTATTGTACTTCGCAGAGTTGTGTTATTTTTTATAAATTGAAGGCAACTCTGCATTGAGCAAGTCTATTGGTGATATTTTTCTAACAGTACTTGATCATGTCATGTCTTTGTGTCACATTTTGGTAATTTTTGCAATATTTCAAACTTCATTTTTATTACATTTGTTATGGTGATCTGTGATCAGTGATCTTTGATGTTATTAGTATAATTGCTTCAGGGCACCACAAACCACACCCATATAATATGGTGAACTTGATTAATAAAATTGTGTGTGTGTGTTCTGACTACTCTACTACCTAACCATTCCCCCATCTGTCTCTCTCTTCTCAGGCCTTCATATTCCCTGAGACACAACGATATTGAAATTAGGCCGAGTAATAACTACAATGACCTCTAAGTGTTCAAGCGAGAGGAAGAGACACACATCTTTCAATTTAAATCAAAGGCTGGAATTGATTAAGCTTAATGAGGAAGACACATCCAAAGCAGAGAGAGGTCAAAGAGTACAGGTGGTTGTGCCAAACAGTCAAATTGTTAATTCCAAAGAAAGGAAATTAAAAGTGCTACTCCAGTGAACACACAAATGGTAAGAAAATAAAACAGCCTTATTGCTGATAAAGAGAAAGTTTTAGTGGATAATAAGTCACAATAGTCCCTTAAGCCAAAGTCTAATCCAGAATAAAGCCCTAACTCTCTTTAACTTTATGAAGCCTGAAAGAGCTGAGACAGAAGAAAAGCTTAAGCTATCCAAGATTAGTTTGTGAGATATAAGAAAAGAAAACCCTCTCCATAACACAAAAGTGCAAAGTGAAGAATCAAATGCTAATAAAGTATTTCCAGCGAGTTATCTAGCAGATATAGATAAGATAATTAATTAAGGTGGCTAAGCTAAACAGATATTCATTGCAGACAAAATAGCATTATATCAGAAGAGCATGCCATATAGGACTTCCATAGCTAGAGAGGAGAAGCCAATGCCTGACTTCAAAGGATAGGCTTACTCTCTTGTTTGGGGCTAAAGAAGCTGGTGATATGAAGTTGAAACCAGTGCTCATTTACCATTCTGAAAATCTTAGAGTTCTTAAGAATTTTGCTAAGTCTACTCTGTACTCTCTAAATGGAACAACAAAGCCTGACTGCTAGCACATCTGCTCACAACACAGTTTACTGAATATTTAAGCCCAATGTTGAAAACTACTATTCAGAAAAAAAAAAAAGTTATTTCAAACTATGACTGCTTATTGACAATGTGCCTGGTCACCCAAGAGCTCTGATGGAGATTAGCAGTAAGATTCATGTTGTTTCCATGCTTGCTAATACAACATCCATTCTTCAGCTCATGAATTAAAGAATCATTATTACTTTCAAGTTATGTTATTTAAGAAATGCATTTCATAAGGCTCTAGCTGCCACAGTAGTAATTTCTCTGATGAATCTGGGTAAAGTTAATTGAAAACCTCTGGAAATGAGTTACCATCTAAGATCATTTAGAACATTCATGATTCATGTAAGGAGCTCAAAATATGAACAATAACAGGAGTTCGGAAGAGGTTAATTCTAATTCTCATGGATGCTTTGAGGGGTTTAATCTAGTTGAGAAAGTACCCACAGATGAAGTGGATGCAGCAAGAGAAGTATAATTAGATTGGAGTCTGAAGATTGACTGAATTGCTACAATCTCATGAAAAAGTTTGAATGGATTATAGAATATAGCTCATTATTGATGAACCAAGAAAGTGGTTTGTTGAGATGAAATCTACTCTTGGTGAAGTTGTTGAGAATATTGTAAAAATGAAAAAATAGGATTTAGAATATTACAGAAACTTCCTTGATAAAGCAATAGCAATAAATTAGATTAACTCCAATTTTGAAAGATGTTCCACTATAGGTAAAATGACATCAAACAGCATTGCTTGGTACAGAGAAATCATTTGTGAAAGGAACAACAAACCCATGCAACAAACTTCAGTACTGTCTTACATTAAGAAATTACCACAGACACCCCAATCTTCAGCAACCATCATCCTGATCAGTCAGCAGCCATCAACACTGAGGCAAGTCCCTTCAACCAGCAGAAAGATTATGACTTACTGAAGGCTCAGATGATAGTTAGCAGTTTCAGTAACAAAGTATTTTTAATTAAGGCATGTACATTGCTGTTTTAATCATAATGCTATTGCATGCTTAATAGATTACAGTATAGTGTGAATATCACTTTTATATACACTAGGAAACCAAAAATTCCTGGAACTCGATTTATTGTGATATTTGCTTTATTGTGGTGATCTGGAATAAAATCTACAATATCTCCAAGGCTCGCCTATACTTTCTGGCTCTGCTTATCTCTCTAACATTATCTTGAACCATCACTATCTTCACTCACCAAGATCAAAGCACAATGACACATTTATTTAGCCAGCTTAGTCTGAATAAAACCTTTCTGGATTCAGATACTTCAATTCAGTTCAGTTCAATCGCTCAGTCATGTCCAACTCTCGGTGACCCCATGGACTGCAACATGCCAGGCTTCCCTGTCCATCACCAACACCCAGAGCTTACTCAAACTCATGTCCTTTGAGACAGTGATGCCATCCAACCATCTCATCCTCTGTTGTCCCCTTCTCCTCCCACCTTCAATCTTTCCTAACAGGGTCTTTTCCAATGAGTTAGTTCTTCTCATCAGGTGGCCGAAGTATTGGAGTTTCAGCTTCAACATCAGTCCTTCCAATGAATATTCTGGACTGATTTCCTTTAGGTTTGAGGGGTTGGATCTCCTTGCAGTCCAAGGGACTCTCAAGAGTCTTCTCCAACCCCACAGTTCAAAAGCATTAATTCTTCCGTGCTCAGCTTTCTTTATAGTCCAACTCTCACATCTACACATGACTACTGGAAAAACTATAGATTTGACTAGACAGACCTTTGTTGGCTAAGTAATGTCTCTGCTTTTTAATATGCTGTCTAGTTTGATCATAGCTTTTTTTCCAAGGAGCAAGTGTTTTTTAATTTCATGGCTGCAGTCACCATCTGCAGTGATTTTGGAGCCCAAAAATACAGTCTCTCATTATTTCCATTGTTTCCCCATCTATTTGCCATGAAGTGATTGGACTGGATACCATGATCTTAGTTTTCTGAATGTTGAGTTTTAAGCAAACCTTTCACTTTCTGCTTTCACTTTCCTCAAGAGGCTGTGTAGTTCTTTGCTTTCTGCCATAAGGGTGGTGTCGTCTGCATATCTTCAGACACTTAGCTGATCTTCTATTGGATGTTTTGTGTCTGGATTGTTTAGTTGGCATTTTCATTTCATTCAAGTCTTAGTTTCAATGTCACCTCTGTTACAATTGCCAGCTAAAATACAGGATGCCTAGTTAAACTTGAACTTGAGATTAGCAATAATTTTTACTGTAGAAATGCTGCAACTATTGCACAGGACACAAATATTCAAATGAAAATATGTTGGCTGTTTTAAATTAAATTTAAATGATGACCCGTATTTTATTTGCTCAGTCTGGTTATCCTACTCTCAAAGGTCTCCTCCATCACACCTTGAGGATTGCTTTTCTTGTGCTTAGCACATCTTGTGATTGCTTTGTTTATATATTTACTTCAGTATATTACAAAGGCCGAGGGGGACAGTGACTTTTTCAACCTCAGTCGGGTCTCCCAGAGACAGACACAGCCTTAAGCTGTATGAGGTCACCACAAAATCACAGGTTAGGGCCCACTCAGACTCTGTAGCCTTGAAGGCTGTGAAGCCACACAAGTGCCCTGGAATGAGGACAAACCAGAGTGCTCACTCACACACACACATTCAGACCAGAGTTTATCACAGTGCCTCTGCTCTCTGGGAATGTCCCTAACTTGTGGTCTTTTAACTGAAGACCATAGGAGGTGATCAAACTCCTCTTCCACCCAGAGATGAGACCTGACTGGGTTTTGTCTTATATGTGGAGTAGAATAAACAAAGAAATAACAAGATAAATAGATAATAAAGAGCAGATTGTTGGTTTTGAAAGGCAGGTGGTGGTGGTAGCAGGCAGAGAAATGAGTAAACTTGTGTGTGTGTGTGTTTTCCTTAATTTAAGTTTAAAATGAAATTTTAAAATAACCTCTAATTAACTAATCTAATGGCAGCTTTTCCAATTCTGTTTTGATTTTTCCCCTAGTATTATTGAGATATAATTGACATACATCAATAAATTGCACAATTCCCACAAAAGCTTAGCTAGCATTCATTATCTCACATAAATATAATAAAAAGAGAGAGAGAAAAAAGAATCATTACCCTTTGTGATGAGAAATTTTAGAATTTTCTTTCTTAATTTTCTTTTGCATTACACATAAGTATTAACTATAGCCATCATGCTGTATATTATATCCCTACTACTTATTTATCCTGTAGCTGAAAGTTTGTACCTTTGACCACTCTCCTCCAATTCCCCCTCACCCAACCCCAGATACTATTTTCCTGAGTTCCTAGAAGCATTCCACAATGCTAACTACAAAAGCACACCAATAATGTATATATAATGGTAATTTTTGAAAGGCCAGTTTGTCTGGTGATATCTGATATATGAGAAGACATAAGTTGCACCTTAATGAAGTTCAAGACTAAAGATATAGCTTTACTAGATGAAAAAAAAAATCTGTGAAATACTATTTAAAGAAAAGGTAAACTATGTTTTTCATTTTCTTTAATTTCTCCACTATCATCTCAAATAAAAGCAACTAAGGTTGTGTGAAACTGAACTGAAAGCAGTATGTTTTTCAGAATCTTCATTAGTCATTGGGGGGATGAGTGCCACACTAAAATTTTAGTTCAATCAGTAGAATAACTAACTGCTGTCAATGTGTGAGCATCACAGATCTGCAGCAAAGAGGAAAGGTGATGTTGTTAAAAACCCCTGGAGCCCAGAAGAGATGAGTGTATAGGAAAGATGTACAGTCACATGTTCCCATATCCTCTGGGCTATTTTCCAACTAAACTTGTGGAACGAGACAGCTCTGCCCTTTAATCTGTCCCCTACTGCCTCTTTACATGGTTAGTTCCAAATGTGATATTTTGCCTGGTGCTTGGATTGTCACTTTATGGATTCATGTCTAGTTTTGTGAAAGCACAATGTGTTGGTTTAATATTTATTGATCTTTCACAATATGTTAGGAGTGATACAGAAAATATGTCCAACATGGTCTTCAATTTCTAGGAATTTATACTTGAAAGACCCTCTTGATGAAAGTGTAAGAGGAGAGTGAAAAAGTTAGCTTAAAGCTCAACATTCAGAAAACTAAGATCATGGCATCTGGTCCCATCACTTCATGGCAGATAGATGGGGAAACAGTGGAAACAGCGTCAGACTTTATTTTTCTGGGCTCCAAAATCACTGCAGATGGTGATTGCAGCCATGAAATTAAACGACACTTACTCCTTGGAAGGAAAGTTATGACCAACCTAGATAGCATATTAAAAAGCAGTGACATTACTTTGCCAACAAAGGTCCATCTAGTCAAGGCTATGGTTTTTCCAGTAGTTATGTATGGATGTGAAACTTGGACTATAAAGAAAGCTGAGTGCCAAAGAATTGATGCTTTTGAACTGTGGTGTTGGAGAAGACTCTTGAGAGTCCCTTGGACTGCAAGGAGATCCAAACAGTCCATCCTAAAGGAGATCAGTCCTGCGTTTTCATTGGAAGGACTGATGTTGAAGCTGAAACTCCAATACTTTGGCCACCTGATGTGAAGAGCTGACTCATTGGAAAAGACTCTGATGCTGGGAAAGATTGAGGGCAGGAGGAGAAGGGATGACGGAGGATGAGATGGCTGGATGGCATCATCGACTCAATGGCCATGGGTTTGGGTGGACTCCGGGAGTGGTGATGGACAGCGAGGCCTGACATGCTGCGATTCATGGGGTTGCAAAGAGTCGGACACGACTGAGCAACTGAACTGAACTGATACTTGAAAGTATTACATATACTGGTTATAAATAAATACTACAGACACAAACATGCTCTACTTTTTTTGTCAGTGATTATTTGTAAGGTGTATTTGTCTGATACGACATATCAGCATAAGTACTTTGGAAGAAATGGGTGGTCAATAGTTTTAATGAAACCAATCTCTTCAGCCAAGGCAGTTAAACTTTCTGATGGCTTGCTGCCAAAATATTTTTGATGTAACTGATATTGGACAGCATTCATTTGGTAAATATTTCATCAAAAAAAATAAACTAAATGTCTTTCCTTCAATATCTTTGGATGCTAGGCAATTTTCTTCTTAAGGAATTTATTCTTAAGGTACAGAATTTAAAAAGAAAAGCAGAAACTGTTTTTTAATGGATGTCTTTAACAAATTAAAATGTGAGTGAATAGAAAATTAAATTATAGTGGGAAGAAAAGGTAAATATCCATGTCTCAGTACTATGGCTAGTTCTCTAAGACATTAATTGATGTATATATCCCTCACTCCCTTAGGTAAATATGATGATCATGTTTTTATAGAAAAGGTAACTAAAGTTTTTCAAATTAAGTAAATTATTAAAATTTTCAAACTAGTTGCAGAGCCAAAAATCAAAACACAAATCTTGCTGATTCCAACCCAAAATTATTAATGAGTTCTCTCCTAAAGGAACATAACAGAAAAGATCTGATAACATCGTGGACTGAAAGCTTGAATTGGATGAGTAATGTACCTTGTGTGTGCTAAGTCTCTAGTCGTCTCCTTGTGGGTTGCCATGCCCTCCTCCAGGGAATCTTCCAGACCCAGAGATCTAACCTGTGTCTCCCATAGCTACTGCATTACAGGCGGATTCGTTACCAATGAGCCCATAGTTGGAAAGGGCATCCCAGGTGGAGCTAGTAGTAAAGAATCTGGACATAAAAGACACTGGTATAAGGGACTATCCCCTGAAGTAGGAATGGCAACTCATTCCAGTATTCTTGCCTGGAAAATTCCATGGACAGAGGAACCTGATGGGCTATAGTCCATGGGGCTGCAAAGCATCAGTCACAACTGAGCAACTGAGTGTGTGCGTGTGCGCATGTAGGCATGCACACACATAAACGCACACACACACACACACGCACGCACACTAGTTTAAAAAGCAAATGGACAGTTGGCAAGAAATGATCATTCAATTTGTGTTTATAAATTTCCTCAAATCCCCTTACAGAAACAATTGAGCAGTTAGGATGTCAATAAAGAAAAATATTTCAATAAAACTAGTGGCATAGTATGCTCAAGTACCTTAGAAGGAAGAGGGTCTTCTAAACCACTTATAACAAGGAGATCAGTAAGATCCACACTGCACAGGATAATGAAGAGAAGATAAAGACGAGCCCTTCAACTTTTCCCTAATACGTTCAGACATTAGGGAAAATGATATCAAATGGTGGACACTGGTATAAGGCCACATCCCAGCCACACAAGAAACTGTCTCTTGGCTGGTGCGATCACTGAGCTTTCAAGCAGACTACTTCAGTATTCTGTCAAGACAGTTGTTACTGGATAATGGAACATGTAGTAGGACCAGTGAATTCCACGGACCCATTGGTAACTGACATTTTGTTTTGTAAAATGTGTTATTTGCACTCACAGAGGCAATGTTATGAGATACCATAGCAATGAACAAGGCATTTCTGTAAGTCTATAGATGAAAATGCTGGAAAAAGAATTGAGAACCACAGGAAAAAAATCATATCTGGAATAAATTTTTAAACCCATATGGAAAAAACTCTACCCTCACCAGTATAACGATTTCTAACATAATCCATTTTGTACAGTAACTACAAGAAAAAATTACATGGAAACCAATGAATGTAACTTTTAAATCAATAGTACCATAATAATACATAAAAATTATTTCATGATTGTATATTCTTATTGAGATTTACACTAAAGCAATACCTAAAAAAAATTCTTAAACTGCCTTATGTTCTTAATTTTAGTAAAGACAATGATATTATGAAATATTACAAGTTAAAGCAAATAGGAATTAAGTAAATGTCATTAGGAGAAAACATTTTGTGTGTACACAAAAACAAATATAAAATAGAAGAAATTAATTCAACTTATATTTGAATTAGAAAAAAACATAAACACATTTTTCCTATTTTCTAAAAAATAATTTTTTAGCTCTGTCTTTACAAACATTTGAGAATCATGACTGACAATAAGAACATGGAAAGTTTAGGTTGAGATCTCTAAATATGATTTTTCACCAAAAGAACAAGAAATGGGTGATTCCAAATATATGTCAGAAAATATGCAAGATCAGCCTGGAGTATTTTATTTTGCCAGAAAGCATGGAAAATATGAATGTCCCTAAAAGAATTTAAAAGCCAAGTTGAAGAGGCAGTCACTGGCCAAGGCTGACAGGTGGAGCATCAAACAAAATAAGGACTATAACTCACTGAAACACATGTAATTAGCAATTCTGAAAATGATAAATGCATGACTGTAATCAAGCATTGATACTGCATTTCCTGTACAACTCAATTTCAGGGTAACTATAGCTGATGAGTGAGAGTTCTTAAATGAAGGACTCCTGGTAATAATTGCAGAAGCACTGATAGGATTAGAAAATCATCATTGCATCATTTACAACAAAATTATTAATCTAGGCAAACACATCAATAGTTAGCAAAACTAGTTGGAGAAAAAGTGAGAGGACAATGGATGAATCAGGATAACAACATCAGAAATTATTGATCAAACTTTACTTGAATAAGTGTCAGAAAATCAGACATAATGTGCCACCTGATTTGCTGAAACACAGCACAAACAGATTTGTTAAAGTGTTTTGCTGCTAAAATTGTTAAAAATTTTAATCGGGCCTCCATAAAAAAAAATTGGCTTATAATAAATATAGAAAATAGAAGTATATGTTAGAAAATACACAGTTGAAATTTGTCAAATTCTACACAACAATTATCTAACTTCTTCAACCAAAAACTAGGAGTAAGAGGAAGGGAAGATGTTACAGGATGGAAGATATATGAAATACACCAGACCCATTTAAAGAAGCCATATAAATGGCCAACAGGTATATGAGAAGGTGCTCAACATTGCTAGTCATCAGAGAAATGCAGATATTAATGATCATGAGATGTCACCTCACACCTTTCAGAAGGGCTATTGTCATAAAGACAGAGATAACAAATGCTGAGAGAATATGGAGAAAAGAGAATCCTTGTACACCAATGGTGGGAATGTAAATTGGTTCAGCCACTAGGGAAAATGATATGAAAGTTCTTCAAGAAGTTAAAATTAGAACTAACATATGACCTAGCAATCCCATTTCTGAGTATATATTCAAAGGAAAAAAAAACTATATCTCAGAGATTTATCTGTACTCCCATATTCACTGTAATAGTCATGATAGTCAAGGTCTAGAAACAACCTAAGTATTCATCAATAGATGAGTATATCAAAAAAAATTATGTATGTATATATGTGTAGATATATATGTTATATATATATAATGTTCATGTATGAGTTTGGAGATATTTGTATGTGAATATATAAATATTTATAAAAATATATGCAAATATATTTATAGAAATATAAATAAAATATTTTTGAACCTTAAACAAGATGGATATCCTGTCATTTGTGACAAATAGGTTGACCTAGGTTGCGTTATGTGGCTAAAAAAGCCAGACATAAAAAAAAATAAATGCATGGTATCACATATATGGATTCCAATATTTTTTAAGAAAAAAGCAGATGAACTCATAGAAACAGAGAGTAGAAAAGTAGTCACCAGGGCAGATGATTGTGGAATAGGAGGAGACTTAAAAAGTTTCAAACATTCAGATACAATACGGGTAAGTTCTGAGGGTCTAATATATAACATGGTGACTACAGTTGAAAATACTGTAGTGTATAACTGAAATTTGCGAAGAGGACAGAATTTAAATGCTTCACTAAAAGAAAAAAGCAAATATGTGAGAAGAGGAATGTGATAATTAACTCAATGGGGGGAGTACTACCACCAAATAAATTCATATCCCATTTCCATGCTGGATATATAAATATCTTACAATTTTATTTGTTAATTGTATCTCAATAAAACTGAAGAGAAAGATACATATCAAGCAAACACAACTCATTTAGCTCTAACTTCAAATATCTATTGCAAATAAATTTTCACAAATAAAAGAAATACAGAAATTTGAATGGCAACAAGGTTTTAGAAAGTGTTGAGTAAATATTAACTAACTCACTTCAATAACTTTGTTGACACTGTTTTAACAAAATCTATATTTGTTTGAGGTGAATGTTGCAATACGCATGGGAAAAATAAAATCATATCTATTATTTTTAGACCCCAAATATCAAAATGATAATGATAATAATAATTGGAATTTGTTGAAGATTTGCAAATAGTGGCAACTGTGAAAGCTAAGTGATGAAGGTTCACAATACTCCCATCTAATTTACAATTTTATATAATATACAAAATACAATAGAAAATATAAAACTATAATAAATAAGAATCAGGATGTGCCTCTCTATTGGCACATCTTTCTAAAGTTGCATCTTCATAGTGTCACTCAAGTAAACACACACACACATGTACGTCCACATTTCAGGATTAGAGTTTAGGGGAAAAAAACTTAAGATTTAGGGAAGTTTATAGCGAAAGTCTATAGAAACAAGACTTCATAAAAATGTTAAGAAAATAAGGATATAATATCTTCCCATGTATATACTTTAATTACTTGCTCTTAAATTATTACTGGTCATGTAAGTTGTGAATAGAGAACTAGCAAAATTACTCTTGACTGTACCGCAATGCTCATGCACATGTTTACTGGGTTTTTGTTATTGGCAGACTTGCTTTGACCTCACTCTTACTCATTAAGCCAGTTTCTACACCCTGCACTTTTTTGAGTTTAAGCCTCACCACTTTTATGAAATATTTCCTGATTAGCACAGTTACCATTATTCTCCACTTTGGGGGATCGTACACAAATACTTATTTCACTATTTGCCATGTAACTACATATTGTCTTATTTTAACAGTTTGTACACTTTCTTACTAAAAGAACCATAAAGTTATTGTTTTACCTATAGTGCTTATTTTGTATTAAAATTGTGTGTACATTATGTTCTTTTCTCTATACTAGAGCCTTCATACATGCATTTGAGTTTGCCTTCTTTATTATCTAGCTTCATATTAGGTTTTCAATGAAATTTATTAATTGAATAAATTTTAACGGTTTGGAAGAAAGGAAACCAAAACATACTGAACCCTAACATGCCAAGCATCACACTAGGTTCTTAATATATAAGTACTATTATGTTATTTTCCCAAGTTTAGACAAGAGAAAACTAACATTCAGAAAATATGTAATTTTCTAAGTTGCTAATAAGTGGAGTGACTGAGATCTGAACCCAGCATTTTAATTACTAAAATGTTTTTTTTAATTGTTTTTGTTGTTTCTGTATGTGTGGAAGTAAAAACTAAGACAAAAATAGAGAGATGATAATAACATGAACACTTCCATATTATGGAATTGGTTTTCTTATTTAAGAATGTTTTGTTCTATCTTCATACAATTTTTCTTTTCTCTTCAAGAATTTTACTTCCTTTTTAGGGGCTTTCTCTCTGAAACCTGGTTTCCACCTTATCTGTGTACCATTCTCTAGTCTTGTGTGTGGTCATTGATACATCACAGGAATGTATGGGTGTGAGCTCTTCTGATTTTTAATTACAAATTGTGTTTGCAATCAAGCCCTAAGAGATTAACACTCTCATGCCAAAACCCAGAACAGTGTGATCATCACTGATATCTTCTCTTTAGTTATGTGTCCGCTATGTTGTCTATAACATTTTCACTCATTTAAAGTGTTTCTGTAGGAAATCACCCCTGGTTTCCTTACCAGCAGGAAAATGTGTAATGCATGCCAAGAAAGTTAAAATTGCTTCATGAAAGACACTCAGAAACACTTAGATTTTCTTCTGGGATTGTCTAGCAATCAGAATAAGGAACTCTGCTATGCCACCCAAGAAATGTATTCAACCCAGCTTTGCTCTCCTCCTGTCATATCAATTTTACCTTTGACAGAAAGGCATGCCATCCTGCCACATCACTGTCCCCTTACTTGGTTCAGTAGGAAAGTGCTATTGTTACTCTCACTGCTCTTGTTTGCCTTCTGCTATACTCAGTACTTGTGGCTCTTCATAGGGCAGGATTATTGCCACTAAATTGTCTATGAGAACAGACCAGGAGGAATGACAGTATATAACTGTGAAAAAAAAAGAGACAATGTTCTTCCATTTATATCTTTGTATTTGTATTAAGAAGTTTCAAAAGCATGGCTACTATTTATTTTCTCCCATGTTTTGTTCACTATTTCTTATAGCTGCTCCATTATGTTTATTTCCCTTCACCTCAACCTTTTTTTTGATAATTTTTGCCTGCAATTATTAGGAGCAGTAGAAGCATTTAATTTTCCTTCACCTTTTGTAATACATCAAAACAAAACCTGATATGAATAGAAAAGATTCATTATGCCATTTAAAATGTTTATATGAAATTAATATCATCCAGCTATTATAGGAGAGACACAGAAGAATTGAATATAAATAGTATGTAGCTTTGATTATCAGTGTAACAATGGTTTTGAAAATTCATCTGACAAACCGAACAGGTTTTTAATGATTTATTCCTTCTCCCAACATCAAGATTCATGTTTTCCACTCATCAGTAAACTTCTGAATTTCCAGGGAAGACAGAATACAGTATCAATTTCAATCTTGATACTTTTGCAAGTAATTCTTCAAGTCCATTTACAAAAAAGAAAATTTTCTATGTCCCACCCTATCTAACACCTTACTCAGACTCAGGACCATTCTTCTCCTTCATCCACATCTCAAGGCTCTGTGAGTTTCTACTTGGAGCAGGCTCAAGGAGTAAGATCTCTCCTACTACCCACAACATGTAGAAAGCACCTAAAACATGTTAGAGATTAGCAAATATTGAATTAATACATGATACCATCTTTAAGTATCTGTCTCTTGGTAAGAAAATCCATTTTAGTGTATTTGCAATTCACTGTGCAGTGGGAAATTACACAATAAATATGAAAAATGAAGACTTAGAAAACAGCACTTTGGGACATTTCCTGTATCATGATGTTTTGATATTAAATATGTATTCCATTTATGTTTTCTGTACCATGTCTGTGACACTGACCAACTGAACACATTTGTTCCCAACAGTAAAGAAGACATTTCCTCAGCATAGGTCCTGTCTTAGCTACTTAAGGTATTTTGACCTCTGTGGGTTTTTTTGCCTATTTCATAAAATTTTTGTGTGTTTTGAACAGGCAAAAATTTTAACTCATTTGTATTCTCTCCATCAATGTAGCTTCATGCAACTGATAAAGAAGACACTCAATATTTATTAATAGAATACATGCATTTAAAAATTCAAGTAAATATCAGTTGTCAAATTTTCTGTTAACTGAAAAAAAATCTTTAATACATTTGCATATTTAAGATTGTGTTATATTATAGAAAAAGTCTCTAACATATTTAGTTGATGACATGTATACATTTTATACCTAAATTATTAGTGTTCCAAGTAGTCTGCTGATGGCTAGCTTTTTGTTCTACCATCAAAATTCAAATTATCTATGAAAGGAATCTATGATGCATATTTATAACCCTATAAAGATACTTTAAATATTACTTAGACTTTTTAAGGGTCCCTCTTATATACATATTACATCTTTATAGCATGAAAAAACAAATATAACTATTGCTTTTTGGCACTGTTATTTACTAAAGTATTCCTACAGGAAAGTAAGAGAGTTTTTTTCCTGTATATTCATAATACAGAATTTCAAGTTTTTATTTCAAAGTTATCTAATAATATCTACAAAGATGTATATGCCTATGTAGTATACTATCCTGTTTGGCATCATGAATTTTGGTACTTGTTCCTAGAGTTATAAAATAACCTTATCAGTTCAAGATTCACTTTGCTTTATAAACTCTCACTTTAGAAAATACCATATTAAGCTGTACTAACAAATTTTAAACAAGCTACAATACACAGTGTTAATATTTTTTTCAAGAGTACAAATGCAGTATATCTTTGATATTGATAAGTCTGGAGAAACTTAAGTACCAGAGCAAAACTTCTGATATGAATTTAAAACCAGTTCCAATGGATATTCTGACTATAGTTTATTTGTTAGATAAGATTGCACCAGTAATACATCTCCTGTCTGTTTATAAAATAATATATATTTTTTATTAATTTTTGTTGGTGTATAGTCGATTTACAATGTTGTATTAGTTTCTGCTGTACAGCAAAGTGGGTCAGTCATACATATATCCACTCTTTCTTTTTAGATTCTTTTCCCCACAGGTCATTACTGAGCACTGAGTAGAGTTCCCTGTGCTATACAATAGGTTATTAGTTATCTTTTTCATATATAGTAGTGTATACATGTCAGTCCCAATCTACCAATTTATCTCTCACCCACTTTCCCCTTTGAGTAATATATAATTTAAATACTTAAGTATTAAGTTAAGATGTTTGCAAGCAGTTTCAAATGATCCAGCAAAACAACAGAGAAATAAAGAGAGAAAGAAAAAAATGTGAATATCAGTGAAGGTATACTTATACTTTTTTTTCTCCATTGTTTTGCAGGTTTGAAAATTTTTCAAGTAAAATGCTGGGTAGAAAAGCATAAATTATTTATCTAGAATATTGTGTGAAAATGAGGACCACTGCTGTATTAATTTTTCATTTGCTTGGTAACATTTACTAATTATTTGCACATCACAGAATCTGTTAATGAAGAGTGCTACTGATTTTTTTTATAATATATATTGAATTAGCACAATATTTATTGCAGAAAGTAAGCAGCAGATTTTTTTCACAATTCCGGGTAAAGATACCTTACACTTTGTTAATATTCTTTTCTAATATTGAAGAACTGTTAGAGAAATCACTCTTCGTAATCCCCCACTGTATTTCACATAAGTCAGTCTAAGTAAACTTGGAAGTTTATTGTATATATAAGTTATGCATTACATTATAGGCAGATGGATATTTGACACGTGGCCACATTATAATGAAAGCATGCAAATCTAGGTAATAAATAAGTCAGACTTTCTTGGAGTTTGACATTGGAATAAGAAGGAGAGACTGAAATAACAGGCTGGTAATATTCTCCTATGCTTAGATGGAGACTAGGACCTAATATTGCAAAAAAGCATTGCAACATTTGTTAGCTCTTTACAGGGCACTCTGAACATGGTGTATATTTTTGAAAGGAATCTCAGAGTCTGCTGTTGAATTTCAAAGTTCACATTTATAAATTAAGACATTAGACCAAATAATTTTTATTAAAAAAAGAAAACCTCTATTTTTAATAAATTTAATCCTACGACCTATAGTAATAATAGTAGGCATATACTTGCTGCTATGCTGTGCTGTGCTTAGTCGTTCAGTCCTTTTCAACTCTTTGCAACCTCCTGGACTGAAGCCTGCCAGGCTCCTCTGTCCATGGGATTCTCCAGACAAGAACACTGGAGTAGGCTACCATGCCTTCCTCACTTGCCATTAGGGGAGCATTTTTATTCAATATAAACTGAGAATATGTTTGAAAACCTACTATGTGCTACACTTCAAAGCATTTTTTCTTATTTCCTCTTTATGACAGCTCTGTGGGTTCTACTTATTCTTCTCATTTTCCAGTTAAGAAAACTTTATTGCAAAGAAAAAGAATAGTTTGCAGAAAAATCTCACCGTATGTTAGTGGAAGGATTGGAATTTAAACCTGAATGTATCTGGTTGCAAAGGAATAAAGGCATATATTCACATAGTTTCTATAACATAAAATCATCCATCCCTTTAGGTCCTAGTGCATCCACTGTATTTACTTCACAATTAGAAATTCATTATTTTCTATCTCGTTCTGGAAGCATTTAATGTTTGCTTAGAAATTACAGCAATAGCTTAACTTCCTTTCCAGCCCATAGCACCCAACACAGAACTGAGCTAAGAGCATCTATTAAACAATTGATGATTAAAGTAATTGTTTCCATTGTTATTTCAACACTGGAGGAGGTGGCTCTCCTGATTATGTTTTAGTGTTATCCTTTCAGGCAGTTTTAGATATAATAAGCCATCTCTCTCTCTCTTTTTTTTTTTTTTTTTACAATTCAGAGATTTGTGTTTTTAAATATCAAACTGTCAGCCAATTGCTAATCAACACGTATATACAGAATGACCTCAGGGTACATTATCAGAATCTTCAACAGTAATTTCCATGAAAATATAAGTTTCTCCAAAAATAGATGTAAATTTCCTTACTGGTCCAAACTTGCTTTTCCCAACAGATCAGCATTTTTCTCATGTACTTATATAGATGTTTATTTGAAATAACTGCTTCACTTCTAAATCATGTTACCCTAGTTCTCTGCATGTCCTTGAGATTCCTTTATCATCTGCATCATTGTGCTGCATGTTCAGCCCTATTAGTTTTGAGCTTAATGCTGTGCAGTTTAGCTTGCTGATAAAAGCCTTATTGTAGTGTTTTTAATACCTACAGCGCCTCTGTGATTTTGCACAAATTAATTGTTCTTTTGTAGCTATTTTAGCTTTTTAGTACTTTGAAGCTGTTACTGAGGAGATAGACAAGGGGGAACTGTGGATTACAGCACGACAGCTTAATTTACATAGGCAATGTGAAGTGGAATGATGAGGAAATTAAATCAAGGAAGAAAAAAAAATGCACAATTGAAAAACATTTGTATTTGACCTGAATGATCCAGCTTGAAAAACTACCTAAAGAGAACTACCCAGATGATTGCTGTGGCCTTCACTTAAGTTTATCTGAATAATAGACTGAAAGATTAAAAGCTCATATTTCTTTAAAAAGCAGAAACAAACAATATTTATGATCTTAAGAAACACTCAATTTGAATGAGAGGATAGGAAGATAATTTATCATATATGAATATTTTCCAGAAAATGATAAAAGAATTATCTGAGTCTGGTGCCATCAACATACAAACGAAATAGAAAGGGCATTTTCCCAATCACCTCTCTTATTCAATGAGTCTGATGAATACCTCCCTATATATGTGACTCTGAACTAGCCCTTTTCAGATTTTATTATTTGTGCTTTCTCATCTCTCACTCTATCATAAGGGACTAAATAGTCAATCACGTGGAATGTTTTAATACTCTTCATACCATTAAAAATTCTTGCAATGCATTTGTTAATTAAGCTAACAAATCATTTAGGTGTTTAAACTTGGTGCTAGGGAGAAAGGAATGAGCAGAAGCAGCAAAAACCTACCTTATGAGAGCTTATAAATGACATAAACATAAAGTCAAAGTATGAATACACAATTGCAAATTAAAACATACAAAAATTATAAGTATTAATACTATTTCAATTCAATATTATGAAAAACTATGGCTGCACAGATTATGGAATCAAGGAAGAAGTTAGGAAGAATGAACTTACTGACTGAGGTGATTTCCCACATGAGATTTGGAAGTAGATGGTATTAGAGAACTGGCCAGGATATGAACCACTCTGGGCCTCCCTGCCTCTTTGCTTTTGTTGAATTGGCTTGCTGTTGCTATTGTTCAGTTGCTAACCCTGTCCAACTCTTTATGACCCCATGGACTGTGGCATACCAGGGTCCTCTGTCCTCCACTATCTCCCAGAGTTTGCTCAAATTCATGTTCACTGAGTTGGCTTAGAACACCCTTTTCATTTTAATCACTTTTAGTTGGTTCTGCCCTTACATACAATGAAAGTAATTTAGCCATCCGCCTATGTTAAGTAGTACAGTTAGAATTAAACCATTAATATTATCATTTTTCTAATTATAGGAATCTAATTTTATAGTTTTGCCATTTGTGAAACACTAAACTTAGAAAACATATGTAAGGGCAGGGCTTATTCCCCAAAGATTCTTGTTTTATAAAAGGATTCATAAGAAAGATTTGCTTCAATTAGCAGTAACCTGTACGTACATCATAACCTGTGGGTATGTTTCACCAAAAATAACTTTCCCTTACTTAAATGTTTTGTATGATTTTTTGAGGGGCTTCTAATATACCAGAAATGTCTGGCATCAATCAGAATTTAATTCATATAATAGTCATAATCATGAGGCTAAAACTCTGAAGCATGATTGCTCCTTAGTCATCTTTTGTTTCTAGAACCCTGGGGACTGTGTGGAACTGGTTCATTTACTTTCAGGATTGAAGAAAGAGACGGTGTTGGAAAAGAGCCTTAAGGAAAAGGTAGAAACATAGAGAAAGGAAGAAAGAGGAACACATAAAGGGAAGGAGAAGGAGGAAGGAGTCATGAATGAAAGAGAGAAAGAGAGAGGAAGAGGGATGGAGAGAATTTATTGGGAAAGATTGGTAGTGATTAAGGATTAGGGCAAAGCTGAAATGAAAATTCTGTAGGAAGATATCTAATATTATGCTACCTGATATATAGGTTTTCCAGTACAATTTTATTGATACTATCACCACTTACCATTTTCTTGTTTCTGATTTCCTAAGATACAACATTATAAAGAACTGTTGGAAGCACAGCAAGTTCTCTGAGACAAGTATGAAAATAAAGAAAGAGTAGCTGACAGCATCAATGACTATCAAAAGCATTATTTTTAATGAACATTTGTTCTTAGAAAAAGAAATTCTTTTGATAATATTAATGATCATTCATTCAATTTTTCTAGATCTGGACATGGAAGAGTCCTCTAAATACTATGAAGTAGTTAATGTATTGATTTAAAAATCTGTTTTGGTTCTGATGTGAATCAGATTTTTAAATTTCTTTTTAAACTATATGACAGGTTTTAATAGTAGCAGAACACTCTGAACAGCCTAATGTGAAATTCCTACACTTATTTTCACAACTTTTAAAAACTTTTGAGTTCTCTAATATCCTGTGTCACATTAATTATACTTTAACATAATTTTATTTCTATGAATTTATGACAAAGATCAAATTAATAAAACAAGATCAGGAGTAGGCCAACATTTTCTATAAAGAGCTAGAGAGTAAATATTTGAAGCTTTGTACATCATAAGGTTTCTGTCATAAGTATTCAGCTCCATGATTATAACATAGAGTAGCCACAGGCAATACCACAGCAAATGGGTCTGTCTGTATTTCACTAGAAGTTTATTTACAAAAGCAGGAGACATATTGGATTTAGTGCACAGGCCCTGGAAACTTGTGGATTGGATTCAGTCCTATTCTGACAACTTCTTTACCAACTACCCGTAAACTTTTATGAAACTTTTACATATTTGTAAATGCATGTATTTACTTACTGCTGCTGCTATTTAGTCGCTAAGTCATGTCTACTCTTTGTGACCTCATGGAATGCAGCCCTCCAGGTGACTCTGCCCACAGGATTTCCCAGGCAAGAATACTGTAGTAGGCCGCCATTTCTTTCTCCAGTGGATCTTCCTGACCCAGGGATCAAACCCAGGTCTTCTGCTTGGCAGGCAGATTCTTTACAACTGAGCCACCTGGGAAGTTCGTTTATATACTTACTTTTAGATTATTTCTCATTATGTGAGAGATGCAAGAGATTACTATTTGGATATCAGGTGATAAAAAGAAACATTTTAGACAAAATTAGACAGTGTTGAATCCTAAAAAAGAAAAACAGTTGGAAACATGCACAAACTAAATTGTTTTGTTCCTTAACTCAAGCTATTAATATTTTTGACATTTTATTTCAAATGTTTTATGTAACAAATGTTTTTTCGTTTATTATTCTGCAATACTTATACATCTTTCATGTTTTAATGCTTTCTAGGATATTATGTTAATAAGGTAGTTCATACGTGCTTTGGAATTAATTTCCCATAATAAAGAAGATCTATAATGGGTAGAGGAACCTGACAGACTGCAGTGTGTGGGGTCACCAAAGAGTCAGACACGACTGAAGTGACTAAACTATAAAAAAGATAAGTCTATTATTGATGTTTGGTCATTTCATCTTAGTTGACTCCCTGGTTCCCTCTCAGCTTCTTGCACACCTGCCACCTTACCATCTTTGGGACTTATAAGAAAGATCACCCATGCATGCCCTCTGCCTTTTCAGGCAGGTGGTAAGGTCAGAAAGCACAGAAAGCCTACTTGAGAATCCACATTTTGGTTCCACTTCCTATCTGCAATCAAAACTCCGATGTTACCCTTCTCTCGTTTTCTTCTTCAGATACTGAAGTGAATTTCCCTCCTGGGAATCCTCAACTTGATATGAGCATAGGTGGTTAAGTTGCTCAGTCATGTCTGACTCTGGTGATCCCATGGACTGTACCCTGCTAGACCCCACTGTCCATGGAATTTTCCAGGCAAGAATACTGAAGTGGCTTCCCATTTCCTTTTCCAGGAAATCTTCCTGACCCAGGGATTGAAACTGGATATCCTGCACTGCAGGTCTATTCTTTACCAACTGCGCTACCAGGGAAGCCTGATAAGATCACTAAAGGCATTTTATTTTTATTTACTGGTGATTAATTTGTATCACCTCTCTTTTCATCCAGATAAATTAACAGATGTGTCACCATGTCAGCTTCTAGGCTGATTTATCAAAACATTCACTTATATCAAAGTATCTCCTAATCTCATACTCTTTGCACATGATCCTCCATCTGTCTGGGACATTTCTGCATCTGAGAGTCAAACATCTTCTACCTCTTATTTCAGGTATCTGTTCAATTGTCCCATTATTAGAGAACATTCCTGACCATCTTCTATAAAACAGTAACCACCAAAGAGCTCTCTTTCCCTTTACTCTTTTTCACTAGAGCTCTTATCATCTTCAAAAATATACCTTACATTTATTACTCGCTTTTTGATCCTTTTAGAATACATGCTTCATAATGACATTTTCAGTTTTGTCTGTTGCAAAAACTCTAGCATCTAGAACATATTACAGTTCAGTTCAGTTCAGTCGCTCAGTTGTGTCCGACTCTTTGCAAGCCCATGAATCGCAGCACGCCAGACCTCCCTGTTCATCACCAACTCCCAGAGTTTACCCAAACCCATGTCCATCGAGTCAGTGATGCCATCCAACCATCTCATCCTCTGTCGTCCCCTTATCCTCCTGCCCCCAATCCTTTACAGCATTAGGGTCTTTTCCAATGAGTTAGCTCTTCACATCAGGTGGCCAAAGTATTGGAGTTTCAGCTTCAACATCAGTCCTTCCAATGAACACCCAGGACTGATCTCCTTCAGGATGGACTGGTTGGATCTCCTTGTGCTCCAAGGGACTCTTAAGAGTCTTCTCCAACACCAGTTAAAAAGCATCAATTCTTCGGTGCTCAGCTTTCTTCAGCGTCCAACTCTCACATCCATACATGACCACTGGAAAAACCATAGCCTTGACTATACAGACCTTTGTTGGCAAAGTAATGTCTCTGCTTTTTAATATGCTATTTAGTTTGGTCATAACTTTCCTTCCAAGGAGTAAGCGTCTTTTAATTTCATGGCTACAATCACCATCAGCAGTGATTTTGGAGCTCAAAAAAATAAAGTCTGACACTGTTTCCACTGCGTCCCCATCTATTTCCCATGAAGTGATGGGACCAGATGCCATGATCTTAGTTTTCTGAACATTGAGCTTTAAGCCAACTTTTTCACTTTCCTCTTTCACTTTCATCAAGAGGCTCTTTAGTTCTTCTTCACTTTCTGCCATAAGGGTGGTGTCATCTGCATATCTGAGGTTATTGATATTTCTCCTGGCATTCTTGATTCCAGCTTGTGTTTCTTCCAGCCCAGCATTTCTCATGATGTACTCTGCATATATGTTAAATAAGGATGGTGACAATATACAGCCTTGACATATTCCTTTTCCTATTTGGAACCAGTCTCTTGTTCCATGTCCAGTTCTAAACTGTTGCTTCCTGACCTTCATACAGGTTCCTCAAGAGACAGGTCAGATGGTCTGGTATTCTCATGTCTTTCAGAATTTTCCACAGTTTATTGTGATCCACACAGTCAAAGGCTTTGGCATAGTCAATAAAGCAGAAATAGATGTTTTTCTGGAACTCTCTTGCTTTTTCAATGATCCAGTGGATGTTGGCAGTTTGATCTCTGGTTCCTCTGCCTTTTCTCAAATGAGCTTGAACATCTGAAAGTTCACGGTTCATGTATTGCTGAAGCCTGACTTGGAGAATTTTGAGCATTATTTTACTAGCATGTGAGATGAGTGCAATTGTGCAGTAGTTTGAGCATTCTTTGGCATTGCCTTTCTTTGGGATTGCAATGAAAACTGACCTTTTCCAGTCTTGTGGCCACTGCTGAGTTTTCCAGATTTGCTGGCATATCGAGTGCAACACTTTCACAGCATCATCTTTGAGGATTTGAAATAGCTCAACTGGAATTCCATCACCTCCACTAGCTTTGTTCGTAGTGATGCTTTCTAAGGCCCACTTGACTTCACATTCCAGGATGTCTGGTTCTAGGTGAGTGATCACACCATCGTGATTATTTGGGTCGTGAAGATCTTTTTTGTACAGTTCTTCTGGGTATTCTTGCCACCTCTTAATATATTCTGCTTCTGTTAGGTCCATACCATTTCTGTCCTTTATCGAGCCCATCTTTGCATGAAATGTTCCCTTGATATCTCTAATTTTCTTGAAGAGATCTCTAGTCTTTCCCATTCTGTTGTTTTCCTCTATTTCTTTGCATTGACCACTGAGGAAGGCTTTATCTCTCCTTGCTATTCTTTGGAACTCTGCATTCAAATGGGAATATCTTTTCTTTTCTCCTTTGCTTTTCACTTCTCTTCTTTTCCCAGCTATTTGTAAGGCCTCCTCAGAGAGACATTTTGCTTTTTTGCATTTCTTTTCCATGGGGATGGTCTTGATCCCTGTCTCCTGTACAATGTCACGAACCTCTGTCCATAGTTCATCAGGCACTCTGTCTATCAGATCTAGTCCCTTAAATCTGTCACTTCCACTGTTTAATCATAAGGGATTTGATCTAGGTCATACCTGAATGGTCCATAGGTTTTCCATACTTTCTTCAATTTAAGTCTGAATTTGGCAATAAGGAGTTCATGATCTGAGCCACACTCTGCTCCTGGCCTTGTTTTTGCTGACTGTATAGAGCTTCTCCATCTTTGGCTACAAAGAATATAATCAATCTGATTTCGGTGTTGACCATCTGGTGATGTCCATGTGTAGAGTCTTCTCTTGTGTTGTTGGAAGAGGGTGTTTGCTATGACCAGTGTGTTCTCTTGGCAAAACTCTATTAGCCTTTGGCCTGCTTCATTCTGTATTCCAAGGCCAAATTTGCCTGTTATGCCAGGTGTTTCTTTACTTCCTACTTTTGCATTCCAGTCCCCTATAATGAAAAGGATATCTTTTTTGGCATTTGCCATGGTCTGTGCAGAAACATGGTGGCTGCGACAGTCTGCACAGAAGCGTGGCTGAGAGGAGCTACCCCTCGGACGAGGCCGGGGGCAGTGGCCGAGAGGAGCTACCCTGGGCCAGAGGCCGGGGGGTGGGGGGTCCGAGAGGAGTTACTCCACATTCAAGGTCAGGAGGGGCCGTCGTGATTAGATACTCCTTGTCCAAAGTAAGGAGAAACGGCTGAACTTTGCTGGGGCAGCCGTGAAGAGATACCCCACATCCAAGGTAACAGAAACCAAAGTCATACGATAGGTGTTGCAAGAGGGCATCAGCGGGCAGACACACTGAAACTATAATCACAGAAAACAAGCCAATCTGATCACATGGACCACAGCCTTGTCTATCTCAATGAAACTAAGCCATGCTGTGTGGGGCCACCCAAGACGGATGGGTCATGGTGGAGAGGTCTGACAGAATGTGGTACACTGGAGAAGGGCATGGCAAACCACTTCAGTATGCTTGCCTTGAGAACCCCATGAACAGTATGAAAAGACAAAAAGATAGGACACTGAAAGACGAACTCCCCATGTCGGTAGGTGCCCAATATGCTACTGGAGATCAGTGGAGAAATAACTCCAGAAAGAATGATGGGATGGAGCCAAAGCAAAAAACAATACCCAGCTGTGGATGTGACTGGTGATAGAAGCAAAGTAAGATGCTGTAAAGAGCAATATTGCATAGGAACCTGGAATGTTAGGTCCATGAATCAAGGCAAATTGGAAGTGGTCAAACATGAGATGGCAAGAGTGAACGTCAACATTCTAGGAATCAGTGAACTAAGATGGACTGGAATGGGTGAATTTAACTCAGATGACCATTATATCTACCACTGTGGGCAGGAATCCCTTAGAAGAAATCCCTTAGAAGTAGCCATCATGGTCAACTAAAGAATCCAAAATGCAGTACTTGGATGCAATCTCAAAAACGACAGAATGATCTCTGTTCGTTTCCAAGGCAAACCATTCAATATCACAGTAATACAAGTCTATGTCCCAACCAGTAACACTGAAGAATCTGAACTTGAATGGTTCTATGAAGACCTATAAGACCTTTTAGAACTAACACCCCCCCCCAAAAAGAACATATTACAATACATGACAAATGTTAATGTGTCCTTCATAAGTTAATAATTCTATACATGAGAGCACTGTGGTTATATTTATTTTTGTTATGTTTCTCTCTAATATCCCTGTGGTATTCTAATATTATTCTGTATATTTAAAAAATAAGTATAAGGAATGAAACATGAGATAGCTTTTAGATGTGCTTGGTCATTCAGTCATGTCTGACTCTTTGCAACCCCTTGACTGTAGCCTGCCAGGCTTCTTTGTCCATGGGATTCTACAGACGATAAAACTGGAGTCAGTTGCCATACTCTCTGCCAGGGTATCTTCCCGGTCCAGGGACTGAACCCACTTCTCATGTCTCCTGCATTGGAAGGCAAGTTCTTTACCACTAGTGCCACCAGGGAAGCCCCTAGCTTTTAGATATGAGGTAGTAAATTTAGAAATCCCCATCAATATAACATCTATTTATTCTCTACTTGGCGGTGCAGTCAAATTTCTTTATAAATTTTGGTTCAGTAAATTATTTTATCATGTTTCTTAAGATGCAATGCACTCAACTACTCCCAACATACATTGTTAAACCAATTACAATGCTTCCTCTTCATATTTAAAGTTAAATAACATTATTTTTTTCTGAAAGTTACTGCAGCAAAATGCTTTCAGAAATAACTACTAGGCTTTATTTTTTCCATATATTGCCTTAATTTATGATATAATTCAATTGTTTTAATGACATTAAAGATGCTTTAAACTGTAAAATATATCATCATCATATATGACAATTAAAATGTAATATGATGCTTTCATTAGAAAGTAATTGTAAGTAATTACATTTGTCTTATTCATATATGGTCAAGACAGCTATTTTAGTTTTATTTGCATAATTTTAGGCATATATAAGTAAATATTATTAATATAAGCGTGAGTGTGAAGTCACTCAGTCATGTCCGACTCTTTGCGACCCCGTGGATTGTACTACCAGTTCCTCAATCCATGGGATTTTCCAGGCAAGAATACTGGAGTGGGTTGCCATTTCCTCCTCCAGGAGATCTTCCTGACCCAGGGATTGAACCCAGGTCTCCCGCATTGTAGGCAGACGCTTTACTATCTGAACCACCAGGGAAGTCATATAGATGGGAAATAAATTGGATGGGGAATCCCTAAAACATCTTTTGAATCTTATCTTCTAAACATTTTTCTACTTAGTGTTGTTGAATTTATATTTCTTCAAAAGATATTCTCTGTGCATCAGGATGCATAATTTCTACAAAGTTTTACATTACTGTCAACTGGAATTTTTTCCAAACTGTAACTCTCATTCAGCAAATTTTGGAAGATCACTTTACTTATCAGACCAGAAAATTTCATCAGAATGTATTTAAACAATAACCAGGATTCATGTTACTTTTTCATATGATGCTTAAATTGTGCATTGAGTGAATCTATAAGAATTTACATTTATCCATTTGTGAAAAATACCCTAGTTTATGCAATTACAAGCAACAGCAATTACAAAATGTTTGCCCCTGGACAAGAGCAAGGGGAATGCAGAGATGTTAATATGAGAGGTCTTCAAATGGACCCATATGTCATACCACAAGTCATTAATTTCATGAACCCAAAAGATTATATGCTAAAACCCAGGCACATGAGGGAATTCTGGCCTGCCCAAATTAATTTGTCTAGTAAGTAACTGACCTAGGACTAATTTTAAATCCCATATTGCTACATGATACTTTGGAATAAATTATGAATATACTTAAATTATTTGAGTTATAATGCAAAGTTTTGCAAAGTTATATGCAAAAATTTGTTTGTATTTAGATTTTTCTCATGTTACAATTGTAAAAATATGCAGTCCCAGTGATGATTTTTTAGGGCTTTGAAATTCTACTTTTCCTATTGTTTTAAGCCTTTTTGAACTACTAATTATATTATGAAACAGAAGTGGAACTTTACTTTTTTGTTTTAAATATTAGTAAAAAGAAATATATTTGACTTGGAAAAAGCCCTTACTTATTTCTAATCTAGACGTTTGATTTAATCACAAAAATATAACCTTAACCAGAGCAACCAACCTTTGTTAAAATTGCTCTCTAAGCAGAGACAACTTTGTACACCTTAATTCGTGGGTAAAATTAAAGAATTTTACAAACATAAAGTATTTTCCAGATATATGCTCTCTAGAATAATTTAACATTTTTTCAGTGAAGAATCTGTGAACTAAAAGGTAAATAACTTTCTCAGTGTCACAATGCTGGTTAGTGTTTGTATTCAAACAAAATCCAAGTCCTTGAAACAAAATTTGCTTGTTCTTCCTAGTACTTTATGTGGGGTGGATTACATTTGTGGATTTTGAGTCCCATGACTGAAAGTATTTCATATTTTTCCTCTGTATATCCCTTTTCCTAACACAACACACTGTTATGAAATAGGTATTCTTAGATTTTCAGGTGAATGAACTTCTTGACCATCAGATCCCAAACTAGAGTTTAAATGGGATAAATATTTTTGAAATAGCAACGAGTTTTGTCTAAATAGCATTTTTTTTTAAACATAGATTTTGGGGCTAGTTTTCCATTGCCTAACTGTAATAATAGCCACATCAGTTATATATGATATATATCTGTATTTATCTTTCTATACAGTGTATATGTGTGTATACACACACACACACACACACACACACATACACACTAAAAACCTTGTGTAAAAATGCAAGACTGAATCCAAAAGTTTCTACACAATCTTCCAGATGTCTTGTAACAGAGTGGATGGAGTCCAGAACCTATATATAAGATATACAAGCAAATAAATAGATGGATTGATCGGTAGATATAGATATACATAGTTATGTTATCTATATAGATATATTATAACATGTATGGACTGTAGCATGCCAGGCCTCTGTGTCCCTCACCATCTCCTGAAGTTTGCATTAGTGTCTCCATAGTTCTGAGGGCATATCAAGGTTTTTGAACAGCAATTACAAGGAACACCTTGAGTTAAGTGGAATGGAGGTTGACTTTTAGGTTCCCTCAGTCAAGCTTAAAATTAGCCACCTATTTAGTCATACTTAAAGGAAAAGGAAAGTGTATTTTGTTTAAAAATCCAAGGTATCAACATTTAAAAAATTTATAGCACAGGTAGATATTCACAGGAAAAATCACTCTTTAATATCTTTAACAGTTCTTAGTCTCTCTATTGACTTGTTTTCCTAAGTTTTATGCTGAAATAATTTTGAAAATATTATTTCCATTAATAAATATTAATATGATCTTTCAATCATAAAGAAGGCTGAGCAGCAAAGAACTGACCCTTTCAAATTATAGTGCAGGAGAAGACTCTTTAGAGTCCCTTGGACAGCAAGGAGATCAAACCAGTCAATTCTAAAGGAAATCAATCCTGAATATTCATTGGAAGGACTGATGCTGCAGCTGAAGCTCCAATACTTTGGCCACCTGATGTGAAGAGCTGACTCACTGGAAAACACCTTAATGCTTGGAAAAATTGAGGGAAGGAAGAGAAGGGAGTGACAGAGGTTGAGATGTTTGTATGGCATCACTGAATCAATGGACATGAGTTTGGGGAAACTACAGATATAGTGAAGGACAGAGAAGCCTGGCATGCTGCAGTCCATGGTGTCACAAACAGCTGGACACTACTTAGTGACTGAAAAACAACAACAATTCATATCAATCTACAAAGTAAGTAGCATTTTCTTAAATATGCATTTGTTAGAAAAGTTAGGCAGAAAATAATTAGATTAGTTGTTTGAAATTTATGGTGGGGAATAATGAAAAATAAAAAAAGAATTCTGTACGCCCTGCAGATGTTGCTATGCATAGAAAAAACTACAGCTTACCAGCCAAATCTGACTTTCTATCTGGTTTGCTAAAGTATGTTTTATTGGAACACAGTTATATGCATACAATTTGATATTTTCCCATGGTTGCTTTCATACTATACTGACACAATTGAGTAGGTAAGGCAGAGACCATATGTGCCCCACAGAGACTGAAATATTTACTATCAGTTCTTTACATAAATAGTTTGCTAAGCCCATGGTAAGAATCTGAGGAAAAGAGATCTAAAGAGTATCCCTCATTTGGACTAAAACTGCCTTTTTAAAAGTATGGCCTTTGTATTCCTACAGGAGCACTACTCTTGGTTTCCATCTTTCTATTGAAGTTATTTTGAACTGCTCTTTCTTTGGCTATCTGAATAGCTCACTTACTTCCTAATTCAAGTCACCACAAAAATCTCCCAGTCAGGCCTTCCTGAAAGATCACATTTAAAATATTGTCTACACACTTGCCCCATTTCTGTATCATCTTAATTGGCTATATATATATTGTTTTATAAAGTGTCAACATATTGCTGAGACAAAGTTAGATGTTCACCAAATCTATTTCTTGCTCCCTGTGGGTATGAATTCTCAGTGTTTTTGCACTTAATGAGTCACTGGGTCCTGGCTAATGAAATACAGCTGAAGGGATTAAGGGCTTGTTTCTAGAATCAAAAGTTTCTAGAAGGCACAATTCTCCAGATGCCCTCTCCTTTTCCTATCTACCAGGCAAATGAGTAACCTATAAAAATCATAGAACCATGCAATTAAAGAGCTTGGGCGCTAAATGACTGTTCAGAGAAGAGAGCACACTTCTCCTTGTCTACAATTGCCCAGTATTATTTGTGACATGATTGAAAAATAAACTGTTTTGTTTCAAGCTCTGAGATGATGATGTAGTTTGTCATTTGATGCCCTACCCCAATGTTTACCACTTGAAACTGTATGTATTTATTACTTCACTATTTGCTCCTATAAGTAGAATGCATGCTTCATGAAGCCATGATCTATTTCTGCTCACTACTATATCACTGTCTGATGTGAAAAAGGTGCCCTATAAATGTATTCAATTTGTTTGTGGAATAAATAATTGAATAAATGCATGAAGGAGGCTAAACATCAGAATCACTTTGAGGGTTTGTTCCAAATGCATGAGGAAAACTGCAAAGAGTTTATACTGTTCTCTCTTGAAAACGTGCTTCCTTTTTGATCATTTTTATCACAAGAAAGTGTTCCTGATGATAGTGAAGGTACTGGTAACAGCAGCAATAGGAAACATTTACTGAGTACTTACCAGACACCAGATACTTTCTAAGTCCTTTCATACATTATTTAATTTACTATTTATAATACATAGCAATGTAGCAAATGTAACTCCATTTTATATATGAATAAATTGAGCTGAAGTGGCCCCCAAGTAAATCTGTCTTAGATTACACAGCTAATAAGTGGCCAAGCCAGAATTTTAACTGAGGTAATCTGGGTATACTGTATTCTTAAATGATGAACTTAGATGATGAAAGTTCATCAAGTAAAATGGGGAAAATATTACACCGGTTATAAATTACAACTATTCAGAAATACAAGGGAGGCGTGGAGATGGTTTCATTTTAATTTTATCTACCTTTTAAAACTAAACTTAACCAACACATAAAGAATCTGCCTGCCAGTGCAGGAGACACAAGAGACGTGAGTTCGATCCCTGAGTTGAGAAGATTCCCTGGAATAGGAAATGGCAACCCATTGTAGTATTCTTGCTTGGAAAATTCCATGGACAGAGGATCCTGGCAGGCTATAGTCCATAGAGTCACAAAGAGCCAGACATGACTGAATACACATGTACACACACAATGAACACAAGCTTTTTTTTGCTGTTTAGTGGCAATAGAATAATTTTATTAAAGTGGAAAAATTACCCACACTTTTATCATAAACTTAGTAAGTTTATTTCAGTGAATTCAGTTTTTTGTATTTTTGTTTTTTTAATAATATGTCTGGCTCCAAAAACTTTCATCAAAAACAATTACCCACACTCAAGTTTTGTCTGGATTGACTGCCCTATCTCTTTCTCTCTTCTGCTCCACTGCTTAATACTCTGTGGGGGTGGTCCCAAGATGGCTGAGGAATAGGACAGGGAGACCACTTTTGCCCAACAAATTCATCAAAGATCATTTGAATGCTGAGCAACTTCCACAAAACAACTTCTGAACACAGGTGGAGGACACCAGGCACCCAGAAAAGCAGCTCATTCTCTTCAAAAAGAGGTAGGACAAAATGTAAAAGACAAAGAGAGAGACAAAAGAGTTAGGGATTGAGACAGGTCCTGGGTAGGGAGTCGTGAAGGAGGAGAAGTTTCCACACAGTAGGAAACCCTCTCACAGGTGGGTCTGTGGGGGTTTTAGAATCTCAGATGGCAACATAACCGGGAGAAGAAAAAAAAAAAAACCAACATAGAATAGGTGCCTAACCACAACTGCCAGCGGAGAAGTAGCCCAGCTGCTCACGTCTGCCACCAGCAAGCAGGGGCTGGACAGGGAGGTGTGGGCTGCATAATTGGGGCTTAGGGTAAGGACCAGGCCTGAATGTCCTGAGGACAATATGAGCAAGCTAACATGAGATATCTACCCAAACTGTGGGATCACCAGAGAGAAAAAAAAAAAAGAGAGAGAACTTTCCTGTGAAAGGCTCTAACGTGCAGCCTGACCCACTCACAGAACAAAGGATTGAGCAAATACCAAGGAGAGCTGACTGGCTGCATACAGGCCCCTCCCCCACACCAGGGGCAGAGTGGCAGCTGTGTGATGGCCAGAGCCAGAAGGCAAGGGGCACTCTCGGCCCCAGAGACCTGCATTCTCCACCAAACTGTGAGCAGGCTCCCAGTTGCTAACCACTTGTTTCTGGGATCATGGATGGTTGACATCTGCCAGGAGGGTCACAGCCTGAGATCAGCTCCCCAGAGGAGACACATGGCACACCTGAGACAGTGCTCTAGCGGCGCACCCGGGAAACCGAGTGACTGGGACCAAGGAGGTGATTAAGACACACAGCCCACCTGGGACAGTGTGCTCACCAAGCACGTGGTTGCCTGAGCTGCTTGGACCTGGAAAGGGCACAAAATGCACACCCAACCAAGTCTGTGTCCTTGCGGAGTACTGGAGAACCTGACTGGCTTAGACCTGGGAAGTGCACTAAAAGCAGGACTCACTTTGGACAGGGCCCCTGAAGAGCACCCGGGAGCCTGAGCAGTGTAGACATGGAAAGCACACACTCACCGCCTTGAGCTGGGGCAAACGCAGTGTGGTCCATACACTGCAAGCACGCTCCACACAAGACAGCAATATTTGTTTGCAGTGTCCCTCCCTCCACACATCACAACTGGACAAGTGAGCCTACATAAGTGACCACCTTTATCCCTCTGTGTCAGGGCAGAAATTAGACACTGAAGAGACATGCAAACAGAGGAAGCAAAAATAAACAAAGAAGAGGGAACCACTCTGGAAGTGACAGGTGCAACAGAGTAAAACCCTGTAGTTAACATTGACTAAGCATTGGAAGGGGCCTATAGACCTTGAGAACAAGTACAAGCTGGAACAAGGAACTATCTGAAACCAAACTGACCCCACACTGCCCTCAACAGCTCCAGATAAATTCCTAGATATACTATTTCTCTCATCACTTTTTATTTTTTTAAAAATTTAACTTCCTTATTAATCCTTTAATTTTCATTTCATAACCTACTATTACCTTCCAAAAAAGACCCTGTTTTTAAAAGCAAATTTCATGTATATATATACACATATATGTGTGTGTGTGTGTGTGTGTGTGTGTATAATCTTTGTGATTGATTTTGTTTTGTGTTTTTAATATTGTATTTTTGAGAGTCTAATCACTACTCTAGATTTTAATTTTTCTTTTTAGTATTTGTTATCAATTTTGTACCTTTAAAAATCTAATCTTCAGTATCCATTTTCACTTAGGGTTGTAGTTACTAGCTTTATTGCTGTCTCCCCTTCTGACTCTCCCTTTTCTCCCCCAGGTTACCTCTATCTCCTCCTTCTCCCTTCTCTTCTCTATTTAACTCTATGAATCTCTCTGGTTGTTCTGGGCTGTAGAAAACACTTAGGGAACTGATTATTGACTAGATTGCTCTCTCCTCCCTTTTGACTCCCCCTCTTCTCCTCCTTGTCATGTCTACCTCACTCTTCCCTCTTCTCCTCTCCATGTAACTCTGTGAAACTCTCTTGGTGTCCCTCGCTGTGGAGAAGTTGTATCACCTTTAACCTAGATATTTTATCATTTGTGCTATATGAATGGAGAAGTCTTGAGACTACTGTAAGAATAAGACTGAAAGCCAGAGGCTGGAGTCTTAACTCGAAAACTTGAGAACATCAGAGAACTTCTGATTCCAGGGAACATTAATAGACAAGAGCTCACCCACAATCCTCCATTGCTACACTGAAACAAAGCTCCACCCAAGAGCCAACAAGTTCTAGAGCAAGACATACAATGCTAATTCTCCAGCAAAGCAGGAACACAGGCCTGAGCATTAAAAGAAAGTCTTCCTAAAGCCATTCCAAACCCATAGACAACCCAAAACTGACTCCTGGACACTTCATTGCACTTCAGAGAGAAGAGATCCATCTCCACCCACCATAACACAGACACAAGCTCCCCTAACCAGGAAATCTTGTCAAAACCACTAGTCCAACCCCACCCACAGGAGCAGGCTCCAAAATAAAGAGGAACCACAAACTTCCAGGCTATAGAAAGGGCACATCAAACACAGCAATCTGAACAAAATGAAAAGGCAGAGAAATATTCAGCAGGTAAAAGAACACTACAAATGCCCACCAAATCAAACAAAAGAGAAGGAGATAGGGAGTCTACCTGAAAAATAATCAAAAATAATAGGAAAGATGATCCAAAATCTTGAAAACAAAAATGAAGTTATAGATAAACAGTCTTGAGACAAGGATTGAGAAGATGCAAGAAATGTTTAACAAGAACCTAGAAGAAATAAAGATGAGTCAATCAATAATAAATAATGCAATAACTGAGATCAAAAGCACTCCAGAGGGAACCAACAGTAGAATAACTGAGGCAGAAGATAGGATAAGTGAGATGGAAGATAGAATGGTGGAAATAAATGAAACATAGAGGAAAAAAAATTAAAAGAAATGAAGACAACCTCAGAGACCTCTGGGACAAAGTGAAACACCCCAACATTTGAATCATAGGAGTCTAAAAAATAAAAAGGAGACAAAAAGAAAGGGTATGAAATAATACTTGAGGAGATAATACTTGAAAACTTTCCTAAAATGGGGAAGGAAATAGCTACCCAAGTCCAAGAAACCCACAGAGTCCCAAACAGGATAAACCCAAGGTGAAACACCCCAAGAAACATATTAATCAAACTAATGAAGATCAAACACAAAGAGTAAATATTAAAAGCAGAAAGAGAAAAACAACAAATAACACAAAAGGGGATCCCCTTAAGGATAACAGTGGCTCTTTCAATAGAAACTCTTCAGGCCAGAAAGGAATGGCAGGAAATACTTAAAGTGATGATAGAGGAAAAACCTACAACCCAGATTACTATACCCAGCAAGGATCTCATTCAAATATGAAAGAGAAATCAAAAGTTTTACAGACAAGCAAAAGCTCAGAGAATTCAGCACCACCAAACCAGCTCTTCAACAAATGCTAAAAAATCTTCTCTGACAGGAAACATAGAAAAGGTTTATAAACTCGAACTCAAAACAACAAAGTAAATGGCAATGGGATCATACTTATCAATAATTACCTTAAATGTAAATGGATTGAATGCCTCAACCAAAAGACAAATACTGGATGAGTGGATACAAAAACAAGACCCCTATATATGCTGTCTACAAGACACCCACCTCAAACCAAGGGACACATACAGACTGAAACTGAAGGACTGGAAAAGACATTTCATGCAAATGGAGACCAAAAGAAAGCAGGAGTAGCAATACTCATATCAGATAAAATAGACTTTGAAATAAAGGCCATGAAAAGAGGCAAAGGAGGACACTACATAATGATCAAAGGGTCAATCCAAGAAGAAGATATAGCAATTATAAATATATATGTATCCAACATAGGAGCACCTCAATATGTAAGGCAAATGCTAACAAATAAGAAAGGGGAAATTAACAGTAGCACAATAATAGTGGGAGACTTTAATACCCTATGCACACCTATGGATAGATCAGCTAAACAGAAAATTAGCAAGGAAACACAAAATTTAAATGATGCAATGGATCATTAAAACCTAATTGATATCTATACAACATTTCACCACAAAACACTGAATTTCACCTTTTTCTCAAGTGCATACAGAACATTCTCCAGGACAAATCACATCCTGGGCCATAAATCCAGCCTTGACATATTCAAAAAAAATTGAAATCATTTCAAGAGTCTTTTCTGATCACAATATGGTAAAATTAGATCTCAATCACAGGAAAAAAAAAACTATTAAAAATACAAACATATAGATGCTAAACAACACACTACTGAATAACCAACAAATCATAGAAGGAATCAAAAAAGAAATCAAATATGCATAGAAACAAATGAAAATGAAAACACAACAACCCAAAACCTATGGGATTCAGTAAAAGCAGAGCTAGGGGGGAGGTTCATAGCAACACAACCTTACTTCAATAAACAAGATAAAAATCCAATAAATAACCTAACTTTACACCTAAAGCAACTAGAAAAAGAAGAAATGAAGAACTCCAAGGTTAGTAGAAGGAAAAAAAATGTAAAAATTAGAGCAGAAATAAATTAAAAAGAAACAAAGGAGACTATAGCAAAAATCAACACAATTAAAAGCTGGTTCTTTGAGAAGATAAATAAAATAGACAACCATTATCCAGACTCATGAAGAAAAAAAAAGCAGAAGAATTAAATCAACAAAATTAGAAATGAAAATGGAGAAATCACAACAGACAACACAGAAATACAAAGGATCATAAGAGACTACTATCAGCAACTATTTGCCAATATAAAGAACAACTTGGAAGGAACAGACAAATTCTTAGAAAAATATAACCTTCTAAAACTGAACCAGGAAGAAATAGAAAATCTTAACAGACATATCACAAGCACAGAAATCAAAACTGTAATAAAAAATCTTCCAACAAACAAAAGCCCAGGAACAGATTGCTTCACAGCTGAATTCTACCAAAAATTCAGAGAAAAGCTAACACCTACTCTACTCAAATTCTTCCAGAAAATTACAGAGGAAGGTAAACTCGCAAGCTCATTCTATGAGACCACCATCACCCTAATACCAAAAACAGCAAGATTCTCCATAACCCACCTCCCAGAATAAAGAAAATAAAAGCAAAAATAAACAAATGGGACCTAATTAAATTTAAAAGCTTTTGCACAATGAAGGAAACTATAAGCCAGGGGAAAAGACAGCCTTCAGAATCGGAGAAAACAATATCAAACGAAGCAACTGACAAAGAATTAATCTCAAAAATATACAAGCAGCTCATGCAGCTCAATACCAGAAAAATAAATGACCCAATCAAAAAGTGGGCCAAAGAACTAAACAGACATTTCTCCAAAGAAGGCATACTGATGGCTAACAAACACATGAAAATATGCTCAACAACACTCATTATCAGAGAAATGCAAATCAAAACCACAATGAGGTACCTCAAAACCACAATGAGGTACCATCTCACACCAGTCCGAATGGCTGCTATCAAATTCTACAAACAATAAATGCTGGAGAGGGTGTGGAGAAAAGGGAACCCTCTTACACTGTTGGTGGGAATGCAAACTAGTACAGCTACTACGGAGAACAGTGTGGAGATTCCTTAAAAACCTAGAAATAGAACTGCCATACAACCCAGCAATCCCACTGCTGGGCATACACACTGAGGAAACCAGAACTTAAAGAGACACATGTACCCCAATGTTCATTGCAGCACTGTTTACAATAGCTAGGACATGGAAGAAAACTAGATGTCTATTGGCAGACGAATGGATAAGAAAGCTGTGGTACATATACACAATGGAATATATCTTAGCTATTAAAAAAACACATTTGCATCAGTTCTAATGAGGTGGATGAAGCTGGAGTCTATATTGCAGAGTGAAATAAGTCGG
Source organism: Okapia johnstoni (assembly GCA_024291935.2). Lineage (NCBI taxonomy): Eukaryota > Metazoa > Chordata > Mammalia > Artiodactyla > Giraffidae > Okapia > Okapia johnstoni. The sequence continues at coordinate 35,994,169 of CM044311.1, read as the reverse complement.
AAAGAAAAACATCAGTACAGTATATTAACATGTATATATGGAATTTTGAAAGATAGTAATGACGACCCTATATGCAAGACAGCAAAAGAGACACAGATATAAAGAATAGACGTTTGGACTCGGTGGGAGAAGGTGAGGATGGGATGATTTGAGAGAATAGCATGGAAACATGTATATTACCATATGTGAAATAGATGACCAGTCCAAGTTCAATGCATGAAACAGGGCACTCAAAGCCGGTGCACTGGGACAACCCAGAGGGATGGGATGGGGAGGTCGGTCGGAGGGGTTTCGGGATGGGGGACACATGTACACCCATGGCTGGTTCATGTCGATGTATGGCAAAAATCACCACAATATTGTAAAGTAATGAGCCTCCAATTATAATAAATAAATTAATTAAAAAATACTCATTGTATGTATCTTCTGAATTCCTCAGTGTCCTATTTCCTATCTGATCAAGAGTCTGTACATATCACTCAGTGGTCTTCTTATCCTGACTGTAAAACACTTAAAATATACAGACACTCTCCATGTAAAATTGACACCCTTTTTGTAAACAATGGGGAATTTTTGAGCACTCTCCTGTAACAATGGGTCTGTAGTAAATTCAGACAGATGACCATGCCATATCATACATTGTCTATTGTTATTGAATCACACAAGTTGTGGGGGGATTCTGGAAACTTGCTGATTTTCTCAACCCTATATGGAAAACAATGCTCAGAATTCCTCTGTACAGACTCCAAAATTTAACTGAGGATTTCATCCTATCTTTGGGTTTTTGACCTCATTGTGAGTCACAAAATCATTTTCAGAACTTTTAGGGGACTTTCATCAGCATCTAAGTATATCTGATTCTTTCCCTTTGCTTTCATCGTCTAGAATCTGATTTCATCTTTGGAAGGGAAAGATTGCCTTTTGTTTAGACCTCTTGAATGTCAAAATTCAATATTACCTTTTATTTTTCTCTGCAAAATATGATGTAACAAACAAGACCAGTGAGCATAGACACCTTCTCCTCTCATCTTCCTAAATGGGATAGGGTTTCTGTTATCAGAATATTTCTGAGACAAAAGGAAATGTTAATATTTTAAATAGTATCAGACCATGGACCAAAGAATCTATGGTATTCATCCAACTGATATGAAAAATATCTGTTAGGAGACAATTAGAAGTTACCTATGTTTGAATCCTATTCAGAATTTTAAGAATAAACAATAGCTCTAAATAACTTCCATTAGTGTATATATACATGTAAATGTAAATGGCAAAGATATTGTGAATACGAAACAGAAATCAAGGGAAATAAACAATTGCAAAGCCAGCTATCAGCCCACAACTAAGTACTTTTATAGAGGGCATCATCTACTCCTTAAAACCATTCTTCACAGTGGATTCTGTTGTCCTCATATTACACGTAAGAATTTAAATAAAAAAGATGGATTTAGGATTTTAACCAGGCCTTACTAAAAGTAAACTCTAAGCTTATGCTGTCTTTGAACACTCAATTAAAAATTGACCAACAATGACAACTTTTGTTCAATGTAATTCCTTAAAACTGTAAAGAACCTATATGCATGCTGATTCTAAGGAGACTGAATAAAAGACAATAGCTTTATTTTGAAGGAATATATTGAAACTGTTCATGAATTTAAAAGGAAGTAGAGTACCGTAAAGAAATTATGAACATTGGTCCAACTGATCCAAATTCTTACACTACAATTTACCACTTGTGTGATCTTGGGAAACAATCCACACTCTAAAATGTATTCTACTTTTCAACACATGGGAATAATAATATTCATATATATATATGAGATACTGAGTTTAAGTTTTTAAGAAGGTGTCTGGCTCTTAGGAAGCACTCTTTCAATGTTAATTACTGATATTATTAACTCAAAATGTAATTAATCTTGCTATAGAAGCACTTTAATTTCTTACTCTGTCCAGTGATACTTCCAACCATCTGGCACCTCTAACAGGTGGATACTTCATCTCTAGGGGGTGGTGACCATGGCAAGTAACATGGTTAGTCTGAACAAGGGCATTATCTCATTTCATGTATTTCTTCAAGGGTCTCTTCTTACTCTGTATCAGCTACAGTTGACTATATGTTCAACTCTGTGAATTTTTATTGCCAATATTTTACCAGTAATTTGTTTACACTGCCATTTTTTCACTTCAGAATATTCCCTAGATACATGTTTACTATAAAAAGCATAATGTAATCTATATCACTTCAGTAGGCTCTTCTCTCTTTCTCAGACACTTGCTTGGCACTGTTCTAATTTCTGCAACATATGAAATATTCACATAAAAAGTAAAATTAAAAAAATATATTAAAAAAAAACAATAGTTTTCAAATTCCTTTAATGGAGTGGAATCTCTTCTCAAGATATCTTGATCAGAAAAAAACAACACTAATATGGCTGAGATGGAAGGGCAGATCTTGAGTTTGGCTGCTGTGCTCCCCTTTCAGTCTCTGCCTAGCATCTGAGGCATTCTGAGTTGCCCAAGAGACAAAGTTTAAAAACCAGTGCTCTAAGTCTACCCCTGCTCTTCCTAGTGGACTTCTGTTATCTGCTCCTTCAACTTCCTTTATATTACCACCAAGAACAAAGAACTCTTAAAGTGTTTCTGGCCAATTCATATGTAACAGGATTGGGACATAAAAATGCTTATTTTAAGGACTGACTAAAACCTATCCTTCAGTTTACATTATCATTATCAATTATATATCCATATGTATATTTATCTTAACACTTGCTCAATAAGCAGATAATTTTATCTTGCATGGACAAAGTTATCACTTTGAACATTTTTTCTCAAAGGTCACCATCCTGTAATTTAAGTATGTACTATGTCTGGAGGCAACTTGTGAAACTTCTCAATCTAACTTTCTCTGTCAATGTGCAGTAAGGTAAGCTTTTTTATTAGGAAATAACAAACATCACAACAACATGATGATTTATTAGTTATTTTCATCTACAGTGAGGAGGGAATGCTAACAGATTTCTGAAACTTGCATTCCATATTAGTTCTAAAATTCAAACACGATGCTTTACGTAGCCCCATAAGTAGACATCGTGGTTTAGGGGAACAAATGTTCTCATAACACTTTACCGTTCATAAGTACTCTGTTTACACTGTCCAATTTTACCTTCAACATAACCTTTTGGTATAGATTGGAAACACATTAATATTTTAAACTGAGGGATAATTAAATTTACATTCAGGCAGTTTAAGTGTCATGTTTAAAACCATTTACCTGCTAAGAGATAACACTTAGGTGACCTAAATCCACTAAATCCAGTATCCTTGTTCTTTTTACTACAGCATCCTACCAATTAAGTCTTACGTATTTGGCTAAAATCAGGTGAGCTTTCAAAGTCACAAAAAGAGAAGGCAACTGAGTATAATTTTGAATAGTCCATCTAAGGAAAAGACATTTTCTTACTTTGTTAAAAACAAGACAAGCTGATTGAGACAAAGAAGAATGTGCATAAGGATAGAAAGCTGACTGTGTTAATAGTATCAAATAATCATATTAGATAAATATTTTTTTCTTGAACAAAGACTTTTACCAGAGCTTCATACAAAAAAGCCATGCATCTAGGAAACAAACATATGGTTACCAAAGGGGAAGCTAGGGAGGGATAAATTAGGAGGTTGGGATTAACATATAGACACTACTATACATAATACTCTGGTGGCTCAGTGGTAAAGAATCCACCTGCCAATGCAGGGAATACGAGTCTGAGACTTTGATCCTTGGGTTGAGAAGATCTCTGGCGGAAAAAATGGCAACCCACTCCAGTAATCTTGCCTGGGAAATCTTATGGACAGAGGAGCCTGGTGGGCTACAGTCTATGGGGTTGCAACGAGTCAGTCACAACTTAGTGATTGAGCATAATGACGATGTACTAATAGCACAGGGAATTATACTCAATAATTTGCAATAATCTATGGGGGAAATGAACCTGAAAAAGAATACATACATATATCTGGATCACTCTGCTGGACACCTGAAATTAACACGATATTTGAATCAACTTTCCTGGTGTCTCAAATGGGTAAGAATCCGCCTGCAATGTGGGAGACCTGGGATTGATCCCTGGGTTGGGAAGATCCCTGGGAGAAGGGCATGGCAACCCACTCTAGTACCCTTGCCTGGAGAATCCCTGTGGACAGAGGAGTGTGGTGGGCCACAGTCCATGGGGTCACAAAGAATTGGACACTACTGAGCAACTAAACAAGCACATACATCAATTTAAAAAAAAAAGTTATGTATATGTTCAGCTTTGCCATTTTTTAAGTTAAGAGGAGCAATAAAATTGCTGTGCCATTATTTTCATTTCATCTGTATATATTTACATCCTACTTTAAGCTGAGTATTAAGCTAGAGGCTTTGCTTTAAAAATTAGTAAAACAAAGTCCTTCATGCAGCACCTTGCCAGCAGTCCATCAAACTTCAAATCCTTCTCCTCTTAACCACAGAGCTAGGTGTGTCTGAGTTTTCTTGCCTTTAGGGGTAGTCTTGTGGCTAAATTCTCCACAATGGAATGTAGATGGAAATCAGACGGATAACCATCTTGTTTATAATTAAGGTGATTCTCAGGATATGGGAATTTCAGTGCAGAATTCAGGAAACAGGCAAGCAAACTGAGTTGGGGTGGTCTCATAAAGTGGAAATGATGTCTCCTGCTCTGGCCTGGTCCCTAAGAACCTTTCCTATCATCTTCTCTATGTTCTTTCCCCTTTCCATCTGGTGGGCATGGAGATAACTGTGGTGACCTCAACAGCCACAGTTAAATAAAGTCCACACTTTGACAGCCTGGACCCCTGTGTGACCACATAGAGCAAAGCAACCACATAAGAGGAGCCTCAAATCTAGAATCCCCAGTGTAGACGTGTTACAAATAATAGGAGTAACTTACTTTTGCTAAGTCACTACATTTTGTGTATCTACTTTTTAACCACATCTAATCTTTGCAAAATAAGATAAAGATCTTTAACTCAAATTTCTAACAGTCATAATATCAAAAAAAAAAAAAGCAGAGTCGTCGGCTATAAAAAGAGATTTAAAATAGTGACAATTTGAACGTTTCATTTAGTGATACTTAAAATTGAATTTTTTTATTATATATTCAAACATTTAAAGTGACATTTCTAGCAATAGGATTACTTAAATAGATGATGGATGTATCCACTAAAAGAAAGGTACAATTTTGCCTGCTTTTTAAAAAAGTAATAATAAAGAATGCAAAGAGATCAAACCAGTCAATCCTAAAGGAAATTGGTCATGAATATTTACTGAGAGTATGGATGCTGAAGCTGAAACTCCAATACTTTGGCCACCTGATGTGAAGAACTGTCTCATTGGAAAAGACCCAGATGCTGGAAAATATTGAAGTCAGGAGGAGAAGGGGATGACAGAGGATGAGATGATTGGATGGCATCACTGACTCGATGGACTTGAGTTTGAGCAAGCTCCGGGAGTTGGTGATGGACAGGGAAGCCTTGCGTGCTGCAGTCCATGGGGTTGCAAAGAGTCAGACACGAATGAGTGACTGAGCTGAACAGTGAAGTTATGTTCTTTTGTTCCTACAACCTATGCACTGCTAAAACACAAAGGAAAATAGCGCTTTGATTTAAACTAGGAATCATTTTATAAACTCCTCTTCATTTTGATCTATGGTTCTTTTATTGGTAGTATAAATAAAAAGAGAGTTCTAATGTTTTAAGGAAAAATAATTGTTAATATTTCAGGTTTTTTCTTTTTTTTTTCCAACAAACTCTGCAATTATTTTGTGAGAGCAGCCTCCTTTGCCTAATGTTATCTATTCTCCTCAGAGTAAGAACTATATAATTCTCATATTAGTTGCCTCATAAAGCAAAAGCTATGTCTGAATATGATGGATATCAGGATATGCTTCTTAGTATTACCAAGACAGAGCAACTTTAATTCTTCCAATTATTTTCATAACCATGGGAATTGATTTCTTTATTTTCAAACAAAATGGGTATTGCCCCTGAAATGTTGGATTTATCTTCTGTGGCCAGGTACAGCCCTGTACAAAATTTGATTCCTCTTATTTAGAAGAGAATTTCATAAGGACTTATCACCAAAGAATAATTAAATGTGATCTAAGAAAGAGATATACATGGACTTCTGATAATTCAAAACACTTACTAAGTATTGATCCACAATTATACCTCATGTAGTCACTTTCAGATCATTTTTGATCAAAAGTCAACGGATAAGGTTGATATATCTTAAGCAGTATACTATTAATGGTTGATTTCTTCTATTAAACTATAGATACTTAGCTTTTCTCATAATGAGTAACTATGGACTATGAAATCATTAATATATGAGTGCTTTCTTAAAATACTAAATGCGTTACTGATTCATCTAAAAACAAGACAAACGAAAGTATGTAAAGAGAAAATCTTTGGAACAATCAAATAGCCACTAGTATACTCTTCTTATCATAAAACTCTAAATAGAATCCTTTACTGAGCATTAACTTATAAAATACATTTGCTCCTCAAACATACTTTCTCTCAGGATACACTGGTGCAAATTGGACAAGCATGAGTCTAGGTAGCTCATGAGAGTTGAGATAGGTTTTTATGCATATGATCTTTGACCCTGGTGGATTTTCTCTGAATTGATTATGTCCATGTACATGTTGCACAATACATCAGAATATAAATAATATAGCACAAAGCTTTGAACAATTTTCAAATTGTAGAAATTATTTAAGAAGAGGAGACTAAAAGTAAGGATGATACATCAAGGTATGTGAAAGCTTAAAATTTTAAAATGAATACTACTACTAACCTGAAAAATAAATCACTATGTCATCAATTAAAATGCCAGGAAATATAAAAAATGTATTAATCTGCAATCACAAGTGCAATTAATAAATCATCTATAGATCAAGACATTAAAGTCTAGTTAGTTAGGGCTGAAAAAAAGAATTTAATATAATTAGTCCAGATCCATCAAATATATTTATCAAATGAAATAAATCTCAGTATTAGTAAATATAAAAGTAAAAATTATACTTTTATATTGAAGACAAACTTCTCTCTCTCTTTCTCTCTCTCTCTCTCTCTCTCTCTATATATATATATATAAATAAATATAAACAAACCATAATTGGAATGTAATGTAAAGTTCAGAAGTATAACTAGAAATAAAGAGTTCCTAGCTAGCAAAAACATATCAACACATATTTGTAAAGAAATATTTTCTATTTGCTAAGAGATCATAGATGTTTTAAATAGAATATCTTAATTTCATCTAAAACCAATATAAAGTTATAAAAACAAATTAATATTCAGAGAAATTATTATTTTACTAGAGCTCTTTCTTGTAATATAAATTGTGTTTATAAATTTTATTTTCCTTTTTGTTAATGAATTCTCACTAACAAAGTCAAAACATAAATGTAAAAACATTTCTCTACATTCTGAAAAGCTGAATGGTCTCTGAAGTAGCTTGCAAAATGTATTCGCATATTTACATTATAGTATTTAATTTATATTATGGATACCATCTAAGGTACAATATCACTAACTAAACCTCTTCTTAAGCTCTAACAAATACATTCCATTGGGTTTAGCTTCATTATGTCTATGTAAGTTGATCTTCCATAAATTAAAACACAACCAAATTACAGATAATTCTAATGGTATATATGATAATTAAGACCAACTATTAAAATCTTACAACTAGTCATCTAAATAATACAATTTTGAGGAAAAAAAAAACAACTGTGAAATGAAGCATTTTCTATTAAAGAGAGGTGTTTCGTAAATCAACTGGTTAAATCATATGTAAATGTAATGTAGCTCACTTTCATTGTTGAGGTATGAAATATCGGCATAATTTTGTTTTTTACCAATGTGAATTTACACACTTTCTCTCTTAACACACTGTCACATTTTGCTACAAGAAAATTGCCTTTAAATATAAAACACTAACATAAATATTGAAAGCAAGCAAAGGTATAAGCAGTTTTCTGGAGAATTTACATATAGATAGCTAAGCTGGATAACAGAAATTTAAGCAACCATTTTCTTCCTAAAAGGCAATTTGTTTTCCTGAATTATTCTAGATAATTGTTTTAATTTCCCTCCAATTTTGTAGAAATATTTCAGAATTTTTGTGAACCATTTTACACATAAGGGAAAAAAAAAAAACTGCCTTTTAAAATTTAGTGCAGCTGTTTAACTCAGAGTGTATCTAAATATTTTAACTTTCCAAATGTGTTTGGGCAGAAGAAAATTATTTTTGTTGAAAATATATTCTTCAGTCAACAGAGTCAATATGAATGTGACAGCCCTAAAATATTGGTAAATCATATTTCTGGACAGTAAGTCTTTAAAATGGAAACCAGACACCAGATGCTGTGCCAGGGGTTCTACCATGAGGGAGTATGTGTGGTTGGGAAAAGGGAAACAGAGAGCAATTACTTAGAAATATCAAAGTTTTCTCAGCAAAAGATCACAATGATAATGTTTACAGAGTATGTACTTAGAAAATAGAAGGTAGGAAGGTGGAGTCCTTTCTTAAGCCTTATTTTAGCCTTATTGTAAAATAACAGTTGAGTAGCTTTACAAGAATACAAGATTATTTGATCACAAAATGATTCATTTGGATAACTTGATGGTGGCAACACAGGACTGGAAAAGGTCAGTTTTCATTCCATTCCCAAGGAAGGGCAATGACAAAGAATGTTCAAAATACTGCACTATTGCACTCATTGCACATGCTAACTAGGTAATGCTCAAAATGCTTCAAACTAGGCTTCAACAGTATGTAAACTGAAAACTTCCAGATGTAAAAGACTGATTTAGAAAAGGCAGAGGAACCAGAGATCAAATTGCCAACATCGATTGAATTATAGAAAAGACAAAGGAATTCCAGGAAAACATCTACTACTGCTTCATTGACTACACTAAAGCCTTTGACTGGGTGGGTCAAAACAAACTGTGGGAAATTCTTAAGGAGATGGAAATACCAGACCACCTTACCTGTCTCCTGAGAAACCTATATTCAGGTAAAAAAAACAACAGTTATAACTGGACATGGAACAAAGGACTGGTTCCAAACTGGGAAAGGAGTGTGTCAAGGCTGTATATTGTCACCTTGCTTATTTAACTTATATGCAATGTATATCAAATGAAATGCTGGACTGGATGAAACTCAAGCTGGAATCAAGATTGCCAAGAGAAACATCAATAACCACAGATATGCAGATGACACCACCTGCATGGTGGCAGATAGTGAAGAGGACCCAAAGAGCTTCTTGATGAAGGTCAAAGAGGAGAATGAAAAAGCTAGCTTAAAACTCAACATTCAAGAAGCTAAGATCATGGTCTTGTCACGTCATGGCAAATAGATGGGGAAACAATGGAAACAGTGACAGACTTTATTTTATTGGGCTCCAAAAATCACTGTGGACAGTGGCTGCAGCCATAAAATTAAAAGACATTTGCTTCTTGGAAAAAAAGCTATGACAAACCTAGACAGCAAATTAAATGGCAGAAACATCACTTTGCTTACAAAAGTCCATATAGTCGAAGCTATGATTTTTCCAGTAGTCGTGTACAGATGTGAGAGTTGGACCATAAGGAAGGCTGCGCACCAAAGAATTTCTGCCTGCAAACTGTGGTGCTGAAGAAAATTCTTGAGAGTCCCTTGGATAGCAAGTAGGTCAAATCAGTCAGTCCTAAAGGAAATCAACCCTGAATATTCATTGGAAGGACTGATGCTGAAGCTAAAGCTCCAACACTTTGGCTACCTGATGTGAAGAGTTGACTAATTAGAAAAAACTCTGATGCTAGGAAGAATTGCAGGCAGGAGAAGAGAATGACAGAGAATGAGATGGTTGAATGGCATCACCATTTCAACACAAAGAGTCAGAAACAACTGAGCAACTGAACAACAAAAAAAATTTACCAAATTAATATGCTGTAATAGAATAATGGCTGGACGGCATCACCGGCTCGATGATGGGTTTGGGTGGACTTAGGGAGTTAGAGATGGACAGGGAGGCCTGGCATGCTGTGGTTCATGGGGTCGCAAAGAGTCAGACACAACTGAGCAACTGAACTGAACTGAACTGAACTGAACTGAATAGAATAATTCTGTGTTTTCTGCCAGAAAGAACTTTAGCTATATATAAGTAGTATGGAGTGTTTTACTTCCAAATAAAATATTCCCTTTATATATTGTTGCATTAAATAATCACATGCATGTCAATTAATTTAAAGTAGAACATTTTCAAACTTTCCCCTCAACTTCAAAATGTAAAGAATAAGTAGCTCTTCAACTACAAAACTTTTTTTTTTTGGTCTCAAATAAATACATTAGAAACAATTTTTCATATAAACTTCAGATTTAGCTACAGTACTTCTGTAAATAAAGATATTTGTGAATAAAAGACAAGATAAAAGCTATAAGTTGTTTTCTTTTCTCGTCTCTATGGAGTACAATGGAGGAAAAATCCTCAGGTAAAGCAAATGGCCACAATCCAACAGGACACATTCAAGATGGATTTATGAGATAAATGTTAAAAAATGAAATAAAAATTACTAAAAGATGATGTAGGTAAATATTCATCCAGTCCCAAAAGAGGAAGGGAGCTTCTGTGTGTGAAATCAAGAAAAATACAATCTGTTTGGGGCTATAAAATATTAAACTATACATAAGAACATCTAAATTGAAAATAGAAGATGAGCAGAAAAGCAAAAATATTTATAAAATGTGTGTAATACATTAAAATTGCTAATATATATGATGATGCTGCTGCTAAGTCGCTTCAGTCGCCTCCGACTCTGTGCGACCCCATAGACGGCAGCCCACCAGGCTCCCCAGTCCCTGGGATTCTCCAGGCAAGAACAATGGAGTGGGTTGCCATTTGCTCCTCCAGTGCATGAAAGTGAACAGTGAAAGTGAAATCGCTCAGCCGTGTCCTGCTCTTAGCGACCCCATGGACTGTAGCCTACCAGGCTCCTCCATTCATGGGATTTTCCAGGCAAGAGTACTATGCTATATTATAAACCTCATTTGAAACAAAGAAATGGATGAAAAGGCCACATTACCAGCAACAAAAAATGTATTTTCTAGATATCTTGTATTAAATTAATACATTTAAAACCAAGAAGAATGTTTTAAAATAGAAAATTCATGTTGGGAGTAATGGCAAAATAAAATAAGTAAGTGACTAAATAGCATGAGCTTTTCATAAAACAACAACAACAACAAAAGGCATTGAAAAGTACCTTGAAATAAGATCATTATTCAATCTGTTCTTCCAGAGTTCTGAAAGACCCTCACACTTTCCCTTTGGTTTCTTAACCATTCATTTGAAAACAACATTGTTATTCCAGGCCTCAAGAGATAATAGTACCAGTTGCTTAGAACTAGGAAATGCTCATTTTTCTCTACCACCAGCCAGAGATCAATAACAATAACAATAGAGAGATAACTGTCTGAAGGAATTACCTTGTTGCTAAGCATGTTTTATTCACCATGCTAACAAAGTCCAGCATTTTGTGTTTAGAATGTGCATTTGCTTCTTTATGAAGAAATAGTCCTTCTGCCTTTTCTTTCTTAATAATAGTGGTATATCCAAAGTCTTTTTTTTTTTGAAGGCAAGGAAGCTCTCAGGACTAGAAACTAGAAACTTAGGACAGGTATGTTTCAATGCCAGGCACACAAGAATGAAAATGACAAACCTTCAGTGCTGGAGCACAGCCAAGATGGCAGGGAGGATGTCCAGATCTTGGATGATATAGTGCCTGAGATAAAGGATTAATGAGAGAGGTAGTGTGCTACAGCTTCAAGCATGTAGTAAAAGGAAATACCAGATTCACATCACTCGACCTTGGGTATAGTGATTAATTTTTCTGGGTTTTTCTAGCCATGTGGAAAGTATATATAGTAACATTTAGCATTGCATAACCATTGTGTGCAAAAACTTCCAGACAGCCTGAGTTCAAATGCCAGATCTACCTCTTACCACCAGAACAACTGTGGGCACCTTACTTAAGCTCTTTGTACATAAGTTTCCTTCTCCACAATGTGAGATGATAATAATAAAGGTATTTCACAAGGAGGTGAGAAAAATTAATAAGTTTATCCATTTAAAATGCTGGGAAGAGTACCTGGTATCCATTAAGCACTTAATAAATATTAGCTAGTTTATGAGTAGTCTTGGTTAGAAAATTTCTTGAAATTTCCTTCAACTCATGATCGATGTTTCTATGAATCTGAGAAATTAGTAAAATATGAGGATGTACTTCTGGGAGACTTACAGGGAGTGATCATCAAACAAAGAATTATCAATGAAGTTTGCCTTAGTTTTCTGTCTAGGCATGGTTTTGAAGATGATTAGACAATGCATTGACTTATATGCTATAATTTTGCTTTACTCAAACTGACTTTACACTCATAGATGAGAAATGCTGCAATTGAACTTTTGTTAAACTACTATTTCAGTGCAATGCAGTTTCTTGGGTGGTTTCAGAAATCACAACACAACTCTGTCCAAAGTCTCAAGGTCAAATACATTTGAAAGCGAGGTATAGAAAAGATATTTTACTTCCTGAAAAAATAAAACATATGATATCAACATTGAATTGGTTTCTCAGCTTCCACTGTAGTATCACAATGGGATTTTTAAGACATTGTTATTTGGACAACACTTAACTTCATAATGTATATGAGTGTTTTATTTCCCAGTCAATAGACACAGTCAGTGACTACATAAAATGTAACACTCCTAAAGTTATAATTTAAATAGTCTTTAACTATAATACATGTTTCTTTTCCTTATAGATTCCAGGAGATGCTTATTCAGTAGGTTTGTGGTGGGACCAAAGCACATACATTTTTTAACAGTTCTTTAGAAGTTTCCCATATGTACTCCTGGTTGGAAACACTGACCTATGTGATTTGCTTCAAAACCACTGAGATATTATAATTAACTGACTCATAGCTGCCTTAAAAATACCTTAACTATTTTCAGTTTTATTATACACACATCCAGTTTGTGGGCAATCCCTACCGCTTTTATTTCCCATGACTCCTGTCTATTTTTAAAGGAATCAGGGAGAAATCTTTTTTCCCTTTTTCCCTCTGCATGTCATTGTTTTGACATCTGCAGCTACAGTTTGAAAGATATAAATGTATGTCAGTGGGCAGAAAAGCTACAAGTAACTATTGTGTATTTTCTTTACAAGAAAAGCTTTATTTAGGGGAAAATTATATTTAAAACATATCATCAAGAGAGGATAAGTTGACTATGTCAGAAATACATTTCAAAGACAATATGGAAGAAATATATATAAAAATTTCAGAGGCAGTATTAATTTGAGAGTAATTTCAAACTGACTTGGCAAACCAGTTAGCCAACACAGAGATGCAGTCATAAAAATCTCATAAATTTGACACTGTATTGATTTAAATGTACTTTGAAAATTTTGTGTAAATGTTCCAAGAGCCAGAAACAACAAGACAACTATTACACACATGAGATGAAAACAATTAACTTGACTTGATTGAAAGCTATTATGGGAATATTCTGAAATGGTTTTGTGAAATTAGAATTAGCTTTGAAATATTTTAGATTAAAACTTTGTAAATACAACTTATTTAGTTAATAAATTTTGAAATAACATATGTAAATAATATTTACAAAAAGTTTTATAAAAATAAATTCAGTTCAGTTCAGTCGCTCAGTCGTATCCAACTCTTTGCAACCCCATGGACTGCAGCACACCAGGCCTCCCTGTCCGCCACCAACTCCTGGAGTTTACTCAATCTCATGTCCATTGAGATGGTGATGCCATCCAAACATCTCATCCTCTCTCATCCCCTTCTCCTTCCACCTTCAATCTTTCCTAGCATCAGGGTCTTTTCAAAAGAGTCACTTCTTTGACTCAGGTGGTCAAAGTATTGGAGCTTCAGCATCAGTCTTTCCAACGAATATTCAGAACTGATTTCCTTTAGGAGTGGTTTGATCTTCTTGCAGTCCAAGGGACTCTCAAGAGTCTTCTCCAACACCACAGTTCAAAAGCAATAATTCTTCAGTGCTCAGCTTTCTTTATAGTCCAACTCTTACATCCATACATGACCACTGGAAAAACCATAGCCTTGACTAGACGGACCTTTGTTGGCAAAGTAATGTCTCTGCTTTTTAATATGCTGTCTAGGTTGGTCATATCCTTCCTTCCAAGAGGTAAGCATCTTTTAATTTCATGGCTGCAGTCACCGTCTGCAGTGATTTTGGAGCCCCCCAAAATAAAGTCAGCCACTGTTTCCACTGTTTCCCCATCTATTTGCCATGAAGTGATGGGACCAGATGCCATGATCTTAGTTTTCTGAATGTTGAGCTTTAAGCCAACATTTTCACTCTCCTCTTTCACTTTCATGAAGAGGCTATTTAGTTCTTCTTCGCTTTCTGCCACAAGGGTGGTGTCATCTGCATGTCTGAGGTTATTGATATTTCTCCCGACAATCTTGATCCCAGCTTGTACTTCATCTATCCTAGTGTTTAGCAAATCATTAAATATAGTTTAAAATGCAGAACTTTTCTGAGAGTCTATATGCTTTGATAAAGCAAGTTGATCTCTTAAAAATGTTAAATGATAGAATATTTTTACTATATGTTGAAACTCATTCTGCTTTTAAAAATTTTTGATAAGAAACTTGGATGAAACTTTAGTTCATTTAAATGTATGTAGAAAGACCACACATAATATATGTTTCAAATTGAAAAATATTAAATGGTAGAAATGGAAAAATGATATGGAATTTAATCTTAATATGTGAACAAAATAAGATATTTACCTTATTAAAAACAGTTGTTCTAGTTAGGATTTTTGTTTTCCTTTTCTCACATTACCAAATGGTGATACAATTGCTTCAAACTTATGAATTTATAATCAATTACTGATAAAAATTGAAATCATTGTAATCCTTGCTTAGGCTTATTGTTTTACTTACAGGATTTTAATGATTTCAGAGCCAATTATAGAAGTAAGTACTAAGATATCTTTTTCATTTAATCTTTAATTCATTCATACAAAGATGTATTAAGTCAGATGCAAATATATTCAAGGAGCTTATATCTTTTCAAGAGAGATGAGATATTATTTTTGAATAATTATTCTTGTGTTTGGCATTGTATATAGCATTGAAGATACAATGTTCCTTTGTTAAGTTAAAGGTGTTAAGATCAAAGGATTTACACAGTTTTACTAAAAATTTAAGAGATATTAGATTAGTTGCAATAAAAATGATAAATAACCAAAATGGTTTGGCTAAGATATTGGTGGTCCCCAGTAAACATACATAGCACATACTTTTATTAGCAAAATTATATAACATTTTTCTCTTCTCATACCCTGAATATTTATTGCTGCTTGGCTTTATCATTTCATTTCTGGGAAGTAAGAAACTAAAATGAGTAACACGTAGAGCTTTAAAATACTCTGAGTTTTCATTATAGTTTCTATTTGCCAGTTACATGAAATTGAAAAAGTGACTTAACCTAAGCCCCAATCAATCCATTTGTACAGCAGAGCAGGAGTACTAATGGGCATCTAATTGCCATGTATCTAGTTTAAAAGTGATAAATAAAAATTCAAAAACTGCTAAATAACATGTTTTATTCTTCTACCATCATAAACACAGTACACCATTACAGCTTGCAAGGTCAGCTTTCTATTTACAATTCTGAGGTCTCTCAAGAGTTCTATACCATTTGTAGTAGGTTAGGGAAGCTGGTCCTCAACCTACCTCACTTCTTTTGGACACCTAGTTCTGTCTCAGACCTTGTAGCTTCTTTCAAGTCATGAGGAATACCTCAGCCAGAACCTGCAGTCTCCATCCACAGTTGCTTCAAGCAGCTTCCCCTTAATCATCATGTGCACCCCAAATCTGGCAAGATAGTAAGTACTGGGAGAATGGACACCAGAAAGAGGCTTCAGTTCAGTCATTCAGTCGTGTACAACTCTTTGCGATGCCATGAATTGCAGCACGCCAGGCCTCCCTGTCCATCACCAACTCCCGGAGTCTACCCAAACCCATGTCCATCGAGTCGGTGATGCCATCCAGCCATCTCATCCTCTGTCATCCCCTTCTCCTCCTGCCCCTAATCCTTCTCAGCATTAGGGTCTTTTCCAATGAGTTAACTCTTCACATGAGGCAGCCAAAGTATTGGAGTTTCAGCTTCAACATCAGTCCTTCCAATGAACACCCAGGACTGATCTCCTTTAGGATGGACTGGTTGGATCTCCTTGCAGTCCAAGGGAGTCTATAGAATCTTCTCCAACACCACAGTTCAAAAGCACCGATTCTTTGGAGCTCAGCTTTCTTCACCGTCCAACTCTCACATCCATACATGACTAGTGGAAAAACCATAGCCTTGACTAGATGGACCTTTGTTGGCAGAGTAATGTCTCTGCTTTTACTCAGTATGCTATCTAGGTTGGTCATAACCTTCCTTCCAAGGAGTAAGCATCTTTTAATTTCATACCTTAAAAGTGAACATGGGTAATTTTGGAGAGAGAGTTTCAGAGTCTGGGTTTCCTCAGAGCATATTCTGGAATGGGAAACATGAGCTACAGGTAGCCACATACCACTGAGCCCTCAGACCCTTTACCCTTTGGAGAGGGGTGTGTCCAGAAGAAGGACAGTGGAGCCTGGCAAAGCACAGGCCCCAGGGTATAGGTCCCCTCCCCACAAAATGGTGATGGTTATAGTTAACTCAAGGAATTTTTGAAATAATAAATGAGATAATGGATTCAAAATGCTTGCTATAAGAGAATGAAAGTGAAAGTTGCTCAGTCATGTCTGACTGTTTGCAACCCTAAGGACTGTAGTCCATGGGATTCTCCAGGCCAGAATATTGGAGTGGGTAGCCTTTCCCTTCTCCAGGGGATCTTCCCAATGCAGGGATTGAACCCAGGTCTCCCACACTGCAGGTAGATGAGCCACAAGGGAAGCCCAAGAATACTGGAGTGGGTAGGCTATCCCTTCCCAGTGGATCTTCCCAACCCAGGAATCAAACTGGGGTCTCTTGCATTGCAGGCAGATTCTTACCAACTGAAATATCAGGGAATGATACATATTAAATATTTATCAAATAACAGCTTATTTTCACACCTGATTTATGTAGGTATGTGTTCTTATTTCTGTATAACTGTCTTTAAAAATCCGTATGTTTATCGCAATATGGTTTATTTTTATCCTCTAGTTATAAGACTTGTGACATAATAGAATAAAACATATGAAAGTGTCTGGATTTTGATTTTGTTAGAGAATAGGTATCAAAATTCAACATCTGAGAGAATTTCATAAACAAAATTAAACTCTTTATGTCATTAAAATGTTTTAATTGCCTGTTTAGAAACTATTGCTATTTTTTGAATTTTATGCTATTCTCAATTGACTGAATATATATTTTTTTAAATTATTGGAGAGTAGAATAGAAGATGGCAGAGGAATAGGATGGGGAGACTGCCTTCTCCCCTACAAGTTCATCGAAAGATCATCTGAACACTGAGAAAATACCACAAAACAACTGAATGCTGGCGGAGGACACCAGGCACTTAGAAAGGCAGCCCATTGTCTTTGAAAGGAGGTAGGGCAAAATATAAAAGATAAAAAGAGAGACAAAAGAGCTAGGGATGGAGACCTGTCCTAGGGAGGGAGTCATAAAAGAGGAGAAGTTCCCAAACACCAGGAAACCCTCTCACCGGCGGGTCTGTGGGGAGTTTTGGAATCTCAGAGAGCAACATAACTGGGAGGAAAAAATAAGTAAATAACACCCACAGATTACATGCCTAACTGCAACTCCCAGTGGAGAAGTAGCCCAGATGCTCGCGTCTGCCACCAGCAAGCAGGGCCTGAACAGGGAGGTGCAGGCTGCATTGATTAGGGTAACACCGGGCCTGAATACCCTGAGGACAATCTTAGGGAGTTAACATGAGACAGCAACCCATACTGTGAGATAGCCAGAGAGAGAGAGAAAAAAAAGAGAGAGAGAGAGAGAGAACTTTCCCGTAAAAAGCTCTAACCTAAGGCACTGCCGGCCCACTCAGAAAACAAAGGACTGAGCCAATACCAGAGGAGAGCTAGCCAGCAGCAGACCAGCCCATCCCCCACCCACCAAAGGCAGGTGGCAACAGCCAGAGCTGGAAGGCAAACGGCAAACTTGGCCCCAGAGACATCCTTTGGTAGAGGCATCCTCTACCAAACTGTGAGCAGGCTCCCAGTTGCTAACCAAGTCTTCCTAGGATCCTGGACAGTTGACATCTACCAGGAGGGTTGCAGCCAGAGATCAGCTCCCCAGAGGAGACACACAGCACACCTGAGATGGTGCTCCCACTGCACACCCAAGAAACCGAGTGGCCGGGACCGGGGAGGTGATAAGACACACCGCAGCTGGGGAGAGTGTGCTCACCAAGCACCAGGTCACCTGAGCTGCCCGGACCTGGGAAGGGCACAAAACGCAGGCCCAACCGAGTCTGTGCGTTTGTGGAGTACCCAAGAACCTGAACCTGAGCAGCATAGACCTAGGAAGTGCACACAACCCAGGGCCTGCCTTAGACAGTTCCCCTGCAGAACAATCTGGAGCCTGAGCAGTGTAGACTGGGAAAGAACACACACCATGAGCAGGGGCAAACCCATTGTGGCCCAGACACTGCGAGCACTTCCCAAACACACCAGTGATATTGGTTTGCAGTGTTCCTTCCTCCCCGTGGCACAACTGAACAAGTGAGCCTAAATAAATGACCACCTTCGCCCCCTAGTGTCAGGGCGGAAGTTAGACACTGAAGAGTTGCAAACAGAGGAAGCCAAAATAAACAAACAAGAGGGAACTGCTTTGGAAATGACCGGTGCAACAGATTAAAACCCTGTAGTTAGCACTGACTACATTGGAAGGGACCTGTAGACCTTGAGAAGAATAAGATGGAACAAGGAACCATCTGAAACTGAATTGATCCCACACTGCCCTCAACAGCTCCAGAGAAACTCCTAGATATATTTTACTATTATCATTTTTGCTTTTTTAAAAATTTTAAGTTCTTTATTACTCCATTAATTTTCATTTTTAAAACCTACTATTACCTTGTTAAAAAAAAGACCCTATTTTTAAAGCAAATTTCATAGTTTTTTTAATAACTTTTGCAATTTTTTTTTTTAATATTGTATTTTTGAAAGTCTAACCTCTACCCTAGATTTTTAATCTTTGCTTTTTGGAATTTGTTATCAATTCTGTACCTTTAAGAATACAATCTTTCGTACCCATTTTTACTTAGGAGTGTGATTACTGGCTTGATTGTTCTCTTTTGACTCTCCTTTTTCTCCCCCAGAACACGTCTATCTCCTCCCTCCCCCTTCTCCTCTCTACTTAACTCTGTGAACCTCTTTGGGTGTTCAAGGCTGTGGAGAACACTTAGGGAACTGATCACAGGCTAGGTTGGTCCCTCTCCTTTTGACTCCCCCTCCTCTCCTCCTGGTCACCTCTATCTCCTTCCTCCCTCTTCTCTTCTCTATGGAATTCCGTGAAACTCTCTGAGGGTAACACACTGTGGAGAGCAAATAGGGAATTGATTACTGGCTAGATTTCTCTCTCCCCTTTTGATTTCCCCCTCTGCTCCTGGTAACCTCTATCTCCCATCTCCCTCTTCTCTTCTCCATGTAACTCTGAACCTCTCTGGGTGTCCCCAACTGTGGAGAATCTTTTTACCATTAACCTAGATGTTTTAACATCAGTGCTGTATGGATGGAGAAGTCTTGAGGCTACTGTAGGAATAAGACTGAAAGCCAGAGGCAGGAGATTTAAATCCAACACTTGAGAAGACCAGAAAACTCCTGAGTACAGAGAACATTAATTGACAAGAGCTCATCCAAAAGCCTCCATACCTACACAGAAACCAAGCTCCACCCAAGAGCCAACAAGTTTCAGAGCAACACATACCAAGCTAATTCTTCAACAAAGCAGGAACATAACCCTGAGCACAAAAATACAGGCTGTCAAAAGTCACACCAAACCCAAAGACACCTCAAAACTCACTACTGGACACTTCATGCACTCCAAAGAGAAGAGATCCAGCTGCACCCACCAGAATGCCAATGCAAGCTTTCCTAACCAGGAAACTTTGACAAACCACTCACCAAACCCAGCCCCAGGGAGGAACCTCCACAATAAAGAGGAACCACAAACTTCCAGAATACAGAAAAACCACCCTAAACACAGCAACCTAAACAAGATTAAAAGGCGGAGAAATATTCAGCAGGTAAAGAAATATGATAAAAGCCCACCAAACCAAACAAAAGAGAAGGAGATAGGGTGTCTAACTGAAAAAGAATTCAGAATAATGATAGGAAAGATGATCCAAAATCTTGAAAACAAAATGGAGTTATAGATAAATAGTCTGGAGACAAGAATTGAGAAGATGCAAGAACAAGGACATAGAAGAAATAAAAATAGTTAATCAATAATAAATAATGCAATAAATGAGATCAAAAGCACTATGGAGGGAACCAACAGTAGAATAACTGAGGCAGAAGATAGAATAAGTGAGGTGGAAGACAGAAAGGTGGAAATAAATGAAAAAAAGAAATAAGAAAAAAGAATTAAAAGGAATGAGGACAACCTCAGAGACCTCTGGGACATTGTTAAATGCCCCAACATTCGAATCACAGGAGTCCCAGAAGAAGAAGACAAAAAGAAAAGCCATGAAAAAATACTTGAGGAGATAATAGTTGAAAACTTCCCTAAAATAGCCACCCAAGACCAAGAAAACCACAGAGTCCCAAACAGGATAAACCCAAGGCGAAACACCCCAAGACACATATTAATCAAATAAACGAAGATCAAACACAAAGAACAAATATTAAAAGCAGCAAGGGAAAAACAACAAATAACTCACAAAGGGATCCCCAGAAGGATAACAGTGGACCTTTCAATACAAACTCTTCAAGCCAGAAGGGAATGGCAGAACATACTTGAAGTGATGAAAGAAAAAAAACCTACAGCCCAGATTACTGTACCCAGCAAGGAGCTCATTCAAGTATGAAGGAGAAATCAAAAGCTTTACAGACAAGCAAAAGCTCAGAGAATTCAGCACCACCAAACCAGCTCTTCAACAAATGCTAAAGGATTTTCTCTAGACAGGAAACACAGAAAAGGTTTATAAACTCGAACTCAAAACAACAAAGTAAATGGCAACGGGAGCATACTTATCAATAATTACCTTAAATGTAAATGGGTTGAATGCCCCAACCAAAAGACAAATACTGGCTGAATGGATACAAAAACAAGACCCCTATGTATGCTGTCTACAAAAGACTCATCTCAAAACAAGGGACACATACAGAATGAAAGTGAAGGGCTGGAAAAAGATATTTCATGCAAATGGAGACCAAAAGAAAGCAGGAGTAGCAATACTCATATCAGATAAAATAGACTTTGAAATAAAGGCCATGAAAAGAGACAAAGGAGGACACTACATAATGATAAAAGGATCAATCCAAGAAGAAGATATAACAATTATAAATATATATGCACCCAACATAGGAGCACATCAATATGTAAGGCAAATGCTAACAAGTAAGAAAAGGGAAATTAACAGAAACACAATAATAGTGGGAGACTTTAATACCCCACTTACACTTATGGGTAGATCAACTAAACAGAAAATTAGCAAGGAAACACAATTTTTAAATGATACAATGATCGAGTTAGATATAATTGATATCTATAGGACATTTCACCCCCAAACAATTAATTTCACCTTTTTTCTCAAGTGCACATGGAACCTTCTCCAGGATAGATCACATCCTGGGCCATAAATCTAGCCTTGGTAAATTAAAAAAAAAAAATGAAATCATCTCAAGCATCTTTTCTGATCACAATACGGTAAGATTAGATGTCAACTACAGGAAAAAAACTATTAAAAATACAAAAATATGGAGGCTAAGCAACACACTTCTGAATAACCAACAAATCACAGAATAAATCAAAAAAGAAATCAAAATATGCATAGAAACGAATGAAAATGAAAACACAACAACACAAAACCTATGGGATTCAGTAAAAGCAGTGCTAAAGGGAAGGTTCATAGCAATACAAGCCTACCTCAAGAAACAGGAGTGAAATCAAATAAATAAACTAACTCTACACCTAAAACAAATAGAAAAAGAAGAAATTAAGCACCCCAGGATTGGTAAAAGGAAACAAATTATAAAAATTAGGGTAGAAATAAATGCAAAAGAAACAAAGTAGACCATAGCTGAAATCAACAAAGCTAAAGGCTGGTTCTTTGAAAAGATAAATAAAATAGACAAACATTTAGCCAGACTGATCAAGAAAAAAAAGGGAGAAGAATCAAATCAACAAAATTAGAAATGAAAGTGGAGAAATCACAAGAGACAACACAGGAATACAAAGGATCATAAGAGACTACTACCAGCAACTATATGCCAATAAAATGGTCAACTTGGAAGGAATGGACAAATTCTAAGAAAAGTATAACTTTCCCAAACTGAACCAGGAAGAAATAGAAGATCTTAACAGACCTATCACAAGCACAGAAATTGAAACTCTAATCAGAAATCTTCCAACAAACAAAAGCCCAGGATCAGATGGCTTCACAGCTGAATTCTACCAAAAATTTAGAAAACAGCTAACACCTATCCTACTCAAATTCTTCCATAAAGTTGCAGAGGAAAGTAAACTTCCAAACTCATCCTATGAGGCCACCATCACCCTAATACCAAAACCAGACAAAGATGCTGCAAAAAAAGAAAACTACAGGTCAATATCACTGATGAACATAGATGCAAAAAACCTTAACAAAATTCTAGCAAACAAAATCCAACAACATATTAAAAAGATCATACATCATGACCAAGGGGGCTTTATACCAGGGATGCAAGGATTCTTCAATATTCACAAATCAATCAATGTGATACACCACATTAACAAATTAAAAGATAAAAACCATATTATTATCTCAATAGATGCAGAGAAAGCGTTTGACAAAATTCAATATCCTTTTATGATAAAACCCTCCAGAAAGCAGGTATAGAAGGAACATTCCTCAACATAATAAAGGCCATATATTATAAACCCACAGCAAATTTATCCTCAGTGGTGAAAAATTGAAAACATTTCCGCTAAAGTCAGGAACAAGACAAGGATACCCACTCTCACCACTACTATTCAACATAGTTTGGAAGTTTTAGCCAAAGCAATCATAGAAGAAAAAGAAATAAAAGGAATCCAGATTGGAAAAGAAGAAATAAAACTCTCACTGTTTGCTGATGACATGATCCGCTACATAGAAAACCCTAAAGACTACCAGAAAATTACTAGACCTGATCAATGAATATAGCAAAGTTGCAGGATATAAAATTAACACAGAGAAATCCCATGCATTCCTATACACTAACAATGAGAATACAGAAGGATAAATCAAGGAAACAATTACATTCACCATTGCAATGAAAAGAATAAAATACTTCAGAATAAATCTACCTAAAGAAACAAAAGGCCTATATATAGAAAACTAAAACACTGATGATAGAAATTAAAGATGACACAAATAGATGGAGAAATATACCATGCTCATGGATTGGAAGAATCAATATAGTGAAAATGAGTATACTACCCAAAGCAATCTATAGATTCAGTGCAATCCCTATCAAGCTACCAATGGTATTTTTCTGAGAATTAGAACAAATAATTTCTCAATTTGTATGGGAATACAAAAAACTTCGAATAGCCAAAGCAATCTTGAGAAAGAAGAATGGAACTGGAGGAATCAACCTGCCTGACCTCAGGCTCTACTACAAAGCCACAGTCATCAAGACAGTATGGTACTGGCACAAGGACAGAAATATAGATCAATGGAACAAAATAGAAAGCCCAGAGATAAATCCATGCACCTATGGACACTTTATCTTTGACAAAGGAGGCAAGAATATACAATAGAGAAAAGACAATCTCTTTAACAAGTGATGCTGCGAAAACTGGTCAACCACCTGTAAAAGAATGAAACTAGAACACTTTCTAACACCATACACACACACACACACACACACACACACACACACACACATACAAAAGAAAAAAACCTCAAAATGGATTAAAGATCTAAATGTAAGACTAGAAACTAGAAAACTCCTAGAGGAAAACATAGGCAAAACACTCTCTGACGTAAATCATAGCAGGATCCTCTATGACCCACCCCCCAGAGTAATGGAAATAAAAGCAAAAATAAACAAATGGGACCTAATTAAACTTAAAATCTTTTGCTCAATGAAAGAAACTATAAACAAGGGGAAAAGACAGCCTTCAGAACGGGAGATAACAGTAGCAAATGAAGCAAATGACAAAGAATTAATCTCAAAAATATATAAGCAACTCCTGCAGCTCAATTCCAGAAAAATAAGTGACCCAATCAAAAAATGGGCCAAAGAACTAAACAGGCATGTCTCCAAAGAAGACATACAGATGACTAACAAACACATGAAAATATGCTCAACACCACTCATTATCAGAGAAATGAAAATCAAAACCACAATGAGGTACCATCTCACACCAGTTCGAATGGCTGCTATCAAGTGTACAAACAATAAATGCTGGAGAGGGTGCAGAGAAAAGGGAACCCTCTTACACTGTTGGTGGGAATGCAAACTAGTACAGCCACTATGGAGAGCAGTGTGGAGATTCCTTAAAAACCTGGAAGTAGAACTGCCATATGACCCAGCAATCCCACTGCTGGGCATACACACTGAGGAAACCAGAACTGAAAGAGACACATGTACCCCAATATTCACTGCAGCACTGTTTACAATAGCCTGGACATGGAAGCAACCAAGATGTCCATTGGCAGAGGAATGGGTAAGAAAGCTGTGGTACAATTACACAATGGAATATTACCCAGCTATTAAAAAGAATGCATTTGAATCAGTTCTAATGAGGTGGATGAAATTGGAGCCTATTATACAGAGTGAAGTAAGTCAGAAAGAAAAACACCAATACAGTATATTAACACATATATATGGAATTTAGAAAGATGGTGACGATGACCCTATATGCGAGACAGCAAAAGAGACACAAATGTAAAGAACAGACTTTTGGACTCTGTGGGGAAAGGTGAGGCTGGGATGATTTGAGAGAATATCATTGAAACATGTATATTATCATATGTGAAATAGATCACCAGTCCAGGTTCGATGCATGAGACAGGGTGCTCAGGGTTGGTGCACTGGGATGACCCTGAGAGATGGGATGGGGGAAGGTGAGAGGGATGAAAAAGATGGGGAACACATGTACACCCATGGCTGATTCATGTGAATGTATGGCAAAAACCACCACAACATTATAATTAAATTAACCTCCAATTAAAATAAATAAAAAATAAAACAAAAATATTATTGGAGTATAGTTGACTTACAATGTGGTGTTAGAACAAGTATTTTTTAACAGCTTATTTTATTATTGTCAATTCTGTGTTTTAAATATTTTGCAAAGGAAAAAACAACAACTTACCATTTACGCGGGGCTAAGAACAACAGTGTTATTTCTCATTTATATCTGTTGCCTGTCTTGATTCTCTTATGGCTTTGGTACAACTTGTCTGCACTCGAAGATCTGAATTATTGGAGCCTTCTTTCTTCAGAGTACTTCTTTTGTTATGACACACAGAGTTTTGAAAATTGCATATCAGTTCTTAAATTTTCAAAGGGAAAGCAAGACACATGGCTACAGCTAGATTTAAGTGGAAGGGAACATCACTCTACTGTATCACATAACTAGAGCCTATGCAAACAATGAGCTTATGAGTCTGTGGATCAGCTGGGTGATGGCTGATTTAGCCTGACCTGGCCGGAGAGCTCTGCTGTTTATATTGGGTTCATTGGTATCTCAGACCTCAGCTCTCACTCAGATATTCATATTCCTTGTCCTGGATCACAGGCCTGTTCAGGCAAATTCTGCTTTTAATAATAGTAGAAGTACAAGGAGGTAAGCAGATGTATGAAAGTCCTCCTAACACCTAGACTTGGAACGGGCACAATGACATTTCTATTTTATTCAAATGTCTACAACAAGTCATAAGCCCAAACATAAATTCATAACTAGAAAATATGTTCTTCCTATTTAGTAGGAGAAAAATGACATCACATGGCAAAGGTTGCAGATACATGAAGGGGTAAAAAATGGCAACCATTATTGTAAACTACCACATCCAGCATGTGCCCAATGGAAGGAAGTAGAAATATTTGCCAATAACCCTTTACCTGCAACAGTGTCCTTTTTCCCTATAAAAACAATGAATATTAAAATAGATTCATCAATATTCAAGTAAAACATATTTCCAACAAAATAACGAATGCATTCTTAAAGAATGACTCCTTACAAATCGATAAATCATGTATTTTCCACACCATTAATATAAATATAGAAAGGGGGGGATTTTATCTCATTTAGTATTCTTTTGATTGCAAATGGCAGAAAACCTGACTCTCACAAGCTTCTGATCTGTGAAAAATCAGTTTCTTTTGCAATTCATAACATCTTCTAAAATGGATACTATAAAGAATATCCCTTGTGGGATTCTTCTTTCAGGGTCTACTGCTCTGTAATAGGTCACTGACTGTGGCCTGGGACTTTAAATGTGTCTAGTAATGACTGCCCTACCTATGACTTGATCTCAGCTTTGTGACGTCTGCCCCCAGGGTAACTGAAATCATGGCCAGGGGTAGTAGGCATCATTGCCTCCTTGACTACATGATGCATTCGTAGCATTTTTTTGGGTGATGAAAGCAAATTCTATGTGATACATTAATCTTTATGGGCAAAAAGCTAGTTGGAAAAGATATTCAGACCTAAGAATGATATAATCTCCAATGTCTTCTTCAGCTTTATCCAAAGAAGATTATGGGGAAAGAAAACAAAGCAAAACAGCAAATCTTCCAGAGGGCAAAGCCAAGAGCTGATCACAGGGAATAAAATCTGGGCATTATAAAACAATATTTTATACCACCAAGAGAGAAAGTCCTCAAAACATCTGCCCAGCAGTATTGTAACTTTGCTATACATCTCTATTGTCTACTCTTTCATAGAATATAGCAAAGTGTTTATGGTAGTTATCTGACCCTCCTGGACCATTCTGTGTTATCATATTTTAGTTCCTAGGTATGTAAATTGAGTAGAGATACATCCAGACCTGATATATGGATTATCTTGAAATTCTACACTTTGAATCTGAGTCTCAATAGGGTGGAAATTTGGTATCTTCCTTGAATACATGTAGATGTGTTTTGTATACAGAGATAGGGAATGAATATATGAAAATAGTAGACAGTATATTATATTATTGTTTATAGTTATTTACTTTCTTACCATAAAAGAGATTATATATTCCTGGTCATTCCCACATCTATGTAATGTACTTCTCCCCCTTGTGACCATATGACTTGATTTGGTGGCCAATAGAAAAGAGAAAGTAGAAGTAAGGTATGCCGTATCCAGTCAGTAGATTTAAGAGCTGTTATGTGCTTTATTAATGTCTTTTTTCCTTCTGTCACAAAACCCAGTTATACCTTTAGCTTGAATTTCAAATTAAAGGATAAGTGAATCAAAGCTACAAAGCTGCAGCCAATGTATAGTCAATATATCACATGAATGAGCTTCAAATACCTGCTAAATGTATGATACTGAAATTTAAGGATTGTTCAGTTCAGTGGCTCAGTCGTGTCCAACTCTTTGAGACCCCGTGAATTGCAGCACGCCAAGCCTCCCTGTCCATCATCAACTCCCAGAGATTACCCAAACCCATGTCCATCGAGTCCGTGATGCCATCCAAACATCTCATCTTCTGTTGTCCCCTTCTCCTCCTTCCCCCAATCCTTCCCAGCATCAGGGTCTTTTCCAACGAGGCAACACTTCGCATGAGGGGCCAAAGTATTGGAGTTTCAGCTTCAACATTAGTCCTTCCAATGAACACCCAGGATTGATCTCCTTTAGGATGGACTGGTTGGATCTCCTTGTAGTCCAAGGGACTCTCAAGAGTCTTCTCCAACACCACAGTTCAAAAGCATCATTTTCTCAGTGTTCAGTCTTCTTTATAATCCAACTTTCACATCCATACATGACCACTGGAAAAAACCATAGCCTTGACTAGACGGACCTTTGTTGGCAAAGTAATGTCTCTGCTTTTAAATATGCTATCTAGGTTGTTCATAACCTTCCTTTCAAGGAGTAAGCATCTGTTAATTTCCTGGCTGCAATCACCATCAGCAGTGATTTTGGAGTCCAAAAAAATAAACTCTGCACTGTTTCCACTGTTTCCCCATCTACTTCCCATGAAGTGATGGGACCAGATGCCATGATCTTAGTTTTCTGAACGTTGAGCTTTAAGCCAACTTTTTCACTCTCCTCTTTCACTTTCATCAAGAGGCTCTTTAGTTCTTCTTCACTTTCTGCCATAAGGGTGGTGTCATCTGCATATCTGAGGTTATTGATATTTCTCCCAGAAATCTTGATTCCAGCTTGTGTTTCTTCCAGCCCAGCATTTTTCATGATGTACTCTGCATATAAGTTAAATAAGGATGGTGGCAATATACAGCCTTGATGTACTCCTTTTCCTATTTGGAACCAGTCTGTTGTTCCATGTCCAGTTCTAATTGTTGCTTCCTGACCTGCATACAGGTTTCTCAAGAGGCAGGTCAGATGGTCTGGTATTCCCATCTCTTTCAGAATTTTCCACAGTTTACTGTAATCGACACAGTCAAAGGCTTTGGCATAGTCAATAAAGCAGAAATAGATGTTCTTCTGGAACTCTCTTGCTTTTACAATGATCCAGTAGATGTTGGTAATTTGATCTCTGGTTCCTCTGCCTTTTCTAAAACCAGCTTGAACATCTGAAAGTTCACGGTTCACATATTGCTGAAGCCTGGCTTGGAGAATCTTGAGCATTTCTTTACTAGCCTGTGAGATGAGTGCAATTGTGTGGTAGTTTGAGCATTCTTTGGCATTGCCTTTTTTTGGGATTGTAGCCTAATATCCTTTGCTTCTTTAAAAAATAAAATCATCTCTATAATAAGTACTACTTTTAGGAATTTTTCTCTTTCTATTAAAAAACTTCACAAAAAATAAAAAATTGAAACTACAATAAACTAACATCCTGACCTTTTCTACTGAGTATTTTAATGCTATAGACACAGTAGGCACAGGATTTTGGGCCCTGAGTACTATGGAAAATAGCAAAACAATTATTTTGTTAGTGCACAAAAACAGAATTATTTCTCTGTTATAGAGATAATTTTGCTTCTTTAACCCTACTTAATCTCAGTCAGTTTTACATTTTGGCACATGCCATTTACCATTAAAATAATATTAATGTATTTACTTGGAAAACTGATATAAAAACATATAATAAGCAATATGGAGAACATAGTAATAACTGAGGAAGCCAAATTATAAGTGATCTTAAAATAAGTTTGATTTAGATGTAATATTCTTTCATATCTATTAAACTTCTTTCATTTTCTCATCTCTTGCAACTGTACATATTTTAATGTCTAAATTCTAGTCTATTTTTACCCTGATAGATTATTCTTGTGATATTAGATATTATATTATTACTTTGCCCATTCCATTTTTAAGTTTTTGCTACTGTATTATTTTTTTATTGTGCTTATCTATGAAATTAATTTTTTTGGCCCATGATGGAAATCTAAACTCTAAAATTTAGAAGGAATATCCCTATTTTAACTTACTTACAAAGTGCTTCACTTTAAAATACATGACTTGAGTTTAATTTTTATCTTGAATACTAAAAGTGCATGAGACATTGACAGAAATTTTATTTGGAGACTTAGTCATCATCTCTTTAAAGTAGAGGAATTACAATTCAGCTTTTAGGGTGGTATTATTAGAAGTGAATGATAAAATGTTTCTTAAAGAACTAACTTTATGTCTGATACATTATGAGCCTTCAACTTTTGTAAGGACAACTCTTTCCATTAACAACAATAATGTCATATTTGTAGCTCAGTTTGTAATAGGAAGTCAACAACAGAGAATTGAAAGGTAAGTCTAACTTGCAAAAATGGCTCAAGTCTCAGGGAGACCTGCTCAGAAGTCAACACAAAGATATAAATCCAGGGAATTGATTCCAGGTAAGCCCAGCAACAAAGCATGTGGGATGCAATCATCAACAGTCTAACAATGCAGGAACTAAGTCCTTGGGAGATATAAGTGGGAAAGAAGTGGTGATGGGGATTGTAGAAATAGTGGGGAACTAAGCAGAACTCAAAGGTAAGGATTCAGACAAAAGTTTAAAAACAAATTAACAAGCAAATGAAAAATAGGTGGTGCAAGTGGTAAAGAATCTGTCTGCCAATGCAGGAGACTCAAGAGCTGCGAGTTAAATCCCTGTGTTGGGGGTTCCCTGGTTTGGGAAGATTGACTGGTGAAGGAAATGGCAACCCACTCCAGTATTTCTCGCCTGGGAAATCCCATGGATAGAGGTCTGGTGGGCTACAGTCCACAGGGTCGCAAAGATTTGAACACCACTGAGCATGCACATGCTAGACTAACAAGCAAATGAAAAATAGGTTTGCAGACAGAAATTAGAGTGCAAGGAATGGGTCTGGCACCGGGAATTTTTGCAAAAGCCTATTTATAAGAGCCAGGTCAAAAAATAAAGGCCAAGCCTATTGTAAGACAAATTAGATGCTAACATTATAAGCTACTGATATAAAGATCCTTATACTTTTCTCCACTTAAAAATAGTTTCTGTTTCAAAGATTAAGCAGTTCCTTAGAATAATCTCTTTTGCATATACTCATTGTCATGTATAATCATTGTTTAATGTGTCTTTGTTGACATGCTCCATAGGTAATAGATTTTCCCTCACCTCATTTCAAATAAAAATTGCTCCAAATAATCCAGATAGTTGTTTTTTCTATCAATATTTACATAGATATATAATGTGCATGTATAAGTATGTATTTGAATGATGGGAAAATTTATGAGGGAAATAGAAATAATGCAGATTTGATGTGTGTGTGTGTGTGTGTGTGTGAGAGAGACAGAGAAATTGAGAGACATGGGCTTTAGAAACAACATGAAGTAACCCAGTTCACTCATCATCCACCGAGTATACCAAGCCACACTGCAACAATTCTGGCAGTGCATGCACCACCTCTAAGTTGAGGAAGAGCAAGTTTAAGAAACATGCCTTCAATTTTTGAATAGTTCTGGTATTATAAAGCAGCTTTTTGTTTTATAACAGAAATTTTCTTCGTGCAATTCTTCAATCATCTTAGCTATACACTTCCAAACTGTCTGGATATTTTTTAATGTGGCAACTCTTCAAATATTTAAAGTCTGCAGTCATATACACATGTACTCTCCTCATTAAATTTTATACATTGAACAGTCCCATTATTTTCTATGTATTTCAATATCATAACATCATAAATCTTTATCCTGGATTCCATTTCTAGAATGGTCCTACTTTGAGTTATTTTTAAAATGTAATAGCCCAAAGTGAGAAATGGTCCAAATATGGCCAAATTTTTAAACTATTATAAAATGATTTCCTTCATTTGGAGCCCTAAATATACACAAATCCAAGCTAGATTTTTTGGCAGTCATCACAATGTTGACTCATATTGAACTTGTAATCAATACAACACTCTGTCATCCATTAGGATTTCCCTTTAAATCATCGACATACACATCCATTATGGCACTTTTCATGTTTTAAAGTAGTTATTTACATCTCTCTTCCCTACTAGACTGTGAGTTTCTCAAAGATAGGAGCTATGTCTTATTCATTTTGGACATAGTAATTTGATAATCTAATAAGTATTTGTTGAATAAGAAAAGAAATATAAAAATTTGAGGAACATGTTTTATCTTTTTTTAATTCAACACAATGAATACATTTATCATGATAGCACAAGAACATACACCTTGAGATCTCCCCTCAGGTTAATGCGCATCCTTAAAAACCTTCTTTTTAAAAGCCTTTCAATAAGTTATGAGTATATCTAACTATTCATGCCTATGTACAAAATATACCCCAAATCATGAAGATTTTTGAAATTGTTGTCCCATACCTCAAACATTCTCTTGAACTAGGAATCTGATAATGTATTAAAAAATTAAAAAGGAAAGGAGATTTAAAATTGCATGGCTTTTGAGAACACATTTGATCACTTTCAGTTTTCCTATTTCTTATCTACTTCTTATTTTTACCATGTTCCTCAACTGTCACATAAGCTCCATTTAATGAACAATTCTAGAGTTTCACTATAGAAGAATAACAATTTACTGAAATCACCGTATCCTTCACTGAAAATTATAGCATCTTATTCTTCTTCTGGATCCTTCACTTCTACTTAAGAAAACAATATAGTTTGGCAGAATGTGGCTTGTGTGGAGGATAAAAGTACAAAATGAACTCAGATAATTTAGACTGTATTTTTCCTTCCTTTTCTTTCTTTTAAATCAGGAAAGGATTTTGGTCTTTATATTGTAAGAAATCTCTAAATTTCAGTCTAGTTCTATGTCCATCTGCTCTAATATTTAAATTTAAGGATCGTCTTTTAAAATGATCCCCAAAATAGGTGATGTTTCCCTCAGTCACTCAGTAGTTAATCCCATGGGCTTCTAAAGAATGCTGTTTCCCTGAGTAGTTCCTACTCATGTTACAAATACAATTAATTTCCTCAGTAGTTGAACACATAATCACATTTTATTTTAGTCTTCTTGGCATTATTTCAATGTCTTGTGATTTTTCTAAACTATACCTGTATATGTTGAGCTACTGTCTTACAGGCAAGCATTTGATGTTAACCCTTGCAGCTTTATTCTCAAGGAAAAACTGCATATTCTCATAATATACTATGTTCAGAGGCTCCCTTGCTCCAATAAAGAATGGGGAAAGGAAATCTCTGGGACAAAGAGATGAACTGTGATACTTGTCTTTTCAAATACCTCCTACAGCGGTTAACGATGGCAGAGATTAAGGGCAGAGAAGTTGCCTGTAATCCTGCAGAAGCACATAGGTAAAATGGTCAAGGGATTAATCAGAAGGTCTTTATAAAAATTGGAATTAATCTGACCTTTTAAAGGAAAGTGATCTTGGATAGGACCCAAGTGGTGGAATATAGGGAACATTCAAGTTATACTTGCATATATCTTTGGGGATGGGCAGAGGTGGTGTTAGTGCAGCTGTGTAGGTGTTGAGAGTATTGCTTAGACGTAGACGTTCCTACAAATATAGACCTGTCCTCACTGAGAGGTGAAGCCCATGAGACATTAGTTATATGCCAAATTATGAAGAGCTGCCTTTTGGAGATGAGGCTGAAGTGCCAAAAGAGCATAGCTGTGATATTTCTCTACCTACTGGTCTGAGCTAGAAATGCCAGATCTATATCTGTTGGCTATTTACTGTCAGTAGACATGGCACTATTTATCTTACCAAGATGATGTGTAACAATAAAAAAAGGAACTTCAGCAATGTTTTGCTAGGTGTATTCCCTAGTAAAAACAAGTATTTTCATTTTATAACTCTGGTTAGTTACCTAACTCTCTAAATATGCAAAATAGGCATACTAATAATATCTAATTTATATGTCTGCCATTATGAGAGTATACTGACTTTTAATAAAGTGAAAGTGAAAATGAAGTCGCTCAATAGTGTCTGACTCTTTGCGACCCCATGGACTGTAGCCCACCAGGCTCCTACATCCATGGGATTCTCCAGGCAAGAGTACTGGAGTGGGTTGCCATTTTCTTCTCCAGGGGATCTTCCCAACCCAGGGATCGAATCCAGGACTCCCACACTGCAGGCAGATGCTTTACCGTCTGAGCCACCAGGGACTTTTAATAAGGGTGCAATAAATGGTAACTCTCATTACTCATCTACAATTTCTTGTGTTTCTTTTCAAAATTCAACATCTTCTTCCACAGCTAAGAGAGAAGAAACAAATAATGTACTTAGATTGGTTGAAATGATCTGATTTAGAATCAAGGGATGGAGGAAGACTTTGAAAATATTTTAAAATTAAATTGCACTTTTTCTACTAACATTGATTCTGAAATGTATGTGCATATTTACTTAAATATTGCAAAGTTGTAAGCACATTGGAAGAGGAAATGGCACCTCACTCCAGTATTATGGCCAGGAGAATCCCATGAATAAAGGAACCTGGCAGACCACAGTTCATGGGTTGTAAAGAGTTGTACACGTGTGAGACATAAACACATTAATAAAAGTATGTTTTCTGTTTTAGCATAAACAAGAATCTGACTTTGTATAAAGTATAATGTTTTCATATGTCTCTCAGTTCAGTTCAGTTCAGTCGCTCTGTCGTGTCCGACTCTTTGCGACCCGATGAATTGCTGCACGTCAGGCCTCCCTGTCCATCACCAACTCCCAGAGTTTACCCAAACTCATGTCCATCGAGTCGGTGATGCCATCCAGCCATCTCATTCTCTGTCGTCCCCTTCTCCTCCTGCCCGCAATCCTTCCCAGCATCAGGGTCTTTTTCAATGAGTCACTCTTCACATGAGGTGGCCAAAGTATTGGAGTTGCAACTTCAACATCAGTCTTTCCAGTGAACACCCAGGACGGATCTCCTTTAGGATGGACTGGTTGGATCTCCTTGCAGTCCAAGGGACTCAAGAGTCTTCTCCAACACCAAAGTTCAAAAGCATCATTTTCTCAGTGTTCAGTCTTCTTTATAGTCCAACTCTCACATCCATACATGACCACTGGAAAAACCATAGCCTTGACTAGACGGATCTTTGTTGGCAAAGTAATGTCTCTGCTTTTTAATATGCTGTCTAGGTTGGTCATAACTTACCTTCCAAGGAGTAAATGTCCTTTAGTTTCATGGCTTCAGTCACGATCTGCAGTGATTTTGGAGCGCAGAAAAATAAAGTCAGCCACTGTTTCCACTGTTTCCCCACCTATTTGCCATGAAGTGATGGGACCAGATGCCATGATCTTAGTTTTCTGAATGTTGAGCTTTTTTTTTTTTTTTCCAATTAGTTTATTTTCTATTTTTTTAGCTTTACAGTGTTGTATTTGTTTTGCCATACATTGACATGAATCCACCATGGGGTGTACATGTTTTCCCCTTCCAGACCCCCCCTTCCACCTCCCTCCCCATCCCATTCCTCCGGTCATCCCAGTGCACCAGCCCCAAGCACCCTGTATCATGCATTGAACCTGGACTGGCGATTCGTTTCACAAATGATAATTTACATGCTTCCATGCCATTCTCCCATATCATCCCGCCCTCATTCTCCCCCATAAAGTCCATAATACTGTTCTATTTATCTGTGTCTCTTTTGATGTCTCTCATACAGGGTTATCTTTACCGATTGACTACATACCATATATGTGTGTTAGTATAGTGTATTGGTGTTTTTCTTTCTGGCTTACTTCACTCTGTATAATAGGCTACAGTTTCATTGACCTCATTAGAACTGATTTGAATGTATTCTTTTTAATGGCTGAGTAATATTCCATTGTGTATATGTACCACAGCTTTCTTATCCATTCATCTTCTGATGTGCATCTAGGCTGCTTCCATGTCCTGGCTATTATAAACAGTGCTGCGATGGACATTGGGGTACACGTGTCTCTTTCAAGTCTGGTTTCCTCGGTGTGTATGCCCAGCAGTGGGATTGCTAGGTCATATGGCAGTTCTATTTCCAGTTTTTTGAGGAATCTCCACACTGTTCTCCATAGTGGCTGTACTAGTTTGCATTCCAACCAACAGTGTAAGAGGGTTCCCTTTTCTCCACACCCTCTCCAGCATTTATTGCTTGTAGTTTTTTGTATAGCAGCCATTCTGACGGGCGTGAAATGGTACCTCATTGTGGTTTTGATTTGCATTTCTCTGATAATGAGTGATGTTGAACATCTTTTCATGTGTTTGTTAGCCATCTGTATGTCTTCTTTGCAGAAGTGTCTGTTTAGTTCTTCGGCCCACTTTTTGATTGGGTCATTTATTTTTCTGGAATTGAGCTGTAGGAGTTGCTTGTATAATTTTGAGATTAATTGTTTGTCCGTTGCTTCATTTGCTATTATTTTCTCCCATTCCGTGGGCAGTCTTTTCACCTTGCTTATAGTTTCCTTTGTTGTGCAAAAGCTTTTAAGTTTAATTAGGTCCCATTTGTTTATTTTTGCTTTTATTTCCAATATTCTGGGAGGTGGGTCATAGAGGATCCTGCTGTGGTTTATGTCAGAGAGTGTTTTGCCATGTTTTCCTCTAGGAGTTTTATAGTTTCTTGTCTTACGTTTAAATCTTTAATCCATTTTGAGTTTATTTTTGTGTATGGTGTTAAAAAGTGTTCTAGTTTCATTCTTTTACAAGTGGTTGACCAGTTTTCCCAGCAACACTTGTTAAAGAGATTGTCTTTTCTCCATTGTATATTCTTGCCTCCTTTGTCAAAGATAAGGTGCCCATAGGTGCATGGATTTATCTCTGGGCTTTCTATTTTGTTCCATTGATCTATATTTCTGTCCTTGTGCCAGTACCATACTGTCTTGATGACTGTGGCTTTGTAGTAGAGCCTGAGGTCAGGCAGGTTGATTCCTCCAGTTCCATTCTTCTTTCTCAAGATTGCTTTGGCTATGTTGAGCTTTAAACCAAGTTTTTCACTCTCCTCTCTCACTTTCATCAAGAGGCTTTTTAGTTCTTCTTCACTTTCTGCCATAAGGGTGGGGTTATCTGCATATCTGAGGTTATTGATATTTCTCCCAGCAATCTTGATTCCAGCTTGTGCTTCATCCAATGCAGCATTTCTCATGATGTACTCTGCATATAAGTTAAATAAGCAGGGTGACAATATACAGCCTTGACAGACTCCTTTTCCTATTTGGAACCAGTCTGTTGTTCCATGTCCAGTTCTAACTGTTGCTTCCTGACCTGCATACAGGTTTCTCAAGAGACAGGTCAGATGGTCTGGTATTCCCATCTCTTTCAGAATTTTCCACAGTTTATTTTGATCCACACAGTCAAAGGCTTTGGCATAGTCAATAAGGCAGAAATAGATGTTTTTCTGGTACTCTCTTGCTTTTTCGATGATCCAGTGGATGTTGGCAATTTGATCTCTGGTTCCTCTGCCTTTTCTCAAACCAGCTTGAACATCTGGAAGTTCACAGTTCACGTATTGTTGAAGACTGGCTTGGAGAATTTTTAGCATTACTTTACTAGTGTGTGAGATGAGTGCAACTGTGCAGTAGTTTGAACATTCTTTGGCATTGCCTTTCTTTGGGATTGGAACGAAAACTGGCATTTTCCAGTCCTGTGGCCACTGCTGAGTTTTCCAGATTTGCCGGCATATTGATTGCAGCACTTTCACAGCATCATCTTTCAGGGTTTGAAATAGCTCAACTGGATTTCCATCACCTCCACTAGCTTTGTTTGTAGTGATGCTTCTTAAGGCCCACTTGACTTCACATTCCAGGATGTCTGGCTCTAGGTGAGTGATCACACCATCTGATTATCTAGGTCGTGAAGATCTTTTTTGTACAGTTCTTCTGTGTATTCTAGCTACTACTTCCTTAATAAATATTTATTGAGTACCTGGTACGTGATGAACGGAATAAACATGGTCCTTACTTTTATGGATTGTGCTTTCTAACAAAGGAGTCATAAAATTGTCAAATAATCTCAAATAAAAACAAATTTACAAATTAATATAAATTACAGAGAGGGAATAATCAAGATGCTAATAAATTGCAGAAGTAAGAAGCAATCTAATGTGGACTTAGGAAGGCCAGGTGATGAAGAGGTGGGAACTGAAAATTTATGGGCTACAGGTTTGCACCCTATGCCTATACTATGTCTTGTGGAACATTCTTTTCTGATGAAAACGCTATTTAATTTTGATTATGAAAATATATTTTTGAAGTCCATGTATATGTGTGTTTCTCATGTATGCTGTTGTGAGAAATGAAAATGACAGGCTTTTGTACTGCCTGAAACTTAGAAACTTTGGAGATTTAACATTGTGAGAGTTGTTTTTTTTCTATGCCTTGGTAAATGAAAGCATTATTTATCAACAGTGTAAGAATTAATTAGCAAATGTTTGTAATGTTTTGAATAGCTGATTAGTGCTAACACCACTATTTATAATGTAGTCTTGCTAAAATTAACTTGAAATTGTATGCTTTGTTCCCGGGCTAGTTGCTAGAGGATCTAAAACTTTCTCAGTCTCTGTGAACACACTGTACTTAGCTGACAGGTCACCTGTCATTTATAATTAATGTCAGAAAAGCAATAAAACAAAATGACGAGTCTTGCTCCTGATATAACTTATCTTCTGTCAGGTCTCTCCTTAAATCTTTTATTGCTTTTTATCTTCACTGACATTTACTTTCTACATTTTGCTTCATATTGTGTTGGTTAAAAAAAAACAACTCTTTAGCCATTTGATTCTATTTCTTTGTGTTGTGCTTTGGTATCATGAAACAACATTTTCTTAATTAAGAAATAATTAAATTCAGATGTCATTTACAAATATCCACTTCTTATTTCTTCTTGTACTTCACTGGAGAAGACAATCTGCTGAAACAGCTGCATGAACCACAAAATAGTCTTTGTACTTAGAGGCTAAACTATTTTAACAGCAATGAAAGTTGCACTACAATTGCCAATACCCAGAAGGACGTTTTGTTTCATGGTCTTATCTATTTTATATCTCTCTGAGTAGCAGGAGATCTCAACACCCCTGTGCCAGAACTCATTTCCATTTTGCCAGCGTTTCTCAAAAGCTTTAGAAAGTCAGCAATGGAAGCTAAATTCAAAATAACAAGGTGAGAATTTAAAATAAAGGATAGGGGAAATATGCCTGAGAAATAAAAATATCTGATGAGAAGATAGTACATATTTGAAAACAGCAGTGGATAAAAAAGATACTTAAGAGTTATTAGAAATTAAGCCAATCTCTTGATGCATTTTATGTAATTTTCATCTGTCAGGGGGTATATCACTTTCCCCAGATGGAATACCATTTGCAAAACTAAAAAGAAAAGAGGAAAACAAGATATCACCATCAGCAGAAATCAAATCCCAATCTCTAATGTAAGTAAAGATGAATAGAGAAGAAAATGTAAACATCTAGAAAGAAAATTAGTCATAAATACTAGCTTATTAAAATGAGATTTTATGTTAACCAAAATCATACCTCACACCTGCTGGAAGACTATCATCAAAAAGACAAGTGATTTCAAGTGTTGGCAAGAATGTGGGAAAAAGGGAAACTGTGCACAGTTCATGGGAATGTAAATTGGTGCAACCACCACAAACATTGTAAAAATAAAATAAATGCTGGTTTTGAGGTGCTTCAAAAAAGTTAAAAATAGAACAATCATATGATTCATTGATTCCTCAGGGTATATAATCAAATGAAACAACATCAGTATCTTGAAGATATATCTAGATTCATATCTGTTGCAGCATTATTAAAAATAGTCAAGGTTGTGGCAACCTGGAGAATCTTGCCTGGAGAATCCACTGGACCGTGTAGCCTGGAAGGCTACAGTCCATGGGGTCACAAAGAGTCAGACATGACTGAGCGACTAAGCATAGCACATGGTTGATAACACTGTATTATATAATTGAGATTTGCTAAGGGTATAGAACTTAAATGTTCTCACACACACACACAAAAAAGATTAATGTGTGAGAAAAGTGAGCTGATGGATGCATTAATTAACTAGATGGGAAATTCTTTCACTATGTGTATATATATATATATATATATATATATATATATACATATATATATATATATACACACACATACATATATATATCAAATTATCACAATGTACATTTTAATATATCTTACAAATTTGTTAATTATACTTCAATAATTATTTTTCACTGAAAACTTGATATTTTAATTCTTTGCAATAAGACCTAGTAGGTTGGAGTTTATTGTTTAACTTCAGTGAAAATTTATGTAAGCTGTTTGAAATAGATAGACTTGGATTAAATACGTACTCAGTACTCAGAAAGAGGGTTGAGGTAAACTGTATAAATGAATTATACTTATCTGTGAGACTAAAAAGGCCAAGAATATACTGACTTTCTCTAAACACAGGCTTTTAGCAATGTCACAGTAGTATTCAAAGAAGAAAATCATGACTATTCACATGATTTGAAGGTTTATATTTTGATTATTTCATTCTTTATGCACTTTCAATGAACTGCTGCAGATAATATTCAGTGTACTGAGCATTATAATTTCAAATCACATATATATCCCCAAATTACTAATTCTCTAAATGAATTTAATTGCTTACTTCCTTTTAAACATATAAATTTTGTATCCCTAATTGGTCTTCAAGTGTTTCAATATCAATGTCCTTAAAATATCTTCCTTTTGTATTACCTCTAATAAAATATTTTTGAAATAGTGTGTGTATAGCAAATAGTAATGCTATTACTTGAGTGAAATTAGATACTAAATTTTTGAACATTTTCACAAATTCTGAGTACAAATTTTGTTAATATTGCATTAAGTTATTAGGAGAGAGCAAGATCATCTAAAGCTCACATCAGTGTTAATTCAGTACAAAAATATGAAGGTTTTGTTTGAAAGATACACTATAATCATTTGAGGTTATTTAGACATGAAGGCAATTTCTGTTTTTAGGAAAGAAAACATTAATTATTCTAATTAAGAAAGTAGAGAATATGTTTAGGATTAAGCTAAATATTAAATTAAAGAATCATATCCTAAGTTTTAAATTTTTTTCAGTTATTAACATCATATGGAAGCTCCTATTTTATTTTTAACAATTAAGATATGTCTATTGTAGCAATATTTCAGCAGAGTGCCAAAGTTGGTCAGTGACCATCAATCTGAATTCTGCTGTATAGCCAATTGAATGTGTTCAGGGGTTACTCAGTACTAAGTGCCATCAACCCTTTGAGCTATATCTCTCAAGGCATAATTTCTCAAGGCATAATTCTTCTTCCAGAGCTCCAGATGGAAGTCCATTTAATCATAATGTATCTTATAATTATCACAACTGACACTTTGACATTCCATTTTGGCCTGGAAGATTGACCCAGCTGTACAGTATATTATCTTTTCAGCATATCCTCTCTAATTTTTGTGGCATGGAAAAATCGCATCTCTAAATTCTCTAACTCACAGGGTGCTTGACAAATAATATTCTAACATCTGCAGTCTTGCTGTAAAAAGCAGGTACATGGGTGACAGCAGTTTCAATCAAATCAT
Organism: Okapia johnstoni; assembly: GCA_024291935.2. Lineage (NCBI taxonomy): Eukaryota > Metazoa > Chordata > Mammalia > Artiodactyla > Giraffidae > Okapia > Okapia johnstoni. The sequence goes on along the minus strand of CM044311.1, from coordinate 35,952,827 downwards.
CTACCAATTACTCTCAACTAGATGCTAGATTCTAGAACAATTTCAGCTAATAAATGGGCACAGATTGACAACTGTGGGGGTTGAAGCTCTGCCTCATTCCCAGAACAATAAAAGCCAAGCTTGCCCATCATCTCGGTAAAGTGCAGAATTCGTTCATTACAGAATATGCTTCATTTTTGAGCAAGATTTTGTGATGTGATTATATTTTACTATACAGCTATTTGACTACATTGGACTATAGGGTAAATTAATCACAGTATCATTAAGTAGAATTGACAACTAATCTAATATCCCCACTGCATGTCTATAAGGTCCTCATTGAAACTTTCCCCAAAAAGAGAAATCTCCCTCAGTCGGAAACTGAAGTCTTTGAGATTTTACCATACTTGCAAACTAATAAATTATCCTGCCATGGTGTTAGAGATGATGGCAGAAGACATGAGATTTCTGGGTCAGAGACAAATGACTTCATTTCCTATAACACAACAAATGTCATACATTTTATGTCACATGGGTCTCCCTTACCTGATAGTCCCATGGTGGGGAGCGGTGCAGATAAAATCAGAAGAATGATATAAAAAACATTCTTAAACAGATATTCTAGGGCAAAAGTTATCACAAGATATGTAGAAATGCATTGAATAAACATCCCCTCCCCATACCCTTCAATATGAAAATATAATTCGCTATACATGAGATTTCAAAAAATTATTATTGTTGCTCCGTCCCTAAGTCCTGTCTTTCTGAGACTTCATGAACTGCAGCATGCCAGACTTCCCTGTCCTTCACTATTTCCCAGAGTTTGCGCAAACTCAACCTCCTTCACCCCCTTCTACTGCTGCCTTCAATCTTTTCAAGCATCAGGGTACTTTTCCAATGAGTCAGCCCTTTGCAGCAAGTGGCCAAAGTATTGGACCTTCAGCTTCAGCATCAGTCCTTCCAATGAGTATTCAGGGTTGATTTCCTTTAGGATTGCCTGGTTTGATCTTCTTGGAGTCCAAGGGACTCTCAAGAGTCTTCTCCAACACCACAATTTGAAAGCATCAATTCTTTGGCACTCATCCTTCTTTGTGGTCCAACACGCACAGTCATACCTGGCCACTGGAAAAAAGCATAGCGTTGACTACATGGACCTTTACTGGCAAAGTGATGTCTTTGCTTTTTAATACGCTGCCTAGGTTTGTCATAGTTTTTTTTTTCTTCCCAAGGAGCAAGCGTCTTTTAATTTCGTTTGTGCAGTCACCATCTGCAGTAATTTTGGAGACCAAGAAAATAAAATCTGTCACTGGTTCCACTTTTTCTCCATCTATTTGCCATGATGTGATGAGACTGGATGCCATGATCTTAGTTTTTTGAATGTTGAGTTTTAAGCCAACTTTTTTCATTCTCCTCTTTCACCCTATCAAGAGGCTCTTTAGTTTCTCTTCTCTTTCTGCCATTAGGGTGGTATCATCTGCATATCTGTGGTTGTTGATATTTCTCCCATTAATCTTGATTCCACTTTGTGTTTCATCTAGCCTGGCATTTCTCATGATGTTCTCTGCACTAAGTTAAAAAAGCAAGGTGACAATAAACAGCCTTGACACACTCCTTTCCCAATTTGGAAGAGTTTGCTGTTCCATGTCCAGTTCTAACTATTGCTTCTTGACCTGAATACAGGTTTCTCAGGAGGCAGGTAATGTTGTCTGCTATTCCTGTCTCTTTAAGAATTGTCCACATTTTGTGGTGACCCACACAGTCAAAGACTTTAGCACAGTCAAAGACTTTAGCACAGTTAATGAAGCAGAACTAGATATTTTTATGGAATTGCCTTGCTTTCTCTATGATTCAATGGATGTTGGCAATTTCCAACATTCTGGTTGGAAACATCATGGCAGAGGATTTCTTGTTCCTCTGCCTTTTCTAAATCCAGCTTGCACATCTGGAAGTTCTCGGTTCACATACTGCTAAAGCCTAGCTTGAAATTTTTGGAGTATTACCTTGCTATCATGTAGAATGAGCACAATTGTGAGGTAGTCTGAACATTCTTTGTCATTGCCCTTCTTTGGGATTAGGATGAAAACTAACCTCTTCTAGTCCTGTGACCACTGCTGAGCTTTCCAAATTTGCTAGCATATTGAGCACAGCACTTTATCAGCATCATCTATTGGGATTTGAAATAGCTCAGCTGGAATTCTATTGCCTCCACTAGCTTTGTTTGCAGTGATGCTTCCTAAGGCCCACTTGACTTCACACTACAGGATATCTGGCTCTAGGTGATTGACAATGGCATTGTGGTTATCCAGTCATTAAGATCTTTTTTGTATGGTTCTTTTGTGTATTCTTACCACCTCTTCTGACAAAACATGGTCCACTGGAGAAGGGAATGGCAAACCACTTCAATATTCTTACCTTGAGATTCACATGAACAGGATGAAAAGGCAAAAAGAAATGACACCAGAAGTTGAGCCCCTAGATCAGTAGTTTATCCAATATGCTACTGGGGAAGAGCAGAGAAATAGCTGCACAAAGAATGAAAAGCCTGGGCCAATACAAACGCCACTCAGTTGTGGATGTGTCTGGTGGCGAAGGTAAAGCTCAATGCTGTAAAGAAAAATATTGCATACGAATCTGGAATGTTAGGTCCATGAATCAAGGTAAATTGAGTCAAGGTAAAACTCATTCATACTATGCAAACATAGTAGATGATCTTTCATATGTCCCGAGAAACCTTAAAGGATTTTTTAAGCTTTATTTTTCTTCTCTTCTTCCCTTCTTCATTCTTTCCCACATCCCCTCCCCTTTTTCCTCCTTCTTCTCCTCACTCTCTTCATCTTTCTCATGCTTCTAATTCTTCTTCAGTGAGCACGTGTATGTGTGTGATATTATATATAACAGTAGCTACACTGTTTTGGATAAAATTGTTTGGGTATATTAGAAAAAGTATTAGAATTAAAATACAGATCTGATAGATAGATATGTGAGGATATATTTATGTATAGAATTGGATATATAAGATAGGTAAACCTATGGTTGAATCATGTTGATATTTGGTAGAACTAACACAACACTGTGGGGCTTCCCTGGTGGCTCAGCTGGTAAAGAATCTGCCTGCAGATGGATACCTGAGTGTGATCCCTGGGTTGGGAAGATCCCCTGAGAAGGGAGGGGCTACCCTCTCCAGTATTCTGGCCTGGAGAATGTCATGAACTGTACAGTCTATGGGGTCACAAAGAGTTGGACATGGCTGTGAGACTCTCACTTCACTTCACTTCAACACAATACTGTGAAGGAATTACCCTTCAATTAAAAATAAATAACATAAAAGACATTGTTACATTAAGAAATGTAAATTTTGTATCACATGTATGTTCTTCAAAATTACAAATGTTCTAGGCTTTATATATATATATATATATCACTTAAGTTTGACTAGGTGAATTCTTTTATTTCTTCCAGTTCTAGAAAGCTGAGAATTTTTGTTTTCCTTTTGTTAAGTAGAGAAACAGAGTAGTTGCAAACACATATCTTTTAATGAGAGATATTTCACTATCACTCTTTGTTTCAACTTTAGAATATTGCTGTGTATCTGAACAGAACAGACAAAATTAGTACCATATGTTTAACCTAAGCATTAGAAGAATATAAAACAAGATTATTTCAACTAAAATTTCTCCATTTATCTTTTTCACTCCTCTTTGTCATTCTTTTATTTTGTCATCAACCATTTCTCAAATTCTTCTAATTTTGATTGTTGTATTAAAGAACTACTGTAAATGGTTCTGGCTCCTTATTAAAATGAATCACAAAGAGAAAAAATCAGGTCCCCCCTCCTTTTTGTTTTTTCTTTATCACTCTTCTACTTGATCCTCAAAATTTATGAACCCTCAAAACCATAAAATAACATTCTGAGAAAAATAACTTTTTAAATACTTTGCAATAGGAAAAATAGAAAAAATATGGAGATAAAGCCATAAGAAGAAGAGAATTGTCTCCATAAAATAGGAAGAGAGTATTTTATTTCATTTACAATGTTAATATATGGAAGTATATTTGGAAGCATAAGAATATAGTCTGCTGGATAAAAATGGATTGGAAGAAGGAAAGAGAAGATATGCCTTTTAATGTTTATGATTTTGTCATTTAATTCTAATTTTGGGTGGAAGAAAGGATCATTGAAAATTTCTTTATACATTCAGAGGTAAAGATGACAGCAATTTCAGATTATTGGTGTCTTTTTGTACTAATCATAGGAACGCGTAACAAATTTGGCAACATTTCAAGCTCATTCCAGTCCAGTGTTTTATGAAACAAAGCAAAAGAATTCACCCTTTCACTTCTGAAATACTCTGTGCAAAAACATCTTTGTTTTCTAAATTCCCAAAATCTATATGGACTGGCTCTCTTCCCAGATGATTTCATATCTTTATATATAAAAGAAGTCCTTAAGGAAATATTAGGTATATTTAGTCAGATCAGTTTCCTTATTTCCATACTCATATTAAGTTTTTTCTCCCCCCACCCGATATATCGTCCTCTGTCTCTGAGATGCCCTTGCTGCTTTTCTGTTGGAAAAGATCCTGATGATGAAAGAGACAGAAGGCAAAAGGAAAAAGGGCAGGCATAGGATAAATTGCTTGAATAGCATCACTGACTCAGTGGACATGGATCTGAGAAAACTCTGGGAGTTACTGAAGGACAGAGGAGCCTGGCATGCTACAGTCCATGAGGCAGCAAAGACTCAGACACAAATTAGCAACTGAAGGACAACAAACCATCCTACCGAGTCCATTTCCTTCATGAAGCCATTACTTAGCGCCCCTACTCTTCACTGAGTAGGCTTTTTACTTAGAGGTCTTACCCTTCACTAGTACACTTCATTAGTACACTACTACTCATAGTGTACTAATATATAGTTGTTGTTGTTCAATCATTAAATCCTATAGAACTCTTGTGACTCCATGGACTGTAGACTGCTAGGCTCCTCTGTCCATGGAATTTTCCAGGTGAGAATACTGGGAAAGGTTGCTATTTCCTACTCCAGGGGATCTCCCCGACCCTTGGGATCAAACCCCCCATCTCTTGAATATCCAGCACTGACAGCTACTATGCCACCTGAGAAGACCACCTAATATATAGTAATATATAATATTAACAAAGTATTACAGTGTAACAAAAATGAAATTACTTTAATACACAATTGTGTTTTTAATTTTCTTATCCTGTCTATCCAACTAGATTATAAATTATTGAGTAGAGGATACTATGTTGGTTCTATGAAAATCTGAGCATATTAAAATTAGTTGTAGAATAGTTTTTAATTTGAGTAATTCTAATATTTTATGTGATATTGTATTCAATAGATATTAACTTTCCTAAACCTTTTACTTATTTTCCAAATTTTTAAATTTTTACTTAAATATAATTTTTAAAAGACTATTAAAAATTGAGAATGCTGACATCTTTGATAGAATAAAAATAACTCACCAACAAGAATACTTAATTAAGAGAATGATCCCTGCTTTTTTCATTTATTTTCTTAAAAGAGTCCAAAAAATGATACAGAGGTTCTTTGTAATATTTCTGCCTTATACCATGTATGATAAATTTTATGTCACCTAAAGAGTAAATTCCAAGTGATATACAAAAATTAATTCAGGAGCATCTGCCTCCTTACAGATAAGAAGCTTCTTTTATATCTCTGCATTATGAAAGTGTTGACTGGTAAAATGATATTATTTCTTAATATCAATTTAAATAGAAATGTTCTTTTAAAATTTTTACTTCCTTTCTAGTTTATTCCAACTTATTATGTTGGACTATTTCAGGGCAATTCTTTCAATTAATTTGAATTGAAGTTGAAAAATAATTTTGTAAGATTTGACCATTTTCTAGAAGTTATTAAAAACTTTAATGGGTAGAATTTGTGGCAAATCAACATTATTACAGTTTCTTTAATTATATAAAGTGTAAGTAAAAAAGAAAATAGTTTTGCTGTGACAAAAGTAAAGCATTTTATAAATCACTTTTGGAAACATACAATATTATCACTACTATTTCTGCATACTTTTCTAAATTTGTCAGTGTATACTTGGGAATTGATTAGATATCAAAAGAAGTGTTTTTTGAATGAATTTTCTCAAAAGTGAATCCTTCGGTACCTATTAAATGTTGCCTTTTAAGCTAAGCAAAATCAGAAAGAAGTCCATACTTAAAATTCACTTTAATTTTTAATTTAGTTTTATCTTCATGCAATCTATACAATAAAATAACTTTATAATAAATGTGAAACTAGAAGCAAAAGAGTAAATCAAAAACATATAAAAATAGTTGAAAAAAACCTACAAAACAGTCTCTCAGGGGGCACTTCTAAATTATTTTTCAGGCTATCATTGTAAAATATATTTTTATTTTATTTTTAATAAACAAATATGATGAAAACAGTAGCATGTGTTTTTTATTAAACTTATACTAATATGCTGAAATATCAAAGAATGAAATGTCCTTTATTCGAGAAGCTTCCTGGCACATGAGTGTTTTATTGAACTCAGTGAAAGGCAGATGAGTAAAATGTGGCCTGTTTAAACCTCAGAATCAAACTGCTCAGTCGAACAGTGGTTTCTGTATATTTGGCATGCTGTTCATTATATGCCAGATTTATGTTTCCAGTCATACAACCAAACTCAATCAGACAACAGTAAGCATTCTTTAAAAAAGTGAACTTGACTTTAAACTGGGGATTCAGACACAATGGGAAGCTCATTCTACTTCCATATGGATTAAGTTTGACCCTTTCAACTGATCGCCACTAATTATTCCTCCTACATGGAATGTCGCTGTGTGCTTCTCATCTGAGTAGGCTGCTGAGGTACTGGTGTTCTGTCGAGACTGCTGCCTACACTGACAGGGAGCAGTTCATCAGGCAACAGCCTGATGTTTGGATCTTGAATAGCTAAGAAGTAAACGTGCCAGTGGACTATTTGACAGAAACTGAAGTAGTAATAGAGTCCTGTTGACAGACTCATCTTTTCCCTGTCCCACCTGTTTTCAAGGGAGTACTGGGAAGTATTCCAAAATATTGCTCAAGAAAGGAAGTGTTAAATCTATCTCACCAAGCAGGGCTCTTCAGTTTGAAATGTTGCCACCAGCCCCATCAAAATTGGCTTTTAATACAAATGGTTATGACAAGCAAAACAAGGAAGTAAAGAGAGATACCATTTGGGTCTGAGAACACCAGTTAACCATTGTAGTTTCCAAAAACATACTCATAAGCAAGTATCTATTCAACTACTAACATTGGCTGAGTACTTTCTAGGTCTAGAAACTGCAGATGCAGAAATTAATAAGCAAATAGAACATGAAACAGAAACCAGAGTTGGGATTAATTGTATATAAACTATTATATATTGTGAAAGCATGTACTAAGTTTTCACACTTTAGGCTAATTATCTTTAAGTGGTCTATAAAGCTGAGTTTACTAACTAATTGACATTATCTTCCTCTGGTCTAGTGAAAAATCACATCTGTTGATTTCATGATATACTATCCCAAAGAACCAGGCAGGTGTTGAGCATTTGGCAACTTGAGCTAATACTTTCTGGTTAGGATTCAATGTTCTAATTTACAACTGCAATTATTATGTTCTCCTGTTGGTTATATATATATATATATATATATATATATATATACACACACATATATATATGTATATATATATACACACACACACACACATATATGTGTATGTATATATACACACATACATATATACACACACATAGAAACAAAATTATATATATATATTTGGGAACTAGGGAGAAGGAAGTTATTGAAATACATGACAATATTTGATTTAGATTTTATTATATAGATGGGCTTCCCAGTGTCTCAGATGATAAAGAATCCACCTGCAAGGGAGAGACCTAGGTACGAACCCTGGGTTGGGAAGATCCCCTGGAGGAGGGCATGGCAACCCACTCCAGTATTCTTGCCTGGAAGAATCTCATGGACAGAGGAACCTGGTGGGCTACGGTCCTTGGAGTTGCAAAGAGTTGGACATGACTGAGCGACTAAGCATATATAAGGTATGTGTTTGTAACTCCTGCATACCATTGACATTTACTATACAATTCATGTATGTTTTGTCAAACAGTCTAAAATAAAATTAGATGGTGTAAGAATAACCCATGTGATTGCTAAAAGCATTGAAATGCAGATCACATCTGTACTAATTAAATTTACATTTCCAGGTGTAGGTATTAGAGACCTTCATTCCAAACAATGCCTTGAGTAATGCTTAGGCAATCTGAAGTATGAAATTAAACAGAGATTTAGTGTAGTAACAGGGAGTCATATGAGGTTACTTAACTAAGTTTTAAATTTCTACTTCCTAATTTGAACCAAGAACATTTCATTAGCTCCCACAGAATTTCTCTCCCATATAAGAACTTATGTAACAGATTTCTTTATAAGGTAAAGCTATATTGATTGGCTGTTTGAGAATAGATGGAGAAGGATTAGACATGGTAAGAAAAGCAGATGATTAAAATTCAAGTTACATAGTGCCTGTGGTAGAAAGATGCCATTTCTGCAGTTTAAAACTGGTGCCAACGGACTGCTCACTGAAGTGCCTGAAAGGGCTTTCTGAGAACTTGTGCAGAGCCGCAAGAAATATTTTTCCTTTGCCAAGTAATTTCAGAGATTCTCTGTAAAGCACATATATGCCTATCATTGAGCTATTGGATTTCCTGCATTAGGATATGAAATGGGTGCAGCTATTAACATATTCTGACTGCTTGAATCTAACTGTTAAAGTGAGGATATGCAAATGAACAGCAGGCAGTGGGTTATTTCAGGTGAAGAGTTTTCTTTTTTATATGCAAAGTTCTCTAATTACCAGTTTTATATTCAAGCTGAAATGCATTTCTAAGTATATTTTACTCTAATGGCACCTAGATTAATTTTTCACTCAAGAAAAATCAGCTGAATGAATATTGCATAATTTTAAGAGCATTCCGGAGACTGAAGCCAAGAGAGAAATCAATGCCCCTTGCTCCCAGACCACCCCTCTGAAGCATACAATCATGAGAATCCAAATGTTGGGAAGTCTAAATTGAGTCAAGAGCAGAGAACAACATCTTTTTTGGGAAATGACCCTCCTTGGTGCCTAGGGAAGCCCTTCTGCTTGAGCAAGCCTGGAAGTGTAAGGGAATCCACACCCATAAGCATTCCCTGAGTAGAAAAGAATAGAAACTTAGATACATCTTCTGTTCTTTGTATAGACAGTTCTGAAGTTCATGCCAAGTCTCTTTGGAAGGTCTAAATGGGAATGAACCCATTTATCCCAGTAGTGACCAACTCTTTCACACACCTTTTGTTGTCCCTATTTGTATTCTTCATTCTTCATGGTCCCCAACTCTTTTCTCATGATATTATTGAGGCAGGAGGTAGATACCACCCCCCCACCCCAGGGTAAGGTGAATGGAGATTCATTCCTTGTGGATGGAAACTTAATACAAGAATAGCAGGACAATAGAGAAAGGGGGCTTGACCCTGCCCAGACCATATATTTCTCATTATCAAAGACAGGAGAGCTCCCAGGCTACACATGCACAGAAATGCTCCTTTGAGGTCAAAAGGGGTGTGATGCCAAGGCATGTTCTACCCATATGCCTTTTTGATAGAATCCATCTTGGCTAAGAGATGAGTGCACACACATGGGAGAATCTTGAGATATATCAGATATGGATTCTGAATCAGGCAAATCAAAATGCTTGGTCAGAGGAAAACCAGAAGAAATAGTTGATAAAAGTAATTCAAACTGCCATGAGGGCATGACTCAGTGACTCTTTCTCTGTCTGAGTCTGCCCATGTGTCTATCCAAACATATTGTACTCTTTTTCCACCTAATAAATACTTTACTTGTTTCACTACTTTCTGTCTTTGTGGGAATTATTTTTATGCAGAGCCAAAGGGCCAGGACCTTGTTATTGACCATTGGTCTAGCAGCTAGGATTTGGTGCTCTCACCACTGTGACCCAACCTCAATCTCTGGTCGGTGGACTGAAGCCCTGCTTCAAGTTGCCGCAGGCCAAGGCCACCAGAGATCATTGTTTACCAAAATAAACACGTATCACTCATGTTCTTATTATTTTCAACCCACAAAAATACTTGCATTTTATTATTCTTTTAAAATTTACACTTGGCACCTATATCTTAAAAATCTTTTCTTATATACATATTTTTCTCTATATTATCTGTTGACTTAATTTTTTTTTCCACAATGTAAAAGTTGAGAGTTATATTTTATTGCATGGGAATTTTTAAGACTTCAAGCCTGGTAGACAGCATCTCAAGTGACTCTGAGAGAACTGCTCCAAGGAGGTGAGAGGAGGAACCAGGTTATATAGAAGTTTTGCAGCAAAGGGCAGGTAGTCTTAACATCAAAATATTATTGTTAATCATAGAAAATGAGATATCCCAAGTTAAGGAGTTTAGTGCTTTTCTATACATGGGAGTATGCAAGAGTCTGAGCTCACTGAAATCATTCATTTCATATTCATCTCAGCTTTTGGGGCCAGTATCCTGTGTTTGTAATATCCTGAGCTTTCTTGGGGCTCACCATAGGGAATGGCTGCTGTCTGATGGCTGAAATTTTTCTCCATCGAAAGTGCCCTTAGGGCACATCAGCTTACGTTGGAAGGTTGCAAACAGTGATGACTGTGACATTCTTGTTTACGGATATGGCAGAAAATATTTCAGATCTCATATCTCCAAAGTGACAGTAGTTGTTTAAGTATGGGCACAGATTATTTGTGTATGATATACATCACAAGTTGATGAAGATTACATTTGCAGTACTGTGATGATGTTCTACTAAGAATACACAGATCAATGGTAAAGCAAGAAATTAGAACATTATTATGATGCATAGCATATGCCAGTAGGTGGCTCAGTGACAAAGAATCCATCTGCAATGCAGGGGATGTCAGTTTGATCCCTGGGTTAGGAAGATCCCCTGGGGTAGGAAATGGCATCCCCTCCAGTATTCTTGTTGGAGAATTCCATGGACAGAGGAGCTTGGCAGGCTACAGTCCATGGGGCTGCAAAGAGTTGGATACAACTTACAACTTAGAGACCGAGTACATATACATAGCAAATAGTATTACTTGAGTGAAGTTACATCCTAAATTTCTGAACATTTCCATTTGGCTGGGCCTGAAAATTAAACTGATAAAGACAGATTAACAGAAGAAAAGCATACAAATCTTATTAAAATTTTACATGTACAAGGAAGCCTTCATAAGAGAATGATGACCCAAAGAAGAGACCAACTCAGGAAGCTTTTACATTTTTTAAGACAGGGAAATTATAGACTTGTGAAGAATTGACAAGACCTAGCAGTTTGGTTTATGGGTAGTCTGAGTAGGTCTACTTGGTCCTTATCTTACTTAACTAGGAAGATAAGAGTGAGTTTAGCATAGATTGCTTCCTTTCAGATTTCTTTGACACCCTCTCATAACAAGAGTCTATGCAAAAAAAAAAAAATCCTTCCTTTAAGCACAAAAGGGGGAGCTTTTTAGGTGTTTATTGCTGCTTATTCGCCTTCAGCTCAAAATAATTTCTATGTCAAAGAGGCATATTTCTGGATGACATATTCTGGTTTCCTTCAGTAGGGAGACAAGAACATGAATAAGTGAATCAGTTAGAGGTATATCATGGATACTGAGATGATGGATGATGACCATCGATAAAGTTAGTGACAGTAAAAATATAAAGCATGCATAGGTTCAGGCTAGGGGTTTCCCTTGTAGCTCAGCTGGTAAAGAATCCACCTGCAATGCAGGAGACCCCAGCTTGATTCCTGGGTCTGAAGATTCCTCTTGGAGAAGGGATAAGCTACCTACTCCAGTATTCTTGGGCTTCTGTGGTTACTCATATGGTAAAGAATCTACCTGCAATGCAGGAGACCTGGGTTCAATCCCTGAGATGGGAAGATCCCCTGGAGGAGGGCATGGCAATCCACTCCAGTATTCTAGCCTGGAGAATGCCCAAGAACAGAGGAGCCTGGTGGTTTACAGTACATAAGGGTGTAGAGTCAGACACTACTGAGCAACTAAGCACAGCACATAGGTTCAAGATATACTGGCAAGTAGTCAACAGAACCTGCTGATATTTTGGCTAAGAGTAGAGATACTTAAGCTTCAAAAGAGACTTAGAAATTTCTACCTTGAGCCCTGAGAGAAGGAAGACTAGAGAAATATTCTAGGTAGTTGGATAAAGTCAAATATTCTAATTTAACCTTAGCAAATTTGACATGCCTATGAAACATCTAAGTGGATATAACAAGCAAGTGGTATGGCCAAAAGTCTGGAGCTTAGAAGAGCGAACAGGCTGAAATTAAAAATTTGAAAGTCAATGATGCATAGAAAATACTTAAAGTTGTGAGAATGGATATAATATCGAAGCAGAATCAAAAAAAGAAGGCATCTCTGGAAAGAAAATATGTATAAAGAAAAATGCTGTTCAGAACAACCAGCAATTTAAAACTTTTGAATTATTTATTTCTAGATTTTTTTCATTTAACACAGTCAGACCTTGGTTGACCATTGGCAACTGAAACTGTGGAAAACAAAACTGCAGTCACTTAGCTGCAGTTCATGGGGTCGCAAAGAGTCGGACACGGCTGAGTGACTTCACTTTCACTTTCACTTTTGTATCTTAAAGTGCAAATATAATATGCAAGGCTTAGTTTCATGTCACACAATTGGCTATGTAAAGTATGTCACCATATATCCACATATATGAGATGAAGATACAATTAGGAAAATCTGTCTAGCAGTATTCTTCTCCAACATGTTAAATGTTTTTCTAATTCAGTAAAATTAGTAACACAAAAAGCTAGACTATGGGAAAGTTAAGGACTACATTTAACAAAAATAGGGATACTGGTGACTAAACTTTTGTTCAAGTTCTGAGTTTACTGTGCATTTAAAGAACTTAAAAAAATAGTATTGTGTATCCAAATAACATAAAATAAATATAACATGTATGATCCTTGGTCTGATTAAGCACATTTATTTTCAGTTCAACTGTTTTTGTTGTTATTTTAAGGGAAAATAAAGATTTTAACACAGAAGGTAACAAATGTAAGTAAAACAATAAATGAATGCTATGTATGTTAAGTGAAGATTCAACAAAATCATTGTCCTTAACTTTACATGGAAAAATACTTTCATCTAAGGTTTAATTTAAGTATTCATAATGTCCCCATTACCTAATTTTTTATGGTAGTAACAAAACATTAAAGCCATGTGTCCATTTAAATGTCAAGATATCATTCCAAATTTCTTGGATTTGAATTGTGTTTTTCACAAGGGTCTATAGAAATTAAACATTTCTTGTCGGTCTACAAAATAATCCAGAAATTCTAGTCCTTCCCTGTATTCTTGTAAGTAAATAAAAATTGCCTGAATTTCAATTTTATGTATAACTGAAGACTAATTCCTGCTGCTGCTGCTGCTGCTGCTGCTGCTGCGTTGCTTCAGTCGTGTCTGCCTCTGCGCGACCCCATAGACGGCAGCCCACCAGGCTCCCCCATCCCTGGATTCTCCAGGCAAGAACACTGGAGTGGGTTGCCGTTTCCTTCTCCAATGCATGAAAGTGAAAAGTGAAAGTCAAGTTGCTCAGTCGTGTCCGACTCTTCGCGACCCCATGGACTGCAGCCTACCAGGCTCCTCCGTCCATGGGATTTTCCAGCCGACACTACTGGAGTGGGTTGCCATTGCCTTTTCAAGACTAATTGCTAGTAGCTTGTAACGTGAGTTCAGTTCAGTTCAGTTCAGTCGCTCAGTCGTGTCCGACTCTTTGCGACCCCATGAATTGCAGCACGTCAGGCCTCTCTGTCAATCACCAACTCCCGGAGTCTACCCAAACCCATGTCCATCGAGTCGGTGATGCCATCCAACCATCTCATCCTCTGTCGTCCCCTTCTCCTCCCGCCCCCAATCCTACCCAGCATTAGGGTCTTTTCCAATGAGTCAACCCTTCGCATGAGGTGGCCAAAGTATTGGAGTTTCAGCTTCAACATCAGTCCTTCCAATGAACACCCAGGATTGATCTCTTTTAGGATGGATTGATTGGATCTTCTTGCAGTCCAAGGGTCTCTCAAGAGTCTTCTCCAACACCACAGTTCAAAAGCATCAATTGAGTTAGGGTATTCTAAAAGTTGTTATTCATACACTAAAGTTACTATTTTGGTACAGTTTCCTGAGACCTCTAAACCAGCATTTTGCCAAGAAATCTGTCCACCATTTGGGAAAGTATTTTCCACACATGTGTATCACAATAAGGCAGATGATTCAGAGAAGAGTTAGGATAAAAGTGCATTATTTTAAATTGACTATGGTATTCTCATTTTGCAATGTTTATACTAAACATATTTTAGGGATAAAAGATTTTTTGTTTTCTATCTCCTTGTTATTTTTTAATGCTCCATTTGAACATTCTGATAATTATGTTGATAACATTCAATATGTCAGGTCTTCTTATTCTCTTTTTCACTACTTTTCAAGCAAAATGTATCATTTTTGGATTTCTTTTGCCCTTCTTAAGCAGACCATGGTCAAAAGCTTCTCTTGAGTAAGAAGAGAATTTGCAAAAGATACTGAGATTTTCCTGACCGACTATGACTTCTTATACTTCATTTAGTAAGATTTGGCACCTGACAAGTCAGCAGTAGAATAGGAGATAACATATAGTTTGCTGTTGGTTGCTGCTATTACCAAACCCAAAGTAAATGCATTTCTTCATAGTCAAAGCTATTAGAATATAAACTGTAGAAGAGCGTACACTTACTCCTTGTAGCCTTTTGAAGTGTGACTGAGGTTATTTTACTCTATGGTTGCCCTACTGAAAATCTTTCAATGGCTTTTCTTTTTTTAACATGATGGATTTATTACACATGGATGTAGTGGATGTCTTCTGCCTCTTTCTTTTTCTGGCCATGCCACGCAGCATGCAGGGTTTTAGTTCCCTGACTAGGGATCAAATCCACATCTGCTACATTGGAAGTGTGGAGTCTTAATCACTGGACCCCCAAGGAAGCCCCAAATGGCTCCCAGCCTCACAATTAATATAATGTCTAAAACTCTTGCCATTGGCTTACAACGTTCCTCCTGACATGGAAATAAATCTCTTGGACTTAACCTCACACCTACAATTTTCCTACCTTTTTTCTCTCTGCTCCAATAATTTTCCACAGATAGGCAAAGTACTTTTCCTGACCTTTTGCTGACCTCGCTATGCCCTTTTCCACAAGTGCTCTTCTGCATGTATTTAACTCCTACATCTCCAACTTGTGAGATTACTGCTCTCATTGCTTCCAAGTCCCTCTTCTAAAGGAACTCTCCTGACCATCATCAAAAAAAGCTCCTCCCCATCATATTTTACCCCATATTTTTCTCTTGCTTTTCCTCCATAGCACAGTTCACTACATGACATTCAATTCTGAATTATATGTTTAGTGTTTTTTTTTCACTACATTGCACTCCCCTGTGGGCAGGCACTCCTGTATTCATAGCATATAACTCAGTGGCCCACAAAAATCCACTAATGAAACTTGTGCCTAATGGAGGAAGAAATTGCTTAATATTTAGAATTTGGCACGCTCTTATGAATATTCTTAAGAAATATTTGTAAAATATTGAATGTACTCAATGAGTCAACCACTATCAATGTCGGGAAGCAGCCACTCACCCCTTCATTTCCCTCCATATTTTGTTTAAAAGGCTAGAAACGTCTAACATTTAAGATCATCTTATCCAAACTCACCTATACCTGTCCCAGGTCTGTTAGTGAATGTAAGTGTGCTTAATGAGTAACATCCATGAGAAAAATTATTGTTTCAAAATTGTTTCATTTCTGGTTCATCTTATTCTGCACTCTTTTCTGAAGGTCAGGCTGGTCTCTCTCTTTTTTTTAAATACTCTCATTTCCTGATATTGATACTTCTAAGAGTGTGACTCCATTTTAATATCAGCTCATGTGAATATCAAATGAGTGTTCATAAGCTTCTCCCACAGCAGAGTTTTGACATTAAGAAAATTAAAATATGCCTTAATCATAGAATGTTTTAAATGTTGTCTGACATTTTAAAGGATTTTCTCATGAATTTCAGAATAGATTATACTCCTGCTTGGCTTCTTGGGTTTAAAAAATAATCTAAGTGATTTAAACTTTATTTCTAATTTATAATAGAAAAAGTACAAGAGAAAGAGAGACAGAGACAGAGAGGTAGTGACAGAGTTAGAGAATCAGTATGAAGAGGAGCTTTCTTTGTCTATGTATTTGCCTTTTTGCCTCACAGGGAGCAAGGATTTTTTCTATTATAAAATCATATACAGCTTGTTATTACAATTAACTTGAGTCCTGCAGGGACATAATAGACTTATTTTAACGTGAATACACTTAGCTCTTTGCAAGGGCTCCAAGCAGAAAAAAAATTCTGTTTTTTTTAACACTTCTATATGAGGCCACACATTTAATTATCCTTAGGGTATTTTTTTCTTACAGGGAAAGGAGTTCACATTTTAAATATTTCTCTGTTGACCATAGTTAAGCAAGCTGAGGTTTTTAGATGTTCTTGTGGCAGTTTTACACCTCTGAGTAACACTTACTATTTAAAAGTATTAATATTTGTCACTTGACATACATTTTTCATATTTTAAGGTAAGCTTTGGGATTTTCTCTTATTCATTGAAGATAAATGTATTCCTTTTATTTGGTACATGGAGTCAGAATGGACTTTGTACTGTTTTAGAGTGATTTCTCTCCAGTCTTGATACTCCAGCTCATGTATTCTACCAGTTCAACCGCTTAAATTTTCCAGACTGTCATTTGGCTGCTGCTTTGCTGTATAGTCAATAAATATTTATTGAGCAATCACTATATGGGGGACACTACTCTTGGCATTTGGCATACATGAATAATAAAGAAATAGGAAAAAAATTCCTGACTTCATGTAGCTTAAAATCTTGGGCATAGTTGACATTGTAGACAAAAATATAATAAAAATACTATATAAGTAGTTTGCCTACTATGTAAATAGGTACTAAATGTGTCAAAAACAAGTGTGGATAAAGGGAATACTAGTACCATAAGGGGAATTTTGTGACTTAAATTCAGGTGATCAAGTTGGATAGCACTGAGAAGGTAGAATTTAATAAAACATTAAAAAAATAAGAAAAAATCATGTAAAGAAAAGCAGATAGACCATCAAGTCCAATGGTCCAAAGAATATATCTAGTTGTAATGTCTGAGGGAAAACTGAACATTCTGGGTGGAGTCATGTGAACAGAAAAAGCAGTGAGGTAAGGGGAGGAGTGGAGGTTCACAGAGGTCCTTTTAAGAACTTTGGTATATATGGGAATATTTTGTCACTAATGCATAAAATGTCAACGTCACAAATGAACTCTACAAAAATTTCCTCTTTTTTGCCCCACCCTCTCTGTTGGACCATGATCTGAACTTTCCTAAATTAAAGAGTTTTCAACTGTATTAAGGTGGAACATTCTTTTAAATAGCAAATGTCAAAATTCCAAATAACTACATGGTGATTTCTCAAATTATAGGTGCACTATTTTATACAAAGTAAAGCCTCATTATAGAGATAAATGACATTTGCGCATGAATTCCTACCATGTGTAGGACTTTGTTATTAAACCTTCATATCTTTTTATCTGTAAAATAGGAATAATTTTAGTTTTGTTTCAGAGTCTTTGTGCACTTCGAGTGGGAACTGAAAATAGCACCTGGAATATAAGAATGTAGTAAATGTGAGTAGTCAAATTTAACCCTTAAATTTTCACTTCTTATAATGTGTTTCAGGCTGACTTCTAACATTCGATATAAAAATGCATTTTTGTCTTCATATTAACTAAAATTTAAATATTTTGGTACAGTTTAAGTCACATAATCTGTAGTTATGTTAAACATTACAATTTAGTTGAAATAAAAGAATTTGTAAAATTGAACCTAAAATATCGTGGTTACTTTTCACTGGTCCTTATTTTTGTTATATACATGATCAAAAGTAATCTTAAGAGCAGTCTTTTTCAGAATATATCAAGTTTATAACAAGTGAGCTTTTTCTACTGTTAACAATCTTGACAGTATTTCTGAAGAAAAAATATTAAAATGTTTCTTTATATGCTTAAAAATTTGGTAGATAAGAGGCCCTTTAAAAGATTTATCTACTTTTGTCTAACCCTATTGAAGAAAACTTGCAAAATATTTACCTATGCATTACCTTAACCTAACAAAAATGTGAACACCTGGTTATAATTATTTTTTTAATTTCTAACACCTAGATATTTTTACATCTTGTAAGCATTTAGAGCATTATTTTGCTTTCCTCCTTGGATCTGTATGGTTGATATAGAAAGGAAGAATCTAGTAGAAAAACTAGGCAAAAGGGGGCTGAAGCCAGAGAAATAGAATTTAGATCTCTGATCCCTGTATTACTTTTATTTTGACTAAATCACAATTCTGATTAAATCCAACTCTCCTATCCCATAAGTGTATGCATGCTTTGAAACATGGCTAAAGCAAAAAGTGATAATACTCTGCTTACTGGTATTTGTTTATTAGGACTTATATCCCTTATCATGTCTTTCAAGTAGGTCTTAATGTTGCCAGGCAAATATATTACATAACCCTAGTTCTTTCACCTTCCTAAATACCTATTTTATAATTTCTCCCCTCTCTCAAACTTCCAGCTTCCCTTACTCCAGCCTTAATCTCTTTTAATGATTTTTTCATCCCATTATATTAGAAAAAAAAAGAAATCAAATAAGGATTTTTATAATCTGCAGCCATATCTATCCACTTATCTGATTTGAATGCATGCATCCTATCTTTAGATGAGCTTTGCACACTCTATTTAAGACAAATTTCTATATTTGTGCACTTGAATATAATCTCTTTTTGCTGACTTAAGGTCATGATTTCAGCAACTCTTTTTAAAATTTCTTTTTACTTCAAAATTCCCCAGCCTAGAAACTCATTCCTATTAATAATGAAATATATTATTTGTTCCCATGTTAAAACAAATTGTTCCAATTCTTTCTTCAACTAATTCCATAAATCTTTTCATTCCTTTGGAGAAAAACACTGAGAAAGAGTTCTTTTTTATTCACTGTTTCCAATTTCTCCCTTCTTTGTCTTCTTTAAACTTCTTTTGATGAGGTTTTCACTCTCAACTGCCAAGTATTCACATTAATTCTGTGTTGTTAAAGGTTGTTTTTCAGGGTTCATCTTATGTTGCATAATAGCAGACATTTACATGGTTAATCACTGTATCTTCTTATTTTTCCTTCCATATTCTGGATATTCTCTGTAAGTTTCATGTACTGACCCTATGTCATCTCCCCAGTCTCTAACTCTGCAAATGCCAAACAGTGCCATAATTTTGTCTCCCCTTCACTGGCTACACTCTAAGTAATAAAACATAATTTTATACTTGTAAACATCACAGAAGTAGATATATAGATATGTGATTATATAGGTGTATTTTATGTAATATATATACATATATATATATATATATATAGAGAGAGAGAGAGAGAGAGAGAGAGAGAGAAAAACAATTGATAGATAACTCTAAATTGTTATTATCACCAAAATAGAATGCTCTGCTGAATTTGACACATTTATCCACATTGATAGCTTCACTTGGATGTTTAATAGAAATCTCAATCTCAACACTACTACAATTGAGCTCCCATCAGTCCATATCCAAACATGCTTCTCTTTCAACCTTTCACATCTTAGTTAATATAAAATCCATCTTCATAGTTGTTTAGGCTAAAAATCTTGTTATATACCATCTTATCACTCCTTTCATGATGAGTATCAGCAAATCTGTTAGCACCAGCTTCAGAATATACCCAGCATTAGACCACATCAATGAATTCAGGAAAGTTGTAGGATACCAAATTAGTATATGGAAGTCTATTGCATTTCTATATATTAACAATGAAATATCAGAAAGAGAAATTAAGAAAACAACCCCATTTATCATTGCAACCAAGAGTAAGTTACCTAGAAATAAACCTACCTAAGAATCTGTATCCAGAAAAATATAAGACTGATGAAAGAAACTGAAAACAGAAACAGATGAAAAGATATACCATATTCTTAGATTGAAAGAATTAATATTTCTAAAATAAGCATATTACGCAAGGCATTCTACAGATTCAATGCAACCCCTATCAAAATACTGGCAGCATTTTTCATATAAATAGGCAAATACTTTTAAAATTTGTCTGGAAACACAAAGACCCTGAGTAGCCAAACTAATCTTGAGAAAGAAGAATAGAACTAGAGGAATCAGGCTGTCTGACTTCAGACTATACTACAAAACTATGATCATCACAACAGTATAGTACAGGCACAAAAAGAGGCACAGAGATCAATGGAACAGAATAGAGTCCAGAAATAAACTCAGGCACTTATGGTCAATCGATTTATGACAAAGCAGACAAGAATTTACAATGGAGAAAATACAGTCTATTCAATAAGTGGTTCTGGGAAAACTGGACAGCTACAGGTTAAAAAAAAAAAAAAACACATGAAGCTAGAACATTCTTCAACAAAATATACAAAAATAAATACAAAATGGATTAAAGTCCTAAATGTAAAACCAGATACTATCAAATTCTTAGAGGAAAACATTGGAAGGAAACGCTTTTGATATAAATTGCAGCAATATGTTTTATAATTTATTCTCTAGAATAGTGGAAATAAAAGCAGAAATAAACAAATGGGGCTTAATTAAGCTTAAAAACTTTTGCATAGCAAAGGAAATCATAAACAAGATGAAAAGACAATGGACTGGGAGAAAATATTTGCAAAAGGTGCTATCAACAAGGGATTAATTTTCAAAAGATATAGGCCGGTCTTATAATTTAATATAAAAAAATTCAATTAAAAAATGGACATATCTGAATAGACATTTTTCCAATGAAGAAATATAAATAGCTGGCCAAACAGGCATATGAAGAAAATGCTTGATCTTGCTCATCATCAGAGAAATAAATGTGAATCAAAATCACAAATACATATCACCTCACACCTATCAGAATGGTTGTCATGAAAAAGAAAACAAAAACAAATGTTGGTAAGGATGTGGAGAAAAGTGAAACTTGTACACTGTTGGTGGGAACATAAACTGGTACAGTCACTGTGGAAAATGGTATGGAGATTATTAAAAAAAAAAACTAAAAATGGAACTACTGTATGATCCAACAATTAAACTCCTGGGTATATATATGAAAAAAAAAAAACTAAGTCAAAAGATACATGTACCCCAGTATTCATGACAGTATTATTTACAATTGTCAAGATATGGAAGCAGCCTAAAATGTCCACCAATAGATGACTGGGTAAGAAGTGGTATACACACACATACACACTCACACACAATACAATACTACTCAGTCATAAAAAAAAAGTGAAACTTTGATGTTTGCAATAACATGGATGGACTTGGAGGGTATTATGCTAAGTGAAATAAATCAGAGAAACACAAATACTACATGAGAACACTTATATATATGGAATCTAAGCAAACAAATAAACTAGTGAGTATAACAAAAAAGGATCAGTTTCACAGATGTAGAGGGCAAATTATTGGTTACCAGCTGTGAGAGGGAAAAAAGAGGGCCAAAAAAGGTGTAGGAGATTTAAGAGATGCAAAACTGAAAGTTAAGGGTGTTAGTTGCTCAGCTATGTCTGACTCTTTGCAATCCCATGGACTGTAAGCCTGCCAGGCTCTTCTGTCCATGGGATTTTCCAGGGCAAGAATACTGGAGTGGGTTGACATTTCCTTCTCCAGGGGATCTTCCCAACCTTGAGATCAAATCCACATCTCTTGTGTTTGTCTATATTAGCAGCTAGGTTCTTTACCACTGGCACCACCTGAATGGGTAGCGTAGCCATTCCCATTCTTTCTCCAGGGGATCTTCCTGACTCAGGGATTGAACTTGGTTCTCCTGCATTCCAGGCAGATTCTGTACCATCTGAGACACCAGAAAAGCCCAAATTATTATGTATAAAATAAGCCTTAAGAATATATTGTAAAACACAGGGAAGATAATATAGCCAACATTTTATAATAATTATAAATAGAATAGAACCTTTAAAAACTGACTGTGAATCACTATATTGTACATCTGAAACTCATTGTAATCCCATGGGCTATAGCTTGCCAGGTTCCTCTGTCCATGGACTTCTACAGGTAAGAATAGTGGAGTAGTTAGCTATTCCTTTCTCCAGGGCACCTTCCCAACCCAGGGGTCAAATCTGTGTCTCCTGCATTGCAGACTTATTCCTTACCATCTGAGCCATCAGAGAAACCCTGTATCAACTATACTTCAGTTAAAAAAAAAAAAAAAAAAAAAACCAGCACATGCCCACTCCTCAGCATCCTTGCTGCTATTGTCTTGGTCCAAAGAACTGTGATCTCACAATTCTATTAATGAATGAGCCCTCAACAGGTCTCCTGAATTTGCCTTGCTCCTGGTACACTCAGTTCTCAACACTGAAGCCAGAGACAATTTTTGCCAGCTATTATTAAAGCATTTACACTTTAAAAAACGGCATGTAAAGTGTTCAGCTGGATAAGTTTAAGCATATGTATCAGTTCAGTTCAGTTCAGTTGTTCACTCATGTCTGACTCTTTGCAACCCCATGGACTGTAGCACGCCATGCTTCTCTATCTGTCACCAATTCCAGGAGCTTGGTCAAACTCATGTCCATTGAGTCAGTGATGCCATCCAACCATCTCATCCTCTGTCATCCCCTTCTCCTCTTGCCTTCAATCTTTCCCAGCATCACGGTATTTACCAATGAGTCAGTTCTTCAGAGAAGGTGCCCAAAGTATTGGAGTTTCAGTTTCAGCATCAGTCCTTCCAATGAATATTCAGGACTGATTTCCTTTAGGATGAACTGGTTGGATCTCCTTGCTGTTCAAGGGACTCTCAAGAATCTTCTCCAATACCACAGTTCAAAAGAATCAATTCTTGATTCAGCTTTCTTTGTAGTCCACCTCTCACATTCATACACGACTACTGGAAAAACCATAGCTTTGACTAGATGGACATTTGTTGGCAAAGTAGTGTCTCTGCTTTCTAATATGCTGCCTAGGTTGGTCATAGCTTTTCTTCCAAGGAGAAAGCGTCTTTTAATTTCATGGCTGCAGTCACCATCTGCAGTGATTTTGGAGCCCCAAAACATACAGTCTGTCACTGTTTCCATTGTTTCCCCATCGAATTGCCATGAAATGATGGGACTGGATGCAATGATCTTTGTTTTTTGAATGTTGATTTTAAGCCAGCTTTTTAACTCTCCTGTTTCAATGGCATCAAAAGGTTTTTTAGTTCTTCTTTGCTTTCTGCCATACGGGTGGTGTCATATGCTTATCTGAGGTTATTGATAATTCTCCTGGCAATCTTGATTTCAGCTTGTGCTTTATCCATTCTGTCATTTCACATGATGTACACTGCATATAAGTTAAATAAGCAAGGTGAAAATATGAAGATTTGACTTAATCCTTTCCCAATTTGGAACTAGTCTGTTGTTCCATGTCAGGTTCTAACTGTTACTTTTCACCTGCATACAGATTTCTCAGGAGGCAGGTAAGGTGGTCTGGTATTCCCATCTCTTGAAGAATTTTCTACAGTTTGTTGTGATCTACACAGTCAAAGGCTTTAATCAATAATCAATAAATCACAAGTAGATATTTTTCTGGTGTTCTCTTGCTTTTTCTTTGATCCAACAGATGTTGGCAATTTGATCTCTGGTTCCTCTGTCTTTTGTAAATCCAGCTTGAACATCTGGAAGTTCATGATTCATGTACTGTTGAAGCCTGGCTTGGAGAATTTTGAGCATAACTTTGCTAGTGTGTGAAATAAGTGCAATTGTGTGGTAGCTTGAACATTCTTTGGCATTGCCCTTCTTTGGGATTGGAGTGAAAACTGATCTTTTCCAGTCCTGTGACCACTGCTAAACTTTCCAAATTTGCTGCATATTGAATTCAGCACTTTCACTGCATCATCTTTGAGGATTTGAAATAGCTCAACTGGAATTCCATCACCTCCAGTAGCTTTGTTCATAGTGATGCTCCCTAAGGGCCACTTGACTTCACATTTCAGGATATCTGGCTCTGGGTGACTAGTCACACCATCGTGGTTATCTGGGTCATGAAGATCTTTTTTTGTGTAGTTCTTCTGTGTATCCTTGCCACCTCTTCTTAATATCTTCTGCTTCTGTTATGTCCATACCATTTCTGTCCTTTATTGTGCCCATCTTTGCATGAAATGTTTCCTTTGTATCTCTAATTTTATTGAAGAGATTGCTAGTCTGTCCTATTCTGTTGTTTTTTCTGCATTTCTTTGCATTGATCACTGAGGAAGGCTTTCTTATCTCTCCTTGCTATTCTTTGGAACTCTGCATTCAAATGGGTATATCTTTCCTTTTTTCCTTCTCCTTTAGCTTCTCTTCTTTTCTTAGCTATTTGTAAGGCCTTGTCAGACAATCATTTTTGCCTTTTTGCACTTCTTTTTCTTGGGGATGTTCTTGATCACTGCCTCGTGTACAATGTCACGAACCTCCCTCCATAGTTCTTCAGGAACTCGGTCTTTCAGATCTAATCCCTTGAATATATTTGTCACTTCCACTGTATAATCATAAGGGATTTGATTTAGGTCATACCTGAATGGTCTAGTGGTTTTCCCTACTTTTTTCAATTTAAGTCTAAATTTGGCAATAAGGTGTTCATGATCTGAGCCACAGTCAGCTCCCAGTCTTGTTTTTGCTGATTGTATAGAGCTTCTCCATTTTTGGCTGCAAAGAATAAAATCAATCTGATTTTGGTATTAACCATCTGGTGATGTCCATGTGTAGAGTCTTCTCATGTGTTGTTGGAAGAGGGTGTTTGCTATCACCAGTATGTTCTCTTGACAAAACATATAGCATACGTATACATTCACAAAAACATCACAACAATAAACATGCCACAATCAACTTCAAATGTTTTCAACAATTTACATTTAAAACATAAATTGTGTTCCTCGTGTGCTTTCCTCTTCACACAGTAAAAGTCAGAATCCTCTGAGCCAGGAGGCCTACATCAGTTGACTTATAACTGCTGAGTCATGTTCCATGCTCGGTCACTCTTCCTCTTCCATGACTCTAACAAAATTTCCCACTCTTCTTCCTCAAACATGCTCTACTCACTCACTCCCCATCTCCTCGCTGCTCAAGCACCTAAAATACTATTTTCCCACATTGTATAGAGCTAGTTCCTCACTGTCCCCATGTCTTTATTCAAAATGATACCTTCTAGTACCACCATATTAAATTTGAACTCTCATTCCCTTTCTCTACTTTATGTCTCTGCTTAACAGGTAGCACCATCTATATTACTATATATTTGCTGCATATGGTAACTCTATATAAATTTATAATATAGACTTTATTTGGTTGACCAAAAATTTGTTTGGGTTTTTTTGTAAGATGGCATGGAAAAACCAGAACAAACATTTTGGCCAAACCAGTATTTGTATAGGCTATATAAATTACTATTCATTTTGCTTGACTAACTTGTTCCTTGTCAGTCCTCCATCTAGAAAGTAAGGTCCACAAAAACATGTGCTTTGGTTTGCTTTCCTCCGTGTCTTTTTCTGAAGTACCTAGAGCAAAGTGTGGTGCATAGTAAGCACATACTTAATATGTGAATTACTAATCAAACAAAAATTCACAGGTAAGTTATCTAGAGTGTTAGACATGCATTCTTTATACATAATTATAATTGTGTCTAGTATATATTTTTACAAAACAGTATTTTACTCTTCTGTTATAGCTTCCCAGATAACTGTTACATAGTCTGCCAGGAATCATATTTTTATTTTTGTAGCTCTCCCTACCTACCAGCACTATTAGTGCCTATCTTGCCACTCATCTTACTTCTTACCTTTTATTTTAATTTCATGTCCATCTGTGACTACTGTTTTAGACTGCTGACAAAATATAGTGGGATGAGTCAGAAGTTCTATTATGCCTTGCATATGAAACATACATCCTTATTATTATTTCTATAATTCCCCAAAAGAATAGAGAAATAATCACAAACTCCAAAGTAATGGCCTTGTCAAGATTTTAATCACATCATATTCAAATTATTCACCTTATGCAGATTTTTTGTTGGAGCAAAACTGCTAATATAACTTTAGAATATCTTTAGACATTTTCCAGATTTGTTTTCCATGGTTTGCTTTGTGTGTTGTTTCCCTGATTTCAAACAAACACAATTACTCAGAACATATTTTACAACATTTTCTAATTTTTCTTTCATAAATTAATTACTAAATGTTTATTCTGTACATTCTGTGAGCTTTAGAGAGTCCCCTGACATTTGGAACTTTGGTCAAACTTGAACCTTCACTGAAAAAAGTGAGACTAGGTTAGTCATTTAGTCGGGTCCAACTGTTTGTGACACCATGGACTGTAGTTTAACAGGCTCCTCTGTTCATGGAATTCTACAAGCTAAACCCTGTAGTAATTCCACCCTACCTATTATTTAAATAAGGTGTGGATGGGCAGTAGAAATTGTCTATCACTCTTCCATACAGTGTGTCTGTGAAACAACATACTTATGATTGAGGCACTTGGAAAATGGTAGGGTCATTCTTCAAGATTTTATGGTCCTTTATATATTTTTCTATTATTTAATTCCTTTCATATTTTATTTCCTTCCTTGATTACATTCAACATTTAAGGTTGGAGCTTTGCTTCAAATCATTAGTTTTTTCAGTGATCACAGAATCAGGTAAATACCTGAAAAATAATCCCTGTATAAAATAAAAGGAAAAGTATATCTGAAATATTGAAATATTGACACTTGGTTATTGAGAAACTTCATAAGAAATTGTAAAATTCTGTATTCAAAATTAAAGCATGCTATAAACAATTGTCTAAGAGACTAAATACTTACTGTGCATTACATGTCATAATTTATATTATATTTAAATTTATCAGCTTATTTTCTAAATTAAAGCATGCTATAAACAATTGTCTAAGAGACTAAATACTTACTGTGCATTACATGTCATAATATATCTTATATTTAAATTTATCAGCTTATTTTCTAATAAAAATTTAGTAAAATGATAATGGCACATTTTTATAGTATGGTTTTGTCAGTTCTAACTATGAGAAAGATGCATGGACAAAAGCATAGAGGAGACTATAGACCCTGAAAAGTGAAAGTGTTACTCAGTTGTGTCCAACTCTTTGCGACCCAATGGACTATAGTCTGTCCGGCTCCTCTATCCATGGAATTCTCTAGGCAAGAATACTGGAGTGTGTAGCCATTCTCTTCTCCAGGGGATCTTTCTGACCCAGGGGTCAAACCTGGTCTCCTGCATTGCAGGCAGATTCTTTACCATCTCAGCTAACAGGGAAGCCCCATAGATGAGGGATAAATGCAAATAGAATTCCAAAAGATTCCTGAAGTAGAGAATCTCAGAAAAGAGAAAGAAAGAAAGAAAGAAAAAAACTACAGGGGATGATGTCTTGTACCTACCTTTTGGAGAAAGAAAATAGTCTATAGGTTTCTGGATAAAAACACTAATATTTGGAGTCTCTATTGAAATTTTTTCTGAAAAAATTCATTGAAGCATTCTTTAAAGAATTCTGAGCTCCAAAATAAATAATTTTAAGATGATACATGTTCCATTTAATACTTATATCTATGTATACATA
Source organism: Okapia johnstoni (assembly GCA_024291935.2). Taxonomy (NCBI): domain Eukaryota; kingdom Metazoa; phylum Chordata; class Mammalia; order Artiodactyla; family Giraffidae; genus Okapia; species Okapia johnstoni. The sequence continues at coordinate 35,925,026 of CM044311.1, read as the reverse complement.
AATACATGCATAGCAATTAGCACTTTAGAAATTAAAGAATACTGTATTTCTAGCAAATTGTCATCAAAAGATATAAATATAATAAAATCACAATGATAATAAATCATTTTTTTTTACTTTTCTTTTTTTTTTAAACTTTTTTTTTAATAAATTTATTTATTTTAGTTGGGGGCTAATTACTTTACAATACTGTAGTGGTTAACCATTTTATTAGAAATTAGTAGGAAACTCATTCCTTTATTCTAAGTGTATATAAATATTATAGGTGGTAATTGATTAAATTGGGATCCAGCCCCCTTCCCTCAGAAAAGGCAAGAATTTTTACTTTAAAAAATTTCTGTTTATTCAAAGTATATTTAGAAATTAGCTGAGTGTCTGTCTCATAAGAAATGCTCAATAAATATTTGTGGAGTAGATGAATGAACCTAGAAGACTTGGAGCAGTGAAAGCCTTGTGGCATTGGGAAGAAAACAAAGGAATGAACAAAATAAAATTACTTTTATCATCTAATTTTCACGATGCATACATGCTTCAGAAGTGTTTGACTCTTTGCAACCCTGTGAACTGCAGCCTGCCAGGCTCCCTTGTCCACGGGATTCTCCAGACAAAAATACTGGAGTGGGCTGTCATTTCCTCCTCCGGGGGATCTTCCTGACCCAGGGATTGATCCCATGTCTTTTATGTCTCCTCCATTGTCAGGCCGGTTCTTTATCACTAGGATCACCTGGGATTTTCACAAGGGTCAATTCCAAACAGAAATAAAATATATGCAAAAAAATATTGATAGATATGAGGAAGACCATGGATTTTCATGACTTCAAGCTATTCTCAGTATCCAAGTCCTGATGACAACAGGCGATTCTTTTGACCAAAGAGGTGGGACTGGACACAATGCATGAAAGCACAAAATGAAAGAAATAGGGAGGTTTCCACTTTGCATTATTTACAGATATTCAAGACAATATGTATTCTCTATCAATATTGCTACTTCTTCACCTGCTGGAATTCACTTGCTATTAATCCCTATATTTACTCCTAAAAATACAACACATTTTTTTCATAAGCAACCAACTGTGGCATTTCTGTTACTTTAATAATAGCTAAGGTTAGGTATGTGTTCATCACAGTCACAAACACAATTTCCCTCAACTGCTTTATTTATACTTTCTGTTTATTCATATTTGTACTGTTAAATATTCATATACATATGTGTATGAATACACATACACACACAAATACACACACACACACACACACACACACACACACAGTCTTCCCTGGTGGCCCACAGGAGACTCAGGTTCGATTCATGGGTCAGGAAGATCTCCTGGAGAAGGGAATGGCATCCCACTCCAGTATTCTTGCCTGGAAAAATTCCATGGACTAGGGATCCTGGAGGGTGGGCTACAATCTGTGGGGTCACAAAAGGTTGGACACGACTGAATGACTAACACTTTCATTTTCACTTTCATATACATGTATATGTATCCACACACATATGTTTGTGTTTACACATATGTGTATCTCATATATGTGCATATGGGTACACATATGTGTGAATACATGCACACATGTGTGTATCTAAAAAAATCACAACTACTCAGAAAAGCTTCCACAACACTTCCATAGAATCCACATTTGCCATTTCATAAACAACAAACCAGAGAAAGCCCTGCCTGTTTTCAGCAGTTAAAAAGAAATCCCCTCTGATTTGCTCAAAACAGTAGCTTTAGAGAACAAAAACCTTTGGTAAGCTTTCAACACCATTACAAAATTAATAAGATTTCTTAGAGTTCTATGACCATTTTATTCTCTTAACATTTTGACTCAACTATGGAGTGTAAATTGTATGAGAGCCAGCAAAATAAATATCATCTGAGGCAAAAATCTTTCACTGGTGCCAAGCTGAAAGTCAGTTTTTTGGGGAGATTGAATCTGTCATAATACTGAATTGCTTTCTTATCAACAAGCCATTCCTTTTTAATAGGAGTAGAATCTTAAAAGGCATGGAAACAAATTAAAAGAGATTTGTCAGTACTCCCTTCAAGATGTTATTGCACAGTCTTCATTTGGGGACAATTTCAAAAGAGAAAGCAAACAGAATGTTGCATCTGAAAGAAGTAATTAAATCCTCAATTTGCCTACAATCATTTATTTGTAATGGTAGCAATTCCAAATTTGATTAATAGCATGATATCCTTCTGCTAATTAAACATTCTGCCAAATTTCCTAAAATTAAGATGTTTACAAAAAGCCACACAGATTTCCAATATGCTTTAAGAAGAATTTTTCAAGACTGATGTTCTAATAAAGGGTTTCATAACTCTCATATCACTATGTACTTCTAGAGAATAGCAAGACAACTGACGCTGAGGCTGATGTACATGTCTATTACTTCATGTGACTTTTCCCTCTGAGTGCTACATCATGCAGCCCAGATATCAGAAGTAGTTCTGATAATATCATTGGGTTTAAAAATGTTGGTGGTATTAGCAGGATAGAAATATGTACAAAAATCTTGCCATGTGTAGAAACATGGTTGGATCTAGAGATTGTCTTACTAAGTAAAGTGAGTCAGATACAGAAAGACAAATACCATATGATGTCACTGATATGTAAAATCTAAAGATAAGGTACAGACAAATTTATTTACAAAACAGAAGTAGTGTCATAGATATAAACAATAAACTTCTGGATACTAGGAGATAAGGGGTGGAGAGATAAATTGGGAGATTGAGATTGACATATACACACTACTATATGTAACACAGATAACTAATAAGGACCTGCTGTATAGCACAGGGAACTCTACTCAATACTCTGTAATGGCCTATATGGGAAGAGAATTAAAAAAAAAAGATAGTGGAAATACATGCATGTATAACTGACTCATTTTATGGTACACCTAAAAACAACACAGCATTGTAAATCAACTATACTCCAATAAAAACTATAACAAAATCTTACATTACATTTGGCCCAATTAATGCTCACTTTCTTAAGCTTTGTAATGATTTTTAAATCATATAGTTTCATAAAATTTTCAATATCATTAAGAAAGGTAATTTTGAAAAAGACAGACATCTGACCTGAATCTATCTTTGCAGAGCAGTATTGAATGATGGAGAAAAAGCAGGAATATGAAGGCTCAGAAAACAAAAACAGAATAAAAGAGTCAAAGTATTGAATGAAGAAAGCAGGAGATAGAGGACAAAAAAAAGAGTAGAAAGGAAAAGAAAAAATCAAGGACACATAATGTAAAGGCATATTGTTCCCAGAACTGACCCATGTTCCTTTTGAAAATATAAGAACTGTATGTTGCCTAAACCTGACCTATATCACATGATTGTTCCTTCTATTTATAGATACTATAGGATTTATCAATACCACAAAGAGTCTCATTCAGTCTTCATGGATTCAGCCTAGAAATATTTATCTCAGCAGGTATACTAATGAGTTATCAGCCACCTAGTAAAATTGTTTAAAAACAATTAACTGAAGAAAGAAAGCATTGACATCAAAATTTGCTTGTAAAAATACTTTCAAAATAGTTAGTATAAGCATAGGAATAAAAAATTCTATAGATATAGGTTTATTATATGTTAACAATTCTACTTTTTCTATTTTATGATTAAAAGGTAGACATTTAAATAGGTCATCTAATGGACAGCTTTAAAGAGAAGTGTCTGCATAAGTAAAAATCTAATTATGGAGGGGCTGAAATACATGAATTAAAATAAAATTATAGAAAATAAAATTTCTTAATATCTAATGTGAAGATTGATACCTGATGACAAATACAATTAATTTTCAATTTATGCTCCTAAATAACAATGGTTAATGTCAAACAAGGAAAGAAATGAGCTTGCCTTGGGTTTAGAATACTCCCCATGTCCTATACTCTATTTCTGCTCAGTTAACTCTTGGTTATCTGTACTAATGAAGGAATGAATTTCTGCAGAAAATATAATTGGTATATATCCTGGTATGTATTTTTCACATCAAAATCTTGAAATTAGCAATGATATATTATTAAGCCTATTCATAATAGTTATCTATTGTAGCATCAAAAAGCCATAAAACTTAGAGACCTAAAACAACAAATATATTTTCACAATTTCTATGGGTCAGGAAAATGGCTTATCTCAGTCTACAGTCATAATGTTGCAATAAATGTATCCTCTTGGGCTGTGGTCTCATCTAAAGAACCAGCTGAGTGAGGAACTGCTCCAAAGAGCAGATGACAACATGGAGCCATCTTCCACCAGAATGAGAAAGTAAGATAGCAAGTGATGAACAAGATGGAAGACCCATTCTCTTTGTAACCTAATCTTGAGAAAGGCATGTTATCATTTTTGCCATATTGTTTTCATTAGAAAGTGAAATTGTTAATCACTCAGTTGTATCTGACGCTTTGCGACCCCATGAACTATAGCCCACCAGGCTCCTCTGTCCATGGAATATTCCAGGGAAGAATACTGGAGTTGGTAGCCATTTCCTTCTCCAGGAGAACTTCTCGACCCAGGGATCAAACTCTGGTCTCCTGAACTGACTGCAGATTCTTTACTGTCTGAGCCACCAGCTAAGCCCTGCCATATTGTTTTCATTAGAAGTGAGTTTCTAAGTCCAGATCACACTTAAAGGAAGAGACTGAATTAGGATGTTAATACTACTATCAGGAGCATCTTAGAGGGTACGTCCCATATCATTTAATCCTTATACTCTCTTCAAGTTTTGTCAAGGATATAAATAATGTCATTTATAGCAAAAAGTTCCCATTTAGTATTATCCATTGCAGTTAAATGTCTTGTTTCCTTAGTCTCTTTCAGTATGGAATATTTCTTTAGTCTTGCCTTGATTTTCATGAGTCTGACACTTTTGAAGGCTATAGATAATTTATTTTGTAGAAGGTGATTCTACTTGGGTTTGTCTAATATATCCTTAAGATTTACATTATGCAAGTTAGGAAGAAATATCAACCAGTGATGGCACATTTTTTTGCTGTTTCCATCAAGTGATACATAATATCAATTTGTCTCCTTACTGATGATGTTCTCTTGGATCACTGATGGTTTTACTTGCCAGGGTTCTCCACTATAAAGTTACTTTTTTACCTCTTTGTAATTAATACAATTTTTACAGAGTGATGTTTTTAATATATACATATAGATTACCATTCCTATACCATTGCTTATCAAACAGTCTTATTTATTGCCTTCCTTACATTTGTATGGACTCATGATTTTCTGTTTTATTCAATACAAAATAAAATCTGTTATAAATATTATTTTGATATTCAAGTTATTCCCAATTGGCCAGAGGGAACCAAAAAAACTAGGTTTTGTGTTATTTAAACATAATTCCTTAATTCTTTAAACACTTTCATATTTAGGGGTATTACAATAGGTTGCTGCTGCTGCTGCTAAGTCGCTTCAGTCGTGTCCAACTCTGCGCGATCCCATAGGCGGCAGCCCACCAAGGCTCTGCCGTCCCTAGGATTCTCCAGGCAATAACACTGGAGTGGGTTGCCATTTCCTTCTCCAATGCATGAAAATGAAAAGTGAAAGTGAAGTCGCTCAGTCGTGTCCAACTATTAGCGACCCCATGGACTACAGCCTACCAGGCTCCTCCGTCCATGGGATTTTCCAGGCAAGAGTACTGGAGTGGGTTGCCATTGCCTTCTCCATGACAATAGGTTAGAGGCTCATTTTCTTGTCATTTCCCTGGCTCAGCCTCCAAATTAGTCATTTTTATAAAGCCCTAGCTTCTTTTCCAACGAAATATTTTTACTCATTGCTATTGAGATTATTCCCAAACTTTCTGAATAAACAGATTCATATTTTATATATGTGTGTATCCATATATTCACCCATATGCACAAATATACACATATATGTATATCTTTATGTGTTCAAAAATATATAGAAATATATCCAATAAATATATGTATCTAACAAATATATACTATCACAATTAATATATATTTTTATACCTTTCTTTATGTACTAGTTCTTCCTTCAAAAGTAAGAAATCTGGCTTACATTATACTTGTTATACTCAATTACTTGATTAATTCTCTCATATATAACAAATGTCCTGTTTTCACTGTCACCGCTTCCCCACGTAGTTACTCTTCTTCCTCTGCTTGGGCTCTGACTTCTTGTGCAGACCACGCACCACTTAGACACCCTCCTGACCTTGCTTGGACCCTGTCATTCACACCATTAAATCTCTGTGGGAAAGTCTTCCTCACCCTTCTCAGTCTCTGGCACTGCATATCAGCTTTGCTAATGTATGAATGACTTTCTCATCTCATTTGAGCTCCAAGTCACCATACCAATCTGATCACACCCTCTAAACACACCCACCCTATTACAACCCAAGATCAAACAATTCTAGGATGCATTTCTTCTTTTGATCAAGTTACAACAACTTACAGAGTCACTGACTCCATATAGATACCCCTATGCTCCCTTCTTGAACTCCAGTATCACAAAACAGTCATCCATTTCCCAACACACAAACCTTCCTTGTGGTGCTTTGATGTGACACCTCAAACCAGGCCACCATCTTCACTCTTTTTTCTCATAGACTGCCCATTCTTCAGTGTGGACACCCACCCCACCCTCTTCAAGGCCTTACCACCTGCTCTAGGTCACTGTGGTTTCTGTCCCCATGTCCCTGGACTGTGGACATCTATCTTACTTTGCTTCTACTAATACCTTTAGGACTGAATTGTTCAAGACAGGAAGGAACAAAAAGATAACAGAAAAGAAAGGAAGGCAAGAGGAAAAGAAAAAAAATATTGAAAAGTTTTTTTATTTAATATTTTATGAAAACAGAGAAATCTGGAACCCAGTGATTTCACTCAGGGAAGAGGATCCCCATGATGCATGCATTTGTATGAATAGTTCAAAGTGTTCATTATTGTAAAGTAATTAATTGCTAAGTTTAAAGTATTGTTTGTAAAGGAATGCAAATTAAAGTAAAATCATATATCCATCTGGCATTTCAGAAGGACCTATTAAGAGCAGTTCCCATTAATGTTCACTCAGTGATAAATCATTCCCAAGAGCTATGCTGGTGATGACAACAGGCTTTGTAAATCGATACAACATATAACTTCAAATTTTTTTTTCAAATGCCCCAAGAAGACATACATCGTTTTACTGACATCACACATCAAGGAATTGGTTCTGAGGAAATTATTCAACAACTGAACAATTTATACATTGCATTGATAGCTAATTGTTCGAGAATATGAGATCACCAAAAAAATTATGTTATATATGTATAACATAATGCTAGGAACTTATTAAAATTATCATGTAAATCTACATTAAATCATAGAGATAGTTTACAATTTTGTTACAAAGACATAAGTAAGAAAATAATATGTATATTGTATTATATATTTTTTAATGGCCATATACCTAAACAGATTCTGTGAGATTATTCATCAATCTGTGTGTGTTTAACCCCAAGATGTTTCTACTTACCTTGCCTCCTATTTTAAATAGGTTAACTTATCTAATCTCTTTCCTTTTGGTACTTGATTTAAGTTGTGTCAATTAACCACAAGATTCAAGATTTAATTTGGGTTGGAGAGGCTTTTTGTTCCATGATGTCAAAAATATAATATCCATTAATGTTCTTGGAGGTTACTACTACATCATACTAATTTCTCACATGACCCACAAGAACTCCACCTTTACTTAATTCCATACTTGATAATTGAAAGCATATCAGTCTTAGGAGCTCTATATCACCACACATGGATAGAAATAAATTAAGTTTAAAAAGGGAGTGGGTGGGGGAAAATGATGGGAAAGATGGTTTGAAAATTAACAGTAAAGTTTGGAAATAAAACTTAACATTTATTCTTATTAATATGTTGTTTTAGATAACAAAACAATGGTTGAACCCTGAAGAATAAATGGTTAATTAATGTGGGTTGTATTTTGCATTTTTAATTTCTCATGACATTTGAATTTTTGTCACATTATATCCTAATAATTTTTATGGTGTGTTCCAGTGCAGTAAAAAAGAACAACATAATTATAGAATGTTTTGGCATAGTTGTGTATTTATAAGTCCAACTGATATTTTGATAGATTTGAAGAGTTTACAAAAGACTAGTGCCAAACATTTTTTTGGTGAGGGGAGGGGTATTATTGTGATGGCAATTGTGACATCTCAAGGAAGAAAATATGAGAGTCTCCTATGTTATCTAAGCCCTGCTCATGATACTGCAGAAGCACCTGTTAAGAGTGGTTTCCATGAAGCATTCATAAGAGCTATACTGGATCAAAAGGTGGCAATTATCCTGGTTGGGCTAAAGGCAGCTTAGTCACAAAAGTCCAAGTAATACTCCAAAGAAAAAGGGAAGTGGTATCAAACTTTGGGACTATGCAATATATGAGATGTTGAGGAGTGAGAGAATGAGGTCGGTCAAAGCCTGAGAATAATGATTAAGTTATGAGGCATACTTGATATTAATCTTGGAGGCTATGAGTACCCAACAAAGTTCCAAGTAGGTGGCACTTGAGTCACCACCTTTCTTTGTTATTTATATTAGTACTTAATATTCTTCTTTAGTTAAATTTTTCTTCACAATTATTTTATGATAAATATATTTTGATGAAAATTAATTTTAGAAATCCAATAATCTACGTTTCTAGAGTTAGAAATCTAGAAATCCATATAATCATCTAGAAATCTATTAAGTCACATTTTTTAAATTGTAAAATCATTACATAGGATTATAAATGTTTTAGACTATATATTTGTGAATGCACACCTATATTACATAGGGTTATAAATGTTTTAGACTATATATTTGTGAATGCACACCAACTGAGGAATGATTCAGAAATCTTGCTGTACATCTAAACTCCCTGTTTAGTAAGCTGCTCAGTTTAGCCAGGTTTAGTAGATTGCTTGATTGGATTGTGCCATTTAGATTCTTAACTTTTAGAAGGTGGAGGGTTTGGGGAAAGTATAATGTCTATGGAAAAAAGCTACCCTATTTTCTTACTTCCCTAAAGAAATTAGAAATGCCACTTCTAAATTGTAGATGGCACTTCCTTGGAGTAGGAAATGGCAACTCATTCCAGTATTCTTGCCTGGAAAAGTCCATGAACAGAGGAGTCTGGCGGACCATTGTCCATTAGGTTGCAAATAGTAGGATACCATGAGCAACTGAGCATGCTCCCACACCCAAGGAAGGAGAACTTTAAGAAAAAAATCTGGAATTTGTGATTGTCTTTCGAAAGCTAGGATCAACACCTTACTCCATTTGAATGTATGTTTATGCACAGCATAGGCTAATCTGTGCAGGAAAAGGACAGTGTAGACAAAAAAACTGTGCTTTAATGAGGCAGGGAGAGGGAGGATATCAATTCTGATTCTCTTGTCTTGAAAAGGTAAGGAACGTGTATTCTACTATTGCTGGCTGTGCCCTGAACTAGAAACCTGGAAGATGGTTGAGATCAGGGAGTTATGCAATCAGTGGGGATTGAGCCTATCTGAGTAATGCGGTGTGATGTCACCATGTGGAAAACAGTCAGATAATGAAGTCATATCTCTGAAAGAACCACCGAATCCTAGGCACATGTTCACCAGCAAGACCTGTTAGGACCTCTCTACACCACACACAGCCATTGACTGAGCCATAAACTATGAAACCACTGGGACGAAGGCCTAGAGTCAGCAGCTGTGCCTTCACAGCTTGCAATTACTCACAAAGTAAGCAACATTTATTACTGACATGAAAGAGTGCTTGTATAAGAAATCTTCTTTTCTTTTTCCCCTCTTCTCACCAGTAGACAGGAGAAAATCCTAGGGAAATGGAAGGAATTGAAAGAGAATAAACAAATGCATACCCTCAGTCAAGAGCTATGGGTCTCACCTATGCTGGAGTAGGAGGGATTAGTTAAAAGATCAATATTAGATTGAAATCTAACTGACTGCACTGAATTCCAGACTTAAGTTACCTTTCAAAAAGGGAATCAAACTGAAATTTTATCCAGGGCATTCATTTTCTACCAGTAAAGAGAAGTTTACATTGGATAGCTATGATATGAGAAAAAGCAACACATTTCTATATGGATGCCTCCAATGAGTTGAAAGACCTCTGTGAAATCAATTACAAGAATTTACTGAGAGGTGATTCATTAGTACTAACTGCTTCATTTATCCCAACTGCAACCCCTTGTATTTATCAGTTTCACAACTGGTATAAACAGTAGGACATGACTGGGCGACTGAACAACAACGTAAATGGCATTATCATGTATTGGGTAACAGTCTTAAGATATATGGTTAAACTCTTTTTGATAAAAATGAACTGACTTAAAGGAAAATAAGTTATTACAAAGAAAATACAGTTTAAAAGCCTTTACCTACTTATGGAATGGAAACACAATTGCTCAGTAAGAGGACTTGAGGGTTATCATTTAGTCCTCTTGTGGCAGGCAAGTCCTTCTGCTCTTGAAAGACCGTGATTCAAATTCTTACACTTCTCTCACATCAGTCACAAGAGATACAATAGAAATGACTCCTTGCTCTAAAGGCCCAAGCAAGGAGGTAACATTTTTGAATGGCTTCTTTCAATGAATAAAGCTGTAAGGGAAGTGGGGAGGAGGAGGAAGGAGCTTTATAGGGGAGACATGCAATACACACTGCTCTATTAGGAGACCGGAAGGCAAGAATATCCACCCTACAGAAACCTGAAAGATCCTCACAAGGGCAAATCCCTGTTGAGCAGGCTTACTTCTTTCAGAAGGGACATGATGAAGAACTCATTAAGTATGTGAGAATAAAACAAGTGTTCCAAGTGTTAAATGCAAACAGCATGAGGGAAACAATTGAACATTTTAAAGTAATTTTAGGCATTTTAAAAAACACTCTGATAATGACCCATTCAATGTATGCCATTCTAATAAATTTTTAAAGATTTTTTTAAGATTATGTGTACTTCTTATTGCTTAAAAAAATTTCCAAGCTTTGTTGAGGTATGATTGACAATAAAAATTGAATATATTTAGGAAAGAGAAGAAATAAATTAAACTACAGTATAAACACGGCTGTCAGAGAGCTGTGACTGTGAAAATGAAGCCAATGGCTTAATGCATTTATTTTAGGGTTTGGAAATACTTAAGTATTAAGGAACTGTGTCCTGCCACTTTGTATTATATTTTTATATTCTAGATTTCTCTAAAGCATAATTAAGTGCATAACAATTTAATATGTCATCACCAGTATTGTTTATATTTGAGTTACATAATCAGATTAGCAAATTCATCATCTGCTAATTAAGAATGTATGCATCTTTAACTTTCCTAAAATGTAAAACTGTCAGTCTTTCCATTGTTAATAATAGTAAAGATAATAATAAGAAGAAGAACAAAACTTGGATGAATTTCTATATGAAGTGACAGTTTCCAAAAATGAAAGGATAAAGCGCTGGACAGCACAAAAATTTTAAATAAAAAATGAAGAGTGGGAAGTGATAGAAAATAACATTTGGGAGAAAAAATTTTAAGGTTGAACTGCTTCTGCGAATCCATTCAGGTTCCTAAGGAAATTGTTTTCAAGGTAACCTTTGGGAAGTAGTGCCCTAGTAATTTCTTCAGTGTCCTCTGTGACTACACTCTCCATGTAACTGAAGAAAATTTCACCTACTCGAGATGGTTTGGGTCAATTAAATGTTATAAGTTATTTTCTTATTTTCCAAAATGCCTCAATCCTTCTAACACCCCAATCTTTGATTCCTCTTCTCTCACCAATTCTAGCTGATGAATTTCTCTCTTTTTTTTTTTTTTCATTTCAGAGATCCTTAGGATTGAATGTGCAATATATTCCCAATGCTGTTGCTAGAATTTAGTAAAGAGGAACTATTACCTTCCTACTCCCTGATATGATTGCTCTCCATATGAAGTCTCAAATTGTATTAGATTTTGTTGCTGTATAACATTATTTTGTAATACCTCCTGTGCCTTCTGTGTTCACACATACCTTACTTCAAATGTAGGATTTTCAGGGGCACTAGTTTTCAGTTAATTCATTTTATGTGTGTGTGCATATGTTGTTCACTTTCATACTGTTAAAGCTTAGAGTGACTTTATTATGTGTTATATATAAATGTTTCGAAGAAATAGAAGTCTTCTCGTGTCCTCAGGCATTCTTTCTAAAGCAAAAACGGCAATTAATAGACTGTCCACATCTCATTACGGGAGACAATCATATTAAGTGTATGATAGTTTATCTTACTTGTTCTTTTATACATAGAAGTTCCATCTCTTTTGCTTAAACTTATACGTTGGCTAAAATATACACTCTGATAAAAGAATTATATTCAATCCTGCTATTTCCTCAAATCACCCCCAATATTTGTTTCTATCTTTTACGGTAGAAAGTGAAGAAGAACTAAAGAGCCTCCTGATGAAAGTGAAAGAGGAGAGTGAAAAAGTTGACTTAAAGCTCAACATTCAGAAAACTAAGATCATGGCATCTGGTCCCATGACTTCATGGCAAATAGGTGGGGAAACAGTGGCTGACTTTATTTTTCTGGGCTCCAAAATCCCTGCGTATGGTGATTGCAGCCATGAAACTAAAAGACACTTACTCCTTGGAAGAAAAGTTATGAGCCACTTAGACAGCATATTAAAAAGCAGAGACATTACTTTGTCAACAAAGGTCCATCTAGTCAAGGCTATGGTTTTTCCAGTAGTCATGTATGAATGTGAGAGTTGGACTATAAAGAAAGCTGAGAGCAGAACTGATGCTTTTGAACTGTGGTGTTGGAGAAGACTCTTGAGAGTCCCTTGGACCCCAAGGAGATCCAACCAGTCCACCCTAAAGGAGATCAGTCCTGGGTGTTCATTGGAAGGATGATGTTGAAGCTGAAACTCCAATACTTTGGCCACCTGATGCAAAGAGCTGACTCATTTGAAAAGACCCTGATGCTGGGAAAGATTGAGGGCAGGAGGAGAAGGGGACGACAGAGGATGAGATGGCTGGATGGCATCACCCACTTGATGGACATGGGTTTGGATAGACTCTGGGAGTTGGTGATGGACAGGGAGGCCTGGCGTGCTGAGGTTCATGGAGTCGCAAAAAGTCAGACATGACTAAACGACTGAACTGAACTGAACTTAGTAATAAAAACTCTTAAAGTAATGTTTGTTAATTTATATTATCCATAAATGTATCTATCCAAAGACTTATGTTCTACTATCATGCAGATACGAGAACAATACTGAGACTACAAAGACAATAAGACAAAATCTCTGCCCTAAGTGAAATTACATTAAGAAAGACTCAGGGATTGTACAGGGTAACTCTTTGAGATACTGTCTTTTCCCCCAGCTCTTGTAAGAAATCTCTTTGGTAGTTTTAAAAATGCATATCAAATTAGCACAATCAGCAGTTTAAAAAATACCCATTTATTGTCTCACAATTTCTGTAGGTCAGATGTCTGTATGCTGTGGAACTAGGTCTTCTGGTCAGACTTCAACAAAAGTGAAATCAATGTCAAACAAGCCATGTTCTCATCTAGAGTTCAGGGTCCTTTCTAAGCTTACCGACTGTTTTTAAATTTTATTTCCTTGAAATTTAAGGATGAAAGTCCCTGTTTTATTGTTAGTTATCAGCTTGCCATGTGGTGCTAGTGGTAAAGAATCTGCCTGCCAAAGCAGAAGACATAAGAGATGCAGGTTCAGTCCCTGGGTTGGGAAGATCCCCTAGAAGAGGGGATGGCAACCCACTCAAGTATTCTTGCCTGGAGAACCCCATGAATAGAGGAGCCTGCTGGGCTATGGTCCATAGGGCGGCTAAGAGTTGGATGCAACTGAAGCAACTTAGCCTAGCCTAGCCTATCAGCTGAGAATCACTCTGAGATCCTTCAGAATGCCCACAGTAGCCCACGACACAGCCCTCTCCATAATGTAGCAATCTGCTCATTTAAGATCTGCAGAAGAGCATTTGATGCCTCTTTAAATCTCTCTGATTTCCCATGTCTCTGAATTATAGATCTTCTTTTAGAATGTTTTTCACCTGATTATGTCAGGCTCACTGATACTTAATTGGAGAGAATTATATAACTGTCCACACCAAGGAGAAGGAATCATGGGGTCATCTAAGAATTCTGTTTTCAACATGTCCATCCTAACAAGATTGCTAATGTGTTTTTGTTTTTGTTTTTGTTTTTCTTTCCCCACAAAATTTGTTAACAAACTTTACTTTTGAGGAACAAAGGAAAACTCAGAAAGTATCTAAAATTTAACCCATACCCAGATTAATAAAGCAGATGGGATTCAAGAAGGCAAACATGCTGAAGTTTAGAAGTGACAGAATGATGTCAATTTGAAGGAAAAAAATTAAGTAATTTTCTTGAGGCAGGGTGGCTATGTGATTCAGTAATTGCTAGGAAGTGACCTGTATGAGATACAAGGCAACCAAGGTTGAATGAATTACTAAAGGAAACTGAATTTTAGGCTTCAAGCTTCTGGCTTCAGCTAAGACATCCCTGTGCAAGCTTGAGAGAGAGCAGTGGAACCTCTCTGAATGCAAATAGAGAGGGATTTGTCTTCAATGTGTTTGATCTCATGGGAATCTTTCCTAGCTTTAAGGAGGAGGAAGTTCTTTAAACAAGGAAGCTCTTTAACAAGCCTAGAGTTGTAGTTCCCTCTGGATAGGAAGCTGAAGCACTGGAACAATTGATATGGCTTAAAGACCAAATTTAGAGATACAAAGAAATTAAACACTTCTTACTGCTGCATATTATAAAAATTCATCCCCACTGTATATGTGAAACAAAACATTTAACAAAAAGAAAAAAGAAAAAACATAACTCAGTGTATAATGGCTGTAACACAAACAGCCACATAAAAACTTGGGAATGCAAAAAGCTCTAAGAGTGACTCTAGAACTTATCCTCCCAAAGGAAATAATAAATCTCAACTTTAAAATGAAGAGAAAGTAAGGGATAGATAGAAGGAATCAAGATGAAAATGGAGGTAATGTAGTAGGGAAAGAAGATCTTAGCATCTAATTATTTTACACTTATAGATATAGACATAGAGTTTCAAAAAGTTGGGAGTAAGAGGACTATGTGGCCAAATGGTGAAGCTAGAATGGCCATCCCATGATTGAGAAGTTTTTAGAAAGAGACTTGTCTAAAAACAACAACTTATATAAACAGAGGTTCAATTTAAACACTCCTTTTTTATAAAGATTTTGAAAGATTTAAAGTGTTGAATGTTTTTAAGTATTTTGAATTAATACGTACCAGTGGGAGATATTGTCTTATCAATAAACATGTTAATTGGGCTTAGATGACAGTTGAGAGAGAAAGATATGTAATAGGGGTCACAAACTCAAATGCCCACAGGACCATGCTGTTAATGCAAATTGCAGAAACATTTAAGTTCAAATATAATGCAAAAGAGGCTAGAAGAGGCTCTGTAAACTGGGGACCACATGACCTTTCTAGAGGAGCAGCTTCTAGTGAGTCCTCAACAATCATTGGCATGTGGGAAGGCAGAGATAACAGGCTCAAAGTTGCTAATTGCTTCTAAGAAAAGCTGTAAATCTAGATTTAAGAACTAGTATTTGCTGCCAATTTGTGTTTCCACAGTGCAAGCACCAGGCAAAACATCTAAAAGATGTATGAAGTGTGGAGCCAATGGTTTATGACCTCTTTTAGAAAGCATTGAAATATGATATAATTTCTTGGACAGCAAGGAAACAAGACCTGTCAACCCTAAAGGAAATAAACCCTGAATATTCATCAGAAGGACTGATGCTGAAGCTGAAGCTCCAATACTTTGGGCACCTGATGCGAAGAGCCGACGCATTGGAAAAGATCCTGATTCTGGGAAAGACTGAGGGCAAGGGGACAAGATGGTGACAGAGGGTGAGACAGTTGGATGGCATCACCAAATCAATGGATATGAGTTTGAACAAACTCCGGAAGAGAGTGAAGGACAGGGAAGCCTGGCATGCTTCAGACAAAATTTAGCGACTGAACAACAACAACAGTGATATAATTTGCATGAGTTGGGGGGATTTATAAAAGAGCTTGGGGTAGTGTAGGCAAAGGGCAAGTAGTCTGAGAGAAACGAGAGAGAGATTGATAAGGAGAAAGGAGAATGCCAGAAATAAACTTCATATACTCCTTTGCCCATCTACCAAGAAAAAATTAAAGGTTTATCACAATCTTTGTTATGATCCAAGCTTTCTAGACCAAATTATCAATGGAACACATTGCAATTTTGTCAGACAAGTAACAGTAAAATCTATTTATTCTCATATCAAATCTAAACATGATGTCTGGTGGAGTGTTTCATAAGCACTATCTCTGTCCCTGAAATGAACAGAATTGGAATATCCGATACACCAAAAATGATTACATGTTTAACATTGTGTGTGTGTGTGTGTGTGTGCGTGCGCGTGCGTGTCCACATGCAAACATGTTTATCTATAATTCTCAATTCTCTTAGGAGAAACTTAAATATCTGCTTATGTAAACAGAATTAAAATAACTATATTACAGTCTTCCCCTACTTTGTTATGACTGCATATTCTATAAGACAAAGCGAATAACTTATGCTTCTAACTAGTCCATTTTGGCAGCCAGAGTAAAGTGAAATTTGTTTACTCTCTTCTGCCAAAATCACAGGGGCATTTGTCTGACAAAAAATAATTCACTAAACTTTAGGTATTATTTGTTTCATAGGATTGCAAATTAGAAGAAACATCAATATTAGCTCTGATTTACTGAAAATACAAAAAAGTGTAGAGCTAAATAAATAAGACCTAGTTCAAAAAGGGTGATATTTGGATGAGGAAATCATGTAGTTTTTCTTTCACAGAAAGTTATTATATTTTTTCAGCATAAGTAGAGTTTTTAGGAAGGTCAGAAAAAGATGACTTTGGAATTTCCAGACTGGATCCTTAAGAAGATAATGTTTGGAGAGTTCCTTTTCTGTCAAAGATTAGTCTCTGTCTCAGCTTAATCAGACATTTTGCCTTCTACAGCACATTTGTTGCCTCTGCTAAGCTCAGATGCTGTTGAAATCCTGCCTTGTTTATTTGCTTTCTTCTCTCACATTGAATCAGTTTTGCATCTCATTGGTAGGTAAGAAAGCCATTTATTTTTAACATATTTTGTTGTTGTTTTGTCACTAAGTTGTGTCAGACTTTTTGTGACCCCATGGACGGTATCTCACCAGACTCCTGTCGATGGGATTTCCCAGGCAAGAATATTGGACTGAGTTTCCATTTCCTTTTTTATTAACATAGTTATGTGGTATTAATTTGATAAATGATATACCTAGTAGAAAGAATAGTCTAATGCTGCTTAATTTCATTAGTATATCTTATGGTGGGGCAGGGCATTTATTTTTAAAATAGTGGCAGAAGTGACACATTGACATTAAAATCTTTTTAAAGAATCAAAATATTGCTAAGTAAGTAAATTGCTTTGATGGGGTTATCAGAATTTCTAAGATCAGTATTTTTCAAAAATAGGATTCAAACCACTGAAGAGGGATAAAAGGAGACAGGGAAAGGTTTCAAACAACTTAGAGAATGACTGCAAGAGGGGCTGAAGTTATGGAGAAACTCCAGAACTCATCTATCTGTCCAGTGGTTTTCCTGTCACCAACATATTACCTTTGGGATTCCCTGGTATGAAAACAGACTCAGGGCCCTGACCCACAATCCTATTGGGGATCTTGCAGATGATGAGAAAGTTAGTAGGTGACTTCAGTAAACTTCTGGCTTTGAGACTTTGACTGCTTACTCTTGACATTTTAGCAAGAAACTTGATAGGAATTGGAGCCCTAAGCATGACTGCATTAAGCAACTTTGCATCCATTTTTACATGGCTTCTTGGGTGGCTTAGATGGTAAAGAATCTGCCTGCAATGCAGGAGACCTGGGTTCAAGCTGAGGGTCAGAAAGATCCCCTGGAGAAGGGAATGCAACCCACTCCAATATCCTTGCCTGGAGAATTCCAAGGACAGAGGAGTTTGTTGGACTATAGTCCACAGAGTCACAAAGAGTTGGACACGATTGAATGACTAACACCTTCACTTTCACTTTTACATGGATAGAAGATCCAGGCTGTAGTCCTCAGTTTCACATGGTAAAATTAACTTTGGTGATCTATAATCTTGGGAAGAACATTTCAGTTCTCAATTATGCCACAGATAATGACCTCCTGGCCTCACTTTTCTGCCTCAAGTCTTGCCCTCCAGCCTCAAGCATTAGCTTTACCTTGCTGAGTTTCTATTTCTGATCCACTAGGATGTTTAACTTATTTTGGAGTGTGGTTTTATATTCTTTTTTCTTTTTAAAAATAAATCATTTATTATTGATACACGTTGAAAGGAAGGGGAAATTTTACAGCACATTTCAACACCATCTGGGCTAAAAGGTTAACATGTTTTTCTGATAGATAACTGCAAAAAAGTTCATTTCCTTTCTTTTTTATCTTGGAAGAATGGCTTTAAATTTGAAAGGATTGTATCAGGTATATGTGCCTTTATTTTGTTAACTACCTGTAAGAGTTTCAGGGCAAAATGATTTGCTAAACCTGGGCTCAATCTATAAATAAAATAAGCTGAACATAGTGTGTATCAATAATGCTAAAAATATTAAATTTATCTATAAAGTGTGTTTCCACAATATTAATAGTATTAAGAGTCAGTGGTAATTAAAAATTTAAGCATGCCCTGTGGCAAACACTGCAGGTTGCAACCTGCTCTACTTTAACAAAGGAATCTTAACATAGTTTTGGGTACCAATGTGCTCAGGTAGAAAACTGCACCTACGGGCATCCTTGCAGGTAGTGGTGGCCATGTGATATTATTCTAAACATCAAGATCTAAGCATAAATCTCCAGAGGAAGCCTTCTGTGAAAGCTATATTTTTCTCCTGATAAAAGGAAACAGTCTTCAACCATCTTTACCATTTACCCTTTTTCCTTTGTGTCTGATACAGAATCTTACACCTGTAGTGTAGCTACCATCTTATAACCATGGGGATGAAAGACTCAGGCTAAGGATAGTGAAGAAGAAAGATAAAAGGAGCCTGGGACTTTGAGCAGCTATTCCAGTCCTGTAATACCTACCTTCCAAGTACTTGTAACATGAAAAAGACAGACTTAATTACCCATTTTACCCCTGTTTGTCATTTTATGTCAGGTATTCATTATAGGCAGCTGAACTCTATCCTAATTTATCTGTGTTTTTATTTTGATCTGGTACACACAGGACCAAGCTATCATTCAATACCCTTCATTTATATATAGTTTATATATATTTATATATTTTATTTATATATATTTATATATAATTTTTATATATCATTAATTTTTCTATGATGTCAATGTTGATTTTATGCAAAATTACAGTAACTATTAAAATGGTAAGATGTATTTAACTTCTATAAATGTTCTTATTAAGAATATAGGAACAAGTAACAATAGGGCAAACAAATGATTTGTTAAAAGTGTATTCTCTGATAGCATGACATCAGAGAACAAGGTTGTATTAAATACAGAGTTGCACCTCTTTTCAAGGAAGGATTTGTTGTACAGTTGAGGAGAGCAGTAAGTACTCACTCTCCAGATGTGGGGCCCTCCTGGAACTGTCTCAGCTACAGAGATCTCAGAGCAACCCACATCTTGTGGCTGAGAGGAGTGCCACAAGGGTTGGGTTTGATGTCTTGGCTTGATGTAGGAATATCAAATCGGCTCTTAGTCAGATGGATCAAGATGGGGGGGGCTGCAGAACTGAAGCTCAACTACTTCCTCTGCCCAATAATATTTCTTTCTTCTTCCTTCCATCGGTTATGATCTCTAATAACAACCTTACATTTTAAACTGAATCTTAGTATCTGCTGCTAGAGAATGTGACTTGCAATATTTGCACTGGGAGTATATGATTCAAGAAAGCAAATGAGAAAATGAGGTTTTAGAGTTGGATGATTCACCACGTGGTTGGCAGTAAGGACCGTATGACTATTGATAGATGAAGCGCAGGCAGCCACTGGCAGAGGGTTGCAGTCCAGTTGTTAAAACTTTCACCAGTGATGAATTGTAAAGCTATTCTTGTGGAATAGAGTGCACTAGCCCACGTGATATTAGACATTAGAAATGTATTGAAGATATAGTAGCTAAAAGGATAAGGGATTGAAGAATATTGTGAGGCACCCCAGTTCTCTATTTAAACACAATGAAGAACAGAGGGTGGGTGACTGGCAACTGAAAGCCAGGAATAAAAGCCAGACTCCTCCTTACACACAAAGAAGCTTATCTCATCTAGTGAGGAGTCAAAGGATAAAGAATACCAACCATAAAACAGGAGAGAATTTTTTTTTTTAACTTGGGAACCTCTCTAAAGAGAAAATATTTAACATCATGGCAGAGACCCCAGGAAATGGTGTCAAATTCACTATTAAGGTGCCTCCTAGATGCATGGAAAAAATGATGCTAATTTCACTGAGTAAACTGAAACACCAAAATTGCCATGGCAAATGCTAAAGAATGGTATGAAAAACTTTGGGTAATGAGGCATGAACCTAATTATACTTCTTTTTTTCTTACATCCCTAGGGAGCTCTTCAATTCTAAAACACTCCAAGAACTTTATATGAGAGGCTATTATAGAATATAGCTTAAAGGAAGCATAGGGATGATAGAACACAGAAAGAGTAGAAATATTTAATGTCCAGAAGTCCAGGGGTTGGGATGTCAGAATTATTGTAACAACCTGCAAGGTCTAAGTGGCACCAAAAAAGTTCTGACCTACAGGGAATTATGGAGATGTCTAATGAAACATATTGTCCTTTATGGCAAAATAAACGGACAGTTGACAAGGGTAATACTATGCAGGAAAAAATCAAGGATGAGTGACTAGATAGCTGAGGCCATATACCCAGTACAAATCTATGATTTTTTGTTCAGTTTCCACAACTGAGCCATTTGACTACTGTGAAATCTATCAACTGAACATGTGGCTGGGTATTCAGGAGGAGAGATCATATTACAATATGGCAAGTGTACAAAATAATGGATCTTTCAGTAATGTCTTCAAAATTATGTATGGCCATTTACATAGACACTAAGTATACAGTGAGCAAGGAAAAATACCCAGATATTGTGAAGATTCATAGATACTCAAACTGAGTACCTTATCATGGTACCTTTGGAGTGTGAGTACATAGGGCTGGAACAATAAAGGGAGTCCTGACCAAAGTCTGATTGGCAGTGTATACTTTCATTTTGCAAAGACAACTTGTGATTATTTTCCTGATCCCCAAATATATAATTGGCATAATCTCTATACTGGATTCATAGTCTTAGGGTATAGGCTGTTGTAATGAGTAAATCAAGAAGTCTTTGAGATTATACACATCCAGGCAAGATAGTAAATAAAAACCAATATCTTAAACTGGCTAAAGTCTTTGGCAAAAACTGGTGGTACTGTTAAGGATCCAAAGTATTCAGGTGGTGTAATCTGTCCAGTCTTCATTTATTTCACCAGTGTGATCCCTGAAAAAGCAAGACGGCTGCTGGAGAATGATTATAGACTATTTCAAGTTCAACAATATTGTATCCCTGACTATAGCCAACATGCTATAGGTGGTATTTTTGCTAGAGCATATTAAGAATCCTCAGATACATCATATTAGCCATTGATTTGAAAACTGAACTCTTCCATCCTTATAAGAAAGGAGACTTAGATACTGTAGCATTCATGTGAAGCAGACAGCAGTACACATTTTCATTTTCCTCCCAAGGCCACGTTAATTTTCTTCCCTGACCTCTGTCATAATACAGTACAAAGTGACCCTGACAGTCTGAATATCTTACAGAATATCAGATTGATCTTATATTGATGACAGTGTATTGACTGGGTAGGCCAAGCAATAATTGGACAGACTGGAAATCTTGAAGAGACCAGGAGATTAATCTTTTGAATACCCTAAACATCTGTTATATGCATAAAATTTGTAAGGGTCTACTGGGCACATAAGACTATAATCTGCAAAAAAAAGACAAATTATTGCACCTTGTACTTCCTACCACAAAGAAGGAAGCACAATCTCTTCTAGTACTAGAGATAGAAATTTCACACCTAGGGATATGCTCTGGCTATTTACCAGGCAAGCAAAAGATTTCCAGCTTCAGGTGGGACCTAAAGAAGGAAAGGGCTCTGCGATAGCTCCAAGGTATGGTACAAGCACTCCTACCACTGTGGCCATATTGTCTGTCACACCTTATGAACTTGGCGAGAGTTTGTGGCAAAATATTATAAACATTATGATACAGGTTATAGTTTCTGAAGGAAGGCCATATAATTTCCATTAGAGAATTATATACCTTTGGAGAAATAACACTTGGTATGCTTCTAGATCAACAGTTCCCAATCTATTTGGCACCAGGGACCAGATTTATGGAAGACAAGTTTTCTATGGACCAGGGGTTGGGTGGGATGGGGTGAGGTGGGGATTGTTTCAGGATGATTCAAGCACATTACATTTATTGTGCAATTTATTTCTATTATTATTACATTATTTCCCCCTCAGATCATCAGGCACTAGATTCTGGAGGCTGGAGACCCCTGCTGTAGACCCTGATAAGCATAGAAGATTTAGTCAGTCAGTCAGTCAGTTCAGTTGCTGAGTCATGTCTGACTTTTTGTGATCCCATGGACTGTAGCACACCAGGCCTCCCTGTCCATCACCAGCTCCCAGAGTTTACTCAAACTCATGTCCATTGAGTCAGTGATGCCATCCAACCATCTCATCCTCTGTCCTCCCCTTCTCCTCCTGCCTTCAATCTTTCCCAGCATTAGGGTCTTTTCAAATGAGTCAGTTCTTTGCATCAGGTGGCCAAAGTATTGGAGTTTCAGCTTCAGCATCAGTCTTTCCAATGAATATTCAGGACTGATTTCCTTTAGGAAGGACTGGTTGGATCTCCTTGCAACCCAAGGGGCTCTCAAGAGTCTTCTCCAACACAATAGTTCAAAAACATCAATTCTTCAGCACTCAGCTTCCTTTATAGTCCACCTCTCACATCCATATATGACTACTGGAAAAACCATAGCCTTGCCTAGACGTCCCTTTGTTGGCAAAGTAATGTCTCTGCTTTTTAATATGCTGTCTATGTTGGTCATAACTTTTCTTCCAAGGAGTAAATGTCTTTTTATTTCATGGCTTCAGTCACCATCTGCAGTGATTTTGAAGACTTAATCATGGGACACTAAATGACCAATTGCCATCATGAACTGGATTCTGTCAGACATACCAAGCCATGTCCCAGCAATAATCTATTGCAAGATAAAGTAGTAAAGGCATAAACAAGAATAAGCTGTTGTTTTAAGTATTATGACATCAACCATCTTTGCACCAGTAATCTTCCCTCAATATCAGCCTATGTTTTTATGGAAGAATGCCATATGGCCAGTTGAAGGAAGAAGAAACAAACTTAGTTTACAAACGTGAGTACTAACTGAAATAGACAAAGGCTGCATTCTACTGAGAGGTGACCATAAAAGGCATTAGCAAAGGGAAATTCTCTTAAAGACTGTGAAATAAGGAAGACTGGGGTGAAATCAAGAGTGTGGGCATATATGAGTGGGTAAAAAAGTAAACTGGCATTACATTACCTTTCTAATGCCCACTAGAAAGCACCCATCATAGAAAAGGTAAAATGATTTAGACCATTAAAATAAATTATTAAATCACTGTTCAAGCCAGTTCACTGAATGAATATATTACATGTGTGTAGGGTGAAGTGGTCACTGTGATACAGAATTACTCTACCATGTTTGATACCATGAATCCACGCTTTTCTAAAGTGAACCATTTACTGCTGATACCAATGTGCCAGCAACAAAGAACAGTGCTGAGCCCCTGTTATGGCACAATTCCTTAAGTGTTAGTCGTTCAGTCATGCCTGACTCTTTGTGACCTTATGGACTGCAACCACCAGGCTCCTTTGCCCATGAGATTTTCCAGGCAAGGACACTGGAGTGGGTTGCCATTTCCTTCTCCAATTCCTTAAAGAGACCAACAATTAACATAGTTTAAGCTGTCTACATTTAAAATCTCCCATCCTGGACTTTTAGCACTTTATTCATAGAGATCGTCACATATTCCATCTATGCCTTGACCTCCTCTGATTGCAGGGCTCAATCATCACTACAATATGAGTGCTGTGGAAGTGTTTGATCTTTTAACATGAAATCTCACATAAGATCACGTCATACTTGTGCTAAGTTGCTTCAGTTGTGTCTGAGTCTTTGCAACCCTATGGACTGTAACTCAACAGGCTCCTCTGTCACTGGGATTCTCCAGGCAAGAATACTGGAGTGGGTTGCCATGGCCTCCTCTAGGGGATCTTCCCAATCCAGGGATCAAACAAGCATCTCTTACATCTTCTGCATTGGGAGGTAGGGGTTTAGTTGCTCCACAGCATGTGCGATCTTCCTGGATCGGGATCAAACCCATGTCTCCTGCATTGACAGGCAGATTCTTTACCAATGAGCCACCAGGGAAACCCTGATGTGGTTTCTTAATATACATCTTGTATCTGAAATTCTATCTCAGCATCTCCTGGAGAACATAACCTGTGACAGAATCTTCAGTAATATTTTTGCTCATGAGTAAAAGATAACCCAGTTGTTAAGGAATAGTTACAGGCATCCTTGTGGTACAAACTGTGCAAAATGTTGTGGATTATATATAGGAATAGTATAGTATCATATACTGCACTTTGCTTAAAGATGATATGACTTTTCCAATAGTCAGTGTTGAATATACAACTGGATATCACAGGGAAACTATGAAGTCATGAAAATGAAGGATGAGTCAAAGGAAATAATGAGTAAAAGTTTAAAATCTAACTCTGGAAGGCTTATGAAGACTTTTTTGTTTTAATAAGCATGTATTCAATTCACATTTTTAATCTACAAGTTAAAGAAGATGTTCTTATACCTCTCACATGGTCCTGTAAGATATAAATAAGAATAATGATTCTGATTATTCTAAATGGCACCAATTACTTTAAAAGTAGTATTAGAGCTTTAGTATTCATTCCTTTTACATTCCAAATGCTAATATACTTTCTAGTAAGCCTTCTGTTGCCTCTCTCTTAGGTCTTTTAATTAATGACTATAATAATTTTCATAGCCAATATCCTAAACGTAGCATGAGGCCCATATGTTATAGATTGTTCCTCACACTATATAACATCAACAGTCAGTATGGAGCTACAGAGGTATCGAAGAGAGCCTTAAAATAATTAGCTAACATAAGCAAAACCCAAAGTATCTTCTTACCCAGTAAAGTTAATCCTAGAGTCTCTTCTTTCTTCATGACTATTGTTTTCCAAAAAATGTTGAACAAAGCTATCATTGTAAATTTTCCAGTAATATTCTCCTTGCTTCTTATCCATCCACTTCTTACTCTGCATGTAAAACTCTAAATAGACAAATTATTCAACTTTTTATTCTCTTTTTTGTTTGGTTTTTCCTTTTCTGCATGTAGCTAATACACAGTAAGTTGAGTGATTCTAGGAATATTCCTTGATACAAACAGTTTTGTATATATCCATGATACAGCACAGTTTCAGTATTCCAAAAGACATCACTATGTCACTTAAAATCAACACCCAAAAAAAGATGATCAGTTTCTTAATGTGGGATCATAGAAAAAGCAAGAGAGTTCCAGAAAAACATCTACTTCTGTTTTATTGACTACATGAAAGCCTTTGACTGTGTGGATCACAGCTAACTGTGGAAATTCTTAAAAAGATAGGAATATCAGACCACCTTACCTGCCTCCTGAGAAGTCTGTATGCAGGTCAAGAAGCAGCAGTTAGAACTGGACATGGAACAACAGACTGGTTCTAAATTGGGAAAGGAGTACATCAAGGCTGTATATTGCCACCCTGCTTATTTAACATATGCAAAGTACATATGCAAAATGCCAGGCTGGACGAAGCATAAGCTGGAATCAAGTTTGTCAGGAGAAATATCAATAACCTCAGATATGCAGATGACACCACCCTTATGGCAGAAAATGAATAGGAACTAAAGAGCCTCTTGATGAAAGTAAAAGAGGAGAGTGAAAAGGCTTGCTTAAAACTCAACATTCAAAAAACTAAGATCATGGCATGCTGTCCCATCACTTCACAGCAAATAGATGGGGAAACAATTGGACCATAAAGGAAGCTGAGCGCTGATGAATTGATGCTTTTGAATTGTGGTGTTGGAGAAGACTCTTGAGAGTCCTTTGGACTTCAAGGAAATCAAACTAGTCAATTCTAAAGGAAATCAGTCCTGAATATTCATTGGAAGGCCTGATGTTGAAGCTGAAACTCCAATACTTTGGCCACCTGATGCAAAGAACTGACTCATTTGAAAAGACCCGATGCTGGGAAAGATTGAAGGCAGGAGGAAAAAGGGATGACAGAGGATGAGATGGTTGGATGGCATCACTGACTCAATGGACATGAGTTTGAGTAAACTCCGGGTGTTGGTGATGGACAAAGATGCCTGGTGTGCTGCAGTCCATGGGTTCACAAAGAGTCAGACACTACTGAGTGACTGAACTGATCATCATAAATATCCTCCTTTTCTCTCAACTTTTTTTCCATATATTTTTTAAATTATTTTTCTCTTTATGTATTATTCTCAATAGTACTTTATCCATTTTAGTTTTATTTTCAACACTTTTATTTTTGTTCTATGTAGTCTAATTGATTTTTTTCCAAGTAGCTTTGTACTTGTGTATTTTTCTGCAGAATCATTATTACCATATTAACTATATTCCTTATTCATTTGTTTGTTTACTTGTGTTTTTGTCTTTCTGGAGCTAGTAGAATGTAAGCTGTAGGAAAGCAGGGTTCTTATGTTTTGTTCAAAGATACAGTTCCTGACTAGAACAGCTCTATCTTCATTGTCATACTAATGTTTTAGCAATATATAGGTCAATTCATAAAATTTTCTTGGACGTATTCATGTCTCGGCACCATTCTAGTTGAAAGATCTTTTCCCTCATCTCAAATACTAGCACCATCTTTTGACTTGTACCTCCCTTTTTTTGATTCTTCCACACCTAAATTCATTCTATAGTGCTGCACCCAGGTTATTTGCCTCTCTGTTTGAAATCTTTTAAACCCTTAATATTTCTCTTAAAATAACAAAATTTTAACATATCCTACAAACCTCACACAATTGGATATCTGGGTGTTTCTCCAACCTCACTTTATGCCGCAACACTAGTGACTTTTTAAAGTTCCTGTAAAGCACCAGTTTCCACCTGTTCAAGCATCCTGTTTCTTGGTCATCCAAACTAACCTCTAAGCCTATTATTTTCCATTAATATTTTGTTACAGTTCTCATTAAGATTGTAAATTTTCTGAGGAATTCTGAAATACATAGTTATTGAACTTTTTAAACCAACATTTCTCAAACTTATCAATTATAGTCCCTTTTTTTTATGGACTATCGATTAACTTCACACAAAAACTTTGGGAATAATATTCCATTTATATCTATGAATCCATACAATTTTCCATACTCAGTAACTCAGGTATGATAGCCACAGGATGTATCAGAATATGCTTGATAATCTAATAATCTAATTAATCATAAAAACATGTATTTAGTATAATCAAAGCAATAGAACTTAAAAGTCTTTGGTATTAAAGTGACTGTATCATACTATGATTTTGATGAAACTTAACTCATATCCAACACACACACATTTATTTATTTATTTTCATTTTTGTTACACATCCTCAAAAACTCCCTTTTCACCTTACTATTTCTTCCTTTTTTATAGCTGATGTCTTCTTTTCAGGGCGCAAGGCCCTGGAGAATGTAGTGTATATTTGGATTTCTTTGAATGGCTAAAATCAAATAGAGTACAATTGATATTATTGATAAAGTTAAATAAACAAGCCATGATGCTGACATTTGTGGAACACCTTGCCAATAGACATGGGTAAAGATTTCCTATTCTTAGCAGAGGTGAATCATGATATTGTGCTTGCTATGCAGAAGAGTTTTGATATTTTGCCCTCCAACAGCCTAAAAGAAGGATAAGCTTTGAGAAACTCTTGTGAAGTAGGTTATGATTGTCTCATGGTGAATATCACTGTTTTACTGACTATCGTGGATTACAGTTATTACAATTTATTTTAAGAATATCCACAGTGAAACATGATACTGCTCACAGTATACAAGTTATAGGGTGTGGACCCTGTGTGCTTTGGAGTTCTTCATTAATGATGGAATATTTTATTTATTATCTCTCTCTTTTCCTCTGCTTCTTCACATTTAACACTATTTTCTCTCATGCTTCCTACATTTTGTCTCATCACTTGTTCTTACATCATGAATTTTTCTCCAGACTTCTTCATATCATACTAGGAGCATTTTATAAGATACTGGAAGCACTGCTGCTTCCACAGAAGCCCCTCATTCATTGATTGATCCTGGTCTATTTATTACACATCTATCCTCTTAGCTAAAGATCCACCTAACTGGAAGAATCAGAAATGTTCACTGTCACGAAGGATTTATATATGCAGGTTAGTAGATGAATGAAGCCAAAGCAGCTGAATTGAGTCTCAAGGAGCCCAAATCAGGAGTAACACTTTTTCTCATCTTACTGTATGTTATTTTTATACAACTGGCACCTACAAGCCAGATGTACACAAACATTAATATTTTTATTACACAAACTTCTTCTAAAGGTACTCATTACTTTTGGCAATGACAGTAAGATAGATAATTTTAACTTAAGGGTTTTATTCTTTCAGTCTAAATCTAGTATTTCCTGGACAAGCTCTGTAATCATATTCAAGAACTAACATTATAGCATTAAAACAGGTATATTACCATATGTAAAATAGATAACCAATGCAAGTTGGATACATGAAGCAGGCCACCCAAAGCTGGTGCTCTGTGATGACCCAGAGGGATAGAGTGGGGAGTGAGATGGGAGAGGGTTCAGGATAGGGGAGACAGATGTATACCTGTGGCCAATTCATGTTGATGTATGGCAAAAACTATCACAATACTGTAAATTAATTATCTCCCAATTAAATAAACTACTAAAAAAAATAAAGAATGACTGGCATTAAAAAAAAAAAAGCTAACATTGAAGTCATGATTAGAAGTGCCCTTGCTGAGTTTTCACTACTTTTCAAGAGCTCTTCTGCTTGTCTGTCCTCCCTCTTCCTGGCCCATCCTCAAAGGAAACAGGGAGAGAGCTATAGGGACAGAATGCTGAAACACACAATGGTCATAGGGGAGCCACCTCTGGTCTTGCAATTCTTAGCTGGCTTTCTCTGCTAGTGTTCCCATCAAATCTCAGCTAAGACTGGGTGATGTTCAGGAGCTTAGACTCTGCTGTCCCACTCTCACGGATCAAAAGGACAACCAGTGATTCCGCTGTATTGAGACCACATGTGAGAGAAGCTTAGGAGATCTTGCCAGACAGTCTCTTTAGTGGAAGACTAGTATCTTCATAAACCCAGGCAACTTCTATATCTACTCAAGCTGATGGGAACCACATCCTCATCATAATCCTTTGGTGAAAAAAAAAAAAGTAATTCTGGATATGCCAGCAGATTTCTCCAGATAACAATTTCCAAGTGGGAACATAGTATAAACATATTTTTTTTTTTTCAGATGTGATCTTTGGGTGCATTCTCATTTTTGTAGCTTGATGTAATATTCTTCAACAGTTTCCTCTCTACCTTTTTTCCAACTCTTCTTTAGCTCTCTTTCAATATGAAGGTTTTCACTCAATTCTTTCATAAATTAAGTTCCTGTGTGTATGTGTGATTTTTTTTTTTGCAGCTTTCTATTGTAATTCATGGGTTTATTTGTCGATGAAAGTGAAAGTATTAGTCGCTTAGTCATGTCCAACTCTGTACAATCCTATGGACTGTAGTCTGCCAGACTCCTCTGTCCATGGAATTCAACAGGTAAGACATATCCACTCCAGTGTGGAGTGGATATATTTGTCTATCCTGAGCCTTAAAACTCTGTAAAACAAATCCTCAATTTTTTTTTTCTAATATCCCTTAACTATGTTTTGTCATTTTCATCTAACACATTTTAGAAATAATTTTTAGTGATGTTTATATCAGCTTTGTCCATCATAGTCAAAAACTGAAAATGGCACAGGAATCCATCAATAGCCACCTTACCTGCCTTCTGAGAAATCTGTATGCTGGTTAAGAAGCAACAGAACCAGAGATGGAAAAACGAGCTGGTTCAAAATTGGGAAAGAGGTACGTAAGGCTGTATATTGTCACCCTACTTATTTAACTTATATGCAGAGTACATCATGTGAAATACCATGCCAGAAGAAGCTCATGCTCAAATCAAGACTGTCTGGAGAAACATCAATAGCCTCAGATATGTGGATGACACCAATGTAATGGCAGAAAGCTAAGAGGAACTATAGAACTTGATGAAGGTGAAAGAGGAAAATGAAAAAGCTGGCTTATAAGTCAATATTCAAAAAACTAAGATCATGGCATCCAGTCCCATCACTTCATGGCGAACAGATGGGGAAAATTTAGAAATAGTGGCAGACATTATTTTCTTTGGCTCCAAAATTACTGCAGACAGTGACAAAAGCCATGGAGTTAAAAGATGTTTGCTCCTTGCAAGAAAAGCTATGACCAACCTAGACAGTGTATTAAAAAGCAGAGACATTACTTTGTGACGAAGTTCCATATAGTCAAATCTATGGTTTTCCAGTAGTCATATGCGGATGTGAGAGTTTTACCATAAAGAAGTCTGAGTGCCATAGAAGTGATACTTTCAAACTGGTGCTGGAGAAGACTCTTGAGAGTCTCTTGGACTGCAAGGGCATCAAACCAGTCAACCCTAAAGAAATCAACCTTGAATATTCATTGGAAGGATGGAGCTGAAACTGAAACTCCAACACTTTGGCCACCTGCACAACTCAGTGAAAAAAAAAACCCATGAATAGAATGTTAGATTTTTAATTTAAAAAAAGATATGTAACAATCAACAAAGCTTTACTGAATAGCACAGGGAACTCTATTTAATAATTTCTGATCACCTATAATAGAAAATAATTTCAAAAATAATATATATGTATATGTATAACTGAATCACTCACACAAAAGAGAATTCTACTTTTTGAAATTTAGTAATGTTTATCTTTTTGCCAGTTTTTCTAAATGTCCTATGGACAGCCTATAACAACATATGATACACAAAATTTTAAATATATTTGTGTAGGATATAAGATTAATATAAATTCATTACATATAAATCTGTGCTGTGCTTAGTCACTCAGCCATGTCCAAATCTTTGAGACCCAGTGGACTGTAGCCTGCCAGGCTCCTCTGTCCATGGGGATTCTCCAGGCAAGAATACTGGAGTGTGTTGCCATGCCCTCTTCCAGGGGATCTTCCCAGCTCAGGGACTGAACTCAGGTCTCCCGGATTGCCATCTGAGTCACCAAGGAAGCCCTCTGTTGTATTTAAATTAGTAGTGGCATCATTCAAGATGCTCCTATTCTTATTTTTTCTGGACTTGATAAAATATTCTCAGAGAAATGTTAATATGTCTCACTATGTTTATATATTTTTTATTTTCATAGTTAATATGCTTCACTATGTTTTTGTTTCTTCTGATTTTTCCTTTATGTATCTTTGTTTCTACGTTGTTAGGTGTCTAATGGTTTATAATGTCGATCTTCTGTGTAAATTTTATCTTTTATCATTAAAAGTGTTCATCTTTGCTCTTTGTTTCATTTAAAATAAATAAATAAATAGATTTAAATGGCTACAAAAAAAAAAAAAAAAAACAGACACTGCCTGCAGTGCAGGAGATGTAGGTTCGATCCCTGGGTTGGGAATATGCCCTGAAGGGGGAAATGGCAACCCACTGCAGTACCCACTCCAGTATTCTTCCATGGAGAATAATATGGAGAGAGGAGCTTGATGGACTAAAAGTCCATGAGGTCACAGAGTTGGACACAACTGAATCGAATTAGCCCAAAGACTTATCATGATCATTTTGTAATGTATAAAAATATCAAATAAATTTGTTGTACACTTGAAACTAATATAACATTGTAAGTCAATTATATTTCAATTAAAAATATTAAAAAAAAAAACAAGAGTGTTTATACCGGGAGAAAGCAGAGATTGATTAGAAGGGGCTAATAAGTAATGTTCTATACTTTGATAGGGTTACAGTTGCACAGGTTTATACATTTGTCAAAATTTGCTGAATGATCACTTATGTTTGTAGTATTTAATAAATGCAATTTTTACCCAATAGAAAAATGTATGTAAAAATTGATCTCTGGTTAACAGCATACATGCTAATTAGGGAGAACTATACTGATGTCTAAAATTCACTTTCCAATGCATCAAAAATAAAATGGGTTGATGGCTAGATAGAGGAATATTTAGTTATGTGATAAAACAAAGTATAGTAATATTAGTAATAGAATCTAGGTGATGAGTATATAAGTGTTCATTATAAAATTCTTTTTACTCTTCTATATATTTTAAAATGTTCATAATAAATTGAAGAAAAATTTTAGATTTTCTATATACCATTATGCTAGCTTGGATAAGTTGTAAGGTTCTCTGGGAATTTGTTCATCTAAACTTTAAAAATATTGTCATTAGGCTTATCCAAGTATTCATTTACTATACTGTTAACATATCCAGGATCTAGAGGAATTAGTCTCTTTTAATCCCTGATATTGATTGTATTGTCCTATCACTGTTCATCAGTCTCAGTATGCTCAAGAAGCTGTAATACAGCTATGTTATTTTTTTTATCAGATGATTAATTTTATTACTTTGTTCATACATGTTTATTTATATATATAAATAACATCGATTTTATGTTTTTAATTTTTCTAACGTATGTATTTGAGGCTTTAAGTATATCTCATAATTTTTACATTTCAGTTTAGTTCAGTTGCTCAGTCGTGTCCAACTCTTTGCGACCCCATGAATCGCAGCACGCCAGGCCTCCCTGTCCATCACCAACTCCCGGAGTCTACCCAAACTCAATCCCATCGAGTCAGTGATGCCATCCAGCCATCTCATCCTCTGTCGTCCCCTTCTCTTCCTGCTCCCAATCCTTCCCAGCATTAGGGTCTTGTCCAATGAGTCAACTCTTCGCATGAGGTGGCCAAAGTATTGGAGTTTCAACTTCAACATCAGTCCTTCCAATAAATACCCAGGACTGATCTCCTTTAGGATGGACTGGTTGGATCTCCTTGCAGTCCAAGGGACTCTCAAGAGTCTTCTCCAACACCACAGTTCAAAAGCATCAATTCTTCTGCGCTCAGCTTTCTTCACTGTCCAACTCTCACATCCATACATGACTACCGGAAAAACCATAGCCTTGACTAGATGGAACTTTCCTTCATACTAAAAATATTTGGATGTTATATTTTCATTAACTATCTGTTTCAAATTATTTCAGATTTCAATGGTGCTTTTTTTTCATTTGTCATGAGTTACTGAGAATCAGGAAGACCCCCTGGAGAAGGAAATGGCAACCCACTCCAGTATTCTTGCTTGGAAAATCCCATGGACAGAGGAACCTGGTAGGCTATAGTCCAAACAGTCTCAAAGAGTCAGACATGACTGAGTGACTAAAGAACAACAACAACTGCAAACAATAACTTGATATTGAAACTTGTAATGGATTTGTATTTTCCTTTGCTCATGTAAATGTAGTTTATTTCTGTATTTCATTTACTGATTACTAAAGTCTTAATTTTAGCTAATATATTAATGTATAGTTTTTATTTAATACTTTTTCAAATTGCTATTCCCATTTTATGGATTCCAACTTCCTGTTGAAATATTTAAATGCTTAAGTCATTGAATAAAAAAAAGCACAGTTATGTTTAAGGCAGTTGTCTGAAAATTCCAATATCTGGATCCATTGATTGTGGACAGGTACTGTATTTAAGAAATTGTAGAAATAATTTGAGATCTGAGATGATGTTTTACTCCTCTAGAGAAGATTATTAATTTGCCTCTGACAGATGCTCAAAGACAATAAAGGCAATCTTCTTGTCAAGGGTTAAATTGTCCTGGGTCACCCTGATAACTCATGGAGAAACTCCAGTCAATTTTTTTTAACTCCCCCTTATTTTTAGGATATAGGTTTTAGAACTTCATTCCAAAATGATGCAAGTTCACTATGGCATTGCTTGTATTTTATGTCCTAGTAGACCCTCGAGACTGTCAAAAGAACTGCACAATTTTAATCCATGTCTTTGAGATCAGCAATTCACCAAAGGCAAAAATGGCCCTAATCCAAATTAATAAAAACTTTGACTTTCTATCCAGTTCTCAATTTGGACCAGTGTTTATTTGCTATCTGGTTAGTTTGCCAGTTTTCAGGCAGGCATTTTTAATATTTCACACATTTTATTCCTAATGTCCTCTAAAAAGGAGTTGGTCTATGTCACGTAGTCTTTCATTCTTAAATGTATTTACTACAGTGTGTTGATGTTTAAAAATATATTGAATGTCACAGCTCTTTTTCAATGCTTTGATTATACCAATAAAGAATCTTTAAAGTCCTGATTTTATAAATACCCTAATTCACACAGTGAATTTGTGACAATTTCAGGACGTCCAGGAAATGCTGTTTATACTGCAAAAATCAGTTTTGTTACTGCTTCTACTTTTGGAAATAATCTTGTAAGCTTCTATCTTTCTATTAAGGTTGTTTTTATAAAAAAGAAAAAATGTCAAACAAATGTCATGATGCACCTTCTTCATTCTTTAGTAGCCAAGAGAAAAATTTATTGTCTGTTACTGTTTGCACATTTTTGATCTTTTGATATAGAACATATATTTTACATCATAAGGGGTAATAGTAAATGCATGTGTGTTTGTACATACTATATATATTTATAGTATAGAATGTATTTATGTTGTGTGCATTCACATCTACATGAAAGATATATATGTATGTTTGTTTCTGTATATGTGTACACAGCTGTGTATGTGTGTGTGTGAGGTTGTTAATGTTACTTGAATAGAAAAAAAATCTAAGGATAAAGTGGTAGATGTCAACATTTAAATTTATGCCATTACAGTTAACAAGTAATTCATTTTTCTACATTTACCTTAAAACACAATGTTATAATATTCAAAATATATAACTACAGTTAACCTTTGAACAATGCAGGAGTTAGGAGCACAGACTGCTGCCAAAAATCCACATAAAACTTTACACTTAGCCCACATGGCTTCATCATGGATCCAAACAATCATGGATTGTGTAGTACTGCAGTATTTGAAAGAATTTGTATATAAGTGGAATTTGCATATAAGTGGATGCACACAGTTCAAACCCATGTTTTCCAAGGGCAACTGTATAATAAAAGCATTAATTTGCCTATAAACATATTAGAGAGTATATGGAAAATGTAAATCTTGCATTATAGGCTACATATAATAATCTGAAAAAAGTGGAATTACTCAGAATATCATGCCATGTTATAAAGAAAACTGCAAATAAAATTATGGGTATAGTGACAAAAAAGGTTGCAGTCTATTTTAACCAAAATAAATAAATAAATAAACACACGAATATTGTTCACTTTTCAAATTACATCATAAAACATTTCTTTGGTATATGAAAATAATAGTCAGTTCAGTTGCTCAGTCATGTCTGACTCTTTGTGACCCCATGGACTGCAGCATGCCAGGCCTCCCTGTCCCTCATCAACTCCCAGAGTTTACTCAAACTCATGTCCATTGAGTCTGTGATGTCATCCAACCATCTCATCCTCTACCATCCCCTTCTTCTCCTGCCTTCAATCTTTCCCAGCATCAGGGTCTTTTCCAATGAGTCAATTCTTTGAATCAGGTGGCCAGAGTATTGGAGTTTCAGCTTTAGCATCAGTCCTTCCAATGAATATTCATGACTGATTTCCTATAGAGGGGAATTCTCGGGTCTCCTTGCAGTCCAAGGGACTCTCAAGAGTCTTCTCCAACACCACAGTTCAAAAGCATCAATTCTTTGGTGCTTAGCTTTCTTTATAGTCCAACTCTCACATCCATACATGACTACTGGAAAAACCATAGCCTTGACTAGATGGACCTTTGCTGGCAGAAAATAAAAAAAATAATGGCTAATACAAAAATGTTACATCTTTCTGATTTAAAAAAAATTATCCAATGTATCTTAAAAAGAAGACAAAAACCATTTAAACATGTAGACAAAATAATCAAGCTAATTAAACCATGGTTTTCAGGGCTCCACACATGGTCCTTCTACCTTTCAACTTTAGCAGTGGTCCCTGATTGTAGTGAATCACTACAAACCTCGGGAATGCTAAATCACTAATAGACTACTGTCAAATGATATATGAAGCGTTTAAAATATCTTAGATATTTTATATAATTTACAAAATGTTGAATGGGTATTACACATGGTACTTAAGATTTGATTCATTCCAAGTTCTAAGGTAATAAAAATTATTTAAAAATCAAGGTTAATATTTCATAAGTAGAAATGCCAAAGACAGTATACTGTGAGTGATCATAATGTATTTACTGTCACAGTCTTCAGTTGTGATCATGGTCCAATTATTGGATTATAAATAACTTCAACTATAACACTGCATTAAAAGTAATTTGCTTTTAGATACTTTAAATACATATTTTTCTTTGATTTTTAAATTAATATTAAAAGTCTTCAATGTTACAAATTAAATTTTATTTGGATCTCAATCACACAAAATAACTAAGGAACAAAAATATTCACATATTTGTTTTACCATGATCATAAACATAAATGACCTTTATATATTTTAGATGACATATGTTTGGTTTATTTTTTTAATTAGTTTTAATTGGAAAATAATTGCTTTATGATGTTGGGTTGATTTCTGCAGTATAACAATGTGTGTGTCTCTTAGTTGCTCAGTTTTGTCCAAGTCTTTGTGACCCCATGGACTGTAGCCTGCCAGGTTGCTCTGTCCGTGGAATTCTCCAGGCAAGAATACTGGAATGAGTAGCCATTCCATTCTCCAGGGGATCTTCCCAACTCAGGGGTCGAACCTGGGTTTTCCACATTAGTGATTCTTAAGTATACATATATCTCTTCCCTCTTCAGCCTCTCTCTTTCTGCCTGATAAAAATTAATGGAGACTACATTTTATCCAATCCATTCTAACTG
This sequence comes from Okapia johnstoni, assembly GCA_024291935.2. Taxonomy (NCBI): domain Eukaryota; kingdom Metazoa; phylum Chordata; class Mammalia; order Artiodactyla; family Giraffidae; genus Okapia; species Okapia johnstoni. The sequence goes on along the minus strand of CM044311.1, from coordinate 35,887,769 downwards.
AAGCAGAAGACATTTCTCAAAACCTTATATTGCTAGTTATTTTTATACACAGGGTGCAAAGGTACTTGGGTTAAAAAACTGAACTCTTTCTGCTATTAGAATATAACAAAGGAATTGCAGAAATATGATTGAAATATCTGAGTGACTGGAAAATTGAATTTTCTTGGGAGAGGGACCATGTCAATCTTGCTATCCCATATAACATCTAAAACAGATGTTACCTGTTAAAAATTATAATAACAATTTTGTTTAATTGACAGAAGGGAAAAGGAAGAAAAGATGCAGGTCTAGTATAGAATAGTTAATAAACTTGCTATTAATGACCTCAATGCATTGTAAGATTTGAGAGTAATTTATAAAGTATGAAAGAATGTATATGAACCATGTATGTTCTTAGTGTTACAATATTTTTGTAATCTCTTATTTGTTAGAAATTGATAATTCATGTATAGATTGTGATTATGCTAAATCTACTAACAGGAAAACTTGAACCTGATTGCCTCACCCCATACCAGATGACAGAAAAGATGCAATTATATTTAGTGTGTTTAGAAAAAAATATCATTGATAAGAATTTTGTTCAATGGTATCATCATGGTGTTATTTAAAAGAGGAAAGTCTTGGTACTTAAAAGAAGAAAGTAATATTCTGGTAAGGGGGGAAATATGATTCAAAGAGTGATAAGAATACATGTGGTCAGAAACAACTAAGACCAGATTCTGGATGAAAGAAAAATCAACTACCACCTCAATAGTGACTATAAATAAAGAGTAAAGAAAGATAATTTTATGCCCAAGCCATCAAAACCAAAAATATTTTTAAAGTACTAAACAATTATTATGATGTTAGAAATACTACCCTGGTAAATATTCTTTCAAACAATGGGAAGTCCTATTAAAAATACCAATCATCAACTAACTCTCCTTTTGAAGCAGAGACAAGCAAACTTCATGCTCATACATAAGCAACAGAGAAATTGAATGGCAAGTTTACTAAATCAAATGGTATTTTAACATAAATTACATTTTCTGACTTGAAATCAATTTTTTTCTGATAAAACCTCTGGAAGTATATTATGAATTAAAATTATTAATATATAGAGGTGATTGCATCTTAGAGCATGAAAATTCACCAACATAGTTTGTTCAATTTTAGCTTGAAATAGGGCACATTTGCACTGTTAAAGTAAGCACTAAAAAGAAACTCTTCAAATAACAGCAAAATTCAAACTGGAAAGTAGATTAGATTTCCAAAATGATTTCATATCAGTTCCAACTTACATATAAAACAAATATTGTTTACGTTAGAAAATGTAGAATAACATTTGAAAATTAATTTCTGAATCTTAAATAAGAATATAGTTCTGAATGTTCATGAATAATTAGTCTAATTTCAATGTTATTTATATGTCTGTTTTTATATATTATTACACAAGCCAACACAGATGACTCTGTGGGGCATAGATTATGTATGTGTAGACAAATCGACCAAAAGGAAAAGGATATTTCATTTCTTTAAGGTTTAAAGCATAATACAAATATCCTGATTCAGATTGACCAATTGTACATGAAGAATTTAATAATACAGTCTCGCTTTTTTAAAACATCTATATCAGTGCTTCCAGAGTATATTATCATTTTTTGTTTGAAGGTTTGCTATCAAGTATTGAGATTAAGTTCAAACATCTGATGCGTAGTGGATGGTGGGCAATAGCAATTTAACTTATAATGTTGAGAATGCAAGACTTGCTGGCTCTGACAAGCAGGAAACAAAAGATAACATCTGCTACTCCTATTTTCCTGTTCTATTCTCTTTTGTTAATATGATCCTTTATAATATTCATCTTCTCCCAGAAATAATTTCCACATTGAATAATTTGCATATTTTCATGCACAATCAACATTTTTTCCCTTTTTAAAATTCTAAACTGCCCTAGATATCATTGGCACACAATTCAGTTGTGTTGGTGTTTGCTTCTCCTTAACTGGTTTACTAGATTAATTTCATCTTCTAACATGCAATTGGAATGATCTGCTCAACACACTATAGAGAAGTTTCATACTGAACAAATATCCTTTATCCTTTCCTCGTTTGTCTTCTCTTAACCATCGGTATCCACCTTATGGGTTATTAAGTCCTATTCTTTTAATATTCAATTTTCCTGCTAAATGGTCCCATCATCTTTACTCATCTGCTGCTACCCTTGTTCACATGCTCATTCTCTCACAATGGACAGTGATAATTGCCTTGTAACTCAGTCTCTTCCCTTCTCCAGTCTATCAAGTACAAGCAGGTAAATTAATCTTCTTAAAATATGGTGTTGATACTGTCACTCCAACTTCTTTGATTTTTCATTGTTTACCAAATAGAGATTTATTTGCCTAGCTTTTGATTTCTGTCACATTGGATTTTTTTTTTTTTTACATTTATTCATGTAACCAAAATTTGTTATGGGAAAGATAGAGTGATGGATTTTGGCTGTCCAAGATGAAAAAATAGAATTATTCATCTTAAAAATTTTAACATGTATTGAGAAAAGCAGGCATATGCAGTGCTAATTTTTAGATGATAAACACTAGTCCACTATTATAAAGGAATAATTAAATCTGTTTCAAACAACAACAAAAAAATTTAGTTAGACTTGCATATTTAGTTGGGAAAGTTTAGTACATATGGTTAGTTTTCTATAAATTATTTAAAGAATGCATCTGTTTTTCATACGTCATTTTACTGTCTTTACTAGCTTAGGGTTTCCTCAAATTGGGATACTATTTTCTTAACTTGCCTCCATGGTAATTATTTCTCCTTTATCGTTTTGCAAACTTTGGGATGGAAGTTAACCTGCTTTGTATTCTCCAACTTTAAAGCCCCTGGAGTTCTTAGTACAATGCCTTGTATTTAATGAATACTCATCGAGATAAATGCTGAATAAATGTAAAACACATGTAAAATGAGGTCTCCTTATGGTTTTAATTTCCATATATTTGATACCAAAGAGAGTAAACTTTGTTATTTTTATCCTCCTTTATTGTTTCCTCTTCTCGGAAAAAAAAAAATCTCATATCCTTTGACTCTTCCCATATTTTTTTCATATTGATTTGTAGGACAGCTTTAGAGATCTGACACAATGCTTTTCTTGGTTACATATCTTACATGTTTCTTTTTCTCCCAGCCACACACATTTTTGGGTAGTGTTCTATAAACACAAGTTTTGTTTATCAATAATTTTCATTTCATCCATTTTATTTTGAATGATTTTTATTCATTTTAGAAATTTTGCAGCTATTATCTTTTTGAATATTTATTCTCCCTAATTCTCTTTACCATTCAGTTCTGGAATTCTCATTTAATATACATAGTACTCCATTTTAGTCTTCATGATTCTGAACATGCCTGAATTATATGGAGTAATTTTTAGGTGTATCTTTAAGTCTACCAATTATTTTTTAATCTTTGATTACTGTTTAAACTAGTCACCCCCCCCCCAACTTTGGTGTTTCAATCACTGCAGAATTTCCTAATCTTGGATAGATAAGAGTAAATACATTCTGCCTTGTCTGTCCCACTACATACAACTTTTAAGTATCACCATGGAGCTATATTTTGACTTTAAAAATAAGTAATATCATCAAATGGATCAGAAAAGAAGACCAGAATTCAAAGTACCACTCAATTGGCATGAAATTATCAGGAGGGAAAGAAAATAACAGAGAAAAGTTAGGAAATTAAAAATAAGTAAATAATTAAATATTGACGTTTTCTGATTGAAAGTTTTACAAAATGTATAACAAAGAAGATTATAAAATGATATAACCCTGGGTATAATACTAAACAAATAAATAGGGTTTCTGACAAGTTACCATACAAGAAAAGAATCATCTTTTAAATAATAGCAATCAGCACTTCCGTGAGGGTTCAGTGGTTAAGACTTCACACTCTCAAAGCAGGGGAAACAGGTTTAATCCCTAGTCAAGGAGCTAGATCCTGCAGGCCACACTAAAGATCCCACAGATGACAACAAAAACTGTGTGTGCCACAACCAAGACTCAATGCAGACAAATAATTTTTAAAAAAGCTAAATAAATAATTGGAATCAATACATTTAAATGGATATAGCATAAGTAATAGTGTTTATAAAATTATGGGGAAAGAAAGTCAATTCCCAATAATTCTTTATCTAGTCAGAATATCATTCAAATATTATATTGTTAAAGCACAAATGTTTTTAGACATGTAAGGAAGAAGAGAATGTAACAACATACACTCTCTCTAAGATCAATATCTAAGATTTTAATCAAAATTAAATACACAACAAATTAAGTATGGGTAAATAGGAAAAGAGAAAAAATTAATGTGAGCATGAACTTATTAAAAAATAGATAAATCAAAATAAGTAACTGTAAAATCACTTTGAATATATAAAATATTGGTAACTTGGTAATATTGGTGTGTTTGAAATCTAAATAAATATGAAAGTGACATGTCATGTGTTAAAAATATAGCTTACTATGGATTTTTGATATAGAAGAGACATAATTCAAGAGGAAACTTAATGTGCTCTGAAACTAAAATTAGAAAATTATTGTAATAAAAGCAAAAGGTTAAATGGCTAGAGAAGGGGCAAAAGAATGTAAAAATCACCATTTATCACCATGAACATAAGGAAACAATGAGGAAAAAGGTCCTCTCCATGAGGGATTAGTAAAAAAGGGAAAGAAAATAATCAAAACAATAAAGAGTAAAATAAAAAGTTAAATATATCAATCATTGCAGTATACATAAATAGATTATCTTCTCTACCAGAGACTTTCAGTAAAAAATTGAAACCTAGCTATATGCCGTTAAAAGAAAATTCTGAAAAAAGGATGAAGTAAGTTTATAAATACAAGCTGAATAAAGAGATAATGCTGCTGCTGCTGCTGCTGCTGCTGCTAAGTCGCTTCAGTCGTGTCCGACTCTGTGCGACCCCATAGATGGCAGCCCATCAGGCTCCACTGTCCTGGGATTCTCCAGGCAAGAACACTGGAATGGGTTGCCATTTCCTTCTCCAATGCATGAAATTGAAAAGTGAAAGTGAAGTCGCTCAGTCGTGTCCTACTCTTTGCGACCCCATGGTCTGCAGCCAGCCTACCAGACTCCTCCGTCCATGGGGTTTTCCAGGCAAGAGTACTGGAGTGGGTTGCCATTGCCTTCTCCAAAAGAGATACTAGACAAATTCAAATAAAGAGAAAGAAGCAGAGGCAATAATGAATAATACTAAAGATGAATTTTAAGTATCACTAAACAGAAAACAGTGACATATGTAGACATAATATTCAAATATGTAAACAGCAATTAAGAAAAAAAAAACTGTTAGATAACTAACTGTTCATATCCAATCCTGAGAGACAAAGACACACAGAGAGAGAGAACTGCTCACAATTTCCATACAATGTAATTGTGAAAGAAAGAAATCAGATACGCATCCCATCAACAGTACAGAAAACTAGAAAACAGTGATATATTTACATACTGATGGGAGAAAATAATGCTAAGGCTCTAAAAGCTGCAAAGATGTAATAGCAACAGTGTCTGCACAGGAAAAGTAGAACAAAGAGATGAAGGAAAGAGAATTCAACACTCAAAAGACTTAATAGCATTGTGTAATAAAATTTATATTTCTCCAAGATGTGGAACCAACTTCATATCCATGTTGGCTGCTGCATGAATGGTAGTTCCTTGGCTGATGACAGTATCACAATAGATTTGGTTGGTTTCCAAAAAGTAGAGTGGGTGATTATAAGTAAAGGATCTTACTGACAAACTATTTCCAGATTCATTGTGCTTCTGTAGCAGTAGAGAAGAGAATCTTTGCTCTATGAAATACCCAACAAGAGTCTTTTTTCAATGAATGGGGAGAAGTCCAACAAGAACATATAACTGTGCCCCAAGAAATATCCCAGCCTGAAACATGACCCTGATACTTCACTACCACCAAATTAAATAATAGTTATCAGCACGTCCCTGATGGTTCAATGGTTTTATTCTTCTATTCAGAATAAAAGTAGAACACAAATGAAACATTCCCCACAAATAAAGTTGATATTACAGGAAAATAAGTAAAAAATCAAAGAGAAGCTGGTAGATATAGAAGATGAGAAAAGAATGAGCTCCATATATGAACATAAATGGGATCTTCAAAAAGAAAGCACAATAACACAACAAATCATGGAATTAAAACAAGAAAGTTCAGTTCAGTTCAGTTCAGTTGCTCAGTCATGTCTGACTCTTTGTGACCCCATGAACTGCAGCATGCCAGGCCTCCCTGTCCATCACCAACTCCCAGAGTTTACGTAAACTCATGTCCATCGAGTCAGTGATCCCATCTAGCCATCTCATCCTCTGTTCTCCCCTTCTCCTCCTGCCCCCAATCCTTCCCAGCATCAGGATCTTTTCCAATGAGTCAACTCTTTGCATGAGGTGGCCAAAGTATTGGAATTTCAGCTTCAACATCAGTCCTTCCAATGAACATTCAGAACTGATTTCCTTTAGGATGGACTGGTTGGATCTCCTTGCATTCCAAGGGACTCTCAAGAGTCTTCTCCAACACCACAGCTCAAAAGCATCAATTCTTCTGCGCTCAGCTTTCTTCACAGTCCAACTCTCACATCCATACATGACTACTGGAAAAACCATAGCCTTGACTAGAAGGACCTTTCTTGGTAAAGTAATGTCTCTGCTTTTTAATATACTATTTAGTTTGGTCATAACTTTCGTTTCAAGGAGTAAGCGTCTTTTAATTTCATGGCTGCAATCACCATCAGCAGTGATTTTGGACCCCCCCCCAAATAAAGTCTGACACTGTTTCCACTGTTTCCCCATCTATTTCCCATGAAGTGATGGGACCAGATGCCATGATTTTAGTTTTCTGAATGTTGAGCTTTAAGACAACTTTTTCACTCTCCTCTCTCACTTTCATCAAGAGGCTTTTTAGTTCCTCTTCACTTTCTGACATAAGGGTGGTGTCATCTGCATATCTGAGGTTACTGATATTTCTCCCAGCAATTCAGACTTAAATTGAAGAGGGTAGGGAAAACCACTAGACCATTCAGGTATGACCTAAATCAAATCCCTTATGATTGATTATACAGTGGAAGTGAGAAATAGATTTAAGGGACTAGATCTGATAGACCGAGTGCCTAATGAACTATGGACAGAGGTTCGTGACATTGTACAGGAGACAGGGATCAAGACCATCTCTGTGGAAAAGAAATGCAAAAAATAAAAATAGCTGTCTGAGGAGGCCTTACAAATAGCTGTAAAAAGAAGAGAAGCAAAAAGCAAAGTAGAAAAGGAAAGATATTCCCATTTGAATGCAGAGTTCCAAAGAATAGCAAGGAGAGATAAGAAAGCCTTCCTCAGTGATCAATGCAAAAAATAAAGGAAAACAACAGAATGAGAAAGACTAGAGATCTCTTCAAGAAAATTAGAGATACCAAGGGAATATTTCATGCAAAGATGGGCTCGATATAGGACAGAAATGGTATGGATGTAACATAAGCAGAAGATATTAAGAAGAGGTGGCAAGATGCACAGAACTGTACAAAAAAGATCTTCACGACCCAGATAATCATGGTGGTGTGATCACTCACCTAGAGCCAGACATCCTGGAATGTGAAGTCAAGCGTGCCTTAAGAAGCATCGCTATGAACAAAGATAGTGGAGGTGATGAAATCCCAGTTGAGCTACTTCAAATCCTAAAAGATGATGCTGTGAAAGTGCTGCACTCAATATGCCAACAAATTTGGAAAACTCAGCAGTGGCCACAGGACTGGAGGTCAGTTTTCATCCCAATCCCAATGAAAGTCAATGCCAAAGAATACTCAAACTACCGTACAATTGCACTCATCTCATACGTTAGTAAAGTAATGCTCAAAATTCTCCAAGACAGGCTTCAGCAATACATGAACCGTGAACTTAGAGATGTTCAAGCTGGTTTTAGAAAAGGCAGAGGAACCAGAAATCAAGTTGCCAACATCCGCTGGATCATCGAAAAAACAAGAGAGTTCCAGAAAAACATCTATTTCTGCTTTATTGACTATGCCAAAGCCTTTGACTGTGTGGATCACAATAAACTGTGGAAACTTCTGAAAGAGATGGGAATACCAGACCACCTGACCCGCTTCTTGAGAAACCTGTATGCAGGTCAGGAAGCAACAGTTAGAACTGGACATGGAACAACAGACTGGTTCCAAATAGGAAAAGAAGTATGTCAAGGCTGTATATTGTCACCCCTCTTGTTTAACTTACATGCAGAGTACATCATGAGAAATGCTGTTCTGGAAGAAGCACAAGCTGGAATCAAAACAAGAAAAGACAGATGCGAATTTGTCAAAATGCAAGTGGGAGATCTATCTAGCCTCAGATTTCTCCATAGTAATATTCAATACCTGAAGAAAACCTAGGGGATTATTTGTAAAAATTTCAACTGAGAAGCATATCTGCTACAGATTTTATACTTAAACTACCACTCAGGCATAAAGTTAAGAAATAGCAGCTCTGGATAGACAAGAACTGATGATTACTGCTCTTATACTAATATGCTGAGGATATTAAAATAGGATAAACTCTGGACAATCAAGAGATATGTGGAGACAGTAGAACAAAAGGAATGTTTATGAGACTTCATTGGAACTGGAAAATTCAGGGGAAAAATAAAACTGCTTGTGAGGATCAGGATAAGAGAACAGAGGAACAAATAAAATAATCTTTATAATGATATTTTTTTTAATCTGGAAGATCCACATGAATCAACTGAGGAACTAATATAATTTTAAAGAGTGTTGTGAAAACAATATATAGACATCAATATGTTATATACTCAAATGAAACATACACAGATTGTAAGAAAATTAGGATTCTGAAAAATCATAAACATGCTATTTAACCTACAAATAATATCAAGAAGTGAAAAAAAGTGAAATTTTAAAATGCTTCTGAAGGATAAAAATGCTCTTCACAGATTAAAAAAAAAAAACGGGCCATCTTCTTGGATGAATGAAAAATCTATGCAGAAAATTATTCTAAGAAAATTAAGATAATGAACAAATCAGAAAAACATGATATGTACAACCCTTATTAAAGACAAGGGTATGCATTTACCATAAGTTGCACCATAACATGAACAAAATCTAAATGAAAACATGGAAAATTTTTTGGGCTAGAAAAGATTCTAAAGTTTCTATGGAAAAAGAAAACCATAAATATCTTAAAAATTATGAAAGTCTTCCCTTTCATAAACAGATAAACAGGAGGGTCTTCCTATTAGTTATAAAGTCTCCGATATGTTAAGAACATTCTAATGGCATATGAATAAACAAATAGGTCCATGGAACATAGTTTAAAGTCCATGAAAAAGCCAACATATACTTTCACATTTTCTATTTAATAAACACACCTCAAGTCATTGAGGGGCTTCTCTGGTGGCTCAGACGGTAAAGAATCCTCCTGCAATGCAAGAGACCTGGGTTCAATTCTTGGGTTGGGAAGATCCCCTGGAGGAGTGCATGGCAACCCACTCCCGTATTCTTGCCTGGAGATGCCCCATGGACAGAGGAGCCTGGCAGGCTACAGTCCATGTGGTCACAAAGAGTCAGACATGACTGAGCAACCAAGCACAAGTCATTGAAGGAATAAATGGTATTGGAATATTTGATTGAAGAACTGATGTAAAGTTAAGTACCCTGCCATATATAGTACACCTGATTTAAATCTTAGATATATAAAACATTCATAAAATACTAGAAAAAATCATGGCAGCATTTTTATATAAGTCTCCATAGTGTCTCAGACAATAAAGCATCTGCCTGCAATGCAGGAGACCCCAGTTCAGTCCCGGGGTTGGGAAGATCCCTCTGGAGAAGGGAATGGCTACACACTCCAATATTCTCGCTTGGAGAATCCCATGGACAGATGAGTCTGGTGGGCTAGAGTCGTCGGGGTGGCAAAGAATCAGACATGACTGAGCAACTTTCACCATCATCCCATCCAGGTAATAAAGGCTTTTCTAGCTTCCACACAAATCCCAGAAGCTATAAAAAGACTGGTAAAAACAACTGCATAAAATTTTAAAACTCTGTATAAAAATTATCATGAGATAGATTAAATGAGTAAAAACACTAGGAAAATTATTTACCACGCTTACATCACAGCTATATCTCTAACTTTTCCGTATCAAACACCCTTGGGTAAATGTACTAGTTGGTTGAGGTTCAACCAGGAACCCAAGAATCTTGGACACAAGAAAATTAAGACACATATAAATCTTGTTACCCCCATTCCAGGCTGCTACTGGAATGCAACCAGCATACTGAGTGGGAAGTTCTTTTAGTACAGAGCTCCCACATTAGGCTAATAAAAATATGAATACCTTAGTAGGGGAAAAAAAAACAAAAAACAAGAATATATGCTTTATAGAAGACAAATTTACAGAGAACAGGGTTAAGAGGGAGGATTATCAATATATTACCTTCCGTATATTTTGAATTTTGAACTTAAATGTAAAAGAAAAAAAAAAAACTAAATATGTTTCTGACTATGCCTAATCAAAGCTTCAATAAAAACTGAAAATATGTACTATCTAGGATCTCAGTACAGCATAGATATTAACACACTAACTAGTTTTCCTAAGTGCTAATATGCCACATATTAAGTGTGTGAGTTTGGGCAATTTTTTTAAATGTCCAAGCTTTAGTTTTATATTGGCAAGTTGGGAAAAATAATACATACAGCAAAAAGATTTTGTAAGGATTTACTAAAATAATAAATACAAAATGCTAAAAGAATATCTGATCCATAAATACAATCTAAACTTAGCAAGCAATGAAGTTAATATTTCATATAAAAATGGGTCACAATAAATCTTAAGTTCTTAAGTTGTTCCCAGAAGAAAATGTATAACCTTAAGTACTTTTCTCAATTAAAGAAAGGAAACTAGAGTCATTTTTACTTACATATATTTGGAATTAAATATTTAAGTACAATTTGAATGTTTGCCTGGTCTTTTGTCAAAACTCTCATCCACCAGTTTGTTCATCAGTAATCAGCTTGCTTCATTTCTATAGCAGGAGTGTGATAAATAGGCTTTCCACCATAATGTAGGGATATTGTTTTACTGTAGTACAATTAGGGAGAATAGTTTTGCTATATACACATAATACATACATGCTTGTGCCTTTTCAAATCTTTGTGGAAAGGAAAATAGAGTACCTAAGTTCGAACTGTAGAAAAAAAATATGTACCAGCCTACAGCACAATGAAATATTATCTATTAATATCTGGAATTCAAATTGAAAGTTAAACTCCTAAAATACACTAAATACTTAGCTTTTTTGTTCTTTAGAGTTATAATGTAATAATACATGATTATAAAAATCTTTAAATCTAAGAAATTAGCTAAAAAGAGTTATGTAAATTACATAATTCAGAAGTAACCAGTATTAATATTTTAGTATATTTTCTTCCCTGATGGCTCAGCAGGTAGAGAGGCCATCTGCAATGCAGGAGACACAGGAGATATGGGTTCAATCCCTGGTTGGGAAGATCCCTGGAGGAGGAAATAGCAACTCAGTCCAGTATTCTTGCCTGAAAAATCCCATAGACAGAGGAACATGGTAGGCTACAGTCCAAAGGATCACAAAGAGTCAAACATGACTGAGCAACTTAGCATGCATATATAGTTTTAGACTCTTTCAATCTATAGGAAAAAAAAATCTATAAACCTCCACATATTATACAATTAAATCCTTTAATTGAATAACTTCTGCTTAAATATGCACATATAGCATTAAACAATTAAACAATTCAATGTTATATTTTAACTCACAGTAATAACGAATATCAAATTATATATAGGTATACCTTAGAATTGTTAGGTAGGAAGTTAAGCATGAACAATAAGGGGTGGCCTAGCTGAAAAGGATGCAAGCTGATCTCTAAACCCCATCCCAGACACACTCAGGAGAACTCACAAATACACTACAAAAATAACTGCAGAGACTTTTCCAACTCCTACATATACGTCCTGGGCACACAGTGGATATAAACTAACTACAGGGGCTTCCTCAATTAACCTTAGGCAGCTGCTGCTGCTGCTGCTGCTGCTGCTAAGTCTCTTCAGTCGTGTCCGACTCTGTACGACCCCATAGATGGCAGCCCACCAGGCTCCGCCATCCCTGGGATTCTCCAGGCAATTACACTGGAGAGGGTTGCCATTTCCTTCTCCAATGCATGAAAATGAAAAGTGAAAGTGAAGTTGCTCAGTCGTGTCCGACTCTTTGCAACCCCATGGACTGCAACCTACCAGGCTCCTCCGTCCGTGGGATTTTCCAGGCAAGAGTACTGGAGTGGGTTGTCATTAGGAGCTCATTAAGTGTTCAAGCCATGCAATTAAAAGACACTTACTCCTTGGAAGGTAAGTTATGACCAACCTAGACAGCATATTGAAAAACAGAGACATCACTTTGCTAACAAAGGGCCATCTAGTCAAGACTATGGTTTTTCTAGAAGTCATGTATGGATGTGAGAGTTGGACTATAAAGAAAGCTGAGTGCAGAAGAATTGATGCTTTTGAACTGTGGTGTTGGAGAAGACTCTTGAGAGTCTCTTGGAATGCAAGGAGATCCAACCAGTCCGTCCTAAAGGAAATCAGTCCTGGGTGTTCATTGGAAGGACTGATGTTGAAGCTGAAACTCCAATATTTTGGCCACCTGATGCAAAGAGCTGACTCATTTGAAAAGACCCTGATGCTGGGAAAGATTGAGGGCAGGAGGAGAAAGGGACAACAGAGGATGAGATGGTTGGATGGCATCACCAACTCAATGGACATGAGTTTGCATAAACTCCGGGAGTTGGTGATGGACAGGGAGGCCTGGCGTGCTGCAGTTCATGGGGTCGCAAAAAGTTGGACACGACTGAGCGACTGAACTGAATTGAACTGAAATATTCTATATATATATATACATCTCATTGTAAGACTGAATTATGGGATGACATACACAACAGAGTCTGTTGTTATACAACTTGCAATTGTCAGTTGGCTCTGAGCATACACCCATTTTAATTCTCTTTCTTGACTGGTGGTGGGAACAAGCCCTGCTTTGCACAGGGCACAACCAAAAGGAAGAGATGGGATGTGTAAAAGGGAGAATAAAAGAGGGATTGTTAAAATGACTCCTTTGGGGTTGGCCTGCTTCCGTGTCTTGAGAAAAGTGAAAGTGAAAGTTGCTCAGTTGTGTCCGACTCTGCCAGAATTCTTGAGGCCAGAATATTGGAGTGGGTAGCCGTTCATTTCTCTGGGGGATCTTCCCAACCTAGGGATCAAACCCAGGTCTCCCACATCATAGGCAGATTCTTTCTCAGCTGAGCCACAAGGGAAGCCCATGTCTTGGGAAGGTCTGTATAATAAAAGATTTGTCTGCTTGAGCTGTAACTGAGCTATAACTTGTCTGTTATTTTTTTTTTTAAAACCTTTTTGTCCACCATTCCAAATTTTTGTTACAGTGAGACAAGAACTGGAGGAGAGAAATAAACCAACCTGACAGAAATATTGTAGGTTTGGTTACAGACAACTGCAATAAAGTGAATATCACAATAAAGTAAACCGTACAAATTTTATTTGTAATACTTCAGTCTATTAAGTGTGGAATAGTACTATGATTTAAAAAACAATGTGCATATATTGATTAAAAAATATCACTACTAAAACATACTAACATCATCTGAGCCTTCATTGAGTTATAATCTTTTATATAACCTACTGGCAGAGAATTTGAAATACTGCAAGAATTACCAAAATATGGCACAGAGGGACAACGTGAACAAATGTTGTGTGAAACATGGAACTAGCAAGCTTGCTCAACCTAAGGTTGCCACAAACTTCCAATCTGAAAAAATATAATACCTGTGAAGCTCACTAAAGAACATTAAAATGAAGTATACCTGTAAATTGATTTGAATATTTATCCAGAGTTACACTGGGCAATTATCTAAAACTAAATTTTGAAAATAATATACAGATTAACTTTACTCTGTTAACATTTAGCACATAAAGAACAAAAACAATTTTTCTACATTCTCAAAATTAGTTAAGAATGTTATTCTCAAGCCATTAAAATTTTAAACATTAATATTACTATATTCTAATATAAAGTATTTAAATGACATAACTATTATATAATAATAGTTTTTCAAATGCAAAAAATCATCCAAATTCAATTATTTCACATAGACAATACTATTCTAATTTTAGAAATGAAGAAAGTTAAAGAAAACTACCAATATGATACTTATTGTGGTATTTATTAGTTTTTATGGTAGTCAAAATATGTTGCTTATAATTTGAATATTGATAGATAATATTGTGGATGTCACTCTTATAAGAAAGCTAAATTTCTTTCAGATGGCATTTTGACTACAAAGAAAATAGGTAATAACTATAATATTGTAACATGCATGGTCTATGAATAAACACTGAATTTTTCAGTAAAACAGTAGATCACCATTGAGTTTAACAGCTAAATGCAGATATGGCATTTCTCCAAGAAATATTCTTGTAGAGAGAGAAAATATTGAAGCAGGGACTTAGAGGTCTGATTTCTTTTAATTTAACTCCTCTGAAAAAGGTAGAGCAATAATTCTAATCTATAGCAATAATCTCTTATATGATTAACTAATGGCAGATAACTCAGGAGGGTGTATAGTTGTTTATGATGCAAATGTGACAGGAGAGCCACAAGGGAAGTGATGCCAATTGTTGTCTTAAAGCATAAGTCTACTATCATTATATTGTCCTTTTAAGATTTGCATCTAGAGATTAATTTACAAGAAATAATTGCCACTGAAGTTAACTACATAATAAAGCTGAAAATTATCCCTCTACAGAAACATATCCATACATTTATGTAGTTAAAATGAGAAGGGGCCAACAGAATTAGAAAGGAAAATACATATGCCTTATTGCAGCATTGCCACTCAACTTCAATAATACATAACTTTCATTAAAAAAATTGGGGGTCTTCCCCAGTGGCTCAGTGGTAAAGAATCCACTTTCCAATGTGGAATAAACAGATCCATCACTGATCTGGGAAGATCTCGCAGGCTGCAGAGCAACAAAGCCCATGTGCCACAACTACTGAACTTCATGGGCCAGGGAGCCTGTACTCCACAGCAAAAGAAGTTGCCCCAAAGAGAAGCCCACACACTGCACAAAGAGTAGCCCCCATCCCCCACAACCAAAGAAAGTCCACACAGCAACAAAGACATAGCACAGCCAAAAATAAATATTTTTTTTAAAGAAGACTCTTTAAAGAAAAAAAATCTGACCTGAAGGTAAATTTATGAATCAGAATTTCCAGGAGGAAGACTGAGTAATCTGTATGTGATCCTTGTGCCAGAGAATGTTTGCAATACTGTGAAAGTGAAAGTGTTAGTTGCTCAGTTGTGTCCAACTCTTTGTGACCCCCATGGCTCCTTTGTCTATCAAATTCTTCAGACAAGAATAGTGGAGTCGGTAGTCATTCCCATCTCCAGGGTATCATCCCAATCCAGGGGTACAACCCAGGTCTCCTGCATTGCAGGTGAATTCTTTACCATCTGAGCCACTAGGGAAGTCCCTTGCAATACTGTCTTCTATAGCAATTCTTAAAAAATCCCTTGGTTTAAGATTTTACAACATCACTTAGCAATCCATTACAGAGTTTCAGAAACTTGATGAAAGATTCATATTTTTTTTCTTTAACCTCTCTCTATTAATTTATTATCTAACATTTATTTATTTTTCTATTTCTCACAGAAACACACAAGAACAATTCCGCCCCCCCCCCCATCAAACCCAAGATAATGTCAGTAACTTCACAAAATCATCTTTTGGGAAAAAAAAGGCACAATGAATTTTCCCATTCCTTTCATTATTCAATAATTTCTATTTATTATTTCTGGTAAACCTTTGCTTTTGTATCTGAAATAGACACTTCTGTAGGGATAGTAGAGATTCCAAGCACTTACTTGCCTCCAGTTCTCTTTTATTGCTCACAGAAGGCTTGCACTTTTTTGACCCCTTGAAGTTAGGTGATCATATGACTATATCTAAACAACAGACTCTGACAGGAAGAGGCGTATATTACTTGTGAGTCAAAACATTTGATTGTCAGCGAGAGGCTCTCCAGAATTCTCTTTACCTGCTATCTTGCTGCAAAAGCAGAATCATGTGTTGAGACGCAGGTGCTACAAGACTGAAGCATCTTAAATCAATGAGCCATAACTTCAAGGCCAGCTGCCCTGGAGAGTTGCTCAGACCTATGGCATAAATGTGTGATCAGGTATGTTTACTGTGTTTACTATTAAGATATTGGAGTATATTACTGCAATATAACCTAGGTTATCCTATAAATAAATTAACAGGGTGCCATTATACAATCACAGCAAAACTTCAAATGAATAGACAACAATTTTCAATGCCCTCTCAATTATTCTTTCCAAATGAAGGAGTGGCTAGACTGAATTCCCTTCGTACACACATATAGATAAGTACAGAATCTGTGTGCCACTGAGCAGTTCATATCCTTCCCTGGCTGCCAACATCATTTCATCTGTTCCCAGTGCCTTGACAGTCTGTACTGTGCTGTCAAATTCCTCCCCTGAATCACAAGAGACAGTGACAGCGAGAAATGGTAGAACCTTATGTCACAGGCAGGAATTACTAGGACTGCCTACAGTGTGACTGCTGCTCTCAATATGCTTTTCCAAAGTGTAAGGGCATGATAATTTCATCTCAGCTCTTTCCAACCTAAATGCAAGGGGACTTTCAGTACTTGGTGAGGCTCACAGTGAGAATTTTCTCTTTTCTCTTCCTTATTTATATCCTCCTTAAACTTATTTCTTCTTTTGCACTATATCAATTCTGTACTAAATATATAACCAGACTATTTTATCACTTCTTATCATTTAAAGGAGAATGGAGGAGGAAAGTGAGAGAAGAACCTGTTTGATTTATTTTACTATTAATATAATTACCATTCTTGAATATATTATGATATTATGCTGCTGCTGCTGCTAAGTCACTTCAGTCATGTCCGACTCTGTGTGACCCCATAGACGGCAGCCCACCAGGCTCCCCTGTCCCTGGGATTTTCCAGGTAAGAACACTGGTTTGGGTTGCCATTTCCTTCTCCAATGCATGAAAGTGAAAAGTGAAAGTGAAGTCGCTCAGTCATGTCCGACCCTTAGCGACCCCATGGACTGCAGCCTACCAGGCTCCTCCATCCATGGGATTTTCCAGGCAAGAGTACTGGAGTGGGTTGCCATTGCTTTCTCCGATGATATTATAAGATAAATGAGAATTGTGTAAGGAATTGTGCTGTGCTGTGCTTAGTCGTGTTCAACTCTTTGCAATCCCATCGACTGTAGCCTTCCAGGCTCCTCTATCCATGGGGATTCTCCAGGCAAGAATACTGAAGTGGGTTGCCATGCCCTCCTCCAGCAGATCTTCCCAACCCAGGTTTCAAACCCAAATCCCCTGAATTGCAGGTGGATTCTTTACCATCTGAGCCACCAGGGAAGCCCAAGAATATTGGAGTAAGTAGCCTATCCCTTCTCCAGAGGAACTTCCTGACCCAGGAATCAAACTGGGGTCTCATGCATTGCAGGTGGATTCTTTACCAGCTGAGCTACCAGAGAAGCCTGTAAGGAATTATAGCTATGCTAAATTTCAGGCTTTTCAAATTTGCATGTACCTCAAGTTTCTTGGGTCAAAAAGAAAGACTAGATTAGTATGATACCTAAGATACTTCTATTACTTTTCCTCTATTATGTCTGTGATCTATAATAAATTATGGGCTTCCCAGGTGACACTAGTGGTAAAGAACCTTCCTGCCAGTGCAAGAGACGTAAGAGACATGGGTTCGACCTGGGTCAGGAAGATCCCCTGGAGGACAGCACGGTAACCCACTCCAGTATTCTTTTCTGAAGAATTCTATGGACAGAGGAGCATGGTGAGCTATAGTCCATAAGGTCGCAAAGAGTCAGACATGACTAAAGCAGCTTAGTATACGTGCAGATCATAAATTATATTGTGCATGTCTTGTGCATTTTACAAGATAAATGCCCATGTTGTGAACAATCTACTTGATTAAGCTTAATTTACAAATTTCAGGCTCATTCCATTTTTTATTTTCAGTAAAATTGATTCTCTAACCATATTTAAGATTATGTATGAGAAATGTGGTTGAAATCTCTGTGAGCTCTCTTAGGTGCATATCACCTTTTGGACTTCACTGCAGATGCATCAAGGGTTGCACCATAATTTGTGGCAGGCAATATAATATGTTCTTCTATAGGAGTTTCAACTTCTTCAGAAAAAAGAAAAAATCCCCATGATCCTGATTTGAAAAAGAGCAATGGTATCTTTTGGAAAAGAAGATGCTTGAATTGCAGCATTCTAGGAGTAGAACAAGGAAAATGACATGGTTGTGCATTACTTACAGCTTCCACCAAACTCTTTGGTTTAAGACTCATACTTTATTATATTGTCCGTCCATCCATGCAGTTATGCCCAGTAGCATCTGACTCTCTGTAACCCCATGGACTCTAGCCCGCCAAGCTTGCTGTTCATAGAATTTTCCAGGCAAGAACACTGGGTGGGTTGCATTTCCTCCTCCAGGGGATCTTCTTAACCCAAGGATCGAACCTGTGTCCCCTATGTCTCCTACATTGGCAGGTAGATTCTTTACCACTGAGTCACCTGGGAAGCCTCATTCTTACTTCATAAGGATAAACACCCTCTTTATTTTATTCCTTTATTTTTTGTGTAAGTTTCAGAGAGGAAATGAGTATAATCAGTTTAATGTGTTTTACTGAGAATCATTTCTAGTTTAATTACTTTTTTTTCTTTTTGAAAAGGATCCCATTCAGTGAGTGCATTTCTTATTTTTCCTAAGAAATAGATTTTTCAAAAAGCAATGAATTTCGTTGCCTAATAACTAATTTTTATTTACCTTAAATTAACCTATATCTCATTTTCCAATAGTTCTATATCTATCTAACTCCATAAGGGAATATTTGAGAAAAAATTTAATAAGTTGAAATTGAAAAAATATCAAGGAATATAAACTTGGATAAATGGCTGCAAATTTAATATTTTATGAAATAGTGCCTATATATTTGATAAAGGGAAGACTTTAGACTGGAATATGTAGATAATACATATAAGAAGATTTGCTTGCCTGTCCAAAGGACCCAGGAAATGCTACTGTTTACCAAGTAGGTAGACACATTTTTTCCCTTAAGATTTGAAGTACTGTCATTTGTGGATTTCCATTTGCCAGCTCCTTATGTAAGAGGCAAGGGGTTTACCACTCTGTCCTAAAAACAAGTAAAAAACTGACCAGACTGAAAAATAAACACCTCTACCCAAATCCATAAGAAGGGAAAACATAGGGCAAATCACTATCCTTAAAACTGAAGAGACAGAAAGGCAACAGAACACTGGGATTTGTGGCTTATCAGCACAGCTGCTCACAGGTGGAAGTCACTGTGGGAGCCAGTGCCAAGGTAGGGAAACTCAAACTGTAATTGACAATTTGCTGGAGTCTCAGCATGCCCATGTCTGAGAGTTAAAATCTCCATGGGGAACCAGGCATAGGGGAACCCTTACACTGTCATGAGATTTACCACCAGAAGCCTGACCAGATGCCCATGGTAGTTATCTGAGAAAAATCCCCTCAGTTTCTGGCAAGAGAAAGGAAGAAAAAAAAGAAGCATTCTGACACACACACTGTGCTTAACAAGTCCTGCCCTAAGGGAAAACTAGTTAACCTGCTGGGTATTATCAGAGCCTAACTAAACTGAAGGAAAGAAAATACCCAACTCTAGCCTATTCTAGCCATCCTGTTTCACTTAAAGGGAAAAATGACTGAGAAACTCTTGTGAAATTCAAAGTCCAGAGGCATAGATTCACTGAAGACTGAGACCTGATCATAATATTACGCTATGGAATTCTGATCACTCTGGATGTAGCTCTAGATGCCTAAATGGATTATGATGACATACGTGTAAATCTTTGACTAAATTGGGACCAGAAAAAAAATTAGGCTGTGATTTCTGAGAGCTGGAAGAACTCAGACATCTTGCAGATGACTGAATTTTACATATGCAACACAACATTGCTAGATCTGAGTCTCTTTCAGGGCTATGAAGAAGAGTGAAGATGATTAAACATGACAGGATTTCTGTATGCAACTGACTCAAGCAATTGTATATAAATTAAAAAAGCAGTATATTCACTTAAATATCATTGTAAGCTCTGAAGGAAAAGGTAGTGGTATTTAATTGCTCCTTGATGTCAGGGACTATATCTCTATATAATTGACACATCATGAACACTCAATGCATGCTTATTAAATAAATGAATAAAGGAACAAATGAATGAAGACTGATAACTGGCTTTCTATCATATTTTACACAGAACAATATATAATTATTAGTCATGAGACACATGCAGGGAATGCTAGGAGATTTTTAGATTCTGAAGAGGTATGCTATGAGGAATTTACCCTTGTGATGTATTATTACATGACTAAGGCATTTCAAAGCAAGTTTAATATTGATTAAAGTACTCACTCAGAAAATAAGGGATAAACAGTGGAAGCTAATGAGTTTAGAGTTTCCTCTTAGAATTTTAATAAACACAAAGAAACTTCTGGGAATCAGAAATTATTTTAAATGTTTCATGAAGGGAAATTTTGTTTGGGTGTTGTATATTCTCGTTGGTCTTTCACTTGGAAT
The DNA here is from genome assembly GCA_024291935.2 of Okapia johnstoni. NCBI lineage: Eukaryota > Metazoa > Chordata > Mammalia > Artiodactyla > Giraffidae > Okapia > Okapia johnstoni. The sequence continues at coordinate 35,866,952 of CM044311.1, read as the reverse complement.
TTTAAAGTAAAAACTAGGCTTAGAAACCCACTTACAACAATATTGGTTGTGTTACTTTCTTTTGCATTGTCTTCTTAAATCCCAGGCTAATAAAAACAATTGAACTATTTTGCTATTCTTTAGTTTTTAAAAACAATACATCAGACAAGTATCCATGGAACTAGAGGAAAAGTTTAGTTAGCAGGGTAAGATTTCCCCTTACAAAACTCATTTTGAAGTTTTAAGATTTTACAATAGTATACTTAGGAGAATATCTTGTAGAAATTAGCAAATGTTGGATTTTTTAATACAGAAGAAAGATATTAGTCCTCTTGCAGATGTAAGTATATATATATTTTGAATTATTAGTGCTAAATTTATGGGTCAAGTTTCAACTTTCCGTGCTTATTTCAGCTTTTTCTCTCTTCTCTTTTATAGGTTTCCTAATTCCTCTCCAAAAATCTTATGTACTTCTAACTGTCTCAGTGTCTGCTTCGTTATCTTCCTGCATGACCCAACTAAATCAAGAAGAAAGATTATAGGCTTCAGTGTTGTACATTCCTTTGACATACTTAGAAACTTTAACAGATAGGACATCGAAAAGACAGTATAAAGTAGATACACTTAAGCTTAGATAAAATTACAAGAGGTTGAAGGGGTGGGCAAGATGTGCATGGATGTCATGACAGTAGACAATATGACAGTCAACACAAAGGATGTTTCAGAGCAAAGATGATCTAATAGAAGAGTCCAGCATTGTGCAGAAATAAGTCAGCATGAAGATTCCCATCACACTGGCCAATTGGCTAGGGGTGCCCCAGAAGAGTTCAGCCCCTGCTCAAAAGCTGAAACAGGTCCCAGTGGTGCAAACACATAGAGGCTAACTGAACTCCTTGCAGCTGAAAGCAGTCTGTGCTTTGAAGGGGGAGATACAGTGATACAAGTGATACAGCCATTCAGGTGGGGCAGCCGTCTGCCTGCTGATGCAGGAGATGTAGGTTTGGTCCCTGGGTCAGGAAGATCCCCTGGAGTAGGAAATAGCAACCCACTCCATTATTCTTGCCTGGAGAATTCCATGGACAGAGGAGCCTATGGTCTACAGTCCATGGGATCACAAAGAGTAGGACACAACTAAGTGACTGAGCACGCATGCACAAGTGATGCAACTCCATAACTGACATATCTCCAGACTTGAGGATGCCTGAAACTTTGAGTCTTTCAGTATCAGCTCAATTAATATACAGAAATGCATCAGATCTAAAATGAGCAAGGACTTTTTTTCTTGCTATGGAGTCTACACTATTCTACATGAGAGCACAAACACACTGTACTTGAGAGTTTTGAGATTGTTTATTTTATAACCTGTACTGAAGAGCAAAAGGTGAAAGCTGAACGAATACCACGGATTTGTTTTTCTGAGCTGAGATAGATCTTACCTCAGTTACTCAACTGTCAAGACAAAACATATCTCTGAACAATGTCTGCTTGGGTTCTAGAGATCCATTTGAGAGTCACAAGAATGCCATTGCACTGATGCTACACATGATAGGATTTTTAACTTGGTCATTTTTTTTTTTTAAATAGGCCACTGCTTTCAAACAACATGCAGCAACTAAGTCAGGTTTACTCTCCAACATGAAGCAGAAATACTACAGGAGACTTGATAAACAACTGTAGTAAATTCATATCATGGAATAATCTTTCCAAACAAAAAGGAATTAAAACACTAATACATACACCAACCTGGTTGAGTGTTCATACATTCATGCTGAGAAGCTAGACTCAAAATAGTACCCACTATATGACTGAACACAAATAATGTTTTGGAAAAAGCAAATTTTATCCAGTATGATATGAATCAGAAAAGTAGAGAAGATAAGAACTGAATGTGAAAGGGTAAGAAGAAGCATCTTCATCTTGATAGGCATGTGGATTACTCAGATGTAAGCATTTGTCAAAAATCAAACTGTACATTTATGATTATTTATGCATTTCACTGAATAAAATTTATACCTCAATTTAAAAGAAAGTTTCTCCAAAACCATCTAATGAATGGTCCTAGAATAGCATTCAAACTTTTGACTTTTAATAATATTCATTTGTGCGGTACCTAAAATGTTGAATTATTGAGATTATCAACAATTTTAACTTTAATGTATGATAATATCCCTAATTCCTAAAATTATCTCTCTATGAATAGCTTGTGTATTTTATTTCAAATTAATATTTATTATGTATATCCCAATGTGCTTCAGCATCAGGAATAAAGAGAATTCAAATAAGAGGACTAATATACACATAAAATTAAATTTGAATCATTTTTTTGAGATGAATAAAATTTTTGTATTGTTAGAAATGTTCAGCCATTGGTTCTCACAGTTTTCTTCTCTATAACAATTAGCAGGAGAACACTTAAAACAATTATGAAAATTGAAATAAATAGCATGTTATTGATAATAAGGGACGTCTTTAAAATGGAGCAGTTCCTCGGAACTGAATGTTGAAATGGATTCAAAGAAGGACATCACTGTAGGCAGGTATGGGAGCGTACATAGCACCATGAACATGCTGAAGTTCTGTCTTGTGAACTGATGATAGAACTTCCAGAAAAACTGATAGCCTCTCTAGGTGAATCTAAATGCTGTTATTCCCTTTCTTCTTGACCTAACGAAGCTGCCCAGTTTATTGATGGAACTTCCTGAGACTGAAAGAGGTAAATCTTTCATCATTTGCAGAGTAGACACTGAAACTTGGTTGAAAAGGGTATGGTAATTCTGTACAATAGGCATAAGTAAAGGTATTAGACTGAATATGTGACCTAATTGGATTCTTCATTTTGGTTTTATCCAGAATAGATACTTCTTCTATTATGCACAACACCTACCCTGTAATCCAAGTGACAGCTGAGAGAAATAATTAGGAGTTTGCAATAGTGGGTTGTGGACAAATGCTACCACCTCTTAAGATTACATTTCACTAGAAAAATGTACATTTTACCACTGCCACAGTGCAAAAACATAACTAAGAAGCACAACATCAATGGCAATCACCTGTCCTACAACTGGTATGGTAGCAATTTAATTGAGAAGCAGAATTAAGTAGCTCAATAAAAATGGATCGGCAAAAACTGGAAACAACTGCCTCTTCTGAGTGAAATAATGCAGAAGAGAGTATATGTGTGTGTGTGTGTGTGTGTGTGTGTGTGTGTGTGTGTGTGTGTGTGTGTGTGTGTGTGTGTGTGTGTTGGTGGTGATGGAGGCATCCAAAGAGTGAAAATCATTTCGGAAAATTTGTAACAGTATAGGGTATATGGCCACAGTAAACTGATTTTCTATACAGGGATATCCAAAGCCTTATTTTATGGTTCAGATTTTGATGATCATTAATATTTTCCCATACTTCTTTTCATGAATCAAATATTGTAAAATTTGCTATTACAGAAATAATAAGTATGCATGAGAAAATTATAAATGTTTAACCAGTCATCTGGTTGAATAAGGGCTACCCTGGTGGCTCAGCGCTAAAGAATCCACCTGCAATGATAGAAATGCAGGAGATACAAGTTTGATTCCTGGGTTGGGAAGATCCCCTGGAGGAGGAAATGGCAACCTGCTCCAGTATTCTTGCTTGGAAAATCTATGGACAGAGGAACCTAGCAGGCTACAGTCCATGGGGTTGCAAAGAGTTAGACATGACTGAAGCGACTGAGCACTCACACATGCTGATTGAATAAAATCAATTAAACTATTAAAAGCAGCATTGTTTCCTTCCCTCTCAGGAATACCTAATAATTTGACCTTTAATTAGCAGTATGTTACGTCAGTGACTTGAGAGATACATAATAGAGAGTGCTGTGCTGTACTCAGTTGTATCTGACTCTTTGCGACCCCATGGACTCTAGCCCACCAGGTTCTTCTGTCCATAGAATTCTCCAGGCAAGTATACTGGAGTGGGTTGCCATTCCTTACTCCAGGGGATTTTCCTAAGCCACAGATCAAACCCTTGTCTCTTCTGTCTCCTTCATTGGCAGGCAGATTCTTTACTGCTGTGCCACCTGGGAAACCCCATAACAGAGTGTAGACTAAGGTAAATGAAGGTCTTGTGAGAGGGTGCTATATTCTGAGCTATTCCAACAATCAACCAAGCACATAGTACTACCTAGCTGTTGGTACTGTTTGCTATAGAGTACACGAAATAAAATGCAACTGCAACACATCCAAAAAAGAAAGCTTGTCACAGGACCCTGAGGGAATCTTATGATTAGGGTTTTAAAAGTCAAAGGGAAGACAGATGTTATCCAATCTGAGCTGAGGTAGTCTATGCTCAAATCAGTCTCATTTCTTAGGAGTTATAAGAAACTGCCTCTAAGAATCAGAAGTAGGTTGATTTTAAGGAATTCTTCATGAGCTGGAGGGCAACCCTCTGACAAGAAGATGAAGGTGCTAAGTTACTGGGTATAAATGTACCCAAGAGTAAAGGAATCCAAAGGTATAGAAGCAGAATTTTGAGGCCACTGCATCAAATTCAGCAGAGCTACAGCCAAGATACTAAAGGTTGACACTTCCTACTCCATCAGACTCATAGACAATTTTTCACCAAGGTCTATTGATTTTATTTCTTCAGTACCCCTCCAATCTATACACTTTTCTCTCCTGCTGCTACCTAAGTACTACAGCACACAACTTAAATGGATTTCAGCAATATTCTCAGAATTAATCCACTCATGAGTTTTGCCCTTCCTTAGTCAAATTTGCAACCCTCAGCCAAAAACATATTTTCAAATTTATAATCACATCTCCCTGCTTTCACAACTGATCTCCTTTTCCTCCTTCCATTGAAACATTTTGATGGTTTTGTATTGCCCAAAGGTAGGAACCAACCTCTATGATATCCTGTAGTGGCTTAGATCCAAACTTCCAGCTCATTCACTATCATGCTAACACCTTTTTTTTTTTTTTTTGACCCAGACTCACCATACTTCTCTAAGCCCCTCATATCAACAGCGAGCAGTAGTAATTGCTGATCATTGAGACTTGCTTTTACTGAACAAGTTTGTTTTCTTGAGAAATTCTACCATCCTCATTTTACTTGTTTATTTCCTGCTTAGCCTCAGATGACAATAGGACCATCACTTCCTCAGTGAAGTCATTCCAGAGCTCTGCTTCATTTTATTGAGGGTGTGTGTGTGTGTGTGTGTGTGTGAATATATGTGTGTACATATGTATGTATGTATATGTGTGTATTTTTAGGTTAATATTTTTGTTCATTTGGAACTTTATGTGATACAGTATCGGGAAAAATTGTGTCTGGTAATGCTTACAACATAATCCCCAGTACCAAGCATAGTCCCTGGATTACACATTCTATAAATTTGCAATGGTCAATAGAGATTTGACTTAAAGAGATGAATGAACAGCATCATTTATTTGTGTATTGTATTTCTAGTATGTCTTTCCCATAGTTATTATATCCCTGATCACTTGCGTTCTGAGAGCACCTTGTAGGCAAGTGACTTACTATGTTGATGACTACTTATTGTCCTAATTTCATTTTTTTAATGTTCTTAGTGCTTTTAATAAAAGTTATCATTTCCTTATTTTCATAACTTTTTAAATTGTTTTTCACACACTCTGCCAATTACCTTTCTTTCTCATTCTACATTATTATCTCCTCTTTAACTCACAATTCAGAGTTTTTGTTTCACTTTAGAGTATACAATATTGCAATCTAAATTTATTTTTTATTCCTTTAGGAAATACTTTCACAAGTATGTTTTCAACCACTTAGTGAGTTCTACGTGTCTTATTTCTTTATGGTATAGAATTTTTCACAAATGTATCAGTATTTCCCTAGTTATTTCTTAATGAACAATGATAATTCTCTCTAGACTTGGGTAACTTTTTTCTCACTAATGTGAGCAGATTTGCCCCATTGCTCTACCCTAGTATCCTGATCCTTTTATTCTAGAGATAAGTAAATATCCAGAGGTTCAAATGAAACAGGGAAAAAAGGAGAAAGTTGAAGACATAAATATCCAAAGAGGAAAATTCTAAAGCTTAGCAGTTTCATCTCTTGTTTGGATGAAAATACCATGAAAATGTCAAGCCAAGTGTAGTTTGCTTTATCGTGCTGCCTTGTGTTATATAACATATTTGCTTTGATCTTGCTGATGTGGTTTGGGGAAACCTAGCCAAGAGTTACCTTGTAACCAGTCTTGCTGATGATATTCCCAAGCCTCTGGACACAGCTGTCCTATTCCCTTAGTTTTTGTTACTGGTCTTGCTGCCTTTTCCCCTTCTGCTTTTGAGGAAAATGCCAGCTTCTCAAATGTCATTATTACTTCAATGATACTTTGGGTAATATTTTATACTGTAAGGGATGCTAAAATAAAACATCATAGACTGGGTGGCTTAAACCACAAAAATGAATTTTCTTTTTTAGAGGGTGTAATTCCAAGATCAAGTTGTAAGTATGACTGGCTTCTCCCGAGGCTTCTCTCTCTGGCTTGCACATGGCCACCTTCTTGCCATGTCCTCACATGATCTTTCTACTGTGCACACACTAGATGTCTTCCTCTCCTCATAAGGACACAAATCTCATTGGATTAGGGTCATAAATTCATGACCTCATTTAACCTTAATCACCAAATATAGTCACATTGGAGATTAGAGTTTCAACCTATAAATTTGGGGGGACAAACAATTCAGTTCATAAGTGGTAACTGCCATATTTTTCAGTAATATGCTCCCTGATCTTTGTCTAGATAATTCAGCCGTTGAAATAGAAAAGAGTTTTACAGAATAATTTCCTAAGTCACCAATATCCTTTGGCCTGGAATAGTAGTTTGTGACTCTGATACAACATATTGTATATATAATAACTATTATACATAACTATTGTAAAACTGCATACACAACGGTTCTTTTTAAATTACACTAAGAAAAAGTCATGTGGAATGATCAACTTTTTAGGACTTACCATCATCACCATCTCTCTTCCTACTAAAACAGGTGGTATTTAACTCAATAACTTCTCCATTTGTTTTGTCTGACTTATTTTCTGGAAGATGAATTCTAAGTTACTTTATTAACTTGTTTCTATTATTTATTGTATGAATAATGGCAATCTGAAATTCCTTAAAATTCAAAACTTTTGGATCTACCTACCTGCCATTAGATTCTACCTCTGATTCTTTGCATTTAAAATTCCTTTATCATTGGGTTTTTCTTTATTATTATATTTGAGATGAGAAAGTGCCGGAAAGATAAATGACAATCCTTAAATTCATCTTGGATTATCTGTCACTTTTATTTCATTTTCTCTTGTGTTTTTCAGGTTAGATTTTAAACTTTATGCAAGAAAATCTCCATCTTTTTTGTCATTCCCCGAGAGCACTTAGCAAAATTTTGTAAAAGGATAACAAATTAGTAGACATGTTTATACAAAATAAGAGTCCTTAATTTAAATTTAATAATATAGCTATTCAAATTACAATATAGATCAGTTGAATGCCAAAATTGAAGCTCTCTCACATGTTTCAAAGAAATGTTTCATTAGTTGATTTGATAGGAAAAAGACACAAAAATGGGTCTCTAATGTTTATTAAGCAGTTTTAACATTTCTCATTCTCTTGATTCTATGGTGTACTTTGAATGAGGATTTTTTTTTTCCAGTTTTACAGAAGATGTAACTGAGGCTCTTGGGGAGGTACAGATTTCCCAATATTATGTGGGAAACAAAGGGTATAGCTCAGACTCAAACACAAGTTTCTCTGACTGTAAATTTCCTGCACTTGTCACTAGAATCTGATACTCCAACATTTCACACAGAAAAGAAAGAAAGCTATCTTTGAACCTAGAGAAAAAGGAAGAAAGTGTATTTCTGGTTGATTCATTAAGTCTTACTGGAAATACAAATCTATAATGAGTACTGTTGGACTTAGCCAGTAGTTCAAGGGAATTTACAGAAAGAAAGTACTTATATGGGAAACATAGTAGCATGACTATGACAAGCATGAGACATGAGATTTAGAAGTGCAACACGAGAAGAAACACACTCAACATTGGTGTAACTATGAGAAGACAAGTTTCTTTTGGGACAATATGGATGCATGAGCCTTGTTCTCCTCTTATTTCAAGGTTGAGTTTATTTAGACTCTAAACTATTAAGTTTCAGTAGTCGTTGGTGTTACAGCACTGAACAGAAAAAAAAAAATCTCTGTTTTAAGTACCATTCACATTTTACTGGACTGGTATAAGCAATGGTTTTTAGGTAATGATAGAAGCAAAGACAATAAAATGAGGCAGAAAAAGGAAGAAAGGAAGGGACACATCCATCAAAGTTCTTCTATAGCAATTAGATAACTACTTTAACCCCAAAACTGCATTCTGCTAAATAGGTTTCTCAGGAATCCTGAGACCTGGGTTCCATCCCTGGGTTGGGAAGATCTCCTGAAGGGAAAGGCTACTCCAGTATTCTGCCCTGGAGAATTTCATGGACTGTGTAGTCCATGGGGTCGCAAAGAATCAGACACGACTGAACAACTTTCACTTTCATTTTCAAATAGGTTTCTTTTTCTACCAGCCTACATGACAATCTCAGAAGCAGTCCTTATTTTGGCATGAAACATTGAAGAGCCTTCTTAGAATGGAAAAAAAAGGGAGGTGATTTAGAAATGCTACACTTAGTTTTGGGCTTCCCTGTGGTTCAGTTGGGCTACCCAAGTTGGCGTTAGCGGTAAAGAACCCTCCTGCCAATGCAGGAGACGTGAGAGACAGAGGTTCAGTCCCTGGGTCAGACAGATCTCCTGGAGGAGACCATGGCAACCCAGTCCAGTATCCTTGCCTGGAGAATGCCATGGACAGAAGAGCCTGGTAGGCTATAGTCCATAGGGTCACACAGAGTCAGAAATGACTGAAGTGACTTAGCATGCAGTTGGTAAAGAATCCGCCTGCAATACAAAGAGATGTGGGTTTGATCCTTACATCAGGAAGATCCCCTGGAGAAGGAAATGGGAACCCACTCTAGTCTTCTTGCCTGGGAAATCCCACAGACAGAGGAGCCTGGTGGCCTACAGATTATGGGAGCACAAAGAGTCAAACATAAATTGGTAACTAAGCCATATTATTGAGTTTATCAAGTTATTTAGCTAATCATCTAGTAAAGGTAATAGGAAACCAGTAATTTTTGACTAGGAGGATAGGCAAAAAAAGAGAAAAGAAAATGAATTCTTTTATAGTATCTGATAATTTAGTATGAATGTAATTCAAGATCAAAGGATAGATATTACTTCCAACTTAGAAAAGTGTTTCTGAACCTGCAGAGGTGAGTCAATGCTGATGAAATCCAACCTGCATCATCATGTTGCTCTGATATTCTATCTTCAAATTCTCTTGTAATCTAATTATGGTAGTTTATGTGAATCAACATCCCTTTTGATATTTATATCTAAGTCTATGTTTTATTGTCTGCAATACTCTACAATTTAAAAGGAAAGAATTTGCAGCAGTATGTTAGTTGAGCCATTCATTTTTCATTATCAATGAATTGGCCCTTTGAACTTATGCATAGAACAATCGGGTGTATAATAAGGGAAAAGTAAATTCTCCCTAGGAATTGTTGTAAATCAGAATTATTTGTATTTTATCCATAAATCTCTAATTTGAGGAAAATATTTAAAGTTCTGAAAGAAATGGTGCAGAAAATGCTTTATGAATCTGGTCCTTACTGTGTAATATAACTCATGGGGGAACAATTAAGGCATTAAATAGTCTCAAGGTATTTGTTTGTCATTTTTATTGGAACCAAAGCAATTAAGACAATTTTAATGAAAGGCTTAATTATATACACCTAATTATGAGTATTTCAAAGAAATAAAAGTACCAAAAATGGAGTCCTTATAAGGCTAATAACAATCCTTTTAAGCCATAATCAAAGATTATTTAGAAGATTCAGCGAGGACATTTCCAAAGGGATTGCTCTAATCTGCAATTTGGCAAGAAAGAGGAAAAGAACAATTCATTCCTACAGATAGCTTCAGTGAGTAAATAACTCAATCAAATGTAAATATAAATATATTTTTAACAAGAAAGGAAATGGGAAAACAAATTAATTTGCCTATTTTAAAAATGGCAGAACATCTGAATTTTCTGAAAAGTTTGCAATCAATTTTGCATCTTTCTACGCCATGACCTGCAAGAATATAGGGTTCAGGCAAAGTAGTTTTTATGTTACAAATGTGCTCAAAAGTCAAAGAACTTGCTAGAAATTAGAGAGTGTGTGTGTGTGTGTGTGTGTGTGTGTATATATATATATATATATATATATATATATAAACTTAAGAGAATTGAGTTCTGTAAGCAGTATTAAAAAACACACTAAATAAATCTGAAATTTTAAGTCTTAGAATAGCATTACTCTGATATCCTATAGCATAATTGAAGAAAAAAATCACAGTTATATAAATGCCAAAAACATTGTATACTGTGTAACCATTGAAACAAACAAACAAAAATGAAGAGCAAGCAATGTTGACTATGAACCTAAGGAAAAAATATAAATGCCTTTCTCTGTATTGAGTAAGTTTCCTATTTTTATTTCAACGAAAACAAATCACTTTGGTGGGTAGCAACACAGCTCAAATAAACACTGAATGTAATTTGGTTGAAACAGATTTAGGGAATTTAGAGGTTTCACATCCTCTCAGTTTTGTAAGTTAAAGAATCAGAGTACAATATATCTAGGTCTCTAGTCATAAGAGAATTTGATATAGTCACACCAGAAATAAATGTATCTTGTTATGTGAATGTTTCCAAAACATTTGAGTTTTTATAGGTATAAATACAATGTTAAGATTTGAGCTGCGAAAATTACTTTGATGGGATTTAAAATTTTAAGATATGTGGTTCAATATAATCTTATTTTAGGGAAAAATACACTAAGAAGTTTACCATTATAGTTTTACATATAACTTAAACTCTGTGTGTGTGTATATATATATACATACACACACGCACACACACACACACAAAAGGAAGAAGAATAAAAACAAACAAAAACATTCAGAAACAGACTGGAAGCAAAAGCATGCTCTGGAGATTCAGGGTTACACAATGTGTCACGCTTAGAAAATAATCAGTGATAGAAAAGTAAATAACTGTGGTACTTGCACTATATCATTTAGAGAATTAACTGTGGGTCTTTAGAGAAAAATAAATTAATGTATGATAAAGGAAGCAGAAAAGTAGTAACTGAAAGAAAATAGGTATGCAGTAAAAACTGTATTTATAAAGTTTAACACAAGGATCTAGACTGGAGACAAACTGTCTATTAACATACAGGACTCGTCAAAATGTGGAAAATATAAAAATATCAAAATTGCATTCAGGGATATATATGTATTTTTGTATGTATCTATCATCATTTATTTACTCCTCAGTCTGTCTTTACTTGTAGAGAGGAAAAAGGAAAGATTACCCACTCAGAAATTCAGATTTGTTTAGTTTCAGAAAATAGGGAAAATTCAAGCTATTTAATTTTGTAATATGAAAACAATATGTATATTTACAATTTATAAATATAGTTATACTGAATAGAGGATATCTGGATATTTAATGACTCTGTGACCCCATAGACTGTAGCCTACCACGCTCTTCTGTCCATGAGATTTTCCAAGCAAGAGTACTGGAGTGGGTTGTCATTTCTTTCTCCAGAGGATCTCCCTGACTCGGGGATCGAACCTGGGTCTCCCGCATTGTAGGCAGACGCTTTACTGTCTGAGCCACCAGGGAAGTATATATGTTCAAATACATATCTTTCTCTTGTTAAGTTCTACCTTTGCAATTAACATTGTTGTACAGTGACTTTTTAAATGAGTAAGCACACATTTTTCTTATAAATAAAATTAATACAATTGCAAAGTGATATCCTGATTTACTTTGTGCTATTTATTCATTATTTGAAGTGATTAAAGAGCAAGAACACATGTAAAGTCGGAAAGTGAATAGATAAAGAAGATAAGTTGCATTGTTTCATTTCATTGTTTGAACAAAGGAAATCACATGTTCTTAGCACACTGTTTACAATAGTCAAGACATAAAAACAACCTAAGTGCCCATCAACAAATGATGTGTTATATATTTACAATGGAATAATACCCAGTCACAAAAAATTGAAATATTATCATTTGTAGAAACATAGATGGACCTAGAGAATATTATGTTTAGTGAAATAAGGTAGAATAAGAAAAATACCATATGATATCACTTATATGTAGAATGTAAAAAATTACACAAGTGAATCTATATACAAAACCAGCATACAGACATAGAAAACAAACTTATGGCTACCAAAAGGGAGAGTGAGAAAAGTAAATTAGGAGCATGGGATTAACAGATATAAATTAATATACCTAGTATTGATAAGCAACAAGGATTTAGTATACAACACAAGGAATTATATTCATCATCTTTTAAAAACCTATGATAGAATATAATTCACACAAAACTGAAAATACAAAGTAACTGAATCACTATGCTGTGCTTCTGAAGCTAAGGCAATATTATATACCAACTATACTTGAAAAAGAAAACAGTAAGATTACAAAGCAAATATTCCCTTAGGAAAATGTGTGGAAGGGGTGGAATTTTGTCCTTTTTTCATATTCATGATTGTGTGAGTTAGGATAGGGAGGGGATGTTATTTTCTGGCTATGGTATGTATAAGGTTCTGGAATTATTAGCACAAGTTTGAAGATTCACTATCATTTTCTCTAGTTCAACACTAAATTTCCAGAGTCAGTCTCAAAAGACTATTTATGGAAGAGAATATTTCTAAATTATGGTATCCAGGGTAACCTTCCTAATCATCCCCACACTTGAGACAACTCAATAAAGAGATAATATTCTAAGTCAGGTTGCTTAAGGACAGCATAGAGTCTGATTCACAAAGAAGAGAAAATGGGAATTTAAGAAAAGGATTTTTTAGGGTTCAGAGGAAAAGAAAATAATCTCCAGGTTTACAGTCCTTTATATATCCTAAAGTGGGACACTTGAAGCTCCTCAAGGTATCTTATTTTGCTAATAATCATGGATATATATTCTATTATGTTTACTATGTAATTGGATGTGAAAATGTAATGCTACTTTAAATAATTCACAATAAAGAATGATGAACAGGAAAAGTTCACCTTTTAACTGAGAAGAGTGACAAGCAGTGGGAGAGAAATCAACAAAGCAGAAAACAGTTTCAGTGTATTGCAGTGATTCCACTAACTTCAACAAAGAGATTCAGCAGACATCATGGCTCCCTCTGAGTCTTGCTCTAATTTACTCTGTGACCTTGACCTTGACTAGCTTACTTGGATTTTCTTGTTTCATAGTTTTCTCAATAAATTAAAAAGAAAAGAATAAATGGAAAAAGGATTACTAAGTCTTATCACTATATAACATTATGGAGGGCATTAAGAAATACAGTTAAAACTCTTCACGCCTCCTATGAAAACTCCTTGTAAAGATTTAGTATATCATTTTTTATCTGTGGCATTTTCCCCTTGTTGTTGTTTTGGGACTGTTTTGAACGTAGATCTCCATGATTGGCAATTTGTGCGGTACATGGGTGATTTCTGGAACCACTATACTTCCCATTTGTAAGTCAATATAAGTAAATGTGACCTTCAGGTCTTCAGAGATGAAAAGAGACAGACTTAAAGTTAATTTGCTATGTCACCTAACCTCTCTCCCCTTCAGGTAGAAAAAGATATTGAGTCTTCTATTTTAGCAAATTTAAATGTGTCACAGATAAAGGGCATTTTTCATGACATATTAAATGCATTTCCAGTTGATCTTTAATACTGGTAAATTCTGTTTAATATTGAACGCTTAAAAAGCAAAGAGTCTTCTGATAAAGAATAGGTTGAAAATATAAAATTAAGATGCTTATACACACACATAGACTTAAATAAATATGTATCATTACTAAGATGGTCTTTGGAATAAAAACCTTACCACATTAAGCAATAATAAGGCATGACATTTAATCCTTAACTATTTAAAAGTGTCTCAAAAATGAAACAGTAGTGTTATCTTTGACAGAATTATATATAGGGGAAGAGACAATGCTGAGTAGATGAGTTATTTATTTTTGCTGACCCAGTTAGTTTTTTCCCTTTCCTTTTTAATATTTGCCATTCAAATTGCTTCAGAATATGATCTTCATTAGATATGTCAGTGTTAGCAATAAGGATAGCAAAGATTGGAAAGATTAGTTAGACTTCACAGAAAATGTGGTGATAATGCAGGAAGCAGGTGACAGAACACCACTGAAATGCATCTTATGCTAATATGTGCAGGTAGTAGTAGAAGTAAAAATTAAAAACTAAAATGATTATTGCTTAAATAATTATACAGAGTAGTACTTTTTATATAGAATGTGTTTCTTGAATCATGTAATACAGAAAAAATAATATACATTATCACTACTTTAAAAGCATATGTTAGAGAAAGTTATTTTAAAGATGCAATAAAGATGATGATTCTATATAAGCACAACTGCACTAAGGCTGTTTAGATATATTGTCCCCTATCATTAATATAAGTCAGTGAGTAAGTTCTCAATCTTTTTCTTTCACACATATGGAAACTGAGGCTCAAGGAAATATTTTATTTTCCCAAAATCATACAGTACATAAAAAAGTCAAGCCAGGATTTAAAATAAAATCTGCTCGCTTTAGTCAGTCTCTTTCCACTAACCTATATTGTCTATAAACATATTTTCTATTTATATAAACTCTTCTCATTAAGTTGGAAATACTTATGGATAATTATAAGCTTCAGCAGTTATCTTAAAAATAAAGGACAGCTTTGTTTAACTACCTGGCTTATTGTGTTACTAAACATGCTGTATTCTGAATCCTGTCATCTTCAGACATGCCTACCTGGCCACAGACAGTCCAGCTTAATGAACAGGTAGTTATTATTTGTATGTATTAAACAAAAGAGAGAGAGTTGTCCATCTCCTTATACAGTAATTAGCTTTCAAGATGTTTCCCAGCCATGTTCCTGAGAATCCACAACTCTAAAAGATTCATTTCTTAGCACACATCTTTCTTGCTTTGTGATGAACCTTTTTTTTTTTTTTCAAGAAATACATACAGGGGCTTCCCTCATAGTTCAGTTGGTAAAGAATCTGCCCGCATTACAGAAGATCTGGGTTCTATTCCTGGTTTAGGAAGATCCCCTGCAGGAGGGCACAGCAACCCACTCCACTATTCTTGCCTGGAGAATCCCATGGACAGAGGAGCCTGGCAGGCTACAGTCCATGGGTTTGCAAGAGTTGGACATGACTTAGCAACTAAACTACCACAACCACCACCATGCATGCAGGTGTGCTAAGTCACTTCAGTCGTGTCCAACTCTTTGTGACCTGGTGGACTGTAACCTGCTAGGTTTCTCTGTCCATGAAATTATTTTGGCAAGAATATTGGAGTGGGTTGCCATGCCCTCCTCCAGAGGATCTTCCCAACCCAAGGGAGATAACCCACATCTCTCAATGTCTCCTACAATGACAGGCTGGTTCCTTACCACTAGTGCCATCTGGGAAGCCTACATATATACATATATAAATATATACATGGGCTTCCCTGGTGGCTCACATGGTAAAGAATCTGCCTGCAGTGCAGGAGACTCAGGTTTGATCCCTGGGTCCGGAAGATCCCCTGGAGAAGGGAATGGCTACCCACTCCAGTATACATATGTATAATATGTATATATGTATATACATAAATACATGTAGCAAGAGAGTCAAAGAATTGCTCAGAGAATAACTCAGAAATTACTATTTTCATATAATAACATAGAGAATTACTCTGACATAAAGCATAGTGCAGTTGAAGTTTACTCGCAAATGAAGATCAGATGTGTAGATTGTCTCATTGACAAAACAGCAAAGACTGGTTTAAAGGCTTATTATGCACAGATGATCTAAGGAAATAGGTCTTGCTTTGGTTCATTTTGTTTTATTTTCCCTCTGTGTAAACTGACTGGTTGGAAATCAAGAAGGGCAGTTTGATCTTGATCAGACTGAGTAAGGGAAGGCACTTCCAGATATTTTCCTGAAGAAGGATTTCATTCAAGCTATGAAGTAAATGACATACTCTTGGCTAGTAATAATGGCCGCTATTGCCTTTTATGGTCCCTTCCACTTACTAAATCTGAGTTTGCACCAAGATATTTTTTCTGAGTTGTCAATGTATGCATTTTTGAGTAGTACCACTTTCTCTCCCCCACCACCCCCAAGCAGCCAATAGACATTTTCTTAAGAAGACGAGATTCACTGAAATAGAATGCTGAGATAAACCATTCAGTTCATTCCATACTTAAGATAGCTCTATGGAGAAACCACTATGGTAAGCCACACTGCTAGTGGACATTTTATTGGCCATAACTTGTTTTGTTTTGAACCCAATAATATTTTAACCCAAAAGGGGGGCCTACAGAATAGCTCTCTTTTTAATATTTTTCCTGTATATTGCCTCTTTCTTTAAATGAAATTTCTATCTGACTTTACTTTCAAAATGCTTTGATTTTTCAAAAGTCTTAATTTTTTTAGAGTTTTAAGTTCATAGAAAAGTGAAAAGAGATACATAAATTTCCCATATGCCCCCTGCTCCCACAAATATATAACCTTACCATTATCAATGCCCCCCACCAAAGTTACACGTTTGTTACAACTGATGAACCTCCATTATAATTACCAAATGTCTGTAGTTTACATTATAGTTCAATCATGGTTTTCAACCCTGGTGTATATTTTATGAGCTTGGACAAATGTATAATGACATGTATCTATTATTATATTATCATGCAAAATATTCTCGCTGCATAAAAATCCTCCATCTATTCACCCTTCCCCACTTCAGTAAAGCCTTGGCCATGATGAGTCTTTTTACTATCTTCATGTTGTTGTTTCACTTGCTAAGTTGTGTCCAACTCTTTGTGACCCCATGGGCAGTAGCCCAACAGGCTTCTCTGTCTGTGAGATTTCCCAGGCAAGAATACAGGAGTGGGTTGCCATTTCCTTCTCCAGGAGATCTTTTTGATCCAGGGATCAAATCCATTTCTCCTGAATTTGCAAGCAGGTTCTTTACTATCTTCATATTATAGCTTTGCACTTTACAGAATGTCATATAGTTGGAATCATGCAGTATGTAGTATTTTTCAGTTGGTTTATTTCCCTTAGTAATGTGCATTTAAGTTTCTTCTATGTCTTTTCTGGCTTGATAGCTTATTTCTTTTGAGCCCTGAATAATATTCCATTGCTTGGAAGTACCAGAGTTTGTTTATCCATTCCCATACTGAAGGGCATTTTGATTGGTTCCAACTCTGGGCAATTGTGATTAAACCTGCTATAAACATACAAGGGCAGGTTTTTGTGTAGACATAAATTTTCAAATCTTTTCAGGAAATACCAGAAAGCATAATTGCTGGAGCATATGGTAAGAGTATGTTTAGTTTTATAAGAAACTGCAAAACTGTCTTCTCATGTAGCTGTGCCACTTTGCATTCCCACCAGCAACGAGGGAGAGTTCCCATTGTACCACATCTTTATCAGCATTTGGTGTTTTCAGTTTTCCTGATTTTGACCATTATAAATAGTGGTATATCATTGTTATTTTATTTGCATTTTTCTGAAGACATATGATGTGGAGCATCTTTTCACACGCTTACTTGCCATCTGTATGTTGTTTTGGTGAGGTATCTGTTAAGGACTTTGGCTCTTTTATAATTGTGTTGCTTTATTTTCTTATTGTTGAGTTTAAAAAAAATGTTTTTTGTTCTTTTGTATTTTGAATTGCAGTCTTTTATCAGAAATGTCTTTTGCAAATATTTTCTCCCAATCAGTGGCTTGTCTTCACATTCACTTGACGGTATCATTCACATAGCAGACATTTTTAATTTTAATGGATCTCAGTTTTCAATTAGGGAACTTTCATGGATCATGGCTTTGGTGTTGTATTTAAAAAATCATGACTTTTTCTCAGGTCATCTAGGTTTTCTTCTGTGTTATCTTCTAGGAGTTTTACATTTTACACTTAGGTTGGCGATCCAGTTTGAGTTAATTTTTTTGAAGGGTATAAGATCTGTGTTTAGATTCATTTTCTTGTATGTGGACGTCTAGTTGTTTCAGCACTATTTGTTGAAGAGATTGTCTTGACTCCACTGCTTTGTCTTTGCTCCTTTGTTAAAGATCAGTTGACAGTATATATGGAAATCTATTTCCAGGTTTCCTATTGCATTCCATTGATTTGTCTGTTCTTTTGCCAATACCACGCTGTCTTGATTACTAGAGCTGTATACTAAGTCCTGAAGTTGAGAGAGTGTCAGTATTCTAATTTTGTTCTTCTGCTTTAGCATTGTTTTAACAATTCTGGGTCTTTATTTCTCCACATAAATTATTGAATCAATTTGAAAATATGTACAAACCACTTTCTTTTTAATATCTAAACCTTATAAAATGCATGTATCCATCAATACAATTTTAAGTTTATTTTTTTATGTTTATACAAAAGTATGTGCTAGCAGAGTCTTGAGTTACATTCCTTATACAATTAGTAGAGCAACAAAATAACATGTAATTTTTAAATCACCAAGTGTCAACAAGAGAGATATGTTACTAGGTCTCGGTTCAGTTCAGTTCAGTCGCTCAGTCGTGTCCGACTCTTTGCAACCCCATGAAGCACAGCACACCAGGCCTCACTGCCCATCACCAACTCCTGGAGGATACCCAAACTCATGTCCGTCGAGTCAGTGATGCCATCCAACCACCTCGTCCTCTGTCATCCCCTTCTCCTCCTGCCCCCAATCCTTTCCAGCATCAGGGTCTTTTCCAATGAGTCAACTCTTCACATGAGGTGGCCAAAGTATTGGAGTTTCAGCTTCAACATCAGTCCTTCCAATGAACACCCAGGACTGATCTCCTTTAGGATGGACTGATTGGATCTTCTTGCAGTCCAAGGGACTCTCAAGAGTCTTCTCCAACACCACAGTTCAAAAGCATCAATTCTGCGGCGCTCAGCTTTCTTCACCATCTAGCTCTCACACCCATACATGACTACTAGGAAAACCATAGCCTTGACTAGGTGGACCTTTGTTGGCAAAGTAATGTCTCTGCTTTTAAATATGCTATCTAGGTTGGTCATAACCTTCCTTCCAAGGAGTAAGCGTCTTTTAATTTCATGGCTGCAGTCACCATCAGCAGTAATTTTGGAGCCCCAAAAAATAAATTCTGACACTGTTTCCACTGTTTCCCCATCTATTTCCCATGAAGTGATGGGACCAGATGCCATGATTTTAGTTTTCTGAATGTTGAGCTTTAAGTCAACTTTTTCACTCTGCTCTTTCACTTTCATCAAGAGGCTCTTTAGTTCTTCTTCGCTTTCTGCCATAAGGGTGGTGTCATCCGCATATCTGAGGTTATTGATATTTCTCCTGGCAATCTTGATTCCAGCTTGTGTATCTTCCAGCCCAGCATTTCTCATGATGTACTCTGCATAAAAATTCAGATTGGAACTGTATAAAACATTCCCAAAATGAAAGCCCAGAAATAAATAAAAAATAAATTTATCCTGTGTCAAGAAATCACCTGTATTTCTGGAATAGAGTAAAACTCATGGGTAGACTGGAAATACATATATGGTAATAAGCTGCAGTATTGTCTAGGAATTTTGCTTCAATAATCCATGTGTAATGATGGTAAATGTTTACTACTGGATCCTCCTACATCTCTATTAGTTTTATCTGTTATTATCCATTTTACTTAAGTAATTTTATAACGTAAGGTTGTTCAAAGTTTGAACATGTGACTAGAAATCAGTTATATTCTAAATTTCAGCAAAAACTTCTATTAACAATGCTGTTTAATTAGCTAATCCTAGACAGAACAAATTGGAAGCTAAGATATTATTTCCCTTACAATTCCAAATTGTGAATTTGTTGCATATATCAAAAGTTAGGGACCTTTCAAAGCCTGAATCCTTATTTGTCTCATTAGATGGACTAATTTAGTTTCTATTTAGGAAAGTTTTTCAACAGATTTAATACAACACTGTAGATTTTGTTGAAAAGGTGAAAGGTGCTTAAAGGTATCTGCCAACTCTCTTCTATTAGTTTTCAACAACTTATGTCCCAAAAGATTTATTAAGATTATTACTTCAGAATAGGGTAAAAGGGGATTTAAAAAAAAAAAAAAGAAGAATGTTTTTTTTTTAATTTACATTTCTGACCCCCAAACAATTCTTGCAATGTACAATGTAAGGAAGAAGGGTGTGATAAATTTGAATTTCTATATTTAGGTAGACAGTTTAAAGGAGAAGGCAATGGCACTCCACTCCAGTACTCTTGCCTGGAAAATCCCATGGACGGAGGAGCCTGGTAGGCTTCAGTGCATGGGGTCACTAAGAGTCGGACACGACTGAATGACTTCACTTTCACTTTTCCCTTTCATGCACTGGAGAAGGAAATGGCAACCCACTCCAGTATTCTTGCCTGGAGAATCCCAGGGACAGGGGAGCCTGGTGGGATGCTGTCTATGGGGTCGCACAGAGTCGGACACGACTGAAGTAACTTAGCAGCAGCAGCAGCAGAGGGTTTAAAGTATACATGAACAATTAGCAGGCTGAGGAGTTCTTCCAAATTCTGAAATTTTATTCAAGTATACTACTTTGTAAACACAATGAACCACAAAGTGAAGACTTAGAATTGAATACCTGAAATCTTTTATTTTTGCGAAGAACTGTTGTCATTGAAATAGAGAAAGATAAAGTAGCTAATTAACCTTCAAAAGGCTTTTCAATCCAGATCTAGTAAAAAATCTTTACAGTATACTGATTTATAATGCTTCCTTAGTCTTTGAAAAATGATGTAGAAAGTTTAACTGTGATATACAATTTGAGTTTGTGTGACTGTGATACCAAGTTTGCGTTTTCCTTTGTGACATTCCATCATATTCTGGATGATAGCTTTTTATCAGCAGTTCTTCTCAAGTCAACTCACATCACTTCTTTATTTCTGTTAAAAACTCCATATCAGTTAAATAGAATGAAAATACTTCTGCTGAGCTTGCTCATTCCTTTTTTCCTCTTTTAATGTTTAAAAAAGTAGACAAATGTTGCTTTGCTTTATTTTGCTTTGACAATCTTCCTGTAATTGTTGAAATGCAAGGTTGCTATAACTAAATGATGCCATATAAGGTTGCATTGGTGTCTTATGGTGCGTGGAGCTTTCTTTGGTTCTCTGTTATTTTATGTCATGCCATGGGATTTTTTTTTTAAGTGAAAAATCAGTCCTAGTAGGAACAGTGAATATTGCTTTAACTGTCCTATTTTTTTCTATAAACCTAAAGCTTTGAGATGTGAATGACTTGCACAAGATCACCAAGATATCAATAGAGAGAGAGTGGAGATTGACCTCCTATTCCAAGTACAATGTTATCTTAACCTTTGGTTAATCATAACACGGAATGTTAATGAGGAGACAACAACATCCGAAGTCCTTAAAATATTCCCTTTAACTGAATAGTTACCCTGAACATGGAAATATACATGAATGCCTAAAATATGCTGAGATATTTTCCTTCATTAGCATATAAAATATCCCCTTTTAACATAATAATAAATTCATTTTTTACCTCTTTTCCTGTTTTAAAATTTCTTTTGTTGTGATTATTGCTATCTTACTGTTCTATAGCATTGACTATTTCACTTGACTGACTCCTTTGTTGCAGTTGTAATAACTGCATTTATTTTTAACATTTTTTTTAATCTGAGGAGAAAAAATATTATTGTCCTGTTCTCAATCAGTTAATCAGAACGCCTACAAATAAAGGGGCGTTTGAGAAACTTTGTTTCTACAGTTTCCTCTTAACTTTAATGCCAAATACAGTGAAAGTGAAGATTTTTCTTTTCAGTAAAACACCTTTTCTTTGTATATTTTAAAAGCCACTTTAGCTCACCTTTAAGAAAAAAAAAATGTCTCTATGTTTCAATAGAATTCTCTTGTCTTCATTTATTCATCATTAGGCTAAGTGATGGAAGGAAATCCTTTGTGATTTATTCATCTTGAAATCATCTTTTATTAATTAAGGTGGAAGTACAACAGTCACTGGTAAATGATGTGAAAAAATATTTAGCCCATTTTTCTTGATTGTAATATATTTGTTGAAGAGTTTTCATGGTTTTCAAATTGGCATTTAGAAACTTTGCTTGGTTTAAGTGATGAATGTTTTGCTTAATATAAAAATACAGGTGCTAACCTGGTGTCTTCCCCTTCCCAATTTTCAGAACAGATTTTCTAAGTGCTGATTGCTTACTCCTTGAAATGACAAAGGAGAGGACATGCAGAAAACATTTAACATTAGGAAAGTTTAAGTCCCAACTTACATAACTATCATCCTGATTAAATAACCTTTTCAATACAAGGGTAGTTTTGTATTATTTTCTTTACTTGAATCTGATTTCATCTCTTTTATTTTTATTTTGTTACACCTAAATTCATACCTGATGACATTCAGATAAAGATATCAGGCAAACTACTTTATTTAAGCCCTTAACTATCATAGCAGATGTCTCCTCCGTGAAAGGAGAATGGAATATTGAACTTTAAGCAGGAACATCTAGTGATGCAATAAGACACATGTTTGAAGCAGAAATAGTCTCATTGGTTGTGTGAAGTTTTATCAAATAACAGCTAACCTGCTATGATAACTATCTAGTTTAGGTAGCTGAGTTTTTAAAAGGAGTATATTTATCTATATTGTAAGATCATTATCTATTTAGAGTAACTAGCAGTTTATTGTTGATCTCGAAAAAATTGCCTCTTATGTCTGGATTGTCTTAAGCTACTTCTTGTTACCCATTATACTTAGATTTCTCCATCTTATCCAAAGGTCACAGACACTGTGAAACTGATCAATGCAGTTGCTATTAGAGTCAACAGGAATTATATAGAGCTACAATTCTGTGACTTTGTGAAAATGCTAAATTATAGCTGGTAAAGAGAAGATCAAAAGTCTGCTCTGAAAAAATTATTTTATCTTAATTTGTCTAAAGCAGCTAGTTACCTCAGTGGAGGCAATATCTGAAATCTAGGATGTAAAACCAAAACAGAAAGTCTCAATTCAAAGTTGCCTCTTGCTTTTTATCATGAAAATGAGACCTTTCAGGGTTAAAGGAATGATTATACCACACTGCTTTTGAACTTGTCGTTTTAATAAAATTTATACTTGTTTTCTAGGATCCAAACAATTCATTAAAATATGTTTTTCAAAAAACCAATGGCTGAACTCATATGTTGCAAAATTGTGGTTGTTTCTAGCACTTCATTCCATTCACTAAAGCTCTGCTAATATTATTTAATCATTCACACCAACTTTCTTTTTCCTATTTAAAAGTTCTTCAAACTATTCAAGAATTTTAAAAGAAGATGAGTTTTTATAAAATATATCTTTCTTTAGAAAACATTTAATGTATAGAAAATACATACTTTTTCCTCCAAATGTATTAGTAACTATTGATATTAATAAATCATTAGAGCCTTTGTGATCTAGTACCTGTGCTTCTGTGCCTTACAAAAAGCCAAAAGATAATATAAATCAATTTTCTTGGCTCTGTTATATACTACTCAATTGAATTCAGGGTAATTTTCAAATAGTCTGCAGAGCAACCTGGGACCAGCTGTTAGGTTTTAATGCAAGTGATTTTTTTCTCATAACAACATTTTGTTTCATGGAGAGATAAGTACAGAGCCTTTCTGATTTGAAAAAAAAATTGCTCACTATCTGAGTTTAGAAAATCATTTTGCAACTTCTTCCGTTCATTTTTTTTTTCAAAGAAACTCAGATTCTATACACTGACAGTTTTATATCAAAAAGTTTCTTAGGTTAGGCTATGAGAAATAAAAATACTTTGGCAATTAAGAAAATTATTTTACTCAGGTTATTACAATAGGGTGCTTTTCATTAATGAGAAATAATTCAAAGAGAAAGAAAGGAACCTGAGATGTTATAGAGGCAAGTAAAATGAGGAGGTATATACAGGTAATTAGTGAGAGTCTTGAAAAATAGTGAAGACAAGATACAGGTGATAAATTCTTAGGATATGCAGAGACACATTTGCAATTTGAATTTTCTCAGAATACAAAAGTCTGTGATATTACTCAGCTATCCCTGAAATTCAGGTATTTATGGGGCTATTCTGGGGCTTCCCAGGTGGTGCTAGTGGTAAAGAACCTGCCTGCCAATGCAGGAGATTTAAGACACTTGAGATTGATCCCTGGGTTGGGAAGATCCCCTGGAGGAGGGCATGGCAACCCACTCCCATATTCTTGCCTGGAGAATTCCCATGGACTGAGGAGTCTGGAAGGCTATATGTCCATATGGTCACAAAAAGCTGGACTTGACTGAGGTGACTTCACACACACACACACACACACACACACACACACACACACACACACACGCAGGTCCATATTATATCTGAGTAGAGTAGAAAATGACAACTCCCTCCAGTATTCTTACATGGAAAATTTCATAGACAGAGGAGCCTGGCAGGCTACAGTCCATGGCGATTGTAAAGAATTTTAGCTCTTTCAAAACTGAGACCTTTGTTCTCAGAAGTAACTGAGGACATGATCAATCAACATAAAGCTCAAGCAATTATTCTGCAAAAGATGCGGAGTCTTTTCTCCCATTTCATCATTTGAGATGTGGAGGCAAATTGTCCTTGCTAAATAGCACTCTTTCTTGGTTCAGACAACTTTCAGTTTTCATTTTAAATATTTACTTGAACAGCTTTAGTACCCTTTTAAATAACGTCTTTGCATGACTTTTTATAAATCATGTTTATAAGAAAATCATGAGTTTTTCATATTTGCAATATTCCTTCTCTTCCATAGGATGGCAAATATTTGTTTGAAGGGGATTTATTGTATTCTCATGGTTAGATAGAATCATCAACTTAATGGACAAGAATTTGAGCAAACTCTGGGAGATAGTGAAGGATGGGGAAGCTTGGTGTGCTGCAGTCCATGGGGTCACAAAGAGTCAGACACGACTTAGTGACTGAGCAAAACAACAACATGGCTGCAGGGAACTATGTGCTGTTCTCCGGACACTTGATGGCTCTACTTTAGAGAAAGTAGACTGGTCAGCTCCATGGCTTGGTTGCTGCCCTGCACTCTTTGTATAGTATGTGTAGGTATATTTTCCACAGATCGCAGACTTCTGCCTCTTCTTTTTAACCCCTCTGCACCCATTCTAGTCTGAGCACCTCCATGTCTCTTTACAGGGGAACACCAGGACTTCTGGGACCCCTGTGTAATATTAATATTGGGACCAGACTGATTCATCAGAATGATGACTCAAGCCCATCTATCATTTAACCTCTCACTGCTATCTTCAAGTAATAATATATAAATATTTATATGCCAGTCTATACTTACAAAGACTGAATCAGATGGAACCTTTTTGACAGACAGATCCACCTACTCACAACCCTGTCTTCTCTCAAAGAAAGCCAAGAGAACCATTTTAGAATACAACAAAGGATAAACCATTTTTTTTCTTCTGGAATTGACTTCCGTCTTGAACTTCTCCAGGTGCATACTCAGAATGACAAGTGCTTGTCACAAGGCTGACATTTTCTTTGTTCTTTCTTCCTCAGAACAAGGTTAGACATTTTCCCCAAAAGCATATGTTGTTCACATTTCCCGATCATAAGATAGCCTCTTTGTACTCTATAACACACTCTTTGTGTAAAATAAAGTTATCTCTCAGTTGAACAGGAGAATTCTATGCTTATTTGGAGGATATCTGGAAGCCTAGTTCAGACTCTTGGTCAAGATAAGATTATGGAGTTAGGTAAAAATCTATAATCTGCTGTTTAAAGTCCAGGGTTCCCCTAGTGGCACTGAGAGTCAGTGTTTTTGTTTTGTTTTGTTTACCTCATTTGAGGATGTTGGCTTATTCCTGTTTTAATGCTTCACAGTTTGGCTTGGCTACCTAATCAGTGGTACCAAAAAAAAATCCCATGAAATATGGTTTTTCCCATGTCTCTTTAAACCAAGATTCCCTGAATATATCTTGGTCATACAAAATCCAGAGGTGAAACACTTTCTGTGCAATTATTAAACGGTCCTGAAATCTTTGGGCCAGCAGTTCTTGCCTGTGCTTCCTTTCTCTTAAGATATTATAACTTTATCTTGATTGAAGTCTTTATATAAGTACATCTTGTGAGTCCTTTCAATTATCTGTACAGATACAGTCATTGGACTCTTTAACTATGATCCCATCTCTTAACTCAAGGCATAATAACACAGAGAAATAACACTGAAGAACATATCACCCCAAAACTTCAATCAGATTTTAAAGGTTATGGTGAGACAGAGAAAAACTTTCTTCTCTAGGATTATAAATGGTAATGGTATAGTTCTAGAATACTTTTACAGCAATGTTCTCACCTTTATCATCTTCATGGAATTTATCTATAGCAAGTCAAGGGTGATTAGGATAATATGCAAAAAAAATGATAAATTCTGAAGGTAAGATACAATGAGATGACAGAAACAGAGAAAGGCCTGTAATAAATGCAGAAGATTTTTCTTTTTAGGATTTTTTTTTTAATTTTTTAATTGAAGGATAATTGCTTTACAGAATTTTGTGATTTTCTGTTATGCATCAATAAGAATCAGCCAGAGGCACACCCATGTCCCCTCCCTCTCAAACCTCCCTTCCATCTCCCTCCCCACCCCACCCTTCAGCCTGTCACAGAACCCCTGTTTGAGTTCCCTAAGTCATACAGCAAATTCCCATTGGCTATCTGTTTTACACATGGTATTGTAAATTTCTATGTTACTCTCTTCATAAATCTCCCCTTCTCCCTTCTCTCCTCCCACCCTGTTCATAGGTCTATTCTCTATGTCTGCTTCTCCATTGCTGCCCTGAAAATAAATGCATCAGTACCATCTCTTCAGATTCCATATATATGTGTCAGTATATGATATTTATATTTTTCTTTCTGACTTACTTCACTCTGTATAATGAGTTCTAGTTTCGTCCACCTCATTAGAACAGATTCATATGTGTTCCTTTTTATGGCCGAGTAGTATTCCATCGTATATATGTACCACAGTTTCTTAATCCATTCTCCTGCCAATGGATGTCTAGGTTGCATCCATATTCTAGCTATTTTAAATAATGCTGCAGTAAACATTGTGGTATGTGTGTCCTTTTCAGGTTTGATTTCCTCAGTGTATATGCCTAGGAGTGTGATTGCCAGGTCATATGGTGGTTTTATTCCTACCTTTTCAAGGAGTCTCCATACTGTCTTCCATAGAGGCTGTATCAGTCAGTATACATTCCCACCAGCAACACAGGAGTATTCCCTTTCTTCCACACCCTCCCAGAATTTATTGTTTGTATAGTTTTGATGATGGCCATTCTGACACGTGTGAAGTGGTATGTCATTGTAGTTTTGATTTGCATTTCTCTGATAATGAGTGATGTTGAGCATCTTTTCATGTCCTTGTTAGATATCTGTATGTCTTCCTTGGAGAAATTTTCTCTTCAGGTCCCTTTCCAAATTTTTGATTGGCTTGTTTGTTTTTCTGGTATTGAGTTGTATAAGCTACTTGTATATTTTAGAAATTAATTCTTTATCAGTTGTCTCCTTTGCTATTATTGTCTCCCATTCTGAGGGTTGTCTTTTCACCTTGTTTTTAGTTTCCTTTGCTGTGCAAAAGTTTATAAATTTTATTAGGTCCCACCTGTTTATTTTTGTTTTTATTTCCATTACTCTAGGAGGTGGGTCAGTGAAGATCTTGCTTTGATTTATGTCATTGAGTGTTCTGCCTATGTTCTCCTCTAAGAGTTTAATCGTTTCTGGTCTTACATTTAGGTCTTTAATCCATTTTATCTTTGTGTATGGCATTAGGTAGTGATCTAATTTCATTCTTTTGCACTTAGCTGTCCAGTTTTCCCAGCACCATTTATTGAAGAGGCTGTCTTTGCCCCATTGTATATTCTTGCCTCCTTTGTCAAAAATAAGATACCCATAGATGCGTAGGTTTATTTCCGAGACCCAGAAGTCTTAAAGTTAGCTTTATTGCTGGACACTTCAGTTATTTGAATGACAAATTCTCATTTATGTTTAAGTAGTTTGAGTGGTATTTCTGTCACATTAAATCAAAATACCTTTGACCAATACATTATTTAAAAACAAAATCATGATTTATTTATATATGCATCCCACATTTTAGCGTAATGCCTGGCATATTTTAGGTAAGTGTGAAGTCGCTCAGTTGTGTCCGACTCTTTGCAACCTCATGGGTTGTACTACCAGGTTCCTCAATCCATGGGATTTTCCAGGCAAGAAAACTGGAGTGGGTTGCCATTTCCTCCTCCAGGAGATCTTCCCGACCCAGGGATTGAACCCAGGTCTCCCACATTGTAGGCAGATGCTTTACCATCTGAGCCACCAGGGAAGTCATTTTAGGTAAGGTACTTAGTAAATGTTTTATCAAAGAATAAAACTAATAAATGTCCTAAGACCATCTTCGGTGAATACTTTTGTATGTTCCCAAGTTAATGAATGATAAACTGAATTCAGTCTGCAAATCTCCATTAAAACATATACAGGCTGACGATATTGAATTTAAAATAATTTGAATTATGTATACTAGAGATATATTAATTCTGTAATTCAGTGTATAAGCATTGCCTTTGGATAAGTATTGAGGAACTATGATTAACTCTCCTTTTCATTTTAATTAATTTGTTAGGCTAATTCTTGAATATTTCTAGAAGAAATTTTGAGGAGATTCCATAGTTTCTAATCACTTCCTGTCATAAAATATCCTCTGATCAGTAATTAATAAGTCTCCAAAACACTGGGATTACCAAAACACTGGGATTACTAAATTCTGGTGAGAAGGTGGAGCAACAGTAACTCTCATTCAGTGTGGGTGGGAATGCAAAATGACACAGTCCCTTTGGAAAACAATTTGACAGTTTCTTAAAACACTAAATGTACCCTTTCCACAGGATCTAGAAATTGTACTTCCCAGTATGTACCCAAATAAATTAAAAATTTATATCCATACAAAAACCAGTACTTTGGTATTTATAGAAGCTTTATGCATAATGACCCAAATTTGAAAGCAACCATGATGTCCTTCATTAGATCAATAGAAAATAATCTGTGGTACATGCAGACCACATTACTATTGAGCATTAAAATAAGATGAGCTATCAAGCCATGAAAAGACGTGAAAGAACCTTAAATGCATGTCACTAAGTGAAAGAAGTCAATCTGAAAGACATACCTTCTGTGTGATTCTTATTATGTGACATTCTAAAAAAGACAAAAGTGTGGAGGCAATAAAAGGATCAGTACTTACCAAAGGTTAGGAAGAGGGAGACATGATTAGCACAGAGAATTGTTATGGCAGTGAAACTATTCTTCATGATACTATAATGGTAGATGCAAGTCATTATACATTTGTCAAAAGCCATAGGATATACAGCACCAAGAGTGAACATTAATGAATTTGTGGACTTTGGGTGATAATGATGTGTCAATGTAGGGCCATCAACTTTAGCAAATGTACCACTCTAGTATGGACCATTGATAGTGAAGTAGGTTGTATGTGTGTAGAGATAGCAAGTTTAGGGGAACTCTCCATAACCTCTGCTCAGTTTTGCTGTGAATTTAAAACTGCTCCAAAATAAAAACATTAAAAGTAATGACTATGTCCATTACTATTAAAATAATGAATATTTTGAACTTCATTTCAAGGCAAAACTTTCCCGTTTCCCCAAGACAGACTTGATAAGCCTAACTGTGTATCGTGAAGTGGAGTGGAAGCTGATTATTTTATCTTGTTCCACTTTTCAAATCTATGCTCGTTCATTCGTTTGCCAACTTCTATTTCATATCCCTGCAGGATAGAAAGGGGCACAAGAGCATAAAAGATTCAGAGGGAGAGACAGGAAGGAATGGGAGAGAAAAGTGGACAAAAGGTTCCAGCTTCTTTAAAATTGTAGGGGTACAATGTCATCAACTCCGGGTTGACTATTTTTGAAAGCTAGCTTAATAATGGAACTCATTTGTGAGTTTTTCTTTTGCAGTGATCTCTCATTTGTAGTTCCATTGTCTACTATGGCTGGTGGCTCACTCTTGCCTTAGGGAGTGAGCACCCAGAGTCAGATGTAGCTTCTTTTTTGTTGAGGTCCATTTGCCATGGAAGCTGTACTCTTGGAGAGCAACTGAATGTATTATACACAGCCTTGCTGGTATGTGTAATCCACAATTTCTCCTCCAGAGATGGTCATACATTCTTGGCACAGGATTACTCTGAGTATGCAAACTTCCCTGCCCCATTGTGTTTTCAGGCATGAATTAAACACAAATCTGCAGAAGACAATTTTCAAACTTTCTGAATTGTCCCTATAAAGGTCAAATTGTTTCTTGAACAAGTATACAGAGAAATAAACCCATACCTAGGGAAGATTTGGCTCTCACTTAAACTTCACTTAAAAAAACAGAACAGAACAAATTTTTGTCATCCTCCAGTGTCACCACAGTTTATATGTCTGGTGTGGATGAGGAGATTTAAACACACAATATTAGGTTTGTACCATCCTTTTTGAGTGTACTGCTAGTGCCAAGAAACTTTAGTTTGTTGTTGGGTTTCAGTGGGAAATTCTACTTGAACATGATATTGTGTCTGCTAGAAAAAAATAACTTCATAAAAATCTTGTTTCACTAAGAGCTCAGGTTCTGAAAAGAGACAATATGAGTTCAAATCCACCATTTTTTATCAGATTTGTGATAAAACTGTTGGTTCACAGTTTGAAGATGCTAACCCTCATTTTTTATACCAAAAGTGGAGGATAGAACAGTACATTATCTCATGGTATATTGATAAGGTAAAATACTTTAAAAGCCAATGTATCTGTAACATGGTGAATTCTCAGTAAATGTTAATTAAATAATCATCATCAGTTATCATTAAAATTTTCATTCTGGTCCATATATACAACTCAGATGTACTTTAATCTGAATAATATTTTGCTTAGAACGTAATAAAGTAAACAGAACTAAAAGAACACTTATTATTCAAACTAATGCAATTTGAAGAATAATATATTTCTGTGATACTTCAATATGCATTTCAGTTTTTCACCTCTTTACTTTTGCATCTTCTGTTATTTCTGTATCCCTTTATTTTAAACTTTTTTCTGTCTTCTCATTATTTGCCTTATTTTCAAATATCTTCTTTCTCTTCTGGCCCTTACATATAAACTCTATCCATGCTTAGGTATAAGTCAAGAAATCCTCCAGCTTTTAAAAGTTATAAACAAGTACTTATATTTTGAAAATTTTTTGAAAGCTCTAATAAACTGAAAATGTCTGTGAGCTTTATATCTTGCTTGAGAACACAACTACAAACAAGACTCATCAGCTATGGATAAGACAGAAAAAAAAAAAAACACTGTTTAATTCTTATTAGATCTAAATGTAAAGGTACATACTCATATGGCAAAGACATCCCGTTTATTTCATAAAAAATCTAACTTCTAGCATCTGTCTCTGAAAGCTGTCTGAACTGATCACAATGAACATAAGAGTTTAGCAGAATGAATGTCTTTCATAATCACGCTTTACATGGTTGTTGGAATAGGGTGATAACTTCCTGTTCTGTTCTATTTTATAGGAACAGGAGAAATCACATGGATGAAAGAGGATCAAGTAGATTATTCTCTTCAGTTCTCCTAAATTTCTTATATTTAAGTATGGTATAAGACAAGGAAATGAAAATAATCAAGTTAGACACAACATTGAAAGCATAGCACACTAAAAGAAGAAATCTTTATGATCAAAGCTGAGGAAAATTTTGCAGACAAGAAGTACGATAATAAATGACCAAGTCATTTATCAGAGTTTCAAAATTTATACTGCCCAGATAAGGAAGAGGGTATAGAATCTTCTTTCTTCTTCCAAAGAACAGAATTTAACTAATCCTTCCCCAAAACAATCCAAAACATACATTTTAAGTAACAATGTTTCTCTTCAGCTGCTTCCATCCAACATGCCCCATGCTTTATTCTCATTAGAAAACATATTTAACTGTTCAAAAAAAAATGAGTCACCTTAGGAGAGACAGCAATGCAAATAGTTCTTGTGTCATCAATGATTTGTAAGTAATAATTGTAAATAAGTGCTTTGGTCTTTTCCCATTTCTACTCAATTGATATTGATCAGTTTTTAATATCCATACTCATACTGTCCTAAAGGTAAATGCATGGTTTATAGCCACATTGATTCCTTTTCTTCCAATCTCTCTCCTTTCTGGATCAATGCAAAAGAGCTAGATTGACAGGGTTATATATATACAATTGCCTAAGCTGAAAGAGAGGAACCCCATAGGTATTTATCTGTACGTTTATGTATGCAGTGTCCCCCTTTTCTTCTAAAGGAAGGAGAGAAACTCAATTTCCTTGATGAAAATAAATTGCCTTTGGGGGAAAAAAAGAGGAAGAATCCTGGTTCTTACTCTTGGAATGTAAGTAAATTTTTCTAGGGAAAGATAGGCAGAAAGATAAGGCATTCAAATCTTGGAATGTTTCTGGATTTATCCCCCTTTGACGTTTAGTGAAAAATGCAGTTTCACAGACGTAAAAAACCCTTACTGTCTATTCAGTCATCATTCAACGAAATGATTGTCATTTAGTTCAGGTCCCAAATTTCCATTTTAGTTCTGTTCAGAAAGCCCTAACTGTACAGCAACATGAAGACATTTTCTCTACAATTTCACAAATATCACATATCCTATTTCATTCTTTTATACACATTTTTGTTATTCACTTTTTAAAAAATTCTGACTTTTTTCCTCTCATAGTGACACTCACTTTTTGTTGATCAAAAAGTCAACTTTTCATTGTAGATGTCTCTGGTCTTTGCAAAAGCTCTTCTTTTAGCTAAGTGTGTAAAGTTCAAAGGCTTAGGACACTTATTTTGTTGCTGTTGTTCTAATATCAGAGAGGAGAGGAGTTGAAGGCATCAAGTTAAATAGAAAAGAGTAGAATTAAAAGGCTACACAACGCAACTGAAAGTGACCTAATCTCAATACTTCATCTAGAAAAAATGGTAGAAAGAGAGATGTAGTGATGAGGTAATTTGTCTGGGAAGTTTGTTTTGTGAGCTTTCAGTGTCATTCTTACATGCTATTCAGGATGAGTAAAAAATAATATACCAATAGAATAATACTACATTCAGAACACTCTTTGTTTCAGTCATAAAACTTAAAGGCTATAACAAGTAAAAAAGTTTACCCAAAATTATCTAAAAATAAAGTAAGAAATTATATCATCAGCTAATGGATTGGGCATTTTGCCAGTAACCTAAAAGCCTGATTCACTCTTCCACTGAGTAGGAAAATAAAACAAACTTACACCCACATAGGCATAGTTCTGTCAACTTTTTCAGTGATCACTCATAGGGACTTTTATACTAGTTGGTGTCCAAAGGACATCATACTATATTAATATTAATCTCTCTTCTCTAATTCTCACTGATTCTTCACACTAATTCTCCCCACATATTAATATTCTTCATATACTCTTTCCATATACTAACAAATTACAATATTAGTAAGTACTTCTGAAGTGCTTGGCATGGTTCTGGTACTTGATGTTCTTTACAAACTAATTATTCACAATTAATTATTATCCCCATTTACAGATAAGGCTCAAGGAGACTAAATAATGTACTCACCATCCCTCAGCTAATTGGGACTTGGTTTGAGGTTATGTGTCCGCAGAGCCCATAGTCCTCACCAATATGCCATACTGACTCACTAAACACAACCCCAAAGTGATGTTAGTAAATACATTGTGCCAACCCAGACCAATTGGTAGAGGACAATATAAGATAAATGTTTCAGATGAATTGTAACATCAGAGATCTTAAGAAGTAATAGCTTCTAAGTTTCATACAAGCATAGATCCAAACTGGACAATGCTTTTTTTTAATTGCTGGAAAAATGGCAGTCTTTCACAGAAAGTAATTTGTCTGGGGAAAAGAGGCAAAAGTTTCAATCCATGAGGGTTATATAAACTTTGCTTTTCTCACCTCTTGCAACATGATCAATGATCTCTTAAAATTCTTCTTAAGTGTGTATAGATAATTTTATAGTGTTAATATCCCTCACATCATTAAATTCTGTATTCGTACTTGAGACAATATCCACTCAACATTTTAAATTGTATTTCCCATAGCATGTTGTTTTATTATACATTTTAACACAAAAGTATTGGCATGCAAAAGATATTCAGTCATTTACACAATTATTTACTTCATTAAAAATATCTAAGTATTAATACCTCCTTTGTGCAGGAATTGGCCTTAGAAATATAATGCTAAAAAAGGTGGACAAAATCTCTGCATTATGGAGCCCATAGAGTGAGCGAGTGTGGGAAGAACTGAAGAATAATGCTAAAAAAATAAAAATGAAGAGTGGAAATTGGTGTATGTTATTATACTAGGGATGGTTATATAAATTTTGATAATATTCTAATGAAGCAAAAATACAAATGACATATATTCTCTATGGGGGTTGGGAGGACATATAAGATTGTTGATATTGCCAGAGCAGGGTCTTAGATTATTTAACCACTGACCACATAGACTGTCTAACAAATATGATATTATCCTTAAGAAAAGATCATTCTAAAAGTCTATGAGTTAAGAATTGTCAATTCTTAATTATCTATGAGCAATGTGGGAGACCTAGGTTTGATCCCTGGGTTGTGAAGATCCCCTGGAGAAGGGAAAGGCTACCCACTCCAGTATCCTGGCCTGGAGAATTCCATGGACTGTATAGTCCCTGGGGTTACAAAGAGTCTGACACAACTGAGTGACTTTTACTTTCACTTTTAATTTATGAACTGACTTAGCTAAGATTACAATATAATTGACTTATATAGAGGTAAAAATGATGCTGCTGTTAAAGTGCTGTACTCAATACATCAGCAAATTTGGAAAATTTAGCAGTAGCCACAAGACTGGAAAAGGTCAGTGTTCATTCGAATCCGAAAGAAGGCTAATAGCAAACAATGTTCAAACTACCATAAGACTGTGCACAGTTCACAACCTAGCAAGGCTATACTCAAAATCTTTCAAGCTAGACTTCAGCAGTACATGAATCAATAACTTCCAGATGTAAAATCTGGGTTTAGAAAAGCCAGAGGAAACAGAGATCAAATTGCCAACATTCACTGGATCATAGAGAAAGCAAGGGAATTTCAGAAAAACATCTACTTCTGTTTCATTGACTATGTGAATGTTTTTGACTGTGTGGATCACAACAAGCTGCAGAAAATTCTTAAAGAGATGTAAATACCAGACCACCTTACCTGTCTCCTGAGAAACCTGTGTGCATATCAAGATGAAACAGAACTAGCCATGGAAAAATGGACTGGTTCAAATAGAGAAGGAGTATGTCAAGCCTGTATACTTTCACCCTGCTTATTTAACTCATATGCAGAGCACATCATGTGAAATGCTGGGCTGCATGAAGCACAAGTTGGAATGAGGACTGCTGGGAAGAATATCAAAAACCTCAGAAATGCAGATGATACTATTCTAATATGAGAAAGTGAAGAGGAGCTAAAGAGCCTCTTGATGAGAATGAAAAAGGAGACTGAAAAAGCTGGCTTAAAATCAACATTCAAAAAACTAAGATCATGGCATCTGGTCCCATCACTTCATGGCAAATAAAAGGGGAAAAAATGGAAGCAGTGACAGATTTTACTTTCTTGGGCTCCAAAATTACTGCAGACAGTGACTGCAGCTATGAAATTTAAAAGACTCTTGCTCCTTGGAAGAAAAGCTATGACAAATCTAGACAGCATATTAAAAAGCAGAGACATTACTTTGCTGACAAAAGTTCATATAGTCAAAGCTATTCTTTTATCCAGTAGGTGTGTATGGATATGAGAGCTGGACCATAAAGAAGGCTGGGTGCCGAAGAATTGTTGCTTTTGAATTGTGGAGTTGGATAAGACTCTTGAGAGTCCCTTGGACTGCAAGGAGATCCAACCATTCAATCCTAAAGGAAATGAGTCCTGAATATTCATTGGAAGGACTGATGCTGAAGCTGAAACTCCAATACTTTGGCCACCTGATTAGAAGAGCTGACCTACTGGAAAGACCCTGAAGCTGGGAAAGATTGACAGACAAAGGAGAAGGGGGTAACAGAGGATGAGGTGATTACATAGCATCACTGACTCAATGGACCTAAATTTGAGCAAACTCCAGGAAATAGTGAGGGATAAGGAAGCCTGGTATTCTGTAGTCCGTGGGGTTGCAAAGAGTTGGACACAACTTAGTGACTGAACACAACAGAGGTAAAAATGCAAAGGAAAATGACACAAAACCTGAATCAAGCATTAATACTAAACCTAAATGTAACCCAATGCAGAAGGCAGTTGTTACCTTTTTCCTCCTACTCAGTTTCTGGACTCCACTCAACCTAAAGCAAGAAAGATTACTTGAATACATGAAGCATTCCAAAGTATCAGGCTGAACCTCTTCTTGTGTGTGTGTATGTGTGTGTGTGTGTGTGTGTGTATGTGTGTGTATACACACATATATATACACAAACAAATACATAAATGCACATATATTCACAAATATACATATATGTATAAGTATATATATGTGAAACTAGGACAGAAGTAGGGGTGGATGAAGAGGAAATTGTCACTGGAAATTCTTTCCCTGTCTTCCAAGCTTGAGTAGAATTCTCTCTAGCTATCCTTAACCTAAATTCAACATTTCCCACTCCAGCTCATCCTGTGGGCTTCTGGTCAACCCAAGGTACTTGACTCTTTTTTTACTTCTCATAAGAAGATATGCTGGGGCAGGGTCTGTATCTGTAATATTAAATTAAGAATACACAGATTATGAACCTGGTGAATGAAAGGGCACAAGCCACCCACACAGAATGGACAGGTGGCTCCCCCAGCATCTGAGTTCCCACTTTGGAGAAATAAAACTCATGAGGTTTTGATTAAATTGCAGTTTTCGCACAGTCATACAAAGGAAGAAGCCCTGTGCTTTTTACTTACAGAAAGGAATGAGGTGGGAGTTTGAACACAATGAGCTGGGGGGTGGACAATCAAGTGACTAAGAGATAGAGAGCAGGATAGCAATTAACTACTACATGGAAGGTGGTTGGGGTGGTGGTTTTTGAGACTTAAAATCTATGTAGGTATTTTAAGAGGTGCCCTGGGAAAAGCAAAACAGGAACTGATGACAGGAACTCTAGACATAAGTTCTTATCTATGTGTTCAGACTCTGGGTGTGAGCAGGGTTATCATATTCTAAAATGCCTATCCAGCAACTCAGAAAAACAAAAGTTATTTTTCTTATCATAGAAGAACCTGTACTTTTTTTTCTATCTAACATCAAGGTATTTTCCTATTATCCTTACTAAATTAGGGTCTTCTCCGCCTTGGGACTCTTTTTCAGAAACATAACCTCTATGTGCAACTAGGCATTTTGCACAGCACGTGACTCTCTTGCTTACAGTGCATGTCTGGGAGGATATTGTCTTCTATACTGACTTTGATCTATGAGAAAAATTATTGTGGGACAAGTCTGATATCCTCATTTTATTTACTGGAGAAAAATAAAAAGGCCATGTAAGGATTAAATGAAATTCTTAATGGAAAAGAACAGAATAGAAAGGAAAAGAAAAAGAAAATCACTTGATTAGCATTGAAGGAAAAATGTGGATGGAATGATGAGAATCTTTATAGGAGGAAAAACACTTTATCAATATTTTTGGGTGTCACCGATATTTCAAAATCAACCTTTGCAACAAAACTGTATCTTGGCTTGGGGCAGTATTTTACTTCATCAGCTCAATTGTTGGACAAATGAATCATAGTTGAAATGTCTAGTAGAATACATAGGAAGGTTGAGGCTGATAAAATTACAAAGTATAATAAAAATATTTTAGAATAAGGACTTCTATATGATAAGACATCAAAATTTTAAGAGTTGTGGACACTTCTGTTGTATTGAAATGATTATTTCTTCAATAATAGTTTTAACTTTTAACTAATTGTTATCTTTTTATTTTGAAATAATTTCAAATTTTCAAAAGAGTCATGCATATAGTATAACAAATTCCATAGACTCCTTACTCCAATAAATTCAATAACTGTTAATATTTTGCCACATGCCCTCTCTCTCCTCACCTTCCAGTTGTCTTTCATAATATTGACTCTTTGAGGGATTACAGGTAAGTTGTTTTGTGGGCTATATCATAATTAGCTTTGAGTTTATCTAATGTTTCTTCATGATTACATTTAGGGAGTTCATATTTGCAGGAATACTTCTCATGTTTTCATTCATTCTTACCGTTTTCTCTCTGTGTGTACACACACACATACACATTACTGAATTAGTTGTAGACATGTCATCACTTTACCCATAATTCTGAATTAAAAAAAAAAACCTGAACAGAATATAAGGGCATATTCTTATATATTTTGTACAATAATTTTATTAATATTCAATGTATATGTTTGTTTCAATATTCTTTATGGTAATTTTCCCTCACTCATGATTCAATATAATATCACACATTGTATTTAGTCCAAATGCCTCATGTAAGGGATTATATTCCTACTGAAAACATAAGAATTCATGAATAAATAATAAGGGATGGAGAGAACTTAATTATATTAGAATTTCAAGTTATAAATATTGAGAAGAACAGAGTTAGAAAATCATCATTTTTCAGCTCTCAGAGCATCAGTTGACTCAGGCAAGAACCATCAACAGTTAATAAACCATTTGGATAAAAATTTGAAGAGAAACATGATACTTACAAAGTCTAGAAGCATTTCTCATATATTACATATTAATTGTAAAGATAAAAATGATATTATGGTGTAAAATCTAATGAGCCAATTTGACCAAGCAATCAAAAGTAACATCATGACAAAATGTCCCTTTTGAATGTGATACACTGAGAAACATTTATCCCTGCCAAATATATTTGATCTGATTCTACTGATGAGGAAATATATATAATCATTTGTCTAGAGGTTTAAAATGTTGTCAAGATGGTCAAAACAGTTACACTAATGGAGCCCATACAATGAGGCATTGGGAAGAACAGGGAAAAGCTGCTTGAGGAAAATGAAATTGAAAAATTAAAAATCAAAGTATGGTATTACATTTGGAATCAAATTAATAATGTAATACCATAGCAACAAAGAATAAACATAATGAAACTTATGCCATGCATAAGTTCAAGTCTGACTGCTGATGATATTAAATCTGACAAATGAATTGAGGGACATATGCAAAATTATGGCATGCAATCTTCAAATTTGTCAGTATCATAGAAAATGGCAAAAGGCTGAGGGTTTTACTTCTTGATTTATCAAATTTATCTATAACCACAATCTTGAAAAGGTTAAGTAGAAATTAATTCATAATGAGTAAAACGTTCTTAGAAATAACCATTTTTATAGCAAGTTTCAATTAAAGTAGGCATACTCACAGTTCAGAATCAAGGTTTTGATATTATAAATATGTTAACAGTTTGTTTTGTTTGGCAATGATATTTTACAAGCCTTTTAATGCATTATAATCCTGGAGATCTTTATTCACCTAATAATTATACTGTGCATAAATATCATACATTGAATTTTTTCAATAGAAATATATTAATTTTCAGAACTTATTTATGAAAAATATCTTAATAGTAAATTACAATAAGTGAGAAGAGATGGAATGTTTATTAGTGCTTATTTCTATTTAAGATCTAAAGATATAAATACTTGTATTTTTATTAGGAATATATCTATATTTATAAAAATAGATTTACAGTAATGTAAATAAAATGACTTTTAATTTAATACATGAATAGTGAATAAATACATATTTTTTATAAATTTATATGATGGTTAAGTACCAAATCTAGCAAAGTTAAGTAAATGCTTTGTGAAAGAAATTGATAGGAACTCTTAAGAAAGTTGCAATCTCATTCTCTAGTTCAAAAAGAGGATTAAGTACTCAGGTATGTGTATCCAAACAAAGCATAATAAACAACCTTCTATTTATTTTTTTGCTACAGAGTTTCCATTTTTCAACAATTTACTCAAAAAGAAAGTTCCAGGTATTACCATGGAGGGAGCATTTTGAAAATGTATAGAATTATTTTTGGTTGATACAACAATTTGTATGGCTCCAGAAATTTCAAATAATTTTACTAAGTATTCATGTGGCTACAAAGACTATGTATACAATTTGTACTTTATTTGGTTTAGAACTTTATATATTCCAATTTCAAAATACAAGATCATCATCAGGTTGATGTTGTCATTTGAGTTGCCAACACACACACTATTACATGTATACACTTCTATCAATTTTTATTTAAAATTCTTGAATATGCAATCATTTCATATTCAGATAAAAACATTTGATTGTTCAGTTATACAACTTTTTGTGCAGAGATAGGCAAACTAAGATCCCAGCCAAATCAAACCCATGATCTAAATTTGCAAATGAAGTTTTATTGGAACATGGCAATGTTTGTTAATTTGCATATTGTCTATGACTTTCTTTTGTGCTACAATGCCAGAGTCATACAGTTACAACAGAGACTAATTGGCTGGCAAAGCTAAAAATTATTTAGTAACTGACCCTTTACTGAAAAAGTGGGTACACCTATGTTCTATTGCAACATTTCTCTAGCATTTACATATTTAAAATTTATATTATTTCCATAAAATTTATCTTTCCTTTATTTCTCCACTATACTAGAGTATGATATACAGATTTTTAAAAATTGCTATGTAGTTTTCTTATAGTATGTGTGAATTTCACTATAGGATACAAAAGGAGGTATTACGAAATAAATATATGATACATAAAAGAAGTTTGGGGACTGAATTGTAAGTATACTAACAAAAGCATCAGAGGTAAACAAAAATAATTAAATACAAGATTATTACAATAATTATTATTTAGCTTGCAAACACTGGAGAATATGAGAAACTCCAACATTTAAAGCATGCCTGTCCATACATGGACATTTATGGCATGTCCATATAGTGGGAAAATCTGCTCATTCAAGTATAATCTTTATAATATATTATAAAAAGCCGTGTCTGACTTTTTGTGACCCCCATGGACTGTAGCCAGGCGCCTCTGTCCATGGAATTCTCCAGGTAATAATATTGGAGTGGGTAGCCACTCCCTTTTCCAGGAGATCTTCCTAACCCAAGGATCAAACCTAGGTCTTCTGCATTGAAGGCAAATTCTTTACCGTCTGAGCCACTAGGGAAGCCCACAATATATTCAAAGACTTGGAATTATATACATAATGGCTCAGATGCTAAAGAATCTGCCTGAGGTGCAGGAAACTTGAGTTCTATTCCTGGGTTGGGAAGATCCCATGGTGAAGGGAATGGCTACCCACTCCAATATTCTTGCCTGGAGAATTCCATGGAAAGAGGAACCTGGAGGTTGCGGAGTCCATGAGGTCACCAAGAGTCAGACACAACTGAGTGACTAACACATTTTTCAACAAAAGACTTGGAATTATATAAACACTCATTTATATATATATATATGGAAGTATATATATGTATATTATACTCTTTTAATTTTTAAAATACTTTAAGATATTACTAACTATATACACACTGTTATATAACAGATTTCTAGAACTTTTACATCTTGCACAACCGAAACTCTATACCTATTAACCAATCTGTCTTTCACCATTTCTCTCTCTGTCCAGTCCATAGAAACCAACATTTTTTTTTCTGTCTCTATGAGTTTGATTACTTTAGATAATTCACAAAAGTGGAATCGTGTGATATTTTTCTTAATGTCACTGACTTACTTCACTTAGCATAGTGTTGTCAAAGTACATCTACTGTTGGAGCACAGATTTCCTACATTTTATGGCTGAATAATATTCCATTCTATGCATATATCACATTTTCCTTATATATTCATCCATGTAGATGTAAGATGTTTTCATGTCTTGGCTACTATAAATAATGCTGCAATGAACATGCATATGCAAATACTTCTTTAAATTTTTGTTTTTAATTATTTTGGTTATATGCCTAGAATAAGACTTCTGGCTCATATGATTGATAGATAGGTTTACTTTTAATTTTTTGAGGAACCTTCATATAGTTATCCACACTAGCTTCATTTTACAATCTTAACAACAGTACACACTTTTAATTTCTCCACATCTTTACCAGCACTTATTTTCTTTTTCTTTTCTTTTTCAACATTGTTCACCTTAATGCATGTGAGATGATATCTCATTATGGTTTTGATATGTACTTCCCTGATGATTAGTCATGTTGAGCACTTTTTTATATGCTTGCTGAACATTTGTATATTTTTTTGGAGAAAAATCTATTCTTTGGTATTCCAGCAGCAAGCCACCCCACTCTTTGCTTTCAGAACTGCCTGTCAATGCAGGAGATGTGGGTTCAATCTCTGGGTGGGGAAGATCCCCTGGAGAGAGAAATGGTACCCACTCCAGTATTTTTGCCTGGAGAATTCCATGGACAGAGGAGCCTGGCAGGCTATAGTCCATAGGGTCGCAATGAGTCAGACACGATTTAGCAACTGAGCACCTAATATTATATCAGATGTCAAATTGAATTCATGATCTTCCCCTTGAATTGAACTGAATTCATGTACAAAAAAAACCTGCTACATTCACAGTCTTCCCATATAAGTTGACTTATATGCAATCCTATCATTTCAGTTGCTCATGTGAGAGAAC
The DNA here is from genome assembly GCA_024291935.2 of Okapia johnstoni. NCBI lineage: Eukaryota > Metazoa > Chordata > Mammalia > Artiodactyla > Giraffidae > Okapia > Okapia johnstoni. The sequence goes on along the minus strand of CM044311.1, from coordinate 35,824,077 downwards.
TTAAAGTTATCCTTGGAATATTTTCTTCTTTTATACTATACCTATCTTTCAGGAAACTGTTTTGACTCCATATGTAAAATATATCTAAATACAACTAATTCATGCCACTTCCATTGCTACCACCTTGGTTCAAAGCAGCAGCATCTCTAGCCTGATTACAGGAATAAGATCTAAACAGGACACTAGACAAGGAAAGCCTTCAAAAGTTCTAAACTGGATCATGCTCTAGAAATATTTTATGCAAAACCTCTCTCGATTTGACTCACAGTAATAACCAAAGTCCTTACAATGTTCTGCCAAATTTCTCCATGATCTAGACTCCTACTGCATTAATTCACTTTGTCCTTCTTCCTCTTCCCATTCCTAGATCATGGCAGCACATATTTCATCTCAAGTATTTCATTCTAGCTGTTCTCTCTGCTCGGGTATTCTTTCTCCATTTTAACTCTTGATTTTCTCCCTAGCCTCCAAGTTTTCCACAAGTATCACCTTCTTAAGGAGGCTGACACATAAATCTCTATATATTACTACACATTGCCCTCTATTCAGAACCCTTATTTAACTAGATGTACATTTTCTTCTTCTCACAGTTAAACAAAAAAAACAACATATATTATACTATTCTAATAGAAAGAAGAAAATGGCACATTTTATATGCAATCCTACCCTGAACCTTGTTTTTAATTGCATTATTTTAAAGACAGATCAAAATTGTTAATGGCATTTTACTTTGATTAACAATATATTAGTTTGTAATCATTGTGTGTATCACAGCTGATAATGGGCAAGCATATATCCATGGTTGCTGCAGTACAGTGGACATGAATCAATCAGAAAGTTAGTGTCTGTGAATAATCATTAAGGATATATCAGTGTCTACAGGCTAAACAGCTTTCTGTAGTAGACAGGAAAATACTAGATGATTTAAAATATTCTCTACATTAGTAAACCACCAAGAAGATAATCCATGCAGGAATCTTTAAGTATCTAATAAGTATCTGATACAATGCTCTAACAAATTATTTTTTCTTAAATACCTATATGCTTCAGATACACATATTTTGATTTCTATGACAGTAAATTAACATTTCAGTTTCTGAAGGAAAGAAGAAAAATATGTGGTAAATATCTATAATACCTATTATTCTGATAATTATTTCAATAGACTTATTGAGCATCTAGTGATGCGAAGAGCTGACTCATTTGAAAAGACCCTGATGCTGGGAAAGATTGAGGGCAGGAGGAGAAGGGGACAACAGAGGATGAGATGGTTGGAAGGCATCACCGACTCAATGGACACTGCTTTGGGTGGACTCTGGGAGCTGGTGATGAACAGGGAGGCCTGGCATGCTGTGGTTCATGGGGTCGCAAAGAGTCAGACACGACTGAGTGACTGAACTGAACTGAACTTAGAAGAGTTACCGAGACAAATAAAAATATTGGTACAGTTAGGGAGGTTATGAGCTAGGAGGGAGACAGACCTACACAAAACAGTTTCAAAAGTAACAAGAGGTTCTCAACTAACAACGTGAATACAGTAGTAAGGGACCAGAAAGCGGACAAATGACAGAATGATGTTACAGACTTATAAACATTTTAAGTTTCTCCACAAGATCCAAGAAACAATAATGATATTCAATATCACTGTTTACCATTTATCATAATCATCCTTTCCCCCTCTTAAGTTAGTGTTTTATTATACATTAGTTTTTATTCACTGTTTTGTAACTATTAAAGAGAATGAACATCATGTAATGACCAAAGAAAGAATTGATTTTAGGAGAAGAAGGTACTAAATTCCACCTAGGAAGAAAATGCAGACATTCCAGCAGTATTGTTAGCTAGAAAATCAATACACCTCTCATCTCATGTCATTGTGGGACCTTGGCTATGTATGTGACTGCATGTGGTTTCCATAGATTGAATACTTTGCTGAAGCCTGAGTGCCATATATTTAAGATGACAGCCCGGTATTTACCCTGTCATAAATTTCAGGTTCAATATCTGGTTCACTTAGTAACTTCATATTACTGCTACTATGATATGATAGAAAACTCAAAATGGCATATGGTAGAACAGTGATGCTTTCTTGAAGGTATCTGGTAAATAAGATATATCAAAGGGAGATGATATCCAATAGATTGTTTTCTGTGAAATGAGTTACCCTAATGAAATTTTGATGACTATCATTTGCTAATACTTTCTGATAACTGATTTTATCAATGAAAGCAAAATATATCAGATTAACTAGTGAAAAAAATAAAATTGAATTTTTTAAAGCAGTTTTTCTGTGCTTCAAAATTATATTCCTGCAAAACAATAGGGACAGTAAATGCCTCTTTCCCCTCCAAATTTCAGAACTGAACTCTTTAATATACAATTTAAATTACATTTCCAGTGTTTTTTGGTCGGATAGGAATTTTCCATAGACAAGAAAAAAGGCACATCTTTATTTTTTCCTCCCTTGCAAGACTCTTAAACTGAGAATTAGAATTAAATTTTAGAAGCAATCCATTAATTGCTAATCAGCATATAGATTCTAATTCCATTGCTAATCTTCCAGGGAGATTTCTAATGACTTTACAAGATCATTAAAGATTTATATAAGCTTTTTTTTTTAAGTTAGCATTTAAAATTCCCAATCATATCATTAACATTTAGCCCACCTAAAGAGTCAGAACATTTTATTTAATCCTATATATGACAAGAGATTATAGTAAGAGAATTTTCAAATCAAAAGAGTCAGAAAATCTTAAATAGAGACTACTTATAGCATATTAAATTGTGTCCCTAACAAAGACTTACTTACATTCAAGTGTGATTTTCTTTTTTAGATTTAATTGGACATCTAAATGACATCACTATAGTTCTCTACAAAAAAAAAAGAATGCCTTTAATTTCTGAAAACTTATTTACCCCAAGAAAACCTATAGGATTTTAGGAACAAATGTTTTCCTTTTTTTTAATTTTATTTATTTTTAATTGAAGGATAATTGCTTTACAGAATTGTGGTGTTTTCTTACTTTGCTGGGTTATTCCATCCCCCACCCCTACCCCGCCCCATGAATGATGTGTCAACTTTAATTAGTAGGAAGGCACAAACTCAGAAAGGTGTGCAAAGTTGGATTCAAGTATAGAAGAAACGGTAAAAATACTCAGGAGTTTGAATTTTATATATTTGAATTAGAGAGACTGAAAAATTTGAACAGAGGACCGATGTGATTAATTTACATTCTGGCCGGATTAAATCTGAATTATCTGCTACTCATCCAAGTGAAATATGAAGTAGGAAGTCAGAAAATCAGTCTGAGACTCTGCATCTGTACTCAATCATGTTTGATTCTTTGTGACCCCATGGACTGTGGCCTGCAAGGTTCCTCTGTCCATAGAATTTTCTAAGCAAGAATACTGGAGTGGCTTACCATTTTCTACTCCAGGGGATCCTCCCAACCCAGGGACAGAACCCTTGTCTTCTGTGTTGGCAGGTGAATTCTTTACCACTGTGCCACCTGGGAAGCCCAGTCTTAGAGTAGTTTCATTAAAAACTCATTTCAGTAGTTAAAATAAAATTGTTTGATTTTTAAAAAATTAAAAAGATAACACCCTATTGGATTAGAGCAGCATGTTTTACAAATTTGAAGTAAATTTATTTTGCTTTATTCCTGAATCACCCTAGAGGTCCTAGGAATTCATACTCTTCTCATTAGTAATACAATCATGAATGGGTTTTCAGCATCGTGATTTCATTATTTTGCTTTGCAAACTTTTAAAGCAATTAATTTTGTGTCATTTTCTGAAATAACAGTCTTCATTCTGTACAACCAGGTAGAATTAATAGTCTATTTATCTGAAAATTATCTATGTAGAATATTTTATTTCTCTCCTAAGTGAATATGAAGATATCCACTTGCATAAACCACATTTTTCAGTTATGGATATAATGATCTGAGATTCTCCACAAAGAGAGAAAAACAGAATTTTTCTTCATTATTAGAGAAAGTTGTGAACTATATTGCACCCTTGCTTGGCATTTCCAATCTTTTTAAAATAATAATTATTAGTAAAATTTTATCAAAATTCAGTAAGTACATGAAGGCAATCCTTTATTATATATTATATCATATAGCATCTACATTAGTGCATGGGCACTGTGTTGACAAAGAAAATCCTGTGATCCAGAAACAACTGTGTTTCCTTTATAGCAAATCCCTGTTTAGGTGGTTCTCTCACACACGTGGACACACGGACTTCTTTTTAAAGAAGAACATTTGTGAAAAAACACTGAAAATCAAGTCCAGAGTGATTCCTAACTTTGGATCTTACAAGAAAACATGACCTTGGGCAAGACATATAACCTCTGTGAGGCTTATTTCCATAATGAGGTAGTGAGATAAAATGGACGCCCCTTGTACTGCAATATGCCCAAGAATTTATTGACTCAAAAGACAAAATGTTGATGATATTATGGGCTGATGGTGTGAGAAGCCATTCTTTAACTTATTTAGGGTATATTATTAATCACAACATTTAGTGCTTATTTCAGGCATATACTTCTAGCAGTGAATAAAAGAGACAGTTTCTGCCCTCATTGTCCTTATATTCTAGTGAGAGGAAGCAAACAACAATGAAATATGCAATATGTGAGATAGTGATAATATATGAGAGGGGGAAGACAGCATTGAGTAGTTGGGTGATATTTCAAATTGAGTAGGGTAGTCTGGGAAACTTTCACAGATGTTAATAATACAATGCTTGAGAAAAAATCTGTTGGAAGTAAAGGAGTAAACCATGCAAAGCCCTGAGTTAGGGGCCTGTTTCCACCTCGAAGGAACACTGACAGAGACCGGAACAGTTAGATTAAATTAAGTGAGGAGATAGTGATAGAAAATGAATCCAGAGCAAAAGCAAGGCTACAGAAACTGGAATACAATTAGGTTACTGTGAAGACTTGTTCTTTAGCTCTGAATTAATTAACCATCAGTAGAAGGGTTGGAAAAGGAATGATCTGCTCTCATGTTCATCTTAAAAGGGTATTCTGGCATCCGTATGGAAAATAGAATGAAAGAAGAGATTATTCAAGCCATCACTAATAGGATCATCATTTTGATTTAGAAAATAATCCTAAACAATGGAAGTCAATTATATTATGCAACAACTACTGTATTAAGGTCTGAAATTTTTCTACAATAACTAAGTTAATGCTGGTATTGATGTAAGGATATACACATCCAGAATAGAGAGTATAGATGTAGACCCAAATATATATAGTCAATTGATGTTAGAAAATGGTACCAAATCAATTTATACATATTGCTGAAACAAATGAATACATGTGCCAGAAAACAAAAAAATATGATGCTTATCTCATTCCAGATGATTTAATTTGAAATGAGGCATAAACCAAAAATCTTAAAGCCTTTAGGAAGAAACCCAAGAGAAATGTAATCCAGTTTCCCATGGGTCTCCTATTCTCACATATTTTGTAAGAAGAACTACTCACTGCTCTTCATTTTGCACTACGCTTTAAAGGATTCTTGTACAGTAATCAGTCTTAGAGGACATTTCTCCCTCTGAAACAAAGGACAGGTTTGCTTATAGCGTCAAATGATAAAGAGAACATATCCTTCTTGAACAAAGGCATGGTCACTGTTAGTATTACTAAGTTAAGGTTTTCTCCAGAGCAAAGGGCTGGCAAGATTACTGCCTATTATAAAAGGTTCAGATTTCCTAAGTGCAGAGTTTCTTTCTTATGACTCAACCCTCTGGACGTATAAATGCCATTCTTGGCCCTTCCATAATACGAACATGGAATTTGGGGCCAAAACATCCTAGAAAAATATGTGAATGCTCATGCTGTTTATTGTTTCTTGACTTATTAAAGTTTTTATGTCTGACCCAAGTACTGGATATTCTAATAGCACCCATGAAACTGTAGTGATTTAATTTATCAGATTGCAACAGGGTAAAACCCGCAAACTCTTGATAGTTCTTAAATAGAACACTTTTATAGCCACAGGGTAGGCAAAAAAAAATCTTTTTTCCTATCAGAAAAACAGCAATAACAAAAAAATCCCTAGCCTACAAGACAAAAATATTAGATAAACTGAATGTCTTCAGAATTGACTATTTCTCCTCATTAAAAAATATATTTGACACAATTATTAAAGAAAGCAGAGACTGAAAAAAATTCATATGACATCTCTCTCACAAATATGCATTCAGTACATCATAAAATCCTAAAAAGCATCCAAGAAAAGATAACCTTATTTTTAAAAAAGGCCAGAAGTGAAGGGCGATAACACTAAGTAAAATACATGGCCAATAAGCACATGAAAAGATGCTAATCATCATTGGCCATTGAGGAAATATTAATTAAAACTACAGTGAAATTGCGTTTCATAGTCACTATAACGGAAAAACAAAACCTGACAATACTAACTATTGAACGGGGTCTGGAGTGACTGGAAGTCTCATACATTGCTAATGGGAATGTAAAGTAGTAACAAACAATTTGAAGAATTGTTTTGGAAGTTTCTTATAAAAAATAATTCTAATCCTATTTACTAAAGAGAAACACAAGCACCATTAATGCGAAGACTTGTACAAAGATGTTAAAGCCTCTTTATTCATAGCAACTAAAAACCAAAATAAATAAATAAACAAAGATAAAAAGAAAACCAAATGTTCCTCAACAGAAAACTGAATAAGCACATTTTGGTATGTCCATATAATGGAACAATAGTAGGCAATAAAAAGAATGAACTACTGATACACCCACCTCATCAAATTGAATAGTTATAGTCTGAGTATTTTATTGTATGCTTATTTTATTTAAATAAAAATACTCATTTCTAAAATACAGAATAAAACGAGACCACAAATAATATTTTATAGAATAAATATGAACATATCACATAACCTCACTGAGCTTTAGTTTCTTCAGTTGTAATATAAAGGAGAAAATAGCAAAAATGTAATATTTGCTTAGGTACATATTTTGATCAGGGATTATTTATTTTTAAGGAACATATATACATTCAAACTGACTGTGGAATGAAACTAACTAGAGAATGCACAAGGGGGGGGGGGATGGCGTGCCACATGCCATGCAACAAAGCGGCTAAAGGAAAACAGAATCAGGACACACCTTTTCTTAAATCCAGATTTAATCATTAAGATATGGGAAGCAGAGGCAACCTTAACGTAAATATTGCTTTTTGTCATTGTAGTCTATGGGTGATTTATTTATTGTTCCTGAAGCAAATGATGTTTGAAATAATATCTAAAACTACTGATTATTTTCTAAAGCTTAGACTTTCTCTAGAAGAATTAAAAATACAGCTTTGTACTTTTTAAGCCCAAATATATTTATTAAGCCATTCTAAAAAAAAAATGAAGTCTGCTTATTTATGTGTAGGCACATGAAACAACTGTTTCTACTATGATAGAAAAAATATCTCCTGTGTTCAAATAGAAAATTTGTGTCCCACTTTGTATTATAGAAAATTAATCTTCAAAAGCAAACTGTGAATAAACTGCCAAATCAATATCATGAAGTCTATGATGAGGTTAATGCAGAATTGAAAGGTACTTAATAACTTTCACTTAAGTACAAAGCTAAGTTAAATATAGAAAATAACATATATTAACCTAATTTATCTCAGTTTCATTTTATCTGCAAGTTTCTATGTAATAGATTCAATTTATATATGAATATGATTTAATAGGAAAGAAGTCATCAGTTAGAAACAAAAATAGTACTGCTTGATTTAAAAGAAACTTTGCCAGTCTTCTGGATCATCTACAGTTTGAATACTTGAATACTGAATATATTACCTTCACAGTTTGAAAAGTGCTAGCATGTGGAAATTCTCTACCTCCTCAAGCAATTGACTCTATCTCCAGAATGCCCTGAGTTATATGTTAGAGCATCAGCAAAATAGGATCAAAAATATGATGATGTTTTCTGAAATAATTCAAAGTATTGATGTATCAAAAAATATTGTTAATAGTAACAGGAAAATACAATCATTTTAGTCTTCTATTCACACCTTCTATGTTTCAAAGCTGATATATTTTGAATTACATATGAAAGCCGTGGTTCCATAAAGTGCTTGGAGCCTCTGAGGTTCATCAGTTCAGTTCAGTTGCTCAATCGTGTCTGAGTCTTTGTGACACCATGGACTGCAGCATGCCAGGCCTTCCTGTCCATCACCAACTCCTGGAGTTTAGCCAAACTCATGTCCATTGAGTCCGTGATTCCATCCAGCCATCTCATCCTATGTCATCCCCTTCTCCTCCTGCCCTCAATCTTTCCCAGCATCACGGTCTTTTCAAATGAGTCAGCTCTTTGCATCAGGTGGCCAAAGTATTGGAGTTTCAACTTCAACATAAGTCCTTCCAATGAACACCCAGGACTGATCTCCTTTAGGATGGACTGGTTGGATCTCCTTGCAGTCCAAGGGACTCTCAAGAGTCTCCTCCAACACCACAGTTCAAAAGCATCAATTCTTCTGTGCTCAGCTTTCTTTATACTACAAGTCTCACATCCATACATCAGTTCAGTTCAGTCACTCAGTCGTGTCCGACTCTTTGCGACCCCATGAATTGCAGCACGTCAGGCCTCTCTGTACATCACCAACTCCCGGAGTCTACCCAAACCCATGTCCATCGAGTCGGTGATGCCATCCAACCATCTCATCCTCTGTCGTCCCCTTCTCCTCCCGCCCCCAATCCTACCCAGCATCAGGATCTTTTCCAATGAGTCAACCCTTCGCATGAGGTGGCCAAAGTATTGGAATTTCAGCTTCAACATCAGACCTTCCAATGAACACCCAGGATTGATCTCTTTTAGGATGGTTTGATTGGATCTCCTTGCAGTCCAAGGGACTCTCAAGAGTCTTCTCCAACACCACAGTTCAAAAGCATCAATTCTTCAGCGCTCAGCTTTCTTCACCGTCCAACTCTCACATCCATACATGACCACTGGAAAAACCATAGCCTTGACTAGACGGACTTTTGTTGGCAAAGTAATGTCTCTGCTTTTTAATATGCTATCTAGGTTGGTCATAACTTTCCTTCCAAGGAGTAAGCATCTTTTAATTTCATGGCTGCAATCATCATCTGCAATGATTTTGGAGCCCCCCAAAATAGAGTCAGCCACTGTTTCCCCATCTGTTTGCCATGAAGTGATGGGATTGGATGCCATGATCTTAGTTTTCTGAATGTTGAGCTTTAAGCAACTTTTTCACTCTCCTCTTTCACTTTTATCAAGGGGTGTTTAGTTCTTTTTCACTTTCTGCCATAAATGTGGTGTTATCTGCATATCTGAGGTTATTGTTATTTCTCCTGGCAATCTTGATTCCAGCTTGTGCTTCCTCCAGCCCAGTGTTTCTCATGATGTACTCTGCATATAAGTTAAATAAGCAGGGTGACGATATACAGCTTTGACGTACTCCTTTTCCTATTTGGAACCAGTCTTTTGTTCCATGTCCAGTTTTACTGTTGCTTCCTGACCAGCACACAGATTTCTCAAGAGGCAGGTCAGGTGGTTTGGTATTTTCATCTCTTTAACAATTTTCCACAGTTTATTGTGATTCACACAGTCAACGGCTTTGGCATGGTCAATAAAGCAGAAATAGATGTTTTTCTGGAACTCTCTTGCTTTTTTGATGATCCAGCAGATGTTGGCAATTTGATCTCTGGTTCCTCTGCCTTTTCTAAAACCAGCTTGAACATCTGGAAGTTCACGGTTCACATATTGCTGAAGCCTAGCTTGGAGAATTTCATAGTGTGGATATATTTGCAGCCCCCTAATTTTCCACTTTTGATAGTAAATGTTCCTACCCCTTTTCCCCATTCCTCATATGCCACTGCTACAAGTCCATTCAAAGCACTGGCCACTTGTCTCTGAATGTGCATCATGTTTTTGACTTTTAAACTGTCATACAATAGAACTGAACAGAGAGTTCCATTTTTGGTCTGACAACAGATTGTGCAAGGTGGAGTAGGACTATCACTTCTCACCAATTATTATTAATAATTAAGCCTAAGATTATATCATTTTGGCAACCAGACTGATACTGGCTCATATTAACTTCCCAGTCAGAAAGCCTCCAAATGTATTTATATGTATGTACACTTGGCTCTCACATACTGCATTGTACAGATGAATATTTTGGATACAAATCTGATACTCAATTATTTATATTAAACTTCATTTTGTTACACTCAATTCTCCAGCACATCTCTGACTTCTTTTTGATTGAGGATTCTGTTACTACTTGTAACCAAAAAGCAAAAATAAATAAATAAATAAATAACACATTCTTCTAAAAATAACACATTAGTCACTTGGTTATGACTTGATTCTTCTATGAATCACAAGAATTAAAAAATCCAATCCACATTCTTCAACTTGTAACCAAAAATCCAAACTTGTAACCAAATATAAGTGGATAAATTGCAAATTTATTTCATGTAAGTTAATTACATAATGCTATTTAATATTTAATCAATTCCTTTTGGAGAGGAATTTCTATGGTTCAAAAATTTGAAGTCCTCTCTTAACTGCTTCATCTCTTTTTAAATAGAATCCAAAGCTTTCATCTCCATAGGATGAAAGTTAGAACAGAAGCTATATTCCTAGTTCTGTGGCCATACGTTTCTGCTAATAAGATGTCACAAAAGGCTCTTTAACTAAAAAATAAAAACACTGAGGAGTAACAAAAGAGTGAGGTGAACATTATCTTTACAACACAATGAAAATAAGTTGGTTAGAACAAAAATATATGAACTCCAACCACATTTTAGGTAAAATAGGGCTTTGGGGGTTAGCTTATAGATATTAAAAAAATACCACTTAATGTATTTTAAAGAAAAACATGTCTTAGTTTTTAAATCACATTTGGGTTAGTACCCTTTTACTTTGAAGGTCATATTTAAGTACATATTAATATATATATTCTAGCATATTTAGGTGTCACTGCTAGCTTTTAATTACAGAACTCTGACAGGTTTTAGTAGTTTTTAACTTCCCTATAGCTTCTTCACAGCAGGATTATTGGCTTGATCTTACATTCTCCTCCCACATCTATAGTTTTACAGCTTTTCTTCCCCCACTTAAGAGTATATTTCAATAATTTTACCTCCTTGTAAAGCAAAGCTGGATTTTCTTTGCATTAATAATCACTTGGCTGCTCAAAGTGACCTTCCACCATAAGAATGTGTCTTGTGTTCTGCATAAATTAGTGTGATCTTTACAGTTAAAAGGGACATTCCCCGGATGCTTATTTTACAATCAGACTTCATTTGTTGGTTTTGTTTCTTTTTTTAATATTTAAAATGACCCTAATTTTCCTTCAGAGAAAGACATTCTCCCTAGTGGGATGACTCATGTACATCTAAGCAAGAGTAGCTGTTTTTAAAATGACCTCCTGCCATGTTTGCTTAGAGGTCCATGAAGTGCCTGCTCTCTTTGGACACTGGGCTGAGATGCTTCCTCTGTGTAGAGCTGCCTGAATGGACTGATATTGAAGTCAAGCTCTGTTAAATACAGCACTACCTTTCTATAAAAAGATTTCTCTTTCAGATCTCCTGCTTCCTCTTCTGGGGGAGCTCATTCTCTGATCTGCTCTTGAATATGTGTTGACCTCCAGGTTTCTGTAGGTGAATCTACCTCCATTCACTGTTAGTTTTCATCTGGTATGATGTTGCTTTTATCACATTTTCAGGGAAAAAAAAAAAAGCCAGTTTTTCATCTTCTTTTTCTCTGCTGAATGTGTCAGATCCTAGGAACATTTCCCTGAAGCAGTGTTACTGAGACCTCTGGTGCCACCATCTCATCCTGAATGACCACAGAAAGGAAATGTTTCTTTTTGTCTACAAGAGTTGAATTAAGTTACTTTAAAAGTAACACATGAACTTGTTGAAAAACATTATGTCAACTGAGGTACAAGTAAAACAGAGAGCATGTTATAAATACCTACAGTAGGGAGAATAGGAGATGGACCGGTCATTTTGAAGAAACAGCTGCAAGTAATACCAGTATGCTTGTGCAGCAGGTGGTAAAGAATCCGCCTGCAATGTGGGAGACCTGGGTTCTATCCCCTGTTTTGGGAAGATCCCATGGAGAAGGGAAAGTCTACCCACTCAGGTATTCTTGCCTGGAGAATTCCATGGCCTGTATAGTCCATGGGGTCGCAAAGAGTCAGACACGACTGAGCAACTTTCACTTTCTTTCACTTTCAGGACATTTAAGCATGTGGCAAAAAAGAGGGCTTCTAAGTTCTATTATACAATGATGTCATGAAAGATTAAATATACTGGGGACATCTCATAGAACATGGCAACAAAATTGTCTCTTCTCTTCAGAGCTATTTCCAGAAGTCATTTGGAAGAAACCATTGCATTGTATCATATGAAAGATATGTTTTTTTTTGTTTTTCTTGTTGAAAGCAAAATATTGACTCTATGAAATGAGTACAATAGACTGACCAAAATTAAACAAACAAGAAAACCTCTCTGCTCCTCATTTCTAACTCAAACCTCAGTTCTCCCACTTAAAGAAGACTTCTCTCTCTGAATCTCCCACCTTACTTCTTTCACTGAGTTACAAGCGCTGCCAATTTCATCTCCAAAACGCTTCCTTTGTTCTTACTGCACTTTCATTAACAAAATATCAACAAAGCTAAAATAAAGACAACACACTTAAAGGAATCAGTGACCAAATTATCAGAATAGGAAAAGAGAGGGTATAATACACTATTTAAACAAACTTTTACATGTGAAAAAGAGCCAGAAATAGATTTATCCAAAACTTTTATCATAGCATCAAATTGCCAGATGATAGAAAAAGTAACTGTATAAGCCTTCATTTTCTTCCTGTTGTTTCTGTCTATTCTATTGATAATATTATTTTTTTTTTAATTTTAAATTAGTTTATCTATTTTTTAACTTTACAATATTGTATTTGTTTTGCCATACATTGACATGAATCCACCATGGGTGTACATGGTTTCCCCTTCCAGAACCCCCCTCCCACCTCCCTCCCTATCCCATCCTTAGCAGCCTAGATGCCCATCAGCAGATGAATGGATAAGGAAGCTGTGGTGCATATACACAATGGAATATTATTCAGCCATTAAAAAGAATACATTCGAATCAGTTCTAATGAGGTGAATGAAACTGGAGCCTATTATACAGAGTGAAGCAAGCCAGAAAGAAAAACACCAATACAGTATACTAACTCATATATATGGTATTTAGTTAATCAGTAAAGATAACCCTGTATCCCAGACATCAAAAGAGACACAGATAAATAGAACAGTATTATGGACTCTATGGGAGAGGGTGAGAGTGGGATGATATGGGAGAATGGCATTGAAGCATGTAAATTATCACATGTGAAACGATAATATGCTTTTAAAAGTAAAAGCTAACCTATGTGAAGGATAGAATGAGTGCACATAGATTTGCTGCAGGTAAAATTTTCAGTTAAAATGTATCTTAACCTCTGGAATTCATCACTGTATGCCCTATCCTTGGAATTCTCCAGGTGATTATACTGGAGTGGGTAGTCATTTCCTTTTCCAGGGGATCTTCCTGACCCAGGAATTGAACCTGGGTCTCCTGCATTTCAGGTCGATTGTTTACTGACTGAGTCACCAGAGATGCCTGGTGGAATTCATAGGTAAAATAAATTATGTTTGATCATTAACTTTTGTGTCTGAGGAAACTTGAAGAGCCAAAGATTTTCTCCCTATATTTTATTTCTTAATTGATAGAACAACCATTTCACCCAGAAGCCCAAGTCAAAAAACTAGGAAATATCTTCTACTTATTTATTTTCTTCTTGATACTTAACAAAATATATTTGCCAAATTTGCCTTTGTAATTCCATTTCCTGTTTTAGTTGCAATGGCTTTAAATAAACACAGGAACTGCAATACTCTGATACACTTTGTTTATTGTTTGTCTGCTAATATACCTCATAGTCAACAAAAGAGTCCTAAATGCAGTACTTGAGTGTTCACTTCCAAGGCAAATGATTCAATATCACATTAATCCAAGGGTGTGCCCCAAACACTAATGTAGAAGAAGCTGAAGTTGAATGGTTCCATGAAAACTATGAGACCTTCTAGAACTAACACACACATATGCACAAAAATGTCCTTTTCCTCATAGAGGACTAGAATGTAAAAGTAGAAAGTCAAGAGACACCTGGAATAACAGCCTAGTTGCAAAATTCAGAGTTAAATTGAAGAAAGTTGGGAAAATCACAAGGCCATTCAGGAAAGACCTAAACCAAATACCTTGTGATTATAGAGTGAAAGTAATAAATAGATTTGAGGGATTAGATATGATAGAGTGCCCGAAGAACTATGGGCAGAGGTTTGTAACATTGTACAGGAGGTGGTGACCATCTCCCCAAAAAATAAATGCTAAAAGGCAAAATGGCTGTCTGAGGAGGCCTTACACATATCTGAAAAAGGAAGCGAAGCAAAAGGCAAAGGAGATAAGGAAAGATATAACCATATGAATGTGGAGTTCCAAATAATAGCAAGGAGAGAGAAGAAAGATTTCATCAGTGATCAGTTCACTCAGTCATGTCCTACTCTTTGCGACCCCAAGAACTGCAGCACTCCAGGCTTCCCTGTCCATTACCAATTTCCAGAGCTTGCTCAACTCATGTCCATCAAATTGGTGATGTCATCCAACCATCTCATCCTCTGCTTTCCCCTTCTCCTCCTGCTCTCAATCTTTCCCAGCATCAAGGTCTTTTCTAATGAGTCAGTTCTTGGCATCAGGTGGCCAAAGAAATGGAGTCTCAGCTTCAGCATCAGTCCTCCCAATGAATATGCATGACTGATTTCCTTGAGGATTGACTGGTTGGTCTCCTTGCAGGCCAAGGGACTCTCAAGAGTGTTCTCCAACACCACAGTTCAAAAGCATCAATTCTTTGGTGCTCAGCTTTCTCTACAGTCCACTTCTCACATCCATATATGACTACAGGAAAAACCATACCGTTGACTAGATGGACCTTTGTTTTCAAAAGAATGTCTCTGCTTTCTAATATGCTGTCTATGTTGGTCATAGCTTTTCTTCCAAGGAGCAAGCGTCTTTTAATTTCATGGCTGCAGTTATCATCTGTAGTGACTTTGGAGCCCCCCAAAATAAAGTTTCTCACTGTTTCCATTGTTTCCCCATCTATTTGCCATGAAGTGATGGGACTGGATACCATAATCTTAGCTTTCCGAATGTTGAGTATTAAGTCAACCCTTTCAATCTCCTCTTTCACTTTCATCAAGAGGTCTTTAGTTCTTCACTTTCTGCCATAAGGGTGATATCATCTGTGTATCTGAGGTTATCGATATTTCTCCTGGCAATCTTGATTCCAGCTTGTGTTTAATCCAGCCTGGCACTTCTGATGATGTACTCTGCATATAAGTTAAATAAGCAGGTTGACAAGATAAAGCCTTGACATACTGCTTTCCCAACTTGGAACCAGTCTGCTGTTCCATGTCCAGTTCTAAGTATTGCTTCTTGATCTGCATACATATTTCTCAGGAGGCAGGCAAGGTGATCTGATGTTCTTATCTCTTGAAGAATTTGCCACCATTTGTTGTGATCCTCACAACCAAAGGCATTGACATAATCAATAAAGTAGAAGTAGATTTTTTTCTGGAACTCTCTTGCTTTTTCAATGATCCATCGGATGTTGGCAGTGCAAACAAACCTCAGTGATAAATGCAAACAAATAGAGGACAATAGAATGAGAAAGACTGGAGAACTCTTCAAGAAAAATAGAGATAACAAGGGAACATTTCTTGCAAAGATGGGCACAATAAAGGACATAAACAGTATGGACCTAACAGAAACAGAAGATATTAAGAGGTGGCAAAAATAAAAGAATAACTATATGAAAGGATCTTCATGACCCAGATAATTATGAGGGTGTGATCATTCACCTAGAGCCAGACATGTTGGAATGTGAAGTCAAGTTGGCCTTAGGAAGCATCACTAAAAACAAAGCTAGAGGTGGTGATAGAATTCCAACTGTGCTATTTCAAATCCAAAAAGATGATTCTTTTAAAGTGCTGCACTCAATAAGCCAGCAAATTTGGAAAACTCAGCAGTAGCCACAGGACAGGAAAAGGTCAGTTTTCATTCCAATCCCAAAGAAAGGCAATGCCAAAGAATATTCAAACTATCACACAATTGCCCTCATTTCACATGCTAGCAAAGTAATGCTCAAAATTCTCCAAGCTAGGCTTCATCAGCATGTGAACTGAAACCATCCAGATACCCAAGCTGGATTTAGAAAAGGCAGAGAAACCAGAGATCAAGTTGCCAATATTCGTTGGATCATAAAGAAAGAGCAAGAGAATTCCAGAAAAACATCTACTTCTGCTTCATTGACTATGCTAAATCCTTTGACAGTGTGGATCACACACACACACAAAAAAAAAGAATGAAAAGAAAAAAATACGGAAAATACTTAAAGAGGTGGGAATAACAGATCATCTTTCATGCCTTCTGCAAAGCCTTCATTCAGGTCAAGAACAATAGTTAGAACTGGACATGGAACAATAGACTGGTTCCAAATGGGAAAGGAGTATGTCAAGGCTATATACTGTCACTCTGTTTATTTAAATTATATGCAGAGTCCATCATGTGAAATGCCAGGCTGGATGAAGCTCAAGCTGAAATCAAGTTTCTTGGGAGCAATATCAATAACTTCAGATATGCAGATGACTCTACCCTTATGGCAGAATATGAAGAGGGACTAAAGAGCCTCTTGATGAAAGTGAAAGAGGAAAGTGAAAAAAAAAAACACTGGCTTAAAACTCAACATCCAAAAAATGAAGTTAATGGCATCCTGTTCCATCACTTCATGGCAAATAGATGGGGGAACAATGCAAACAGACTTAATTTTCTTGGGGTCCAAAATCACTGCAGATGCTGAATGTAGCCATGCAATTAAAAGAGGCTTGCTCCTTGGAAGAAAAGCTATTACAAACCTAGATAGTGAATTAAAAAACAGAGACATCACTTTGCTGACAAAGGTCCAGAGAGTCAAAGCTCTGGTTTTTTGCAAATTTGAGAGTTGGACCATAAAGAAAAAGTACAATTATTACCCGGATAACAAATTTTCATTTCTATAAAAATTATTCTTCCAAATATTCTATATGACCCAAGGCAATCTACAGATTCAATACAATCCCTATCAAATTATCGATGGCATTTCTCATAGAACCAGAACAAAATATATATATTTTTTAATTTATATGGAAACACAGAAGAGGTTGAATAGCCAAAGCAATCTTGGGAAAGAAAAACAGAGGTGGAGGAATCAGACTTTCCGATTTCAGACTCTACTACAAAGCTACAGCAATTAAGACAGTATGGTACTGGCACAAAACCATAAATATAGATCAACGGAATAGTATAGAAAGCCCAGAAATAAATCCACACATCTATACTCAATGAATCTATGATAAAGGGGTAAGAATGTACAATGGAGAGAAGACATTCTCTTTAATAAGTGATTCTGAAAAATGTGGACAGTTACATGGAAAAAAATAAAATTACAACATTCTTTAATACGATACACAAAAATAAACTCAAAATGGATCAAATACCTAAATTTAAGACCAGACATTATAAAACCCTTAGAGAAAAACATAGGCAGAACACTCTTTGACACAAATTACAGCAAGATCATTCTTGATCAAATGGGACATATTCAAACTTAAAGGCTTTTGCACAGCAAATGAAACCATATATAAAGCAAAATACAACCCTCAGAATGGGAGAAAATATTTGAAAACAAAGCAACTTACAAAATATTAACCTCCAAAATATGTGAACAGTTCATGTAGCTCAATATAAAAAATAAACAAACAAGCCAATCGTAAAATCGGCAGACAATCTAAATAGAAAAGAAGACATATAAATGGCCTGAACGCACATGAAAAGATACTCTATATCACTAATTACCAGAGAAATGAAACTCAAAACTACCATCAGGTATATAAATTCATACTTGTCATAATGGCCATAATCAAAAACTCTACAAAGACTAAATCCGAGGAAGGTGTGGAAAAAAGGGAACCCTCCTACACTGTTGGTGCAGATGTAAACTGGTGCAACTGCTATGGAGAACAGTATGGAGATTCCTTAAAAACTAAAAATAGAACTAAACATATGATCCAACAATCCATTTCCTGGGCATATATATGGAGAAAACCGTACTTTGAGAAGATACATGTACTGCAATGTTCATTGTAGCATTATATACACCAGCCAAGAGGTGGAACCAACCTAATGTCAATTAACAGAGTAGGTGATGGACAGCTAATCCAGGCATGCTGCACTCCATGGGGTCACAAAGAGTACATGACTGAGTGACTGAACTGAACTGAATTTAACTATGAGTATACATACTAGTCGTTATCCTCATCTTCTTAGATGCTCCTTAGATGGTTATACTAAAACACTTTGGATTCCAGAGCAGGGAACACTGGATGATAAAACCAGCTCATTGTGCACAGACTCAAGGGAACTTCACTTCTAATTAATTCATGGATTAGATTGTTTTTCTTGTTTAGTTTCTAAGTCATGTATGACTCTTTACGACCCCATGAACTGCAGTATGCCAGGCATCCTTGTCCTTAACTATTTTTTGGAGTTTGCCTAAACTCATTTCCACTGAATCAGTGATGCCATCCAACCACCTCATCCTCTTGACCTCAAGTTTTTTCAGCATCAGGGTCTTTTGAATGAATCAGCTCTTTGCAGTTCAGTTAAGTTCAGTTGCTCAGTCATGTCTAACTCTTTGTGACCCCATGGACTACAGCACATCAGGAATCCCTGACCATCATCAACTCCTGGTTTACCTCAAATTCATGTCCAATGAGTCAGTGACACCATCCGACCATCTCATCCTCTGTTGTCCCCTTTTCCTCCTGCCTTCAATCTTTGCCAGCATCAGGGTCATTCCAAATAAGTCAGATCTTTGCATCAGGTGGCCAAAGTATTGGAGTATCAGCTTCAGAATCAGTCCTTCCAATGAATATACAGGACTGATTTCCTTTAGGATTGACTGGTAGGATCTCCTTGAAGGCCAAGGGACTCTCAAGAGTCTTCTCCAACACCACAGTTCAAAAGCATCAATTCTTTAGTGCTCTGCTTTCTTTATAGTCTAACTCTCACATCCATACATGATGCTGGAAAAACCATAACTTTGACTGAAGGGACCTTTGTTGGCAAAGTAATGTCTCTGCTTTTCAATATGCTATCTAGGTTGTTCATAGCTTTTCTTCCAAGGAGCAAGAATATTTTAATTCCATGGCTGCAGTTATCATCTGCAGTGATTTTGGAGCCCCCCAAAATAAACTCTGTCACTGTTTCCACCATTTCCCCATCTATTTGCCGTGAAGTGATGGGACCAGAAGGAGAAGGAGATGGCAACCCACTCCAGTATTCTTGCCTGGAGAATCCCATGGACAGAAGAGCCAGGTGGGCTGCTGTCCACAGGGTTGCACAGAGTCGGGCACGACTGAAGCAACTTAGCACACATGCATGCATGCACTGGAGAAGGAAATGGCAACGCACTCCAGTATTCTTGCCTGGAGAATCCCAGGAATGGAGGAGTCTGGTGAGCTGCTGTCTATGGGGTCGCACAGAGTCAGACACCACTGAAGCAACTTAACAGCAGCAGCAGATGGGACCAGATGCCATGATCTTAGTTTTCTGAATGTTGAGTTTTAAGCAACTTTTTTACTCTCCTCTTTCACTTTCATTAAAAGGCTCTTTAGTTTTTCTTCACTTTCCGCCATAAGGTTGGTGTCATCTGCATATCTTAGGTTATTGATATTTCTCCCGGCAATCTTGATTTCAGCTTGTGCTTCATCCAACTCAGCATTTCACATGATGTACTCTGCATATAAGTTAAATAAGCAGGGTGACATTAAACAGCCCTGACGTACTTCTTTGACTATTTGGAACCAGTCTGCTGTTCCATGTCCAGTTCTAACTGTTGCTTCTTAACCTGCATACAGATTTCTCAGGAGGCAGGTCAGGTGGTCTGGTATTCCCAACCCTTGAAGAATTTTCCATAGTTTGTTTTGATCCACATGGTCAAAGGCTTTGGCATAGTCAATAAAGCAAAAGTAGGTGTTTTTCTGGGAACTGTCTTGCTTTTTTGATTATCCAGCTTGCTGCTAAGTCACTTCAGTCGTGTCCGACTCTGTGCAACCCCACAGACGGCAGCCCACCAAGCTCCCCCGTCCCTGGGATTCTCCAGGCAAGAACACTGGAGTGGGTTGCCATTTCCTTCTCCAATGCATGAAAGTGAAAAGTGAAAGTGAAGTCGCTCAGTCGTGTCTGACCCTTAGCGAATCCATGGACTGCAGCCTACCAGTCTCCTCTGTCCATAGAATTTTCCAGGCATGATCCAGCTTAGATGGTCTTTATTGTGAGCATTAGTCAGATTGAGAACCTCCAGACATGCCTGTGATATTTACTTCTATTTCTGAAATCTGGAATATGTGACAATAGAGCAGGTTTCCTTACTTCTATTCTACCTTGTCTTTCATATTTCTCCCAACTTTGGGCCTCTTGCTATATAACATATCTCAGAGAGCTGGTCAAATTCAGGGCTCACAGATATTATATCCTACTTTGGTGAGCAGTTACATTTAGCTAGTCTTTGTCCCTCATTAATAAAGCATAATTCTAATCCTATATATTCTCATAGCACTTGTTCTTCACAAGAAATACCCTTTTAAGCAAAACAGAAGAGTTTTGTAAAACCACTTCTTAAATTAATTCGTGTTGACCTTAAAACACCATCTATCTCTGGGATTGGTGAATGACATGCATTGCCATTGGAATCTCACTCTAATGGCAGAAAGTGAAGAACTAAAGAGCTTCTTGGTGAGGGTGACAGAGGAGAGCGAAAAAGTTGGCTTAAAACTCAACATTCAAAAAATGAAGATCATGGCATCTGGTCCCATAACTTCATGGCAAATAGATGGGGAAAAAGTGGAAGCAGTGACAGGTTTTATTTTGGGGGGCTCCAAAATCACTGTGGATGGTCACTGTAGCCAAGAAATTAAGATGTATGCTCCTTTAAAGAAAGCTATGACAAACCTAGACAGCATATTCAAAAGCAGAGACATCATTTTGCTGACAAAGGTCCATATAATTCAAGCTATGGTTTTTCGAATAGTCATGTATGGATGTGAAAGCAGGACCATAAAGAAGGCTGAGCACTGAAGAATTAATGTTTTCAAATTGTGGTGTTGTAGAAGACTCTTGAGAGTCCCTTGGACAGACAGCAAAGATGTCCAACCAGTCAATCCTAAAGGAAATCAAACCTGAATATTCATTGGAAGGACTGACCCTGAATTTCCAATACTTTGGCCGCTTGATGTGAAGAGCCAACTCAATGCAAAAGACACTGATTTTGGGAAAGACTGAGGGCAGGAGGAGAAGGGGGTGACAGAGGATGAGGTGATTCGATAGCATCAGTGACTACAGGGATGTGGTTTGAGCAAATCTCGGGAGACAGTGAAGGGCAGGGAAACCTGGCCTGCTGTCACTCCTGCAGTTGCAAAGAGTCAGACACAAATTAGCGAACGAACAACAACAAATTCACTGTCATAGGTCTTTTGCTACTTTGCTGCCAACTCAAGCATGAGTCTATCAGCATCTCCTACTCTGACCCTGTGTTTCTTCATTTCCCAAAGAAGAGGGTTGAATAGGACTAGGCTGCTGAATAGTTTCACTCAATAAAACCAAGATTTTATCTTTTCTTAGTAGTTTCTTTAAGAAAAAAAAAATGTCCTTACATCTCAAGTTTACATACTTATTGATTTTGCTTTTTTAAAAATTATTAACTGTGAGCTCACTCTTAAAAATTATTTTCATCACTATGTAAAATCTTATGCCATTTTCTCAAGATGACCTGTTTGGGCTTGGTTGGCTGATGTTTTTATTCCACTGTTTGTGTGTTTTTGGCCACATCTCAGCTTGTGGGATCTTAGTTTTCCAAGCAGGGATTAAGCCCAGGCCTTCTACAGTGAACCATGGACTTCCAGATATTCAAGATGGTTTTAGAAAAGGCAGAGGAAACAGAGATCAAATTGTCAACATCCACTGGATCATCAAAAAGGCAAGAGAGTTCCAGAAAAACATCTATTTCTGCTTTATTGACTATGCCAAAGCCTTTGACTGTGTGCATCACAATAAACTGTGGAAAATTCTTAAAGAGATGGGAATACTAGACCATCTGACCTGCCTCTTGAGAAACCTGTATGCAGGTCAGGAAGCAACCGTCAGAACTGGACATTGAACAACAGGCTGGTTGCAAATAGGAAAAGGAGTACATCAAGGCCGTATACAGTCACCCTGCTTACTTAACTTATATGAAGAGTGCATCATGAGAAACACTGGGCTGGAGAAAGCACAAGCTGGAATCAAGATTGACGGGAGAAATATCAATAACCTCAGATATGCAGATGACACCACCCTTATGGCAGAAAGTGAAGAAGAACTAAAGAGCCTCTTGATGAAAGCGAAAGAGGAGAGTGAAAAAGTTGTCTTAAAGCTCAACATTCAGAAAACTAAGATCATGGCTCTGGTCCCATCACTTCATGGCAAATAGATGGGAAAACAATGGAAACAGAGGCTGACTTTATTTTTCTGGGCTCCAAAATTACTGCAGATGGTGATTGCAGCCATAAAATTAAAGGACACTTACTCCTTGGAAGGAAAGTTATGACCCACTTAGACAGCATATTAAAAAGCAGAGACATTACTTTGTCTCAAAGGTCTGTCTAGTCAAGGCTATGGTTTTTCCAGTGGTCATGTATGAATGTGAGAGTTGGACTATAAAGAAAGCTGAGCACCAAAGAATTGATGCTTTTGAACTGTGGTGTTGGAGAAGACTCTTGAGAGTCCCTTGAACTGCAGGAAGATCCAACCAGTCCATCTGAAAGGAGATCAATCTTGGGTGTTCATTGGAAGGACTGATGTTTAAGCTGAAACTCCAATACTTTGGCCACCTCATGCGAAGAGTTGACTCACTGGAAAAGACCCTGATGCTGGGAAGGATTGGGGGCAGGAGGAGAAGGGGACAACAGAGGATGAGAGGCTGGGTGGCATCACCGACACAATGGACATGGGTTTAGGTGGACTCTGGGAGTTGGTGATGGACAGGGAGGCCTGGCATGCTGCGGTTCACGGGATCGCAAAGAGTCGGACATGACTGAGCAACTCAACTGAACTGAACTTCCACAGTGAAAGCATAGAGTCCTAACCACTGAACTGCCAAGGAATTCCCTATACCATATATATATATTTAAAATCATGTCATGGAGCATTAATATGATTCTTATCTGTTACTCTATTGAATTAGGTGCTCAGCAATAATATGAAAAACCAGGTCTGGGAGCACTAGATGTAATTCTTCAGTTAGCAATTGTACAGCACCCATGCATGTTGGTGTACATTTCAATTTTAATTCTTAAATGTTGTTGTATTTTGTATTCTCTGAACTGTATCTTTCCCACATTTAGAATGACAAATTTATCAACACCATTCTATGTTGTCTGTAGAGCAAAATATCGCTTCCTCTACTTCTCACTTAGGGAGTTCAGAAGCCCCAAAATCACTTGGCAGGGAGCAAATACCTGATATGTAATCTTTCCCACTCCTTTTCCATATTCCCTGGTGTCTTTTAAGCCACAATAAGTATTAATGTAGATGTTCCAGATGCTTCCAGTGCACAAAGGTTAGTGATGCAGCAAAGCACAAGGCACTGTAAACTGATTCCTCACTAGGTTAATAGCCTCAGTTTACTCTTAGTGCAGGACTTTCATAGGAGGAAATACACCATAAGAAAGATGAGTTTGAGAAACAAGAAAGGAAGAAAAAAAAATCTTACCTGTCTGTAGTTAACATAGACTTTATACATATAGAGTTATTCATTTTTAAAAATATATATGAATTTAAAATATATATGTATTTTCCTGTTTAAATAAAAAAAAGTCCTTCCATAGTTCCTAGACATTAATTGTATAATGTATAATTGTATAGTCCAGAAATGTATATTTATATAGTCCAGAAATATTCTACTCCCATCCCTTCCCTATACCCACAGGCAATCAGGATTGGTCTAATATGTCTCATGCATGTGGCTTTTCACACTTCCAACATGGCAGTACAAGAATGTAATACCTGATTCCTTCTACCCAGTAGGTCTGAATTACAGAATAGAACTCAGTCTAGGACCAAGCTGAGATCTTCAAAAAGTAGTCTATGTTGTTCCAGAAAAAGAAATGGTTTTAAAATATTATTCTGGCATGATAATAGTGTTCTGTATTTAACATCTTTCCTCATATTTCTATTATTTTCTGTAAAGTATTTAAAAAAATAATAATAATAAAGACCAGGGGAACTGACAGATACTGAAGTGGAATTAAAGAATGCTCTTCACTGTGATTCAGTTTCCAAATCTGCAAAACATTTACTATATTGCTTGAATGCTAAAATTCTTTCAAAATGTAGATATTTAGAAATCTCTGTGCTTAGGATAGGGATTCTCAGGTAGCACTAGTGGTAAAGAACCCGCCTGCCAATGCAGGAGACTTAAGTGATGTAGGTTCCATCCCTGGGTCAGGAATATCCCCTGGAGGAGGGAACAGCAACTCACTCCAGTACTCTGGCCTGGAGAATTCCATGGACAAAGAGGCCTGGTGGGCTACAGTCCATGGGGTCGCAAAGAGTGGGACATGACTGAAGCAACTTGGTATAGCACAGCACACAGTTAGGATACATGTTAATTCAAATTTATTTGAATCATCATTGTAAAACATATGGGATTCCCTGGTGGCTCAGATGGTAAAGCATCTGCCTGCAATGCGGAAGACCCAGGTTCAATCCCCAGGTCGGGAAGATGCCCTGGGGAAGAAAGGGCAACCCACTCCAGTACTCTTGCCTAGAAAATTCCATGGATGGAGGAGCCTGGTGGGATAGGGTCCATGGGGTTGCAAAGAGTCGGACACGACTGAGCGACTTCACTCATTTTTGTAAAACATATACAGAATATTTTCCTAGTCAGATAGCTAATGTTAAGTTATTTTTATTATAAATTAGTCCTCAAGATGAACAGACTATTGAAGGACATTCTTCAAAGATTATGCCAAGGGTGCCAGTTACTATGGGAAGCTCTATAGTAGTTTATATAAAAGATATCCTCATCCCCAGATGTCTCATCTACTAACTCAGCTTTAAATCCCAGTTCTGAGCCTCAGGGCTGAGTATTGAGAAGATTAAAAGAGAATGCAGAAATAAAATGCTAAACATAGTCATCAACCCAAGTTATCAAAGAAAAAAAAAGGAAAAAAAATTTATCTCTTCACTTTTTCCATTTCTGTGCTTCACTTTGTTTCCTAGTTTTTACCACAAGTATCTTCTCAGCGGTCACCTACAATGGCCACTGATGAAGAAATATTTCTTTATTTTTTCCTCATCAGTATCCACTTTAAGAAATGTGACAGAAAGGAAGATTTCTCTCTCTTTTTTTTTTTTTTTTTTTGGCTGCAGCATGCAGCTTGTGGTATTTTAGTTCCTTGACCAGTGATTGAAATATCTTCCTCAGTCTGGCCACTGTGCCCATATTTTTTAGCCTGTCATGTTTTCATGATCTAGACTTTATTTAATGCTATTATTAAATAATAGACATAGAATTCTTTTGAAATGGCAGTGAGAACAAGAGCGAGAGCATAAGAATTGACCCACAGGTTGAGATTTTCATGAATTGTTAGTTCATTATTTTTTTAAGAATATTTCTTAAAACAAAATCACACCATGATGTGTATCATATTATTGTCCTAGAAACTTCATTTAACCCTTCATACCAATTTATTTTCCTAAATATCACATATTTTAAAGCATATTTGATTATGAATTATACTATAATTTAATTATGTGCTATAATTTTATTAATAAATATATTTTGCTATAATTTAGTAATATTAAGCTCTTTATATTTTTTTCCTTCTTTTGGTTATTATTAAAAAATGTTGCCACAAATATTCTTACAAATAGTTTCTAATTATTTTTTAAAGTATATAGCCAGGGAAGAAAAAAAATCAAGTTGAAGGATATGGACATTATGAAATCTTTTATAATATTGTCAAATTCCTGTAAAAAATATGTATACTGATATAAAGTCACCACAGATTAGGAAAAGTAGTTTTAGCACGCCCTGTTTCACAATTTATGTTCATATTTCTTAAAGTGGAACATGAATCTTAAACAGGTATATAAGAATTTTGCATTCCTATAAAGTCATTTGTTAACTTTTTGGCCTTATTGCCATTGGAGAATTTTCCCTGCTTTACTGATATATAAGACCATTTTAATACAGATCATATATTTCAAGTATTTGTTTCTAATTTGCCATTGGTGTTTTAAATTAATTTTGATGCTTAATATTGAAACATATGAAAAATATACTTAGGCAAATACTTTTCAAGTCTTTATATACCTTTCTTCTGAATCTTTGCCTTTTATTGGCACTTTAACCGGAAACCTGTAATCTACAGCTAAACAAAGACATCAAATCACTTGTAGCAAACTAAGCATAGTTTGTCTTGGCCAACACACATCTAGTGAACCTATCTGCAGTGTTAAAATTCTGCAAATTTAATTTCCTCCCAACTTGAAATTTCTTGCTTCAGAAATTTATAACCAAAGATATTTTGTTAATGTAATAATAAGTTGAGCTTTTGGCAATACATGGATAACTTCTTCTCAAAGTCCTTACTGAAACCTTGTCCTAGAGTGATTCCCAATACTATTTTTAAAAAACTTTATCATTTTAGAAAAGATTTAGTTTCTCCATAAAATTGAGAGGAAGAGATTTCCAGGATACCCCAGGCCAGCATTCACAGGTCTCCATTATCAACATGGAGATAATGTTGGTACAAATGTACCTACCAGAATGGTACATTTGCTACAACTGATGAACCTAAACTGACACATTATAAACATCTCAAGTCCATTTATGTTAGAGTTTACTTTTGATATAGTACAAGCAGTCAGTTGTTCCATGTCCAGTTCTAATTGTTGCATCTTTTCTGTATACAGGTTTCTCAAGAGGCAGGTCAGGTGGTCTGGTATTCCCATCTCCTTCAGAATTTCCCACAGTTTATTGTGATCCACACAGTCAAAGGCTTTGGCATAGTCAATAAAGCAGAAATAGATGTATTACTGGAACTCTCTTGCATTTTTGATGATCTATTGGAGGTTGGCAATTTGATCTCTGGTTCCTCTGCCTTTTCTAAATCCAGCTTGAACATCTGGAAGCTCACAGTTCACGTATTGCTGAATCCTGGCTTGGAGAATTTTGAGCTTTACTTTATTAGCGTGTGAAATGAGTGCAATTGTGCGACAGTTTGAGCATTCTTTGGCATTGCCTTTCTTAGGGATTAGAATGAAAACTGACCTTTTCCAGTCCTGTGGCACTGATGAGTTCTCCAAATTTGCTGGCATATTGAGTGCAGCACTTTCACAGCATCATCTTTCAGGATTTGAAATAGCTCAAGTGGAATTCCATCACCAACACCAGCTTAGTTCGTAGTGATGCTTCCTAAGGCCCACTTGACTTCATATTCCAGGATGTCTGGCTCTAGGTGAGTGTGAGTGATCACACCATCGTGATTGTCTGGGTTGTGAAAATCTTTTTTGCACAGTTCTTCTGTGTATTCTTGCCACCTCTTCTTAATATCTTCTGCTTCTGTTAGGCTCCTACCATTTCTGTCCTTTATTGAGCCCACCTTTGCATGAAACATTCCCTTGGTATCTCTAATTTTCTTGAAGAGATCTCTAGTCTTTCCCATTCTGCTGTTTTCCTCTATTTCTTTGCATTGACACTGAAGAAGGCTTTCTTCTCTCTCCTTGCTATTCTTTGGAACTCTGCATTCAGATGAGAATATCTTTCCTTTTCTCCTTTGTTTTACCCTTCTCTTCTTTTCCCAGCTATTTTTAAGGCCTCCTCGGAGAGACGTTTTGCTTTTTTGCATTTATTTTTCTTGGGGATGGTCTTGATTCCTGTCTCCTGTACAATGTCACAACCTTCCGTCCATAGTTCATCAGGCCCACTGTCTAGCAGATCTAGTCCCTTAAATCTATTTCTCACTTCCACTGTATAGTCATAAGGGATTTGATTTAGGTCATACCTGAATGGTCTAGTGGGTTTCCCTATTTTCTTCAATTTAAGTCTGAATTTGGCAATAAGGAGTTCATGATCTGAGCCACAGTCAGCTCCCGGTCTTCTTTTTGCTGACTGTATGGAGTTTCTCCATCTTTGGCTGCAAAGAATATAACCAATCTGATTTTGGTGTTGACCATCTGGTGATGCCCATGTGTAGAGTCTTCTCTTGTGTTGCTGAAAGAGGGTGTTTGCTATGACCAGTGCGTTCTCTTGGCAAAACTCTGTTAGCCTTTGCCCTGCTTCATTCTGTACTCCAAGGCCAAATTTGCTTGTTACTCCAGGTATTTCTTGACTTCCTAGTTTTACATTCCAGTTCCCTATAATGAAAAGGACATCTTTTTTGGGTGTTAGTTCTAAAAGGTCTTGTAAGTCTCCATAAAACCGTTCAAGTTCAGCTTCTTCAGCATTACTGGTCAGGGCATAGACTTGGATTACTGTGATATTGAACGGTTTGCCTTGGAAACAAACAGAGTTCATTCTGTCGTTTTTGAGATTGCATCCAATCCAACTTGGTTGCTTCCAAGTTTCGACAATTATAAATAAGGCAGATATAAATATTCAAGTGCATGTTTTTCCTTGGTTATTTCCTTTGGGTAAACACCAAGAAGCAGGGTTGCTTGTATGTAAGGTAAGAACATCTTTAGGTTTGTAAGAAACTGCCAAACTGTATTCCAAAATGACTGCTCAATTTTGCATTCCCATCAGCAATGTATAAGAGTTTCTGTTGTTCTCATGTTAGCCAGCACTTGGTATTGTCAGTGTTCCAGACTTTGACCATTCTAGTAGATGCATTTCATCATTATTTTAAATAGCATTTCCCTGATTATGCATGATGTGGAACATCTTTTCATATGCTTTTTTGCTATCTGGATATTTTCTTTAGTGAGGTATCTAAGATTATATTTTTCTCCCTTCTTGGCATATCATTTATACTTCTTTGATGTTCTTCCGTTTTTATGGTGATCTTAAGTTTCTGACATATTTCCTTCTCACTAAAGAATTTCACGTAATATTTCTTTCAAGGCAGGTCTGTTGGCAATACATTCCTCCAGTTCTTCTGTGTCTGAGTCTTTATTTATTTCAATTTTAAAGGATAATATCACAGAAAACAGAGAATTCTAGGTTGGTAGCTTTGTTCTCACAATAAGTATTTCACACCTCTCTCTTCTTGCGTGATTTCTGATGAATCAGGTGTAATTCTTATCTTTGTTTCTCTATAATTAAAGGTTTTTTTTATTTTTCCCCCATTCTGGCTTATTTTGAGATTTTTTTCTTTGTCTTTGATTTCTACAGTTTAAAAATAATATTCCTAGGTGTAGGTTTTGCTGTTATTTTGTATGTTTATCCTGCTTAATGTTCTCTGCATTTCTTGAATCTCTCAATTGGCATCTGACATTAATTTGGAGACATTCTTAGTCACGATTGTTTTGAATATTTATTTTGCCTTTTCATCTTTCTTCTCTTTCTGGTATTTCCATTATGTGTATTATAGCTTTTGCAATTATACCATAATTCTTGAACATATATGTATATATATTTTAAATTTTGTTCTGTTTGCTTTTCAGTTTGGGAGGTTTGTACTGAGATACCCTCAAGCTCAGAGATTCCGTCCTCAGCCATGACCACTAATAAGCCACTAATAAGCTAGTCAAAGTAATATAATATTTCATTACTACTATAGAATGTTTTTGATCTTAAGCATTTCTTTTTATTTTTTCTTAGAATTTCTAACTCATGCTTACTTTGTCCATCTCTTCTTGCAGGCTATTTTATTCATTAGAGCCTTTAGGATATTAATAATAGCTATTTTAAACACCCAGTCCAGTATCCCTGCAATGTCTGGTTCTGGTGGTTTCCCTGTCTCTTCAAATTGTCTCTGAATTCTAAAATTGCATTTAAATTCTAAAAAAAAAAAAAAAAAAAAGTGAAGGCTGTCCTATGACTTGGTCCCCCTTGAGTTCTTACCTCTCAGATATGCCTGCACTGAGCCTCCAGCAATATGTCAATTACATTTCAGATTTTCCTAACTGGGCACTAGTTCCCCTGGTGACTTCCCCTTGTATGCACCTGCCATGACTTCCTATGTTCACACGTCTATCTCTCCAATATTGAGGAAAACAATTTGTCCTGTATTCTTACCTCTCTTTTGGATCCAAAATGAGTTGTTTACTTTTCAATCTGTTCAGTTTTTTATTTGTTCAAATGAAATTGCCACTTCCAAGCCACTTACATGTGGAACTGGAAGGTTCTACTGTATCTCTGTAAGCACAGGGTCAATTAAATTCTTCATTTGTCAGGAGATACTTGATCTAGAGTGCAGAGTCACCCCAAAGCTCTTGGGCTTTCTGGTTAATATAATAGTCTGCAAAAAATTGACTGAAATCTTTTTATTATGGAATGTGGTATCATGTATTTATAAACAATTTTTAAAATATTTTCATTATTTACACAAATAAGAGGAAATATATAGTCTTTTGAAAAATATATATGCTTAATAATATATTAAAATATAGCTATCTGGCTATACACTTAGACAATCTGTCTTTAAAGCCAAGATTATTCCAATAATCACTTTGAATTTTTCTTCCTTTTATTCTTTCTTTCTGTAATTCATGTTTCCATAGTACTTATGCATTGTTTATCTGTAACCTTGTTTTCAATTCAATATATTGGGAGGAATAGCTGAAAATGAGCAAATTCCTGGGCTTAGGAAAAGATGAATACTTCTTATCTATATAGATGCACTGTATTTAAGGCATGATCTTCCCAATTCTACTACTGGCTCTTGGAAAAACTCTGGCAGAGCTAAGATTTTCTGTAGGAATACTCTCACACTTTTATTTTTTTCAGTTTGATTGATAATGTTTTATGACTTTCTAAAAACAAAACAGCATTCATGTACCCAATGAGTTTAGGTGGGACAGCTACATATATTCATCTATCCATGAAAATATTCAGTCTACACATCACTGCTCTCTTACCAATATGTTCAGTCACTCAGTCATGTTTGACTCTTTGTGGCTCCATGGACTGTAACCCACCAGGCACCTCTGTCCACAGAATTTTTCAGGCAAGAATACTGGAGTCAGTGGCCACTTTATATTCTAATTGGTCTTCCCAACACAGAGATTGAACCCATGTTTCTTGTGTCTCCTGCACTGGCAGGCAGACTCTACCACTAGTGCCACCTGGGAAACCCGAACTTACCAATATGATCCCATATATGGGAGATATTCTAACATTCCTC
Organism: Okapia johnstoni; assembly: GCA_024291935.2. Lineage (NCBI taxonomy): Eukaryota > Metazoa > Chordata > Mammalia > Artiodactyla > Giraffidae > Okapia > Okapia johnstoni. Next base: position 35,792,542 of record CM044311.1, on the reverse strand, counting down.
TGTTCATATCTGTTTATTTTGTGTTCATCTCCCTTTAAGCAAACATTGCAATAAATTGATCAACTACTAAATTGAAAAATATAACAATAGATTAGTTGCTAACCTTTAGTGGCAGCATTTTAATCCTGTAGCAGGATGTTTGCCTGTTTATTTTCCTGGATTTGCAATGGCTTTATCCAGAGGAACCAATCCTCTGATAGAAAGTTAAAGCAAAACCAGTCACTTGGTTGAACTAAGGGAACTGGTATCTGTCGACTCACAGCATGTGAGTAGCTGCCACTATCTTGCTTCCTGCTCTGAAGCTTCCTTTTGAAGAAGAGCAGCATTAATATTCTCCAGGAAAAAATAATTATCTTGCTCCACCAATACAACATACAAATGTGCCATTTTTACTGTTCTGAGTCAGTAACAATACCTTGAACACCTGTAAGACAGCTCACCTTCTCACACTAAGGAATGAATCAGATTTGCTGTATAGAGGTGATTATCCCTAACTATTTTTCCCTCCACTATCATTTAAGTCTAAGGCCAGCATATATCCTCCCTGTCATTTTTCTGTGGGAAATCCTCAGTGATAAGGTGACAGAGTTTGACAATCCATTTACCTCCCTGGTTACTATCACTCATTTTACTGAATGCTCTGCCTTTATTGTGGAGATATGTAGGTAATTGCCTCTTTCTTGAAGATTTTGCAAGATAATCTTGCAGATATTGAACAAAAAATCACAAACGAGACTCCTAGTTCTAACCACTTACTTTCTCAATGTAACTTCAGAATTATCCTCATAATACAACACTTTAAAAATTTTTTAATATTATTGATAAATAGATGAGATGATGAGATCTTCACAAAAACATGAAGAGTATACAAAAAAAATTGCATTTCTAGATTTTTAAAAATCAAATTAATCAGTAATTTAGAAAAGAACAGAAAATATTCACTTCATCCTATCAACATCATTCCCTGATAAGTTTACTCATGTGTTAAAGTATGTAATCTCCAAAGCTATATTAGCTTTTCTCATTGCAAAGTTCTTAGCCACAGAGATTTGAAATGTGGTTACTTTAAATAGCACATCGTTTCAAATATATTTATATATTTATTATCTAAATGCATTACTTAATAATAAAGTATTCAAAACCAAAACTTAGAATATCTGTATTTCACTACCTAGATCTTTATTACATTTTGCACATTATATGTTTATTTGCACATATAGCAACCATAACATCTATATTAGCTCATGGAATCTCAGACTCATTTACATTTTAAATACAAACTAATATTTTTATCCATTGTGATCAAAATAATCAAACCAACTCAACTTTTGTCTGAATTATCTGGTGATTTAGAATAATTGAATGTTAAAATAATCAAATCAGTTGTGTAAGAACTAAATCCCACTGTTAATGTAACTTGTAAATAAACTGAGAAAAAAATTCTCACTTGTCAAGAAAAGCTAAGTTCATAAGGTTTGTTTTGGGCATTAGAGCTCAAAAAGATTTCTTCATTATGAGAAAGAAAGAAACAAATTTCTACTACAAAGATGATTTAAAATGCTTATACGATATTTGTGTTTTCTTTGGTACTTGTGTTCTATGTTTTAAAATTTTAATTTCCATGAAGAGAATACTATTGCAAAACTGCAGTGAGCTCTCGTGTAAGTCAGTCCTCTTTGGGAACTGTCCACCTCCTGATAAAATTGGTCCTAGTCTCCATATTAAAACAAAACAAAACAAATGTAACACTTTTTAGGAATTCACATCCAGTCACCCACCCAGAACTGTTATGGCAGAAACCTGAATCAACATAATGCAATCAGATTGTCTCTGTAAATAAATTAGAATTAGAATCCTGCTACTTGATGCTGAATCTCATGAGTGAGAGATCAGAAAGCAAAAATATCTGGTGACATTGACAAGACTAGTGACACTAAAAGGAGAGTCAAAAGTTAAGTATGAGTGAAGCCAAAAACACACTGTGAGACTACATAGAGGAAAAGAAAAACTAATCACGGATTGATACTTGCTGATTCCTATTTCTTGGATATATTTGTATGCAGAAAATTATTTCCATTTTATGGATAGCAACTGTTAATTTTATGTGTTAACTAATGTAGGCAAAATGTAAGTTCATTATTGCTTTATAATAATCTAACACTTCAAGTTCCATTTATGATATTCAAGATTTATTTAATCACTTCTTGCTTAAATTGCTATATTTGTTGAGTTACCACTCTATTCAATTCAGGATTTTCCTTCCTACATATCTCCTAGATTTCTACCTGATGGTGATGAAAGTCAAGGCATACTGACATGTTGCTTTGGTATTGAAAATGAAGCCTATGACACTCTCAGTCATTCCAGTTCTCCAAAGCTTTTCAATTGCGGAATTTCCATCTAAGCCAGGCAGTTAACTTTCCTTACATATCTCTGCATTTTTCACAGCTCAGTAGTTCTTGGGTTAAACTTAATGTTCAAGTTTTGAATTATTGGTCATCAGAACACTGCTTTTGGACTTGTCTCACAAAGTCTGGCCTTTGAAAATTCAAAGCATTTTGGCTTTCAAGGCTATTGACTGTGCTACGACTTTCAAGAGACTATTTGATACTTGGTTCTTAACAACAGCAGTCTCCTCTTGAAATCAGCACTTATAGAATTCTATGGCTGCTCCAGAATCACATCCAGTGATAGTAGTAGTGTTGTGAAAGGACTAGAGGGATAGAAAGTGAATAATGTCTTAAAAATTTATCTCAAAAAACATTTTTCACTGGATATGTATTGTTATAAATTTGTCTAAATCCACTATGTGAACTATGAGTCTGGGTGAGTCATAGTGAACTATGGACTGTGGGTTATGATATATCAATGTAGATCCATCAGTTGTAACAAATGTGCCTCTCTGGTGGAGGATGTTGATAATGGGAGAAACTACGCAAGTGGGAGAGCTTCAGGTGAGTTCACTGCACTTTTGCATTGAATTCTGCTGTGAACCAAAAACTACTCTAAAATAAAGTCTATTAAAATTATGTTTTAACATTATCACTAAAATTAAGTACACTTATCATAAAGCTCAGAATCTGGTACACAGTAGCAGTTCTTTAAATGTTTGCTGACAATCTAGAGGTATAAACAAATTGGTGGATAGATTCAAGAATAAAATAAGATCAGACAAAGACATGCATAAATTCAAGAAAGAAGCAGTAATTTTAGTAGCAAGATAATAAAGAATAAGTATTGTTCTGTAAAGAGTAATGGGGAGATCACAATTAAAAAAAAAAAGGGATGAAGTACAAATAAGATGACTCACACTCGCATTTTTCCTGGTAAAAATGTTCAAGTTTATTTCCAAAAGTCAGACAATAGTAGGTGCTGTAAATCTATGCACATGTATTCATTTCAAACTATTTGATATCAGTACATCTAATTCCTAGGTCACATATGGTAAGAGATTTTCATTTTATTTTTAATGCAAATAAAGTAGAACATTCTGCACCCACATACACACAAAGAGTAAATGGATAGAGTAAGTGCTTTCAATATTTCTTTAAACATAATTTCTTTTAAAAATAATCTATTTGGAGTAAATAGTTTCCCAAGTCCCTTACAATTTTAACAGTTCATTACTAACAATATGAACTCTGGCTAAATAGCAGATAACTGTAAAACTGATGTAAATCTTATCCCCTTGAATTTTAATTTTCTTAAATGTTTTAATTTTTGAATACATTCAGTATTACATAATTAAGTACTATCAGAGGATATAATATATGTGAAAATGATTATGGAGAGAAATAATTTTGGCAATATAGATTCAAAAGAGAACAAAGTTTTAAATTATTGTTTCCTTTTGACATTTCTTGGTGAATGTAAACTGTCTTCTACTATAGAAAGCCCAAAAATAAATTCAAAATAGATCAAAGACCTAAAAGTAAGGTCGGATACTATAAAATTCTCAGAGGAAAACATAGACAGAACATTCCTTGACATAAACCACAGGAAGATCTTTTTCCATCCACCTCCCAGAGTTATCACATTAAAAACATAAATTAAAAATGGGGACCTAATTAAACAAATATTATGTACAGCAAAGGTAACCATAGGCAAAATGAAAAGAAAACCTGCAGAATGGGAGAAAATATTTGCAAACAGAGCAACTGACAATGGGTTAAGCTTCAAAATGTACAAACAGCTCATGTAGCTCAATAGAAAAAAAAACAAACACAAACAACTCAATCAAAAAATGGGCAGAAGATCTAAATAGACATTTCTTCAAAGAAGATGTACAGATGGCCAAAAAGCACATGAAAAGATGCTCAACGTCACTAGTTATCAGAGAATGAACATGAAAACCACAGTGAGGTATATCATCTTACACCAGTAAGAATGGTCATCATCAAAAAGTCTACAAGTAAAAAATGTTGGAGAATATGTGGAGAAAAGGACACCCTCTTTCACTATTGATTGGAATGTAAATTAGTGTAGCCACTATGGACAGCAGTATGGAGGTTCTTTTAAAATTTAAAAATGGAGTTATCTTATGATCCAGCAATCCTATTCCGGGGCATATATCCAGAGAAAACCCAAATTTAAAAAGATACATACACCCCAGTATTCATTGCAGCACTATTTGCAATCGCCAGTACATGGAAGTGACCTAAATGTCCATCAACAGAGGGATGGATAAAAAAAATCTGCTACATATACACAATACAACATTACTCAGACATTAAAAAAAGAATAAAATAATGCCATTTGAAGTAACATGGATGGACCTAGAGATTGTCACACTGAGTAAAGTCAGACAGAGAAATATCATATAATATCACTCATACGTGGAATCTAAAAAAAGGGATACAAGTGGACTTATCTACAAAGCAGAAATAGAATTATAGATATAGAAGACAAATGCATAATTATCAGGAGGTAAGGGAAGAGGATAAAGACGGAGATTGGGTTAGGCATGTACACAGTTCAGTTCAGTTCAGTTGCTCAGTCGTGTCCAAATACCTGCAACCCCATGAACTGCAGCAAGCCAGGCCTGCTCATCACTAACTCCCGGGGTCCACCCAAACCCATGTCCATTGAATCAGTGATGCCATCCAGCCATCTCATCCTCTGTCGTCCCCTTGTCCTCCTGCCCTCAATATTTCCCAGCATCAGGGTCTTTTCAAATGAGTCAGCCCTTTGCATCAGGTGGCCAAAGTATTGGACTTTCAGCTTCAACATCAGTCCTTCCGATGAACACCCAGTACTGATCTCCTTTAGGCTTGACTGGTTGGATCTCCTTGCAATCCAAGGGACTCTCAAGGGTCTTCTCCAAAACAACAGTTCAAAAGCATCAATTCTTTGGCACTCAGCTTTCTTTACAGTCCAAATATCATATCCATATGTGACTACTGGAAAAACCATAGCCTTGACTAGACAGACCTTTGTTGACAAAGTAATGTCTCTGCTTTTTAATATGCTGTCCAGGCTGGTCATAACTTTCCTTACAAGGAGTAAGCATCTTTAAATTTCATGGCTTCAGTCACCATCTGCAGTGATTTTGGAGCCTCCAAATATAAAGTCAGCACTGTTTCCACTGTTTCCCCATCTATTTGCCATGAAGTGATGGGACCAGATGCCATGATTTTAGCTTTCTGAATGTTGAGCTTTAAGCCAACTTTTTCACTCTCCCCTTTCACTTTCATCAAGGGGTTCTTTAGTTCTTCACTTCCTGCCATAAAGGTAGTGTCATCTGCATATCTGAGGTTATTGATATTTCTCCCAGCAATCTTGATTCCAGCTTGTGCTTCATCCAGACCAGTGTTTCTCATGATGTACTCTGCATATAAGTTAAATAATCAGGGTGACAATATACAGCCTTGATGTACTCCTTTCCCTATTTGGAAACAGTCTGCTGTTCCATGTCCAGTGCTAACTGTTGCTTCCTGATTTGCATACAGATTTCTCAAGAGGCAGGTCAGGTGGTCTGGTATTCCCATCCCTTAAACAATATCCCACAGTTTATTGTGATCCACACAGTTAAAGGCTTTGGCATAGTCATTAAAGCAGAAATAGATGTTTTCTGGAACTCTCTTGCTTTTTCGATGATCCATCGGATGTTGGCAATTTGATCTCTGGTTCCTCTGCCTTTTCTAAATCCAGCTTGAACATCTGGAAGTTCACAGTTCATGTATTGCTGAAGCCTGGCTTGGAGAATTTTGAGCACTGCTTTACTAGCGTGTGAGATGAGTGCAATTGTGTGATAGTTTGAGCATTCTTTGGAATTGCCTTTCTTTGGGATGGGAATGAAAACTGAGCTTTTCCAGTCCCGTGGCCACTGCTGAGTTTTCCAAATTTGTTGGCATATTGAGTGCAGCACTTTCACAGAATCATCTGTTAGGTTTTGGAATAGCTCAACTGGAATTCCATCACCTCCACTAGCTTTGTTCATAATGATGCTTCCTAAGGCCCACTCGACTTCACATTCCAGGATATCTGGCTCTAGGTGAGTGATCACACTATCATGATTATCTGGGTCATGAAGATCTTTTTTGTACAGTTCTTCTGTGTATTCTTGCCATCTCTTAATATCTTCCACTTCTGTTAGGTCCCTACCATTTCTGTCCTTTATTGAGCCCATCTTTGCATGAAATGTTCCCTTAGTATCTGTAATTTTCCTGAAGAGATCTCTAAGTCTTTCCCATAATACTATATATAAAATAGATAACTAATAAGGACAGTATAGGTAGCTCTACTCAAAACTCTGTAATGGTCTATATGGTGAAAGAATCTAAAAAAGAGTTGATATATGTATATGTATAAATGAATCACTTTGCTCTACACCTGAAACTAACATTCATATCAATTCTACTTCAATAAAATATTAAAATACATAAACAAATAAAAATATTTCTCCCTCTTCCCCTCAAAAAACAAATGGGCCATGACCTACTTTTCCTAAATTTACTATTCAGAAAGCCCCTTTTATGTCACATAACTTTTTCTCTGCCATCCCAGGAGCATGATTCATTACCAACAGAGAAGAAATTACATCACACTGACAATAGTGTCATGACCACTGCACACTTAAAGAGAGGAGGATGAACATGTTGTGAATCCAGGGTTAGGTATCTAGGTACCATCACCACTGGAAGCAGCTATGAGACTGTTATGATCATTAAGCACTGAACACTGCAAAACCTGTAGCTTTTAGATACGTACATAGTACTGCCTTCAAGTCTTTAAAAAAAAATTATTTGTCAAACTTGGACATGTGGTATGAACTGATAAACTATTAGATGAGAAATACTACATCTGCAATATCTAATAGAACACCATATACTTCAGGGTCTTTTCTGATTTCCAATTACAAAATAAATGTTTTCTTTGATTTTTTTTAGACATCGACGTGAAAGCATATTGAGATTCAATAATCACAAAAAAAGGCCAACATAGTTTCAAAAGTTAGGTATTCATTTGTCCATTACTGCTCTTCAATTGAAGCCAAGTTAAGGCATTGGTTATTTGGGAGGAAATAGACATTCATCTTCTAACTCGTTACCCTATCTCTCAAATTCAGGATAGTTCATCTCCTAATCTTATATTTTCACCCCTGAGTATTCTATTCCATCTCAATGTTCTTATGCATCAATTTTTCCCCCAGAATATTTTAGAGTATTCCATTCTTTGCAATCATTTTAGATACTAATTATCTTTTGAAGCTTACCTGTTTCCAAATTCATCTTTCTTCTTTTATATTCTTTGGTCTTTTCAGTTTTCACTTCAAAATATTCCTCTGAAATAACTTATGCATGCAAACTCAGTAAGGTGATACTTTAAGTATCTTCTCTCTTTTTCTACCACTAAAGTCATTATTGTCTGTCTCAATAATTAATCTTACCTTATCCTTGACCTTCAATTTCACTCCTCTCTAAAATAAATCTAAAATATATGACTTTTTCTTATCTCCCAACATAAAATTTTATTCAGAAAGTTGGGCATCTTTAATTTCTTCTTTCCATCTGCATGTCCTTACTTTGCATTTTGAAATAGTAAAATGCAGTTTGTAGAATGTGGATTAAAATGAAATGAACAACCATGCTCTACACTTCAGGGTAATACAATTTGATACAAAATTGTTTTACAAGGAAATTTACTGAGAAAATATTAGCTATATATTAACACACACTAAAAGAGTCTGAAATGCAGTACTTGGATACACTCTCAAAAACGACAGAATGATCTCTGTTCATTTCCAAGGCAAACCATTCAATATCACGGTAAACCAAGACTATGCCCTGACCAGTAATGCTGAAGAAGCTTAACTTGAACAGCTCTATGAAGACCTACAAGACTTTTTAGAATTAACACACAAAAAAGATGTCCTTTTCACTCTAGGGAACTGGAATGCAAAAGTAGGAAGTCAGGAAACACCTGGTGTAACAGGCAAATTTGGCCTTGGAGTACAGAATGAAGCAGGGCAAAGGCTATTAGAGTTCTGCCAAGAGAATGCACCTGTCATAACAAACACCCTCTTCCAACAACACAAGAGAAGATTCTACACATGGACATCACCAGATGATCAACACAGAAATCAGATTGATTATATTCTTTGCAGCCAAAGATGGAGAAGCTCTATATAGTCAGCAAAAACAAGACCGGGAGCAGACTGCGGCTCAGATCATGAACTGTTGATTGCCAAATTCAGACTTAGGTTGAAGAAAGTAGGGAAAACCGCTAGACCATTCAGGTTTGACCTGTCAAATCCCTTATGATCATACAATGGAAGTGACAAATAGATTTAAGGGACTAAGATCTGATAGACAGAGTGCCTGATGAACTATGGAGAGAGGTTCGTGACATTGTACAGGAGACAGGGATCAAGACCATCCCCATGGAAAAGAAATGCAAAAAAGCAAAATGTCTCTCTGAGGAGGCCTTAAAAATAGCTGGGAAAAGAAGAGAAGCGAAAAGCAAAGGAGAAAAGGAAAGATATTCCCATCTGAATGCAGAGTTCCAAAGAATAGCAAGGAGAGATAAGAAAGCCTTCCTCAGTGATCAATGCAAAGAAATAGAGGAAAAAACAGAATGGGAAAGACTAGAGATCTCTTCAAGAAAATTAGAGATATCAAGAGAACATTTCATGAAAAGATGGGCTCGATAAATGACAGAAATGGTATGGACCCAACAGAAGCAGAAGATATTAAGAAGAGGTGGCAAGAATACACAGAAGACTTGTACAAAAAAGATCTTCACGACCCAGATAAACACGATGCTGTGATCACTCACCTAGAGCCAGACATTCTGGAATGTGAAATCAAGTGGGCCTTAGAAAGCATCACTATGAACAAAGCTAGTGGAGGCAATGGAACTCTAGTTGAGCTATTCGAAATCCTGAAAGATGATGCTGTGAAAGTGCTTCACTCAATATGCCAGCAAATATGGAAAACTCAGCAGTGGCCACAGGACTGGAAAAGGTCAGTTTTCGTTCCAATCCCAAAGAAAGGCAATGCCAAAGAATGCTCAAACTTCCGCACAATTGCACTCATCTCACAAGCTAGTAAAGTAATGCTCAAAATTCTCCAAGCCAGGCTTCAGCAATACATGAATTGTGAACTTCCAGATGTTCAAGCTGGTTTGAGAAAAGGCAGAGGAATCAGATATCAAATTTCCAACATCCAATGGATCATCGAAAAAGCAAGAGAGTTCCAGAAAAAACATCTATTTCTGCTTTATTGACTATGCCAAAGCCTTTGACTTGCAGATCACAATAAACTGTGAAAAAATCTGAAAGGGATGGGAATACAAGGCCACCTGACCTCTCCCTTGAGAAACCAGTATGCAGGTCAGGAAACAACAGTTAGAACTGGACACGGAGCAACAGACTGGTTCCAAATAGGAAAAGGAGTACGTCAAGGCTGTATATTGTCACCCTGCTTATTTGACTTATATGCAGAGTACATCATGAGAAACACTGGGCTGGAAGAAACACAAGCTGGAATCAAGATTGCCGGGAGAAATATCAATAACCTCAGATATGCAGATGACACCACCCTTATGGCAGAAAGCGAAGAAGAACTAAAGAGCCTCTTGATGAAAGTGAAAGAGGAGAGTGAAAATGTTGGCTTAAATCTCAACATTCAGAAAACTAAGATCATGGCATCTGGTCCCATCACTTCATGGGAAACAGATGGAGAAACAGTGGAAACAGTGTCAGACTTTTTTGGGGGGGCTCTAAAATCACTGCAGATGGTGATTGCAGCCATGAAATTAAAAGACGCTTACTCCTTGGAACGAAAGTTATGACCAACATAGATAGCATATTAAAAAGCAGAGACATTACTTTTCCAACAAAGGTCCGTCTAGTCAAGGCTATGGTTTTACCAGTGGTCATGTATGGATGTGAGAGTTGGACGGTGAAGAAAGCTGAGTGCCAAAGAATTGATGCCTTTAAACTGTGGTGTTGGAGAAGACTCTTGAGAGTCCCTTGGGCTGCAAGAAGATCCAACCAGTCCATCCTAAAGGAGATTTGTCCTGGGTGTTCATTGGACGGACTGATGTTGAAGCTGAAACTCCAATACTTTGGCCACCTCATGCGAAGAGTTGACTCACTGGAAAAGATCCTAATGCTGGGAAGGATTGAGGGCAGGAGGAGAAGGGGATGACAGAGGATGAGATGGTTGGATGGCATCACCGCCTCGATGGACACGGGTTTGGGTAGACTCTGTGAATTGGTGATGGACAAGGAGGCCTGGCATGCTGCAATTCATGGGGTCGCAAAGATTCAGACATGACTGAGCAACTGAACTGAACTGAACTGAAAACCTTGTGAGTTTTAGAAAGAATTAAAAGATGATTTTATAAGTAGATGTGATATTTATAGGGATTCCCAAGTGGTTCAGTGGTAAAGAATCCTTCTGCCAATGCAGGAGACACAGGTTCAATCCTTAGGTTGGGAAGATCCTTGGAGGAGCATGTGGAAACCCACTCTAGTATTCTTTCCTGGAAAATCCCATGAACAGAGGAGTCTGGTGGGCTACAACTCTTAGGGTTGCAAAGAGTTGGACATGACTGAGTGACTGAGCATGCATATGATATTATGCCCAGTTATTAAATAAGAAACTATTGTCCTTCTCTTACCTGTTATCATAATCTTATTTGAACTAACCTCTCCTTCTTTAAGTTTCCTTTTGACTTAGTCTTTTTGCTTTGTTCTAACTTTCCTGTAAGGTCCATATATTTCCATCATTACCTTCTGTTACTGTTTTCTAGATTAGTAGTGTTAATTATATTAAAATTCAATACAAAAATTCAAGAGACTATCTTGTGCTAAATACTCATGACTGACAAATCTATAGGCATTGAAAAATGTATTGATATAAATGTATAAAGAGAGATGTATTGTGAAATATAAATTAAATTATCAAGGAAATCAACTTTAATATGAACATTTTCTATGTCATTCACCTTTCATTGCCTTTTTCAATGTGCTTAAAAACATCTTCAAATGATTAATGCTGTTTAATTATGTTTTCATATTTAATAATATAATGTGACATACTAATACTTAAGGCTACTGAGCATATAAAGAAAATCAGTAACAAATATAAAACTATATTTGCTATAAAATAAAAGAAAACTAGTCTGACCACTACATATGTTGATAATAATTCTCCATATTTATTAAAGTAAGGGGTGTTATATTACCTCTTAAAATCTGTATTTTGGTTGTTGTAATTTAAAAAAATCAATGAAAAAGTTGAATATAAAGATTTAGAAAGTTCAAAAGTTTCATTGACACATTCCTAACATATGAAGAAAAAGGCCTTAATAGAAGGTAAGATTTTACTATCACACTTATTTTGCTTTTTTCTTTCAATAACACTGTGAACAGTTTTGTTCATCCCACTGAGAGTAGCTACATTGTATATGATAATAAAACCCACTTGTATGATTTTTGTAAGTGATAAACCATTAAATTGGCATCTTCTTATACAAAGAAAACAAGTTACAATACTTAGAACTACTGCAACAGTCTCACTGCCCACAAAGCTCCTCCTATGTATCAGCTAGCAAATGACACTGCTCTTTATTAACTTGGTTCAAGCTTCTGCTGTGACTTTTAAAACGTGATCCCTTGTAGCTCAGTCAGTAAAGAATCAGTCTGCAATGCAGGAGACCCAGGTTTGATTCCTGGGTCCGGAAGATCACCTGGAGAGGGAAATGGCAATCCACTTCAGTATTCTTGCCTGGAGAATCCCATGGACAGAGAATCCTGACAGGCTACAGTTTATGGGGTCACAAGAATCAGACACGATCAAGCACTGAGCGGATGTGTAGTGTAGTGTATATCATTTAAAAGGTAACAGGGAAAACTTTTTTATTACTTTAAATTAAAAGCATTTATAAAGAATATCATTCTGTCCTTCAGCAAAGATTAATTGTTACATCCTTGCTATTGTTATAAAACAATTTTTATTTAAGTATTATTAAATATTATCTATTAAATATAAATAAATATTATTAAAAATAAATCTTTTACATTTATTTTGATCCCACTGAGCACTTGTTTAACAATAATGCTTTCTTAAATCTCATTATTTGATAATGTGATTGAGATATTGAACTTCACTGAGATAATGAACACAAACAAGACTGGAATTTATGTATACTCTACTCCTGTTGTTTTTAAACTGTCTTAAAAATAAACATTTCCTTGATAATGATGTTTCATTTAAAAGTAAACCAATACCAGGCACTTTTCAAATAGTTCTTAAACAATTTTAAGTAAACATTTTTCTCTCACCATCAGGATTTCTTTTAAGCTCTGTTGATACATAGGATTATACGAGATATACTACACTGAATATCGCAGTTGATTAAATTCATGCATATATCTTGATAGCAAATCATAGGTAAATATTAACTAGATATAGCATTGTATTTTGCTCAATGTTTATACATTTACAAATGTATAAAATTTTATAAAAGTTTATACATTTACAAATGCATATGCTGTAAATTTCAGATTATCTCACATTATCTATTTCTTATAGACCTGTACAAACATGTACATGTTATTAAAAACTTGAGTGTCTGTCCATTAAACTGAACTTTTTTCTATTGTGAGATTCTATCTTAATGAGAAGTATTAAACAAACAGTCTGAAGTAATTTTATAAATGTTTTGCTTAGAAATCTATAAGCATTCTCTTCTGTTGCTGCTGCTGCTGCTGCTAAGTCGCTTCAGTCATGTCCAACTCTGTGCGACCCCATAGAGGGCAGCCCACCAGGCTCTACGGTCCCTGGGATTCTCCAGGCAAGAACACTGGAGTGGGTTGCCATTTCCCTTTTCAATGCATGAAAAATGAAAAGCGAAAGTGAATTCGCTCAGTCGTGTCTGACTCTGTGCTACCCGATGGACTCCAGCCTACCAGGCTCCTCTGTCCATGGGATTTTCCAGGCAAGAGTACTGGAGTGGGTTGCTATTGCCTTCTCCAAGAATTCTGGAGAGTTTTTAATAGAAAAGTCTCTTGCCTACCCTATGTCTCCCTCCAATATATTTGGTGGAACATGCTTCAGCTGGTAGTCTAGGTATTTTTCCAAGCCACAGGTTTTTCCTACAAGTATATAGTACAATTTTAGAGAAAAGACAGTAGCTAGTATACTTTCTTTCACTGGTTTGCAGAGTTCTTTCTGTTTCTGAGAGAGTAGGGAGAAGGAGAGATTGAGTGATGAGCAGAGTATGAAACTGTTTTATAAAGGTTAGAACTGTACAAATCCAGTTATAAATGCCCACCAGGAAAATGTAAATTTTCTATGATATGAACAGAACCACAAGTTTGCATGATTGTATGGGACGTATCTGGGGTTTGGTGGTGAGGAGTCTGTCAAAGTGACCAATGAACTCAGTTCCCTGTGTGTTCCTTACGTTTCTAATAGCCCTCGTCTGTAGGAAGCCTCCCCACTGTTTTGTCCCTGATGTTGCCTAGCTATATCCCTGTGTCAACCTAGTTTTAAAACAGCTGCTTCTCCACAAGAATGTCAATCACCTCAAGACTTTTCTAGGAACACTGAAGATTTCAGAAACAGTAGGAAGGAATCTCTGGTATAGCAATCAGCAATCTATAGCCTGACTCTCCCTCCAATGCTCTGGCTGTTTCTGAAACCCCTACCTGCCCCTTGTCCTAGGTCCCAACTCTTTTCATTTTGTTATGCAGAGTTCCTTCCATCTTTCCTGGAATCCTAGAAGTCAGCCATCACCTGAGCTCTGTACTTCAACCAATAAGCCTAGAAAGGTTAGTAAGGCTTGGTCTCAATGCTGGCAAGTACCTTGCTATGAGAAATTATCAAGGTGACTCCCTAAGGAAAATAATTTTAACTCTTCATGTAAAATAAAGATTTGATTCAAAGCATATTTAGAATCTGATTTCTTCTCACAATTTCCAAGTCACTACATTTGTGATATTATGATTTATGTGTATAAGAAATATATATTTAGTCTTAGTACACTGTTCCTGGCACAGAGCTCCTAAATCCACTGGAATTTTCTAAGTGAAGAGAGTGATAAACATGTGTTTTATATGTTAATGAGATCATTTGGGAAGCTCTTAGCCTTATCACCCTGTCTTCAAGATGGCAGAGTAGAAAGTCATGTGCTCATTTTCTCCTGAGAGAACTCCAAAATTACAACTCACTACTGAACAACCGTAGACAGGAGAATGTTGGATCCCACCAAAAAAATATACCCAACGTCCAGGGACAAAGGAGAAGCCCCAGCAAGACAGTAAGAGGGCTTGAAATTGCATTTAGAATCAAACCCATACCCACCAGAGATGCTTGGAGGGCTCAAACAAACCTTGTAAGCACCAGGAGCCAGAGACCCCACAGAGACTGAGGCAGAATTGTGTCTGAGTGTCTCCTGCAGATGTATGGGTCAGCAGTGGCCTGTCACAGGAGTAGGGTCCCAAGCAGACCTGGGTATGGCATAAGCTACCTTGGAAGATGGTGCCATTAACCCTACCACAGAGCCACCAGAGATAACACAGGAATGGCAAAACAGACTCTTGGAGGGCACAAACAAAATCTTGTGTGCACCAGGACCTAAGAGAAAGGAGCAGTGATGCCACAAGAGACTGACCTAGACTTGCCTGTGAGTGTCCAGGAGGCTCTGGTGGAGGTGTGGGTCAGCAGTGGCCTGCTGCAAGGTTGGGAGTACTGAGTGCAACAGTGTGTGAATGGAAAATTTTGAAGGAGGTTGCAATTATCTTCATTACCTCCACCATAGCTTGGCCTCAGGTCAAAGAACAGGGAGGGAACACAGTCCCATTTGTCCACAGAAAGTTGGATTAAAGATTTACTGATCATGGACCCACCTATTGGAACAAGACCCACTTTCCTCCTCAGTTAATCTCCCCATCAGGAAGCTTAACCCTCTTATCCTTTTCCATCATAGGGCAGACAAAATGAAAAGAACAATCACAGAAAGCTAAACAAACTGACCACATGGACCACAGCCTTGTCTAACTCAATGAAACAATGAGCCATGCTGGGTAGGGCCACGCAAGACGAACGGGTCATGGTGGAGAGGTCTGACAAAACACGGTCCACTGGAGAAGGGAATGGCAAATCACTTCAGTATTCTTGCCTTGAGAAACCCATGAACAGTATGAAAAGGGAAAAAAGATAGGACACTGAAAGATGAACTCTCCAGGTCACTAGGTGCCAAATATGCTGCTGCGATCAGTGGAGAAATAACTCCAGAAACAATGAAGAGATGGAGCCAAAGCAAAACAATACCCGGCTGTGGATATCACTGGTGATGGAAGTAAAGTCTGAGGCTCTAAAGAGCAATATTGCATAGGAACCTAGAATGTCAGGTCCATGAATCAAGGCAAATTGGAAGTGGTCAAACAGAAAATGGCAAGAGTGAACATCGACATTTTAGGAATCAGTGAACTAGAATGGACTGGAATGGGTGAATTTAAATCAGATGACCATTATATCTATGACTGTAGGCAGGAATACCTTAGAAGAAATGGAGTAGCTGTCATAGTCAACAAAAGAATCTGAAAAGGAGTACTTAGATGCAATCTCAAAAATTACAGTATGATCTCTGTTCATTTCCAAGGCAAACCATTCAATATCACAGTAATCCAAGTCTATGTCCTGACCAGTAATGCTAAAATAGCTGAAGCTGAACGGTTCTATGAAGATCTACAAGACCTTGTATAACTAACACCCAAAAAAGTGGCCTTTTCATTATAAGGGACTGTAATGAAAAAGTAGGAAGTCAAGAAATACCTGGAGTAACAGGAAAATTTGTCCTTGGAGTACAGAATGAAGCAGGGCAAAGGGTAATAGAGTCATGCCAAGAGAACACACTGGTCATAGCAAACACAGTCTTCCAACAACACGAGAGAAGACTCTACAAATGGACTTCACCAGGTGGTCAATACCCAAATCAGATTGATTATATTCCTTGCAGCCAAAGATAGAGAACTCTATAAGGTCATCAAAAACAAGACCGGGAGCTGACTATGGCTCAGATCATGAACTCTTTATTGCCATATTCAGATGTAGATTGGATAAACTAGGGGAAACCACTTGACCATTCAGGTATGACCTAAATCAAATCCCTTTCCATTATACAGTGGAAGTGACAAATAGATTCAAAGGATTAGATCTGATAGACATAGTCCCTGAAGAACTACGGATGGAGGTTAGTAACACTGTACAGGAGGCAGTGATCAAGCCCATCTCCAAGAACAAGAAATGCAAAAAGGCAAAATGGTGGTCTGAGAAGGCCTTAAAATAGCTGAGAAAAGAAGAAAAGCAAAAGGCAAAGGAGATAAGGAAAGATATAAGCATCTGGATGCAGAGTTCCAAAGAACAGCAAGGAGAGATAAGAAAGCTTTCCTCAGTGATCAATGCAAAGAAATAGAGAAAAACACTAATAATGGGAAAGACTAGAGATATCTTCACGAGAATCAGAGATACTGAGGAACAGATTCATGCAAAGATGGGCACCAAAAGGACAGAAATGGGATGGACCTAACAGAAGCAGAAGATATTAAGAATAGGTGGCAAGAATACACAGAAGAACTATACCAAAAAAAAAAATCTTCACGACCCAGATAACCACAATGGTGTGATCACTCACCTAGAACCAGACATCCTGGAATGTAGAGTCAAGTGGGCCTTAGGAAGAATCACTACAAACAAAGCTAGTAAGGTGAAGTAATTCCAGTGGAGCTATTTCAAATCTTAAAAGACGATGCTGTGAAAGTGTTGCATTTAATTTGCAGCAAATCTGGAAAACTCGACATGGCCACAGGACTGGAAAAGGTCAGTTTTCAGTCCAGTTCCAAAGAAAGGCAATGCCAAAGAATGCTCAAACTACTGCACAATTGCACTCATCTCATGTGCTAGCAAAGTAATGCTCAAAATTCTCCAACCCAAAATTATTTTTGGTGGCTCCAAAATCACTGCAGATGGTGACTGCAGCCATGAAATTAAAAGATGCTTTCTCCTTGGAAGAAAAGCTATGATCCACCTAGAGAGCATATTAAAAAGCAGAGACATTACTTTGCAACAAAGGTCCATCTAGACAAAGCTATGGTTTTCTCAGTACTCATGTATGGATGTGAGAGTTGGACTATAAAGAGAGCTGAGTGCCAAAGAATTGATGCTTTTAAACTGTGGTGTTGAAGACTCTTGAGAGTCCCTTGGACATCAAGGAGATACAACCAGTCCATCCTAAAGGGAATCAGTCCTGAATATTCATTGGAAAGAGTGATGCTGAAGTTCAAACTCCATTACTTTGGCCACTTGCTGTGAAGAACTGACTTATTGAAAAGACCCTGAGGCTTTTGACGGCAAGAGGAGAAGGGGGCGACAGAGGATGAGATGGTTGGATGGCATGACCGACTCAATGGACGTGAGTTTGAATATGCTCTGGGAGTTGGTTTTGTACAGGGAATCCTGGTGTGCTGCAGTCCTTGTGGTCACAAAGAGTTGGACACTACTGAGTGACTGAACTGAACTAGGTCACCTAGAAATGTGGGCTGATTGCCAGCATCAACAACCATGTGATCAGTGATTTGAAAGTTTTAGTCCCACCCCAGAGAGAGGAGAGGGACTGGAGATTGATTTTAACTTCAAATGGACACTGGTTTGACTAATCATGCCTATGTGATAAAAGCTCCATAAAACCCCAAAAGGATAGGGTTCAGTGAACTTCTAAGTTGATGACCACGTGGAGATCTGGGGAGAATGGAGGATGTAGAGAGAGCATGAAAACTCCAGGTCTTGCCCTATGCATATCTTACAAGTGAGTGCTTCTGAGTTATATTCTTTTTTTTCTTTTTTCAGTAAACCTGTGATGTAGGTAGTAAAATGTTTCTCTGAGTTCTGTGCGCTGCTCTAGCAAATTAATCACACCCCAGGAAGGGGTCCTTGGAACTTCCAGTCTACATATAGCTAGTGAGTCAGAAGTACAGGTGAAAATCTGGACTTGCAGTTGGCATCTGGTGGGGGTTGGCAGGGAGTTTTGTAAGGACTAAGCCCTTCACCTGTGGGATCTGAAGCTATTTCCAGGGACATAGTGTCAGAATTGAGGTGAATTGTAGCACACCCTGCTGGTGTTGCTAAATAGGTGTGTGTGGGGGGGGGGACACCCATCAAAATTGGTGTCAGAATCTTACACATCTCCTAATGCCTTGCTTTCTTCTAGTCTTACCTCTTACCCCTAAGCCACACATAGCAACCTTAGAGACGGCCCTCATGAAATGGAAGACAAGTAGTGTCCCTGTTATGTAAAAGATGTCACTGGTGTCCTATTTTACCCAGAGTAGAAGAAAATGTTTCTTTTGTTCTTCTCTGCTACTTCACCCTTGCTCATGCCAGTGCAACCTACTTTGCACCATCTACCACATCAACCCATTCCTACCAGAGCCTCTGGATTTGCTGCTCCATCCCTATAATGCTTTTCTCAAGCCATCTGCATAGCTTACTCCCTCTATCATGTTTCATGTCTCACTGTCATCTTCACAGTGAGGACAGCAAATAATAGCAAGCAATCCTCTACATCCCACCGCCCACAGACTCACAAATGCACTCATATGCCAATCTTCCTTGTTTTATTTCTCTTCATAACACTTATCATTAACCTTTAATCACAAACTATTATCTTAATAAATGCCAGCTGAGTATTGACTTAAGTCTCAGATTTCTTTCTTTGCAAATATAACATAAAATATTCTTGCAATACACGAACATGAATTTTATTTACTTATTCATTTATTCTGCAAATTACTTAGTTTCTGTATGCCTCAGTTTATTCAACTATAAAATTGAAAAAAAAATTTAGCAACTGCTATTTACAGTGTGTTAGGCAATATAAATTAGAAGATATATTTAACTAATTGGCTTAGTGGCTTAGATTAAATTACCAATCAATATTAACTATCAATATTTTAATTTTACTAAAGACAAATAATTACATTAATAGCAAATAAATAATAATATCTATTTTTATTAGTAGGTGCTTTAAGGTCTTAAGAAGCAGTCCCTGAGGTGGAGATTCTTGTTAGGAAGAAGAATTGGAGGGACAAGTCGGAAGAGAAAGTGAAGAAAGTAGGATGAAGTGGAAGTGTTGGGGGAGCTAAGTTATGTGATGTCTGTGAGAATAATTCAGGCTTGATCCCACAGGGAGCACTGATCCACAAGTTACGCCACAGAATACCACCTAGAGGCAAAGGGGTCAAATTTTTGTACATCTATGACTGTCAATTATGGTCACAGGGGACATGAGGGCCTCAGAATGGAGGCTCCCTGGAAAGGTAGCCCACCTCTGCCTGAAAATGATTGTCTTGAGAAGAGAGTATCTGTGAGTTGCTAGTGGCCAACATTCACAACTACCAAAGGATAGGTGCACACCCCTTAACGGGATCTGGGTAGATGTGGAGTGAAGGGTGGTGGTGGTGGTGGTTTAGTGGCTAAGTCGTGTCTGACTCTTGTGACCTCATGGACTGTAGCCCGCCAGGCTCCTCTGTCCATGGGATTCGCCAGGCTAGAATATTGGAGTGGGTTGCCATTTCCTTCTCCAGGAGGGAAGGATAAATTTATTTAGTTTAGTTTTATTGGAAAACAAATATGCAATTTGGAATGGATTTGAGGCAAATTGTGCCCTAAGCAGATTTTCAATAAATGGTCAAACCAATGTTTAAAAAGCAAGTAACAATAAAATATATGTTTCTAGTAAAGGACCATAAGTACAAAAAAATAGTGCACAAGCACCTGGATAATGCACCTGTTTTACAATAGTGCAGCACACAGTCCACAGCTCTACACTTCCACAGGGACAGGCTGATAGTTCCTAAAGAAAACTACTTAAAGCCCAGATGTTCCCTTATTTGACCAATTCTAACTTTGTGCAAGAACGTTTAGCAGTATACAGGGTAAGACACACGCGACACATTACTTGATCACTTTTCTAAAACAAGGTTTCAGGACAATGATAGTAAGATAAGGGAAGAAACACTGCCCACAACTTCCAAAATTGTATCATAATTTCAGAAATTAAAGATACCGTACTCAGAGTTTGAAATCAATTTACGAATGTCTCCATATATGTTTCAGTAGTGATAATTCATGTCCTTTCTACTCTCTTCCTACCTTATAATTGAGCTCCAGTTTTAGATTGGTGATCACACTCAATTTTCTAGCCTCCCAGGAATCCCTGAAAGCTAGTGGAGCATGCTGTGGGATGGTGATTGATTTCTTTGGGTTTGTTTATCTGAAATTTCAAGGAGATTAACAGATGGAATGTCAGATTCAAATGAAGTTTTATTGCTTCAAATGAAGGAACACAATTAGATTGTTGTCTAAGTGGATTAACACTCTGAACCCCTCCCTACCTGCTCCAAATACTTAGCATTAGGACATGCAACTATAGATTCTAGGCAGCTGAAACAGCAGTGAAAAAAAACATCCTCAGCCATTGATAAAACTTTTTCTCCTTGAATTATACTTTCTGTTGAATCCCTCTGCCAATAATAATAGCTCTTCTGTTACTTATTGCCCAAATATATGCTGAATAGAATACATTTTAAGGATTTTGATGTTCTTTGTTAAAATATGATAAACTGAGAAACATTTAATGATTAAAATGTTAACAATTGCAATGCAGACCATAAAGCACTTGTTGTAGCAAATAAATAATAGAAATAGCCCCTGGATTATTGAGAAGTCAGGACTATTTTAATAGGTCCATTTTAAAATAATTAACAATCCACTAAGATTTAGCACCTCATGAACCTCTTCTTGTCTCAAGCTTAGCTCTTTGGTTTTATAGCAGTAGATGAACTGAGAAGGGTTTACAATAGTTCGTACTATTGTATATTTTACATCACTTCCAGATAGATGGCCATTCTTTATCTGATTTACTGGTCAACAATTCTTGCTAAAGAAATCTATGATATGCTTCTTTCAAAAGACACATACAGTCAATAGTGCAAAGAGTGACAAAATGAAATTCATGAGCATAATTTATACATACCCTTGATAGAATTGTTATAACTATTTGCCAAGTATTGAATTAAAAGTGGCTAACTACATGCAGTATCCTAGAGCAGGGTTTCTCAAACTCGGCACTACTGAAATCTGGGAAAGATAATTCTTTACTGTAGGAGGCTAGTCTGTGCATCCTAAGTTTGTGGGTATTTTTTTTTTATCTCTACTCACTTGATACTATTAGCAATCTTCTCCCCAAGTTGTGACAATCAAAAATGTCTGCAGATATTGCCAATTGTCCTAGGGAGGAAACCCCCACATGAGGACTGCTGCCTATTAATATTCTGTGTCTGATGACATATATAAAATTATGTTAATTACTGAGGATACAAAAGAGGCTTGTGGGTTTAGGGCTCAGCACTATTACTGCTTATTCCAAGGCTTGTTTATTTTAAGGCTATGAGAGATTCTTTGGGCTGCTAAAGATTTAATCTTAAGTAAATTGAATGGTCAAGGAAGGCTGGCTGGTAGAGACAGCATAGGAGAGGACACTTAGTCTACTTTCTTATGAGCCAAACAATGTACAGCCCAACTCCCCAGAAGCACCTCTCAGGCAAAGAAAGTAAGTAACCTTACTGCACTCACAGGATTCACTATCATGTTATGAACAACATGTAGGCAACTTAGGAAGCTGTCTATTATATATATATAGTTATATATATATATAGTCATATATATATATATATATATATATAACTATAACATCTCTGACCTCCAAACACTCCTGACTGTATGGACCAGTCCGTATGGATCATGTTCTGTGAACTCATGGTTGTAATGCATGCTTGTGTATGTTTGTGTATAACTAAAGGCAATTTTAATTTCCTAGACTCCTGTCTTAACTCTCAGCACAAAAGTTCTTTATGCAAAAGTTTTGTAGTGCCTATATATTAGATATTTAAAATATATGACAGAATATTAAATTTTCTTTTCCAATATTTCATTAGAACGCTAAAGGGCATCCCATAACAGATTTAGAAATCTAGGAAAAACTGTTAGGAGCCACATTTTCAGGAGTCTGTCATATTTTCACATGTCTTGACACCAGAGACATTGACTACACTTATTCCAGATTATCTTTCCATTGATATTTGGATAGTGAAATCCTTTAGACAGTATAGATAATGTCTTCATCCAGGAACAAGAAGAGGCCATCTATCCTGAGCTTCCTAGACTTTCAGGTTTGGCACTGAAGATTTCACATCTAAAGAAAGACTCAGGTCTTGGAGAAACAAGGACATGTGGTCACCCTACAATGCATAAGCAAATTTGCTCTTTCTTGTCCTTTCTCTTTCTTTTCTTATCTTTCTTATTTTCTTTCTTCTTTCTTCTCCTCTGCCTCCTCTTCCCTCCTTCCTCTTTCTCCTTATTTCTTTCATCATCCTATTTAATTATTGTATCAGAGTTTTAAAAGGAAGGCAAAGAAATGGCTTTAAATGTTGGTCATCAATAAGACAAACCTTTAGAATAGGAAAGATGGGTTTCATAATGAATTGAGAAACTACTGGGAAAAAATTCTTGATTTAATAATTTTTATCTTCCAGTTCACTTCAGTTCAGTCTCTCAGTCGTGTCCGACTCTTTGCAACCCCATGAATTGCAGCACAGCAGGCCTCCCTGTCCGTCACCAACTCCCGGAGTTTACCCAAACCCATGTCCATCGAGTCGGTGATGCCATCCAGCCATCTCATCCTCTGTTGTTCCCTTCTCCTCCTGCCCCCAATCCTACCCAGCATTAGGGTCTTTTTCAATGAGTCACCTCTTCGCAGGAGGTGGCCAAACTATTGGAGTTTCAGCTTCAACATCAGTCCTTCCAATGAACACCCAAGACTGGTCTCCTTTAGGATGAATTCCTTGGATCTTCTTGCAATTCAAGGGACTCTCAAGAGTCTTCTCCAACACCACAGTTCAAAAGCATCAATTCTTCAGCGCTCAGCTTTCTTCACCATCCAACTCTCACATCCATACATGACCACTGGAAAAATCATAGTCTTGACTAGAAGGACCGTTGTTGGCAGATAATGTCTCTGCTTTTCAATATGCTACCTAGGTTGGTCATAACCTTCCTTCCAAGGAGTAAACGTCTTTTAACGTGATTAAGACATCAGCAGTAATTTTGGAGCCCCAAAAAATCAAGTCTGACACTGTTTCCACTGTTTCCCCATCTATTTCCCATGAGGTGATGGGACTAGATGCCATGATCTTAGTTTTCTGAATGTTGAGCTTTAAGCCAACTTTTTCACTCTCCTCTTTCACTTTCATCAAGAGGATCTTTAGTTCTTCTTAGCTTTCTGCCATAAGAGTGGTGTCATCTGCCTATCTGAGGTTATTGATATTTCTCCCGGCAATCTTGATTCCAGCTTGTGTTTCTTCCAGCCCAGGGTTTCTCATAATGTACTCTGCATATAAGTTAAATAAGCAGGGTGACAATATACAGCCTTGATGTACTCCTTTTCCTATTCGGAACCAGTCTGTTGCTCCGTGTCCAGTTCCAACTGTCGCTTCCTGACCTGCATACAGGTTTCTCAAGAGACAGGTCAGATGGTCTGGTATTCCCATCTCTTTCAGAATTTTCCACAGTTTATTGTGATCCACACAGTCAAAGGCTTTGGCATAGTCAATAAAGCAGAAATAGATGTTTTTCTGGAACTCTCTTGCTTTTTATGATGATCCACCGGATGTTGGCAATTTGATCTCTGGTTCCTCTACCTTTTCTAAAACCAGCTTGAACATATGGAAGTTCACGGTTAATGAATTGTTGAAGCCTGGCTTGGAGAATTTTGAGCATTACTTTACTAGCATGTGAGATGAGTGCAATTGTGCGGTAGTTTGAGCATTCTTTGAGATTGCCTTTGTTTGGGATTGGAATGAAAACTGACCTTTTCCAGTCCTGTGGCCACTGCTGAGTTTTCCATATTTGCTGGCATATTGAGTGCAGCACTTTCACAGCATCGTCTTTCAGGATTTCAAATAGCTCAACTCGAATTCCATTACCTCCACTAGCTTTGTTCGTAGTGATGTTTTCTAAATTCTTTCATAAATCCTAAAGAAGCTAACAATCTGAATCCTTCTAACTGTCTGGATGACTCTCTTGACAATTTCATTTTACAGGTTTACCATGTTTCAGAGAGGCAGAACTTTCTTGCTTTCCTCCAGTATGCCTCAACTTTCAGGCCTTCACACACACATGTCCTTTTGCCTAAGCCTCCCCTTTCCTCCCACTCCCCTTCTCCAATTATCATGACTTTGATAATTTCTTACCTTACAGCCTCATTTCATTGGGGAGGCCTCTCAAGATGTTGAAATTAGTTTAGGCTTACCTGCTGTGTTGATACAGACTATTCTAAGTATTGAATTAACTTTCTTTTTTCCCTCTGTAAGCTATAGATTCCTTAAAGTAAGAACAACATCTTTCTTGGGTATTTCCTATATGTAGTATAATGCATAACACATTACTATGATTACTTTACTACCAGATCACAATTACCACTGCTATTACTACTAGTAATAAAAATGATCTGACATTGAGAACTTATTTATACCAGGAATTTTGAAAATATTTAAAAATATGTCACATCCTTTATTATCATCTAATTGGAATAGCAGACCATCTGATCTGTCTCTTGAGAAACCTGTATGCAGGTCAGGAAGCAACAGTTAGAATTGGACATGTTCCCTTGGTATCTCTAATTTTCTTGAAGACATCTCTAGTCTTTCCCACTCTGTTGTTTTCCTCTATTTCTTTGCACTGATGGCTGAGGAAGGATTTCTTATCTCTCCTTGCTATTCTTTGGAACTCTACATTCAGATGGGAATATCTTTCCTTTTCTCCTTTGCTTTTCGCTTCTCTTCTTTTCACAGCTATTTCACAGCTTTTCACAGTAAGGCCTCCTCAGACAGCCATTTTGATTTTTTGCATTTCTTTCCATGGGGATGGTCTTGAGCCCTATCTCCTGTACAATGTCACAAACCTCTGTCCACAGTTCATCAGGCACTCTGTCTATCAGATCTAGTCCCTTAAATCTATTTCTCACTTCCACTGTATAGCCATAAGGGATTTGATTTAGGTCATACCTGAATGGTCTAGTGGTTTTCCCTACTTTCTTCAATTTAAGTCTGAATTTGGCAATAAGGAGTTCATGATCTGAGCCACAGTCAGCTCCCTGTCTTCTTTTTGCTGACTGTATGGAGTTTCTCCATCTTTGGCTACAAAGAATATTGTCAATCTGATTTCGGTGTTGACCATCTGGTGATGTCCATGTGTAGAGTCTTCTCTTGTGTTGTTTGAAGAGGGTGTTTGTTATGACCAGTGCGTTCTCTTGGCAAAACTCTAATAGCCTTTGCCCTGCTTCATTCTGTACTCCAAGGCCACATTTGCCTGTTACGCCAGGTGTTTCCCGACTTCCTACTTTTTCATTCCAGTCCCCTAGAGTGAAAAGGGCATCTTTTGGGGGTGTTATTTCTAATAGGTCTTGTGGTTCTTCATAGAACCGTTCAAGTTCAGCTGCTTCAGCATTACTGGTCGGGGCATAGACTTGGATTACCATGATATTGAATAATTTGCCTTGGAAACGAAGAGAGATCATTCTGTCGTTTTTGAGATTGCATCAAGTACTGCATTTTGGACTCTTTTGTTGACCATGATGGCTACTCCATTTCTTCTAAGGAATTCCTGCCCACAGGAGTAGATATAATGGTCATCTGAGTTAAATTCACCCATTTTTGGTCCATCTTAGTTTGCTGATTCCTAGAATGCTGACGTTCATTCTTGCCATCACCTGTTTGACCACTTCCAATTTGCCCTGATTCATGGACTTAACATTCCAGGTTCCTATCCAATATTGCTCTTTACAGCATCAGACTTTGCTTCTATCACCAGTCACATCCACAGCTGGGTATTGTTTTTGCTTTGGCTCCATCCCATCATTCTTTCTGGAGTTATTTCTCCAGTGATCTCCAGTAGCATATTGGGCACCTACCGACCTGGGGAGTTCATCTTTTAGTGTCCTATCTTTTTGCCTTTTCATACTGTTCATGGGGTTCCAAGGCAAGAATACTGAAGTGATTTGCCATTCCCTTCTCCAGTGGACCACATTCTGTCAGACCTCTTCACCATGACCTGTCTGTCTTGGGTGGCCCCACTTGGCATGGCTTAGTTTCATTGAGATATACAAGGCTGTGTTCCATGTGATCAGATTGGCTAATTTTTTGTGATTATAGTTTCAGTGTGTCTGCTCTCTGATGCCCTCTTGCAACTCCTACCGTCTTGTTTTATCTTTACTACCAAATATTTTCTGACTATATTTGTGGGAGAGTTTCACTGGATTTGAATATGTGATTTGAATGCTTCTTTCTGTGTGTGGGGTTTAGCTTCTCATTTCATTGAAATTAGAATTACCTCTGTGATTTAATTTTCTTTAGCCGAGAAAATGTGGGTATAATGACACATAGCCCCTTCCAAAGAAAACTTTCAATTGCTAGAAAATTATTTCACCATTGCCCTTCCTCATTTGCTCCCAGATTGGCAATGTCTCACATAGGGCCAATGTCAAAATCAGAAGCAGTTATCTGTCTCCTCTATGTTGATATAAATACACAAAATGATAAAGATATCAACTTCACTCTTTGCTAATATCTTTCTCATTCTCTATCCTTTTTAGCTTGGGCAAGGAAAGTTATTTACCACATGTATCAGTTATTATTGCTGATAAATTAGTTACCTAAGATCAGTAACATAAGTCCAGGAAAGATTCTGTACCTGATTTTTAAAAAATTGATTTTTTTATCATAAGTTATATTTTTGTAACGCAATTTATATTGTAAGATATATTTTTCCAGGACTACTCTATGTATTTGAGGAAGCCCAGTCTCTGAGCCATACAAAAATTAAGAAAACAGAGATAATCAATACTGTGTTGTCAAATTTTAGTTGAAACTAATTTAAGAAAATCATTACAGTACTGATATCTATAATAAATTATGGCAATAAATTTATGATGAAAATAATATAATAATGGGAGGAAACATATACAAGGGACGAGTATGTTCATGTGTGTGCAGTCATGTCTGACTCTTTGTGACCTAAGGACTGTAGCTGCCAGATTCCTGTGTCCATGGGATTCTCCAGCAAAAATACTGGAGTGGGTTTGCCATTTCCTTCTATGGGAAGAGAGAGTATGCAAATTACTAATATCAGAAATGAAATAAACAACATCATGATAGCTCCCATGGACATTAAAAGAATAACAAAGGAATACTGTGAATGACTTCATGCACACAAACTTGACAACCTAGGTGAAATGGACCAACTTATGGAAAGAGACAATCTTCCAAAATGCACAAAAAAATTAATATGCAATATGAAGAGAAAGTTCCAGGAGCAGATAAGTTCACTGATGAATTGTACCAAATGTTTAAGGAAAAAGTTGTACTTATTCTCTACAATCTGTTTTAGAGGATAGAAGCAGAGGTTCTACTTCTCTCATGCTATGAGTCCAGATTGATCCTAACATAAAAACCAGACAAGACATGTCTTAAAACATTATAAGAAAACTTTTTGGAAAAGATCCTGATGCTGGGAAAGATTGAAGGCAAAAGAAAAAGAGGGCGGCAGAGGATGAGATGGTCAGAATAGCATTACTTACTCAAAGAACATGAACTTGAGCAAACTCCAGGAGATAGTGGAGGACAGGGAAGTCTGGCAAGCTGTAGTCCATGGAGCTGCAGACAGTCAAAAACAACTGAGCGACTGAACAACAGCAACAAGAAAACAACAGACCAATGTCTCACATGAACATAGATGTAAACGTCCTTAACAAAATATTAGCAAATTAAATCTAAGGGGCATCTAGGTGGTGTCAGTAGTAAGGAACCTGCCTGCCAGTGCAGGAGACATAAGAGACACGGGTGCGATCCCTGGATTGGGATGATCCCCTGAAAGAGGAAATGGCAACCCTCTCCAGTATTCTTGCCTGGAGAACCCCATGGACAGAAGAGCCTGGTGGGCTATGGCCCATGGGGTCCCAAAGAGTTGGACATGACTGAAATGACTTAGCACACCCACAGGATTTATTCCAGGTATACACCTCTGATTTAACATTTGAAACTCCACACATCAACATGGTAAAAAAGAAGGGCCACATAATCATAAAATTGATACAAAAAAAATTATTTGGCAGGATCCAACATCCATCCATGATAAAAGCTCTCAGTAAACTAGAAGTAGAAGGGAATTTTCTCAACTTAATAAAGAATATAACTGCAACAACATCTACAGCTAATATGTATATAATAGTGAGAAACTTAGAATTTTCCACAAAGATCAGGATCTAGGCAAGCTTGTCCTCTCTCACTAATGTTTTTAACTTTGTGCTGGAAGTCTTAGCTAATGAAATAAAACGAGGAAAGGATTTACTAGGAATATATACTGAGAAGAAATAATTAAAACTATTTTTTTCATGGATGACATATCATTTGATGCAGAAAATCCCAAAGTCTTGACAAAAACAAAAACAAAACTCCTGGAACTAAAGCAATTGTAGCAAGATTACAGGATACAAGGTTAGCATACAAAAGTCAATCACTTTCCTGTATTTCGGCAATGAACAAGTAGAATTTGGAATTAAAAACAAAATACCATTGCGTATATGTACGACATCTTCTTTATCCATTCCTCTGTTGATGGACATTTAGTTTGCCTCCTTGTCCTGACTATTGTAAATAGTGCTGCTATAAACGTGGAGGTATATGTATCTTTTCAAATTATGATTTTTGCCTGGATATATGCAATGGGATATTACTCAGACATAAAAAAGAATGAAATAATGCCATTAGCAGCAATATGGATAAACCTAGAAATTATCATACTGAGTGAAATATATCAGGCAGAGAAATATAAATAACATATGATATAGCTTATAGGTAGAATCCTAAAAAATGTACAAATGAACTTCTCCACAAAGCAGAAATAAAGTTATAGATGTAGTAAACAAACTTATGGCTAACAGAGGGTGAGTGGAGGGGGGATAAATTGAAAGACTGTGGTTGACATATATATACTCCTCTACATAAAATAGATAACCAATAAGGACTTACTGTATAGTGCAGGGAACTCTACTCAATACTCTAAAATGGCCTATATGGGGAAAGAATGCAAAAATGAGTGATATATGTATGTATAAAACTGATTCACTTTGCTGTATACCTGAAATTAACACATTGTAAATCAACTATATTCCGATATATTTTTTTTATAATATAATCTACATTCTCAACCCCCAAATGAAATATATAGGTATGTAATTATTTATTAACAAAACATATACAACATCTATATGAGGAAATTTATAGGACTCTGATGAAAGAAAGCAAAGAATGCTAAATCATTTGAGAGATATACTAATGGTCTTGAAAGGCAAGACTCAATATTGTCAAGATGTCAGTTCTTCCCAACTTAATCTAGACTCAATGCAATTGCAATCAATCAAAATCTCAGAAGTTATCTGTGGATAACATCGAATTGATTCTAAAGATTACATGGAGAGGCAGAAGACCCAGAATGATCAACACAATATGAAAAGAGAACAGAGTTGGATACGCACACACACACTGTGGTTTCCAGGGCTTAGAGAAGAGGGATGGATGATTAGATGGACTATAGAGGATTTTAGAGCAGTGTAGCTACTCAGTGTAGTGAAGTGGACCCATTCAGTGGAACTATAATCTGTAATGGTAGATACATGTCACTATATATTTGTTCCACCTCACACAGAATGTACAACACCAGGAGTGAACCCATTGTGAACTATGGACTTTAGGTGACTATGATTTGTCAGAGTAGGTTCATCAATTGTAAGGAATGTACCACTCTGGTGGGAGATATTGATTAGGGAGACTATATACATAGATGGGGGCAGGAGACATATGGGTAATCCCTGTACCTTCCACTCAACTTTGCTGTGAACTTAAACCTGCTCAAAGGAAAACAAAATACATAGTCTAAACACACAGTATTGACAGCCTGGATACCTGATTCTGCCCTTGTTTTCCATAATTAGCTGTTTGATTATATGTAAATCACAACAGATTTCTGTATTTATTTCCTTATTGAAAGGTGAAATGATTAAGAAGGTCACTAAAGTTCCCTTAGAGTCAGACTTGACTTAGCAACTGAGCAACAAAGGTTCCTTCAATTCTAACATTCAGTAACCTCCACTTCAATAAAAGTATTAACTTTCATGACAGTAATTTTTTGCTTTTATGATCAGAATATGTATTTTTCAATGCCATGTTCTGATATTGGAGTTATTCTGCCTTTCTCTAAAATTCTTGAGTGTTCAAGTTTACTTTATCCATTGGTATAAGTAGTCAGTGCTATTAATGCAAAATATACAATTTAGGACTGTTTTCAATATCATTGCTGTTCAACTAGTGTAGCTAGACAAAGTAGCCGAGAAGTTACAGAGCAAATATCATTCTTTACAATATGGACATAATTTTACACAGAGTTCAAACTCTGCTATCACCATTGTTAAGATTAAATGAAGATGTAAGAATTCAATAGGATTCATCGTGCCATTCTGAAGAAACACAGTTGTCATGAGTCACCGTTTGAGTCGAAACTAATTAAGGCTCAAATTACTACCTTCCTAAATGGCATGCTGGCTCTCCATGGGGAGAAACAACAGCCTGTATAAATGAGGAGTCGATTTAACTCTCACTATATGTGATAAGAACCATTCTACTGTAAAAAGAATAAAAATTAAGGTACATTTAGTTCTTTCTCCAGATCATAAATGGCTAAAGACTCCAAATGAGGTGTTCTTCCCAAGATTGGAAACTAGTAGGAAATCTCACTCTGATATTGAAGCTGGAAAGACGCAACATAAATTAATGAGATTAGCCATGTGCAGAACTGACCTATTCTAACAGATGGTTCCTAAATGTGAGAATGATTACACAAGGGGGCTTCTCAAATCTCATTAAAGAGCCTCAAATAAAGCCAATATAAGATAAACTGTGACCTAATTAATTGTAACTTCTTCTATGTAATGTCAGAAGAAGGCTAAAGCAGAACTGAAGTCTTTGGGAAAGAAATGGGAGAGCCAAGGGGCCAGAATCTGACACTGGCATCCATTCAGGAAGCATTTCTTGAGAGTCTACTTTTGGGCTAAGCATTTAGCAATATGTTGGCTCTTACCTAGAGACTAGGAATCACAACACTGAGGATAAATGTTTGTATTTGCTTGGCAAATATGTTTTATTTTTGTTCATAAAGTGTTGAATTAAACTACCAGATTTTATTAATGCTACTAATTAAAAATCTCAAATTTCCTCCAGTCAGATCTTTTAATAAAGATAAATAAACTGATCAACTAGTATAAATATTTTGTTTACTTATTTTTAATCTCATCATATTTAATTAAATTATTATTTTATTGAAACAAATACTAAGTAGAAGACACCTTGCATAAATCTATGGAGAATGCAATAATTTATCTATCAATGTCTTATTTACTACCCTCAGAGTGTAAAATCATAGGGGAAATAAATCCATGAAAACATAGCTACAATATTAAATGAAAGGATAAAGAAAATAAACAATAATTCTTCATTTGGTATTTGGAAACTAGGGGTAGAATAGGAGAAACTTTTATGAAAGGGATAATATGAGATGAATCTGAAAAGACTCAGATAGCTCTTGCAAAGAGAAATGGCTTGCCAAGTGGAGGGTATAATGTAGTTAATTCATAAAAGGAAAAGGTGAAACCGGAAAAATTTCTGGGCTATAGCATGTATGGAGAGAAGTAATTACAAATAAGTAGAGAAATACATTCAAAATAAGGTCACTAAGTGTTACATGCCAAGATAAATATACTAAACTTAATTCTTTAGCATGCAGGAAGCTATTAAAATATTGAGTTAGCATGTAAATGGAGGTCATGATTAAACATTTGGATGTCTCCATGCACAGCTGTAAAATTTCTTTCTGACTTTCAAATTAGTCTATTGTTATTTGGATGAATATACTAGCACACGAACATCCCTAGATAGACTGATAAGAATCAATAGCCAGATTATAAAATACTGAGAAAAAGACTCTGGCCCCATGATGTAAATGTCTCATGAAGTCATAAGATAACAAAAAAATTGTTGTAGATGTTTTTACTCAATATTTTCCTTTAGACTATGATAAAGCCCGTATTTTATATGCTGAATTATCACTGAATTAAAAACTGAATTTAGTCAAACTAACATTAATTTATTGAAATAATAAGTCTTCATTAAAATAAAACTTTTTTCTCCCTCAAAACTACTTAGATAATTACTTTACTGTACATGTATTCTCCTTAGAATTTGAAATTTCACATACTTTGAGATTAGGATGTTATTTCAGCTATCTCCTTTTTAATGGAAAAAAATCTTTTGAGAGTAACGTTTGAATATATATTTTAATTTATACTTCAAGTCAGAGATTATAAAGTACTTCTCCATTTGTTCTTTTTAATGAGAATTTTTAATATTGACGTTAATAATTTTTACCTAGCTACTTTTCTTTCTCAATGTATCCCTGAATGAGAGACTAAAATGTCAAGTTATGTGCTCCTAGAGATCTTTTTTCAGAGGATCATCATGAACCCTAAAAAAAGAAAAATAACAAATTTATTTATTAACTTCAACGTAAATAGAATACTTTTCTATTCTTTTAATTACTTGACTCAATATCTAAAAGAAAATTCTGCTTGATATCATAGATTTTAATACAAAGTAAAACTAAGAATCATTTCATACTTATGTATCACTTGGCTATGTGTGTGCTAAGCCGCTTCAGTTGTGTCCAGCTCTTTGCGACACTATGGACCATAGCCTGCTAGGCCCCTCTGTCCATAGGACTCTCCAGGCAAGATTACTGGAGTGTGTTGCCGTGCCCTTCTGAAGAGGATCTTCCAAACCCAGGGACTGAACCCACGTCTCTTACATCTCCTGAATTGGCAGATGGGTTCTTTACCACTAACGCCACCTGGGAAGCCCTTCACTTGGCTATACATTATATAATAAACAGTATGTTTGTCTGGAAGCACTTTATAATTTTTAACTACCTAGTAAAAGGATACTGGTATATTGTTCTTTTCTTCTGTATAAGCTCGTATCTACCACTATAGTGATTTCTATGGAAATAAGAAACAAAAACAGAAAATTAAAAATCTAAAAGTACTTCCATACCACCAAAATAATGGGAGAAACAGGAGTCTCTCATAGGATCATGTAATATTAAGTTGCCAGAATGGTGCTAATGCTATGATTTTGGTGAACTGTCACACATGTCAGGAGTAGGATTACTTTAGAACTCACGTTCTCCAACAACTCATTGCTAACCCTTGGACTTGAGCCACACATGTGGGCTAAATGAGCTCACCCCTATTTGATTTCGACCAGATTGCCTATCTAACTTCTACAACATTCAGGAGCAGTTACCCCTACTGCTTCTACAAGTTCCATGTCAAACATCAGGCAATCATCCAAGAGTAGTATTCTAGACTGAACTATGACTCTCTAAAATATCTTGGAGTCTTAATGCCCAGTACCCGTGACTGTGACCTTATTTTGAAATAGAAGCTTTGCAGGAGATCAAGTTAAAATGAATTCATTAGGATGAACACTAATCCACTATGTCTGTGTCCATCCACAGAGGGTAAATTTGGACACAGAAACTGACAGACAGAGAAAATGTCACAGGGAGACTGGAATTACATTGCCACAAGCCAAATAAGACCAAAGATTGCCAGCAAACCACCAGAAACTAGGAGACAGGCATGGTACAGTTTTCTCCCTCATAGTCCTTGGAAGAAAAAAATCCTAGTCTCTAAAGGAGTGAGACAATAAATTTCTGTTGATTAATCCATATAGTTTGTAGTTCTTTGTTATGACAGGCCTATGAAACTAGTACAAGTGACCACAACTGTCTCCTCTGAGAATAAGACTGTTGCTCCACAATACTAACCAGTCCTTCAATCAATGTGGTCATTTCCAGCATTTCCTAGAGTGGTCTTAAACTCTTCCAGATAAAGGAAAAACACTCTTATCGATTGTCCCTTCTGATGGTGGGTGCAAAAGACATAAGTGCAGTTAAATTGGAAAATATTCCAACCTAGAAATGCAATGGTTATGATCTAAAGACTTTCAGTGTGATATTTTTGGAAGACGTGATATTCTATGCTAATTTTATAAAATTCTAAATAGTTAACTCATCATGACCAAAAACTGAATTATTGTTCACAATTTTCTGTAATTAAGAGTAAGACTAGATTTGTGGGTACCATCAACAAACACAGCAACAATTTTTAAGAGTCATCAGGAGTGAGCTTCTATGGGCAGTGCTATAGAAGACCAACATACTGAGTAAAGATGAAACCCTAGAAATACACAAATATTAAAGAAATGTAAAGGCAAAAAGATTCGTATGGCTTCAATAGACAAATTTTGTATTGAATATGGAGGCATGGAACAGTGAGTATCAGCCGAGTATCTATCTTTTTCTTGTGATGAGATATATCAGATAAGCCAGTTGCTGTAGAATCTCTGTGGTTCCCCCTAAATCATACGTTGAAATCTAATCCCCAATGTGATGATGTTTGGTAGTAGTCTTTGGCGATGTGATTATGTCATGAGGGTGGAGTCCTTATGAATGGATTTAGTGCCCTTATAACGGATCTCAGGGCGCTCTTTCAGCCCTTTATTCATATGAGGACCCAGGGAGAATACTGCCATCTGTAAGCTAGGAAGTGGGCCGTTACCAGATGCTGCACCTACTGGTACATTGATCTTGGATTTTCTAGCCTCTAGAACTATAAGAAATAAACATTCATTGTTTAAGCTACCCAGTCTATGCTTTATTTGTTACAGCAGCCAAAATGGGCTAAAACAACCAGATGCGATCCATTTACAAATAAAGAATGCAGAGAGATGATTCTTGGATCTGAATAAGAAGAGATGGTACTTGAATATTCACATACACTGTTTGGAGAATAAATGTGTGAGTACCTCTTTTACAACTATTATTCTAAATCTTCACTGATAAACCACTACTTTTCACAAGAGCTCATAGATTGTGGGCATCCCAGATGGCTCGGTGGCAAAGAATCTTCCGGCCAATTCAGGAGCTACAGGGGACGTGAGTTCAATCCCTGGGTCAGGAAGATCCCATGGAGAAGGAATTGGCAACCCACTCCAGTATTCTTGCCTGGAAAATTCCATAGGCAGAGTAGCCTGACAGTCTACAGTACATGTGGTCACAAAGATTCAGACACAACTGAGCAACTGAGCACATAGATTTTATACCACATTTTTTAACCAGGCAGTTTGTACAACAAAATGTGTTAGAAGTGATGGTTGGTAGTAAGCAATGGGTGGGGAGAGTGTTCCTCCAGAAAGAGGACCAGTATTTTATGTTACAAGAACAAGATAGATCACAAAAATTAGTGATCCTTTGAAAATTATTCCCACATCTCCTTAAGCATCCATTCCCCTAATCTTCTCTGCATTGCAAGGCACCTGACATGTGCCACTTTAAAATTTCTAAGTGTCAGCTTGTTGGGTATTTATCTTTGGGAGATACTGGTGGAAAATTGGAGGGTTGAGGACAAAATTCAGGCTATTTTTGTCACAGTTTCAGCCTTTGATGGCTTTCTGGCCAAGGCTGCTTCTTCTCTGTGGTTTCAGCTCCCACTAGATTAGCCCACTGTGTGCATGTTCCACTATCCCCAGGGCTTTAGAGATACTTCCTTCACTCAGTTTCTCTCTACCTTAAGGGTATCAAGTGAAAATGATAACCACTCAGTCATGTCCAACTCTTTGCCACCCATGGACTGCAGCCCTCCAGGTTCCTCTGTCCATGGGATTTCCCAGGTAAGAATACTGAAGTTGGTTGCCATTTGCTAAATGATCACTTGAGATACAAATCTCTGGAGGACCTCAAAGTGTTTCAGACATCAGCTATTGATTATGCAAATAACCAATTCCCTGAATAAATTCTGGTATAAATATTTGTGGCAATGCCCTTATTTATACACACCAGTAGTATTTATCTACTCCCATGGTGCCTTCATTTTCCATGTGGTACACCAACTGTGGCAAATCAAGTCCTGTTTCTGGATTTCCTTCCATGCATTCTTTTAAGTCTGCCATTTCTGCACCCATGGCCCTGATATGGCATGGACAGGACAGGAGTCCCACTTGAAGGTAGTATTCTCTGAAAGGATATAAATGTCAATTAGGCCCAGGACAACACAAGGGCTCTTGTAACTAGTCCCAGCTACCCAGAATATGCACACTCCATGTACACATGACAATGCGGTGCTGACAGTTTCCTTTTCACTTGTACTAATGACAGCTAAAAGTGGGTGAGAGGATTCCATCTGAGAACATTTTTCTGTCAGTTGATGCTGTTTTTCACTGCCATTTCTTTAAGAGATGGAGGGGGGGAGCTGAAGTGAACGGATATCAGTCCCTTTTTAAGAAAGGCCAGAGCAGCACTATCCTTTTTCCCTAAATGTTTTTGGGTCTTGGGATATGAAAGGTTGATTGGTGATACGGCAAAATCACTCATTGACTTGACAACTGCAATGATGAAGCAGTAAAGTTCATAGGAGAATTTTGCTTGATTGGATTGAATGGGTTAAACCATTACTAATTCGCCTGCTTTGGTGTAGATGGCTGTCCTTCACTTAGGGTAGTTCACTGCCAAGGTTGATTGCAAACAAAGTGGTAGTATAATCAGAGAAAAATGGCAATACACTGGCTAGTGTGAGGATGCTGTAAAAGTTAAAAAGAAAGTGTTGCAGGGATAAATCTGTATGCCATGTTTAGTTCTGGAGGGAATTTTTCTCTGGCTACTAGAACTCTTATTATGCCAAAATAAAACAACAGGATATTTGCTTTCTTCATTCATTTCTTGAGACAGAAGTATCTGCAAAACTACATACAAATTATAGGTATGTCTTCCAATTTTACTTCTAATAGTAGAAAACTACAGTTTTCTCTGTAACTATAAGAAAAAAATCAAGGAGACATAAGGCAAAATTCAGTAATTAAAATTTTCACAAAGGAATCAAATAGGAACAAATAACTCTTACATTATCAGGAAAATATGAAATTTTCTCACTCATATTCCAAATGATATTAATATTTCCCTTTGAAATAAGAAAAGCCAGTTATATAGGATGACAAAATAACTACTGTGGTGAGCAATGACTTTTCACTCTCCCTTTCCTGTCTTTTATTTTAGGGCTAGTGGCTATGGATGGTCAATTACTCCAGCTTTGAAGGCATTTTGTACTTTTCGGTGCCTAACAGTGTTAGTTATTTTCTGTTGCGCTGCTCGAAGATGAAGTGGTCTGTACCTCTTCAGGGCTTTGTTTGTTTTCTTATTTTGTGTTGTTTTGTTTGGGGTTTGTTTCAGGGTCAGATGGTGGTGGTAGAACAGATCTTCCAAAGTTAATGTGTTCTCACAGCACACTAGGTGGCTGCTTGTAGCACCCCAGGGTCTTCCAGCCTTCTTCTTTAAAATCCAGTAATTTAATGATACTTTTTTGCAGTTCCATATCACAATTCTTTAATTTGGCAATTGAAGTCATTCATAAATAATGATCAGCATAGGATGGAAAACGTCTGTTCAATATTAAAATGATCTCAACTTCAGGTCTCTGAAAATTGCTGATGATATAGCTGTTTTGACTAAACTCTGAAGTTTAATTTATCAAACATAGTTTCTATAAACAATTTGGTTGTGAAAACAATATTTTTCCCTTTCTAAATCAATACATACATGATATTTTTTCTGTGTTAACAGTCAGTGGTTATAAGGTGTATTTTGCCTGTAAGAACTTCAGAGAATAGTCATTCTGTCTTGTCTATATTCTCTAGAAGAAAACTGTGTTCAAACTGAAGTCCCAATAATGAAAGTTTTGATTTTTTTTTTTTAGTATTACAGAGAGGTCATTTTCAAGGAGGCCTCACAGGTGGAAACTAGTCTATGACACTGAATCCTTTACGAAACTAGTCCTGGAGCCTGAGATAGACATTTCCATCCTGAACTTCTCAATGATTTTGGGGGAATTGTTTCTTAAAATTCAACTTATCTATCAGTAAGTAACAACTGAGCTCCAACAAACCTAAAACTGGGCTCAGTAATGTAGCGAATATAAAGAAAATGTCAGTTTCAATTCTTGTTCTTCAGTAGTCCATGAGAGTTTTCTTAATTGTCTCCCTTACTTTTTTATCACTTCTTTAGACAAAATTGTATCAGAGATGGTGAAGACCACAAGTTTGGAGGCATCAACATTTCTCTCCTAATTCTGGAAATCCTAAAGATTCAGTTTCAGGCAAGTACTGATAATTCACATGTGTTCCTAGTTTTTAGAGGTGATGAGAGATTTTCTGAATATGTCTAAACATTGTCAACTTCCTGTCACAAATTCTCACTTTTAACCACTTTGTTACCACTACCTAATGTAAACTAACAGTGTAAAATAATGAGTCAGTTCCCAAATATCTGAAAATCAGGAGAGTATGATTTCCAGTTACTTAATTTTGTGGAATCTTTATTATTCAAAGAACAAGCACTAAATTTAATTTATATATATATATATATATGTATGTATATATATAAAATGATGGAGAAGGCAATGGCAACCCGATCTAGTACTCTTGCCTACAATTGATATATACACATTTTTTATATATAAATACACGCATGTACTAAGTTATCTCAGTCATGTCTGACTCTTTGTGACCCTATAGACTATAGCTCACCAGGCTCCTCTGTCCATGGGGTTCTTCAGGCAAGAATACTGGAGTGGGTTGTCATCTCTTCCTCCAGGGGATCTTCCCGACCCAGGTATCGAACTAGCATCTCTTAATCTCCTGCATTGGCAGGCAGGTTCTTAACCACTAGTGCCACCTGGCATGTTATAAAATGTACATCATTCAGAAAATTTAGATTTTTAACTCTACCTTGACACAGATTGCAAGTTCTCAGATACCTTGACACTCTTTTCTCTTCTCTAAAATAAAGAAATAAACTTGGCAAATTTTCATATTCTTTATTGATTTTATGTACATAAAATCATTTGGGGATAGCAATTTATACCTAAAGTCCTGGAAGCTCAATTGGCCAAAAATATCTATAATAATCACAGATACCACTGGAAATGGTCAAAACTAAGCAATATGGCTCAGCCTTGGCTACCTAAACCTTATCCCTAGCTTCAGCTCATATTTGAAATAATTATTTATAATTTGTATCCTCAATTAGATGGAAGACATGCCAGTAACAATATTTGTTAAATAAATTATGGTATACAGTTGGTGGAATATCTCTTTAGCAATTAGTAAGGTGTGCCAGGATGTGGATTGTTGACTTTATGTCATCATATACATGTTTCTGGTGAGCAGAAAATGGCTCCTCAAAGATGTTCATGTCCTAATCCCAGGAATCTGTAAATATGTTACCTTTGCTGGATAAAGGGACTTTGCATATGTGATTAAAAGTTAAGGATTTGGGATAAGAAGACAATCCTGGATTATTCATGTGGGCCCAACGTAATCACAGTGGTCCTTATAAGAAAGAGGCAGGAGAGTGAGAGGAGATATGACAGTTAAGCAGATGTAGTGTGATTCAGCCATTTGCCAAGGAGTCCAAGCAGCATCCATAAGCTGGAAGAGGTAAGGAATAGATTCTTCTCCAGAATCTCCAGAAGGAACTCAATGGTGCTGAGACTTTTAGTCCCATAAGACTCATTTTCAGACTTTTCTGCTCCAAGTTATAATATTTGTATTGCTATAAGGCACCAAGTTTGTTGCAGTTTGTTACAGCAACAACAGGAAACTAATACATTTTTTGGTTTCAGAAAAATTATGCTAGAAAATTTTAATTGAAGTTAGCAGAAGGAGCAACCTTATCTGCCCTCCAGTTCCCCCTAACTTGTATTGCCAGGAATTACAAAGTATTAAAATCTGTAACAGTGAAGAGTACAGTTTTCATAGCAAGGATGGGTCATTAACATGCAAACAAAATGTAAAATATATCTGACAGGTTGAAAATTAAGGCATACAAAATGAGAAATTAATCAGAAGAGAAGAAGCTACAATTTTGCACAAAAATACAAGATAGCAAGAGAACAAGTGGGAGGTTATTTTTTTCTCTTTTTTAAAGCCCATGATTTTGGGACTGGCAAGATTTGACAGTGGGAATTAGTGGGGCAGAAAATGGACTGATTAATTTAAAGGTGTTCTATGGTAAAATTTGCTAAGTCATTTGGCCCAACTCATCCTCCATGCACCAACTCAGCTTAAACAGGGCTTCAGCACCAGGTGCTTTTCTTAAGGAAAATACTGAAGTTGTGTTCATAGAATCTGAATGGCGAGGAGAAAACAAAATATTTTTCTAAGATCAAGTTAGGACTTCAGAGTTATTTCATCTCATTTGAAGTTTGCAGGGGAAGGAAGAAATAGCGTTACTGCTTTTGGTTTCAGCATACCATTACCAAAGCTTGCCTGAAAGTCCCACAGCTCTCTCCAATATCTTCATCTGCCAGTCAGACTTATAACCAAAGAAGCAGGCCTTTGGAGAAGCTAAACAATACCTAACAACAAAGGAAACCCAAGACACCTATTTATATTGATCAACATGCAAATACTGTTAAAGTTTTTCCTGCAGATTGAATAACAAGTCACACATATTGATAAATTTATTCAAATAGAAGAAGCTATGATCCAAAGTGAAAATTGTTCACTTGTGTCCGACTCTTTGCGACCACATCAACTGTACCCTGCCAGGCTCTTCTGTCCATGGAATTCTCCAGGCCAGAATATTGCAGTAGATAGCTGTTTCCTTCTCCAGGGCATCTTCCTAACCCAGGGATCTAATCCAGGTCTCCCTCATTGCAGTAGGATTCTTACTGCCTGAACGAACCACTAGGGAAGCCCAACAGATTGAATAACAAAGCACACATACTGAGAAATTTATGCAATGGAAGAAGCTGTGATCCAAACTAAGTCTTTATTCTTGAATATTAACAAAAAGCCAAAAGTCACAGGGTCTTTGAGAAAATAGTACTTTGGATAACAAGGAAAAAACTAGCGAAATTTTTACAATTTTAAGTTTGTATCCTCAAAGCTGTTTGATAAGTTATTGAGACCATAAAATATAAAGAAGAAAAGTTTGCTGTAAAATTGTGGAAAGCAAAAGAAATTTGCAAACTTGGGAAATATAATATGTATAAGTAAATATAGTCTTGTTGGAGTAATGGCAAAGAGGAAGAGTATGAAAAAAAACAGTTTAAAAAATAGATTGATCAGGGAAGATAACATTCAACTAACAAAATAAAGAGAAAAAAATAAAAATAAGCAAATAATGCACCCAAATACTGAAAGGACTTTCCACATTTAACGGGACCACCAAGTTCCTAGTGGAGTGGGTAGTCTTTCCCTTCTCACTACCCACTCCAGTATTCTGGCCTGGAGAATTCCATGGACTGTATAGTCCATAGGGTCGCCAAGAGTTGGACACGACTGAGAGACTTTCACTCACACCAAGTTCCTAGAGAGTGAAGTATCAGGAAATCAAAAGAAAACCAAGTCCAACAGCAACAATGAAAAAAGAGAAGATTCCAACTGGTATCAAATATTTTTGTAGTTCACGTACAAGAAACTTTAAAATGATAAATTATAAACTTATTGATGGAAATAGCTTCTGGTAACATCTAAATAATTGCAATAGCTTTCTAAGCAATTGTTATTAATAAACTTCAGCTAAATATGTCTCTATAACACTTGGCCCTCTCTCTCTTCACTTTTCTACAATCTGCCTCGCCTATGCCTGGTTCCCAACCAGAATTTTGCCTCTTATTTATCATCAAGCTCTGTCCCTCTCAACTTGTCATTCACATGTGTTTATTCAGCAGGTTCCAGGTTACTCTCAAGGACTCTGGCTCAATTTCTCACACTGACTTTCCCCACTGTGAATCACTTCTGAGGGCTCCAGCCTCTCATATCCTGCCAGCCCAATAACCAACCAGTAAATCCCTTACTTTGGGGAGGATGGAAAAATCTTAGGATTTTTTTTTGAAATAGCCAAATTCATTTTAATCCATCAGGTACATGTAACAAATTTTTGATGAGGAGCAGGTTCTTATTCTTCTTGCTTTGATTTTAGTTTATCCCCTCAATTATTGAAATGATGTATTTTTTTTCCTGTAGTATTTGTCAATTTTCATTCAGTCATTCAGAGTTTGCTCACTATAAAGTATATTTTTGAGCCATCTGCAGCTACAATTCACAGCCCATTTATGTCCAGATCAGCAAAATGTATTTCAGTAGACATAAGTTGAATGATGATAGATTCAGAAATGACACTAATGGAAACGCTCAAAATACAAGATATATTGCCTGTCACATGGCCAAAAATTACAG
The DNA here is from genome assembly GCA_024291935.2 of Okapia johnstoni. Taxonomy (NCBI): domain Eukaryota; kingdom Metazoa; phylum Chordata; class Mammalia; order Artiodactyla; family Giraffidae; genus Okapia; species Okapia johnstoni. Next base: position 35,749,515 of record CM044311.1, on the reverse strand, counting down.
CCATATTAAAAATTAGGTATGCATGTGGCGCAAGTCCTCAAAGCCTGAAAAAGTTTCTCATCCTAAGATGGTTTCTAAGAAAATGCTACATGATTTAAAAATGCAATCATTCATGAACCCAGGCAAGAAAGTGATGTGACAACTATTGTGTGCAATTTTATGTGTAACCATAGCAGTCATTTCTTACTGAAGGAATGAGGTGGTAGAGACCATCCCAACAAGAGATCCTGAATGGCTCAGAAGTCTAAAATCAGTGCTTACCCATGTTTTTAAGAGAACTTCGATTTCAACATTGATTGAATTTATTGAAAATTCCCGCTGGCCACTTTAAGTATCAAGTCAAATTAAAAGCTCCCAGTGGTGTTACTGAAGCCTACCAGTAGCAGGCACCCTTGGTTTTTCAGAGAGCCAATGACCCTGACCATCACTGGCTGCTTAAAACCCTTGGCAAGCAGCCAGAAGATTTCTGAAATTAGCTGCTTTTCTGGCCTGTTTTCATTGAATTAAAAAAAAAAAAGCTTTATACAAAGTAATTACAAAGTCTTTACATTAATTCTAGTAATTAAATGCGACGACACCTATTATTATTGGCTTCTGTTCTTTTCTGCATTACTAGAGGCAAAGGGAGTTCGACATAAGAGTTTACGCCTGGCTGGGCATGAATTCTTTAAATCAAACAAATGGACATATTACAAATGTATTCTATTTGAATAACTTGGAAAAGTGAGAGTTGTATTTTGAGTGTAAAGAGTTATTAATTTCATAATGAAAGTAAAGTGGTGTGACCAGGCCAAAGAACACTAAAATGACCAAATCCCATTTCCTGGCTCAAGTATTTTTTTAAAGATAAAACTAGTATCAAGAATATCAGCAAGTCAGAGACTGGTAGAACTGGATTCTCTTTCCTAAACCATCTATCTTAATTTGGAAAACGGCATTCTGGAGGAAAAAAAGTGTGTGTCTTCCCTTTGTTCTCTTCATATGGTGTTTATGGCATTTTGACTAATCTCCATGTACTTAAGAACATCTTCCAGGTATTAGCATAAGACGAATGACCAAAAACAAGATTCAGAAGACCTCTTCATGTGGTCATTTTATGATAGCTGTATATTGAATTAATATCTAGAAAGTAGTTGTTTCTATGACATCCATTAAGTCCAGTATGGAGAAGCAAAAGCAATTTATTTAATATTTTAGTAATTATTTATTTATTATTTATCTCATCTTGACTTTAACCTAAAATTAGAGCGTTTGCCATGATATTCTCAGGAGACAGTAGGAGATTAATAATTGCAGTGGATACATGTTTGTTTCCTCCCAAGCACACACTGTTACTGCTTACTTTTTACCATGGTCCCACTTTATTATCGGCTCTAGTTTCTAAGTGCTATTTCAGGAAGGTTAACCAAACCCCCATCTAGGGAAATAAGCATGAATCCTTGACTATAGTAATCAACACAATCCCTTCTGTAATCACAAATATTTACCTCAGTGACGAGAATGTGTTTTAAGTTAAAATAAGAATGTGTGGTCCAATCAACGTGAAGCATAAAAACTCTGCTCACAATTCTGATATATATATATACTCTCTCCAATCAAGATGGTATACTGGAAAGATGAACTACAGCCATTTTGCTATAAAGTAAAAGCCAATCTTCAGATGAATTTGATATATGGAGAAGGCAGAGCCTTAGAAAACAGTGAATGACTGAGATGGAACCAAGACTAGGCCAATATTGGATCCCACCTCTTTTATTTATTTATTTTGTGAACTCTTAAATCAGTTTGATTTGGATTATGTTCTTGTAATCAAGAGTCTTGACTGTTACAGTGATAGGAGGAGATAATAAGAAAATAAGTTCCCTGTGAAATTAACAAAACATTTTTAAACCAAAAGAAATGGGGTAGAACAAATATTCTTGATACATTGCTGCTCAGAGTACCATAGCAGAGTAATGAATCCCAAGATCTCCACAGTCCTATCGATAAATTTTAGTTAATACATAATATGTATTTTGGTAAAACTGAGTATATTCATTGTTTTAATGAAACATAAAACACTTTTTATGCTACACATAGGTTTTGTCAGTTGCCTTAATCAAGAATTTGAACTCCAAGTGTGTTCAGTTACAATTAAATGTAGAAAATTTAAATTTGGGAGTAGTGACTAAAAGCACTTCTACCACCCATATCTCAGACAATACTATGCTTTTTCCAAATAGAATAATAAATCTTAGAAATATGTCTCTATTGGTAAAATATAACTAATGGCTTGTTAATCACCATGATGTATAGTTATTAGCAATGGGTTCTCAGCTGAAGTAATAGTATTCAAGGTATGTAAACTGACTAAAATAATTAAGAACCATTCCTCATCTTTGCATTATTAAAGCATAAAATTCTCACAAAACTTGACCATCAAATGGTTGGTCTTATGTTCAACCACTGAGTTCAAAATTTCTAATTTATGTTACCAATTAAAAGTAAAAGAGAAGTTTATCTCTCTAGAATAATAGCATGTCTTCCTTCTGTGATTCTTCAAGGTGTAGCTGCAGCATCAAAAGGTCAGAGAGCTGGAGTTTCACTGAATTTACAAAATAAGTGTCATGAACTCTTTTATATCTACCTATTAATGTTTGCTTTGCTTAATTAATTTCTGTATATGTGGCTGAAATTGACCTAAGAGTTTCTTTCCATTTAACAATATAGCAAGATTCTAGCAGTAGAGCTAATCTCCACCTGCCTCAAAATTCTTCAGAGGTTATCATTATCCAGCAAAAAGAACCTAAGCTTTGTGAAGGACCAAAATGACTTAGAGCATTTTATAATACCTATCATTAAAGCAGTGTCTCTTAGATAACACTGTGATGCATGCATTTGGTGATACAGTTTAGAGTGAGACACCACCTATTTCAAAACATAGATAAGAATTATAATCTGGTCAAAATTACGTAGAACTGCAAATAGTTATATTCCAGTGCTGACATAAAGCTAAATGGTAACTAAATGAACATTAGGCCTGGGATTATCTTTTTTTTTTTTCAATCAAAGCTATTATTGTATTATCTTAAGCTAATTTGGAAACAAAAATTTTAGTAATATAAAAAACATAATTTTCATAGAAAAATATTAAGCTATTGTGTCTAAGAATAAAGTCACAAATATTGCTTTTAATACCACCCGTCTCAGTCTCATTATTGGCTACTAATGGTTGTGCATCTCTCATAATTATTTCTATGTATTTACAAATACACACACGTACACATATATGTGCAGTCATGGGAAATAGACACATTATTTAGGAGGAAAGAAGAAAAATTAAGAAAATAGCATATTCTTTTTCATCTAGCATTGTTTTAGCAATGTAATGAACAAAATTCTAACGTTTTTAATCTAATCATATTAATTGATATTTATTTGTTTTATTTTTCTATTACAAACAATGCTGTTATAAATATCATTGTGATTTCTTCCTGGGTTAATGAATTTGAGCAAACTCTGGGAAATGTTGGAGGACAGCGGAGCCTGGCATGCTGCAGTCCATGAGGTTGCAAAGAGTTGGACAAGACTCAGTGTCTGAACAATTTGTTCTTATGTTAGTTTAGTCATATTTCTCCCAGTCTAAATTTCAATAATTTGAAGTAAAATTGCTAAGACATAGAGAGTGTATTTGTAAAATTTTAATGGATGTTGCCCATTGTCCTTTAAGTGCCTTAGTAGATGAGAGAACCCATTTCCATATACTGACGTCCTTATCAATAGTTGATATTACCATATTTTAATTGTTTGCTAATATCACAAAAAAATCAGTATCCCATTCATGCTTTAATTAGCAATTCTCTGCTTTCTTGCAAGGTTAAAAACTGTGTTTCCTCTTCTATAAATTTCTTGCTCATATTTCTAGCCTAGAAATGCTTTCATAGATACTTGGAAAATTGTACACAGAACTGGTAATTAATAATGATTTCCAACTTGTTTGATGTTTTGACACTTTTAATTCCTCAGTGGTATCACATATTGAAACAATCTAGTGTTTTAATGATCCACAACAAAAAATTATTGTGAGTCACTGCTAAAATTTAGTAAATATTTACATAAATTCATACATCTATAATAAAAAAATTGCTCAGTATCCATGAAGAGGAATTATGGGAGGAAACCACTAACATTTTGTTCTTTTTAAAATATATTTTGTAAACAAAGGCAGAAAAAAACAGTAGTAATTTGTTTCTAAATCCCAAACAACAAATCACAGGTATGAAAGGTCTTTCTCAGAAAAAGACATGACCAGAAATTTCTTATTTTAAGGTAAAAATATTCATCCAAAAAGAAAGAATATTCAGTGAATTTCATTTTATCCATAGTTCAGTAATACCAAAATATTTGTATCAAAATATTAGTATTTGGAGTCTTACTTAATTCTAATTTTTCTTCTATGCCTTAAGCAAATAGTTTAACCTGTCTGGTTTTCATTGTCCTTGTTTGCAAAGTGGTAAAATATTTATTCCATGTTGTTTTAAATCATTGTACTAAAAATAGAAAAAGTAATAATTATACGAGGATGTAGAATTAATTAAATATTAATATTAAATATTATAATTTGAGAGTAAGACAGAAGCAAAAACACCTTTCATTATATTTAAGAAGGTTTTAAAACTATGAGGAAGTAAACCTTAGTGGGGGAAGAAAAAGATTTATTCTTCCTTAACTTTCATCCTCATCTCTAAAAATTCTGGATGATTTTGTCTTTTTAAGTTTTAGATTTTTAAAAAACATGGCTGTCAGGTACATTCTAACACATTTTGTGCTAGTATTTCTTTAAGACATTCTGTCTGAATTTTCTTAAATATTTCATAAAAGAGATACTATAGCACGAATACTGTAATATCTTATAGACATGTAATAGGAATTCAAATTTAGGGTTCAATTAATAAATCTTCAACAAATTTCATGTATCTCTGTATTTCTTCTTCCTTTTGCAAACAATGCCATCTTCTTACCAAAAAGAAATGATAATAATAAAGTCCAATTATTTTATTATCCAACACAAAAATGTCCATTTTCAACCTATTACTTTTGCGCTTTTGTGGTCTCCTAAAGTCACTGCCTCCATTTTTATAGGTTTACGTTATTTAATTAGGTACTACCATAGGAAATGTGTTGTTTTCTTTTTGAAAGAGGTAGTTTGTTGCAAGTTTTAGCCTGTAAGTAATTTCCCTACCTCTGTTTTATTATTCCTATGCTCTCCATTCTGTAAGATTTCTGATTATTAGAATCAATGGTAATATTATAGCTTGTTTGAGGAGCATTGATTTATCAGTCATGCAACAATTTTTTAAGATGAGTGTCTCTGACTGTTCAGAGTGATTTCCAAGGAAATTCACTGTTTTAGAGCTGTTTAAAACAACATGAATAAAAGTTCTTCTCTATGGTTCAATATACCAAGCTGATACCTCTATAGATTTTTAGGAAAATGATTAGGAGAGTTGTGAAAGCAATTTAAGTTATGCCTCCTGCTCCACGTATTTTATTTCTCACTCTCAATAATACATTTGGTTGAAAAATCTTTGACTATGCCAGGAACTTACAGAATAGCTAGGGAAGTTATACAAATAGATTTTAAGTTGGACTTGGAAAATATAGTTATGAATTAACTTATTACCCTTTAGTTTGACTTAATTAAACAGAAAGTCAATATCAGTAGGAAAACTAAATCCTCACTTGTAACATAATATCAAATTATTAAAGAAAAATTATAAAAATACAATGATGTCTTTATTATTTGCTACTAGTAGGAATCCATAAATGGCCTAAAAACACATTCTTATAAAATATTATATTAAATTATCACTAGTGATTGTCCCTCATTGAGACATTTGGAAAAGATGTTTTGGAGATAGGAATGTTATTTACGAATTTCTGAGACAGGCATTATTTACAGAAGGATTTTAGAAGATTATGTATTGTCCCATTAGAATACCTGACCAATGAATAACTTGCTTATATTTCAGACAGAGGAAGTGATACTTTCTAACATTATGTGTAAATTGTTTTTTCTATAAATTTAGTCCTCATGTATGCTGTTCTTGAAAAGAATATATTGTCATTACTCCCTAAATAATTTTTATAAGGACATGATATTATCCCACGATAAATGTAGTTTTTTTTTTCTTTCAGATTTTTCCTTATTTTTTTTAATTAAGCTCTATTTTATTATTTTTTTTTATTTTTGCAGGAGTCAGAGAGAACCTGGGGAAAAGGTCCATGCTGGAAACTAACATGTTTGCCAAAATCATTTTGCTATTCAGAAATAAGAACAATATACTATTTTTCATGTTTTCCACGTTGGAGTTTTAATTATAGCATTGGTGGCAGCAACTTACTTTATTTTTCTTGTTGTTATACAGGACCTAGGAAGTGATAAACTAGAAATAGGAAATATTAATGAATAAATAGATTATTTATTTTATTTATATTCTTGCTGAAATTACAGAGACGGATTATTGTTATATGATTCTTATATAATGGCTTTTGACTTCATAAGTGAAAGTTGCTCAGTCATGTCTGACTCTTTGCAACCCCATGGACTGTAGCCTGCCAGACTCCTCTGTCCATGGAATTCTCCAGGCCAGAATACTGGAGTGGATAGCAGTTCCTTTCTCCAGGGGATCTTCCCAACCCAGAGATCAAACTCAGGTCTCGCACACTGGAGGCGGAGTCTTAACCAACTGAGCCATCTGAAATGTGTTAACAATTAATTTAGATAAGTCTAGAAGTGTACTAAATTATACTACAAGATCAGAAGACAAATCCATTTTTAAAAGTGGCATCATTAAGATTTCATTTGTCAGACTCTTTCCTACTCTTATTTGGATAACAAAGAAGTTTGCTATAAGAACTACCATTTTTATATGCTTTTTTGAATGTTGCATTTTCCCCAAAAACTTTTAACTATATGACAGAATATAAGGATATAAAGAGTTCATTTTAGATCAGTCCTTACATATTTCAGGCTTCCCTGGAGGCTCAGTGGTAAAGAATCTGCCTACCAATGCAGGAGACAGGGCCCAATCCCTGGGTTGGCAAGTTCCCCTTGAGAAGGAAATGGCAACTCCAGTATTCTTGTCTGGGAAATCCCATGGACAGAGGACCCTGGCAGGCTACAGTTCATGGCATCACAAAAGAGTTGGACACAACTTAGTGGCTAAACAACAACAACCTTGTATATTTGGGTGTGCACAGACCAAGAATGGTTCTTAAGGTAGAAAATATCACCCAGTTGAACACTTATTAAGTTCCAAGAGTCCTAGGCTAAGAAGTGAGGAAACAAGGCAATTAGTATGTACCCAGTCTAATCGGCCATCCAGTCTAACTGGGCACTCAGCCCAATAATAGTGCACACCACATAAAAGAAGAGATGGGTTTGTAAGCAATTAACAATGCAAGTGTTAACCTAACACTATAACTGAAGTCGTTTAGAATCATAGGGGAAGAACTAAATTAATTTCTGAGTAGAAAGACTTCATAGAAAAGACGGGCCTTAAAGGATGACTGGCATTTCTTCAAGTAATGAAAGGGTAAGAAAGATAGGAAGATGTTGTAGGCAGAGGGGGGAACATATCTAGGTGCAAAGAGCATCTGGAGTCACAGGGCCCACAAGGAGCAGTTATAGGAAAGGAGGCCAGATTTTGAATGGCAATACATTCATCTGGACTATGATTAGCCACAGAGGGAATGATGCGCTACAATAAGTGATGATAATCATTGTGGATACTGGAGAGGGAAGGACTGGAAGCAAGGGTGCCATTAGGAGAGCACTGAAATAATGTTGAGCAAAAGACGCTATCAACCAGATCAGGACAAGTAGAATCAGAATGAAAATAAGTCCTTAGAGGCACTTTAGACATTAATTTACAGGGTCTGGGGTAAAATTACTCCTAGAGAGTGAAGCAAAGGAATAAAAAAGCCACAAGTGTGTCTGTTGGATTCCTGGGTACGTGGGAATATATTACATTAACTGAAATAAGAAACCCAGAAAAAGGAATCTGTGAGGATGAGTACAAGTGAATATACTCATAGTTGAACTTGGTACACTTGACAAGACTACACATACCCAGGTGGAGACAGTCAGTTGAAACTGGACATATTCATCTAGATTTGACAAAATTGTTTGATCCTGCAGCCAGTGCTAGTGCTTTGGGAATTATTGGCATACTGGCAGTGATTGAAAAGGGCTCAACTTAAGTGTCAATACTTCAGATAAGAAATAAAAGGTCTCAGCTGAAAGCTTGAGAACTGTACCAGGAGCTCTCTTCCATTGCACAGCAGGTACTCACATCTTTCTCCTAACTCTTGACTGCTGAAATCTCTGCTTAGCTTTTGAACCTCTTAATGGTGCTTTTAGTCTTGTTTCTGGGAATCTGGCCCCAGATACGTAGCATTATATTCAGGTTATTGACCTTTTAAGCCTTGACTGCTTCCACAGCCCTAAATCCAATATTTTTCTACTCAGCTCAGTGAGATACCACAAGCTTGAGGCTATTACTTCCTCTACATGTCTATTTCTTGCAGTGAATAAACAAAATTCTGTTGACAAGGGAAAGTCTACAGAAAAATTCAACTCACCACAACATATTTTCCTTCTCTCTGGTATATTGACTACTAAATTCTTGGCTTTTTTAAAATTTCTGATGGCTTCAAATAGTCATTTTTTGAAACAATATTATATCTAGATTCTATAGTTTGTTGTGATGGAATGATTAATCTGGTAACAAGGATTCTATCACAGGCAAATGTGAAAGTCACCCTGTAGTATCTTGTATGTAGCTATTAAAGAACCACTGCAGTCTTCTTTAGTTATACCTATAACTCTTTCTCTTACTAGACTTAAGGACAGGGAATTGTTATTTACTTTATCATATTTTAATTTATTGGGCTTCCTAGGTAGTGCCAGTGGTAAAGAACCCGCCTGTCAATGCAGATAGACGTGAAGAGAAGTGGTTCGATCCCTGGAGGGGGGCACAGAAACCCACTCCAGTAGTCTTGCCTCAAGAATCTCATGGACAGAGGATCTAGTGGGCTACAGATCATCAGGCCACAAAGAGTTGGACACAACTGAAATGACTTAGCACACATGCTCACACTTTACATTATATCTTCTTTCTAGTTCCAGCATGCAGTATCTGGCATCAATAAATAATACAGGGGTAAATAACGAGCTTTGAAGAGTACATAAAATTTTCTGAGAGCTATAGGTAAGGAGATTGCCTGACCCTGGTGTAAAAAAAAAAGAATCCATCTTTACATTACATTCCTCTTATTCTAAACTTTCTGATGGTTCCTTCCTACCACCCTGTCTTTTAACCACATTTTATTGATATACTGGTTCCAAATAGGAAAAGGAGTATGTCAAGGCTGTATATTGTCATCCTGCTTATTTAACTTATATGCAGAGTACATCATGAGAAACGCTGGGCTGGAAGAAACATAAGCTGGAATCAAGATTGCCAGGAGAAATATCAATAACCTCAGATATGCAGATGACACCACCCTTATGGCAGAAAGTGAAGAAGAACTAAAGAGCCTCTTGATGAAAGTGAAAGAGGAGAGTGAAAAGTTTGGCTTAAAGCTCAACATTCAGAAAACTAAGATCATGGCATCTGGTCCCATCACTTCATGGGAAATAGATGGGGAAACAGTGGAAACAGTGTCAGACTTTATTTTTTGGGGCTCCAAAATCACTGCTGATGGTGATTGCAGCCATGAAATTAAAAAACGCTTAATCCTTGGAAGGAAGGTTATGGCCAACCTAGATAGCATATTTAAAAGCAGAGACATTACTTTGCCAACAAAAGTCTGTCTAGTCAAGGCTATGATTTTTCCAGTGGTCACGTATGGATGTGAGAGTTGGACAGTGAAGAAAGCTGGGCGCCAAAGAATTGATGCTTTTGAACTGTGGTGTTGAAGACTCTTGAGAGTCCCTTGGACTGCAAGGAGATCCAATCAATCCATCCTAAAGGAGATCAATTCTGGGTGTTAATTGAAGGACTGATGTTGAAGCTGAAACTCCAATACTTTGGCCACCTCATGCGAAGAGCTGACTCATTGGAAAAGACCCTAATGCTGGGTAGGATTGGGGACAGGAGGAGAAGGGGATGACAGAGGATGAGATGGTTGGATGGCATCACTGACTCGATGGACATGGGTTTGGGTAGACTCCGGGAGTTGGTGATGGACAGAGAGGCCTGGCGTGCTGCAATTCATGGGGTCACAAACAGTCGGACACGACTGACCGAGTGAACTGAACTGATTGATATAAAATATTCTATTTTGCTTTTCTTTATCTATTAAATTCATTTTCCTTCTTTAAATTCTGGCTAAGCAGCATCTCCTTGGTGAAGGCATCCTCAACCTTCTCCCTTCCTTATGCTACTTTAATATTTTTAATTTTTACTGTTACATTTATTATGGCTGACATGCTTGACTCTCCTGTAGAGATAACTGAATATGGTGGTGTTTGTATTAACTATTCCCAAACTCATGGGACTGTCACTAGCCAGTCTCCATGTAGGACTTGTAGGCTATGGATGAGTTTGCTTGTTTTTTTCCTTTAAGTTTTACACAGAGACACATACACACAGACACACACACATACTTTGATGTAAGGATTATTACGTTCATTTTACAAAAGAAAAAACTGAGGTTCAGAGAAGTCAGGAAAACTATCCAAATCAATAAAGATAGTAAGCAACATAACAGGTATCAAAATACTTTTTGTTAATTTCTATTTTTGCTCCTCCTGGTGGTGTCTGGCACTAGGTAGACACTATATAAATCTTGTGGAACAGAATATATCTACTTTATCATATTATATTAATTACACTATTGTGCTATATTATGTTACATTATATTGCATTACATTGTAATGAGATATGTCAGGATTATTTTATCATCAAGTTTACCCATTTGTAGGTTAATCACCAAGCAACGAGTCTGATTTATCATCAGTTATTTTAGGCAGAACAATGAAAAGACAGCAATGAATCATTTACTCAAGAAAATCAATCACATGAAAACCAGAACATTTTAATAGGTTATAAAGATATGCAGTTTTCTTAAAATTGTAGATCTTCCAGATACAAGAAACGTGTTAGTAAAATGTATTACTTCAACAATTTGAAAACCTGGGTGAAGTTAAGTTATAAGCTGACTTCATTTATAGTTCAACAAAGGCTCCATCATTGAAATAACATAAGAGATGACTACTTGTGACCACATATGAATGCAGACAAGAGATTTGGGGCTCAAGTTTTAGCAGTGCATCCTGAATCTTAGTGGACTTTATTATATCACATTAGTCATTTGCATTGGATGCTGAAGAAATTTTTCACGTTAAAGAACATTAGAATTATTTTTTGAGAAACAGTTAAAGCTAGGCAAAGGAAACAGTTTTCCCTCCATGAGACTAGAATAAGAATCATATTACCATAAGCTCAACAGAAAGAATCATCAGAGAGTAGTGAAATTGTTATCTTCATGAAAAATCTACTATAATTAATCATGTATTGTATACATGATTATGTATACATAATAAAAATACAATTTAAGTAGATGATACAAAGGATGCTAAAGAGATATACTATTCTCTGAATCACTTTTGATACCATCTCATTGTGAATTGCATAGCAAACAAACAAACAAAAAAAGTGGTAATATATAGTATTTCAGGATCAGAATTAAAGGACATACAATCAATAGGCTTACACTCACACACACTCGTGCACACACATTTACACAGTTAAGTCTTTGCAACCAATAAGCAGATTCTGTGCTTTGTGAAAGGTCAGCGGTATAGTATGTTAGTTTGTTTTTTTGCACTGTGACCTAGCACTTTCCCAGGCTATCTTGTTCCTTACTTATTTTGTGTCTATTGAAAGAATTTGAAACAATTTCAATCATTTGAGAGCTAATTTACTCAAGTAAATTATAAAACACCACCTAAAATAAATAGAAAGAATCTGATTATCAAAGCTCTTTTTTATGTACTTATCAGTGAATCCACTTTATGAAGAGATTAGCAAGCTACATTTAAGCAGTGCTAGTGGTAGTTTCCAAAGTTTCACACAAGCTGATCCAAGGTTTGAGTTTGAAAAGACAGATAAAATAAACAGCACAAGTAAATCAATTTTGAAGTTGCCTTCATTTCTTGCATTAATTGGGTTACATACCACATACCTCATTAAGGGATGGAGACAGGATTCACTGATACTTTACCACTGAGGCAACTGGGAATCTCCATATATATGTGTATTATATGTATATATTCAGCAGGATACATATGTGAATATATATATATATATATATATATATATATATATATATATATAGACTTTCTATGTGGCTCAGTGGTAAAGAATCTGCCTGCCAATGCAGGAGACTTAGGAGATGTGAGTTCAATACCTGGGTTGAGAAGATCCCCTGAAGAAGGAAATGACAATCCATTTCAGTATCCTTGCCTGGGAAATCCCTTGGAAGAGATGCCTGGGGTGGGTGGGGAGGGCAGGGAGGAGGGCTACAGGCTTAGACATGACTAAGCAGGCCACAGTCCATGGGGTCGCAAAAGAGTCGGACATGAATATGTTAATATTACTGGCTCCCTTTTCTATATACCACCACTAGGCCAATGCTGGGAACAACTATGAGAACATCAATATAAAGAAATCAATGTGGCACAAAGAACACGGTAATCAAAGTACCTCCCTTCCTTTGATCACTACTTCCTCAAGTGATACTGACTTGAAGTGGACTATGGATTCCTCTCAATAGAGCCTTTGCTTTGGAAGGTGAAGGAAGATGGGATATGACACAAGTTGCAATGAAGGCATCACAGGTACAGATTTAGAGAGACAGAGGTGAAGGAAGAAATCAGAAGTCTTCCGTGATAACAAGGACATGATGTTAGAATAGGAAAGTAAATAGGATTCAGCAAAAACATTAGAATTTTCAGAAAGTTACATTTAACTGACTCTCTTGTTTTTAGTCCTCAGAGGAGGCCTTACAAATGGCTGTGAAAAGAAGAGAAGTGAAAAGCAAAGGAGAAAAGGAAAGATATACCCATTTGAATGCAGAGCTCCAAAACATAGCAAGGAGAGATAAGAAAGACTTCCTCAGTGATCGGTGCAAAGAAATAGAGGAAAACAGTAGTCATTTATGGATGTGAGAGTTGGACAGTGAAGAAAGCTGTGCGCTGAAGAATTGATGCTTTTGAACTGTGGTGTTGGAGAAGACTCTTGAGAGTCCCTTGGACTGCAAGAATATCCAACCAGTCCATCCTAAAGAAGATCAGTTCTGGGTGTTCATTGGAAGGACTGATGTTGAAGCTGAAACTCCAATACTTTGGCCACCTCATGCGAAGAGTTGACTCATTGGAAAAGACCCTGATGCTGGGAAGGATTGGGGGCAGGAGGAGAAGGGGACGACAGAGGATGAGATGACTGGATGGCATCACCGACTTGATGGACATGGGTTTGGGTAGACTGGGGAGTTGGTGATGTACAGGGAGGACTGGCGTGCTGTGATTCATGGGTTGCAAAGAGTCAGACATGAATGAGCGATTGACCTGAGCTGAACTGAATAGAATGGGAAAGACTAGAGATCTTTTCAAGAAAATTATAGATACCAAGGCAACATTTCATGCAAAGATTGGCTTAATAAAGGACAGAAATGGTATGGACCTAACAGAGGCTGAAGATGTTAAGAACAGGTGGCAAGAATTTACAAAGGAATGTTACAAAAGAGTTATAGGTATAACTAAAGAAGACTGCAGTGGTTCTTTAATAGCTACATACAAGATACTACAGGGTGACTTTCACATTTGCCTGTGATAGAATCCTTGTTACCAGATTAATCATTCCATCACAACAAACTATAGAATCTAGATATAATATTGTTTCAAAAAATGACTATTTGAAGCCAGACATCCTGGAATGCGAAGTCATGTGGGCCTTAGGAAGCAAAACTATGAACAAAGCAAGTGGAGGTGATGAAATTCCAGTTGAGCTAATTCAAATCCTCAAAGATGATGCTGTGAAAGCGCTGAACTCAATATGCCAGTAAATATGGAAAACTCAGCATGGCCACAGGACTGGAAAAGGTCAGTTTGCATAGTAATCTCTAAGAAAGGCAATGTCAAAGAATGTTCAATCTACTGCACAATTGCACTCATCTCACACCCTAGTAAAGAAATGCTCAAAATTCTCCAAGCCAGGCTTCAACAATACATAAACCACGAACTTCCAGATGTTCAAGCTGTATTTAGAAAAAGCAGAGGAACCAGAGATCAAATTTCCAACATCTGCTGGACCATTGAAAAAGCAAAATAGTTCCAGAAAAACATCTATTTCTGCTTTATTAACTATGCCAAAGCCTTTGACTGTGTGGATCACAATAAACTGTGGGAAATTCTGAAAGAAATGGGAATACCAGACCAGCTGACCTACCTTCTGAGAAATCTGTATGCAGGGCAAGAAGCAACAGTTGGAAATGGACATTAACAACAGATTGGTTCTAAATTGGGAAATGAGTACGTCAAGGCTGTATATTGTCACCCTGCTTATTTAACTTATATGCAGAGTACATCATGAGAAACGCTGGGCTGGAGGAAGCATAAGCTGGAATCAAGATTGCCGGGAGAAATACCAATAACCTCAGATATGCAGATGACACCACCCTTATGGCAGAAAGTGAGGAACTAAAGAGCCTCTTGATGAAAGTGAAAGAGGAGAGTGAAAAAGTTGGCTTAAAACTCAACTGTCAGAAAATTAAGATCATGTCACCCGGTCCAATCACTTCATGGCAAATAGATGGGGAAACCGTGGAAACAGTGGCTGACTTTATTTTGGGGGGCTTCAAAATCACTGCAGACGATGACTGCAGCCATGCAACTGAAAGACATTTACTCCGTGGCAGGAAAGTTATGACCAGCCTATTAAAAGGCAGAGACTCATTTGAATGAGCTGACTCATTTGAAAAGACCTTGATGCTGAGAAAGATTGAAGGCAGGACAAGACAGGGACGACAGAGGATGAGATAGTTGGATGGCATCACCGACTCAATGAACATGAGTTTGAGTAAACTCCAGGAGTTGGTGATGGACAGGGAGGCCTGGCCTGCTCTGGTCCATGGGGTCACAAAGAGTTGAACACAACTGAGCGACTGAACTGAACTAAACTTAATTTTAACAGTTGGGGTATTGGGGGAAACAGTCAAAATAAAACAATCTTAGAGCCTTGAAAACTCCAGAAATTACTTCATATCAAGAATTTCTTAAAGAAATTCATAGTAAATATGCCATATATTTATCATGTCTATAACTTATGAACTTTTTGCAAAGGACCTATGTGGCAAATATCTTTTGAATACAGAATAATGTCCCTAGAATTGATATGCTTATGTTTATGACCCTGATCACAAAAAAAAATAAAATAAAATATGTTTAAACTAAAATTCTTAACTCATACAGTGAGGTTAGGCAAGAGCAAAACAAAACATGCAGGTAGAAACTCCTCATTATACCTAAATGGGCTTCCCTTGTGGCTCAGCTGGTAAAGAATCCACCTGCAATGCGGGAAACCTGGGCTCAATCCATGAGTTGGGAAGATCCGCTGGAGAAGGAAAAGGTTACCCACTCCAGTATTCTGGCTTGGAGAATTTCATGGACTATACTCTCCATGGGGTCACAAAGAGTCCAATGCGGATGAGAGACTTTCACTTGATTATATGGCTGTATATTTTCACAACTGCTTCAAAATATTTCTTTAATTCTTTGCATATATGAAAATGTGTCATTTGTTCTTTATTGTTTGTGTTTTATGGTGCTAATATTAACACAGCCACAAAGAATAACTTAATATAGGACAAGACTGTCCATTAATGTTTCTAAATTTGTGAAACAAATTTTGTTACACCACTAAAACTAGATAAAATGTTAGAGACAGCTTTACTAGCTACATTTAGTGATTATTTACTACACATGAGCCATAGACATACAGTGTACTATGTATTCTCTACATACACTTTCAGTTCTACTCAGTTGCTCAGTAGTGTCCTACTCTTTGTGACCCCATGGACTGCAATACGCCAGGCTTTCCTGTCCATCACCAACTCCCAGAGTCTGCTCAAATTCACATCCATGGAGTCAGTGATGCCATCCAACCACCTCAGCCTCTGGCATCCCCTTTTCCTCCTGCCTTCAATCTTTCCCAGCATCAGGGTCTTTTCCAATCAGTCTGTTAAACAGCCAGTGAACATAACAACACCCTGAGTGTAAAATCTGCACTCTTAAGTATTACTCTAAAAAGCCTACATTAATAACTTCTGTTTATATAGTATATACTGCATAGCCATGTGTTTTGATTATATTTCCCTTTTATTTTTCAGATCACACTATTCAATAAATTCAAATATTGAGGGTTAGAGATTTCAAGTTCCAGTGATCTGGTGAAAGTTCCAGTGACTTTCCTGGCAATTGATATGAAACTCTTAATAACTGACTGAAATAATACATGACTGACTTTTAAAACTCAGTCACTAAAGAAAAATATATTTATCATTGTGAAAATATTATGAAATATTTATCATTATTTTCTTATGTCAAACTGTGAAACTAAATTCTGTATTCTTTTATTATATAAAATAGATAACTAATAAGGAACTTCAGTCAATGATCTATATGGGAAAAGAATCTTAAAATGAGTGAATCATATATATATACATATATACATTATAATATACATTATAATATAGTATATTATAATATAGTATAATATAGTAATGTAATACATTATATTCACTTTGCTGTACACCTGAAACTAACATTCTAAATCAACTATACTCTAATAAAAACTTTAAAGCATTAAAAAAAAATTGAAAAAAAATCTACAGTTGTTTTCCACTTTTACAATTTTATTATAGAAGAAGAACAGTGAGAACAATTCCAAATTCTTTGGAAATGATACGTGGGGATGATATCAGAGATTTCAACTGCTTTCACACACTGTATTATAATAAAATTATATTAGGTAAAGTGAATCAGGGTAAGGAATCCCAGTCAAGTTTAACAGTGAGGGCATACTTTGACAAGCAGAAAGACAAAACCCTAACCTGGGGTGCAAAGAGCATTAATCACAATTTAAATGTCAGTAGATTTCACCTACGCTAAATTTTTAAAGACAGATTGTGTTGGGGAGGCAGGTAATTGTGAGGAAGAACTAATTTTAAGTTAAAATGAGTTACATATATTTTGGGGATAATATCTAAAATAATTGTCCTGGCAGGTTAATATCATTATAAAGTATAAAAGGAAAATGGCAGTATAAAAGATCCCTATGCTGTGTGATAATTAAACACCTGGAGAGGAAGGAATAAAGTTATTTATAACATATTCATTAGACATTAAAATCACAGACTGGAAAAAAATTGTTCAAGTTTAATAATAAAGTAACAATACACAATTGAGAAGAACTGAAATACCGTGCTGCTACCCTCTTAATTTCCTAAGCTCTCTTTCTTCAGGGAAATGTAGTATCATGTGAGTGTAAGATTTATCTTCACTTTAGATCAGTGATGGCCCACTAAGAGGTCGCTATGCACACAGTATCATGGGTTATCTTAGAGCCTTGCAGTCAACATATCATCCCAGAGATTAGGTTTATCATTCTGAAAATATCTTTAAAATTCAATCTATTCTTTCTCAAAATCAAGACCATGAACCCAGACCTGTAAACTGAACTCTAAAGATTTCAAGCAAGATGAGAAACATTTTTTTTCTTCCAAGCATAGGAAGTGATAATCATTTCACTTACTTTTCAGTCTCAAAGTAAGATTTGAAGGCAGAAGAAAGCACTGATATATTTAATCAGGATTATTCATACTTGAATAGAAACCAAAAATTAAGAGAAAAATTTTAATTCACTCTACTGATATGCCACATGGATGAATATTCTTCAAAACAGATATAATTTAGGTTATTTAAATAAAAAAATTAATTCCTCTACATACAATAGAATACAAACTTTAATTTTTTTTCTTTTTCTTTTTTTTTTGCTACAAGGAGTATTATGTGGATTTGAAAGTTCACATTCTATAGTTATAGAGTGTGACTAGCTATTAGGTGCATAGACACTTCCTATGGAGGTTGAGGGTAGATATAAGTGAGAATTAAGGATGAAAACTATATTAATATTAATTTGACAAGGAAACTAGTATAACTGACTAATGTCTCTTATTTAGATAGGGCAGATTCACTTCAAAAAGAATTTATAAACATGGATAATATAGTTTTAATTAGAAATGACATAAAGCACCGTATTTACATTATGATAATGGATTTATATTAGACTTTAAGATTCAATATTTCTTATTTTCCTAGAAGACTAGGTATGTATAAAAGTCAAAAAGATTCTTGGAAAATTTGTTTAGAGGACTTTATTTTTTACAAAAGCTAATAAAATATTCACGTTATTGTTCTGGGTTGTAAATTATTCATTAATGATATTTGTTAGAAATACATAAAAAACCTCCATATCATTGGATGCAGATAAATAAAATCCATCATATTTTTCTGATAAATAGTAAACATAACAATAAATTCTGTAGCATCTACATAAATCACTTTGTAAATTATTCTTTCAGATATAATATATTGTGTTCAAAATATTCTGTTAGCTATTCTACAATTAAGTGGCTGATTTTTAAGTGCAGCTCATATTTTCATGTAGTTTTCATTTATATAGAATAATTCTTGAAGCAGAAATATATATTGTAATATGAACTTTCTGTTTCTCCTATTAAAGATTACTTACAATTTTTTTCTGAATAAAATACAAATACTATAGTATATTAACATATGTTATTTTCACCACAGCTCATAATTGGCATTTCAAAATAAAGTGAATATGAGTGTTTCTCATTATTTCATACTAAAATAAACATTAAGAGTTTTGTCAATGACATACCTCTTCTATTTTATTTACTCTAATTTGGGTCCACACTTATAAACATCTGTGTGTAGTTTAGAATCAAGCTTAATTTTTTTTTTATTTAAATTTCTTTATTTGTAAGTCAAATTCAAATCTAAATGTGGTTCATGCACAGTGTTAGCAGTTCTATTCTAATTCTTTATCACATGATTTACTTTTTGTATTGGTTATTGTTTTAACTACTCTATAATTAAATTTTTAACTGACTATATGACATTAAAATGGTACTTTTTCTATGAAAATGAGAGACTATGTGGCCAGTTGGTGCTTTTCAGAATTTTTCTATAGCTATTCCTCTTAATGGAGAAGGCAATGGCACCCCACTCCAGTACTCTTGCCTGGAAAATCCCATGGACGGAGGAGCCTGGTGGGCTACAGTCCATGGGGTCGCTAAGAGTCGGACACAACTGAGCGACTTCACTCTCACTTTTCCCTTTCATGCACTGGAGAAGGAAATGGCAACCCACTCCAGTATTCTTGTCTGGAGAATCCCAGGGACGGCGGAGCTTGGTGGGCTGCCGTCTGTGGAGTCGCACGGAGTCCGACACGACTGAAGCGACTTAGCAGCAGCAGCAGCATTCCTCTTACTAAGGTGATAGAGCCAAACAAGTTTTATTGTTTGTTCTTCAGTTAAAATTAATTAGTATAAGAATATTTTCAATCATAAGTGTATTCATAAGAATGACTTTACTGTTAAAATTCTGAATAAATTGTGAGAGTTTGTTTATTTATTTTTGTAATAGTTTACCAGTAGTTTCTGTTTTAAATGTTTTTAAGTGATACCTTCCTTTGTTTTCTTTTGATAAAGAATGCTACAGGGGAAAGCTACAATGCCTCAACAATATCTATCCCTATGATTCACTCTGAGACAGAGTAAATCAGTTCAGTTCAGTTCAGTTCATTCGCTCAGTCATGTCTGACTCTTTGCGAGCCCATGAACCTCAGCATGCCAGGCCTCTCTGCCCATCACCAACTCCCAGAGTCCACCCAAATCCATGTCCATTGAGTCGGTGATGCCATCCAACCATCTCATCCGCTCTTGTCCCTTTCTCCTCCTGCCCTTAATCTTTCCCAGCATCAGGGTCTTTTCAAATGGGTCAGCTCTTCGCATCAGGTGGCCAAAGTATTGGAGTTTCAGCTTCAACATCAGTCCTTCCAATGAACACCCAGGGCTGATCTCCTTTAGGATTGACTGGTTGGATCTCCTTGCTGTCCAAGGGACTCTCAAGAGTCTTCTCCAACACCACAGTTCAAAAGCATCAATTCTTCAGTGCTCAGCTTTCTTCACTGTCCAACTCTCACATCCGTACATGACCACTGGAAAAACCATAGCCTTGACTAGATGGACCTTTGTTGACAAAGTAATGTCTCTGCTTTTTAATATGCTGTCTAGGTGGGTCATAACTTTCTTTCCAAGGAGTAAGCGTCTTTTAATTTCATGGCTGCAATCACCATCTGCAGTGATTTTGGAGCCCAGAAAAATAAAGTCAGCCACTGTTTCCACTGTTCCCCATCTGTTTGCTATGAAGTGATGGGACCGGATGCCATGATCTTAATTTTCTGAATGTTGAGCTTTAAGCCAACTCTCCCCTTTCACTTTCATCAAGAGGCTCTTTAGTTCCTCTTCACTTTCTGCCATAAGGGTGGTGTCATCTGCATATCTGAGGTTATTGATATTTCTCCCAGCAATCTTGATTCCAGCTTGTGCTTCCTCCAGCCCAGCGTTTCTCATGATGTACTCTGCATATGTTAAGAGTGAATCAAACTACCCTTAAAAAAAAGAAAACAACTAACAACTTTGTCTATAAAACAGCTGTCAAAACTTTTTCCTTTTGTCTATTGTCTCCTGGTAGTACGGTGAATTGCTTGTCTGCTGTATTTAGCAAGGAATATAAATTGCTGAGCTTCCCAAGTCCTCTGGTATATAGATTTGTCAGAAATACCTTTTGCTTCTTATGGAAAAGCAGCATCTCTTTCTCTCTCTCTTTTTCTTTCCTAAATTATTCCTATTCTTTGACACATTATCCATTGAACTATTATGCATATAAGTAGCTGCATATTTTTTAATGAAAATTCTGGGCACTAAATATAGATTAAAGGACACATTCCCTTATGCAACAGTATCATAGCAACCAAAGTTCTAAACTAAAACAATCAGAATGGCAAAATGACGTGATCTGGACAAGTATATCAGAACAAATGTGTATGACCATCACAGCTCACCATCAAACTTGCTGAGTTTACACTCCATGCATAGATCCTCCATGAAGAGGCAATTTTCAATCCCAGGATTTCAAACACTTACATTCTTTGATTCTAGAATGATGGAGAATATAAAGCTAGAAGCTTATGTCTCCCTAACTATGGTCTAATTTAAGATGGAGGCATCTGATTGATATACACATGTCAAAGTCATCACTGTTTTTAATCCCAGATACAAATTACTTTTCTAATGGGGAAAAAAAACTATTTAATATCATGAAAGAAAAAGCCAGAAAATTCAATTCATGTAGCTGTCTCTATTATTTAATATAGAGATACATATACAGGGAAAAGTGCCTCCCAGGATGAAAATGCTTCATTCTATTCATTTTGGGACTGTAGTTTCTTCACTTTGTTTTGCAAGTCATGCATTACAAACTAAACATTCTTTTAGAAAACGAGTTTTCTAAAATGGGCAGTCAAAAGGAGGAAGCATGGAGGAGTGAGTACATAAGATAAAAGAAACCATTCCAAATGAAGCTAACTAACTGAAGGTGGTCACAGATGTTTAGAAGCAAAGAAAACAGTTCCATTTCCAATATGTCTCAAGTAATTAGAAAAAAAAAGCTAGCACTGTTTTAATTTTCCTTTTCTGACTCTCTAGAGACTCAAGATACATCTGCTACATCACTTTAGAATGATGTAGGATGCCACAATTATCAATGATCAATCAGTCACAAATAGCCAAGAATCTTAAATTTTACCCGTTTTTTATTTTTTTTTCTATTGCCAAAAAAAAAGAGTATTCAAATGAACTCAATTGCATATTAACATTGCTAACAAAGTGAATCTATTGCCATGTCATACTTTGTATCAAAAGTTGTTAATTGTTGCCTGACTGGGAATTGGCAAAAGTATATTACCCATTTTAGTATCAGTATTATCAATATAGCATTACCAGTATTACAAGTACTGAGTAAAATAATTTAAATGGGGCAGAAAATCTGAAAAATTAGCCTGAGAGTTCAGAGACAGAATTAACTAGAAGATGGATTCACAGAGCCCACTGATGAGAGAGGAGAGGCAAAAGATAGGCTGAAAACAGATTCCCCTGATCTTTCATTCCACCCTTCATTCTGAATTACTTTATATTGTTGTTTCTATGTGTGTCTTACTGCTTTTAACTCTTCTTCTCAGAATCCTTTTAGAATTTCTGCTGTACAGTCTATTATATAAAAGTTGGTGCTCCCGGGATTTCTGCTCTTGACCTTTCTCCCTTATCACTTCATATTCTCTCCTTCAGTAGCCTAATCCACCATCACAATGACAAATATTGTGGTGATTTACTTAAAGATCATTTAATTCAAGTGCCCATCATTGAACTAGTTATGTAACTACCAAAAATGTTTCCCTCCCCTGTATTCTTCACTTGGGTACAAGATTCCATGATCAATTTGGTTGCTCAAGTTGAAAACAAGGATGACAGAATTTCATTAATTTCCTTTAGCAAAGAAGTCTGAGTTGTTAGGTGGCTCAACCAGTGAAGAATCAGCCTGCAATGCAGGAGACCCAGGTTCAGTCCCTGGGTCAGGAAGATTCCCTGAAGAAGGAAATAGCAACCCATTTCAGTACTCCTGCCTGGAGAATTCCATGGACAGAGGAGCCTGGGAGGCTACAGACCATGGGATTGAAAAGAGTCAGACATGACTGAGCAGCTTTCTTTTTTTTTTTCCTGAGTTCTTATGCTTCCATGACAGCTTGTTTTAATTCTGTTTCTTCTTTGCCATTATTATTATCTTTGCTTGATGTTTCTTATGTTAAATACCACAATGTCCTTCAGAAAATATTTCATATGCCTTTAACTTTAAAATGCTTTCCAGTTTATTCTACACTCTCCCACCCCACAGCCAGAAGGATGTTTCTAAAATGCATAATTATGATACTTCTCTACTTTAAATTTCTTCAACACTCCACTTGCATATAGGATAAAGTTCAAATGCCTTTGCATAAAATGAAAAGCTTTTTACCACAGTCATACAGAGCAATCTCATTTTCCCTAAATAGACTACATAACATCTTCTACCTGTTTCTTATGTCCTTAATGACACTTTATACGCATCAAGGCTGATATACAAACATAAAACCATTCTTCAAACTGCAACTTATTTGACATCTACTCAAGGAAAACACTCTTGCTTCTCCAGACAGTTAGGTGTTTCCTCTTGTGAAATTTCCTAACCACTTGATTATGGCCTTTTATAACACTTATTACATTGGTAAGAATTTATAATAATATACTGTGTGCTATCCATCTATGTATTCTTGGTGATTAGTGGTGTTTTAATAAATTATGCCAAAGAAAAGAAGGGAAAGGAGAATGGAGAGAAGGAGTAATAAGAACTAAGGAGTTTTACCATTAATTCTAATTTCAGATTGCTCTTAACTCTCCCCTAATTCTACTAACATTAATGCTTGACATTATTTCTATCATATATATACATTGTGGTAATTAATTTTATATGTCAATTTTATTGGGCCACAGGGTGTCCAGACATAGTCAAATGTTATTATGGGGATGTCTGTGAGGATATTTCTGCATGAGATTAACATTTCAAAGTGTAGACTGAATAAACTCCATTACCCTCCCTAATATGGTAAGCCCATTTAATCAGTTGAAGATGTAGAACAGAAAGGCATTTACTCCCATAAAGAGAATTTTCCTCCTGCTTGACTGCTCCAATCTGGGATATCATTAGGTTTATTTTTGTTTGCTTGTTTTGATTTGGTTTTCTTTTTCTTTTTTTTTTAACCACCATTAGATTTTAACTGATCATCAGCTCTTATTGAATCTTAAACCTGAAGGCCTTTGGACTACAATTATACCATTGACTCTCCTGGATTTCCCGTTTGCTGACTGCAGATGTTAGGAGTTGTCAGCCTAGATATCAAAGGGATTAATCTCTTATGATCAATCTCTATAATCTTCCTACTACTATAAACACATTTTATTCATCATACTTACTTTAGTTAACAATTTCCTTAAAAGATTATACTATTATTATTTCCAATATATAGATAGGTTGAGGCTTCTCAGTGGCTTTGTGGTAAAGAATCTGCCTGCAAGGCAAAAGAAGCAGCAGGAGCCAAGGGTTTGATCCCTGGGTTGGGAAGATTCCCTGGAGAAGGAAATGGCAATCTACTCCAGTATTCTTGCCTGGAAAATCCCATGGATAGAGGAGCCTGGCAGGCTATAGTCCATGGGATTGCAAAAGAATCGGATACGATTTAGTGACTGAACAACAACAATAAACAGGTTTTTCTAAGGCACAGAAAATTAAGGACGATTTTCTAACTAGTTCATAGAACTAGAGAAAAGTAGATACAAGTTTCAGTTTGGGGCCTGTGTTCTCATTATTATTCAATTCTACTGCTCACGTTGTAATAAGTCAAGCAAGTAGGCACCTGCCCACAAAGATAAATAACAAGGAAAAAGAGAACTGTTTTCAGGATTTCACAAATACTATATATTTAAATATTATTACAATAAGTGAGTACGCTGTAGCCAATAGCACATTTCTGTCAATAGATGGGGAAATACAAAGTGTTTCTATTTCCACTAAAGGATATTATTTTCAAATGGAAATTTATTATTTTTTAAAGACCTTTCTGACACTCATGTTGCCCCCCCCCCCCCACCCCGCCTAGATATATAGTGAATATTTAAGAAAGAAGTTCCAAATGGATAGTCTGTGAAGAGTGCCAATTTGTGGCAGTTTATCCTGATTAAGTTGTCTGTCCCAAAGTGTGAAGGAGTAGACAAATCATTATTTTCATGACAAATTGCTGACAAAATTACGTGGCAGGGAATTTTTTAATCAGGGGGCAAAATGAAAGTGGCGGGTAGAGAAAGTCAGCAAGTGATGCATGTGAAAAAATCAGCTTCATAATTCCCTCAGGTTACACAGGTTCATTTCCTTGCAATTGCAGAACTCATGATCACTTTCTTCTTGAAAGTCAGTGTTCAGTGTTCAGTCTGTTGTTCCGAGTTTCTGACTTCTAAATTCTTTTAAAGGGATCACCTTTTGTTTAACATAAGTAATCAACCTTGATTAATATCAGCTTTGATTAAAGTCAATTGATTTGGAACCTTAGTATATTTGCATAATTCTTTCACTTTTTTTTTTTTTTTTTTTTTGGTTAGAAGGAACAAACTTCAGAGAAGGGGATTATTCAAGGGAATCTGTCATTGGGAGGAGCCATCTGGGAATTCTTCCAGCCTACAGATACCACGAGAAGTGGACTAATCAATTAATACAGAGAATTTTCATCTCCAGGTGCTTTTCTGGGTTGGAAGCAAACTTAAAACCTAGTCTAGCCCAGATACAAACTGAATTAATGTTATTCAAAGCTTCTTACTTTTAATAGCTAAATTACAGGTCTCTTCTCTTATCAATACTGCCAATTAAGTCTATGCTGTTATATTCTGACTTTCATGGTAACAGGAAATAATCAGTATTTTCCTAAAATACTCCCTTACTTATTTCTAGCTTCAAATTCTCTTGATATAACCAATGGATTACATTTTTCATGTAAATGCAATTTTCCATTTGTTTTATATTGGTGCTTCCAACTTTTCAAAATGTCTTTTAAGTAAGCTGAAACCTCAACTGAATATGAGATGAGTCTGCTGCTACTGCTAAGTCGCTTCAGTCGTGTCCGACTCTGTGCGACCCCATAGATGGCGGCCCACCAGGCTCCCCTGTCCCTGAGATTCTCCAGGCAAGAATACTGGAGTAGGTTGCCGTTTCCTTCTCCAGTGCATGCAAGGGAAAAGTGAAAGTGAAGTCACTCAGTCGTCCAACTCTTAGCGACCCCATGGCTTGTAGCCTACCAGGCTCCTCCATCCTGGGATTTTCCAGGCGAGAGTACTGGACTGGGGTGCCATTGCCTTCTCCGTGAGATGAGTCTAAGAGGGCTTATGTTTACATTCTAATAAACACACTTTCTGGGATTTACAAATAGTAGTATAGGGTTAATATATTTTCCACTTATATTGCCTTCAGGAAGTAAATACTTTACTGGTATTATCAATACAAACTATTTCCCAATTTGTATTTATTAACTATTGATTATACCATTTTTTAACATTTTTATGATCATTTTTTCCTAATATTTTACAAGAGTTTAGTATGCTAACCCTATCCTTAAAGTGTACATTTTCCATGCTGTTATCTAGGTCGTGAATGAAAATGTTAAATAGAACTGGGCCAAGTCTCTGTGGAGCATTTCTTATTATGTCTTCCAGTCTCACCCTGAACTATTGATAATGATGTTTTAGATAAACCACCCACACTTATTCTACAACTGCATTTTTGTCTAATAGTTCAGTTGAACAATGTGCATTTTCCCGGTCTATTGATGAATATGTCATGTGGAACAAAATCAAAACTCCTGTTATTATAAAGACTGATTACATTTATTGTTTTTCTTGGATATTCTGAAGCCATAGTATGTTATGACTAGAGTATTTAATCTTAAAATATTGTATGGTGCATTTTTAACAACTAGAAAAAATTTTATTTTGTTAGTTAAGTTGCAAGCACAAAAGATATATAAATTTCCCCTTTAAGCAGAACTTCTTTGTTTTTTATTTTAGCCATGTCTAAAGGCCTTTCAGATATCTTGCTGATCCTCGGTGATAAGAAACATCTACTAGCTCTTTTCATGATTCAAATTATCAGTGCCTAATACATTTAATATACCCAGGATCTTATAGTTTCACCCTTACATATCAAGTTTACTGGAGGATTTTTGCTACTCTTTATAAGACTTTCTAGAATCTTGTGTAATTTTTTTTCTATTGCTGAATTTGCCCTTTTAATATTTTATTTAAGGTTTTTGCATGTATTTATATCAATGAGATTTTCCTTTAAATTAGCTCTTGTAATGTACTTAAAAGTTATTAATATCAATTACATACTAGCTTTCTAAAATAAACTAGGTAGATTTACCAAATTTTTCTATTCTTTAGAAAATCTTTTACAGTATAGGAAACAAATGTTCTTCCTTGGACATTTGATAGAATTAACTCATAACAATTTAGAATTGACTGACTGATTGACTGAATAGTAGATTTACCAATGCAGAAGTATGGTGATTTCCTTTTAACATATTACTGAGTTTTTATAATTATAGATTTATTCAGATATTCTCTTTAGTAAATTTTGGAATCTACATTTTTTTTCTTAAAATTGTTTGACTTTTTAATATTTTCAAATATATTGAAATTTTAGAATACTTTTAGGAATATATAATACTTATCAATGTTATCTTGCTTATGTCATACTTTGATAATACATATTTATGCCTTCTATTGCATATTGCTGTACCAATAAGATTGTAGTTTTATCTTTAAAGAAACTTCTCTATGAAATGTTATTTGGTTTTGTTAATTTTCTCCTGTTTTTCATTGTATCTCAATTTCTCCTCCAACTTTCATTATTTTACTTTCATCAAGTCAACTCTATAATTTTTTAATATAATGAGTTGAACAACTTACTCACTTTCAGTCTTTCTTCTTTGCAACGTATTCATTAATGATTGTAAATGACCTTTAAAATATTGCCTTATCTATATCCTAGAAGTTTTGTCATATAGAGTTTCATCTTTCTTGGGTCTGAATAGTGTGTAATTCTATTATAATTTCTCCTTTAATATATATATTGACTTTTATTACTTTTCAAATATATGACTAATTACTTTGTTATTTTTGAATTTTTTAATCCATATAAAACTTAAATAATATGAAATAAATTCTTGCTTTTTGGCCCTAGGCACAGAAAATTTCTGTACTGTTACATTTGTTCTTGAAAATAAGTAAAATAGAATAAATCAAAATAAATTAAAAAGATGTACTTCATCCTAATGTGCAATGTATGGATTATTTCCCTCTTTTCTCATACCAACATATCAAGGTTTCCATTCTGGTGCTTATCACACTGTATTATAATAACCTGTTACATGTTCATTCCCTTCACCAAATTTTGAGTTTTATATATGTTGGGGACCATAGTTATGTGGTTCATTCATGTATCCTCAGTGTCTAAAATTTTCCAAATGTTACCTATAAATATAAGTTGTATGAATAAATTAAGAATAAATATTCCATACTCAATTGAAGGCCAGGTAAGTACCAGCCTACCACTTCCCTGTACGTCTTTATAATATCAATCACTTAAATTTGTAACACAATGTGTTTGTCTAGTGCTATTATGAATTATTTGTCTATTTTTTAGTCTATCTATACAGAGAGCTTTCAAAGGAAAAATCATTTGCTTTTTCATCTTTGCACTCTGACCAGTGTTTGACACACACTAGGTTTAATAATTATCTATTGTTTAAATTACTATGAATTTTGCATTTGTAATGTTTTTCCTATTATATTATTTCTTCTTCTTCTTCTATGTTATCATTATCATCCTTACCTAGTTTTTTATCACTCATTTGTATTATTGCTGTGCGTTTTTAACTGCTCTTCCTTTCTCTGATTTCTCACCTTCCAATTTATTCCTCACACAGATAATTCAATGATAACATGGAAAACTTTTCTAGAAACCCACTTTCCTAATGTCATAACTCAGCTCAGGAACTATACTTCTTTTAAGACAAATTCTAAGCTCCTTAATATATCTTGAATTTCAAAACCTTCTATTGACCATAATCCTTGCTTGCTATGGGGTAAGGAACCATGCACTTTATTTATAATTACCCATGCCTGTATATAGTATTTAACCAAGAATATCGTGATTGCCCAGTGAGAACTTATGAATGATAAAATGTGTTTATTGACACTGTGCTTCCTAAATGACCCCATGGAAAACATCTGTACATGACTAAGAATATATGTCTATAAAATGTTTCTATCCAGAAGTAACTTACTTTGCAACTTCTACAAAATGATGTTTATAAGTGAAAAAGATAAACATTTGTGTAGCACTTACCTTGATTTAGAAAAACTATAAGAAGACTCATTCACTGGTTTAATTATTAACATCAATATAAAGTCATTTAAACTTCAGCTTGGATGATATTTTGTAAAGTAGATAAATGATTAACTGTCTGTTTAGAATATCACCATAAAAAGAAGAAAAAATAGGTGGAAACAGAAAGTAATATAAGAAGTTTTGACATAGGAGACCAACATCAATAGGTAGGAAGATACTAATCAAAAATAGCCAAGCTCCAAATAAATATTCCAGACTATTTGTGAATGAGAGGATGTTCATGAAATATTATGATGCAGTTCATAACCAGTTGAGAAAAAAGCAAAACAATTATGCAGATTTTATCTTTAGCTTACACAAAAATATATATCAAGTAAAAGGTTATAAGAAACTAAATGAAAGGAAAGTAAATTTATGAAATCATGAAAGATGCAAGTAAATTTATTATACACTAGGTAAGGAATTTCTTAAGTTCAAATACTACTGGGAAAATCATAAAGAAATATTGCTTGAATATAACAAATGTATAGCTTTCTTTGTTAAAATATGGAGTAAAATATCTCATACTTGCTACAAAAATTACAGAGAAAAGCTTAAAAGTATAATATGAATGTCACTAATATTGATGTCTGAGAAACATATTAGTAGTTCAAATAGAAACATTGAGCTTAGCCAGAAAGAGACTTCCCTTATCATAACAAATGCAAAAGTTAAACAAATATATGATAAAATTTATTCATAGCTAATAATCATAGAAATGAAAAATAAAATATAAATTATTTTTCTCATATAGCATAATAGCAAAACTTGAAAAATCATAAAACCTAAATCTGATGAACATCAGATAAACTACTTAAAAAAAAAAGACTAGAAGCAGTACAAATAAGGAAAGCTTATTTAGGAAAAATTTATACATATCTTTAATTATTATAATATGGTAAAATTATAACTCTCTCTCTATATATAACATACATTATTAACTTAGATGGCTTACTGGGATTTGATTGATATTGCATTGATAATTGGCATTTTAATGTTGAGTGTTCTCTCTGTGAACATGGTTATCTCCCTGTAGTTTAAGTCTGCTATACTTTCTCATCAGTGTTTTGCATTTTTCTATATAAATTACCTACACATATTTTTCAGATGTATATATTTTATACTTTGATGTAAAGTGCAATATTTTGTCAATTTGCTCATCTCATTTGTTATGTCTAAGAGCTTTTTTTAATAGCTTTCATTAGATTTCTAAATAAGCAATCATGTTGTCTGAGAAGGATAACAATTTCTGTATTTCCTGTCAATCCAGAGGTATTTTATTTCTTTTACTTGCTGTGTTGAATAGTGAGGATTATCAGTACAATAAAGTGATGAGACCAGTTATTTTAAGGTTGGAAGATGATCCTCCAAATAAATAAATTAAAAAATGTTGTTTGCCATTTATAGAGAAAGAGTTTGAAATATTATTGAATTATACAATATTCCAAATTATTAAAAACATTAAGTTAAAATCTATAGCAATTTTGACTTCAAATCCAAGGAACTGTGTATAAGCTGAGGATTTCCCACAGTTGAACTGATTTATAAAAGGGAGCACTATTTTTTAATAGATAGAAAAAAACACTAAAATATGCCATAAAATTGAAATGTTAATATCTTACCCTAACTTTGTGTGTGTGTGTGCTTAGTTCTGTCTGACATGTACTGTACCCCACCAGGCTCCTCTGTCCATGGGATTCTCCAGGCAAGAATCCTGGAGTGGATAGCCATTCCCCTCTCCAAGGAATCTTCCCAACCCAGGGATCAAACCTAGGTCTCCTGCATTGTAGACAGATTCTTGACCATCTGAGCCACCAGGGAAGCCCTAATTTTAGTAACTAGAATATCAGTATTATGGAATTTAGATACAAGAAGGGTCTTTAAAATTATGCTAGCTTTACAGCCATTTAATAACTGAATTCCCTCTGCCAAGTATTTCAAAAAGTATATTGACAAAAAAAATTTGCTGTTGATTAGAATATCTCATTCTATCTTTGGGTTTCACTGTTTGTTAATATATTCATTGTTAAATCTTCTGTTGAACAATGTCTCTCTCAGCATATTTTAATCCACTGATCCTTTTTCTAAGTCTTTTTATTCTCTGAGACATCTGTTCTCAATGTGAAAGTTAATACATGATAGCAAATATTCTTATGATATAGTTCTAGGCCCCCTCCCTATCCTGATCTATGTTCTGAATAAAATTTAATGTTTATGAACCCATTATAAAAGTGCCATGTGAAAAACTGATTCCACTTTACATATGGAAAATAAGAGTCCCCAATTCTTTGAAACAGAATACCAATTTGACATATATGTGTTCTTCAGTGTCTTTGCTCCATATCTGCTCTTTTCAGTGGAAAAAAAATTCTGATATCAGCTTATCCTATTCAAGTGAAAATAGTGATTTCATTTTTGGCTAATTTATATGGGGTTGTAGGTGTGATGGTTGTTCATTGACTCATGAAGTATTTATTGTGCTTAGGTTAAACAAGCTCTGAACCAAGCCCTTAGTTCTGTTCAGTTCAGTCATTCAGTCATGTCTGACTCTTTGCGACTCCATGGACTGCAGCATGCCAGTCTTCCCTGTTCATCACCAACTCCCAGAGTTTACCCAAACTCATGTCCCCTGAGTTGATCATGCCATCCAATCATCTCATCCTCTATCATCCTCTTCTCCTCCTGCCTTCAATCTTTCCCAGCATCAGGGTCTTTTCCAATGAGTCAATTCTTCACATCAGGTGACCAAAGTATTGCAGCTCTAGCTTCAGCATCAGCCCTTGCAATGAATATTCAGGACTGATTTCCTTTAGGAATGACTGGTTGGATCTCCTTGCTGTCCAAGGGACTCTCAAGAGTCTTTTCCAATGCCACAGTTCAAAAGCATCAATTCTTTGGTGCTCAGCTTTCTTTGTGGGCCAACTCTCACATCTATACATGACTACTGGAAAAACCATAGCTTTGACTAGACAGAACTTTGTTGGCAAAGTAATTTCTCTGCCTTTCAATATGCTGTCTAGGTTGGTCATAGCTTTTCTTCCAAGGAGCAAGTGTCTTTTAATTTCATGGCTTCAGTCACCATCTGCAATGATTTTGGAGCTCCCCCTTCCCAAAAAAATAAAGCCTCTCACTGTTTCCATTGTTTCCCCATCTGTTTGCCATGAAGTGATGGGGCTGAATGACATGATCTTAGTTTTCTAAGCACTAGAACTATCAAATGAAGAAAGTAAGTTCATATTCTCAAAGGTTCATAAGATAATGGCCTTTACATTTCAATACATAAGTGTGACATAGAAGCGTATCAGGAAAGTTAATAAGAAATAGACAAGAGACTATGGCCAACCCAGATAGCATATTAAAAAGCAGAGACATTACTTTGCCAACAAAGGTCCATCTAGTCAAGGCTATGGTTTTTCTAGTAGTCATGTATAGATGTGAGAGTTGGGCGGTGAAGAAAGATGAGCACAGAAGAATTGATGCTTTTGAACTGTGGTGTTGGAGAAGACTCTTGAGAGTCCCTTGGACAGCAAACAGATCCAACCAGTCAGTCCTAAAGGAGATCAGTCCTGGTGTTCATTGTAAGGATTGATGTTGAAGCTGAAACTCCAATTCTTTGGCCACCTCATGAGAAGAGTTGACTCATTGGAAAAGAGTCTGATGCTGGGAAGGATTGGGGGCAGGAGGAGTAGAGGATGACAGAGGATGAGATGGCTGGATGGCATCACCGACTCGATGGACATGAGTTTGGGTAAACTCCGGGAGTTGGTGGACAGAGAGGTCTGGCGTGCTGTGGTTCATGGGGTCGCAAAGAGTCAGACACAACTAAGCAACTGAACTGAACTGAACTGAACTGAGGAAACTAAAAGAGGATGTGACATTTCATCTCAAGAATACTTAGGAATGATTAGAAGTAACCGAATTGGAAAAGGATGGAAGGGCATTCCATGTGTGGAATGGAAGCTGTGTGGACAAAGAAATTGCGGTACAGCAACTTTAAGAGTTATAAGACCTGGGGCCTGAGTTATTTTATGCTTCATATTTGAAATTTTAGGCTTCTTCTTTTGTTTGGTTTGGATATGAATCTCTGTCTTTGGAAAGTACTTGAGGACTACCTATTTTCCCACCTTTATTCATGGACTAACATGTGGAGGAATTTTGGTGTGTCTAAGTATAGACTATTTGTAAGTTTTAAGAAATGTTCTTTCCTGACATAATACACAAATCTGAAAATATAGTAGCCTGAGTTCTAATACTTTAATAAAATGGTGGAAATGCTAAACTAGACAAAACTGTGACACTGACAGAGGTCATGTTGAGAATCTAATTGAGATTGGCAGTGTCACTGGATTGATGAAACATGTTGGCACAGTTTTACATTAATGAAAATAAAAGTCTTTGTGAAAAGCTTTAGCATTAGTACTTTTAGTAGCAACATCTGCTGTGCCTGCCTTTGCTTTAGCAGCTGTTTCATGTAGGTGACAGGCTGACAGGAGAACAATCAGGGGTTTATTTCTGGTAGAATTTTCAGTTTCTTCTTTCATTTGTGGGTTATTGTTTGAAAAGAAATGTACCCATATTCTTTGCTTTGTCAGCAGTCTTCCTTTTAAGATTTTGAAGCTTGTCATAGATAGCTAGCAAACAACTGAAATCTTTAAAGCTTTTTAATATATGTGCATGATGTCCTCTGTGACTTTGAATTTGAAATAAGTAAAATGAAGTTATTGGGTTTTGGCATATATGTAGCAAAACTAGTTTCACCTGCATAAATACTGGTATCCTTGTAGAACTGTACCACTCTGGCTTGCCTAGTGCACTATTGCCACACAATCAATATTGGAATAAATCATAATAGTGGGATTTTGAATCTGACTAGAATTAGAGTAATCCTGTCTTATTTTGAGAAAGTGATTTACTTTTAAGTGTATTAAGTACTAACCCCATATCTTCATTAGTTGGCAAACTTTTTCTTATGAATTTTTCTCCAGGTAGAGTAAGACATTTTTGAAATACATAATGCTCTTTGTCTAGAGTACCAGTTAACTCACTACAGAGATATTTTTCCACGCAATATCCTAGTTCACTGAAAGAGTTAATGTTCCTAATCACTTCTAAAATCAACAATTCTAACTGGAAGTTCCTGGATATTCTTTTAATAATTATTAAAAACAGTATAGTTTAAAACTAAAAATCTTTGTTTAATACAGGTTTATTTATAAGTCAGGAATGATGGGTAATAATTCCTTCTAAGATCTCATAAAGCTCAGGGAAATCTTTAGAGGAATATTAAACCTATGCAGATTTGGCAAGGAAGGGATTGCCATGATATTACACAATGCAGATTATTCCACAAAATAGAAAAAAGAAAAAACAACACACACATATGCTCTTATTGTGAATAATGGGCACAATGTTTCTCATTACTTTGAAATGACACTTATTGAGTGCTTATTATGTACAATGTAAAAGACCCTGATACTCAGAAAGATTGAAGGCAGGAGGAGAAGGGGACGACAGAGGGTGAGATTGTTGGATGGCATCACTGACTCGATGGACATGGGTTTGGGTAAACTCCGGGAGTTGGTCATGGACAGGGAGGCCTGGCGTGCTGCGATTCATGGGGTCGCAAAGAGTCGGACACGACTGAGCGACTGAGCTGAACTGAACATACTTTAAATGCATCACCTCATTTAATTACTATAAGAAATAAATGATAGGAAATTAATTATCTTTATTTAATAGATAAATAATTGTTTTTCAGCGAGGT
Organism: Okapia johnstoni; assembly: GCA_024291935.2. Classification (NCBI taxonomy): domain Eukaryota; kingdom Metazoa; phylum Chordata; class Mammalia; order Artiodactyla; family Giraffidae; genus Okapia; species Okapia johnstoni. Next base: position 35,714,470 of record CM044311.1, on the reverse strand, counting down.
TAAGTAATCTAAGATTAATTACAACTACTGCCAATGCTTTTAAGGATAAAAAAATTGCTGAGCACAGGGTCAATGATCTTATATAAATTCTTTTTGCTATTTGATTAAGAAAATACTTGTCAACTAGTTATTTTATCTATACATTATTCAGTTACCAAGCATTCATTGGGCAACATTGTTGATAGACAACCCAAGAAGGTTCACAAAACTTTATAGTCATATAATTCTAAAAAACAAAAAAAGTGAATAGCCTAAGAAGAGTAAAATCTTAGGACAGTTAGGTTTTCAGTGAGTTTACCTTTATTATTAGAAGGGACTTGGAAAAGAACGTCCTGGAATATTAAGATGTATTTTAGGCTATTAAATTGGTAATGTATTATTTCCATCATAGCATTCAAAGAATGAGTATATTTAAAGTAAATTTTATTTTTATTTTGTAACACATTCAATAATTAAGAAAAGAATAGTATAATATGCTTCTTTCACACATACAAAGCTTTTCCTTTCCAGCTGAAAGAATAGTCATAAATACTTTAAAACCAGCTGAAAGTAGGAATAGCATATGACTTGAACTAGGCTGATGATAATGGGGACAGAAAGATTGTAGAGCTTTAAAAATATAACTAGCTCACATTGGTATAACAACAAATACTATAGCCTGCTTCATCTCAGTTACATTGTAAAACAAAAACATGCAAAAATGCTAAATTTGGGTTAATCAATTGTTATGGTGTAGTACTTGTCCATTAGGGTGCTCCAGAGAAACAGATCCCATAGGATGTAAATAAACAAGATTCTCTGCAGAGAGATTATATATATATATGTATGTGTGTGTGTGTGTGTGTTTATATATACATATATAATTTTATTAAGTTGTCTGATATATTATACATATATGTACATATATATATACATACATACATACATATATATATATATATATATATATATATATATATATATATATATATATATATATAAAACATACATATGGGCATCTATCAGCCCAGTCAACCTGACACATTAAAAATTAACCATCACAGCATGTTAATTGAAAACAGTTTCATCATAATCACAGTTAACATTTTTCTGTACATCATTTATCTATGGGTGTGAAACTATTTATAGATCACTTACAATGTACATGCACTCTACCAGTCAACAGGAACATATTCCTGCCCTCACAGATACTACGTTTTGGTGGGAAGCCTAGGCACATCTGCAGACAGCTTGATGAGTCTGTGGCTAGAATTGCAGCAATGCTTGGAATGAGACCCTAACCCAGATTTTCTGACCATCAAGAGATTTCTGAATCAAATGATGCCAAAACTAAGACCCAGTGATTATAGCTCAGGAGAAGAACCAGAAAAGGAGACAGAAGAAAAAGAGAAGAAATGTTCTCACACAGAATATATTATATGCAGAGATCTAGAGGTGAGGGAGAATAGCACTGTAGTCAAGAAAATTTGTTTGAAAGTTCAGTTTCTATAACAAAGTTTTCTAAAAGTGAAGTGGAGAGAAATAAGACTAGAGAGATAAATATAACAAAGTTCGCACTGGGTTTTTTAAGTGATGATAAGAACTTTGAATTTCATGCTAAAAGCAATGGGATCACAAAAGACTTTCGAATAGGCAAGTAACTGTGAGGAGATTCACATTTTGGAGGGATTCTGTTGCAGGATGCTAAACAGTGGGCAGTCAGGTCACTTAGAAAGTTGAAGCAGTAATTCAAGTAACAGACTGTGATGGCTTGAGCTAGGTTGATAGGAACAGAAAGAGATGGATTGATTGGAGAGCTTACTTTTTGGTTTAGGGAAAACGTATTGTTGTTGAGATGTAGGAGAGAGAGAAATAAATCAAAAGGGAAGACAAGCTTTTTGATGTGGCATCAGGGTAAATAAAGTCACCATTGGATGAGATAAGTCATCTAGAAGGATAATCAGATTTAGTAAGAAAAATGATAATTCAATATTGGAGATGCTAAATTTGAGCTTTTGATACTCTAGTAGCCATATCAGCGGGTAATTTAAGATATGGATCAGGATCCAAGTAACAGTGACATAATTACCAGATTTGTTATTAGAATGAATGGGGAGCATGAGAAGAGAACATAGGCCATATTTAGAGCAGGGCAGATGAAAAAGAAATTATGATGTTATTGTTAAAAGTTTAGAGAGATCCACCCAATTATTTTCTATATACTTATTGGGCATCTGAGAGATGGGCACTGTTTTAGGTGGTGTTGTTCAGTCGCTAAGTCACGTCCATCACTTTGTGACATCATGGACCATAGCACGCCAGCCTCCTCCATCCTCCATTATCTCCCAGAGCCTGCTCAAATTCATGTCCACTGAGTTGGTGATGCTATCTAAAAATCTCATCCTCTGCCATTCTCTTGTCCTTTTTTAGGTGTTCAGTTCTGTTCAGTCACTCAGTCGTGTCTGACTCTTTGGGACCCCATGAATCGCAGCACACCAGGCCTCCCTATCCATCACCAACTCCCGGAGTTTACCCAAACCCATGCCCATCAAGATGGTGATGCCATCCAACCACCTCATGCTCTGCCTTCCCCTTCTCCTCCTGCCCCCAATCCTACCCAGCATTAGGGTCTTTTCCAATGAGTCAGCTCTTCGCATGAGGTGGCCAAAGTATTGGAGTTTCAGCTTCAACATCAGTCCTTCCAGGACTGATGAACATCCAGGACTGATCTCTTTTAGGACGCACTGATTGGATCTCCTTGCAGTCCAAGGGACTCTCAAGAGTCTTCTCCAACACCACAGTTCAAAAGCATCAATTCTGCGGCGCTCAGCTTTCTTCACCGTCCAACTCTCACATCCATACATGACCACTGGAAAAACCATAGCCTTGACTAGATGGACCTTTGTTGGCAAAGTAATGTCTCTGCTTTTAAATATGCTATCTAGGTTGGCCATAACCTTCCTTCCAAGGAGTAAGCATCTTTTAATTTCATGGCTGCAATCACCATCAGCAGTGATTTTGGAGACCCCAAAAAATAAAGTCTGACACTGTTTCCACTGCTTCCCATCTATTTCCCATGAAGTGATGGGACCAGATGTCATGATCTTAGTTTTCTGAAAGTTGAGCTTTAAGCCAACATTTTCACTCTCCTCTTTCACTTTCATCAAGAGGCTCTTTACTTCTTCTTCGCTTTCTGCCATAAGGGTGGTGTCATCTGCATATCTGAGGTTATTGATATTTCTCCCGGCAATCTTGATTCCAGCTTGTGTTTCTTCTAGCCCAGCGTTTCTCATGATGTACTCTGCATATAAGTTAAATAAGCAGGGTGACAATATACAGCCTTGACGTACTCCTTTTCCTATTTGGAACCAGTCTGTTGTTCCATGTCCAGTTCTAACTGTTGCTTCCTGACCTGAATACAGGTTTCTCAAGAGACAGGTCAGATGGTCTGGTATTCCCATCTCTTTCAGAATTTTCCACAGTTTATTGTGGTTCACACAGTCAAAGGCTTTAGCATAGTCAATAAAGCAGAAATAGATGTTTTTCTGGAATTCTCTTGCTTTTTTGATGATCCAGCAGATGTTGGCAATTTGATCTCTTGTTCCTCTGCCTTTTCTCAAACCAGCTTGAACATCTGAACGTTCACGGTTCACATATTGCTGAAGCCTGGCTTGGAGAATTTTGAGCACTACTTTACTGTGAGATGAGTGCAATTGTGTGGTAGTTTGAGCATTCTTTGGCATTGTCTTTCTTTAGGATTGATTGATTTTAGGTGTGAGGGAACTGTAATAGTCTAAGGTTCCTGTCCTTAATGTGGGATATGCAAATCAAGAAAGAGGACACAGTGCTTCAGGAAGCAAATGGTTATATTTAAATTTTATAAAACTATATAGTAATCTTTCCAAATATTCCAGACTTACTCATTCAACAATAGGAGTCTACCAAAATCTGGTATTTTCTAGATTTAGAATGACTGGACTCCTTAGATGCCCTCACATTTATGCTAGTCTGGGTTATATCCCACAGATCCTCTTAGAGGACCTACTGATATTAGTTTAAGTATCTTCTGCAATTTTTGGGGACTGAGGGAGATGCATTGTCAGCAAGAGAATTTCATCTTTGTATATGTCATCTCTATGTTTGCCAAAGATCCTGTACTGGGAACTTTTACTGACTTTGATCCCTCTAGAACATAGTGTGTCTGTGTCTGTAGAAAACTCCCTGCCCTCATGTTTTTTTACAAATGGCTATACCACTGGTCTTTCTCCTGTTACTATTACCAATCTGCTGATCTTTAAGGGTAAAGACAATCCAGGGGGAATGTTCTCTATCACACTGCCAGTCCTAATGGTCTCTTTGTCTTTCAAACTCTATGGCTAAATTTTCCTCTACTCACTTTGTGTGATATTGTGCCCCTTTCTCAGGAAAACAATATTTAGTTTGGCTTTCTCTATTGTGATGTTGCATCCAGTTACATGTGGGGGGAGGCAGTTTTCCTGTGCCACCAAGAAATTCTAGAATACTAGCTGTGTGTCCTATAATTCAATTCAGATACTACATAAAGATAGCATCAGGTCCCACAGGTGAAGAGTCCTACATGATGGCCTTCTACTCCACTTTACATGACAGTCTCAAATCTAGGTTTCCATCTGTGCTTCTGACCCACTAGCTGAAGACTAGGGGTTCTAATGATACCTTCCTTGAGTTAATTTGCTAGAGCTGCTCTCAGAACTTAGAAACACATTTTGCTTACTAGATTACCAGTTAATTACAAAAGAACGTAATTCAGAAAAGCCAGGTAAAAGAGATGCTTAGGGCAATATGGGGAAAGGGCACAGAACTCCCAAGCTCTCCCCAGGCACAACATTATCCCCAAATCTACAGTCCATCGACAAAGAACCTCTCTGAACCAATACCTTTTGGGGTTTTATAGAGGCTTATTCCATAGGCATGATTGATTAATTCATTGGCTAGTGACAATCAAGTCAACCTCCAGCCTTTCTTCACACTCCAGAGACCAGGGGGCAAGACTGAAAGTTCCAACCCTCCAATAATGTGATTGGTTCTCTTGGCAAACAACCAAAATTACCCTACTAACAAACAAAAGACACCTTTATGCTCTCATCCCTTAGGAAATCCCAATGATTTTAGAAGCTTGGTGCCAGAAAGGATGAAGACTAGCTATATAATTATTATAAATCACAATAGCAAAACTGTTTCCAAATCTTGATATTTCAAGCACATCCATGACATATGAACTTTGCTTCTGAAATGGGCCATGTTCTTCTCCCCTTATTTTCAATTTTTTAAAACATCAGTGTTAAATCCTGCTTCAATATTGGGTAATAGATAGATTAGGAGGTGAAGGAAGAAAATGCATAAGTTCTTAAGTCCCTTTAAATTCCTCAAATTACCGCAAAATTGACAAACAAAATTTTTGAACACCAATAGGTATATCAGTTAAGAATTAATACAAAATATCAGAGACAACAAGAATTTGATATTTCAAAGGTAATACAATTTACATTAAATTTTATAAGAAGCAGCCTCTCTTATCATCTACATAAATATCAACTTACCATACAACTTCAGCAAAGCTTCATCCACTACCATGACATTCAGGAACACACTGCACACTTTTGCCCTCAGAGCCATTGCATCTTGAACATAGGCAAGAATTACTCTCAGTTCAGTTCAGTTGTTCAGTAGTGTCTGATTCTTTTCAATTCCATAGACTGTAGCATGCCAGGCTTCCCTGTCCATCACCAACTCCCGGAGTTTTCTCAAAATCATGTGTGTCTAGTCGGTGATGCCATCCAACTATCTCATCCTCTATCATACACTTCACCTCCTGCCTTCAATATTTCCCAGCATAAGGGTCTTTTCCAATGAGTCAGTTCTTTGCATCAGGTGACCAAAGTACTGGAGTTTCAGCTTCAGCATTAGTCCTTCCAATGAATATTCAGGATTGATTTAGCTTAGGATTGACTGGTTGGATCTCTTTGCAGTCCAAGGTCAGTCTCTTCTCCAAAACCACAGTAGAAAAGCCTCAATTCTTTGGCTCTCAGCTTTCTTTATAGTCCAACTCTCAAATCCATACATGACTACTGGAAAAAAACATAGCTTTGACAAGACGGACCTTTGTTGGCAAAGTAATATCTCATCTTTTTAATATGCTGTCTAGGTTTGACATAAATTCTTTTCTAAGGAGCAATTGTATTTTAATTTCATGGGTGCAGTCACAATCTGCAGTGATTTTGGAGCCAAAAAATTGAAGTCTCTCACTGTTTCCATTGTTTCCCCATCATTTGCCATGAAGCAATGGGACTAGATGCCACGATCTTAGTTTTCTGAATGAGTATTTTAAGCCAACTTTTTCAATCTCCTCTTTCACTTTTATCAAGAGGCTCTTTAGTTCTTCTTCACTTTCTGCCATAATGGTGGTGTCATCTGCATATCTGAGGTTGTTGATATTTCTCCTGGTAATCTTGATTCCAGCTTGTGCTTCATTCAACCTGGCATTTCATATGATGTACTCTGCATATAAGTTAAATAAGCAGGGTAACAATATACAACCTTCACATACTCCTTTCCTAATTTAGAACCAGTCTGTTGTTCCATGTCCAGTTATAACTGTTGCTTCTTAATCTGCATACAGATTTCTCAATAGGCAGGTCAGGTAGTCTGGTATTCCCACATCTTTAAGAATTTTCCACAGTTTGCTGTGATCCATAGAGTCAAAGGCTTTGGCATAGTCAATAAATCAGAAATAGATGTTTTCCTGGAACTCTCTTGTTTTTTTGATGATCCAGTGGATGTTGGCAAGTTGATCTCTGTAGTTTGGCTTTTCCAAATCCAGTTTGAACACCTGGAAGTTCAAGGTTCATGTACTACTGAAGCCTGGCTTGGAGAATTTTGAGCATTACTTTGTGAGCGTGTGAGAGGAGTGAAATTGTACAGTAGTTTTAACATTCTTTGGCATTGCCTTTCTTAGGGGTTGGGATGAAAACTGACCTTTTCCCAGCCACTGCTGAGTTTTCCAAATTTGTTGGCATATTGAGTGCATCACTTTCTCAGCATCATCTTTTAGGATTTGAAATAGCTCTACTGGAAGTCCATCACCTCCACTAGCTTTGTTCATAACGATGCTTCCTTAGGCCCACTTGACTTCATATTCCAGGATGTCCGGCTCTGGGTGAGTGATCATACTATCGTGGTTATCTGGGTCATGAAGATCTTTTTTGTACAGTTTTTCTGTGTATTCTTTCCACCTCTTCTTAATATCTTCTGCTTCTGTTAGGTCCATACCATTTCTGTCCTTTATTGTGCCCATCTTTACATGAAATAATCTTTGGTATCTCTAATTTTCTTGATGAGATCTCTAGTCTTTCCCATTCTATTGTTTTCCTCTATTTATTTGCATTGATCACTGAAGGAGGCTTTCTTATCTTTCCTTGTTACTCTTTGGAACTCTGCATTCAAATGGGCATATCTTTCCTTTTCTCCTTTGCCTTTCACTTCTCTTCCTTTATTAGCTATTTGTAAGGCCTCCTCAGACAACCATTTGGCCTTTTTACATTTCTTTTTCTTGGGCATGGTCTTGATCACTGCCTCCTGTACAGTGTCACACAGCTCCATCCATAGTTCTTCAGCACTCTGTCTATCAGATCTAATCCCATGAATTTATTTGTCATTTCTACTGTATAACTGTAAGGGACTTGATTTAGGTTATAGCTGAATGGTCTAGTTGTTTTCGCTACTTTCTTTAATTTAAGTCTCAATTTGGCAATAAGGAGTTCATGATCTGAGCCAGAGTCAGCTCCCAGTCTTGTTTTTGCTGATGTATAGAGATTCTCCTTCTTTGGCTGCAAAGAATATAATCAATCTGATTTTGGTATAGGTCATCTGGTGATGCCCCATGGAGTCTTCTCTTGTATTGTTGGAAAAGGGTGTTTGCTATGACCAGTGTGTTTTCTTGGCAAAACTCTGTTAGCATTTGCTCTGCTTCTTTCTGTACTCCAAGGACAAATTTGCCTGTTATTCCAGCTATTTTTTTTACTTCCTACTTTCGGGGTGTTAGTTCTACAACGTCTTGTAGTTCTTCATAGGACCATTCAAATTCACTTCATAATTACTCTATCCTATCCCTTAAAGAGTTTGTTGAAAACTCTATCACCTTTTCAGAGAAGCCTGTCCAGACAACCTTCTATTTATTCATAATACTATCACAGACTGATCTACTATACATTTATTTATATTATTTCTTCCTCTACTAGTTTCATACTTCAAGATAAAAGCATTCTGGTTATTTCAGTTATTGATCTACTCACAGTGTCAAGAACAGAGCTTGACTCACAGTCATCACTCAATAAAAAAATGTTGAGTAAACTAATAAATAAGTCATTTGTCTCCTATTGTATACATCACTTGGCACAATGTTATTATTCCAGTTAAATAAATATAAGACTGCTAAAGATGTTTACATTTTACTTCTTCTTAAACATTTATTAGCTTTATATACATATCATCTGCTTTTCGGAGAACAGGGAGAACCAAAATCTTTATGAAAAAATGTAGGAAAATGTTTAAAATGTATATAAAATTAAAGAAACAGCCTACTCAAACTGCTAAATAATTTTATCATGTTTAGTTGTTATCACTTGAGCTTTAGTCCTGATTTCTCAGCTGTGTTTCATATATCCCTTATCTGCAAGAGACTCCAAGGTCTGCTCCCATTTATTTACTCAGATTTTATGCACTAGGATAAGTTATAACTCCTTGAGACAGAGCATCTCATTTTCCAAGACACCCCACAGATATCAGCAATTATACTGTTATACAAAAGGTTTCCATTCAAGCAAATAATTTGTTTTCTAGTGAAAAATAAAGGATATCTCACCTCTGAGATTTTGTTTGATTGTTTGTTTCTTTCATAACTGTGAATGACCTGTGAGACCCATCTGGTCTTTCCGCAAATGAAAGAAAGAAAATCCTTCAAGGGTCAACTATTACTTATTCTATGAGAAAACAATTTTAAATAAAAATAGAAAAGAAAGTGTTTGGCTTGTATCACGGCATGTGTCTGATTTGAATCACTTTCAGTTAGTACTATTGTACTACTTAAAATATTTTTGTTGTCTAATACATATGTAAAAGGAAGAAACTATTTTATTTCGGAATAAGCATTTGCAATAAGCATGAAAGCCATTCTTACATTATCAGAGTAAATGAAATATTGTGCATGAATATTTTATAGCTTACTGACAAATAAAGTCAAATAATGCCTTTGCACCTATACACATTTTTTTCTATGAAAAAGTTCCAAAATTATACTGAAATATATATCTTCCTTATATAAAGGATGGAAATAGTAACTCAGCCATTTGGCAGAATACATAACATTGAGTGAGCCAAAATAAAACATAGTACTTCCAAGATTGTGGAAACACATAAAATAGTTTTAATTAGTTTAATTTTAAACTGTCTTTCATTGGATTATTTATACACCTAGGTAATAATTTTTCATCAAGTATTGCTTCAGTTAATTCTGTAGGAGCTCAACATTTTAGGTCACACGATTAAAAGACATTCACCAAGTTTTATGCCAAAGCAATCGTTTCTCTTCCTTTCACAGGAGACGACCTTGGCTCTAATCTCTATTATATTATATCTGGATATTTTAATCACCTCCCAACTTGTCATACTGCCAATAATTTCAACTCAATTCAAGTGCTATTCAATACCACTTTTAGATAAATCTCTAACATAGTGGGAAATGTAGTACTGAATCAAGCTGTATATAATTTTAGAAACTTTTTCTAGATGCATGACTTTAGATAAATCAACTAACCTCTCTGATTTGGTATCCTTGTCTGTAAATGAAAGATGATATCAGCTCTGGGATTTCTATGAAAATAAAATAAGGTACAATTTGGTAGAAAGTATCAGATGTTGAACATGACAACTGCTAACAATGCTAGTTCTCTTTCTTTTCCTACCTGGGACATAAAACTACTCAAGTCCACTCATTGGTGTCTTCCCATCTCCTTCAGGATAAACTTCAAAATCACTAAGGAAAACAAGCTCTCCGTAATATATCAGTATTCCCAACATCGTTTCGCCTTACGTTTCCTCCAGAATGCACCTGATGCTACAGTAATAGGTAAGGCTATGCAGCTACACAATATTATTTTTTGTGCTTTACAAAAAAACAATCTGCAAGTTCTTTGTGAGGAGACACTGCATTTTGCTACTCAAAATCTGTCCAAATTCAGAACTTCTCACTGTTGCTGATTAACTAGAAATCTATCTCCTTAAAACGATTCTTGCCCACTTTTCCTTTGTTATACTTCATGCAATCTCAAGGTACCCTTACCTCAGTTTGAAGAATAAGTCAACAGTATTGTTTCCACAGATAATACACACAATATGACGGCAGAATAACGTTAAAATATCAAATGATATGAAATAGGCTTTGGACAAATCAACTTATCTACAAAACAGCAATTGAGCCACAGATGTAGAAAACAGATTTATGGTTACCAGGGGGTAGGGGGTAGGAGAGACAGTTAAATAAGAAGATAGAGATTAACATGTATACACTACTATACAAAAAATAGATAATAAGGACCTACTGTAAAGTAGGTAGCACAAGTAACTCTACGCTATAGTCTTTAATGGCCTATATGGGAAAAGAGTCTAAAAAAAAGTGAAATATGTATATGAGTAACTGATTCAGAGCTTCTCTGGTAGTTCAGTTGGTAAAGAATCCACCTGCATTGCAGGAAACCAGGGTTCGATCCCTGGGGCAGGAAGATTCCCTGGAGAAGGAAATGGCAACCCACTCAAGTATTCTTGCCTGGGTAATCCCATGGACAGAGGAGCCTGGTGGGCTACAGTCCATTGAGGCCCAAGAGTTGGACACAACTTAGTGACTAAACCTCCACCACCCACAACTGATTCACTTTGCTATATAGCATAAAGTACCACAACATTGTAAATCAACTATACTCTAATAAAAATTGTGAAAAAGAAAAATCAGATGTATGCTTAAGGATGGCAATTAAAATATTTTACTAGTTTTTGCCACAGAAGACAAACCATAAATTATAGATATTTTAGTACATTTTCAAGTTGTGTTAATAGTAACAGATATTATAAAAATCACTTAATACTTCTGGTATCCAAGATAGTTTCAATGTAACTTTCAAACCACATCATCCTCAGAAAGAGACTATTTCCATAAACCCTAAATAGAGGCTAACCCTGTGGTTTGCTTTGGTCAATAGAACATTTCTATGAAATTCTAAGTGGGGATCTCAAAGGTCTTAATACTTATACCCAGAACCTGGCCACTGCCAACTTAACAAATCCAGGAAAGCCTGTTATATTATGAGATGATGTGGAGAAGATTCTATCTGTCACAGATGAGGAAATCAAAGATTGATGTAAAGATATGTGACACTTGAACATATGATATGGCTCTTCAAAAATTAGTAGAGCTGGACACTCAAAACAAGGTTGGCCACTGAGCTCAGCCAAGATAAGAACCAGGTGATCTATAGATGTGTGAAAACTAAAGAATTTTTTAAACGGCTGTAATTTCAGGTGATAACTATTCAACTTTTTACACTGTTCATTCACATTATTCAGCCAGATTATATATAATACGATACTCCAAGCACTGTTGTGAGGAAATTTTTAAAATGTGAAAATAAGTTTCATATTTATCTCCTTATACTAATGCAAAATATTTTAGTCATATGTACATTTTACATTGACTCCTTACTATACTTTATAGTGCATTCTTCTGTTCTTTATTATGGTTTATACTGCTTCAGTTGTCAGTTCACACTGGATATGTAAATAAATGTCTTGGCAATCACAGTAATTTATTCAAAAGATATGTATTGAGCACTTGCTGAAGACAAAGGCAGCCTACTCTGCATCAGGAGTAGAGAGGTTAAACAGCAACCATCTTAAGATATCCCACCAATGAATGAATCGTTTTAATCAGGACAGTCAAAAAGTATATGCTGTCCTTGGCTTTGGTAAATGGAAAATCATTTTCACTTCACACTCCAATTAGGACTTTCTGTTTCCTACCCCAAAAAGACTAACAACATCCCCATCCCTCACTGTCCTGTGACATGTTGATGTTTATACCAGAATATGACAGAGCATACCACTTCAGGGCATGAAGTTCAACTCAAATCAGACAGATACTACTATAGCTCCAATTATCCTTCCCAGGATATAAAAGAGAAGCTAGAATTTAGCAGCATGGAATGTATGACATAAGAAGGAAAGTCCTCTATAACAATGTCATTGTTGTTGATCATATATCATTAAGGATTGTGGTATAGGAAGATGTGAACCCAGTGTATAACACATAAAAACAGATTAGCAGAATTTGGAGCATTCCCGAAAAAGAAGATCAATATACATTGTACAAGACTATTACTGTTCCAATCAGAACGGCTTAACGATTTTCAAAGAACAAATTGGAAATAATACCACTGAGGAAAATGTGACAAATTTTATAGCACAGAATTTATACTTTGTTGGATTTAAGCTTAAATTAACAGAGTAGTAAAGTTATATTTATATTATAAAACTGATTTTAGAGTACAGTATGACTTTTCTAAAAACTTGGATTGTCATTATAAAGTTTTGAACCAACTCAGCCTTCCAGGTAAACTACAGATATCTATACCAGTTGGATGCTGATAACAATTATTAAGAGGACCATTCAAGAAATACTGTTTGGTAAGGGTTGTTGATTTGTTTATTTTCTGTGTGTGATATCACATGCTACATAATCCACAAGCTGGGCAATGGCAAAAAAGGATTAACATGACACAATCTCCTGTACTCAAAAACTCACAATCTAGCTTTGAGGCTTCGAGAATATTGGCACTGCAGTTAGAAAAGGACCAGACTAGTAGTAGTATTAAGAAGCACTTTATAGCACTTAGCATGCCTCGGGTTCCAATTGAAGTGCTCTATTTAGGTACATTCATTGAATTATCACAACAAATTGTGAGCTAGACCACTTTTAAGCTTATTTTGCAAATGAGGAAGGTGAGGCACACATAAGTAATTGCCATTAGAAACTCAGCTAGAAAGTAAATAAAATGGGACTTGAAGCCAGCCAATCTGGTTCCAATGTGAGTGCCCTTAAACACTGTACTATACAGGTTCTCTTGACATCTTTAAAGTACCTTGGAGAGCAGTCATTTGCTGCAATTTGTTAAGTGTCATTCTAGACTGGCACCTCCATATCTTACAGTCTATATGGCTAAAAAGCTCTTTAAGAGCATTTCAGTCTATAAAAATATTTTATTTATTTATACAACTCATATCAGGATAAATTATCCAGGATATCTTAATATGGCTTAGCAAGGAAATAGTTTTTTGATACATAGTCTGAATAAGAGGCATGCTTTCCTCCACTGAATCTGGAAATGAGATTTAAATGTATGAGCAGTCCAATGAGGCTAATTTTAAAGTTGTTACATGCTTTTACCCTAGACTTGAAATGTATTATCAAATGATAAAAGTAGATTTTATATTACCTTTTAGATTTTGAGCATTTTTTCTCTTCCTTTAGCTTCTTCTCTATTCTGCTTTTTCTCAGACCATGTTTGACCTCAAAAAAAAAAAAAACAACATATAGTTTTCTTTCTTCATGGATTTATAATTTATCTGGAAACAACATACAAGGCATAGGACTCTAAAAATATACCTTATGTTCTAGGAATTAAGAAAAGATCAAAATTAGCAAACAAATTAAGAATAATATTAAGATTGAATTTACTGAACACTTCAAGTATTGCAATACATACAAATATATAGAAGATTGAAAATCCAGCCAGTTTTCCTGAAGCCAATAGTTTGCACTGTGATGGAAGGACTCTTAGGATTATACTAGTAGTATAGAATGAGATCACAGGGCTATGAAAAATATTTCAAAGAATTTGAGACAAGTTAGCAAAACTTTAAAACTTGCTATTTTAGTATAAAATGTTTATACATGTACTATATATTTAGTCATTTATATAATATTGTTGCATTGATATACTTTTTCAAAGACATTGTATCATATACATTATAAACATATACAAATATAGAAATTAATATTATCAAATACAGAAGAGCTAAGTAACATTTTAAAATGTAAAGCTATACATGATGTTACCAGTAGCTAAAATTCCATTTAAACTTAGGGAAAATTTGTAGTTGTAAATATTCAGTATACCCTCCTGAGAATTGCTATTTCAGGGCTGAATTCTTTTCATATAGCATTGTCTTTTTAAAATGTATATTAACAACATACTGGCTGAATTCATAAACAGTGCTTAGTGTAAGTTTAGGTCTGCTTATTTCTTGTTCAAAACTCTGTTGATTCAATTTGCTAACTAGAGGAATCATTTTAGAAAACATCAACATTTTATGATGAGAATTATTTTTAAAATATATAATATACACTTAGAACTTACTTCACTGGATATGGTTAAATTATAATACATAGAAATCCACTTAAAAGAAAAGAATGGAAGTATCACTATCAAGCCCTCTGTGATGTGAAAACTCAAAAATTCCTCAGCATGCCTTTGATACCTTGCGTGACACATACAAAAGCATTGATATTTATGTAACATATAAAATAATTATAGATTTTAAGTCAAAATGATGAGGTAAAGATAAATTCTAATGTTTCATTTCCACACTAGTAGAGGTAGACTAGGTAACCAGGGTTTAATGCAACCAAATTTAACATCAAACTTTAGAAGAAAACAATATAAGACCTACAGGTTACTGAGGCTTCAGACAACAGAGAGCAATTACAAGAAATGTATAAGGAGTAACAGGAGTAACAGGAGTCTCCTGTTAAAAACTATCTTATATGATTTGAGGGAAAAGTGCTCAGGAAAAAGAAAAGTTGAGTAAGGAAGTATAGTTGACTCCTGTTTTCTGCCTGATGATGCTTTGCTTTGCCCCACTTTTTCCTGACTGTTTATTTTTCCTAAGGTTGCTGATATTAGCATGCCTTCCCCAATTTACAAGGAATATTGAACCCCATTTTTAATTTTAGCCTGGGATCTCCAATTTAAAGTCATATTCATGAAATTATAGAATAATCATTAAAATGGCATAACCCACAAAGACTGGAAGATGATCTAGATGCAAAAACAATGTTTGGGCTATGTCAATGACCTTGGATTTGGGGAAAGTTAGAAAAACAACTTTTATTCTTCTCCAGGTTGAAAAAAATTTGATTAAATATAGGAAGGGGAAAGACATGGTTCAGGCTTTAATCTAACTAATTTAGATTAATTCATTTAAACTAATTAATTCAGACAAAGTTTAGAGAAAAAGCAAAACGAGAGTTCAGAGGACAAAGAAGTTAATGAGATGTCTAAACACATAGCAGAGGTATAAAAATAAGAAAAAAGGAGAGAAAAAAGAATATGAAAAGGAGAAATACACATTCTAGATTTAGAACCCATTTAGGACAAGGTTAAGAACGGGGTCTTGAATGTGTTTGATAATGTGTGTTAAATTGAAATCGGAAAAAGTTCTTTGCTTTTACTCCCATAATTATATGAGTTTTAACTTCTCTTCATTTGATGACTCAGTTTACCAATAAAATTTGGCAGAAGTGATGCCCTGGGCTTACTATTTGTTGCTGTTCAGTCACTAAGTCGTGTCCAACTCTGCAACCCCATGGACTGCAGCATGCCAGGCTTCCCTATTCTTCACCACCTCCCACAGCTTGCTCAAACTCATGACCTTTGAGTCAGTGATATAATCCAACCATCTCATCCTCTGTTATCTCCTCCTCCTGCCTTCAATCTTTCCCAGAATCAGGGTCTTTTCCAATGAGTTGGCTCTTCACATCAGGTGGCCAAAGTATTGGAGCTTCAGCTTCAGCATCAGTCCTTCCATGAATGTTCAGGGTGGATTAACTTTAGGATTCACTGGTTTGATGTCCTTGCTGTCCAAGGGACCCTCAAGAGTCTTCTTCAACACCACAGTTTAAAAGCATCAATTCTTCAGCACTCAGTCTTCTTTATAGCCCAACTCTCACATTCACACATGACTACTGGAAAAACCAAAGCTTTGACTATACAGACATTTATTGGCAAAATGATGTTTCTGCTTTTTAATACACTGCCTAGGTTTGTCATAGCTTTGTTTCAAAGGAGCAATGTCTTTTAATTTCATGGCTTCAATTACCATCTGCAGTGATTTAGGAGCCAAAGAAAATAAAATCTGTCACTGTTTCCACTTTTTGCCATCTATTTGTCATGAAGTTTGGGACCATATGGCATGATTTTCTTTTTTTAAATGTTGAGTTTTAAGCCAGCTTTTTTACTCTCCTCTTTCACCTTCATCAAGAGGCTCTTCAGTTCCTCTTCATTTTATGCCATTAAAATAGTATCATTTGCATATTTGAGGTTGTTGGTATTTCTCCCAGCAGTCTTGATTCCAGCCTGTGTTTCATCCAGCTCATTATTTCACATGATGAACTCAGCATATAAGTTAAATAAGCAGGGTGACAATACAGAGTCTTGACATACTCCTTTCTGAATTTTGAAACAGTCCATTGTTCCATGCCTGGTTCTAACTGTGCTTCTTGACCTGCATACAGGTTTCTCAGGAGGTAGGTAAAGTGCTCTGGTATTCTCATCTCTTTTAAGAATTTTCCACAGTTTGTTATGATCCACAGAGTCAAAGGGTTTAGCATAATTAGTGAAGCAGAAGTAGATGCTTTTCTGGAATTCACTTGCTTTGTCTGTGATCCAGGGGATGTTGACAATTTGATCATTGGTTCCTGTACATTTTCTATATCCAGGTTGTGCATCTGTAAGTTCTTGTTTCACACACTGTTAATGCCTAGCTTGAAGGACTTTGAGCATTACCTTGCTAGTATCTGAAATGATTGCAACTGTATGGTAGCTTGAACATTTTTTTTGGCATTGACTTTCTTTGGGATTGGAATGAAAACTGACCTTTTCCAGTCCTGTGGCCACTGCTGAGTTTTCCAAAGTTGCTGACATACTGAGTGTAGCACATTAATACATCATATTTTAGGATTTGAAATAGCTAAGCTGGAATTCTATCACCTCCACTAATTTTGTTTGTAGTAATGCTTCCTAAGGCCCACTTGACTTTACACTCCAGAATGTCTAGCTCTAAGTGAGTGACCACACCCTCACAGTTATTGGTATACAAAGACTTTTTTGTCCAGTTATATGTATTCTTGCTACCTCATCTTAATCTCTTCTACTTCTGTTAGGTCTTTGCCGTTTCTGTCCTTTACTGTGCTCATCTTTGCATGAAATGTTCACTTGGTATCTCCAATGTTCTTGAAAGGATCATTAGTCTTTCCCACTCTATTGTTTTCCTTTATTTCTTTACATTTTTCACTTAAGAAGGCTTTCTTATTTCTCCCTGCTGTCCTCTGGAATTCTGCATTCAGTTTGGTACATCTTTTACTTTCTCCTTTGCCTTTTCACTATCTCCCAGAGTTTGCTCAAATTCATGTCCATTGAATTAGAGATGCTATCTAACCATGTCATCCTCTGTCACCACCTTCTCCTGTTGTGCTACATCTTTCCCAGCGTCAGGGTCTTTTCCAATGAGTCAGCTCTTCACATCAGGTAGCCAAAGTATTTGGAGCTTCAGCCTGAGTTCTTCCAATGAATATTTAGGGTTGATTTCATTTAGGATCAAGTGGTTTGATCTTCTTGCTGTACAAGGGACTCTCAAGAGTCTTCAACACCACAATTCAAAAACATCAATTCTTCAGCACTCAGCCTTCTTTATGGTTTGACTCTCACATCATGCAAATAGGTCTTCCAGCTCTATTGAGTCATTCTAATTTATGCTACAGAAGGCCATCTATCTTACAAGCCATATATTTTGTTCAATTCTTGAGACCTAGCACAGTGACACATAGAAAACATTTAATGTATATTGTCAATTGATTGAATGAACACAAATAAAATGTTGTACAATGAAATATGCTTAAAGGCGTACTTCATTGACCAGATGATTTTTATAAATAAGAAATAGGTTATTACTCACAAATCTCAAGAGGAATTTCTCCCCTTGAAGCTTCAAACTTATCTCAGATATTGATAAGTTTCACTTTGTTGTGGCACAGCCACAATGACATGACCATTTTGATAATGTGGCCGTTTAGAAATAGAACATAAAATACTCAAAAGAAAAACTGTTTTCATTTATATTTGGTGACTACCTCCACTATCAATCAGAATTGGCACTCTAGTAGAAGCTAATGACCAACTTGACCTAGATTCTAGAATATGACTATTAGGAAAAAAAAAATATTTAATGTACTTTATGCATCTTGAGGATGTTAAGTTGTAGCTCTAAAAATCCCCACCCCTTTTTCATTAGGTTCTGGAAAAAGAAATTAAGAATACATAGCTTCCCAGTGGCTCAAAATATAAAGAATCTAACTGCAATGCAGGAGACATAGGAGATATAGGTTCAGTCCCTGGGTTGGGAAGATCCCCTAGAAAAATCCCATGGCCAGAGAAGCCTGGCAGGCTATAGTCCATAAAGTCACAAAGAGTCAGACACAACTGAGCATGCATTCAATGAATTATAATGCTTTTTTAAAAAAAGCGGTTGAATAAATACATTCTCTCCTGAAAATTGTGTCTTCATTAAAAATAAATTTAGACTTCTAAAACTGATGTTTGAATCCTAGGTATCACATTTGTCAAGGTAACATAAACATTTGTGTTTAAAGTGTACATTTAAAAAATTTTTTAAAGTTAAAACCAGATTTTATTCTTTCAAATATTCTCTTTGTTCATACCTATGAAGGTATTTCATGAAGCCAGATACTACTAGGAAATGTGAAATAAAATATAATTTGTCAATATTTAATACTGAAACCTATAAGATATTATTCAAATGTATAAATGACCTACTGGGGATGATGACTAGTACACTATGGATGGGATTTCACAACATAAAATTTGTTTTTTATTTAAAATGCTTTGCAAACTGAAAAGTACAGACAGTTTAACATAGAGATATAGTGTCTCAAGAAAAGACAAAGTGTAGATACTATTCATGCCTATTCTAGCCTTTTTGTGCATTTTCTCCATCCAACATGCCACTACAACCAATTAATTCAAACTTCCTTGCACATGGCTGTGTTTTTCAAAGTTCAGGTCATGGACTTATGATCTGTGAAACAAGTACGGTAGCAAATGTTATTTATACTACTACTAACAATTAAAATATTTTTTGGTCTCATAATAATAATGCTTTAAATATAAGATAAAAATAGGGTGAATCATAGTAACTGCAAATGTACCTTCAGGACACTTTTGCTTCACTGTGTGTATGTGTGCTGATATCATGTACTATGGGTAAGTAATAGTGAAGACAAGTTGAGAGCCATTGTATTGTAGAATGCTAGCAGGTTGAATTGGATATTCTGCCTGTTATTAGAATTAGAACTTGTGCCAATGCCAAGATTTCATTGAACAGAAACCAGCTGATACCCATTACCAAGTTTCTTGTTCTTAGAGAGGAAAGATTACCACTTATTAGGTATGATTTACTCTATTTCTGCACTTCAAATATTTAAAGAGACTATTTTTTAGTGTTGCTTTGTAATTAAGTGATACACTACTTCAATCTGGTAATCTTTAGACTAGTTATGAAGTTCTTGGAAGTGTCATCATGCTTCAGATATTTTCACCTCAATCAAGACTGAAGTCATCCAGTAGAAAAATCCCCAGAGCCTAAGATGGAAGAAAAGGCAAGCAAGGCATTCCAGCTCCTAGGCAAGGCTTCCAGAATAGGTTAGCTGCCTCGACATGCTTTTTATCATAAAGGCACTGAATTAAGGGACAAAGTCGGCAATGAGAAATGTTACATGAATTATATGGAAAGGAGTTTATAAGAAAACAGAAGATAATAAATTAGGATAAACTTAATTTAGGCTATTAAATTGATGTAGACACTAAAATACATTTCAAAATGAAAGATAGAGGTAAGCTTTGATGAAAATATAATAAACCCTGGCCTTAAAGAAATTATGGGAGTTCACAATCACTCATTTTATTTTTTATTCAAGAAATATTAAAGACTAAATATCCCAAGGAGAATATAATGATGAAAATTCTAATTTGAAGGAAGTTATGATAAAAATATGATAGATATATGAGCCAAGTGCATGTAATCCCCAAAAAGCCTAGCTACCTGCAGTCAATTCTGAGCTTCATGTAAAATTCAAAGAAATGCCAATCAATTCAAAAGCTAATAAGGATATGAACGGCATTAACGAATATTTACTGTGCCTTAAAAAATCCAAATACAACTTATTATAAAATCCATTTTGAAATTTATCATGGTTATGAAAACTTATCTGCCATATAGTCACATCTTTCTTTCCTTAACCTCTCTAAAACTTTCCCCCAAACTAAGCACACACTGATTCCAATCTTCTCTGTTCATCTCATCTTTAAATCTGTTAACTGATCTTCTGACTGAGATAGTCTGTACTTGCCTATTTATTTATTTAATTGGAGGATAATTGTTTTAAAATGTTGTGTTGTTTTATTTTTCTGCCATACACTAAAACAAATCAGCCATAAATTTATATATATATATATATATCTCACATCTGTCTTAAGCCTCCCTCTGCTCTTGCCTATTTAAAACTATCAAAGCAATAAATGATCATACATATTTCATATTTCATATAAAAATAAAGAAAATAAAGTATGGGAAAATTATCTCTTAATAGAAATAAAGGTTATTAAAATAATTAAGTTTGAGAGAGAGAAGATTAATTCAGTGACAGAGGCATTAATGCAAGTTGTTGGTAAAATTCAAAATGTATATTTCCAATGAATACTTTCAACTGTTGAGTAAAACCTTTAGAGAAAGGCTACAGTTGAGGTAAAATATTTGGATTTGTAAGAATAGGGAGGGCTTCCCAGGTGGCTAAGTGGTACAGAATCTGCCTGTCAAGCAGGAGATGCGAGTTTTATCCTTGGGCCGGAAAGATCCCCTGAATAAGAAAATGGCAACCCACTCCAGTATTCTTGCCTGGAAAATCCCATGGACAGAGGAACCTGGAGGAATAAAGTTAATGGGGTTGCAAAAGAGTTGGACATGAGTAAACAACAACGAGAATTCAGTTCAGTTCAGTTCAGTCGCTCAGTCGTGTCCAACTCTTTGCGACCTCACAGCACGCCAGGCCTCCCTGTCCATCACCAACTCCGGGAGTTTACCCAAACACATGTCCATCGAGTCAATGATGCCACCCAACCATCTAATCCTCTGTCGTCCCCTTCTCCTCCTGCCCCCAATCCTTCCCAGCATTAGGGTCTTTTCCAATGAGTCAACTCTTCACATGAGATGGCCAAAATATTGGAGCTACAACTTCAACATCAGTCCTTCCAATGAACACCCAGGACTGATCTCCTTTAGGATAGACTGGAAGGAAGAAACAACGAGAATAGGGAAGTATTGTTACATCACAAAGTGTATGAGACTGCCAAGAGTGAGAATTTTGGTGATGAAAAGACAAGCTTTAAGGAAGATTCCTGGGAAACAACTCTATGAAGTGAATAAAACAAAGAGAATGTGCCAGATAACATATGGCAAGAAGAAAAGAAGGAATGCTGAGGAATGTTGTGTCAGGTAACAAAAAACATTAAAAAACAAGAGATACCACAAAGAGATCAAGTTGTACAGTGTTGCAGGGCTATATAATATATACTGTGAGGCTACTCTTCTGATATGGATAAAATTTCCCTTGAAACATATAAGAAATGTTGTCAGGAAATTGTTCTTTTTTCCAAAATATTAAAAACAATTTTGCTTATTTTTGAGAAAAATGATTGTAGGATATGAACTGTATGCTAAGACTAAAATGAAAATTACAATATAGTAATACGTTACTATAAGAATGTACTTGGTAAATATTTTGCTTTCTTGCTTAATAGTTATTTGTTTCTTTTTAAAATAAAGATTAGTTATCAAAGAATTAAAGATGTAAAATTACTCCTAAAAAAGTCTGCTTAGAAAATAATAAAAAAAAAACTCTTTCTTCGACTCAAAAAATATGTTAGCGCATATTTCCTGGGAAAGAATTAATATAGATACAGGAATTGCTGTTGGTTTTTTTTTTCTATAAGTAAGCATTCAGTTCAGTTCAGTCACTCAGTTATGTCCTACTCTTTGTGACCCCATGGACTGCAGCATGCCAGGCCTCCCCACCCATCAACAACTCCTGGAGTTTACTCAAACTCATGTCCATTGAGTCAGTGATGTCATCCAATCATCTCATCCTCTGTCGTCCCCTTCTCCTCCTGCTTTCAATCTTTCCCAGCATCAGGGTCTTTCCCAATGAGTCAGTTCTTGGCATCAGGTGGCCAAGGTATTGGAGTTTCAGCTTCACCATCAGTCCTTCCAATGAATATTCAGTACTGATTTCCTTTAGGATGGACTAGTTGGATCTCCTTGCAGTCAAAGAGACTCTCAAGAGTCTTCTCAAACACCATAGTTCAGAAACATCAATTCTTCGGCATTCAGCTTTCTTTATAGTCCAACTCTCACATCCATACATAACTACTGGGAAAATCATAGCTTTGACTAGATGGACATTTTTGGCAAAGTAATGTCTCTGCATTTTAATATGCTGTCTATCTTGGTCATAGCTTTTATTCCAAGGAACAAGCGTCTTTTAATTTCATGGCTGCAGTCACCATCTGCAGTGATTTTGGAGCCCCTCCCCCCCACCAAAATAAAAGAAAAACAAAGACTGTCACTGTTTCCATTATTTTCCCATCTATTTGCCATGAAGTGATGGGACCAGATGCCATGACCTTAGTTTTCTGAATGTTGAGCTTTAAGCCAACTTTTTCACTCTCCTTTTTCACTTTCATCAAAAGGCTCTTAATTCCTCTTCTCTTTCTGCCATAAGGGTGGTGTCATCTGCATATCTCAGGTTATTGATATTTCTCCTGGCAATCTTGATTCCAGCTTGTGCTTCATACAGTGCAGCATTTCTCAGGATGTACTCTGCATATAAATTGAATAAGCAAGGTGACAACATACAGCCTTGATGTACTCCTTTCCCTATTCGGAACCAGTCTGTTGTTCCATGTCCAGTTCTAACTGTTGCTTCCTGACCTGCATACAGATTTCACAGAAGGCAGGTCAAGTGGTCTGGTATTTCCACCTCTTTAAGTATTTTCCACAGTTTGTGTTGATCCACACAGTCAAAGCTTTAGCATATTCAATAAAGCAGAAGTAGATGTTTTTCTGGAACTCTCTTGCTTTTTCGATGATCCAACAGCTGTTAGCAATTTGCTGTCTGGTTCCTCTGCCTTTTCTAAAACCAGCTTGAACATCTGGAAGTTCACGGTTCAAGTACTGTTGAAGCTGTGATCCATGTGATCAGATATGTTAGTTAAGTAAGCATCAGTAAATGTAACTTCATATTCAATTTTACATCAAACAATAATTGACAAACTTAGATCCAATCAATCCTAAATGAAATCAGCCCTGAATATTCATCGGAAGGACTGATGCTGAAGCTGAAACTCCAACATTTTGGCCAACTGATGCCAAGAACTGACTCACTAGAAAAGACCCTGATGCTGGCAAAGATTGAAGGCAGGAGGAGAAGGGGACGACAGAGGATGAGATGGTTGGATGGCATCCCCAACTCGATGGACATGAGTTTGAGTAAGCTCCAGGAGTTGGTGATGGACAAGAAAGCCTGACGTGCTGCTGTTCATGGAGTTGCAAAGAGTTGGACAAGACTGAGTGACTGAACTGAACTGTCCCCCTTTTCCTACTTTTATTTCATATGGAATAATGAATAATAGAAATTAATAAAATAGTGTGTGTCATTTAATATATGCCTCTTTACTTACTCTAAAATGTGAAACACTCAATTTAAGCAGTAAATTAACTTATATCTAAAAATATTACTTCTCTGACTTGTTAAATTCAGTGACTCCTTAGGTTATAATATAGACTTATAGAAGATAAACAGCTGAGCAACTCTCATGTGGTATCTAACATTTAAGGATTGCAAAATGACATTTGTTGGGTTTCATTCACCACAGTGAGGCAAATTGTAAACAAATCCAGGTAAGAGTGAAAACATGGAGTAACAGACAGGTTTCAAATTGGGAAAGGTGTATGTCAATGCTGTATATTGTCACTCTGCTTATTATACTTACACGCAGAGTACATCATGCTAAATGCCGGGGTGGATGAGGCACAAGCTGGAATCAAGATTGCCGGGAGAAATATCAATAACCTCAGATATGAAGATGACACCACCCTTATGGCAGAAAGAGAAGAGGAATTAAGAGCCTTTTGATGAAAGTGAAAGAGGAGAGTGAAAAAGTTGGCTTAAAGCTCAACATTCAGAAAACTAAGGTCATGGCATCTGGTCCCATCACTTCATGGGAAATAGATGGGGAAACAATGGAAACAGTCAGACTTTATTTTCTTTTTTTCGGGGGGGGGCACTCCAAAATCACTGCAGATGGTGACTGCAGCCATGAAATTAAAAGACGCATGCCCCTTGAAAGACAAGTTATGACCTACCTAGACAGCATATTAAAAAGCAGAGACATTACTTTGTCAACAAAAGTCCATCTAAGGAAAGCTATGGTTTTCCTAGTAGTCATGTATGGACATCAGAGTTGGACCATAAAGGAAGCTGAGTGTCAAAGAATTGATGCTTTTGAACTGTGGTGTTGGAGAAGACTCTTGAGAGTCCCTTGGACTGCAAGGAGATCCAACCATTCAATCCTAAAGGAAATCAGTCCTGAATATGCACTGGAAGGACTGATGATGAAGCTGAAACTCCAATACTTTGGCCACCTGATGCAAAGAGCTGACTCACTGGAAAAGACCCTGATGCTGGGAAAGATTGAAGGCAGAAGAAGGGGATGACAGAGGATGAGATGGTTGGATGGCATCATCGACTCAATGGACATGAGTTTGAGTAAACTCCAGGAGTTGGTGATGGACACGAAAGTCTGGTGTGTTGCAGTTCATGGTGTTACAAAAGAGTTGGACAATACTCAGTGACTGAACTGAAGAGTGAAAAATAAGGAATATTTTCTCCTAATCTAAGTAAACCTAAAACCCTGAAGCTAAGAACTACTGCAGAAAACTAACTTTTCTTATTTTTTTTTCCTGTGCTTTCAAGTTTTGTTAGCTGAGCTGGTCTGAGTCAATTTTAAGATTAATCCAGGTAGGGTTTAACTAACCAGATGACTGAAAAGTATTTGTCCTTGGTAAACAAAGGGTCCAAGAATTAGAAAGTGAAAAGTTCAGTACTACTAGTCAGATAATTTAAACATTTTCTACAACAGCTCTCTCTCGCTCTCTCTCTCTCTCTCTCTCTCTCTCTCTATATATATATATATATGTACACACACACATAACCTTATGCACTATGTGTCATTTGCACTTATAAAAAGTTAATGAGGCTTTATTGAAAAAAAATGGTTACATGAATACATTCTTACAGTTTATGTACCCTTTGAAAAATGTCATCTTTCAAGTTTTTTTTTATGTTATTAGCTTTTAAGCTCTTTTTTTACCCATTTTATTTCAGTTTTGCCTTCTAACACTTTGGTTTTGCCTCAGTGGGATTCAAACTTTTCAAGTTTATACCTGTCATAACATACTAACCTATAAAGCCTCCATATCCATCTAGTTATCTGTATTTCAGGTTGTCAATTATAGGTGCAATTTACGATGCATCTACTTTTTAAAAACTTTTACCAGCACCAGTAAATTATACTTCAGAATTACTGTATATCATTTTTTTCCATGTTATTTTCCTTAATTACTTACCTGGAATCCAAATGATTGAGATAACCTGTTCAAAAGTCAAGAGTTTGAAATCATTTTTACCCCCATTGAGGTTAAGGGTTTTAGGAAAGCTTTGAAGTCATTCCTAAAAAGTAGTAATATCAACCTGTCTTGTGCATTCTATATGTCTCAAGTGATGCTAGATTTTAAACCTGACATGTTGTAACAGACAACCAACTTTATTGAAACTTGTTAACAAAGAATCTAATGCCTATGTAAACAGAAAATAATTTGATTTTTGTTTTCAGTCTAATCCCTAATATTCTTATTTTACCAATCTTCCCTTCAGTAAGCATGAAGTCATTCTACTACTTTCAAAGTTACTAGTTATAGGATTTCTTTTCTTTTGATTCATGAATAAATTTATTTAAATAAAAAATTATTCAACTTCTCTCAAACTAATGCATTATCTTTCAGCATAAAAGGGTTGAAGTTGTGAATTTAACATTTAAAATGGGGCTTGAGAAATAATATCTAAAAGGTAATTATCACATTTGAACCTTATACCAAAAGGCCCACAACTTTTACTCTCCTATATGAGGGAAAATAATATATAAAAATAGCATTAGTTATTAAAAATTAATTAATTCACCTATTCAGTAAATTTTTAAGCATTTCCAAATAGTCTAACAAGTAAATGAACAGTCATATGCTGAGAACAGTGTTGTTAAAGAAATGATGATGGTTTCACAAGACATTATTTTAAAATCTTGATTTATTTTGGGAGGGAAGAACAGGAAACCTGTCTCTAGGAAATGATTATTGTCCTGGATTTGAAGAGTGAACTTACTACCTCAGTGAAGTTATCTCAATTATATTTCCTTACACAAAATGCATAACTTTTAAAGAATTTATAACACAATACATGTAAGGAGGGTTTTAAAAATAGGGTAATATATTACCCAGGACTCTCTCAGCTGTAAGAATGAGAACACAGTTCTTATCATTAGGCTGAAAAGAAGCAACAGGATGTTAATAGTTGAGATCCACCTGTTGAATCCAACTGCCAAGATTAACGCCCTGGTTCTTCTTGTGAAATCCTAAACTAATCACTTACTGTGGTAGACACATTTATATATCATCCAGGTCCCCGTTCAGTGATGGACTTGAGGCCCCAGCTGGGGAAAGTGCCCCTGACAGCAGCTTTCAACTGTTAATCCCTCCAAGAATTGTCTCAAGTGAAGAGATCCACCTTGCCTCAAGTCCCACCCTCTGCCCTAGATGAATCAAAACTAAGAACTGATGAAGTGGGTTATAAAGAACCAAAATCTTGCCCAACAGCACATCTTTGAAGTGGTGTTATGGCCCCAGAGCTCCTGGAGACAACTCCGAGACTGTCTTTAGGTCTGCACTACAGCTTAACTTCTCTGTCTTCCCACTAGTACTTGCTTCCTTCACTTCCACAAGTATTGGTCTCAAGAGCCCTCCTTAATAAACACCCTGAATGCTGAAGTCCATACAAGATGCTGTTCCCTGGGAAATGCCATCTGTGACACCTATACTCTCTGACCTCTGTTTCCTATCTACAGAAAGGAAATAATAGAACCTTTCTCCCTGGATTGTTATGAAATTTCATTGAGGACATTCACAGAAAGTACTTAGTCTGATGATTTATATACAGTATACAGTACACTTTATATACAGTACATTTATATAAAGTCTATACACTTTATGATGTTGATGATGATTATGATGATTGGGGAAGAGAAACTGGGATGTGCAAGTATGGTTGAATTCAAAATTCCAAATGATGACATTATATTCTATCACTTTCTTGCTCTCTCCATTTTTATTTTTTTTAAATGAGTAACCATATGTTCTCAGATAGCTTTGTGTGTTTCCCTCATTTGCTCTACCTACCAGCCAGCACCATCCATGTGGTAGGAAGAGGCAAGACATGAACTGAATGACAACATAAATCTCTTCTTTCTGCACTCCAGATGGGATGTACTTTCATTTTAAACCTAACCTAGTTCATATAATGTTATGTATTACCCTCTAACTTTACTAGCAATCAAGATAAAATCTACCTGAAATGTTGACAGAGGTCATTTTTTTTTCTGAAAAGTTAAGGCTTTTGTCCTTTTTGAAGTATTCATCTTCCATAAAGAACTAATTTTTTTAAATAGTTTAAGAGATGAATGAAACTTTTTCTCAGTTTGTTTCCTGAGAGAAGTTGCTAAGAAAGAGTAGAGCAGAGAGAAATGAAGGGTTTCCCATAGGGAAGGGCTGGAAATAGGGGGAAGAGAAAAGAACTAAGAAGCTTAAAACTCCTCAAAATGCATGCCCTCTTCTTGATAACACAGAATTGGGCTAGTATTACATCACACTGTCAAATATAAATATGTGAGCAAAAATATGTTCTTCTTTGATGGTGACATCAAAATTTGTATTACTATTATACAATTCAGTAACAACATATTCAGAAGCTGTTTATCTGTTAGCTATTTGGAAAACAATCAGTGAAATAATATAATAAAATGGAAAAATATATATATATATATATATAAAGCTTATCTTTTTCCTCTTCACAGTCACAAAATGAGCATGCTGGAAGAGAAAGGTGATATTACAAGAGAACTCAAGAACCCTGACCTGTCTTTCAATTTAAGGACCCAGAGGAGATTGCTCCCTGTTGAAGGAGATGCTAGATTAGAGGAAGATAAAAACGAAATCTCTGGACATAGACAGTCAAATTTGTCTTTCAAAAATAAAAATTCCTAAATTGCAAAATATTTTTTATCTTGGACAATGGTGGTTTGGCTATCTACCTCAGTAAATCATGTAATTTAGCTTGCCTGACAGAATAAAGCTTTGTTTTTGTTGTTTAGTTGCTACATCATGTCTGACTCTTTTGTGACCACGTGGACTGTAGCCCACCAGGCTCCTCTGCCCTTGGGATTTCCCAGGCAAGAATACTGGAGTGGGTTGCCATTTCCTTCTCCAGGGGATGTTTCTGACCCAGGGATCAAACCCACGCACGTCTCCTGCTCGGCAGGCGGACTCTTTCCCACTAAACCACCTGGGAAGCTGGCAGAATAGAGCAGCTTCAGGTTAAAAGAAAAGTCTTAATTCCATTCACACATCTGAGCACTCAAATTTCCTCAACTAGCTTTTTGTATTTGCTTCTTGACTTAACTTTCTGTATACCTAGAAAGACAAGTCTTTTTTTTTTTCAATTTTTAAATTTTAATTATAAAACCTATTAAGAATAATTAAGATGCCAGAAGAAAATGATTAAAATAATTATAATCCAACAATCCTACTATAACTCTTCCTATTATTTTAATATATCATTTCCTGGTCATTTTCCTCCTCCAAATCATATTGTTGTCATTGAATGACATTTTGCATCCTGCATTTTTACACAAGTAAATGCTTATTATTAAGATGTTAAATTTTATAATAAGTATTTACTTGTGTATTTACCAAGGTTTTATAATCCATTTTTAATGGTTGCAATTATTCTATCAAGCAAATTAATAATTATTTTCCTAATCTCCCATTATTAGACAGTTTAATGTTTTCCAGTATCCACAATTATAATTAATACTTACCTGACAAAATTTTTTATGCACACAGGTATTTTCTATATTTTGTATTATTTCTTCTTCAGGATATAGAAGAAATATATCTAATTAGATATTGCTGAATAAAATTAAGATCATTTTAAAATAGGTGAGAAAAAATCATACATGTGTAAAGGTTCCAAACATCAGAGTAACATTTCCTTTTAAGGTGAAAGCTCAGTGGTCAGAGACACTGTCTTGTGTGCTCAAGCACTGCTTGCAGTCAGTCTGCCTGCAAACTATTCTTTGTTTGTAAGTTTCTCTCTTACAGTCTCGGAACACCCTCCCATCAACCTGATACTGATCTTCCCTGGGGCACTTGGTTTCCTACTCTGGACACAGAACCAAGCCTCAGTTCCTTCAATGCTGTACATTTCACAGAAAGCTTAGAGAAAAAAAAAAAAACTTAATTACAATAAAAACATAAAAATATTAAATCCTTAAGAGTCTAAAGGCCCAATATATCCTACAAAATTTCCCACAGATTTTCAGTTTTTTCTAAGCTTCTGTCTTGTTTCACTGAAGTAGAATATCACAATCACATTTGGCCAGCATTCCCATCCATGGTGAGGAAGGCCCTGAGCATCAATTCCTCCTGTTATAGTTCAAGAACCTGTCTCTCCCAAGAGTAGAGAGAGACAACACTTCATCCTACACACCAATGGAGTCTTACACTCCAAGTATTAATCTCTTCCTAGAGAATTAGCTTTGGACACAAGAGTTATCATCAGGTGACAGTAAACACCACCTCCAGCCTCAAGAGTATGGTTACAAAAGGATAAATGTTTAACTTCCAAAGTTTACAAACAGCTCACAAAACTCAACAAAACAAAGAAAAAATCCAATTGAAAAATATGTAGAAGACCTAAATAGACAATTCTATAAAGAAGATACACAGATGGCACATGAAAAGATGCTCAACACTGCTAATCATCAGAGAAATGCAAATCAAAACACCACCTCAGCCAGTCAGAATGGCCATCATTAAAAAAATCTACAAATAACAAATGCTGGAGAGGGTGAGAAGAAAAGGCATTGTTTGTGGAAATGTCAATTGGTGCAGTCACTAGGGAAAATTGTATCTCAGAGGTTCTTCAAAAAAATAAAAATAGAGTTACCAGCAATTCTACTTCTAGGCATGTATCCCAACAAAACTATAATTCAAAAAGATATTTGCACCCCTATGTTCATAACAATGTTCACAATAGCCAAAAGATAGAAACAACCTAAATGTCGGTCAACAGATGATTCGATAAATAAGATGTGGCACATAAATACAGTGGAATACTGAGTGCATGCTCAGTCTACTTAGCCATAAAAAAGAATGAAATATTGCCATTTTCAGCAACATGGATGGACTTAGAGGTTACCATATTAAGTCAGTCAGAAAGAGAAAGACAAATATCACATAATATCACTTATATGTGGAATCTAAAGTGAAAAAGTGAAATCTCTCAGTAGCGTCCAACTCTTTGTGACCCCATGGACTGTAGCCTACCAGGCTCCTCAGTCCATGGAATTTTCCAGACAAGAGTACTAGAGTGGGTTGCCATTTCCTTCTCCAGGGGATCTTCCCAACCCAAAGATTGAACCTGGGTCTCCCTCATTTCAGGCAAACTCTTTACCGTCTGAGTCACCAGGGAAGCCGTGGAATCTAAAATATGACACAAATTAACTTATCTATGAAAAAGAAAATTTTGCAGACACAGAGAAAAGACTTGTGGTTGATGAGGGTAGGGGTGACTGGGAGAGGGATGGGTTGGTACTTTGGGATTAGCAGATGCAAACTATTATATACAGAATGGATAAAGAACAAGATCTTACTGTATAGCACAGGGAACTAGATTCAACATCATGTGGTAAATCATAATGGAACAGAATATGAAAAAATGTATATGTGTGTGTGTGTTTAACTGAATCACTTTGCTGTGCAGCAGAAATGAATATAACATTATAAATCAACTATACATGAATAAAATTATTTTTTATAAAAAAAAAAAGAAGAAGGTTATGGTTACAAAAGGAAATGAAAAATCCAGTCCAATTTCAAAGGCATTTACAAAGGTCTAAGTTATTTGGTGTGAAACAACTCCACATACAGGACTTCACAGTATAATCCATATTGCACTGAGTAAGGCTATTTTCTGCTTCCATTTGGTTTTTTCCAGGCTTCAGGTAAGAGCCTGGTATGGCTCTATATGTCTTCTGCCAGCTTCTCCCTGTGATAGCTCAAGTAATGGCATGCAAAACCTGAATATGGATGTGATCATGCATAATCTTGGCACTAGTGGGGGGGGGGTGTGACTTTATATTTTTAAAACACAGATATACAGCAGGAACATAATCTACCAAGGGAAAATTACCTTAAAAATACAACTAATTATTTTACTAAGCAGAACTTAATTTCTGAAGAACAGTCTTTGCTATTGTTTAAATTTTAGATGCACTTAATTTAGAAGATCATTCAAAGTTTTTTTAAAGAAGTGTGAGGCAATTGGCTCCAAAGTTAAATTTAAAAAACCTACTCTTAGAAAGCAGAAGCTGCTAGCAAATTTATTTTCTTTTTCCTTTTTCTTTTTAATTGTTACTGGGATATAGTTGATATACAATGTTGTGTCAGTTTCAGGTATACAGTAAAGTGGCAAGTTTTTTCTTTCACATTTTTATTGCTATTCCTGAACATGTTTGAAAGTTAATAACATCAACAATGAAGATACCCTGCTATATTGGGATTCTTCCACACAAATATCTGAGAAATTTGAAATTTCAAAATGAATAGCTGTCTGGAAATGTTAAATAGAGGTGATGGAAGCAGAAAAATATGAATGAAGAGAGCTGAAGTTTTCAATATACTAGAGTGTTTTAAAGGGTGATATTCACTCATTTGAGGACTAATTGGGTTAAATACAATTCTTAGGCTATGGGGTAGGCTGTGACTGTAAATTATAAGGCAGATAAAATGACTTACATCCACCAACACTTTGCTGCCAAATCATAATTAAAACATACATAAGACCAAAGTTTGCCACATTTTCATCATACAAACATTTGTTAAGCAATATTAGTAAGACTGTTTAACAATATTAGTAAGAATGATTAACAACAGTTAGTACGACAAAAAGGTGGCAAACTTTGGTCTAAGGTATAGTTTAATTATAATTTGGCAGCAAAGTGTTGGTGGGAAGATTAGTAAGAATGTGGACTTAGCAGGTGGCGCTAGTGGTAAAGAATCTGCCTGCCATTGCAGGAAGCGCAGGAGATGCAGGTCTGATCTTAGGTCAGGAAGATCCCCTGGAGGAGGAAATGGCAACCCACTTCAGTATTCTTGACTAGAAAATTCGATGGACAGAGGAGCCTGGTGGGCTATAGTCCATGGGGTAGCAAAGAGTCAGACATGACTGAGTGCCTGAGCACTGTGAGTGAGAATGTACACAAAATAATGTATCTTGTTCTCTATACTATACAAAGTCAGATTTTGGTCATTTAGGTTGTTCTGAACACTACCTTACCTTTTATGCCTTTTATTTATTTTAGACTTACCATTCAGTGCTTTAAAAGGAGGACTCTGCTAGGCATTCAGTGTATTCAACATTCTCAGCCAAACAACTTTATTTGGAAATTTAATTTGGAGTATCAATATGTCAGCAAATTTGGAAAACTCAGCAGTGGCCACAGGACTGGAAAAGGTCAGTTTTCATTCCAATCCCCAAGAAAGGCGATGCCAAACAATGCTCAAACTACCTCACAATTGCACTCATATCACATGCTAGTAAAGAAATGCTCAAATTCTCCAAGCCAGGCTTCAGCAACACGTGAACCATGAACTTCCAGATGTTCAAGCTGGTTTTAGAAAAGGCAGAGGAAACAGAGATCAAATTGGTAACATCTGCTGGATCATCAAAAAAGCAAGAGAGTTCCAGAAAAAAGAAAAAAAAAAACACCTATTTCTGCTTTATTGACTATGCCAAAGCCTTTGACTGTGTGGATCACAATAAACTGTGGAACATTCTGAAGGAGATGGGAATACCAGACCACCTGACCTGCCTCTTGAGAAACCTGTATGCAGATCAGGAAGCAACAGTTAGAACTGGACATGGAACAACAGACTGGTTCCAAGTAGGAAAAGGAGTACGTCAAGGCTGTATATTGTCACCCTGCTTATAACTTATATGCAGAGTACATCATGAGAAACGCTGGGCTGGAGGAGGCACAAGCTGGAATCAAGATTGCCAGGAGAAATATCAAAAACCTCAGATATGCAGATGACACCACCCTTATGGCAAAAAGTGAAGAAGAACTAAAGAGCCTCTTGATGAAAGTGAAAGAGGAGAGTGAAAAAGTTGGCTTAAAGCTCAACATTCAGAAAACTAAGATCATGGTATCTGGTCCCATCACTTCATGACAAATAGATGGGGAAACAGTGGAAACAGTGGCTGACTTTATTTGGGGGGGCTTCAAAATCACTGCAGATGGTGATTGCAGCCATGAAATTAAAAGACGCTTACTCCTTGGAAGGAAAGTTATGACCAATCTAGACAGCATATTAAAAAGCAGAGACATTACTTTGTCAACAAAGGTCCGTCTAGTCAAGGCTATGGTTTTTCCAGTGGTCATGTATGGATGTGAGAGTTGGACTATAAAAAAAGCTGAGCACTGAAGAATTGATGCTTTTGAACTGTGGTGTTGGAGGAGACTCTTGAGAGTCCCTTAGACTGCAAGGAGATCCAACCAGTCCATCCTAAAGGAAATCAGTCCTGGGTGTTCATTGGAAGGACTGATGTTGAAGCTGAAACTCCAATATTTTGGCCACCTGATGTGAAGAGATGACTCATTTGAAAAGACCCTGATGTTGGTAAATATTGAAGGCAGGAGGAGAAGGGGACGGCAGAGGATGAGATGGTTAGATGGCATCACCAACTCACTGAACATGAGTTTGGATAAACTCCAGGAGTTGGTGATGGACAGGGAGGCCTGCATGCTGAGGTTCATGGGGTCCCAAAGAGTCAGACACGACTGAGAGACTGAACTGAATTTGGAGTATCATACTTAAAAATATATGATATGTGCCTAGCAGAATTGTTTGTCCCTTTAATGTAATATTTGGGGGTGGGGGATCTCTAAAGTACTTCAGTCATCCAAATATATAGAAATACCACTCATTTCATACATGAAAGTCCAATTCTACCATTTGTTACATTAATTAGCAAAGCCTTGGTTTTTGATTGAGATATGGGTTACAAATCTCCATATGGGCTTTCCTGGTGGCTCAAGCGGTAATGAATCCACCTGCAATGTGGGATACCTGGGTTCTTTTCCTGGGTTAAGAATATCCCCTGGAGGAGGGCATGGCAACCCACTCCAGAATTCTTGCCTGAAGAATCCCCACAGACAGAAGAACCTGGCAGGCTATAGTCCATGGGGTCACAAAGAGTCAGACATGACTAAACGACTAAGCACACAGCACATAGATTACAAAAGCAATTTTTTATAGCTACCTGTGGATTAGATAGATCACTACATAACTTTGTCTGAAGTGTGATTGCCTTTTGATGAATTTTAAAATCAGTTAAGTCCTCCAACTTTGTTATTTTTCTCCAAGCTGTTTTAGCTGCTCTAGATCCTTGTATTTCTATGTGAATACTAGAATCAGTTTGTCAGTTTCTACAAAAAAAAAAAAATGCTTGATAGGATTTTGATTTAGACAGCTATGCATCTAAACATTAATTTGGAGAAAATTAACAGTTTAACAACATTGAATCTTCTGATCCATGAACATATTACACATTTCCATTTATTTATTCTTTGATATATCCCACAAATAATTTGCATATTTCAGTGTATAATTTTGCATGCTTTTAAATCATGTTTATCCCAAAGTATTTAATATTTTTGATACTGATATAAATTTGATTGAATATTAATTTTGATATCCTAGTGTTCCCTGCTAGTATACAAAAACAATTTATTTTGAATATATGAATATTTTACCCCATAAAACTATTAATTTGTACTACTATTAATACTAAAATACTTGTTATTTTTTGTTGATTTGCTTTTTGTTGATTCCATAGAATTTCTATATAGATGACTTTCTGAGAATAAAAATAACTTTTACTCCTTTTACTAAATTTCTTTTTTTTCACTACAATATTGAATAGAAGTTTCAGGAGAAAATGTCAAGCTTTTACTTTTTTCTTTTTAATTTCAGTTTAACTGAAGTATAATTGACATACAGAGTTGTAAGGTATTTAAAGTTTCATCATTAATTTGATATATGAGTACATTGTGAAATTAGTACTCCTAATTAATAGTTAATTTTTAATAGTTAATTGACATACCCACCAGCTATCATAATCCTTTTTCTTTCCCTTTTTCTATCTTTTATTTTCTTTTTATTTTTGGTGAGAACGGTTAAGTTCTATTCTCTTACCAAACTTCACTTACATGGTACAGTGTTGTCAACTATTGCAATAATGTTTTACATTAAGTCCTCAGACCTTATTAATATTATGTTTTTCTATTAATTTCAAGTGAAAAAATTCATTTTTTCACAATTAAATATATTTGCTTGTGTGCTAAGTCACTTCACTTGTGTGACTCTGCCACCTTAGAGACTGTACCCTGCCAGGTTCCTCTGTCCATAGAATTCTCCAGGCAAGAATGCTGGAGTGGATTGCCATGCCTTCCTCCAGAGATATGACATTAAGTAGATTTACTTTATGAGACAAAATTTTTTCTCTTATTCACAGATTGCTTAGATTTTTTAATCAGCTATTTTTTCTGCCTCTAGTGAAAGAACCAAGTGCATTCCCATTTTCATTCTTTGAATGGCAAACTATCTTTGCATTCCTGGAATAATCCTCTCTTAGTTGGGATATAGAATCAATTTGGTGTATTGCTGAACTCAATTTGTTAAGGTTTTATTTAAAATTTTTATATCTACTTCTGCTTCATTGACTACACTAAAGCCTTTGACTGTGTGGATCACAACAAATTATGGAAAATTCTTAAAGAGATAGGAATATCAGACTACAGACCACCTGCTCTGCCTCCTGAGAAATCTGTATGCAGGAGAAGAAGCAACAGAATTGGACATGGAACAACAGACTGGTTCAAAATTGGGAAAGGAGTACGTCAAACATGTATATTGTCACCTTGCTTATATAATTTATATGCAGAGTACACTATGTAAAATGCTGGGCTAGATGAATCACAAGCTGGAATCAAGACTGCCCAGGAGAAACATCAACGACCTCAGATATGCAGATGATAGCACCCTAATGGCAGAAAGTGAATAGGAACTAAAGAACCTCTTGATAAAAGTGAAAGAGGAGAGTGAAAAAGCTGGCTCAACATTAAAAAAAACTAAGATCATGGCACCTGGTCTCATCATTTCATGGAAAATAGATGGGAAAACAATGGAAACAGTGACAGACTTTATTTTGGGGAGCTCCAGAATCACTGTGGATGGTGACTGCAACCATGAAATTAAAAGATGCTTACTCCTGTAAGAAAAGCTGTGACAAACCTAAATAGCATATTAAAAAGCAGAGACATCATTTTGCTGACAAAGGTCCATTTAGTCAAAGCTATGTTTTTTCCAGTAATCATGAATGGATGTGAGAGTTGGACCATAAGGAAGGCTGAGTGCCAAAGAACTGATGCTTTCGAAATGTGGTTCTGGAGAAGATGGAGATTAAACCTGTAAATCCTAAAGGAAATCCACCCTAAATATCCATTGGAAGGACTGATGCTGAAGCAGAAGCTCCAATACTTAGGCCACCTGATGGGGAGATCTGATTCATTTGAAAAGATCCTGATGCTGGTAAAGATTGAAAGCAGGAGGAGATGGGGACAACAGAGGATGAGATGGTTGGATGGCATCATTGACCCAATGGACATGAGTTTGAGCAATCTCTGGGAGGTTGTGAAGGACAAGGAAGCCCGATGTGCTGCAGTCCATGGGGTTGCAAAGAGTTGGACATGACTTAGTGACTGAACAACGACAAAATGTCTATTTTGATGAGATGTATTTATTCTCCAGCTTTCTTATAATACCTTTGTCTTGTTTTTGTATCATGTTAAATTCTGGCCTCATAGAGTTAAATTAGGAAGCATTCTATCGTCTGCAATTTTCTGCAAGTTTCTGTTTAGAATTGTTTTATTTAATTCTTTCTTAGATGTTTATTTCACAGCATTTGACAAAGGTAACCAGTTGGTATTAATTTACATATTCTAACAGAAATCATGCCTGTTTTTCTTGCCATTATATCTTTAGAATCTAAAAGAATGCTGACTTCATATAAGTAGCCCAGGAAATATTTATGGATTTTATAAAAGATTAAAACAAACAAACAAAATAAATGACTCTCTTACCATGTTCTTTGCTGATTTAGGAAACAGAATTTTCATCTTAATATTAATTCAAAATTCTATTACCATTAATTAATTTCAAAAAAGTACACCTGAGGTCTTATTTTATACATTTATTTACTTTTTATAGCTGGCACAATTTTAACAATTTAATGGTAAAATTACTTACTGAAAGTAATTAGCAGCTTCCATATGTAGACATTCAAGTAAAATACCTATAATCTTTTCTGCCTTTTTCAAATAACAGCATTAGTCTGATTATTGTATTTATATCTTACTAAAAAGGACATAATATGTTTAAATGCTTACATATTTTCCATTGCACATGCCAAAGAACAAGTGGTTTAATAGTGTTTTCTCAGCTCCATGTTTGTGGTTCAACAACATCCAATGTTTCTGTTCAATTTCACTACTAAGTATAAATTTGCAACTTCAACCTGGTATTTCCTAATTATCCAGCACCCTGGCATCTAATTTTTTAAAATAATTTGAATTTCTAAATCACTTCAAAACCTAATGGAACTCAAATGCTATTACAGCTGAAACCACTTAATAGAGCCCTGTTAATAAAGACAATCTAGTTAAATTAGGCACTTTCAATGAATATATTTTATCTTGGCCATTTAATGTAATCCAAAATAATAATAATAGCTAATAAGTACATCTTGATAATAGCACATTTTCTCCATTAACCATTTGCCTGGACTGTTGGGATTTTTCTGCTTCAGAGTTAATAAGTCATTGATTTGAGTGATTCCTTTATAAATTCTAATTTGTAGTTTACAGAAAACAAGTACTCATAATTCAGGGATATCAGTATAATTTAGCTATGTATACAAAAGCCTTTTCAATAATATATAACTGTCATATCCCTCCCCAGAAAATTAACATAGATTGTTCTTGAAATAAGTCATTGCTATTTTTATCTTAGTTCTATTAGTTATCAGAACTGGAATATCACAAACTCTCATTAACACTATTTTACATGGGTGAGTCACTTTGCAAACTGTGAAATATTATAGCTATTAACCTTAAGCTATTTAAGATAAAACACAAGGTTATAGCACAGCTAACAGTTCCAAAATTTATCACAAACACCGAAAAACAATGTGTCATAGTAGCATAGTTTTCCTATCTCTTCAGTGTAATTTAGTCAAAGATTAAGCTGCTTTTGTAAACAGTGTGACAGTTCACTAAAGCTCATTTTATATACCCTGTTAAAGAAGGATAAAAGAGTTACTTCATTCAAAAAAATTGTTTTGCTGAATATTATATGGCCTTTTAGTTTTCTTATTCTAAAAGTTCTTAAATCTTTAAACTAATTTGTATAATTACTTCCTTACCAGGACTGATTTTTTTTCTTTAATTTCTTCAATATTTATCAAGTACCAATTACATGTTAAATATTATGCTTTCAATAGCATAAATATGAATATTGCAAAATTTTCCGTTGTCAAGTTGGCATTATTCTGCCTACAATTTGTTCTCTCCAACAGGGGAGAAGTTGAGAACTACCTTTATCTGTATAATTTTACACTATTATTCTGGGTTAGATCTACCAATGAGGGGCTTTCTACTGATATTTTTAAGAGAAAACTAAATCATTTTTTTATAGTTGTGCTGTGTTCAGGAAGTTAAGATCTTCTACAATGTCTTCTCCTTGCTTTCAAGGGTCCTTCTGGAAATCACTGTTGTGAGAATCAACATCTCCAGTGTAGACTTCTCTAGGATTCCAAATTGATAAGGTGGTTATTCTGGAAAATCACTCACTATAGGGGTTTAGGTGGCTGATACCACTAGAAGAAACATGCCAGCAATTTTTGCACTGTAGGATATCTTGGAAAACACTTTTCTGATCTTAGGCTCCAAACTCCCCAAAGATTGTATAATTTCTAATTCCTGTTTTAAATTATTTTTCTACTTAAGCTTTTAGTTAAAATAGAACATGAATTCACTCTCTCATCTGAAATTAAAAAATGAGATAAACTATAAAGCATGTTTTTCAAGGAGTGTGTACCAGGCAGTCAAAAACCATCTTTGAAAGACAGAACACAAACTGAATCCAATGTTTGGCTCACTGTACTGTCTAGAGAGTATTTTCCAGCCACAGATCAAGGAGAGGGAGCACAGGTAGACTTGGGTGGTATTCCTGAGCTGAGAATATGGAGAAAAGTATTCACAAACTTACCACAGACTTGATGACTTGAGTTTGCAAAGCAGTATACCAAAGAAGAGAGACTGACCAGAATCCTTTTTTTTTTTTTAACACAAGAAGTAAATGTATGATTACAAAAGGGAAAAGGTGGGGTGGGGGAAGATAAATTAGTTTAGGATCAACATATACACACTACTGTATATAAAGTCATAACCAATAAAAACCTATTGGATACCACAGAGAACTATACTCAATATTCTGTAATAAATAAGTGACAAGAGTCTGAAAAAGTACATGTGTGACACACACGCAGGCACACATACACATATAATATACATACATATATATATATATACACATATATATATATATATATATACACAAAGCTTTCCAGGTGGTGCCACTGGTAAAGAATCTGCCTGCCAATGTAGGAGACG
The DNA here is from genome assembly GCA_024291935.2 of Okapia johnstoni. Lineage (NCBI taxonomy): Eukaryota > Metazoa > Chordata > Mammalia > Artiodactyla > Giraffidae > Okapia > Okapia johnstoni. The sequence continues at coordinate 35,674,040 of CM044311.1, read as the reverse complement.
CAAGAGACAGAAGTTCAGTTCCTCTGTTGCGAAAATCCCCTTGGAGTAGGAAATGGCAAACCTCTCCAGTATCCTTGCCTGGAAAATTCCATGGACAGAGGAGCTTGGAAGACTACAGTCCATGATGTCTCAGAGTTGGGTACGACTGAGTAATTGAGGATGCACACAAACACACACACACACACACACACACACACACATATGAATAACTTTGCTGTATTCAGTTCATTTCAGTCACTCAGTCATGTCCTACTCTTTGAGACCCCATGAACCACAGCACACCAGGCCTCCCTGTCCATCACCAACTCCCAGAGTCTACCCAAATCCATGTCTTTTGAGTTGGTGATGCCATCCAACCATCTCATCCTCTGTCGTCCCCTTCTCTTCCTGCCCTCAATCCTTCCCAGCATCAGGGTCTTTTCCAATGAGTCAGTTCTTCGCATCAGGTGGCCAAAATATTTGAGTTTCAGCTTCAACATCAATCCTTCCAATGAACACCCATGACTGATCTCCTTTAGGATGGACTGGTTGGATCTCCTTGCAGTCCAAGGGACTCTCAAGAGTCTTCTCCAACACCACAATTCAAAAGCATCAATTCTTCAGTGCTCAGCTTTCTTCATAGTCCAACTCTCACATCCATACATGATCACTGGAAAAACCATAGCCTTGACTAGACGGACCTTTGATGGCAAAGTAATGTCTCTACTTTTTAATATGCTGTCTAGGTTGGTCATAACTTTCCTTCCAAGGATTAAGTGTCTTTTAATTTCATGGCTTCAGTCACCATCTGCAGTGATTTTGGAGCCCCAAAAAATAAAGTCAGCCACTGTTTCCACTGTTTTCCCATCTATTTGCCAGGAAGTGATGGGATCAGATGCCAAGATCTTAGTTTTCTGAATGTTGAGCTTTAAGCCAACTTTTTCACTCTTCTCTTTCACTTTCATCCAGAGGCTCTTTAGTTCTTCTTCACTTTCTGCCATAAGGGTGGTGTCATCTGCATATCTGAGGTTATTGATATTTCTCCCGTCAATCTTGATTCCAGCTTGTGCTTGTTCCAGCCCAGCGTTAGTTTTCTGAATGTTGAGTTTTAAGCCAGCTTTTTCACTCTCTTCATTCACTTTGATCAAGAGGCTCTTTAGTTCTTTTTCACTTTCTTCCATAAGGTTGATATCATCTGCATAGCTGAGGTTATTGATATTTCGCCCAGCAATCTGGATTACAGCTTGTGCTTCATCAGCCCGGCATTTTGCATGATGTATTCTGCATATAAGTTAAATAAGCAGGGTGACAATATACAGTCTTGATGTACTCCTTTCCTTATTTGGAACTAGTCTATTGTTCCATGTCCAATTCTAACTGTTGCTTCTTGACTTGCATACAGATATCTCAGCAGACACATTAGGTGGTCTGGTATTCTCATCTCTTTAGGAATTTTCCACAGTTTTTTTTGTGATCCACACAGTCAAAAGCTTTGGCATAGTCAATCATCTCTTGAACACATAAATCATTTATCTACTTTCTGGTCCTGGAATAGCTAAATTTTTTGCATTTACTTTTAAATAATTGAAATTTATCTGGAAATTTCTCAACATTGAATTTTATTTTATTGAATATATTAATTTAAAAAAATCTATATCTGATAATTCCAAATAACAGCAACTGTCATGTGTCTGTGTTTACTGGCTCTTGTTTCACCTGTCTCTCACTCGTATTATCTCATTGGATGTTCTTTGGTTTTTCTTTATTTTTATTTTGCTGGACACTGAATTTGAAAAATTACAGAAATGATGTTAAGACCCAGGATAATGTTATTTCAAAGAGTTTATTTTTTTTTCTTTCTTTTCCCTCTCACAGGTTCCTGGGGATATGTTGTTTTTGCTGTTGTTCAGTTGCTAAGTCATGTCTGACTCTTTGTGACCCAATGGGCTGTAGCCTGCCAGGCTCCTCTGTCCATGGTATTTCCCAGGCAAGAATACTGGAATAAGCTGCCATTTCCTTCTCCAGGGGATCTTCCTCACCCAGGGATTGAATCTGTGTCTCCTGAATTGTAGTGGAATTTTTACACTGAACCACCAGGGAAGCTCCCTCCTGGGCAAATAGGAATGTCCTATGACCTGAATCCAATTTCAAAGAATGAGATGATTCAGATTTGGGCTGTAGTCCCTATGGAGACCGAACCACATGAGATTCACTGTTATTTATGTTGTATATGTCTTTGGAGTCCTTGTCAGGCACCGGTAATCAGCTTGTATCCTGTTACAGCAGAAGGTTGACAAAAATACTATGCAGCTTCTTAGTCTCTCAACCACCAGTTGTGACATCAGCAGTCATCCCTAGGTGACATCCATACATCAGACTTTTCTCTCTAAATTTCCAACTTATTTCAGATATTAGCTTTCAAAAGGCTGTTTTAAAATATGTATTTTGCACATTGGAAGCCTGTGAATTATTGTGGCAAGGGCAAGCAATAACAGATTCTAAGTTCTTAAGATGGTCACACTAACAGATAACCATTCCAACTTGCTTTTCTCATAATATAACAGATATCAATTTTTCTTTTTTTTTTAAACTTTTTATTTTGTATTGGAGTATCACTTCAGTTCAGTCACTCAGTCGTGTCCAACTCTTTGTGACCCCATGAATTGCAGCACGCCAGGCCTCTCTGTCCATCACCAACTCCCGGAGTCTACCCAAACCCATGTCCATCGAGTCGGTGATGCCATCCAACCATATCATCCTCTGTCGTCCCCTTCTCCTCCTGCTCCCGATCCTATCCAGCAATAGTGTCTTTTCCAATGAGTCAGCTCTTCACATGTGGTGGCCAAAATATTGGAGTTTCAGCTTCAACATCAGTCCTTCCAATGAACACCCAGGATTGATCTCTTTTAGGATGGATTGATTGGATCTCCTTGTAGTCCAAGGGACACTCAAGAGTCTTCTCCAACACCACAGTTCAAAAGCATCAATTCTTCGGCGCTCAGCTTTCTTCACCGTCCAACTCTCACATCCATACATGACCACTGGAAAAACCATAGCCTTGACTAGACAGAGTTTTGTTGGCAAAGTAATGTCTCTGCTTTTAAATATGCTATCTAGGTTGGCCATAACCTTCCTTCCAAGGAGTAAGCGTCTTTTAACTTCATGGCTACAATCACCATCAGCAGTGATCTTGGAGCCCCCCAAAAAAAAAGGCTGACACTGTTTCCACTGTTTCCCCATCTATTTCCCATGAAGTGATGGGACCAGATGCCATGATCTTAGTTTTCTGAACGTTGAGCTTTAAGCAACTTTTTCACTCTTCTCTTTCACTTTCATCAAGAGGCTCTTTAGTTCTTCTTCACTTTCTGCCATAAGGGTGGTGTCATCTGCATATCTGAGGTTATTTATATTTCTGCTGGCAACCTTGATTCCAGTTTGTGTTTCTTCCAGCAGAGGGTTTCTCATGATGTACTCTGCATATAAGTTAAATAAGCAGGGTGACAATATACAGCCTTGACGGACTCCTTTTCCTATTTGGAACCAGTCTGTTGTTCCATGTCCAGTTCTAACTGGTGCTTCCTGATCTGCATACAGGTTTCTCAAGAGACAGGTCACATGGTCTGGTATTCCCATCTCTTTCAGAAATTTCCACAGTTTATTGTGATCCACACAGTCAAAGGCTTTGGCATAGTCAATAAAGCAAAAATAGATGTTTTTCTGGAACTCTCTTGCTTTTTTGATGATCCAGCGGATATTGGCAATTTGATATCTGGTTCCTCTGCCTTTTCTAAAACCAGCTTGAACATCTGGAAGTTAACGGTTCACGTATTGCTGAAACCTGGTTTGGAGAATTTTGAGCATTACTTTACTAGCATGTGAGATGAGTGCAGTTGCGTGGTAGTTTGATCATTCTTTGGCATTGCCTTTCTTTGGGATTGGAATGAAAACTGGCCTTTTCCAGTCCTGTGGCCACTGCTGAGTTTTCCAAATTTGCTGGCATATCGAGTGCAGCACTTTCACAGCATCACGTTTGAGGATTTGAAATAGCTCAACTGGAATTCCACCACCTCCACTAGCTTTGTTCGTAGTGATGCTTTCTAAGGCCCACTTGACTTCACGTTCCAGGGTGTCTGGAGTATAGATGATTAATAATGCTGTAACAGTTTCAGGCGAACAGTGAAGGGACACAAATCATACATATACATAAATATATTTTGATCCGAGTGATAAAATTGGCAGAAAAATACCTAGTCATTACTGGAAATTTTTTTTTTAATATTCAAGTATTTATTACTTCCAGATTCTCTAATATTTATTAAACTCATTTAGTTAAGTTTAATAATTTTATTATCTTTTTCTTTCACTCACTTATATTTTTATTCAGATTAAAATATTTAATGTTCTATGATTTCATGGTTTCTTAGTTTTGTTACTTCTGATGACTCCTGATCTTATTGGAGTATTATTTTTGGGTTTAGCAACTTTTAATTATAAACTTGTATTTCTTTGAAAACTATTCAGGAGAATCTTATTATATTTGTGTTTAAGCTATATTACTAAACAGACATTTGATTTGATCCAGTACTTTTCTTTTTTTAAATAGCAATATAATGAAAAATGCCTATATTTAAACATCTGTCTTCAAGTTTAAATATTTTCTTAGGACAAAATACATTTGGGATTACTGGGTCAAAGTAGTGTATATTACATTTTAATATGTATTGCCAAATTTATGTTCTAAAGGTCATTGTAATTTATATTGCAGCAATATTTGGACTCTGTATTTTAAGATGAATATTGGCAAAATTACTTATCCTGAAAAGGTTAACTAGGGTGATGATAAAACTGAAGCCCAAGCTCCATATAAAAAAGATAAAAAAGAATATCAATGTATATACTATTATATATTTTTTACCTGCTAACTTTTCCAAACATAAGTCTAGGCAATAAACATGCCAAGTTTGGGGTAGATTCCCTTTGTATGTATTGAATAATACAGTTGCTTATTCATTTAACAATATTTTCTGAATGACTAATATATGTCAGTCCATAAACTAGACATGAGGAATTTAACTACAAGTTTGTATGGAATTTACAATCTAGTGGTGGAGATTCTTAATAAGCAGATTAAAACCAAAAGATAAAAAATAATTTTTTTAAAAAAGGTACAGAGCACTAGAGAAGAGACTTCTGTTAGCTTGCTTACTTAGAGTTGTTAGAGAAACTCTCTGGTACTAAGCATCACATAAGTGTGTGTAGGTGAGGCATTAATAGTAAAAGTCAACCCCCAGAAAAAATATAAAGATCCTGAAGAAAGATGCTTGTATGGTGACAAACTTAGTGATAGAGTGACATGAGGTAAATCTGCAAAAGAAAAGCAGTGATGAAGTTAAGCAAAATTCCATAGATCAAGGTAAGGAATTTGGATATAATTCTCAAGATACCAAAGCATTTTTGAAGGTTGTTTTTAGCAGATTGATCATACAAACTAACTTATAGTTTTTTTGGTTTTGTTTTTGTTTTTTAGCATTTCCCCAGAAGATACAACCCTTTGTCTTTTTTTTTTTAAGGCTTTAAATTAGTTTATTTATCTATTTTTTAACTTTACAATATTGTGTTTGTTTTGCCATACATTGACATGAATCCACCATGGGTAGGAAAACATGACTCATAGTTTTAAACACTTTTTTTTTTCTTTCAAGAACGGCTTGTTGACCATCAGGAGTGGAAGCAGGAAGACAAAGTAGGAAATTATTATAGCACTCTAACTGAGAGATGATAATGGCTTTGAATGCAGAGCTTGGAGGGAGACTGAAAAACATGAATGCATTCAAAATACACTTTAAAGTATACACAGCAAATCTAAATGACAGAGTGGCTAAGAGAGGGAGGAAAAAGGTAGGATCAAGAATGATTCTATTTTCCAGCTTGAACAGCTGACTACATAATGGTTTAAATGAATGATATGGAAACACAAAGAGAGGCACCTAGAATTCTGTATGCCATCCTATTTCCTTGTTTATATCTGTCCAACACAATGGCCTAAGCCTCTCTTGGACAGGAATTTTCTTGGTCTATTCTTGAATCCCTATCACCTAGCACAGTGACTAACATAGGTAATGCACCCAGTAAGTACTTTCTGAATGATGGATGAATAAATGATTAAGAGAAAAAATGATTGTCCTTTGTCTTTTCATACTGGACAACTAGAAGTAATGGCTCATAATTACAAAAAGAGAGATTTCAGTTCTATGTAAATATTGCCAGATAATTAGAACTCCACAAATGGAAGAGTTTGATTTCAGAATAGCATGTTCTCTGATAACGAGAAATATTTAGGCAGAGTTTTATTGAAAATATGACAGGTGTCTAATTTTGAAATACAATTGGAAATTAACTCAGGCAGAAAATATTAATTCTTCTAACCTTCTACTTAATCCTTCTTTGAGTTCAGGATACTTTTCATTGTCCATACCGCTGAACAATGACTTTTTATTTCCTGTTAATTGAGTTAGTGAACTTATAGTAAAAGAATGTTTTCAAATGCCAGAAACAAAATTAAAATAACTGCTCTCTCTTTTTAGATATATAAAATGTAGGTCTTATACTTTTCAGTGTTTGGCCAGGGTACTGAGATGTCTGATCCAACTGATCTTGACTAAAAAGAAAGTATGAGGCTTTTGCTTGTTCCTCCTATTAAGATTCTTTTTCCATGCTTTACCAGTAATAAAGATAAAGGAAATCAGGGCATTTTGTTTAGAAGAAGATTGCTAGGACTGTAGGACTGTACTAAATAAGTTTATAGTTTTGGTTTTTCTTTTTTAGTTTAGGAAATTTTGCATAAGCTTCTATTTTATAATACACTGGATCTAAGACTCTGCTTCAAGAAGGAAATGGCAACCCACTCCGGTATTCTCGCCTAGAAAATCCCATGAACAGAGGAGCCTGGAGGGCTACAGTCATGGGGTCACAAAGAGTCGGACAGGACTGAGTGACTAACACACTAAGACTCTAAGCCCCATGACATAGAGAAGGCAAAGAACTTAAAAAAATCTAATTCTTTCAGAAAGAGTATATCTTTCTCTTGTATTCTTATTTATAAAATTTGGGGACCACAGCTATAAAAATAAACAGGTATTAGTAACCATAATGATTCTGGTTGAATATCAGAAGTTCTTTAGATGGTGGGGAAGGGGACAGTAGAGTGAATGGGATCCCAAGTAGCCTCCAGCTTTTTCATCTCAGTCAGTCTTTACAGGTTTTGTTACATTTCCCAGTCAGGGCATTTTGAAGAAAAGAACTATACCTAGAAAGAATCTCAACACCATTGGATGGTTTCATTAATGTGACATTTTATATCATGAATGTTCATGGACATGTCTCACTATTCAACTTACCTAACTACTCAGGCAGCATAGCCTTTCTATACTGAGTACTTTGATGCTCTGATTCAGATATACAGAACCTAGAAAATAATATGTAGAAAATAAATTAGAATTACATGTTCTTTCACTCTTATCAAATTTAATCATGATTTTTTTGAAAATCTGCATAAAAGAGGGAGCCACCAAAATTCAGCACTTTAAATTTCGGAATGTTGAGATGAAATTCCTCTACATCAAGAGTGTGAAGTAAGTACTTCTTAAAATGATGGTCTTACAGCTGTGTTACATTGGTTTTGTGAATTAATATAGTTGATTTTTTTAGATCATCTAAACTTTATTTTTTTATCATGATATTATAAAAGCTTTCCAGATGTTCCTTTATATAATAAGATTTTCCTATTTTTAAACTATATTGTAATCATATATAAAAAGCATGAATAGACACAAGGAAAATAATGAAAAGCTACCCAATATCATCCCTCCATAGACAGTCAGCCACATGTTGCAACATGCTAATGGGGCAACTCTTTATAATTACTTTTAGAGTGACTGAAAAAGGATCCCCCCCCTTTTTTCTTTATTATTACCTACTTGGAATATTTTAAATTCTCTCCTAATCTCATTTTATTTTTGTAGTCCTGGTCCTACATTTAGCTTTCCTTTTCTCTATGCTATTAATGTATCTCCTTATCACATCCTCCCACAGAACTGGCAATACTCTATAGGAATGTTTAATAAGGATTTTTCTTAACCTTTGAAATATATGTCCCATTCCTAAACAATTTTCCTGTGTAGAAGACAGTTATTATACAAATTTTATATCAGTTATTATAAAAATAACACAGTGAAAATTAGGAAGCTCTGAAAAAAATTGTCTTGAAATTACCCTTTTCAAAATGCCTGGACCAAACACAAGTAACCTTAGAATTACAGCAACAATTATAATCAAAATATCACTAAACAGCAAATATAGTGTGTATTAGTAAATTAATTAATTGATTCATTTATTCAACAAACACATATGAAAAACACCTTTTATATCAGGCACACTCTTAGATGTTGGGATACAGTAGTGATCATTTCCCACTTACAAAATCTTTATAATCTAAGGAGACAAGACAGAAAAGGAAGGAAAATAATATGATTTCAGTCAAAGATCAATAAAGAAAATAAAGCAAGGTCTTGGTAAGGAGGATCACAAGGAGTTTGATAATTATGTCTGGTAGAATAGTTAAGAAGTCCTCTCATCTGGACAAGTCTTATCTTAAATAGCCTTTGCCTGACTCCACTGAGTCTATTCCCACCATAAGAAAATCAAGAAAGTTTCATAATAGAGTCACTGTAAAAAGATATGAGTTGGAAAGCGGAGGTAGAGCAATAATCTCTGGACAATTATTTCTGAAAAACTAGGCAGAGTCAACATACAGACTAAACCTGACTGTAGGATGCACTTACTTTTATATTACACAAATATTTTCCCAACACAACAACTTAATATTCCAGATCCATATTGTAGGGAAGTGAGGAAAGAGAATTTCATCAGGAGAAGCATCTTGCTTATTGATGCTTGGTTCTTGGCAGATTCCAAGGTGCCCAAGCCCAACATAGGAAAGCATACACCCTACCGTTTGTGGATTTGATAAGAGAAAGTGGTCGTTTTAAACTTTTCTACAGTTTTTGAAGGCATTTCTTTAGTATAACTTTGCTAAATCAAAATCAGGAAATAGTCTCAAGGCTTTGGTGACATCAGTTCAGTTGCTCAGTCATGTCCGACACTTAGTGACCTTATGGACTGCAGCACGCCAGGCTTCCCTTTCCATCACCAACTCCCAGAGCTTCCTCAAACTCATGTCCCTCAAGTTGGTGATGCCATCCAACCATCTCGTCCTCTGTCATCCCCTTTTCCTCCTTCCCTCAATCCTTATAAGCATCGGGATCTTTTCCAATGAGTCAGTTATTTGCATCAGGTGGCCAAAGTATTGGAGTTTCACTTTCAACATCCGTCCCTCCAATGAATATTCAAATTGATTTCCTTTACAAATTACTGGATGGATCTCTTTGCAGTCCAAGGTACTCTTAAGAGTCTTCTCCAAGACCACAATTCAAAAGCATCAATTCTTTGGTACTCAGCTTTCTTTACGGTTCAACTCTCACATCCATGCATGACTACTGGAAAAACCATAGCTTTGACTATACGGACCTTTGTTGGCAAAATAATGTCTCTGATTTTTAATATGCTGTCTAGGCTGGTCATAGCTTTTCTTCCAAGGAACAAGCATCTTTTAATTTCATGTCTGCAGTCACCATCTGCAGTGATTTTGGAGTCCAAGAAAATAAAGTCTGTTACTGTTTCCATTGGTTACCCACCTATTTGCAATGAAGTGATGAGATTGGATGTCATGATCTTAGTTTTTTGAATGTTGAGTTTAAAACCAACCTTTTCACTCTCTTCTTTCACTTTCATCAAGAGGCTCTTCAGTTCCTCTTTGCTTTCTGCCATAAGGGTGGTGTCATCTGCATATCTGAGGTTATTGATATTTGTCCCAGCAATCTCAATTCAAACTTGTGCTTCATCAAGCCCAGCATTTTGCATGATGTACTCTGCATATAAGTTAAATAAGCAGGGTGACAATATACAGCCTTAACGTACTTCTTGCCCAATTTTGAACCATTGTTCCATGTCTGGTTCTAACTGTTGCTTCTTGACCTACACACAGATTTCTCAGGAGGTAGGTAAGGTGGTCTGATATTCCCATCTCTTTAAGAATTTTCCACAGTTTGTTGTGATCCACACAGTCAAAGTCTTTGACATAGTCAATAAAGTAGAAGTAGATGTTTTTCTGGAACTCTCTTTTTCGATGATCCAATGGATGTTAGCAATTCTATCTCTGTTTCCTCTGGCTTTTCTAAATCCAACTTAAACATCTGGAAGTTCATGGTTCGTGTACTGCTGAATCCTTGCCTGGAGCATTTTGAGTATTAATTTGCTAACGTGTGAGATGAGCGCAATTGTGGGGTAGTTTCAATATTCTTCGGCATTGCCTTTCTTTGGGATTGGAATGAAAACGGACCTTTTCCAGTCCTGTGGCCACTGCCGAGTTTTCCAAATTTGCTGGCATATTGAGTGCAGCACTTTAACAGCATCACCTTTTAGGTCTTGAAATAGCTCAGCTAGAATTCCATCACCTCCACTAGCTTTGTTCATAGTGATGCTTCCTAAGGCCCACTTGACTTTGCATTCCAGAATGTCTGGCTCTAGGTGAGTGATCACACCATCATGGCTATCTGGGTCATTAAGATTGCTTTGTATAGTTTTTATAGTCTTTGGTATTAGTGTTTTACAGTTTGTGAGTTGCCCACTCAGTGAGTATAGGATTTGATTTTATCTTAATTGTTTCCCTGCTACCATTTCATTGTGGTTTCTCCTTTGTCCTTGAATGAGGGGTATCTTTTTTGGTGGGTTTCAGTGTCTTCCTGTCTATGGTTGTTTAGCAACTAGTTGTAATTTTGGTGGTCTGTCAGGAGAAGAGGAGCACATGTCCTTCTACTCCACCATCTTAATCTTGTCTCCTATTCACTTTTAAAGAAGTGACTAGTTAAAGTAAGATCATTAGGATAGGCCCTAATGCAACCTGACTGATATTATTATAAGAGAAATCTTAAACACACAAAGGACATCCAAGGACACACATGCACGGGGAAACGCCAGATGAGGACACACTGAGCAGGTGGCTATCTGCAAGTCAAGGAGAGGGTCCTCAGAAGATACCAACTCTGCCAAAAACTTAACTTTACACATATGGTCTATAGGGCTTTGAAAATATTTCTATTGTTTAAGCCATCCAGTGTATGGTGTTTTGTTATGGCAATCCTAGAACACTAGTACAGAGCAGAATCACAGAACAGGTTCACAAAGCTTTCTCAACCCAAAATAGCACTCACTGAAAATCACTCTCTGGCTGGACAATTCTTTTGACCGACACTACACATACTGCTTTGAAATACTATTGCACTGTTATTCATATTAATATTATTTTTAATTCTCCCCAATAATCATCACTGTGTCTTACACAGTCTTCCACAGTTGTATTTTTTAAATTGATCTTGTCCTACCCCACCACTATTTCTTTTTACCTGTGAAATGAGTTCCTTAAAATTAAAAAAAACAGACTTGTGTAGCTTTCAAATATTTTCTCATTCCTATGACAAGTGTAGCTAAAGAATAGATAAATGGATATAAAAAATAGGCAAGAAAGATTTTGTTATTATAAATGTCTAAAGGAAAGAGTCAAAGCAAAAGACTATGTATCTACCAGATCATTTATTAAAACCTGTTTTAGGATTAAACCATTTGGGATATTTGACATCCTGTGTCCAAGTATCTATTAACTCTAAATATTTTAGAGATAATCCAGTGTTACATAAACTCTCTTTTGTTTTCTCAGCTTAGTGTTTATGAGAGCTATTACACATGCAAGACCTATAGCTAATCATCTTCCTAGAACCCCTCATTGGAGTACAGTCTACTTAGCTTTGAGAACAGATCTGGTCTAAGCCAGAGTATCTGCAGTGAGTAGTACTTAACACTAGGTAAAATACAGATTTTCATGCTAATTTACAATAGTGTATACCCAATTTTTTCCTTCATGGTTGGTTTTTCACTCACAGTTTATTAGTGTGACTTTAAGATTCAAATAAGTCTTAGTTCTATTCAATGGCAGTCCAAAAGACTTTATAATGGTTTAAAAACATTTCAGATATATCTTAATAGACTTTTTCTTAAGAAGCTTTCAGAAATGTTTGACTCCAGGCAAGTATAACAATTTGCCGTATTTCAACAGGGTAGAACCAACCAATACAAGTGAATGTTAGACAAATGACCCACAGAAGAGCTGCAGAAATTCAGTATTAATATGGCATTGTACAGAATGTTCTACATAGATAAGATTCAATAAATTTTGTTTTCTTATGTACCTGATCACCAATTTTTCTATTAACTCTATCCTCTCTGGAGATAAAACTTATATTACCATTGCTAAGTCATTGTTTGTTTTGAAATAAAACCTTTCTACTCAAAGTTGCTTTTCATGAACTATAAGCATCGATATCACCTGAGAGCTGGTTAGATACAGAATCTCAACCTTCTCAAATTAGTGGAATGAGAATCTTAATTTTAAAGCATGTTTCCAAGTACTTAGACTGTACCTTCCTGTCTGAGAAACACCCAATAGAAGAATTTGGTCTTGGTATCCAATAAACAGTCCTGAAATTTAAATTATAGATATCTTATCATTCAAATATATAAAGTAATAAAAGATTAAAAAATAATTTAAAATTTGATGTTAAAACAAAAAGAAGAGAGATTTCCATTTGGGTTAAATTCACTTGGAGCTGCTAATATTAAAAACAACTTTGTAATCTAACTTAAATAAATATATTTAAGTTAGGTCGCATGCTATTTATATAAAATATAAAACAAAGTTTCTTCATTAAAATGAAGGAAAGCAGAAATTCTGCCTCTCTCTTAAATCTTAGTCTCTATCTCTGTCTCTGTCTGTCCATTTCTCTCACACACACATACACATGGAAATTCCTGATAAATACAGTAAACCAATGTGACAGTCCTATCCTCTTTCTTATGCCATTTAACATCTGTCCCTCCATGGCTTTAACACTTGATTTCTTTAAAAAACTTCATAAAGTTAAAAATGTTATATATCCCCTGTAGCTATATTTGTCATAGTACTTTTTCTTTCTCCTTTCAGAACTGACATATTATAAGTTAATATACTGAACATTTTTCAGCTTTGCAAGAATGAGAAAGAAGGTAAAACAGGGTTAGAGTTACTATTTATACAAAGAATTAATGAACATTCTTTGTCTGTTTTATTCCTGGAAAGTCAAATGCCTAGTCATAAGAATGGTTGCTTTTTGATTTCAGATTCTTTTCTTTTCTGTAATGAAAAGCTAAAGTACATATATCAGAAATTTTCAGCTTATAAACTCTTTATCTCTCCACATATACATATTCTATATACACATATATACACACACACTAAATTTGTCTACTTATATGTACATACTAAATATATAGTATAGATAGTAGTATGTATATATTTATATAAATAAATACACATTGTGTGTATATATATATATACACACACATACATTGTACATACGTACATTTATATCTACATATACACAGTAAATATACACTTTCTAGGGACTTCCCTGGCAGTCCAGTGGTTAAGACTCCAGGTTTCCAATGCAGGGGTTGCAGGTTCAATCCCTGGTCAGAAAACTAAGATCCCACATGCTGCATGGCAAAACCAAAAAAAAAAGAAAATATGTGTGTGTATGTGTGTGTGTGTAGATAGATTCTCTCTCTCTCTCTTTCTATATATATATATATACATATATATATATAGAGAGAGACTAATACGCTTGAGAAAATTACCAGTAAATTAACAGTATTTAAAATTGAGTCTTACATTTAAAATGAAGCATTATAAGATGTATGTAATCAATTTTAAAACAAATAAAAATAGGCAAAATTAAATGTACTAACATTATAAATCTTTGACCACTTTGCTTTGTAGTATGTGAGTAGTTTCTAACGCACTAACAACATTGCAAAGGTAGGGCATTTCAAGTTGTCATCATGAACACTTGGGGGAGGAGAAAACCAAGGTGAGCCAAGCAAGAAAAACAGTTAAACATGTAAACTGAACACAACTGTGATTCAGCAGCCCATCTAAGTGGCTGATTATAGTTTGTCTGCCTACTTAAACTTGTAGCTGTGCTTGGGGGAAAAAAGTAGGGAGGGAGTGGAACAACGATGGAAAAATCCTAAATAGACTGCTTTTGAAACTGAGGTTTATCCTCCACCAGTTTCTTTATGTGCTTTCCAAAGGAAATGTCTGATCAAGGAATACATAAGCGATCTTAGCAATGTAGTGAGACCTGACACAACAGACCTTTATCCTAACATCATGGACTAGATTTCTTTCATAGGAATTACAAAAGCCATTCTCATTTGAAATCCAAAATGTTTCAGTTCTGTGTTTTATTTTACTTAGCATACTATGAGAAGTCTCATGAAATTTAATCATTTTTTTAAAATTTGCTTTTAATTTAATTATTTCTCACTCTAGAACATTTTGAATATGCTTAGAATTCCATGTGTGTGTGTGGCTGGGGTGGGCATAGTTACGTGCTGTGGCTAGGGAGAGAACAGGGTTGGACAGAAACGGGTAAGACAATTTTACAATATAAACAGACTATTAACATTGGATAGAGGCTTAAAGACTACTTAGTTCCACTAGTCAAGGGAATAGGCTGAAATAGGTAAATACCCTCATGTACATACATGCCATAATTATTTAATAGTCAAACCAGAACTAAATTCTAGCTTTGTTCTTTCTAATCCTGAGGTTCTTTACACTGCTTTAATTTTTCTGGGTCTTGATTTTTTTTTTTTATCTTCAAGAAAGGAAGGTAAGAAAGATGTAGAATTCTTTACTGTCAAGGTTCTATGCACTTTCATTTTATGATTCTACAAAGTTAATCAAATTGTGACTCCCAATTAAAGTGAATGGAAGTTAATTTTTCTCAAGTATCAAATCTTTATCACATCATTTATTTAAAAAGTTAATATCTTAATGAATTTAACTTACCAATAATGCCATTATCCTCAATTCCTTTTGATAAATATTAAATTTACCACTGAAATCAGTTACATAACTTGTTTGAGATATACCAGTTATAAGTAGAAGATCAATTATTTAAATCCAATTCATTCCATCAGACACTAAAAGCCATCAGATGCTTTTCCCATTAGCTCAAACTGCTTTGTCTGAATGTCAGCCCCACTTACAAGAAAAAAGTGTGATAGTGTGGAACTATGGTAGATATCACTGGACATTTCACTGATCAATCCATTCATTCCTTCATTAAATATTCTATCAAGTGTCTCCTATGTGATCACAAATATAAAGTGTCGTAAATGATATGAAAATACAAGACCAATATCCTACCTTCAAGAAAGTTATGAGTGGGAATTCCTTGGTGGTCTAGTGGCTAAGACTCAGGGTTCCCAAGGCAGGGGGCTCCAATTCAATCCCTGGTCAGAGAACTAGATCCCACATGCCACAACTAAAGATCTTGCTTCCACAGCTTAAGACCTGGCACAGCCAAATAAATAAAAATAAATACTAAAACCTTTTAAAAAGTAAGTTGTGATCTAGTAAATTTCACTGAATAGACTCCAGGCCAGCACTGTAGTTGTCAATACTCAAGAATATCTTAGGTTTGTCAAACTACAGCCAATGGGACAAATCTAGCCTGCTGCCTGTTTTTATTAAAAATAATTTTTAGAGTGTGTTTATATGATTGCTTTTGAGCAGAGTGGAATGTTACTAGAGACATTATGATACATACAGTTTAAAATATCTACTATCACATACAGATGGCCAATAAACACATGTAAAGATGCTGAACATCACTAATAACTAGAGAACTGCCAAGCAAAACTAAAACGAATGATGTATTATCTCACACCAGGCAGAATGCCCATCATCATAAAACCTACAAACAATAAATGCTGGAGAGGGTATGCAGAAAAGGGAACCCTTTTACACTGCTGGTAGGAATTTAAATTGATACAGCCACTATCAAGAACAATGTGGAAGTTCCCTGAAAAACTAAAAATAGAGCTATTATATGACCCAGCATACATCACCTAATTTCCCTCATCACCCCAGGTAACATATCATTCTATGAGAACACATTCATGTCTTATATTTGAATGAATGACTTGCTAGGTAAATCTGCCCTCAGTTTCAATAGTTACATGAATCTAATTTCTCTGATAAAAAAATATTGACATTAGAAAATATTTGAAAAATGTTAAATATGTATAAACAATATGATTATGTTAAAATATAGTTATTTTTAAAATATGGTTCATATATACATACTTTATATATATGGCTTATATATATATGGTTCGTATATATATATATATACACATATACTTTAAAGTCAAAATCATATGCTTTTGCCTCTTTTTTCCTTTTACCATCATTATATAATGAGAATTTCTCATAGAACTAAAGCTTTAATTATTATGTTTTTCTGCCCTGAATCACTTAAACCAATGTATGTGCTATGCTGTGCTTAGTTGCTCAGTAGTATCCAACTCTTTGCGACCCCTGGTCCAGAGCCCACCAGGCTCCTCTATCTATGGGATTCTCCAGGCAAGATTACTAGAGTGGGCTGCCATACCCTCCTCCAGGGGATCTTCCCAATCCAGGGATCGAACCCAGGTTTCCCACATTGCAGGCCGATTCTTTACACCATCTGAACCACCAGGGAAGGCCAAACCAATGTATATGTGTATATGTGTGTGTATGTGTTAGTCGCTCAGTCATGTCTAACTCTTTGCAACCCTGTGAACTATAGCCTGCTGGGCTCCTCTGTCCATGGAATTCTCCAGGCAAGAAGTCCGTGGACCTTCCCAGGTGGCACAGTGGTAAAGAATCCACCTGCAAATGCAGGAGACACAAGAGATGTGGGTTAGATCCTTGGGTTGGGAAGATTCCCTGGAGTAGGAAATGGTTGTATTCTTGCCTGGAGAATTCCATGGGTGGAGGATCCTGGTGGGCTATAGTCCATGGGGGTCACAAAGAGTGGGACATGACTGAGAGACTGATCACACATGCAAGATATACAACACTACACAGAGGAATCAAGTTTATGATGACAGGGAAGTACTCAAGTGTTATTATAGCCAAACAAAATGAAGTCATAAGCTGAATGCTGCTGCTGCTGCTGTTGCTAAGTCGCTTCGGTCGTGTCCGACTCTGTGCGACCCCACAGATGGCAGCCCACCAGGCTCCGCCGTCCCTGGGATTCTCCAGGCAAGAATACTGGAGTGGGTTGCCATTTCCTTCTCCAGTGCATGAAAGGGAAAAGTGAAAGTGAAGTCGCTCAGTCATGTCCGACTCTTAGCGACCCCATGGACTGTAGCCTACCAGGCTCCTCCGTCCATGGGATTTTCCAGGCAAGAGTACTGGAGTGGGGTCATAAGTTGAATAGTTGACTCTTAAACAACAGGTTTGAACTAAGTTCACTACAGTACTATCATGATAATAAATACTACTATGATAAATCCATAATTATTTTAATAGTGGATTTGAAACCAAGGATATGAAGGCCTATTATAAGCTTTATGCAATGCAATTTTTTAATAACACGCATTCCCATGTTGTTCAAGCATCACTGTACATGTTTGAAATTCCTTAAGGAACATGCTGTTTACTATTCTTGGTCTAAATTCTTTGTCAACATGAACTACTATTTTTATTTATTCTCATCTCCCATCTCATCTCCCATCTACCATTTATTCCTCGCTTTGTGTAACTAAGATTATTAATATTTTTTGTCTTCCCAACATGAACTATTTAAAGCCTTCCTGACTAAGTTGACCTGCATAAAATGTCAAGCTGAATGATATCCAAGGTAAATATAAGCATGCCTAGCTGGTTAGTAGATCATATAGTTTCTTATATCACCTCAACTAATATTTTAAATGTCAAAAGACAATGATACTAGGATTTTTAAAACATTATGAAACTGCTAATATCTCTGTTTTTGTCAATAGCACCATTAATCTCTCAGCAGATCATGTTTAATTTTTTGTATTATCATTGATTCCTAGCATTCCTTTCCCTCAAGCATGACACAAATAATACAGTACTGTTTTCTAGGTCTTCAGATTATCTTTTTGTTACTAATTGCTCCAGTACTCTTGCCTGGAAACTCCCATGGACGGAGGAGCCTGGTAGGCTGCAGTCCATGGGGTCGCCAAGGATCGGACGCGACTGAGCGACTTCACTTTCACTTTTCACTTTCATGCATTGGAGAAGGAAATGGCAATCCACTCCAGCGTTCTTGCCTGGAGAATCCCAGGGATGGGGGAGCCTGGTGGGCTGCCGTGTATGGGGTCGCACAGAGTCAGACACGACAGAAGCGACTTAGCAGTGGCAGCAGCAGCAGAGACTACTGTTACATATACGATCTAACATAAACTGCTGCTGCTGCTGCTAAGTCGCTTCTGCAGGAGCAGCAGAGACTACTGTTACATATATGATCTACCATAAACTGCTGCTACTGCTAAGTCGCTTCTGCAGCAGCAGCAGAGACTGCTGTTAATATGTGATCTAACATAAACTGCTGTTGCTGCTGCTAAGTCGCTTCTGTCGTGTCCGGCTCTGTGCGACCCCACAGATGGCAGCCCACCAGGCTCCGCCATCCCTGGGATTCTCTAGGCAAGAACACTGGAGTGGGTTACCATTTCCTTCTCCAATGCATAAAAGTGAAAAGTGAAAGTGAAGTCGCTCAGTCGCATCCAATCCTTAGCGACCCCATGGACTGCAGCCTACCAGGCTCCTCCGTCCATGGGAGTTTACAGGCAAGAGCACTGGAGTGGGTTGCCATTGCCTTCTCCAAACAATAGTCTTTGAATTAGAATAATTAAAATGAAAGTTTTTTGCACTTGGCAATCTTTTCATTTACATAAAATAAGATATATCAAAGAAGCACTCTAACTCAATTTAGCTTTTAAAAAGTTTGCTCAAATATATATTATACTACTCGGAAATAAAGTGTGAGTGTTGTTTCATGAATGTTGATAAATGAATTTTTTTTTTCTAAAGTAAGAAAATAGACTTCAAATATCTCTATTTTGAATTTTTATTTTTCCTACTTATTTATTTTATTACTTATCAACTCCAGTTTTGAACCATAGCACCTTATCTAGTGGTATTTCACATAATTTAAAGATGTTGAAATGTATTCAAAAATGTTTACATTCAGAAATAAAATCTATGTATCTGTTTGATTAATAAATATAAGTACCATTAGCTATCAATGACTTTAGCAAATAATTCTCAAATAGTTTTTACCTTCTGACATCTATCACATGGATCACTTTAGTAACTGACTACATGCCTGCTAAGTCGCTTCAGTCAGGTCTGACTCTTTGCGACCCCATGGACTGTAGCCCATCAGGCTCCTCTGTCCATGGAATTCTCCATGCAAGAATACTGGAATGGGTTGTCATTTCCTACTCCAGGAAATCTTTCTGACTCAGGGATTGAACCCACATCTCTTGTGTCTCCTGCATTAGCAGGTGGGTTTTTTACCACTAGCACCACCTGGGAAGCCCTAAACCCCCTCAAACAACTATAAAATATCCCCTTACACATACCAGACATCAGAACTTCACCCCTTCAGTTCACACTACTCATCATTTAGTGAGTGCAATAATAAGCAGATGAAACAATTATCTGAGCAGTAAGCACAGCAAAACATGCAGTGGAAGTATATTCTATTTGAAGAATTTTGCTGTATAATAATGCATGATTCTATGGTATATTTTTTGAACAAAACACCAATCAAAAGATCACTATCTTCAGTCTGCAGATTAATAATAAGAATTCTTTTATAAAATATACAAGTATGAAATACAGAAAAATATCTATTATATTAATTTTTAGTGTTACTTGATTATCCGATGTGATGGGAGACAAATGTGTATATGTCATATTTACGAAGCTCCAATGTGTCATAGGAAACAATGCATTGTTTTAAAGTACTTTGTGTGAGAAGCAAAGAAAGTGTATGTCTGAGACAGTCTCTGTGACTTCATGTAGGAATTATGTGTCATCCCTCCAAAGCAAAGCAAAAAATTCTTGCAAACTCTATTTTGCAATTTCTTCTTAACCACTGCAGTGAAAGAAAAAAATTAGTGCTTTTCAAACTTTCAAAATCCCAGATTCAATTAAAAATAAAACAGAGCAGTTCCCTAGAGTTAAGAATTGTCCATTATTGAGCTTGAACATCAACAAAGAAAGAAACCGCCCAAAGAATAAAATTAGAATACGGAAACTGAGCAGAAAAAAAGTTTAAAATTTCTACTATAAATAGGCTACTTGCAGAAGCTAGTTTTCTTTTATAGCCAATTTACTTGTGTTTCTTACGCAAGGAATGCAGAGAGGATATTGTACAACAATTAATATGGTTTTTGTTTCTAGTTCTGATTTTTCCTTTCATTTAACTTCTTGCCATAATTTTATTGTGCATAAAATAGAATTTACAATTAAACCTTTCATAACGGCAAAATCTTTGAACTTGTTTTTCTTCCTTATTCTTATGATTTTCTCAGGTTACTTTATAGTCTGACTTTACATAGTCCCTTTAATTTTGCACCAAAAATACATTAAATAAAACCTGTTCTCTCAGCTCCATATTTGACTATTAACTCAAGCACCTAATGGTCTCAACTTAAGTACCCAGTGTCTCAAACTAACTTATACAAAAACACACTCTTGCCTGCAACCTCAGTGTTCTTCATATGCCCAGTACATTGACAATAACACAGTAGATAACTTTCAAATGTCAACATCATACTTGTCTATTTTTCCTCATATCTCATGGCAGGGATGACTAACTCTCCCATAATGATTCATTTCTCATTTAGCTGCCCATGAAGCAACTTGTAATCCCCAGCCCCTGTGAATATAATTTAGGGCACGATAGCTCATTTTGATCTTCTGGAAAGTGATGTTTCCTTAAGAAAAGAACATGATTAAGAAGTGAATGTGCCATCTACACTCATTCTTTTTCAATCAGCCAGCTGGATATCAACAACCAGGCAGCCATGGAAGCTACATGTTGAGGTTAGCAGGGTCTCCATCACCTTGCTTCCCTGAATGACTGTGTGGAAAATCCTCACACTAGCCACTATCAACACCACTCACACACTGACCAGAAACATCCACAGTGGACTCTTTAGAGAGCAAAATTAAACTTCAGTTATTCTAAGCCACTGTCAAAATGGAGTGTGTCTATCACAAAGATGGTGTTACAATAACCAACATACCTCATATATAGGGAATTGAAGTCACTCAGTTGTGTCTGACTCTCTGCGACACCATGGACTGTAGCCTACAGGGCTACTATGTCCACTGGATTTTCCAGGCAAGCGTACTGGAATGGGTTGCCATTTCCTTCTCCAGGGGACCTTCCTGACCCAGGGGTCAAACCCAGGTCTCCCGCATTGCAGGCAGACACTTTACCATCTGAGCCACCAGGGAAGCCCACCTCATATATAACCCAACAGCAAATCCTTCAAAATATATACCAAATACAGCCATCTCTTTCCACTTCACACAACACTGGTCCAAAAGTCTAAGTCACCAAGAATCTTCACCTAAATTACTGCTATAGTCTACTAACTGGTCTCCTTGCTTTGACTTTTAGCTGTTTTTATCTTGAACCCATTCAGTAGCTAAAGTAAGTCTTTTAAAACAGAAATATGCTTGTGTAAACTTTCTGCTTGAACTATTTCAGTGGGTTTCTAGTACATCTAGAATGGAAATGACAGATACTAACATGATTGCAAGATCCTATGTGATCTGAGTCCAGCTGCATCTCTGGTATCACCCCTTTCACGTCTCCTCTCTTCTAGCTCATCCTCAAACAGTTCACACTGCTCTCACTCTAGATCTTTGCATTCACTAAACCTCTTCATTCAGATCCATATGACTTGTTTCCTTACTCAGTTCATGTCTTCATTCCATTCTCACTTCATTAGAAAATAATTTCCTGATGAAAATGGCCATCTTATCTTATGAAGCATTGCAGCACAAATATACCACCTAAGAGATATTGATTTATATTTACTACTTGTGCTTACATATTTTTTCCCCTGCCTTTGAAAAGAGCTTCTATAATCATGTCATGCCATGGAGTTTTTTTCTTACAGTTGATCTTTAGTCTCAACAATATTCTGGAAAAGGTAAAACTATGCAGATAGTAATAAGATCAATAGGGTTAGCAGAGACTTGGAAGGGAAAGATAAATCAATGGAGCACAGGTAATTTTTAGGGCAGTAAAAATATTCTATATGATACAAAAATGATAGGTATATGTCACTATATATTTTTCAAAGTCTATTGAATTGCATAAAGACTGAACCCTAATGTAAACTACGGACTTTATTTAACAATAATGGATCGATATTGTTTCATTGATTGAAAAAACGTACCACATATTTTCCTCTCTGTCACAAAGCAATACATTAGGACAAAATTTCCTTTTACCAATTGGATTTTTACTGTTTATCTCTATTCACCATTAGTAACTAAAAACCAGTCTTTTTATTTGCCCTCTTCTTTCTCTCCTACATGTTTCCACTAGAAATAAAAAAGCTAGCCTGTCTAGATTATTAACCAAATATCAAAAATAATTCATAAAAAATACAAGATGCATTATCTGAAGTTTAGTTCTTAAAAGTATACATGAAAAAACTGTTATATTTGATAGTAAGAAAAGGCTCCTTAATTTAAAACATGACATGTAGGCTTTTTGTACTCAAAGTACTTTCTAATTCTAGAGTCTTATTTTAAGATCTTATGAAAGAAACATGCCATAAAGCTAAGTAATTCATTTTTAATCATAAGGTGCTTTAAATAAAAAAAAATTGTTCATTGTAAACAGCCTCATTTTGTCTAGTGTCTATGACAGAAAGGATTGATATTTATTTTCTTAAAAGTAGGTTGACTTATTCAATTTAAACTTTTATATTAACCACTTTTATAACAATTAATCTAAGTTAATGACTTCACAGGTTTGTCATGTTTCTTCAAAAATATTTGTATTGTTTCTTTTAAACTATTATTTCTATAGGATAATTCTTTGCAATGTCAAATTCCATGAAGCAAAAGAACAAAGCATATAAGAAATACCGGTTAACAGTATACACACTGTGATACTCAGAAATGGTCTCATATCCTATGGGAAAAGGTATAATACATATTAATATGCCTGTTGTATTTAATATAAGTAGACTGATTGTCACTACTTTAATCATCTACTTTTCAACATGCTTACTTAACTTACATCACTTATTTTAATCAGCTTTTAGTCCCTAGTAAAAACCTCACAATTTACCATACATCACCAATTTCTTGTTTTCTTCCCAAATTGAAGTGAAACAATTATATGTGCTCCTTTAAAAAGCTCCACAAAGTAAGTCAAAAATTTATTTTGTCATTTAGTGGGCACCTACTATTGTGTCCAACTTAAAAACCATTAGTAGTCATGATTTCTAAGAGGTGTCTTGCATTTTTCCTTGATTTTTAATTTTATTGTGTTACAGTGTCATTGATCAATATGCTTAATATACAACATGTGTGTTGTGCTAAGTCGCTTCAGTCATATCTCTTTGCAACCCTATGGACTATAGCCTGCCAGGCTCCTCTGTCCATGAGATTTTCTGAGCAAGAATACCAGAGTGGGTAGCCATTTCCTTCTCCAGGGGTGGAACCCATGTCTCTTAAGTCTCCTGGATTGGTAGGTGGTTTCTTTATCAGTAGTGCCACCTGGGAAGCTCAATATATAACATACTTTCCCTTACCTCAGAAAAGTTTATTACATTGAAATAGTATAAGTAAGGCCTTTTTCATAATTTAAATGAATTGTATTCATCTTCAAGGTCAATTTTTAAAAACAAAATTGGGCTATTTTTTAGAAGATGTAAAATAAATTCATTAGAACAAATGTGTCTTAAATTAACCCAAGTTTAAAATAACTGCCCTGTATCCAGTAACATTCATACATGAAAATTCCTCTTTATTCCTATCTCTGCAGTTTGATTATAAATTAGGCCCTCAGTTCATGTGAGACCAAGTGAATGAGACAGTTGATAAATGCATAATTTATTTATTTTAATTGGAGTCTAATTATTTTACAATATTGTGGTGGATTTTCCATACATTGACATGAATCAGCAAATGTTATAATTTAAGAGTAAAGAATTGAAGCATGGTCATCTATTTGTTCCATATAAATGAGTTAAGTTCAGTCATTTTAAACCAGAACTATTTTTTGTTTTGTTTTAAGATATTACTGATCTCAATAAATTAATCAGACATAATATAAAACAGATAACAATAGTAACACTGAAAATTAATTAAATTCAAAACTATATACAGAAATATATTAAGGGTTCATGAATTTCCTTCCAGGTGCTTTGATAACTCACTCAGTATCTGAAAAACCAAGCAAGAAACAAAAATCATGGTGTAAATGATCAGATTTCATCTTATTTTTCTATGTTTGTAGATTTTTTTCAGAACTTCTGTTGATTCCTGAATAGCCTTTCATCTTTAAGAATGTGACTCTAAAAAGCTGATTGTTGCTGCCTGTGGGACTGAGTACTTAGGAAATCAGGCCTGGCTGCCAGTGATCTTGGAACCCAAAGGAAAGAAGAGTAGAGATGTCACTTTTCCTTAAGCAGACTTCCCCTTGTCCTATCAGTCTCAGTGAGACACCTCACAATCCACACCTGCTGTCCCTTAGTCCGTAGGCCTCCTGGTTCAATATCTCCAGAGGATAAAGTTCCTGGATCCTTTTGGAGTAAGCAATGAAGAATAATGTCCTGGCTATGAAGAATGTGATGAGAGACCAAGGTCTATGCAACTTATACATACTTTTAATCAATCCTTCAATTTCATCACCATGCCCTTTCCTTACCCCAAACCTCAACCAACAATAGGAGGCATGTGGTGCTTTAGATTTGAGCCTTTTCTCATTCAATTCAGTTCAGTTCAGTCATCCAGTTTTGTCCAACTCTTTGCAACCCCAGGATGCACACCACGCCAGGCCTCCCTGTCCATCACCAACTGCCAGTTCAGTTTAGTTCAGTCACTCAGTCGTGTCCGACTCTTTGCAACCCCCTGAATCACAGTACACCAGGCATCCCTGTCCATCACCAACACCCGGAGTTCACCGAAACCCATGTCCATCGAGTCGGTGATGCCATCCAACCATCTCATCCTCTGTCATCCCCTTCTCCTCCTGCTCCCAATCCTTCCCAGCATTAGGGTCTTTTCCAATGAGTCAACTCTTCACATGAGGTGGCTAAAGTATTGGAGTTTCAGCTTCAACATCACTCCTTCCAATGACCACCAAGGACTGATCTCCTTTAGGATGGACTGGTTGGATCTCCTTGCAGTCCAAGGGATTCTCAAGAGTCTTCTCCAACATAACAGTTCAAAAGCATCAATTCTTCGGTGCTCAGCTTTCTTCACCGTCCAACTCTCACATCCATACATGACTACTGGAAAAACCATAGCCTTGACTAGATGGACCTTTGATGGCAAAGTAATGTCTCTGCTTTTAAATATACTATCTAGATTGGTCATACCCTTCCTTCCAAGGAGTAACCGTCTTTTAATTTCATGGCTGCAATCACCATCTGCAGTGATTTTGGAGCCCCCCAAAATAAAATCTGACACTGTTTGCACTGTTTCCCCATCTATTTCCCATAAAGTGATGGGACCAGATGCCATGATCTTCGTTTTCTGAACGTTAAGCTTTAAGCCAACTTTTTCACTCTCCTCTTTCACTTTCATCAAGAGCCTCTTTAGTTCTTCTTCACTTTCTGCCATAAGGGTGGTGTCGTCTGCATATCTGAGTTTATTGATATTTCTCCTGGTAATCTTGATTCCAGCTAGTGTTTCTTCCAGCCCAGTGTTTCTCATGTTATACTCTGCATATAAGTTAAATAAGCAAGCTGACAATATACATCCTTGACGTACTCTTTTCCCAATTTGGACCCAGTCTGTTGTTTCATGTCCAGTTCTAGCTGTTGCTTCTTGACCTGCATATAGATTTCTCAAGAGGAAGGCCAGGTGGTCTAGTATTCTCATCTCTTTCAGAATTTTCCAGTTTGTTGTGATCCACACAGTCAAAGGCTTTGTCATAGTCAATAAAGCAGAAATAGGTGTTTTTGTGGAACTCTTGCTTTTTTGATGATCCAGTGGATGTTGGCAATTTGACTCTGGTTCCTCTGCCTTTTCTAAAACCAGCTTGAACATCTGGAAGTTCACGGTTCACATATTGCTGAAGCCTGGCTTGCAGAATTTTGAGCATCAGTTTTCTAGCATGTGAGATGAGTGCAATTGTGTGGTAGTTTGAGCATTCTTTGGCATTGCCTTTATTTGGGATTTGAATAAAAACTCACCTTTTCCAGTCCTGTGGCCACTGATGAGTTTTCCAAGTTTTCTGGCATACTGAGTGCAACACTTTCACTTTTCTCAATACTGCAGTGTAAATGGGTTTATGTATTGATTTTTCCAAACTTCCACTTCTACTTGCTTTATCCATTCATCTGTTGATGGTTGCTTCCGTGTCTCAGCTATTGTAAATAGTGCTGCTGTGATCATAAGGGTGCATGTATCTCTTCCAATTATAGTTTTGTCTGGATATATACCCAGGAGTTGTATTGCTGGATCATATGGTAGCTCTATTTTTAGTTTTTAAAGGAGCTTCCATATCCATAGTTGTGGCACCAATTTACATTCCCATCAACAATGTAGGAAGACAACCTTTTCTCCACACCCTCTCCATCATTTGTTATTTGTAGAATTTTTGATGATGGTCATTCTGGCTGGTGTGAAGTGATAATCTCATTGAAGTTTTGATTTTCATTTTCCTAATAATCAGTGATACTGAGCATATTTTCATGAGGCTGTTGGCAAATTGTATGTCTTCTTTGGAGAAATATCTATTTAGGTCTCCAAACACTAATATTCACAGTGTAACACAAAGAGGCACATGTGATGCTACAGTGAGTTATGTAAAATGAGAGGGATTTTGAGTTTAGGAGGCCTCACTTTTTTATAATATCCAGAAAGCTTGCCTGAATTTTGTCTTGAAGATATTTTCTTCACTACTCTGTCAGGAAATAAATCTACTCTCTATGCAAGAG
Organism: Okapia johnstoni; assembly: GCA_024291935.2. Classification (NCBI taxonomy): domain Eukaryota; kingdom Metazoa; phylum Chordata; class Mammalia; order Artiodactyla; family Giraffidae; genus Okapia; species Okapia johnstoni. The sequence goes on along the minus strand of CM044311.1, from coordinate 35,646,836 downwards.
GGACATATGGCTTCTGTCTCATAAGGCTATCTATAAACACACTTGAACAGTTAATCCAGAAATGATTCAGTGATTCTACTCACATGAATAGAAAAGGAAGAAATCAACTGAGAATTGTCTCCTAATGCCTATTTGTACCCATTAACATTCTGATGCATATACAAAGGACAGTCACAATAGAAGGAAACTGAAGACTTTGGAGTATAAGACTAGCAGTATCACTCAGTCACTTATCAGTCTAATTAATATTTATCAAGTGTCTCCTACGGCCCAGACACTGATCAAAGTTCTGGTGATTGAGTAGTGAACAAAACAGTGTTTCTGCCTTCTTAAATTTTACATTGTACAAAGAGAAGAGCCAACTTGATTCCAAAATTTCTAGTCTAATCAATTATAAGCAGAAAAAACCAGTCAGCAAGATACTACTTAATCACCCATTTTAATTATACTCTTATGCTCTGCCACTATATATTTCTGAAAGCATATTTTTTTCAATATTATCTTATCATGTTCCATATTTTTCATTAAATTCCCTGAAATCATTAAAGTACTTAGAAAGCTCCAAGCAAACTCTATTAAATGTAGGATGTTCTAGATTCTAATTTTTATGTTGAAATGTATAAATATTTTAACCCAAGTATTTTCATAGGTACTATCTTTTCACTTGCATTAAAAGTAAAGCTGTTTGACAAATGCTTTGCAAAACAGTATTTTTCAAATAAATCATCTATATTAATTATTTTACATACTATACCAATTCGAGGCAAAAATTCATAGAAATGCCAAGTTAATTCCATTTTTATAAGAATATATCTTTATACTAGTAAAACAGAAATTCTATAAAATATTTTCCTACAAATGGAGATATTTTAAAATAAAATCATATGATTTTAGTGGCTCAAATACTTTTAAATTATAATAAACACCATACAGAGAAAGCTTATACTGCCACATTGAAAGAGGTTTTCACTCTGTGACAATCTAGAGGGGTGGGATAGGGAGGGAGGGAGATTCAAGAGGGAGGCGACATATATATAGATATGGCTGTTTCATGCTGATGTATGGCAGAAACCAGCATGATATTGTAAATCAACTATCCTAAGCTTTCCACAAACATATTATAGCTAAGTTAGTCTGTGTATGTATAAAAACATTTCTTTGGTAACCATAGTTTCTATTTCAATTGGTAGAACATCATCTCTGTGTCAATTCAGATCATTTGAAAAAGAGAAGCCAAGACAGGATAGATGTGCAAGGCAATTCTTAGGAATCACCAGTGAAGTCTAAAGGGCAGAGAACTAGGGAAGGCAGGAAAGCTTTAGACACCAATGCAGATCTGACACATGTGAAAGAAAAACATAAAGGAAGTAGGATTGGGTAGAAATAGCTTCAGTCTATACTTTCACTGCAGTTTTGAGAGTCTCGTTCAGGCCAACGGTGTTGGTGGTGGGGGCAGGGGTGTTCTTGAGTAAAGACTGTTCAATAGAGTAGACCTGCACTGGACAGGAATTGTCTGGCTTCAGTACCACTGCCATGTTCAGAAACTCGTTGGATAAAGTTGGAGTCAGGGAGCAGGGCTTTGACAGAAAGATCACAGTGAATCTGAGGAAGCATAGATTCAACGATACTCCCCACAGCAGGTTCTCTTGAAGGGAGAGCTGACCAGTGTACCTCAAGTTTCCATGGCCTCTGATTGGAATTAATTGATATTCTTTATGAAATATAAGGTAATGTTGAGAAAAACCCTTCACTGCTTAACTCTTTTCAAATATTTTATTCTGCTTTTGGAGTCAACTAAGTAACTGCTGTAACTTCAATTTGTATATGAATGAAGAAAGATTGGCGTCAACAATTAACAAAATTAATTTAGAAAAACATTTTCTGTACTAACTGAAATATGTTTCACAGAGTGATAAGTAAACACAACTTCTTCAGCTGCATGTGTTAAATTGTCCTCTCTAAGCACATCCTTCTGAAATAACTGATTTTTGTAATAGAAGCTTGCATTTCTTTAACAGATTTGTGTCTTCTGGTTCTCTTGTGGGCACTATGCTCCTTATGTTGGATCATAAATGTTGAGATACATTTTGTGTGAGTTAATTTTTCATCATCAAAACTTCCTTACTCTTAAATTATAAAAATCATTTTCACTTTTCTTATTACTTACTGATGGCAAATAGGGGGTTCATTACCAAATATAAAGCATTACTAAACACTAAAATTAATTGTTGTAGATTCATATCTGCATTGAGAATAATCAGATTGCTTTCCATACAACCACATCATAACTGCTCAGACTTTATCCTTCATTCATATTTCATGTACATCTAACCTGTCATTTACCAAATTTTCCAATGATCCCATCAACTGTTGGCTGTGTACGGATCACTGCTAGCCCTTGCATGGATCACAGCAACCAGCTGTTACACACACAGTCAGCAAGACTACATTAACAAACATTTCTCTCATCACTGCCACATACAAGACAAAGTTAGCTGTCCCCACTTCTCTTACATAAGCATCTTTCCTTCCATTAATGTGCATCCTGCATGTTCTCCTGAAAGGAAGAGTTTAGCTAAATAAAGTTTCAAAATGGTCCGAAAAAGAGAGACAGCTATTCTTTAAGATCAAACCATATGTTAGAAGAAGTGAGAATTATGTTCACCACATGTGAACAACACAGATTACTAAATGATATTATGACAAAAACTAGAATTACATGGCAAAGGTCTCACTAACCTATCCCAGCTCATTTTCATGGAACTATTAATCATAACAGCACATTGTTAAAAAATAAAGAATTCAGGAAAAATCCTAATGAAAATAGTACACTAAAACAGGCATAAGCCAAGACTGCATCTGGCAAACTGAGACCTAGTCACCTTAGGAGAACCAATGTTTCCTGGACAGGAAATACATATATTCAACAGCAATTGAGGATAATTTTGAACACTGCCCATACCAAAGGAAGATTTAAGAAGGAATAATGATAGTAGCAAGCTTCAAAACGAGACTTTTATTCTGAAAAGAAAAAAATCAATCAGAAAATCCTAGCATGTTTGAAAGAGATTTAAAAGTAAATGATGTGGAGGAGGAGATAAAGATGGCAGAGTAGGAGGATGTGGAACACACCTCCCCCCAGGCATACATCAAAAATACATCTACACTGGAACAATTTTCACTGAAAACTGACTACAAACTGACAGAAAAACTCCTAGCCAAAGCTGTAAGAAAGATCCACAAAAATCAGGCAGGAAGGGAAAAACTGATCAGATCAGGACCTAAGCCCCTGGGAGAGGACTCAGAGGGAAAAATGGATTACATGGGTAGAGATCCTCCTCACAATGAGCTCTTAGAATCACATATTACATATTCAGTGCCCCAACCCTGAGGTCTGACACAGAGGAGATGAGCCTCCTCAGTTGGTTGAAGAGCTAATGGGACTAACAGAGGGCTATGGAAAGCCTAGACTTTGCTCATGAGAGGGGCTTGCACACTTTGCTTGCTCCCAAAGAAGGGAAAGAGGGCAGATCGAAAACTGCTCCTGCACCTGGCCGGCTTCCTACAACCTCCCCCATGTGCCAAGTGAACGCTTCAGCCCCACTTGCTTCATGACTCAGCTCCACTCTAAAGTAAGGATTTAGCTATGAGACTCAGGGGAGGATCAGGTCTGAAGTAGCATCTGGGCAGGGTCGGGCCACCATTACTGGTACTTGTGCTGTGCTCAGTCACTCGGTCTTTTCTGACTCTTTGGGGTCCAATGGACTGTAGTCCACCAGGCTCCTCTGTCCACAGAATTTTCCAGGCAAGAATACTGGAGCAGGTTTCCAGTGCATACTCCAGAGGTTCTTCCTGACCCAGGGATCAAACCTGAATCTCTTATGTCTCCTGCGTTGGCAAATTGATTATCACTAGCACCACCTGGGAAGCCCTTACTGGTGTCTACATAGTGACAACTGGGCTTCCCTGTTGACTCAGATGGTAAAGAATCTACCTGCAATGCAGAAGACCTGGGTTTAATCCCTGAATCAAGGAGATCCCCTGAAGAAAGCAATGGTTACCCACTCTGGTATTCTTGCCTAGAGAATCCCATGACCAAAGGAGCCTGGCAGGCTACAATCCACAGTGTCACAAAGTCAGACACAACTGAGCGACTAGCACTTTCTCTTTCACATAGTGCCAAAAGCACTTTGGGTCTTTGTTGCAAGACTGAACTTCCATAGCCTGTATCATGACTCATGACAAGTACCCATACTGGTCCCTCTTACTCTAGCACAGCTCCCTTCTAGGGCAAGGGTTTCAGTGCTGGAAAGGGGGAGAGTGTACAATTATAGGGAATAGAGCCAGCTCAGACAAGACCCTCAGGCCTTCTACTGCAACAGACTGGAGGCTGATCACACTGCTGATAAGATGGTTATGGCCACTGAGCAGAGGGGAAGCTCTGGTTCACACATGGCTCTAGTCTTGGCCCTCTCCACCTCAGCCCCACCTCCTACCAAGGTAATAGAGAGTAAGCACACCCTGAGGAAAGATGTGACTTGTGTACACAACAGATTCAGCTCTCTCACCAAAATCATTGCACACACAGACTGTATAGCGACACTCCCAAAAAAGGACACATCTTCAGTACTGCAATAGTTTAACTATTTCACCTAATTTCATTGAGACAGAGAGAGTAAACCAAAATTAGTAGACAAAACAATTTGTCTCAAATGAAATAACAAGAGAAAAATTACTGAGAAAAACACAATGAAATAGAAGATAGAAATATATCAAGGATTTTTTTTTTTTCCCTACCACAGTGGTATGAAACTAGAAATCACTTACAGAAAAAAAGAAAAGAAAAGAAAAGAAAGAAACAGAACAAACATGTGGAGACTAAACAGCATGCTTCTAAAAAACAAATGGGTCAATGATGTATTCAAGGGGAAATCAGAAAGTACCTCAAGACAAAGGAAAATAGAAACACAACTTTCCAACATCTATAGGTTAAAACAAAAGTAGTTTCAAGAGGGAAGTTCACAGTAATACAAGCTTTATCAATAAACATGAAAAATCTCAAATAAACAATTTAACCTACCTAAAAGAATTAAAAGAGATATAACAAAGCCCAAAGTCAGCCAAAGCAAGAAAATAATGAAGATCAGAGAGGAAATAAATAAAATAGACGTTAAAAAACATAAAAGATCAATGAAACCAAAAGCTCTTTTTGTTTTAAGATAAACAAAATCGATAAATCTTCAGCCAGGTACACCAAGGAGAAAAGAGATAGGACGTAAATAAACAAAATAAAAAAATTAAAGAGGAGAAATAACAAGTGACACCTCAGGAAATCAAAAATTCATAAGTAAATAATATGAACAGTCATATGTCAACAAATTAGACAACCCAGAAAAGATGAAGAAATTTCTAGAAATATAGAAGCTCCCAAGACTGAATCAGGAAGAAACAGACAATCCAAACAGACTGATCAATAGTAGTAAAATTAGATTTACACACACACAAATTTCCCAGCAAATGAAAGTCCAGGACTAAACAGATTTACAGGGAAATTCCACCAAAAATATAAAGAAGAGCTAATAATTATCTCCCAATGCTACTCGAAAAATTGAAGAGGATGGAACATTCCCAGATTCACTCTATGAAACCAATATTACTCTAATAACAAAATCAAGAAACGTACAAAAAAGAAAATTATAGGCAAATAGCTCTGATGAATATGGATACAAATATCCACTACAAAATATTAGAAAATCATTTTCAACAATGTACTGAAAGGATAATACACCATAATCAAGTGGGATTTTTTCCAGGGGTGCAGGGATATTTCAAAATTCACATCAATCAGTGTGATATAACACGTTAGCAAAAGGAAGGATAAAAATCACATGTTCATCTCAATATATGCCCAAAAAGCATTTGACAAAATTGAATATCCAATCATGATAAAAATTTTCATTAAAGTAGGTGTAGGGGGAAGATATATCAACATACTAAAGGTTATTATGACAAACTTACATCTAACATCATACTCAAAGATGAAAAGGTGAAAGAAGTCTTTTCTCTAAAATCAGAATTAAAACAAGGATATACATTCTCACCACTTCTATATAGTATAGTATTGGAAGTCTTAATCAGCATGAAACAGGGTGTTCAGGGTTGGTGCACTGGGATGACCCAGAGGTATGGGATGGGGAGGGAGGTTAGGAGGGGGGTTCAGGATGGGGAACACATGTAAACCCATGGCTGATTCATATCAGTGTATTGCAAAACCCACTACAGTATTGTAAAGTAATTAGCCTCCAACTAAAATAATTAAAAAAATAATAATAATAAAATAAATAAAAGCCATCAAAATTGGAAGGGAAGAGGTAAAACTGTTACTATTTGCATTTGACATGATATATCTAGAGAAATCCCTAAAGTCTCCACCCCAAAACTATTACAACTAATAAACTAATTCAGTGAAGTTACAGAATACATGATGAAAATGAAGAAATCTGTTCCTTTTCTATAAACTAATAATGAACTATCACAAACAAAATGTAAGAAAATAAACCATTTAAAATTCACCAAAAAATGATAAAATACCTAGGAATAAACTTACTCAAGGTGGTGTAAAACTAAAAACAATACCACATTGATGAAAAAGTCTGAAAATAATACAAAGAAATGGAATGGTCAGTCAGTCAGTTCAGTCGCTCAGTCATATCTGACTCTTGGCAACCCCATGGACTGCACCATGCCAATCCTCCCTGCCCATCACCAACTCCCTGAGTTTACTCAAACTCATGTCCATTGAGTCAGTGATATCGTCCAACAATCTCATCCTCTGTCGTCCCCTTCTCCTCCTGATCTAGATGAAATTTGTTGACCAAAGCAAGCTTCAGCTTTATGTCTCTGCTTTTTAATAGTGACTCTGTCAGTTAGGTTAGTCATAACTTTTTTCTTCCTTTTTAATATGCTGTCTAGGTTAGTCATAACTTTTCTTCCAAGAAGCAAGTGTCTTTTAATTTCATGGCTGCAGTCACCATCTGCAGTGATCTTGGAGCCCAGAAAAATAAAGTCTGTCACTGTTTCCACTATTTCCCCATCTATTTCCCATGAAGTGATGAGACCAGATGCCATGATCTTAGCTTTCTGAATGTTAAGTTTTAAACCAAATTTTTCACTCTCCTCTTTCATTTTCATCAAGAAGCTCTTTAGTTCTTCTTTGCTTTCTGCCATAAGGGTCGTGTCATCTGCGTATCCAAGGTTATTGATATTTCTCCTGGCAAACTTGATTCTAGCTTGTGCATAATCCAGCCTAGCATTTCACATGATGTACTCTGCACATACATTACATAAGCAGGGTGACAACATACGTCCTTGACATACTCCTTTCCCAGTTTGGACCCAGCCTGTTGTTCCATGTCTAGTTCTAACTGTTGCTTCTTGACCTGCATACAGATTTCTTTCTTTCTTTTTTTTTTTTAATGCACCGACTGGCTTTTAATTTAGGACTAGGTTAACCTCGATGGAGAAATCCCAGATGAAGTGGGGAGGGAGCGAGGGGAGGGCCTTCAAACAGCGGATAACCTGTCTTTAGGCTTTCATCATTAAACAGAAATCAACAACAAAGCTGTCCTCTCCAGTTGCTTGTACATTCGAGTTCAATAAACCTGAAAATCAGAACAATCAAACTGCTACGGGCGTTGATCTGTTAAATCCACTCCCACTGCGTTTGGCTAACCTTCCTCTTTAACCTCCCCATACCTCTCGACCCCCCGCCTCTGTCAAGGTTTGGGGGTCTCTCGTGCCATCCCCACACAGCCCTCCCTCCTTGGTGGAGAAGATTACTCCCCAGATTAGTGAAGGTGAGGCTCTTCAGAAAACATCTGCTTTGGAAGCTGGGCGATTATGCTACCCACCCAGCGGCCTGGCCGGCTCCACCTGGCATGGCCGTGCTGTCCTCCGGCCCAGGCACCTGGGACCTGATGCATTCGCTCATGTTATGCATTCAAGACACACAAAAAAATCGCTCCATCTTAGTGTGTAGATCTCCAGGTATTTAGCTCTTAAAATGGACGGGGAATATTTGTCGGTATTTTCTTGCATGTTTGAAATATTCATAAAAATGTCCAAGAAAAAAAGAGGTTGGGTGCGGGGGCGATAGCAGACCATCAGGCAGCAGCTGTAGTGAGTGAGGCGTCCACTCGTCCAAGCAGTGCCCTGGTGCCAAAGATGCTGCAAGACACACGCCAGCGGAGACCCGGACCCAGACAGGGGGCTTTCACCGTCCGGGCAGGGAGCCGGGGCCCTGGCCCAAGATGGGGGGCAGCCACGGAGGAGGGCTGGCAACGAGAGGGGACAGTCTTGTCCCACCTAACGTCGTCTGTACGAAGACGACACGTCGACACGGGCCCCCCAGAGCGCTCAGCTGAGGAGTGCCGTCTATAAAACACCCCCGACGCTGTGCATACAGATTTCTCAGGAGGCAGATCAGGTGGTCTAGTATTCCCATCTCTAAGAATTTTCCACAGTTTGTTGTGATCCACGCAGCCAAAGGCTTTGGCATAGTCAATAAAGTTGAAGTAGATGTTTTTCTGGAACTCTTGCTTTTTCAATGATCCAATGGATGTTGGCCATTTAATTTCTGGTCTCCCTGCCTTTTCTAAATCCACCTTGAACATCTAGAAGTTCACGGTTCAGGTACTGTTGAAGCCTGGCTTGGAGAATTTTTAGCATTACTTTGCTAGCATGTGAGATGAGTACAATTATGCAGTTTTTTAAGCATTCTTTGGCATTGCCATTCTTTTGGATTGGAATGAAAACTGACCTTTTCCAGTTCCGTGGCCACTGCCGAGTTTTCCAAATTTGCTGACCCATTAAGTGCAATACTTTCACAGCATCATCTTTTAGGAATTGAAGTAGCTCAGCTGGAATTCCATCACCTCCGCTAGCTTTGCTCATAGTGATGCTTGTTAAGGTCCAATTGACTTCACATTCCAGGATGTCTAGCTCTAGATGAGTAAGATTATCCGGGTCGTGAACATTTTTTCTGTGTAGGATTTTATGTGTATTCTTGCTACCTCTTCTTAATATCTTCTGCTTCTGTTAGGTACATACCATTTCTGTCCTTTATTGTGTCCATCTTTGCATGAAAAATTTCCTTGGTATCTCTAATTTTCTTGAAGATATCTCTAGTCTTTCCCATTCTATTGTTTTCCTGTATTTCTTTTATTGATCACGGAGGAAGTCTTTCTTATCTGTCCTTGCTATCTTTGGTACGCTGCATTCAAATGGGTATATCTTTCCTTTTCTCCTTTGCCTTTTGCTTCTCTTCTTTTCATAGCTATTTTTAAGGCCTCCTCAGACCACCACTTTGCATTTTTGCAATTCTTTTTTGGGGGGAAGTCTTGATACCTGTTTCCTGTACAATGTTACGAACATTCTGTCCATAGTTCTTCAGGCACTCTATCAGATCTAGTCCCTTAAATCTATTTCTCACTTCCAGTGTATAATGGAAAGGGATTTGATTTAGGTCATACCTGAATGGTCTAGTGGTTTTCCCTACTTTCTTCAATTTAAGTCTGAATTTAACAATAAGGTGTTCATGATCGGAGCCAGAGTCAGCTCCCATTCTTGTTTTTGCTGATGTATAGAGCTTCTCCTTCTTGGCTGCAAAGAATATAATCAATCTGATTTTGGTATAGATCATCCGGTGATGTCCATGTGTAGAGTCTTATCTTGTGTTGTTGTAAGAGGGGTTTTGCTATGACCAGTGCATTCTCTTGGCAAAACTCTTTTAGCCTTTGCCCTGCTTCATTCTGTACTCCAAAGCCAAATTTGCCTGTTACTCCAAGTATTTCTTGACTTCCTACTTTTGTGTTCCAGTCCTATTTTTGTATTCTAGTCCCCTATAATGAAAAGAACAACTTTATTGGGTTTTAGTTCTACAAGGTCTGTAGGTCCTTCATAGAACCTACTTCAACTTCAGCTTCTTCCTTATTACTGGTCAGGGCATAGACTTGGATTACTGTGATATTGAATGGTTTGCCTTGGAAATAAAGAGATCATTCTGTCATTTTTGAGATTGCATCCGAGTACTGCATTTTGGACTCTTTTGTTGACTATGATGGCTACTCCATTTTTTCTAAGGGATTCTTGCCCACAGTAGTAGATATGATGGTCATGTGAGTTAAATTCGCCCATTCCAGTCCATTTTAGTTGGCTGATTCCTAAAATGTTGATGTTCATTCTTGCTGTTTCCTATTTGACCACTTCCAATTTGCCTTGGTTTATGGACCTAACATTCCAGGTTCCTATGCAATATTGCTTTTTACAGCATTGGACTTTACATCCCACGCCTCTACCAGAGACTCCTGGACACTCATGGGCAAGTCTGTGTCAGTGTCTTGTGGGGTCACTGCTCCTTTCTTCTAGGTCTTGGTGCACACAAGGTTCTGTTTGTGCCCTCCAAGAGTCTGTTTCCCCAGTCCTGTGTAAGTTCTGGTGGCTCTATGGTGGGATTAACGGCAATCTCCTCCAAGAGGGTTTACGCCATACCCAGGTCTACTGCACCCAGAACCCCTGCCCCTGTGGCAGTCCACTGCTGACCCACACCTCCTTAGGTGACACTCGAACACAGTTATGCCTCAGTCTTTGTGGGGACTCTGGGTCTTGGTGTGCACAAGGTATGTTTGAGCCCTCTGAGCATCTCTGGTGGGTACGGGGTTTGATTCCAAATGTGATTTTGTCCCTCCTACCATCTTGCTGGGACTTCTCCTTTGCCCTTGGACAAATTGCTCAGTCGTGTCTGACTCTTTGCAACCCCAGGGACTATACAGTCCATGGAATTCTCTAGGCCAGAATATTGGAGTGGGTAATTTTTCCCTTCTCAAGGGGATCTTCCTGACCCAGGATTGAACCCAGGTCTCCTGCATTGCAGGTGGATTCTCTACCAGCTGAGCCACAAGGGAAGCAATGGAAAGGTAACCAAAGATTTAATCTACAGATTTAATGCTACTGCTGCTGCTGCTAAGTCGCTGCAGTTGTGTCTGACTCTGTGTGAACCCAGAGACAGCACCCACCAGGATCCCCCGTCCCTGAGATTCTCCAGGCAAGAACACTGGAGTGGGTTGCCATTTCCTCCTCCAGTGCATGAAAGTGAAAAGTGAAAGTGAAATGAAGTCATGTCTGACTCTTAGCGACCCCATGGACTGCAGCCTGCCAGGCTCCTCCGTCCATGGGATTTGCCAGGCAAGAGTACTGGAGTGGGTTGCCATTGCCTTCTCCAACAGATTTGATGCAACCTCTATCAAAATGTTGTTCAGTCTCTAAGTATGTCTGACTCTTTGCAACACCATGGTCAGGCCTCTCCATCCCCCACTATCTCCCTGAGTTTGGCCAAGTTCATGTCCATTAAATCAGTGATGCCATCCAACCATTCTCTGTCACCTTCTTCTCCTTCTGCCTTCAGTCTTTCGCAGCATCCAGATCTTTCCACTGAGCTGGTTGTTCACCTCAGGTGGCCAAATTATTGGAGCCTCAGCTTCATCATTTGTCCTTCCAATGAATATTCAGGGTTGATTTCCTTTAGGATTGATTGGTTTGATCTCCCAAGGGACTCTCAAGAGTCTTCTCCAACACCACAATTCAAAAGCATCAATTCATTTGCATTCTGCCTTCTTTATGGTTCCACTCTCACATCCATACATGGCTACTAGAAAGAATATAGCTTTGACTATATGGACCTTTGTTGAAAAAGTTATGTCTTTGGTTTTTAATATACTATCTAGGTTTGTCGTAGCTTTCCTTCCAAGAAGCAAGCATCTTCTAATTTCATAGTTGCAGTCACCATCTGCAGTGATTGTAGAGGCCAAGATGAGAAAATCTGTTCCAGGTTCCACTTTCTCCCCTTCTATTTGCCATGAAGGGATGGGACTGGATGCCATGATCTTAGTTTTTTTAATGTTCAATTTTCAGCCAGTTTTTTTCACTCTCCTCTTTCACCAAGAATAAAAAATCCTAAAGTTTACATGGAACCAAAAATATTGCAAATTGTCAAAGCAATCTTGAGAAAAAAGGATAAAGCTGGAGGTATCATGCTCCCAGAATTTAGGCAGTACTACAAAGCTAGGGTAATCAAAGCATCATGGTATTGGCCTAGAGATAGACATACAGACTAATGGAACAGAATAGAGTGTCTAGAAATAAACCCAAGTATGTATTATCAATTAATCTATAATATTCCTCCAAGAATATAAATGGAGGAAGGATAATTTCTTCAATAAATGATGATGGAAAAACTGGACAGCTGCATGTAAAAGAATGAAGTTAGAATACTTTCTTACACCACTTATAAAAATAAAATGAATATAGATCTAAATGTAAGATCTGAAGCTTAAAAACCCCTAGACGATAATATAGGCAAAGCAATCACTGACATAAATTGTTGCAATTTTCTTTGATCTGTTCCCTAAACCAAAGAAAAAAGAGCAATAATAAACAAATAGAACTTAATTAAACTTAGAGCTTTTGAACACCAAAGAAAAGTGTCAATAAAAAGACAATTTACTGAATGGGTGAAAGTATCTGCAAATGACCTGACCAATAAGGGGTTAATATCCAAAATATATAGACACCTCATTCAACTCTATATTAAAAAATCAACATCCCAATGTAAAAATGGGTAGAAAATCAGAAAAAAAGCATTTTTCCAAAGAAGACATGTTGATAGCCAATAGGTAATTAAAGTATGCTCAATATCTCTAATCTTCAAAGAAATACAAATCAAAAAAAAAACAAAACACAAATGAGATATCACCTCACACCTCTCAAGAATGGCTATTATCAGAATAATCACAAGTAACAGATGTTGGTGAGGATATGGGAAAAGGGAACACTTGTACAATATTGGTGGGAATATAAATTGGTGCTGCCACTATAAAAAACAGTATAGAGATTCCTCAAAATAAATAAATAAAAGCTAAAACTAGATTTATCCCTAGATCAAGCAATTCCACTCTTGTGTAGATATTCCAAGACTATAAAAATACTCACTCAAAAAGACATGCACCTCAATGTTCACAGTAGCATTATTTATAGTGGCCAAGTTACATAAGCAACTTGTGTTCACAAACAGATGAAACGATTAAAAATGCAGCATGAACATACATACATATGTGTGTATACATGTACACATATATACATACAACTGTATATATTATTCTATATTATTCAGTCTCAAAAATTATAAAATTCTGCCATTTGCAACAATGCCAATGGAACTAGAGAGTATTATACTTAGTAAAAAAAAAAGATCAGACAGAAAGAAAAACACTCTATGCTATTATTTATATTTAGAACTCAAGAGATAAAACAAACAAGTATATGTGGCAAAACAGAAACAAATTGACAGACATAGAGTACCACTGGTTACTAGTGGGAGAGGAAGTGAGGGGCAAGATACAGGCTTAGAATTAACAGATATAAATCACTTGTATAAACAGAAGCAACATGGATAAAATTATACAACACAGTGATAGAGCCATTATTTTGTAGTAACTTTAAATGCGGTATAATCTGTAAAAATAATGCTAATACAGGCAAAATGAAGCTATCAGCATCATTAAAGAGGTTGGTGAAATCAAATATAGTGTAACTGCCCTTGAGAAATCTAAAACAAAACTAACAGACAGAGGTCATGCATTCAGTAAATGTTCTCATATTGAAAGTTTGAGATCACCCAATCACTGTGAAGGAATTCTAAAAATTCTATCCTTGTAAAGATTCCACATCCTCTAGTGTGAAGTAATAATTTTTAAGAGTCTTGTAACAAAATCTAGTTTAGCAAGACTTTGTAAGGACCATCCAGTGCAGTATCATATGGATCATTCAGTTTGAACAATAATTTTTCAACTGATATCCTCTGTAGCCAGCCTTTCACATAACAATGCATCTTTGGTCTAGCCTCATGCTCTACTGGTTTTTAAATGTCTTGCACTATTGGCTTTCTGAATTTAACTGATGTATCTCTAGCGTTAAGGAAATTCACAGAGGATGTGACTTTTTGCATAATATTGCTTTTTTAAACCAACTCACACCAAACTTTACTCCCTAGGTTCTCGTCAAGCAAACATGTTTTACTGCCATTAGCACACTGATTTTAATGCTCTACCAGACTAAAAATAAGAGTAATAATTACCTTTATTTCGAGCTTACTGTTTGCCATTGTCTTTAGTGCTGACCTTCCTCATCTCACTATTTTCTACACATTTTGCATAAGTGAACTGAAGCTTAAGGAGGAGAAGTAATTTGGAAGAGATCATGGATCAGTAAGTTGTGAAGCTTGGATCATAGGAATGCAGTTATGACTTCAAAGTTTGTACTCATCAGACCACCCACCTCTTCAGACCACCTGCCAATCTTATTGCTCATTTTTCTAACATCCAGAGAAAGTAGTCTCAACATACTAAAGAAGGAAGAAACATATAATTTAATTTTAAAATAGTGATTCATAGTCTTATGAGAAGCAGATGGTTGTTCACTCCCCAAGTCGTGTCTGACTCTTTGTGACCCCACGCACTCCAGGCTTCCTTGTCCTTCATTATCTCCTGAAGTTTGCTCGGACTCATGTCCATTGAGTCCATGATGCCATCCAACCATCTCATCTTCTGTTGCCCCTTTCTCTTCCTGCCCTCAATGCATGAGATTTGGAAGGCAGAAGTGAAACAATCTCCATGTTTAAGGGATAGTATAGGCGCTATTTTGGAGAAGAAAATGGCAACCCACTCCAGTCTTCTTGCCTAGAGCATCCTGTGGACAGAGGAGCCTGGTGGGCTGCTGTCCATAGGGTCGCACAGAGTCGGACACGACTGAAGTGACTTAGCAGCAGCAGCAGCATAGGCGCTGTTTCTTAACACATTTTTCAGTGTTGCTTTCCACAAGATTCTTTAACTTTTTTCTGAATTGACTTTTCCACCCTCTTGAGATTAAATACTAAGGATCAAGACGTTGCCTACTTGGACTAACTTTGGAGGACCAAGATTATGTCACTGAGCAAGTGGGCTGGTTGCATGTCACACAACAGAATGACCAAATACTGAGGCAATAGTCTATAAAGATAAAAATGCTTTATTTCAGGATCGTCGATCAAGAAGACAGGTGACAAAGCTCAGATGGTTCTCCAATTGGCTGTTAAGTGGGATATTTATCATGGAAGCAGGAATTAACAGAGGGAGGGGGCTCAGGAATGATTGTTAGAAAGCAATTTGGAAGTTTTAAGAGTTCTCTGATCAGGTGAAACTGCTCTTCATGCCATTTCATAGGTTACATGAGAAAAATTGAGAGTGCTCTGTATGTAACATGCAGTGGATTTTCTGACAGCGAGATCAAAATTTCGCCCTCAGTCATCCTGGGCCCTAGTTCTTACTGCATCTGCATGATACTCAGTCAAAGGGGCTATGAGTAAGCTGTTTCCACACCTGTGGTTTCCCTGGTACTCTGCAAAACAAGAGTGGTGTTCTTGGTATATCATTTTGTTTCTGCCTTATAAGCCTTGTAACTTACAGGGTACAGTTTCAACTATTGTAATAAGACTGTTTTTACTCCACCCCCAAGTCAGTTTTTTTTTTCTCTTGGGAAGGAGAGGATATCCCCACTGATACAGAGTCAATAGCGTTGCTCCTTATGGAGGCTGTCATTAAAGTTGGCTCATCCTGTTCTCCTAGGGCACCAGCTGGTCTTGAAGCTTTGGCAGTTCCTGCTGCATTTCCTCTTCTTTTCCTCCTTTCTTCCTTCTTCTATCCATCCTAGGTCAGGTACACGTACAATTTTGTTCATGAAAGGCAGTAACATACTCTACATATCTCCCATAACATCAAGGTTGCAGGAGGTAAGAGAGAGGCACATAGATTCTAGTTCATCCTTTTGGATTTCATTCTTGCAAATTTCAGTTTGTCATCATTTTCCTCATCTTCATGTCCATCTTTCTCTTTCCTACTGCTGACTCTGTTGATTTCAGGCCCAAACACAAGAGGAGGTGCAAGACCCTAAATGGAATGGCTTAACCACCTCCCACAAGTGGATAAGGACAAATACTTGTAATACATGGCTTATTACATATTACTCACAGGTTTTTTTTTTTTTGGTCTGGATAGAGTGCTACTTAAAAATGGGTGATGGTTTTATAACTTATCAACTTAAATACATTAGAATGAATATAAATAACATTCTCAGGTCTCCTTCCTTTCATTATCTCTCCTAAATTCTTATAAAATTAAGTTACCAAAATAAATAACTAAAAAAGCCGGTGGGGGGTGGGGAATCCCTGTATACATACAGCCTCACTTTGCTCTTCATGTAATTATTTCCATTTTTTTTCCAGTATTTAATACATGGTTCCAATGTCATTAGCACATTGAAAATGATTTAGAGAAGAAACATTTTTTGATACACATGTGCTTTCTAATTACAACACCATTTGTCATCAGTGTCTATAAAATTACTCTTTCATCTCTCAGTTTATTTTTCACATGAAAGTATTTTAAGTTAAATGGATCTCAATTTGTGTTATTTTTCATTGAATAGTAATATAAACTCTTTTCTGATTTGTTTTCCTTTCTCACACTTCTGGGACACAAGGGTTGGATAAAAATTATTTATCTCAGTGTTTGTTTCTTCAAATCATTCATGATCTTCAAGATGACCCAATTGTTACAATAAAATAACAAAATAAGAAATAAAAAATAACAGACATTTCCTGGGAAGCTTGTTAAAGTAAGATATAAGATCAAATGAGTTGGACAAAGAAAACAAAATGCTTTCTCATTTCTATGAGGAATTAGTCTAATATGGAGAAAATTTGTGTAAATCTCTCTGAATGATAACTCTTAGTCTCATTCTCAGGGTGAGGATCTCTGTTCCAATGGTATCTATTGAATGAAAAATGTATAATGTAAGATGGGATATGATTTTCATATGGTTTGTGTTTTCATACAGTTTGAATGTGTAATCAAAAATAAAATAAATGAATTTATTTAAATACTAATCATCAAAATAAATACATCTGTGTTTACTGCAAATGCTAGAAATGCTCAAACTTTTAAGAAGCTATTATGAATTCTAGTCTTTGGCACACTGTTTAAAATTGCTCAAAAACATTGAAGATACCCTTCAAAATATTATATGTCTGTATGTATACATATATACACATACATAGATAAATGTATGTTATTATAGAAACAAAAAATTTCAATATGATTTAATTTTATCTTAGTCAGTTTTAAATATCAACTAAGATATTCTTTATTTTTCGGAGTAAAGGAAATTTAAAATATATCGTGTCCAAATAATTGTATTCTTAGAAAAGTTGTCTAACTATTGAGTCTTTCGATGGCTAAGTCAAAGATCTCCCTTGGTAAAAGTCATATTGGCACTTTAAAATACGTGGGTTATTTTCAGATATCTTTTGATATTGATTTCTAACATAATTTCACAGTAATAAATAGAACAGATTCTGTATGATTTCAGTACCTTTAAACCACAACACTTTTGCACCTTGTTTTATGTCCCTCGATATGTTCCAGTGACTCCTAGCTTATAGTCTATGGGAACTTGAATAGAATTTGCATCCTACTGTTGTGTGAAAACTGTATAAGTCTTAATTATGCTGAATTGGTTCATAGTGCTTTTCAGGTCTACCATATCCTTTACTTCTCTGTATATTAATTCTATTGATTTTTGAGAGTTTCATATTGAAATTCCAACTAAAAATCTTAATTTATCTACTTAAAAATTAATTATGATATAAAAGTTATCATTAAGATTAATTTCTGTTCTTTCCTAATTATGACATCTTTCTTTCCATATGGTGTCTTTAGAGCACATACCTTTAGACCCATTTTTCAAACATATGAAAAATGTGCCTTGAAACATAGTGTTAATATTTGAGCTACTTGCCCTTTGATTATGCAATATTTCAGCAATTATGAAATAAAACTATTAAGATACTTCAGTGGAAATTTTAGCTAGAATACTAGCATACAGGCTCTTTTTCCTCAAGAAAAAAAAATAGAGCATTTGTTGTTATTGCTTCTTTCCTCATTAAAAGAGAGATTCCAATTATCATAGCCCTAGAGGGAAATCTATTTGTGAAAAAAAAAAGCAAAAATAATCTCTTTGCAAAACCATTTTGGATTATGCTATAAGCAACTAAAGAAGTTCACTTTTCAAACTGACTTCAATTTGTTTAAAACACACATAACAATTACATTATTTTTCCTTTAACTCTATTCTAAAACTACATTCTACTATGAGTCTGATTTTTGTACATTTACTCCTTAATTATCCTAAAAGTATTTATCCTATTCTGTCCCAAAACTCAATTTGAGTAAATCAAATATTTCAAATACCTTTCCCCCAGAGTTTCTCATAGACAGAAATTAAATCAGATAGGTTACTAAGAATTGAAAATGTGGTCAATGCTATATATTCGTTAGCACAGTCACAAAGATAATACAAAGCAACACTTAGCTTCAGGGAGTTTTAAAACAGGTACTTCCTGGCAATAGCTTCACAGAGAGTACCTACCTTCTATGAGCAAGTGTAATGACCAGCCCAGTGTTTCTGTACGTGACCAAGAGAGGTGTATTGTAACAATGAGAGCAAAAACAAATGCAGGGTGCCAGTGGTCTGGACAAGGAGACCCAAGATTAGATACAGTGTGGGTCAAGGAACCTACACCACAATGTGGTTCCTTGTGGATGACAATGTGACCACACACTTACACACTTACAATCATAGAAATGTAAATACAAATAGTAGAGTTTTCATTGATTTTTATTTCACTCAGTTTAAAAGATTATTAATAATACGTGTACATTTCTTCAAATAAAACACCTGGCACATAGTTGTAAATGTACATTTAGTTAATCTAAATGTAAAATCAACCAATGACTTGGCTCTCATCACTGCTCCTAACGCTTTATTCATTTTATATTTCCTGGGACCTCAACTGGAATGTTTGACAGATAATGGTGGCTGTTGGCCTGGGTCCTCAGTTCCTCTCTGTGACCTTTCTTTATGGTCTAGCTTGGGTTTCTTCACAGCACAGTAGCTTGGTTCCCAAGGCAAATTTTCCAAAGGAGAATCATATGTATCTTTTATTCTCTTTTATTACAAGTCATATAGCATGATTCCTGCTATACCTTATTGGTCAGACCAGTAATAACCCTCGGAACAGATGCAAGGTAAAAAAAAAAAAGAAAGAAAGAAAAACCTTAATTCTCAGTGAGATGAGGGGCCTATCACCTTTTAAGGATAAGTTGAGTGGCAGATGGTATTACAGTTTTGGTTTTTTTTAATATAATCTGTCACAACAGTTAAGAGGCACCATATAAAGTCTAAAACTGGAACTTATCCTTCTTTCAATGAGTCTCTTCAAACTCATTCTCACATCTTTTTCCTCTGTTCACTGTAATTCTTCAAACAGTAAAATGATTAATTTACATATCTTTAATTATGACATTACTTGGTTGACTTCTTTCTGCGTGAAGAAGTATAATTCTAACCCACATAGAGAAAGATAAGTTCTAATTGTAGAATATACTATGCAATACTTATGAACATATCATGTGATGTGCTGTATGACTGACTATTGTGGGGCTATGGTCAAATCGTGTACTTTTAACAACATTTAAGTTTTGAGATTCTAGTTATTTAAAGTGAAATACTTTAGAACACCAATTTGATAGAATCAACGTCATTTATGAGACAAAGAACAAAACGCAACCAGCCTTGGTTCTGAGGGACAGATTTGAATTTTTGCCAAATTAAGAAGTTTTGGTTTTCTGATCTGCCCTGGGACAATCTGCAGGGCATTTTGTCCTGGAAATGGGGCATTTATTCCCTTTTCTTTGTGGAAGTATTCACCTTCTTGATGTTTATGCTTATACAGCCCCTTCTTTTGGACATAAGCATCATGGAGATGTTTCGGATTGCATATATTTATCACCCAAAAGATAGGTAGGTAGATGGTAGCATGTTCTGCAGCATTGCCAATGACAAATTTCTGGTGAGTTCTAGAAAAGGAATTCTGGGATCAGAGATCCAGTCACACGTAGCAACCTGCTCAGCCGTTTCAGAGATACTGCCTACTTGCCTCCTAGGCAAGCAGTGAGGGAAATCAGGGGATCCTAGAGGTTATGACAGTTGACAGTATGGTTGAATATGTGGGAGTGGACTGGACTGCAAAAAAGAGTTCGAAGAGAAAAAACAAAGACTTAAGGGCAGACACTTGGGCGATTCATACATTTAGAGAGGTGAAAAAAAAAAGAAGGTGCATTCATAATTGTAGACAATCTCATGGCCCAAGATAATACTTAGCTTGCAATAGAACTATTTGACTCTGGACTAATGACAATCTATGTTAAAAGCATAAAATATGGCCTAAGCTTAAAAACCAATACAAAGTGTAAATTTTCTGGGATTAATTCTCACTTTCGTACTTATGCCAGGAAGAACAAAAATGAATGAGTAAAATAACTTTATATTCATCTTTATTCCAGACTTGCTTATGATAATGAAGATAATTTAACAACCTTATTAGTTTTTTAAAAAAGCTTATAAGCCAATAAACTGATGGAATATATTCATGGCTAAATTCTCATGTGATCTAAAGTAAAAAATAAATACCAGTCAAATAAATGACAGATAATTTCATTTTAAAAGAAAACTTAAGAGAAAGGGTTTTTCTAAATTTAAATTGTAATCTCTCTCCATCAAATTCCCAATGTTGAAAAGAAGCCAACAGTCAGAAAAAAAAATCAAAACTCTCCATACATCTCTAGTTTTTTGTTATGCTGTTTGGAGAGCCTCAGTTAAACCATAACAAAAAGGGAACTCTAAACATTACTTGCCAAAAATGTTTAAAAAATAAAAGAGCATGAAAGAGCCACCAATCCAACGTCAACTTTCTAACGTGATGGCAGGCTACTTAAATCACCAAAAGACAGTAGCAGTAGGAGAAGAATCCTTGGTGTTCATGTTTCCCTCTGAAAGTAAAAATAAGGTTTGTTGGACTCTTCACAGCTGTCAAGCATTTTATCACCAATGCTTGCAGCATGGGCAGGAAAACTTTAAAACAGAACAATATAGATTAACATCCCTCATGCAACGTTTTTGAATGTGTCACCATCAGGAAAAAAGCAGACTGGTTTGTCAATATTCAAATAGAAAACTGCATTAATATATAAAAGATAGTCAGATGGATATAGATAGATACTGTGATGTTATACCTAAGCTATAATGTTATTTTGTGGAATTAAAAAGTGTGCTTTTAAGTTAGGACACTACATGTTGAGTTCATTCTACTTACTCAGTCTAAAGGGTTGTACCACAAGCGTATTTTTGGACTTTCCAAATTTTTGTACTCTGAATGCAAGAATTGTAAACTCTAGAATCTGCTCTTTGTGATTTCATAGAGAAGGGTGTTCTATCACTGTCAGTAATATTAATAAGTATGCAGGCATGCATACTTAATCGCTCAGTCATGTCTGATTTTTTGCATCCCCATGGACTGTAGCCCACCAGGCTCCTCAGTCCATGGAATTTTCCAGGCAAGAATACCTGAATGGGATCATCTCCATGGGATCATCCTAACCTAGGGACCAAACCTGCATCTCCTTCATTGGCAGGTGTATTCTTTCCCACTGAAACATCTGGGAATTATTAATAAGTATATTGGTTTATTCAATAATAAATTCTTTAGGCCAAAAACTATTAAGGTAAAACATAAAGTCTAAAAGACTTTTCTAAGTATGAGGTCTTATTATTAATTTGCAGAGTTCTGAACAGTGATAACTCTGATGAGGTAGACAGAGCTTGTACATAGAAAGTCATTAATGCCATGTGTCATGTCTGTCTGGGTACATGTAAATGTCTTTTTTAAAAAAATGAGCAAAGGATGAACATGATCTAAATAAACTGTGCCTGGTTAAATGAACAAGCAGAAATTCAAGGCAGAAGTTATGCATGAATATATCCTCAAAAGTAAATATGCTATTGTGAAGCCAGCTACTTCAAGAAAGCTGGCAGTGATCACACAGAAAAGGACTGTAATAGTGTGATAATCTGCCTTTTCACTGGTTTTTCTATCTACCTTGCCCTTGCTATCATCTTCCCCAGCCTTGTATAGTTGTCATCACATCTTTCTTCCTTATGATTTTCCAATACATCTTTGTGTGCCTTTATTATGTTGTAGTTTCTCCTACACTATAATTTAATGAGGTACAAGCAAAAAGAAATGGAAAGGAAACAATTCAGGTTTTGAACATTATTTAGCATGCCCTAAATTGGTGGGTATTGGGCAATTAACAATAAAACTAGAGAAAAATAGAAATTTTCAGTGGTTTATCTACTGAGCTAAATTATATTGTTTGAAGTATTTCTGGACTAGGAAAGGGTAATATGCTTAGAATCCACACAAAACTGAAGTAGAGATATTTTGGGAGTTATACGGCAGTCATCAATGTGAAAATGGCCAAGCACCCATAAGCTCTGTGCCTATTTGTTCTGCTATTTTAGAGGATGATTTAGTCTCTGCCTGAACCTGAGTTGCTCTATTGTAGTTGTTCATGATTTTAAAAGACACCCACGTTTACTTTCTTAGTGTGCGCACAGAGCAAACAAACATTTAGGTATTTACTCTGCACAGCTCAAATCCATGGCTCCTCTACTGTCAATACCCCAAATCCATTAGGCAAATGCCTGGAAAAGAATGGAAAGTAAGCAGCTAGAATCATCAACAAACAAGTACAAAACTCCATGGAAAGATGCTTATTTTGACCTTCCAGTTTACTGCATAATATCAGGCTGGTGAACAGAGCAATGGACAAACTAATGTTCTCTGAGGATGAGCAAGGATTCCTATGATTAATCTTTTGGAGCCTTATTAGCTGCAGTTACTGGATTCCATAAACAATATCTCTTGTGCCAGTGCCTTTTCACATGTCTAACACATTATCCAAGAATAAGTGGAATAATTGACATTTCTATTTAACCTCTGCCTATCTATCCTTTGGTTTCTGAACATTTTTCTACTGCCACGCTCCTGAGGTTTCTCATGCCCCTGGCCTCAGAATGCTTTCACTGCTTCAGCCTTGTTCGCCAGTTCCAAGCTTACATGACTCATAAGGTATTTTCTCAGGACTTGTAAAATAATGTGAACATACAGATAAAAGGTGGTTGAGCAGCTAATAAGTTCTAGTATATGTGGTCTAGCATATATCATTATATATGCATTGTCTCATTTATACATTACTCAAATCTTTTCAGAGAGATATTATCCTCATTTCATACATAAGGAATCAAGGAATTCATGAGATTAAGGGACAGGGCAGGTACAGTAGTAAAGCCAACTGACATATGAAACTCAAAATCCCTGGAGAGTATGTCTCTAAGACTTCTACTTTTTCTGCTCTACCAACCTGAGAAACAAATGAGTAACTTGTAATGTGCCCTTCCTGATTAAATTGGTACACTTTCTGTCAGACTGGGGCTTTCATGGTGGCTCAGACTATAAAGAATTTGCCAGCAATGCAAGAGATGCGAGTTCAATCCCTGGGTCTGGAAGATCGCCTGGAGAAGGGAATGGCTGCTGATCCCCATATTCTTGCCTGGAGAATTACATGGACTATAGCCTGGTGGGTTATAGTCCATGGGTCACAAAGAATCAGACACGACTGAGTGACTAACGTTTTCTCCTTCTGTCAGACTAGAGGAAGAGAGCAGAGGTGGCATCTGACTCGAGGAAAGTCAGTCCTCATTGATGATAGTGTTTCTATTTTACATTCCTTTCCTCTTCTCTAGGTGTATGAAGCCTGGGCAGAGCCTTCCATTTCCTTTCTGTCTCCCCAGCCACACTGGTGGCCAGCTTTCCTCCTTGTTTTCTGTCATTGGGTTCTGTCGTGTTTTCTAGAGCCAATATGACTTTTAATGTATTGAATTATGCTCTCCCCAAATTCATATGTTGAGGCCTAACCTGAAGCACCTCAGAGTGTGACTGTATTTGGAGACAGGTCTTTTAAAGAGGTAATTAATTTAAGATGAGGCCTGGTATCATTGTAAGAGGAAGACTGGTATACTTATAAGAGGAGGAACTTAGGACACAGCAGAATATACGCAAAGAGTAACCATCATGTGAGGACACAGCAAGAAAGCAGCCATCTGCAAGGCTAGAAGAGAGGCATCAGGAGAAACCAGCACTGCTGACACCTGGACTTTGGACTTCAGGCCTCTAAAATAATGACAAATAAATTTTTGTTGTTTAAGCCACCTAGTCTGTGGTATTTTGTTATGGCAGTCCTAGCAGGTGCATACACTGGTTTTAAACACAGGGCTTACCCAGGTTGAAAGCAGAAGGGAAAAGAAGTAGGAAGCTCCCCTGTGGATATGTTGTTAGTCAGAACCTTCTCTCAAGAGCTCTGAATGAGGTTAGAGACATCTGTGTGTGGCTGAGAGGTAATGGTTGATAATTTATAAAGACATCATCCCTAGCATTTTTCTACAGGCTCCTGGAAAATCATCCTAACCTTGAGGAAAGTCACGAATAATTTATTTTCAGATACTCTCCCTGGAAGAAGTGTGAGAAAAAAATTTGAAAGGAGGAAGTGCTCCCCAAATTAATTTTATTCTGTCTATGGCATCTGGTTGTATCTTCATAAAAAAATGCTGAAAGTAAGTAGAATAAAGGGAAAATCCATTATGATTTCCAAATCTGATGAAACTATGGTCAAGGAACTCAGAGGATAATAGAAAAGTAAAGACACATTTTTAAAGATTCCCAAATGATAACTAGAGGCATAATAAAAGGAGAGTGCCCCTGTAGTTCTCCCAAAGCAGGTATTGTTGCAAGGACTTTGGTGTAGGTAGTCTGTTTGGGAAGTGATTTGGAAAAATACACAGAATGGGGGGCATGGTAGGTAAAAAAAAGAAAAAAAAAAGGCCAACAATGTATACATCAGCTGGAACTCCATTTCACAGGGCAATAGTCCTAAGGGGAACTGGGGAGAATGGATCATTTATCTAGAGCCCCATCTTCTAGGCATTGAGGACTGCCCCCATGTATGTTAAAAATTCCTACAATGCTGCACAAATCCTTTATCAGAGAAGAGTGACAGACGTGCCCTTGAGATGGGAAGCTGTCAGTTCATAGTGAACTATCCATAACTACAAGCAAACCCAGGTGGATCAAGAGACGGGGCCACAGCATCAAAGGCATTTGATAAATCGGCTGTACTCTAATTTTATAAATTAGCTAAAATATAGGCAATCAGAGGTTTTATTATTATTAAAGTGTTATGTAAAATGATTATGGTCTATTTAAAAGACTCTACAATTGAATATCTCCATTTTATATGGAAACAACAAGGTCAGTAGAGTAAGATATGTAAGGTTGAATAAAGTTGCTTGAGCAAGAGATCCATGAAAATGTTCACATCTAACAATATTCATCAGGTCTAGTCATCTTAGGTCATTATTTACAATGCTTTAATTTATATGGCCTGGTACAAACTACATGAGAAAGGGGGAAAAAATTAGCTGCATGATACAATAGCGGCAACATACATAAGTGTGAATTACAACTCATTATTTTATTGGACAGTTCTATCGCCTGGGTTCTTAGCTTTGAGAAGTTTGGGCTTTGAGGGAGGCAAGGAAAAGTGTGTATTTTAATGAAATAAAGATATATACAAGAAAGTCAAAAAATTGTAATCACATGCTACAATTCATCTACAAGATGAATCCCTACTTATGAAACCCTCACCCATAACAGGAAGTTTAACAGGATCAGCACCGCAGAAATCCCCTCCTCCTTCTTTTCAGTCATTTCTACAGAAAAGGTAGTGGCCATTTTGACTTTCAACATCACAGATTAGTTTTATCTATTTTTGAGCTTGATGTAAGTGGAACTACAAGTATACACTTTTCAGTTCCTTGTTTTGTTCACTCAGGAAAATTTCTGTGAGATTTATCCATATTATTGCATGTGGGTGTAGTTCATTTATCCTCATTATAACTCGGAATTCCATTGTGAGAGTACTGTAATTTACCAATTTTTCTGAACAAATGTGAAGTGTTATCACATAGAACTGCACTGTTTCATGGGAAATTTGAATTTTACATTTTAGAACAAAATTAGTCTACTATTGTTTCTAGAGCTACATGCAATCAAAAGAAATGTCCATTTCTTGCTAAATTGAAACTATCATGACTTTTCTTTATGATCAATACTCCCAAATTTTTTTTTACTTTCACATGTATGAAATTATACATTTTGTTTGTTAAATTTACCAAGTCATTCCCTAAATATATAAATAACTTTGAACACCTACTGTAGGCAAGTGATTTTGTTATGTATTAGAGCCATGATAGGGCTCAGCAGTAAAGAATCCACCTGCAATGGAGGAGCTGCAGGAGACGTAGGTTCAATCCCTGGGTTGTGAAGATCCCCTGGAGGAGGGCATGGCAACCTACTCCAGTATTCTTACCTGGAGAATTCCATGGACAGAGGAGCCTGGTGGGCTACAGTCCATGGGGTTGCAAAGAGCTGGACATGACTGAAGCAACTGAGCACACAGTCACAATAAACAAAAGAAAATCTAGTCCTAATTTTTCCCAAAATAAGTTTATCTAAAAGGGCACATACAAAAACAGCAAGATAGCCATTATGACCCAATGTGTTAATCAAAATAATAATAATAATAAGACCCAGCACTCTCAATGACAGGGGCCTGAGTTCGATTTCAGGTCAGGGAACTAGATCTCACATGCCTCAACTAAGAGTTTGCATGCTACAACAAAGATTTAATATCCTGAGTATCTCAACTAAGATCCAGTGGAGCCAAATAAATAAATAAATATTAAAAAAACAAAAACAAAAACTGAAACTGATGTCCAGTTTGCTCTGGAAGAACAAAGAGTGCTAATCCACATTTGTCAGAAGCCAGAGTTCAGGAAAAGTACGTCAAGGCTGTATACTGTCACCCTGCTTATTTAACTTACATGCAGAGTATATCATGTGAAATGTTAGGCTGGATGAAGCACAAGCTGGAATCAAGATTACCAGGACAAATATCAATAACCTCAGATATGCAGATGACACCACCCTAATGACAGAAAGAGAAGAACTAAAGAGCCTCTTGATGAAAGTGAAAGAGGACAGTGAAAGAGATGGCTTAAAACTCAACATTCAGAAATCTAAAATCATGGCATCTTGTCCCATCATTTCACTGGCAAATAGATGGGAAAACAATGGAAACAGTAACGGACTTTATTTTCTTGGGCTCCCAAATTACTGCAGATGGTGACTGCAGCCATGAAATTAAAAGATGCTTGTTCCTTAGAAGAGAAGCTATGACCAACCTAGACAGCACATTAAAAAGCAGAGACATTACTTTTCCAAGAAAGGTCCATCTAGTCAAAGCTATAGTTTTACCAGTAGTCATGTATGGATGTGAGAGTTGGACTATAAAGAAAGCTGAGCACCAAAGAACTGATGTTTTCAAACGGTGGTGTTGGAGAAGACTTGAGAGTCCCTTGGACTGCAAGGAGATCCATCCAGTCCATCCTAAAGGAAATCTGTCCTGAATATTCACTGGAAGGACTGATGTTGAAGCTGAAACTCCCATACTCTGGCCACCTGATGGGAAGAACTGACTCATTGGAAAAGACCCTGCTGCTGGGAAAGACTGAAGGCAAGAGAAGAAGGTGATGACAGAGGATGAGATGGTTGGATGGCATCACTGACTCGATGGACATGAGTTTGAGCAATCTCTGAGAGTTTGTGAGGACAGGGAAGCGTGGCATGCTGCAGTCCATGGAGTCGCAAAGAGTCGGACACAACTGAGTGACTGAACTGAACTGAGGATTCAGGGAAAGCTTCCTGGAGGAAGGGAAAAGCTTAGAGTTACTTAAACAAGCTGGGATATGTCCAGGAAAGAGCAACATCAAGTGCTCAGGTCCTAAAGTGACAGAGTGAAATGTTGAAGAAAATGAGAGCCCTTCAGTTTGTGTGGGACTTAGAGTCATTTATTTTTCTCATTCATAAAAGAAATAGATTAAGTGAGCAATAAGCACTACTCTAATGCTAATATTTGTAGAAATGCTACAAATGCTAATGGGGTGATGTGAAATACACAGAGGTCCAGTCAGTGTTGTTGAATGATTTATGGAACAAAAATAAATTTCCATGAAGTTTATTTGATGAACTTGTCTTATCTCAGTTTAGATGATCATACACTTAAGGATTATGTAAGGTCCTCAAACATTTTTGATATATATGAACAAAATTGTTCATTTCAGTAGAACAACAAAATCTAATTATTTGCCTTGCTTTCAAGTGATCATGGGGAAGATGTGTAAAGCAAGAGAGATAGGAATAAAAATAAAGAGACCTTCACCAGAATGGTGGATGACTAGCAGAGGTTTTCATTAAAGCAACCACTTCATGACAGAAACAAAAGCATGCTTCATTTCATAAATATTGACACTTAAAGAGACTAATCATGAGCCAAATAGAGAACACTGTTAAAAGAAACACTGCTAATGCTTTGGACAATTTTGTGAATCACTTCTGTTAAGGGCTGGATCAGAATAATAACTCCCTTTCCACTCACTTTGCCACTATACTCACACACATTTGGGAGCATTTATGAATTGTCCTTGAGACTTACTACAGAATGTGCTATGAGCCTCCCTACCAAATTCAACAAATTCATAAACGACTTATGAAGGAAACAGAAAAATTTCATAGCTTCTGTGCGTACACTAAATTATCTTTATTTATACACTGTTAGACTTGTTTGAGCAGATTCTCAATTTGTCCAAAAGGCAAAAAGCATATTAGTATCCCACTAGACTATTCTTCTGTATATAAGAAAGACATCATACTCCTTAATCCTTATTTCATGCATATCTGGTCTGTGTCATGAAAATATGTAGGCATATTAACTTTGTCACCCTATTAATCTACTTCTAAAATAAATATATATTTGTTTTTGATATATATAAATATAATGTTTCATTTCTGATCATAAAATAAACAGTATCAATGTACATTTTTAAAAATTTTATTTTCTAATTAGTAGAAAATTGCTTTACAATTTGGTGTTGGTTTCTGCCATGCAACAATATGAATTGGTCATAATTATATATATATCCCTTCCCTCCTGAGCCTATCTCCACTCCCCTAACTCACTTCTCTAGGTCATCACAGAGCACCAGGCTGGGTTCCCTGTGTTATTTAGTAACTTCCCACTATCTATCTATTTTGAGCTTCTCTCATAGCTCAGTTGGTAAAGAATCTTCCTGCAGTGCAGGAGACCCAGGTTCGATTCCTGAGTTGGGAAGATCCCCTGGAGAAGGAAATGGCAACCCTCTCCAGTATTTTTGCCTGGAGAATTCCATGGACAGAGGAACCTGGTGGTCTACACTCCATGGGGCCACAAGAGTCAGGCATGGCATAGCAACTAAACCATCATCTATCTGTTTTACACATGATAGTGTATATATGCCAATGCTACTTTCTCAATTCGTCCCACCCTCACTTTCTCCCACTGTGACTGCAAGTCCATTCTCTACTAGGCTCATCAACACCATTTTTCTAGATTCCATATGTGTGTGTGTGTGTGTGTGTGTGTGTGTGTGTGTGTGTGTCTGTGTTAATATATGATACTTGTTTTTCTCTTTCTAACTTACTTCACTTTGTATAAGAGGCTCTTGGTTCATCTAGCTCAATACAAATGATTAAAATTGGTTTCTTTTTATGGTTGAGTAATATTGCATTGTAGAAATGTACCATGACTTCTTTATCCATAGACATCTAGTTTTCTTCCATGTCCTGGCTATTGTAAATATTGTTGCAATGAACATTGGGGTACATTGTCTTTTAGAATTGTGGTTTTCTCAAGGTATATGCTCAGTAGTGAGATTACTGGGTCATATGGTAATTTATTCCTAGATTTTTAAGGAATCTCCATACTGTTTTCCATAATGGCTAAATTAGTCTACAGTCCCAACAACAGTGCAGAAGGGCTCCCTTTCCTCCATATACTCTCCAGTGTTTATTTTTTGTAGATTTTTTGATGATGGCCATCCTTACTGGTGTGAGGTGATACCTCATTATAGTTTTGATTTGAATTTCTCTAATAATGAGTGATGGAGAAGGCAATGGCATCCCACTCCAGTACTCTTGCCTGGAAAATCCCATGGATGGAGGAGCCTGGTAGGCTACAGTCCATGAGGTCGCTAAGAGTCGGATACGACTGAGCGACTTCACTTTCCCTTTTCCCTTTCATGCACTGGAGAAGGAAATGGCAACCCACTCCAGAGTTCTTGCCTGGAGAATCCCAGGGACGGCGGAGCCTGGGGGGCTGCCGTCTATGGGGTCACACAGAGTCGGACACGACTGAAGCGACTTAGCAGCAATAATGAGTGATATTATTAGAGTTTTCTTTTCATGAGTTTATCAGCCATCTGTATGAGTTTGGAGAAACTGTACATTCTTAAAATGTGTCAGATGGACACAATTTTTCAAATTGTCTATAATTACAACATGCTAAAATTACTAAAATTAATTTTTGGTGTATTTTCTCTTAATAATTAATTTATTAATTGATTGGAAGAATTGGGATCTGTATCTGTTCAGCAGCATACAGTGGAAACTGATTACAGTAGCTTAGAAGGGAAGATGTCTTTCCTAACTTTTCCAAATTTTTTGTTATTATTCTATTTTGCTTTGGCGTAACAGCCAGTACAAATATAGACAGTCCAGAGTTGCCACAGTGCCTCCAGAGACTGTGATGTACTGTGCTAATTCACTTCAGTCATGCCCAACTCTTTGCAACACCATAGACTGTAGCTGCACCAGACTCCTCTGTCCATGGGATTCTCCAGGTAAGAATACTGGAGTAGGTTGCCTTTTTCTTCTCCAGGGGATCCTCTCAACCCAGGGATTGAACCTCTATCTCTTACATTTCCCGCATTGGCAGGTAGGTTCATTACCACTAGCGCCACCTAGGAAGCCCACTAAATAAAATTTTCTCAAATCCAAATATTTTATAAACATTATTGCAATGGCTACATGTCTGTATATTAACTCATTTATTCAATCATTATTTTTGAACATATTGTTTTTTTTTTCTTTTAATATTGATTTACTATATTTGTGGCCCATGATGTCTTATGAAAAGGATTATGTCAATTAACAAGTTGGCATTTTAGACTTTTAGGTTTGATTTTAGATTCTGTTCTCTTTCCAATAACATAAGAAAATATGCCATCTTAATTTAAAAAATCATTTTTCCAATAAATTTTCTATATGTATATTTCTTTGTCTAGCCTTATCCTTAGCTTTTACATTATTTTAAATCATGGTCTTAATGAATACCATTTAAAATCGAGTTGGGATGGGCAAACTTCAAAAAGACTGGTGTTTTGTTTTACCACAATTAAATATAGAACCCATATATTAAAAATGTATACTATGATTTAAAATCTTTTATTTGTTGGAACCTCAGTAGAATCACTAATATTAGATAAAGGAAATATGAAAATAGAGCTAATCTGTCCTTTTATTATAAAAGGAAAATAAAAAATCTTTCAACTGAGATTTCAACTGTTTTTAATAAATGATAATTCAAAAATTTTAGCCCTCTTTTTATTACTAATGATTGAGAGATTAAATATGAAATCAAGAAATTAAAAGCAACAAAATTCCTTGCCCTATATTAATGCTGGGCCAGGTATACTTTCCTGCCCCTGTGTTAAAAAATGCTGGGACCAAATACTAATAAAATAACTTAGCTTCTTGATCCATAAAGTATCAACTACTACAAGCTAAGACTATATTAAATAAAGAGTTTACTTAATGGCTTGCTTATCAGTTCTCTCTTGTAAAACCTCACCTTTCAGTGTCCACCAATCCAAAGCTACTATATCCTAAACTTTGACTAATCCCTGCAAATTCCCAATCTTCCAAGACCTGATTTAACATTACCCTGCTCAGGCCCTCAGACTCTGTAAATATCTTCCTCTTATATCCTACTTTGAGATACTAAGTCTCTGTCAAGATGCTGTTCTTGCTCACTGCTACAAATCTATTAATAATAAATTTAACTCTCCCTGATTCAGATTTTTATGATGGTTCCTGGAGTGACAATAGTAGTCACTGCATAATTTTATGGCCTGGGATCAAAAATATCAAAAACATCTAATATCATATGATTAAACACAGATTTACCTTAAATATAGATCACTTCACTTAGTAATTACCTGGTGCTGACTAGCAATAAAAATCTTAGGGTGAATACTAGGAAAATTGATAAAGGCAGCGTTGTATTTGTTTTCCAAAACCTAACAAAAACTATGACTTTTTAGCATATTTTGATCATTCAGAATACAATCTTGATCAGTAACAATAATGAACTCCCTCATTCAATGTTAAACAAAAAATGGCAAAAACAAGCCAAAAACCAAAATTGGTGAAGATCTTACAGCACAATATATTTTTTTTTTAATTAATAGAACACTGCAAATAGTTTAGATTTAAGAGATGATGTTATTACCGTTTGGATACTATAAACTGGAGTGAAAAGCTTGACAGGCCATTTGGGGCTTCTATAGCATTTCAAGTCAACTTTCTCTGAACTGGTAAAGCAAGCTATCCTGACATAAGGAAAGAGAATGCATAGCTCCCACACAATGGGTATCTTGTGTTTAATAACTACCACTATCAGAAATGTCTGCTTTCCACCAAATTAATATCCTGCTTGGTACCTTCTGACAAGCTGATTTTCTCTCATTCTAACATCAGAAGGCAGAGGTATCAATCTCTGAAGATCTCTCTGTGGTAGTACACGTGGGACAGTTTTGGCAGGGTAATGTTTCATTCTGGGTCGAAATGGTGGAAAGGATAGACAGAAAGGAAAGGACAGGGGAAAACATTAGATAGAGGAGCCCTGAATGCACTATCAGAAGGTGAGATAAAGGAAATTCTGGGAAAGTTGCCCACACTCACAGGCATTCTATCATCCCCTCCCCTCCTACCCTCCCCCATTTTCTCTTATTTAAAGACATTGGAACCGAAATCAAAATTGCCTTTGAGAAAGGTTAATTCATTTTGACTCAATTACAAAGCTTCTATATAACTTAAATTCCATTAATAAGATAGTCTTTAACCTTCCAACCTTCCCCTTAGACTAAAGAATTCAAATTCCTTTCTTTGTTGTTTTGCTCTATCCCCCAGGCTTATCAATATTCTCCATCTGCATCCAACTCTTCAGCAAAAAATCAGAGAGGCTTCTAAAGGCCTAACTAGATTAGAGGCATGTACTCCTTTTTCTATACTGCTGTCCCCTTTTGTTTGGCTCTTGCAGAATATATCTACAAATATGTTTCCGGGGTAGCATCATAGCATGTGGCTGTGGCTATTTTCTCCTGACACCAGCAGTCCAAGTTCACACAGTACGTATCTGGAACAGATGGAGTTGACGTGCTAGAATAGGAGCAGGTTGCCTTTCTAAGAGAACTGTGTCTAGCATTTCTTGGAAACATTCAAAAGTGCATCCTTAGAGAAGGCTCTAGGTTCATAGGCCGAGCCTATATGCTACCCAGCTATATGATGAAAAGAAGCTCTTGAAAACATGCTCTTCTGTTTCTACTGTAAATGTTACCATAATTCATTAAAAAAAAGTAAAAAAAAAAAAAATTACCCACCCTCTTTTTTGCAGATGATTTAAACTCTTTGGATATCAATACAACACAGAAAAACAGGTGGTAAGAACACTGTGTTAACATAATGACTCCTTAAATCACAGATCTAATATTGTTCCTGAGAACTCTGGCAAGAGGAAAAAAGTATCAAGAAATTTAGATAATAACTTTTTTGCTAGTGGACTGCAGCAATAATTGACTGCCATAAGGTGAGTGAAAGCACGTATCTTTAATTAAACATTAATAAAAAGTCTGATTATAGTCCAAACCATAAGGAGTACCTAAATAAAATGCCTGAATGCATAGTTGCCTTGTTAAACGCTCTCTTCAACTCAAATGATACGTTAAAACCAAAAATATATCAAAATTGGAGGTGATACTTCTGTTAAAGATTTACATACAAAGGAAGACTCAAAGTGAAAGTTGCTTAGTCGTGTCCAACTCTTTGCGACCCCGTGAACTATAGCCTGCCAGACTCCTCTGTCCATGGAATTCTCCAGTCAAAAAACACTGGAGTGGGTAGCCTATCCCTCCTCCAGGATATCTTCCCAATCTAAGAATCAAACTGAGGTCTCCTGCATTGCAGGTGGATTCTTTACCAGCTGAGCTACCAGGGAAGCCTAGATCCTGCCATAATCAATAATACTGGAATTAGATATATGTGCCTCAATTGTGGGAAACCCTATCTGATCAGCTAGACCTTAACAAACTGTGAGCTATTTACCCACATAGACTAAGGCAAAGCTCCATGGGCTAAAACTTCCTTCATAAGATCTCTCACCAAAATTCTTACATTCAGAAGGGATTGGGCAATTCACAAACTATAAACACAACTAGAGGCATATACAGTGAAAAATAGTCAATCTTACTACAACCAAAGAAATAGAAATTAATAAAATAAGAAGCTATTTCCATCTATTGCTTTGGAAAATTTATATGACTGTACCCAATGTTGATTTGGGAAAGAAAATTGGTAATATGCATCAAGAGTTGTAAATATGTTCATATTCTGTAACTTTAATAATCATAGTAAAAGTATATGACTCAACATCTTTACTGCCTGAGATTTATCTCCATATCAAGAAGCTGTGCATTTCCAAGGAATTGGTTTGATTTCATTTTATAATACTGGTAATTGAATAACTAAATCTCTATGCTAACCAACACTCCCTATCCCCTACTTGACTATTAAAATCTCTAAATCTAATTTGTTGTACATTTCTAATGAATGTGTAGAACTTGACATTATGTATTTCATACTTATTGCTCCAATTTTCTCTATTTTTTCTATGCTTATTTTCTCATCTCACTGATTTTCTCAGGTGCTCTTTTCATTATGTTATTTTATACTTTTTGTAATCTATTTTATGTAAACACTATTGAGAATAAAACAGGATATAAATAATTGTTCATCAAATAAGGTGCTATGTGGAAAATAATTTTAATAGTACCCAAAGTGTAATTAAATACATAAGATGTCTGAAAACTTGAGTTAAAAGATAAGAGATTATCTCATTCCACTTGCATGTGGAATATAAATAAAAAAAGAAAGAAAAAACTGAACTCAGAAAACAGATTAGTGGCTGGCAGAGTTGGGAGAGTGGCAAAAATTGGTGAAGGTGGTCAAAGGGTACAAATTTCCAGTTATAAGATAAATCCTGGGGATGCATTGTAGAGCATGGTATATAATAAGATATTATTAACTGTTGTCAGTCAATATTATTAATACTTTATTGTGTATTTGAAAGTTGCTAACAGTAGATATTAAAAGTTATCTTTAAAAGAAAGTAAATTTGTAGTAACTACATATGGTGATGGATGCAATTAAACTTGTAATATATCCATATATCAAATTGTTATATTGTATACCTGAAACTAACGTAAACTTATATGTCAGTTACATATTAAAAATAAAGTTTTTAAAACTTACAAAGAAAATCATTAATAAATGTAATATAATCTGTAAAATCTAAGATAAATATATAAATAAAATGGAACATTTAAAATAAAAAAATTAAACTGATATAAATCATAATATAAATTTAAGTGAAAACATAGGTGGTAAGTAGACGTACACAAGTTTGTGCATTTGAGAGAGAGAGGGAAAAAGAAAAGAGAGAATATATGTCCACGTGTACCTACAAGAAGAAATACTTGAAAATGTCAACATTCTTATTAAAAGAGATTTGCTTGCCGTTTTATTATATTTTCAAATACTGTTTCCACACTACCACCATGACATAAAATTCTTCTCTCTTTTTAACAGAATTAAATGTTGTCAAATTTTGTTAAACGTTGACTATTTTTACCTTACTTTTATAATGAAGTGAATTTAATAACTTTTACCTGGCCAAGGCCACGGTCCTTAGGCAGACAAATTCTACAATTTACATTTTATTAATGAGGCATTTGAGACCCGGATCATCAAAGCAACTTCCTGAGGCCAGAAACGTTGCTCAAGCTAGGCAGAAATTAGAGCTCCAGAACCCTGGCAGATTTCAGTTCTTATGGTAGTGCTTTTTCTACTGCAATTAGGCTCCCTGTCTCTTATTAGGCCTGTCTTCTAAGCCTGCTCCCAGATAACCTTTAAATCAGGCTTACACATGATGTAGGCATATTTGTAATGCTTATTTTCACAAAGTTTAAATTAATTTGAAGCTTAGTTGAACCACACTGTCAAGTATATGTTGGAGGAACCCCCGACATTTCATTCGGAATTTCATCTTCTGTTCGGAGGAGAACTGTAATCACTCCACGGAGATGAGAGTGGACACAGACCAAGGAGGTGGGCAACCATTAAACTGGGAGGTGTGAGTGGGCAGAAGGGGTATATTTGAGAATCTCTGAAGCTCCTAACAGACAGGAGACCAGCGAAAGGGAGAAGGGAAGTGGTGAGGTCTGGTGTCAGGATGACAGCAGAAATGTGAGGGGAATCTGTTCAAGTCAATGCTCAGGCTGAAGGCAGGTGGACGATGACAGGGAAGCCACAAGGGTCACTGCTCACACAGCACTTGTGCGTGACCGAGGGAGCTGCGGGCCCCAGAACAGAGAAAGCAGCTGTGCTGTGAGGTGGATCCAAGTGCTGAGGCAGGAAGCAGGTGGTCACAGGAAGAGGAAAAGATGAGGCCAGTGCTGTGGAGCATCTGCCCCCTCAGGTTGGCTCCTGTGGAAAGGCTCTATGAAGATTAACATGTAGGGGGAAAAGCATTTATTCTGACTAATCATCCTCGAAAACAATTTTGACACCTACAATGCAGAAAGGAAGGGCTACTCTGGACAACAAAGCAAGAAATGTAGATTTCTCCAGGGCTAAGTTGTCTCAGAAAGAACAATGGCTGCAAACACATGTCCATGAAAGATGAGGTGGTCAGTGAGGAATCCTTCCCTTACTTCTGACTTTCCAATTGACTGATGTGTGCCTCCAAGCAAGCTGCTAAATCTCTTTGAACCTATCTTCCTATTGTTAAAAACAAAACAAAACAAAATGGATATCTGGCTGTTAAACATATTCCACTTTCCACAAAAGTTCCCAAACAGAAAAGCTACATATGCAAAATACTCACTTTCAAGAAACAATGTATTTGTGTTGTTGTTACATATACAATTAAAATGAAATCCTCTTAATATATATATTTTTATCTCTAAGAGCACATTCTAAATTATTGAATGGAACCGGTTGTGTTGTTTTTTGTTTTTACTTGAAACAATTTCTATTATATTTAGTAATAGAGAAAATCAGACATGTAAAACTCCCTTCATGTTGGCTGTTTTAATGGAGATAAGTAAAAAGCACATTTCAAATTATCCCTTCCCACATACCCAAGGAAGATAAAATTTTAGAACGTGCTCAGTCTATAGAGACTAACACATTCTGTTTTGCTGATGCGAAGGCCCTAGTCTCATTCCAACATGGATACACTTTTGACAAAAAAATATATATATATAAATATAAAACAAAAAGCCAGAGCCATTGTTATACTTACTAGGAAAAAAGTGAAATAAACTGAACGTGAACTATGTCAT
The DNA here is from genome assembly GCA_024291935.2 of Okapia johnstoni. Classification (NCBI taxonomy): domain Eukaryota; kingdom Metazoa; phylum Chordata; class Mammalia; order Artiodactyla; family Giraffidae; genus Okapia; species Okapia johnstoni. The sequence continues at coordinate 35,609,060 of CM044311.1, read as the reverse complement.
TCTTGCAGTTTTGTGCATTTTTAGGGAAATATTCAAAATAAAGAAACTGTTACTTTCAATGAAATAGTACTACACACACACAGGACTACTGTTAAGCCCGTTCCTATATTAACTTCTTCTAAAGTGTTTGCCAAACTTAACTAATACTGAATACAGATTGCCAAATTCCCACACCATAAATTCTGAATCAGTACATCTCAGATAGGGCAAAGTAATCTGTATTTTTAACAAGTACCCTAGAGAACAAGGCAGTTTAAGAAGCACTGCTGTAAAAGACCACTTGGTACTGCAGTAGGTAAATAACTCAATTCACCTAGATTCTGTCTAAGAACAGACCATCCGTGACAGTACTAATAAATTGTTCATGAAATTGATTTCGTCTATATTGGGGACATAATTTGTCCTGCAGGACGTCCTGTATACTTTTGATTCACACTTTCATTTCAGTTGCTGTTTGTTCTCTGATCTTGTGTATAACCTCATTTACAGAGAGGATTTTAATTTTTCTCAATTACAGAGTTTGCCTTTCTCATTCCCTTCTGTTTACTGATTTTTTTTTTTTCAATGAAGACATCTCCAGTCCTGGAATCCAATTTCTTCTAACTGATTTCAGTCCAAAGTAAAAGCTTAAACCCAAACAAAGCTCACTGCAAAGAACATGGTCAGAGCAGAATGGAAGTTGCGCTTTTGATAATTCTATCTTTTGTTTTCTGCTTTGTAAATACCTTTTCACTTAATGTAAATTAGAATGGATGTATGAGTGAATTTTAGACACAAATAGTGTGGTCACACTCTTATTATCATTGCCACCATGCTCATTGGTGCTGTATTATAATAGGATTAGACTAAACCAAGAAATAGCCATTAGAGTCTGTTTCCTCGTTTTACAACCTTTTCACATTCCAGCTTCTTCACATAAAAGGATTAACAGAACAGAGTGCACTGTACCAGAATACTAAATGTCCTCACATTCTGTGTCCTTGAGCAAATTTGAACTGGGGGAGAAAGAAAAAAAAAAAAAATATATATATATATATATAGATATAGATATATTTGTTAAAAGCAATACAATGAAGTAACAGGCATACGCACAAAGATAAATTCTGCCACTATCCCAGCTATGTATTCTGAATAAATAAAACACTTAAAGAAATGACACGTACTCTTTGATCACTAGGTTTTTATTCTGTAAGTTGCTTCTGTAGATCTACATGCTGCCTAATTTACAACCAGTGAAGAGGTAAAGCAATGAGAGAATGAGTCATATTCTGATTGTCATATAGGTGATCATCCAAGTTATGCATTATGTTTGAAACTATTTTTCTTACAAAGATAAAGGTAGAACAATCATTTGTTATTACTAAGAGGATTGTGAATGTTAAATCAGTGGAGATTTGTCCAAATAACCAAGTTTTAAGATTTGTGATAGAAAGGTTCATTTATTTTCAATAATAATAAATAAAGCATCTTTTAACCAAAACTATAGTTTTTATTTCTTGAATATCTATAAAGTAAAAAAGCATGAAGAAATAGTCAATAAAATAGTCCATTATGGTTATAAAAATAAAGCTGAAACAGTATCATTCTAAATTCTCACAACATGAAAGAAAAAAAAAACTTTTCTAAAAAAAGTATGAAAACCACAAACATAGGAGAAAAATACTAACTTTAAATTACAATTTCTTCCCTTTAATTCCCTAAGCAAACATAAATATTTAAAACCCAAAATAAATTCTATTTCAGGATACATTTTCTAAATAAAATATGTGTAAATATTAAGTGATCTCAAAGGTAGTTTTAGAAGCCCCAGTAATACTTTTATTTTATTTTCTCTGTGACGCTGATAAGGCCAAAGGATGAATAGATTTTTTTGACATTCAATACCAACAAAATTTTTTATGAAACTTCACAGGCTGATTTTCAAATATATTTTAAAATATATATGAAAGAGTAAAGTGTCAAGAATAGCCAAGAAATTTTTGCAGGAAAAAAAAGAGTGGGAACTTTCTCTACCAGATATCATGACTTATTATAAAGCTATAATAAATGTGGTAGTGTAATCTTGTGCTGGGAATTTACAAACTAACAGTTTAACTAAAAGAGTGTAGAGAGACAGATTCATATATGGAAACTTGATATATGAGAATGGTGGCATGTAAGATCAGTTAAAAATGAAAAAAAAATTCAGTTAGTGGAACTGAAGAAAAATCATCATCTATATGTAAAATATTGTAGAAAATTAAATCCATATCTCATACTTTACATATAAGCAAATCTATATAGATAAAGAATATAAATATTAAAAGCTAAGCTTTAACTTTTAGTATAAGATACAGATTAATATCTTCCTGACCTCAGGACAAAGAAGGTTTTCTCACTTAAGACAGAAAAAAAGGCTTATATAGGACATTACTGATAAAACTGACTATGTAAGTTAAGAATTTCAGTTTATTCAAAAGGTACCTTAAAATGGGAGAAAATACTAAGTAAAAACTGGTAGGATATATTTGTAATAATGTAACTGACAAGGGAATAGGGTCAAGGATATATTGAAAGGAAAGGAATCTTTCTAAAAATCAATTAAAAAATGACAGACAATGCAATAAAAAAATAGGCAAAACATATGAATATGAACCACAGATGACCTTTAAGGATATGAAGACACGCTTAATCTCTTTGTGGTTAAGGAAAAGCAAATTGAGGCCACAATGAGATATCATTTCTTATTCATTTGGTAGAAAAAAATTAAGAATTTTGATAATACTACATGCTAGTGTGGTTAGCTTCAACCCTGGAAACAGGGTCTTCACAGAAATAAATAATGTAAAACGAAGTCATTACAGTAAGCCCTAAGCCAATATGACTGATATCCTTCTTTATGAGAAGAGGAAATTTGAAAACAGACATATGCAGAGGAAAGATCATGTGAAGATACTGAGAAAGGACAACCATCTCTGAGTCAAAGACAAACACTTGAGAAGAAAGCAAGCCTGCCAACGCTTTGGTCTTCCAGCCTTCAAGACTGTGAGGAAATAAATTTTTGTTGGTTAAGCCACTCAGTCTGTGGTACTTTGTTACAGCAGCCCTAGCAAACTAATACACCACACAAAACTTAATCATAGGTAGAAAGCAAGGTGTTCAGGGAGAATTGATGATTTCAGGTCATAGAAAACCATTGCAACTAAATTCCAATACAAAATACAGAAGGGCAATTGGTGGATGTACAACTATCTTGTCAATATCTTTTCAAATCCAGCTCAGACATACAAATCAGACACATCTATCCTCATTAGGAACACAGGCTTGACGTTGAGAGGAATTGGCAGTTTTCATCCAAGAATTCCTTGAACTTTCATATAAATGCAGATCAATTTCAGGATTCATAATGCCATACCACCATAGGAACTAGACGCTTATATTTCTTGCTTATTTGTTTCTTTCCATCTCGCATCCACTTTATTTCTTAAACTGTCTCTCAACTTCAAGATCTGGTGTCACTTAGCCAAATATATGGGCATGCGACATAAACTAGGCCATGAGATGCTTCTTACCAGGAAATAAATCTTTTCCAGTGACAACAGGTACAAATATTATGATTTTCATTGGCCCTTTTGATTTTGTGGTCTTTTTCTTTAATTAAAAATATAATTATATTCTGCAACTATGTTAGCATAATGATAAATATTGTACGAGCTAGAGTATATTAATTTTTTCTTATTTAAAATAAAAAAGAAAACATTTTTGTGGGCATTTAATAGCTTTGTGCTTGGTAGGTAAGTTAGACTTACCCAGAAGTCTAGAGAAGGAAGGAATTCACTTTTTATACTAAGTGATCTAAGAAGAATCCTTGCCCTGACCTTTACCAGAGATCCCACTTTTTAGCCTTATAGAGTATTTTAAATTGCCTTTTCAAGTCAGAATGATGTGGTCTTAGTCTCCTATCTTGTCTTTTGAAAGTGGAATTAAGCCTTCACAGTCTATGCATCCTAAAACACGTTTGCTAGTACAGAATGCTCCTGCTGTATGACACCAATCAGTATTTTAAACACCAGAGTTGTTTCTGAATTTAGAGGAGACTGTATAATTTTCAAACCACACACCATGTAAGTGAACCCTCAGTTTGTTTTAAAAATGTATTATCTTTATCAAGTGTTCTCTTAGGTATCAGTAAAAACATCAGTTCAGTTCAGTTCAGTCACTCAGTCATGTCCAACTCTTTGCAACCCCAGGGACTGCGTGATGCCAGACTTCCCTCTCCATCACCAACTCCCAGAGCTTACTAAAACTCTTGTATATCGAGTTGGTGATGCCTCCAACCATCTCATTCTGTGTCATCCCCTTTTCCTCCTGCCTTCAATCTTTCCCAGCATCAGGGGTTTTTCCAATGAGTCAGTTTGTCCAATCGAGTGGCCAAAGTACTGGAGTTTTGGCTTCAGCATCCATCCTTCCAATGAATATTCAGGACTCATTTCCTTTAGGGTGGACTGGTTGGATCTCCTTGCAGTCCAAGGGACTGTTAAGAGTCTTCTCCAACACCACAGTTCAAAAGCATTAATTCTTTGTCACTCAGCTTTCTTTATGGTCCAACTCTCACATTCATACATGACTACTGGAAAATCATAGCTTTAACTAGAGGGACCTTTGTTGGCAAAGTAATGTCTCTGCTTTTTAATATGCTGACTACATTGATCATAGCTTCTTACAAGGAACAAGCGTCTTTTAATTTCATGGCTGCAATCATCATCTGCAGTGATTTGGGAACCCAAGAAAATAAAGCCTGTCACTGTTTCCATAGTTTCCTCATCTATTTGCCATGAAGTGATGGAACTGGATACCATGATCTTAGTTTTCTGAATGTTGAGTTTTAAGCCAGCTTTTTCACTTTCCTCTTTCACTTTCATGAAAAGGTTCTTAATTTCTCTTCGCTTTCTGCCATAAGGGTGGTGTCATCTGCATATCTGAGGTTATTGATATTTCTCCTGGCAATCCTGATTCCAGCTTGTGCTTCATCCAGCCTGGCATTTTGCATGATGTACTCTGCATATAAGTTAAATAAGCAGGGTGACAATATACAGCCTTGATGTACTCCTTTCCCGACTTGGAACCAGTCTGTTGTTCTATGTCCAGTTCTAACTGTTGCTTCCTGACCTGCACACAGATTTCTCAGGAGGCAGGTCAGCTGGTCTGGTATGCCCATCTCTTTAAGAGTTTTCCATAGTTTTCTGTGATCCACACAAAGACTTTGGTGTAGTTAATAAAGCAGAAGTAGATGTTTTTCTGAAACTCTCTTGCTTTTTCAATGATCCAGCATGTTGGCAATTTGATCTCTGGTTCCTCTGCCTTTTCTAAATCCATCTTGAACATCTGGAAGTTTTGGTTCACGTACTGTTGAAACCTCACTTGGAGAATTTTGAACATTACTTTGCTAGTGTGTGTGATGGGTGCAGTTGTGAGGTAGTCTGAACACTTTTTGGCATTACCTTTCTCTGGGATTGGGATGAAAACTGACCTTTTCCAGTCCCGCTTGTGGCCACTGCTGACTTTTCCAAATTTGCTGGCATATCTAGTGCAACACTTTCACAGCATCATTGTTTAGGATTTGAAATAGCTCAACTGGAATTTCATCACCTACACTAGCTTTGTTCATAGTGAGGCTTCCTAAGGCCCATAGTCAAAGAGAAAGCAAACCTTCAAATACTTATTTTCTGAAAAATCTACACTGAAAAATCATATTTTAAGACAATTCAGCACTCAAATACTCCCAATTCATGAGAATTACAAATAGAATGAAAAATGAACAGCACCACATTTTTTTTTTCATATGAGCAAGGTGAGCTAACACTAAACACTAAGGCATTGGCTTCATTTCAAAATCAAGTATACTTCTATAGTACCTGGTGGTCTAACAATAATACAAATATAAGTCAAAGGGCTGAGATTAAGATGAGGAGGAATGAGGAACCTGGATGAAAATTGTCAATGGAGACCCAGGGCCATATAATTGCTAAAATATAAATTTTACTTTAAAATTTCAAGCTAACCCTGACCCTGAAATTAAATAAATACAGGCTTAAAATTTATACTTTAGATCCCTCACTTTCCTTATCTTTGTCCCAATCCTCATAAGCCAACATATTAGTATACTCACAGAGGCAAAGGTAAAATATGCTTGTAATACTTGATTTGGTATTTTCAAAGCCTTTCAAAAATTTGCTTTAAAATCAATTTCCTATTCTCTAGAACATGGAGATGAAGAAAAAATAATGACTAGTCATGCTCTTGCAAATCTCTTCGAATACAGTAAGATAAAGAGGTATTTACTATGCAGTCTGATTTATCCTTTTTCTTCAAGTCTTCATGCTCCCAACCCCTGCATCTCTCATACCTTTTTAATTAGTTATTTTATTCTCTGCCAGGTGGCTCAGATGGTAAAGTGTCTGCCTGCAATGTGGGAGACCCGGGTTCGATCCCTGGGTTGGGAAGATATCCTGGAGAAGGAAATGGCAACCCACTCCAGTGCTCTTGCCTGGAAAATTCCATGGATAGAGGAGCCTGGTAAGCTACAGTCCATGGGGTAGCAAAGAGTTGGACAGGATTGAGCGACTTCACTTTCACTTTCATTCTCTGTGGTCTTCTCAGAACTTACATCGGCTTAGCTATGTAACAAATATTGCTGAATTGTAGATGAAGAAAATCACTAAACTATAAAATTTCTACATTAGTTTATAGCCTTTGTTATGAATATATAGTTCAACCCACAAAATCATGTGTTAAAAAGTAGCATTTTCTTCATTTTTCTATTGTGGAAATTAGTTTCTGACTCTGTGCTTCTGTGTGCCTGATAGAAAAAATATAGTCTTACTCATGCCTCAATGCCTCCCTTCACCAACCCCAGGATTGCTCACTAATTCTAGGATCTTACACAGGGCCAAAGCTTTCAGGTAGGGTTGGAGGCACTGATACAAGGTCAACAGTCAGAGTTCATAGAGTTTATCCAGGCTCAACCTTAAAAACAATACCATTTTCAATATAAACACAACACAATCAAATAATATCTCCTAAGAGGTATTATTACAGGGTCAACACTAGTGAAAAACTCTTTGATAAAAAAGATATATTATCAAAGAGAATTCGTCATTAACCAATAAACAAAGTGAAGAAAAGAGATAACTCAGAAATTATCAATAAAGAAGAGAGGTCAACAGCTAATTTGAAGCATTAAGCAAAGGCCAATCATGTAAAATGATTGCAATCTCTCAAATATTGCTAAAACAAAATCTCTCTTTCTGCTTCACCAGGGCACAGCTAATTAATTTTCATGCCAGAAGGAGAACTTAGGTGAATAAGCATTTTTAACTCATATTTTAGTTCCACTAATCAGGGTGTACTTCAGAGTTGGCCTCTTAGAAAAGTTCAAAATGGTGGAAGAAACAGGAGAGGAAAATTTCTCCATTAATGTAAGAAACAGCCTGAGGGTTTAATTCAGTTTCTTGCTTTTCAAAGGCAAGGGCACTTAGGAAAGGATTAAAGAGAAAGCAAGTAAAGTAGGATCCATCTCTTGCTACCAGTCTTGTAATCTCATTTGACATTGCCTCTTTCCATTGAAAGTCCCACCTGATTTCTAAATATAAGGAACTTTGCCTGTTGATTTCCAAACAGGTATCCTAAATTTGCCTTTGTTATTGCATTGACTCTAACATTTTGAATGGATAACCGAGAATACTCTTGATTGTTCATAGTTCTTTTGAAGAAGAACGACTTTAGAAATAATTTCCTAATCTGCAGGGAAATAAAAAGAAGAAAGCATTAGGCATACTTGAGCTGATTTAAACATAATCTAAGTCAAAGACATGAGTTTCCTCTGAGACAAACTCTTTTAAGAGAACATCTCGATATCTGCTCACTTCCTATCATAAATAATTAAATCTAAGATTCAGTAAAATGGAAGCTTCCATTTAGTTCGTATTAATCACTACTACGGAGCAGTAAAAAAGTGACATGTGGTTTTAAAACCATGATGTGATTTTGCTTTATAAAAATGTATAACTACCATGGTTTGGTTATAACAGCCTTCATGTAAGTGTATGAAAGCAGAGAAACACCAAACTTCAGAAGTAACATTTCATAATAGGCTGTAAACAAAAATTTTTAAAAATAATTACAATATCAGAAACTCAAAAACACTATTTTTTTCATCATAAGCAGTAATTTAAATGAAATTTTATACATGTATAGACACATACTTATAAATGCATACACACACATGAATATTAATATAACAGGTGGAATTTTTTTATGTTATCATCACAAATAATGCATTCTGTAGTCACTGTTTTTCTGGAGTTATCTTCTGAAAATAATTTTAAAGCAAAGATACTTGAACATAGTTTAAAAAATAAAAGTGAAACAGGAGGGAAGAGGGCAGGACACAGCCTTTAAAAGGTTGTCCTTTTAAAAGGTATGTCATAGCCACAGGACATGACAAAGACTGGTTAAAACCAGCTGGATCCAAGATGGCAGAAGAGTCAACTTTCAGTACACCTTGAGCCTCATCACAGGTTTATTATAATATATTAGCATGCTAAATGACACACTCACTAGGGCCATGACAGTTCTGAGGCTGACCATAAAAGGCCAAAAAGTGGGTGGTGGCCCAATTCCTAGAAATCTCCACTGTGCTGTGCTGTGCTTACTTGCTTAGTCTAGTCAGACTCTTTGCAACCTTATGGACTGTAGCCTGCCAGGCTTCTCTATCCGTGGGAATTCTCCAGGCAAGAATACCGGAGAGGGTAGCCTATCCCTTCTCCAGGGCATCTTCCTGACCCAGGAATAGAACCGGAGTCTCCTGCATTGGAGGCAGATTCCTCACCAGCTAAGCTACCAGGGTAGCCCAGGAAATCTCCACTCTTTCCCCCAAATAACTGGAATTGTGCTTCCATTCTGACTCAATGGGCATGAGTTTGAGCAAACTCTGGGAGACATTGAAAGACTGCAGGCATGCTGCAGTCACAAAGAGCCAGACACAACTTAGAGAATGAACAGCAATATCCTCCCATTCATTAACCTATAAAATTACCTGACCCATAGAAACTAACCACAGTCATATCTTGAGGCCTTCTTGCTCTCACTTGTGCACATGGGGTCAGTCTCTCTCTCTGTCTCTTCCTCTCTCCCTCCCAAGTGCTCTCTCACTTTCTGAGGTGGCCCTCACTCTGTCTGTGGAGTGTGTGCCTTACTCTGCTGAAAATGAGGAAAAAAGAAATCTGCTAGGCATTTTCCAACTTTCCCACTAGGTCTTCCACTTCTTAATGTTACATATGTGTAGGGCATGTCAGGGAAACTTTCTAGCCATCCTCACAGGCAGTTAGGCCTCTGGGTTTGCCTTATCCACCATTTAATTAACTGCTAACAGGTCCAATTGTTTAAAATATGAAATACAGCCTTACTTAGAGCTTGTACCATAATTACAGCAGCTACAGTCCCTTTGGGAGCTTCCTCGAGTTAAAGGCAGTCTGTGTGTGCACACCCCTGGGTATTAGGAGAGGGATGGTCCTGTGTCCTGTCATTGGGACACATGGCATTGGGACCATCATTCACTGATGGCCTCCTGGTATTTGGCCGAGCCCCCTCCAGTGTCTGCCTTGACTCCATCCCCACTCTGCCCTTTCAGGGTGGGCCGTGCGACTCAGGGGCTTGCCAAGTGGCTCAAGTGGTAAAGAATCTGTCCGCCAATGCTGGAGTTGCTAGCTGGATCCCTGGGTCGAAAGATCCCCCTGAGGAGGAAATGGCAATGGGCTTTAGTATAGTTGCCTGGGAAATCCTATGGACAGAGGAGCCTGATAGGTTACAATCCAGGGGGTCATAAGAAAGTAGGATATGACTGAGCATGTACACGCTAGACATGTTAGATGATTCAAGCTAGGTGGATCACGCACAAGGCTGTGCCTAGGAAATAACTCACATTTGCTGTGCTTGCCTCTCTGGGCTCTGCGATTGGCGATGCCATTCCAGGGTAGCGGCCTTCCATCCCCTTAACTACAGTCGTGGTACTCCACCTCGCCTGCCACACCCACCCCTATACCCAGCCCCACAGCCCAATGGCCAAAACACATGTGGGAATGGGTGAGGGGAATGATGGCACCAAGGTCCCAAGAGTGTCACCCACAAAATGGAAAGTAAAAGAGAGGTGTTTTTTTTTTTTTTTCTTTTTCACAAACCATCTACCTTAATGGCCAGTGCTTGTTTTAGAAAACTTAGAGAAAAAGGCTAGGACTTGCAGGTCTTACAGCCATGACGATATCCATTACAGGAAAACATATTCTGGAACAAGGGATTAATCTATGGCATCTATACATAAGCCTTCAGGAGAGTCGCCACCCAGATACAGCATATGCCAGGATAGGACACAGGTCCCAGGACACTGGGGTCAAGAGGACCACCTTGGGGAGTAGATAATCCCCAAAGTCAACAGGACTAGGTAGATGGGGATGCCTGGAACCCATCTTGCCTTACAGCGCCCCCACAGGACCTCGTAACCCTAGTACTCCTCTCTGGTACAGGAGCATCCTGTCCCTGAAGGAATAAGGGCAAACACCTCCATTCCCAACGACTCATCCCTTGGGTGCATTTTAAGTCACTGGCGCAAGTTTTCTCTAGACTTAAATGAATAAAAAGCTCATCTGCTTTTGTAACAAAGCCTGACCCCACTATAAACTTCAAGACAATGAGGCCTGGCCAGGAAATAAGCACCTCAACTATAATACATTCTACAGTTAGACACCTTTTGCAAAAGGCACGGGAAATGAAGAGAAGTTCCTTATGTACAGGTTTTTACAACCCTGAGAGGAAACAGAGCTGTGTAAGTTCTATGCTAGGGAACCTTGCCGGCTAGAACCCAATCAGGCTACACAAAAGCCCACTCTGTTGGCAGCCCAGGAAGACAGGAGCTCCAGACAGAAGACCCAAGCCTCAAAACTCTTTCACCATCTTCAGCATCACCCTATGAGCCTCTTTACACTTCAGTACCAGAAATGCAGCCAGAGCCTCTTTACTCCCTTCAGGAAGTAGTAAGTGGGCCTTAGGGAATTACCAGAGTCCACACCCCTTTTTCTTTGTCTGAAATTAACCAATCCTGACCCACTGAGGCAGATTCTTGGAGGACCTTAGCCAGTTCACCAAAGAATTCCTGGCCAAAAGCTTGCCATGGGACCCCAAACCCCTCTCAACACTCTCACTGACAGAGTCTTCAGTATTTTTAACTGAAGGAGGAAAAAGACTCCAGACTCAGGAGGAAAAGAAGAAATAGCATGTCTTAAGGAAGGAATGACAGCAAGCCAGGCTTTTGGTGGCTGTCATGACAAGACCTAACTCACTTCTTGATCACCCCAAAAGTACTCCCAAAAGACTTCCATCGGGGGAGGGAGTCAGTTTCAGCTATGGGAGTCCCAGACACTGAAGCATGGAATTTTCAGGAAACAGGTCCCAGCCTATACACAAAATGCCATGCCCACATCAAGAAGATGAGTCACTAGAAGAGGGAACTCCCGCAGCTCGGAAGGGAGTGAGGAAATTCTCCCACACTAGTCATGGCAGTGGCTAATTGACAGGGTCCGGGAATACACAAAGCACCTGAGAAGACAGTTATCATCACAAGTGAGGAACACAGATAACCACTGACATGACAGAGAAGCTTGTCCAATTTCTTGTGGACACAGAAGCCAGTTACTCTATCTTGACTTCTCATACCAGGTCCCTCACCCCTGAAACCTCCTCTATTGTCAGGGTCAAAAGGAAGCCAAAACTAAAACATTTAATTACTCCTCTAACTTACAGGAAAGACTCATATTGAATAACTCACAGTTTCTTGTCATGGCTGAATGCCCCAGCTCATTATTGGGAAGGAATTTTTCTCTCAGCCTGGGTGGAAATTCTTACTCTCTCTGAAGATCAAAGCCAAGGACTGCTTTTGGCTGAACTACGTTTTATACTGGGGCCTCCCAGGTGACACTGGTGGTAAACAACAGTCAATGCAGAAGACATAAGAGATGTGGGTTCTATCCCTGGATTGAGAAGATCCCCTGGAGGAAGGCATGGCAATGCACTGGAGAACCACCATGACCAGAGAAGCCTGGTAGGTTACAGTCCATAGAGTAACAAAGAGTTGGACGTCACTGAAGCAGCTTAGCATGCACACATGTATTATACAAAACATGGACATTCCAACCCATAATATTCCCCCAGAAATTGAAAAACTTATAGATCTGCAGGTCTGGAATTAGGGAATCCAAGGGAAGACAAAGTTTGTCATTCCTATAAAAATCACCTTAAAGGAAACTAATATATTCCTATAAAAGTCACCTTAAAGGAAACTAATAACTTCCCTACCAGGTCCCAATACCCCATAAAACCAGAGGTTTAACAAGGCCTTCAACCCCTAATATCAAAATTCATTAAATAAAAGATTTTGGTGCCATGCAAATCTCCCTGATATACTTCAAACCTACCTGCTTTTCTTCAGGACCCCTTATTTCTGCCATCTTTTTAAAATGAAAATTTTGAAAAAGGGGGCCAAATTATTTAGAATTTGACTTGTCAAGGATAAGTAGAAATTCTGTGTGTCTTTTCTGTAAACATTGATAAAAATACTTTAGCCATCTAGACAAGTGACCTTGATTTATTCCAACTGTCAGAAGTCAAATATGAATCCAACTTCTTATAACTGATGAGTTTCACTTTTTTTTTCCTTCCTCCCTTCTTTCCCTATTTTTTCCCTCTCCCCTCCCCTTCTTTTTTTTTTTTTGTTTTTTTAAATTTTTTTAAATTAGTTTATTTTCTATTTTTTAACTTTACAATATTGTATTTGTTTTGCCATACATTGACATGAATTCACCATGGGTGTACATGTTTTCCCCTTTCAGAACCCCCCCTTCCACGTCCCTCCCCATCCCATCCCTCCGGGTCATCCCGGTGCAGCAGTTCCGAGTACCCTGTATCATGCATTGAACCTGGACTAGCGATTTGTTTCACATATGATAATTTATATGCTTCCATGCCATTCTCCCATATCATCCCGCCCTCTCCCTCTCCCATAGAGTCCATAATACTGTTCTGTTTATCTGTGTCTCTTTCGATGTCTCGCATACAGGGTTATCTTTACCGATTGACTAAATACCACATATATGTGTAAGTATACTGTATTGGTGTTTTTTTTTCTGGCTTACTTCACTCTGTATAATAGGCTCCACTTTCATTTTGTACCTGACATAGGGCTGAGATTTTGAAATGAGAACTATGAAGTCTTTGTTTACTTGTTCGTATGTATCATGTATGGTATAGATGTATCAGTTCAGTCGCTCAGTCATGTCCGACTCTTTGTGACCCCATGAATCGCAGCACGCCAGGCCTCCCTGTCCATCACCAACTCCCGGAGTTTACCCAAACCCATGTCCATCGAGTCGGTGATGCCATCCAACCATCTCACCCTTTGTTGTCCCCTTCTCCTCCTGCCCACAATCCTTCCCAGCATTAGGGTTTTTTTCCAATGAGTCAAACCTTCGCATGAGGTGGCCAAATATTGGAGTTTCAGCTTCAACATCAGTCCTTCCAATGAACAACCAAGACTGATCTCCTTTAGGATGGACTGGTTGGATCTCCCTGAAGTCCAAGGGACTCTCAAGAGTCTTCTCCAACACCACAGTTCAAAAGCATCAATTCTTCGACACTCAGCTTTTTTCACCGTCCAACTCTCACATCCATACATGACCACTGGAAAAACCATAGCCTTGACTAGACAGACCTTTGTTGGCAAAGTAATGTCTCTGCTTTTAAATATATTATCTAGGTTGGTCATACCCTTCCTTCCAAGGAGTAAGCGTCTTTTAATTTCATGGCTGTAATCACCATCAGCAGTGACTTTGGAGCCCCCCAAAATAAAGTCTGACACTGTTCCCACTGTTTCCCTATCTATTTCCCATGAAGTGATGGGACCAGATGCCATGATCTTAGTTTTCTGAATGTTGAGCTTTAAGCCAACTTTTTCACTCTCCTCTTTCACTTTCATCAAGAGGCTTTTTAGTTCCTCTTCACTTTCTACCATTAGGGTGGTGTCATCTGCATATCTGAGGTTATTGATATTTCTCCCAGCAATCTTGATTCCAGCTTGTGTTTCTTCCAGCCCAGCGTTTCTCATGATATACTCTGCATATAAGTTAAATAAGCAGGGTGACAATGTATAGCCTTGATGTACTCCTTTTCCTATTTGGAACCAGTCTGTTGGTCCATGTCCAGATCGAACTGTTGCTTCCTGACCTGCATACAGGTTTCTAAAAAGGCAAGTCAGGTGGTCTGGTATGCCCATCTCTGATTTCAGAATTTTCCATAGTTTATTGTGATCCACACAGTCAAAGGCTTTGGCATAGTCAATATAGCAGAAATAGATGTTTTTCTGGAACCCTCTTGATTTTTCAATGATCGAGCTGATGTTGGCAATTTGATCTCTGGTTCCTCTGCCTTTTCAAAAACCAGCTTGAACATCTGGAAGTTCATAGTTCAAGTATTGCTGAAGCCTGGCTTGGAGAATTTTGAGCATTACTTTACTAGCATGTGAGATGAGTGCAACCGTGAGGTAGTTTGAGCTTTCTTTGGCATTGCCTTTCTTTAGGATTGGAATGAAAACTGACCTTTTCCAGTCCTGTGGCCACTGCTGAGTTTTCCAGATTTGATGGCATATTGAGTGCAGCACTTTCACAGCATCATCTTTAAGGATTTGAAATAGCTCAACTGGAGTTTCATCACCTCCACGAGCTTTGTTCGTAGTGATGCTTCCTAAGGCCCACTTGACTTCACATTCCAGGATGTCTGGCTCTAGGTGAGTGATCACACCATTGTGATTATCTGGGTCGTGAAGATCTTTTTTGTACAGTTCTTCTGTGTATTCTTGCCACTCTCTTCTTAATATCTTCTGCTTCTGTTAGGTCCATACCATGTCTGTCCTTTATTGAACCCATCTTTGCATGAAATGTTCCCTTGGTATCGCTAATTTTCTTGAAGAGATCTCTAGTCTTTCCCATTCTGTTGTTTTCCTCTATTTCTTTACATTGGTCGCTGAGGAAGGCTCTCTTATCTCTCCTTGGTATTCTTTATTGACAAAATTAATTCACAAAAGAGCTCTATTAAATTGACTGAAAGGAAATTAAGTGCTTATAAATACTGAGAAAACACAGAACAGGCCAAAGTGAATTTCAAGTTCATATCATCTGGGAAATATTCAATACTAAACTATTACCTTGTATTTAAAGTGGTTTAAGGTTATTGGTCAGATTAACATAGACATGACTTTAGAGTCATCAACTGACTTGTACCTAGGTTTGCATGTGCATGCTTGTTTGCGAAGTCTTACTATCTCTTTGTGTTGGTAGATCATAGCCTAACAAGCTCCACTGTGCACGGTATTTTCCAGACAAAATACTGGAGTCTGTTGCCATTTCCTTCTCCAGGGGATCTTCTGGATCCTGGGACTGAACCGTGTCTCCTGCATCTCCTGCATTGACAGGCAGATTCTTTGCCATTGAGCCAACTAGGAAGCCCCTGTACCTAGGTTTACTAAAGGTCAAATAAGACCTCATTCTATGTATTACAAATCTGTCAACAAGAAAAGTAACTCAATGTGAAAATATAAGGAAAGTAGGTTGTGTGAAAGAATCTACTTCCCTGAGAAAAGGGTGTTTGAATAGTCTGGATTGACTAAGTTTAGAATAAATTTAATTTAGTAAATTGGCCATTCTATTAAAAGGACAAGTTTTTTTTATTTTTTAAATGTTGAACTACCCTTTGAAATAACAGATTTTAAGTTTCATTACTTTTTAAATGATCTATTCTGTATTTGCCTTTGAAATTTTTTATTGTCACTTTGGTTAAGAAAGAAATACTGTCTCAGTGACCTTGATCTTATTTAACCAAATGCTATATTAAAACTTTTTGACAAACTTACTAAATATCAAATTTTAGTTAAAGTTCTTTTGATTTACAGCTAACTTTGAGTGCTTTCGGAGGTGCCTGGGCTTCCCTGGTGACTCAGATGATAAAGAATCTGCCTGTAATGCAGGAGACCTAAATTCTATCCTTAGGTAAAGAAGATCCCCTGGAGAAGAGAATGGCTACCCACTCCAGTATTCTTGCCTGGGAAATCCCATGGACAGAGCAGCCTTGCAGGCTACAGTCCATGGGGTCACAAAAAGTCAGACACAACTGAGTAACTAACAATTTCACTTCCTTTGGTATGTTAAATGTAATCCTTCATAAATCTGGTTACTATAACCAAGTTTCTTTATTCATCACACTGTAATCAGATGTTTATTCATATCTTTTAAGTATTTTTGTCATTTGCAGATATTTTTGTATTCTGATGCTGTTATAAGAAGTATATCACATCAAGAAGAATCATAGAAAGGCTATGGAAGTTGTTGCATATCAAGTTCCACTTGATACAGTTCCGTATCAGGATAACGGTATGCAAAGATACCAGCCCATAGTGACATAAAACAAAGAGCTGTCCTGCTTCTGATGATCCTAGATGAGGCATCCAGAGATTTTACTCCATGACAGACAGTATCAACACCACTACTCAGCCCTGAAGCAGTTACAGGAAATAGAGTGTCACCCTTTTGCTTCCCATAAGAATATAGGAGTAAAATCTCTTAGGTGAGAATAAAACAGGAGAGAAGGGAGCAGGGCACAACCTTTAAAAGAATGACATGACCACAGCACATGATAAAGACTGCTTAGAACCAACTGGGTCCAAGATGGTGGAAAAGTGAACTTCCAGTAGACTTTGAGCCTCATCATATGCTCATTGTAATACTTTAGCATGCTAAATGATACAACCACCAGGGCTGTAAGGGTCCTAAAGTGAAAGTGAAAGTTGTGTCTGACTCTGCGACCCCATGGACTATACAGTCCATGGAATTCTCCAGGCCAGAACACTGGAGTGGGCAGCCATTCCTTTCTCTAGGGGACCTTCCCAACCCAGGGATTGAACCCAGGCCTCCTGCATTGGCAGGCAGATTCTTTACCAGTTGAGCCACAAGGGAAGCCCACAAGGCTATCATAAAACATCAAAAAATGGGTGGTGGCCCAATTCCTTGTAATCTCTGCCCCTTCCTCAAAAAAAAAAAAAAAAAAAAAAAGAATAAACTAACCCTAACACCAAACGTCAAGGCCCTTTCACTCTCTCTCTCCCAAGCTCTCTCTTATCTTCTGAAATGGCCCCACACCCTGTTTGTGGAGTGTGCTGCTCTTACAATAAATTCACACCTTACCCATCAATCATGTAGTCTCCAAATTCTTGCATGATGAAGCAAGAAGCTCAAATTCACTGGCAACAAAAGTAATAATAAGGAAAGAATATTTGATATACACATATATGTATATACATATAGTCGTTACTAGTGTAAATAAGGGAAGCATGAGAAGGAATAGAAGGAATGTTGTAACATGTTACTCATTAAAGCGTCATCTCCTCATCCTGCTGCTTACATTTCAGAAAAAAAAATATCTAATTGTAAGGTGAAAAATAAGTAGTATCTATTCTTCCATGGAGCTGTCAAAATTTAATATAAGTATACTGAGGTGGAAGAGTTGATGGGGGTTACCTTAAGGTTTTAGTGTTTCTTGGAACCACTTATATCACTTGTATTATTAAAATGTATACCCTCATCTATACTCCAGAGTTATAAACTCATCCCTTGCAGCTGAACTTAGAAATCAGAATTTTTAAAAAGCAGTAGTGTTACTCATGTATACCAAAGTTGGGGAATGATTCATCTCTATGTTTTATTCTCTCTTTTAATGAAAACTTTGCATAGCTTGACTCAAATATAATTAGATTCAGAATCAAATTGCTAAAGCAATTGAATATCTTACTGCTGGGCCAATTTGGGAGGAGTAGAAAGAAATTCAAAATAAACATATTTTGAAGTCACTTCTTATCAAAACTACTACTACAAATTTAAAAATGTCTAAAATCAATTAAAGCATGCTTCAAGTATTTTGTGTATTATTTTGTGACAATAAACTTCAGAGAATACAATACTCCGGGGACTATGGTTTACTTATATAATAGCCAAACCAAGATATCTAAAGTAACTACCGGCATATTTGATCCAGATGTATTTGTTAATTGCGAGGCAGCTGTGATGGTCCTCGCAGAAGTGTGGCTGAGAGGAGCTAGCCCAGGCCAGAGGCCGGAGGCGGCGGCCGAGAGGAGTTACTCATGTCCAAGAAGCGGCAGCTGCATGGGCACAGGAGGGTCGAGAGGAGTTACTCCACATTCAAGGTCAGGAGGGGCCGTCGTGAGTAGATATCCCTTGTCCAAGGAAAGGAGCAACAGCTGCACTTTGCTGGAGCAGCCGTGAAGAGATACCCCACGTCCAAGGTAAGAGAAACCCAAGTAAGATGGTAGGTGTTGCGAGAGGGCACTAGAGTGCAGACACACTGAAACTATAACTACAGAAAACCAGCTAATCTGATCGCACGGACCATAGTCTTGTCTATCTCAAGGAAACTAAGCCATGCCTTGTGGGGCCATGCAAGACAGATGGGTCACGGTGGAAAGGTCTGACAGAATGTGGTCCACTGGAGAAGGGCATGGCAAACCACTTCAGTATTCTTGCCTTGAGAACTCCATGAACAGTATGAAAAGGTGAAAACATAGGACACTGAAATATGAACTCCCCAGGTCGGTAAGTGCCCAATACGATACTGGAGGTCAGTAGAGAAATAACTCCAGAAACAATGATGGGATGGAGCCAAAGCAAAAACTACACCCAGATGTGGATGTGACTGGTGATAGAAGCAAAGTCCGAAGCTGTAAAGAGCAATATTGCATAGGAACCTGGAATGTTAGGTCCATGAATTAAGGCAAATTGGAAGTGGTTAAACAGGTGATGGCAAGAGTGAACGTTGACATTCTAGGAATCAGTGAACTAAGATGGACTGGAATGGGTGAATTTAACTCAGATGACCATTATATCTACTACTGTGGGCAGAAATCCCTTAGAAGAAATGGAGTAGCCATCATGGTCAACAAAAGAGCCTGAAATGCAGTACTTGGATGCAATCTCAAAAACGACAGAATGATCTCTGTTCCTTTCCAAGGCCAACCATACAATATCATGGTACTCCAAGTCTATGCCCTGACCAGTAATGCTGAAGAAGCTGAACTTGAACGGTTCTATGAAGACCTACAAGACCTTTTAGAACTAACACATAAAAAAGATGTCCTTTTCATTATAGGGGACTGGAATGCAAAAGTAGGAAGTCAGGAAACACCTGGCATAACAGGCAAATTTGGCCTTGGAGTACAGAATGAAGCAGGGTAAAGGCTAACCGAGTTTTGCCAAGAGAACGCACTGGTCATAGCAAACACCGTCTTCCAACAACACAAGAGAAGACTCTACACATAGACATCATCATATGGTCAATACAGAAATAAGATTGATTATATTCTTTGCAGCCAAAGATAGAGAAGCTCTATACAGTCAGCAAAAACAAAACTGGGAGCTGACCCTGGCTCAGATCATGAACTCCTTATTGCCAAATTCAGACTTAAATTGAAGAAAGTAGGGAAAACCACTAGACCATGGTATGACCCAATCAGGTATGACCTAAATCAAATTTCTTATGATTATACAGTGGAAGTGACAAATAAATTCAAGGGATTAGATCTGATAGGCCGAGTGCCTGAAGAACTATGGACAGCAGTTTGTGACATTGTACAGGAGGCAGTGATCAAGACCATCACTAAGAAAAAGAAATGCAAAAATGCAAAATAGTTGTCTGAGGCGGCCTTACAAATAGCAATGAAAAGATGAGAAGCAAAAAGCAAAGGAGAAAAGAAAAAATATAACCATTTGAATGCAGAGTTCCAAAGAATAGCAAGAAATAAGAGATAAGAATGATAAGAGAGATAAGAAAGCCTTCCTCAGTGATCAATGCAAATAAATAGAGGAAAACAACAGAATAGGAAAGACTAGAGATATCTTCAAGAAAATTAGAGATCCAAGGGAATATTTCATGCAAAGATGGGCACAGTAAAGGACAGAAATTGTATGGACCTAACAGAAGCAGAAGATATTTAGAAGAGGTGTCAAGAATACACAGAAGAACTGTACAAAAAATACCTTCATGACCCAGATAACCACGATGGTGTGATCACTCACCTAGAGCCAGACATTCTGGAATGCAAAGTCAAGTAGGCCTTAAGAAGTATCACTACAAACAAAGCTAGTGGAGGTGATGGAATTCCAGTTGAGCTAGTTCAAATCCTAAAATATGATACTATGAAAGTGTTGCAATCAATATGCCAGCAAATCTGGAAAATGCAGCAGTTGCCACAGGACTGGAAAAGGTCAGTTTTCATTCCAAATCCAAAGAAAGGCAATGCCAAAGAATGTTCAAACTACCGCACAATTGCACTCATCTCACATGCTAGTAAAGTAATGCTCAAAATTCTCCAAGCCAGGATTCAACAGTATGTGAACTATGAACTTAAAGGCAGAGAAACCATAGATGAAATTGCTAACATCTGTTGGATCATCAAAAAAGCAAGAGAGTTCCAGAAAAACATCTATTCATCTATTGACTACGCCAAAGCCTTTGACTCTGTGCATCACAACACACTGTGGAAAATTCTTAAAGAGATGGGAATACCAAACCACCTGACTTGCCTCCTGAGAAGTCTGTATGCAGGTGAAGAAGCAACAGTTAGAACTGGATATGGAACAACAGACTGGTTCCAAATAAGAAAAGGAGTACGTCAAGACTGTATATTGTAACCCTCCTTATTTAACTTATGTGCAGAGTACATCATGAGAAACGCTGGGCTGGAGGAAGCACAAGCTGGAATCAAGATTGCCAGGAGAAATATAAATAACCTCAAATACTCAGATGACACCACTCTTGTGGCAGAAAGCAAAGACGAACTAAAGAGCCTCTTGATGAAAGTATAAGAGGAGAGTGAAAAAGTTGACTTAAATCTCAACATTCAGAAAACTAAGATCATGGCATCCAGTCCCCTCACCCCATGGCAAATAGATGGGAAAACAATGGAAACAGTGAGAAACTTTATTTTCTAGGGCTCCCAAATCAATGCAGATGGTGCCTGCAAGAAATTAAAAGACAATTGCTCCTTGGGAGAAAAGCTTGGACCAATCTAGACAGCATATTCAAAAGCAGAGTTATTACCTTACCAACAAAGTTCCATCTAGTCAAAGCTATGGTTTTTCCAGTAGTCATGTATGGATGTGAGATTTGGACTATGAAGAAAGCTGAGAGCCGAAGAATTGATGCTTTTGAACTGTGGTCTTGGACAAGACTCTTTAGAGTCCCTTGGAATGCAAGGATATACAACCAGTCCATCCAAAAGTAATCAGTCCTGAATATTCATTGGAAGGACTGATGCTGAAGCTGAAACTCCAATACTTTGGCCACCTGATGGGAAGAACTGACTCATTGGAAAAAACCCTGATTCTCGGAAAGGTTGAAGGCAGAAGGAGAAGTGGACGTCAGAGGATGAGATGGTTGGGTGGCACCACCAACGTGATGGACATGATTTTGATTAGGCTCCAGGGGTTGGTGATGGACTGGGAAGCACGGCGTGCTGCACTTCATGTGGTCGCAAAGAGTCGGACAAGACTGAGAAACTGAACTGAACTGAAGGGTATTTGCCATCTGCCTCTGCAGAGATTATCTCTTCCCTATTGGCTCATTAGGTAAAGAGGCTGCCTGCAATGCGGGAGACCCGGGTTTGATCCCTGGGTTGGGAAGATACCCTGGAGAAGGAAGTGGCAACCAACTCCAGTTTCTTCCCTGGAGAATCCCATAGACAGAGGAACCTGGCAGGCTACAGTCATGGGGTTGCAAAGAGTTGGACAGGACTGAGTGATGGAAACCAGCCAGTCTGTAGAGATTAAATCTTGTGTTACTGTAGCTGTTGACATTTGACATGCCATAAGGGAATTTAGGTTGGAGAATGAGGCATTTGTCCTCCAGGGAAACGGGTGGAACAGTTTTCCAGGATATTTTCAGGAACTGATTTCATGCTCCCATCACTTGCATCTCTCTAGAAAAGCATAAATCCCTTCACGATGACATCAACTGCTCATGACTGGCAGAAAACCTTTTTATTTGATTGCATTAAACTCCTCTTTCACCAAAATCTTATATATTGACTTTTCCCCACTACCTCTTTTTAGCAGTTTCTCACAGTTATCTGAGGAGCTGTCTCTTGGTTGACAGTCCTCATTTTGCCCCAAATAAAACTCAACTCATAGCTCTCACATTGTGTATCATTTTTTAGTCGACAAAGGTATGTAATGATGATAGGATTTGTAGAAATCAGAAAATTATTGGATGTGAAAGTATTTGAGTAAAAAGAATGTATGGTAATTGCAAGAATAGGGTTGGACAATTGGGTTGTTGGTGATGACATCAGAATTGAGTATATAGGTGAAGACAATGGTTTAAGGGAAAATAATTCAGAATATATTTAAGTATAAATATATAAAGTATATATATATATATATATATATATAAGTATATAAAAAGTACTTATATATATATATATAAGTATAAATAAAGTACTTGCATTAAAGCAAGGTACAAAATGTCTCATAAAAAGGTGGCAAAGCATGTCTAGAACTCAGGAGATGATCTGAGTCACAGGTGTAAATTTGATAGCTATTGACATGTAGGTGATAATGGAAACCATGAAGAAGAGTAAAACCAACAAGTAAAAAGGTCTGGAAGAGATGTGGACAAATGTCATGTATCTGAGAAGAAGATATAATGATTAATTTATGATTCAAGGCACAAGTACAAACTAAATTTTCAGAGTCGTCTCTAGTATGTGCAAGTGATCAAGATTTAAAATAAATGAGTAGAACTTGCAAACCGTAAAGAGCCATGTGTTTGTTCATTTTACTTTATTCATCTCCTTTAAGTAATCACAAAAAAATTCCCTGTTGAAAAACATAATGATTTTTCTGATGAAAGAAAAAACTGTGAGTATTGAAAACTAGCAGGACCTTGTGAGGCTCCTGGGCAGAGAAGCTTTTCAAACTGTTGCTCATCAGGGAAGGGAAGGGATGCAGAGACAAGTAAGGAGGAGCCAAGAAATAATAGTGCAGCCTTGGGGCAGGATCCTAGTTCTTCCTCAAGATATGCATGCCTGCTCAGTTCAGTTGCTCAGTTGAGACATAATCTTTAGGATTCCATGGACTGCAGCACACCAGGCTTCTTTGGGACACTGTGGACTGTACCCCACTAGGTTCCTCTGTTCATCGGAAATTTCAAAGTAGGAATATTGTAATGGGTTGTCATTTCCTATGTCAGGGGATCTTCTAGACTCAGGGATCAAACCTGCATCTCCTGCATCTCCTACTTTGGCAGGTGGCTTCTTCACCACTGTGCCACGTGGGAAGCCCCACCTCAAGGTACACACATAACAATATCTTGGAGCTCTTTAAAACCCTCAACAAATGGAAGGTGTTAGCATTGTTCATTCCAGAGAAGACCACCTGAGGTCAAATTAAAGGAATGCAGGTCCTTCACAGATCCTAGTCCTTACTAGCAAACCCATCCTTGAATCATTGCTATAAACGGCTGGGGCTTCCCTGGTAGCTCAGACAGTAAAAGATCTGGCTGCAATACAGGTGACCTGGGCAACCCTGCTTTTGAACCATTGCTAAAAACTCCTCATCAAATCTTCCCAGATTGGGACACACAGTTTTTGAGGGCATGGAGCCTGCTGTGTTCTCCTTTGCCTGGCAAAGCAATAAAGCTGTTCTTTTCTACTTCATCCAAAACTCTGTCTCCAAGATTCAATTTGGTACCAGTATACAGAGGCTAAGTTTTCAGCATCAGTATTCATACATGTTTGGTAGAAGAAGTCAACGTCGTGGGAAAATGTATACAGCTTAAGGGACATGGATGAGGAAAATAAAGCACATGAATCTTAAATCTTGGGTAAAGTAACATTCCAGCCACCAGGGCTTACGCTTAATACGTAAAATTATTTCAGTGCTAATATATTTATTTCTTAGGATCCAGGATATAGCTTAATTAAAATAACAGGAAAAAGTATCCAATATGACTACTGCCTTACAATTTGTCTCTACAAAACTAATCTTTTTTTCTGACCTAATGTAGAGAATAATAGAGTTCCACCAGTAGATTAATCCTCTTAACTCAGTATAATAAACCTAAGAATAAAGACACAAAGAATACATTTGCTGCACCAGGAGGGAATTGCATAATTGCTGAATGGGCAGTGGGGTTTTGCCAGCTACCTAAAGAATTACATCATGCAAGCAACAAAAAGTAAGACTTTCCATAAAAAAGAAGGAGGATATGTGGTTTTCAGTACTTCATTTAGCAAAAGTGAGACTGCAACTTTTATAGAAATTTCCCCTCAGTGAACAAAGAATTAAAAACAGAAACACATAGGGTTTATATATTAATATTTTTGGTCGTCTATATATCACAATTTTTTCTTAAATATAGTGATGTTTCTTATGCCTTTAAAATATTTGGTGCTCTAATTGTACATAAGATAATATAAAGTGTGTATTTACACAAAGACAGGTATAATGGCCTAAGATCATAAATTTAATCCTCTTGATTTTCTAGGATTTTCTTCACAGTATATCAGTAATAAGTTTTGGGGGCTTGCTTTGTTTGCTTTTGTACCTGAATTTCACCAAATAGGAAAGTAGAGATTAATAAAAGCCACCTAAGAAATATTTGTTTATCACTGCAGATATGGATTTTAAATCAGAAATTTGGACACTGTGGAAAGTAAATCACTATGTAAATAATCATTTTTTGTCCTCACAGTAAACAAAGAGGTAAGGACCACATCCTTATTACGTTAAAATAAGAGTCACGAAATGACAGGAGCTAAGCAGGTGACCTACATGTAAAATGTGTCCAAGTTGAAGCCTGAAGAAGTGGAGAGCACAAACCTCACCCACTTATACAGCCCCAGTTGCACTGAGATGTTGGATGTATTCTCCAAACAAAGTAACCAAAGGCACATAATGATGATAGAAATAAGATTCCAGATCAGACCAATTAGATCTAGTCTAGTTAGATCAATTCAAATGAATTTCTAATTAGTTGTCTAAAACTATGAGATATAAATTATACAAGGAAAGCAATGTAATATCTGGACTGAAGAACAATATGGTATAGTATTATTTATGAAGTACATGAAGCTGTAAGTTCAGAATATGTAAAATAAATAAAATTAAACAAGAAAATTAAAAGATTGCCATTAATTTTATCCCATTATTGCCGAATTCCCCACTACACAACTGTTTGTAAGAATGTTTTATTTATTTCTTCCTAATTTTACCTGTTTTTTCTTTATAAAGAAAAATATGTATAGCCTGGAGAATCCCATGGACGGAGGAGCCTGGTAGGCTGCAGCCCATGGGGTTGCTAAGAGTCGGACATGACTGAGCGACTTCACTTTCACTTTTCCCTTTCATGCACTGGAGAAGGAAACGGCAACCCACTCCAGTATTCTTGCCTGGAGAATCCCAGGGACGGGGGAGCCTGGTGGGCTGCCATCTGTGGGGTCACACAGAGTCGGACAAGACTGAAGTGACTTAGCAGCAGCATACTGAATTATGATATTTTATTGAAATGTATCAAAAATTTAAAGTTACGATTTAACATTTTTACACTTCTCAGCACTCTGACTACAACCAACTTACAGAGTTTATTAAGATCTATTCATATTCTTGATATGTTTCCTCTTATTCCAGTGGACAAAATGTGAAAAGCTTTAACTAAAATGTTGAAAGGTCTTAAAATAGCTATCTCAAGTACAGTAACTTGAAATAAGCACTCATGTTTCCCAATTATCTTGCTTGTATATTAATTCATCCAATATATTTTATATATTGAAATAATAAAAAGGTACACATAAACATTGATCTTAACAAGACAGTTCAGGTTGGGGGGGAGGCATATGGAGAGACAATTACAGTAGTTTTTGTCATGATCAATGCACTGATTGGAAAAGAATTTCCAGACAGGAGGTAGAATGAAAGGAGAATAAAATTTATTAGAGCGGGGATGGGGTGGGGGTGGGATTGCTGCCAGTACAGTGACCTGACTTCCTCATAGTTAGGGAGAGCTGACCTTGAATGTGGGTCCTTGGTCTGCTTTTATAACCAGGGGTGAGGAGTGGGTTAAGGGTCTTGTGAGTCATTTGCTGATTGGGTGAGTTATGTATACTGGGTGGGAGAAGAGTAAGTCAAATAGCTTTTTTCCTTATATGTGGTAGGAGGAGGGACAGGCCATACTACCCAAGAGGGCTCAAAAATTCTGCAAGGGTTATAATCTGGACTGGGAGTGGGGGTCGGTAGGGGGAGCGATAAGGGTCTGTTTTTTTCTGTTCCTGCATTCTTAGACCCTTCTTGTTCACCTGTTCTTTCATCCTTGGGGTACCACAGTTTTGATGTTGGAGGGAAAAAGAATGTCTGCAGAAGACAAAAGAGGGGGAATAGGATTGGGCAGACCTGACAAAAACTCAACAAAGCCATTGTGAACCTCTGAGTTTGCCTTGGGTAATCGGGACTCAGCCATTGGTTGCGTGAAGGGAGCCTCCTGAGAAGAGCTTGGCCTTGGCACAAATGCTGAATGGGATTCCAAAGATGCTATAGCTGGGGAAGTGTGAGCTAATTGCTCTCCACAGGTAAAAGGCAAGTGCTTTCTTGTTAAACCAAATAATAAAACATTCTTGTCTTAGTCAAGTTTTCTTAGAGACTTAATCAACTCTACCTCATACAAAACTCCAGATAGAAATTTTGCATTAACAGTTAGGACATCGACATTGCCCAAAACTTCTACATCACTCATCAAGTAGTCATAGAAATCATTTCTACAAACAAAATCTTATAAGAAACTCTCATACTATTTTTAAAGATTGACTTTATTAGTATAAATTCACTCCTAAATTCAAATTTACAAATATTTACTGTAAATTTAATTAATGAGAACCATAAGGCTACCTCAGTGAACAAAAAACATTTGGAATTGGAGGTTATATATGACAGTTATAGTACTATAAGCACTTCAAGTCTAATGTACTCTCAGATTTTGCTTCTATTGCACAAAATCTAGGAATTTGATAATTAGTTGGAACTGATAATTGCTTTTACTTCTTTCTTAACAATTGCAGAGCATCATTCAATAGGATAAGGTTAGCAAGAGAATTTTCAGTGCAGATAAAATAATATATCAGTGGTTTCTAAATTGTAAACATTTGAGGGTTCACAAGCTCAACATTCAGAAAACTAAGATCATGGCATCTGGTCCCATCACTTCATGGCAAATAGATGGGGAAACAGTGGAAAGAGTGGCTGACTTTATTTGGGGGGGCTCCAAAATCACTGCAGATGGTGACTGCAACCATGAAATTAAAAGACGCTTATTCCTTGGAAGGAAAGTTATGACCAAACTAGACAGCATATTAAAAAGCAGAGACATTACTTTGCCAACAAAGATCTGTCTAGTCAAGGCTATGGTTTTTCCAGTAGTCATGTATGGATGTGCTGCTCCTGCTGCTAAGTCGCGTCAGTCATGTCTGACTCTGTGCGACCCCATAGATGGCAGCCCACCAGGCTACTCTGTCACTGGTATTTTCCAGGCAAGAATACTGGAGTGGGTTGCCATTTCCCTCTCCAACGCATGAAAGTGAAAAGTGAAAATGAAGTCGCTCAGTTGTGTCCGACTCTTCACGACTCCCTGGACTGTAGCCTACCAGGCTCCTCCATCCATGAGATTTTCCAGGCAAGAGTACTAGAGTGGGTTGCCATTGCCCTCTATGGTATGGATGTGAGAGTTGGACTATAAAGAAAGCTGAGTGCCGAAGAATTGATGCTTTTAAAACTGTGGTGTTGGAGAAGACTCTTGAGAGTCCCTTGGACTGCAAGGAGATCCAACCAGTCCATCCTAAAGGAGATCAGTCCTAGGTGTTCACTGGAAGGACTGATGTTGAAGCTGAAACTCCAATACTTTGGCTACCTCATGCGAAGAGCTGACTCATTGGAAAAGACCCTGATGCTGGGAAGGATTGAATGCAGGAAGAGAAGGGGATGACAGAGGATGAGACGGTTGGATGACATCACCGACTCAATGGACAAGGGTTTGGGTAAACTCCAGGAGTTGGTGATGGATAGGGAGGCCTGGCGTGCTGTGGTTCATGGGGTCACAAAGAGTCAGACACGACTGAGCGAGTGAACTGAACTGAACTGAGGGTTCACATTAATTATGCTATAAATTTTAATAACTGAAGTATGTACATGTGTGTGTATATATATATATACACACACACACATATACGTATATATATCTATGGATTATTTACCATCTGAGCATATACATATATGTATATATATGGATTCTTTACTGTCTGAGCCATATGGGCTTCCCTGGTAGCTCAGATAATAAAGAATTAACCTTCAATGAAGGAGACCTGGGCTCGATTCCTGGACCAGGAAATATATATATATGAAAATCAGATTAAAAATATACAGAATCTCTGAAGCACACAGTTTCAGAGAAAAGTTTGAAAATTATTACTCTCAGTTATAATAAGAGTTTCACAGCAATAGCTTTTCTAATTTGCAAGTACTAAAAAGGTTTGAATACTCCTGAATTAGTAATTTACATTCCAAAAGAAATTAATAAAATAAGTGGTCAATAAATTTCTCAACTTCTCTTAGGCTGCACCAGATCTTTTAATTATTATTTTTAATTTAGCAACCAAATAAAGACAGAGAGAATGAGAGAGGGGTGTAGACATATTCTTAAAGCATCTAAAATTAAATCTGATATTCTCAGACATCTATAATTATTATGGCAAAAAGATAAGATACATGTTTGCTCTGATATTTCTATACATTTAAAGAACACTGCTCTGCTGCCTTTTTTCTCCTTATATTGTTACAAGTAAGACTGCTTGTTTTTTCTTTTTAATTATCATTTTCTACATTTGGAGAATCCCTAGTATATATTTTCTCCAAATAAATCTCCGTTCACTAATAAATAAAGGGTAATAAACTCATCTATGACTATACAAGATATGAGTCTCAACAGTGATTTCTTAACTGCAGACAGCTTTATTAAGGAATGAATCATTTCAGCTCAGTTCAGTCACTCAGTCGTGTCCGACTTTTTGTGACCCCATGAATCGAAGCACGCCAGGCCTCCCTGTCCATCACCAACTCTCAGAGTTTACTCAAACTCATATCCTTCAAGTCGGTGATGCCATCCAGCCATCTCATCCTCTGTCGTCCCCTTCTCCTCCTTCCCACAATCCTTCCCAGCATTAGGGTCTTTTCCAATGAGTCGACTCTTTGCATGTAGTGGCCAAAGTATTGGAGTTTCAGCTTCAACATCAGTCCTTCCAATGAACACCCAGGACTGATAGAAATGAATGAATAGAATAGAAAGGGATGAATAGAAAAATAAAATAAAGAGATTATAAGCTTGTAAATGTGTGTTACCTGAGTAACTAGGGGCTGCCCATTTCTTTGATTTCAACTTCATAGGTAGATCAGTGGACTTTTAGAGATTTTGCCCAGTGTGCAGGCCTGGTGGGGAAGGGGAGATTCTTAAGACAATTACCCACTGAAACCAAACTTTGATAGTAATGGGAGGTCACAGCAGAAAGGTGAATTTCTGTGACCCCCACCGCCCATTCACCCCCTCAACTGCAAAGGCACACTTTCTCTGTCACACACACACACCCCAAACACAAACACCCACACATTTTCCCACCAAATTTGCTCTCACGATTTTATTCTACTTATTTTCTGACATGCTGCAAAGGAGAGTTCATCAATAGGTTTTGAGTGTGCAGAACTGTTTATCTCCTTAGCACTTAGGATGAAGTGGGACCTGGAGCAACCCTGTCTAATGAAACTTCCATGTACCACAATGAAACATGAATACTTCCATTTTCCATTTTGATGTTAAGAAAACTTTGTAAACATTGGAGAGTATCAGCTTATTTATTTAAGTATTTAGTTCTTTGTTTTACTTTAAATTCTGTATATTATGTTAGAAATAGGAAAGTTAATACAATTTAGAAATAATTATAGGCATATTTCCTTAATATTGATTATTGCATAAGTTACAAAAGTACGATTCTAGAAGAGTGAATTTTTCGAATACTTTCTGGAAGTTAACCTGAATGCTAGTTTTCTGGCATGGAAAAATTAAATACTGTGATCATTTTTTAATGATTTTTTCTTACTAAGAAGACTGTAATATTACAGAAATTTTAATAATAGAAAAGTGGACTAAAATCTCCATTAATTCATTACTTTAGCACATTTTTATTTCAACTACTGGTAACACACTTTTTCTTTGAATATACATAGCTTTTCCTAAAATTTCAACAATTGTATGTATACAAATCTATATTGCTTTTGTTGAAGTTGAATCACCTTGTAAATATTTTCTGTGTTTCTAGATGTCTATTTTGCCTAACTGGACCTATTAATGACTGCATAATAATTCATCAAGTTGATATACCTGGTTTTATTAACCATGGAGCAAATATTTCTAGGTCAGTGTATGTTTACTTAGTTTCAATTTTCCCAATATATAACCTCAACATAAGTGTTTGGATTTGTGTAGATGGCACTGAACACATACCAAAATGAATCAACATATAGATGGTTCTTGATAGCTTTTGTCACAATGTTTTCCAAAAGAACTGTGCTGAATTTCACTGCCACAAGTGATGTATGAGCGTAATATTTTAATGGCACTCATGTCATCAGTTAGTCTTTGCTGTTAACTCTTGGATTATGTTTAGCTTTAAGAAGACTTGTAGTAAACATGAATTGAATTCTTCCTTCTTTTTTCATACCCCATGCTGAGTTTGTGCATTGGTCTTGTTCTCTGATTCTTCATCATAGCAAGAACAGCAAGAATGCTCCTTTTATTTCCTTATGATCAAATTATTTTTCCCATTTTGAGTTGTCTGAGAAGCCAGACTAATGTCAGCTGGACTGTGGGGGATGCTGAGCTGCAGCAGGAGGAGACCAGGAAAGACCAGGTAGCAAGCACAGAGATGCCTCACTTTGCAATGGTAAGTTTCTTCTCCTCCAGGATTTGTCAATTTTGATTTTGCAACTCAGTCAGCAATGCCATGTGCTGTTTGCTTCCTGTCTGAGTTACAAAATAAAGAGTCATTTTCTCTTCCAAGATGACAAGTTTGAAAAAAATAAAAATGAAAGCCTCAATCTCTCCGTATCTATTACATTTTCTACCTGAATGACATAAACTTTTGAAACATGTGAACCATAGAAACTGTGAAGAAAAGGAGCATGTCACAGCAGCTTTTGCTGCATCAACAAAACTCAACTCACATATTATTGGTCACCATTATACCCATTATATGATGATAGTGGGTAATAAGGAGATAAAATGTAGTGAATGAGAACATATTTTCTTATGATTCATTATTAATATCAAAATCTGAAATTTTAAAAAGTAATGTAACTAGTCTAAATAGGAACATGTTATCAGTGATCACTAATAGAAGGATAAGTTTTAATACAAATCTTATGACATTTTCTTCTGGGCTTGCTTACTCATATGCTGTTTATATTCTAATTTTTAAGATTCTGTTCCTCTTTGTTTCTATTATTGTTATTTTCAACATAGTTTTTAATTGTTAGTACCACAAATCATATATTTAAATTGTCAAAATATTCACAAATGCATTATTTTTATGATTGTCTATTTATTAATAAATGAGTAGATATTTATTTTTAATAAGTGAGTCTCATTTAAAAAGGCTGAACAGGTTTGCCTGTTTATAGGATATCTGTATTCTTTTATTAATTTTAATATATGTAAGGACTTTCTTCCATTTCATTAATACAATCAATAAAATAAATTTCAACTATGGTAACAAAGAGTTGATTTCAACCTCCTGGAGCCCTGTGCCTCAGCCCTACTCACCAGTGGGTCAATACCAGCTCTGAGACTCAGAAGCTCAGCAGCCAAAGAACCCAGGACACTGATCCATCTACCAGTGGTTGGGCATCAGCCCTGGGGTCCCCTGGGCCCCAGTCCCACTAACTAGCAGGCAGACATCAGACCCAGAACCACCATAGTTCCACAGCCAGCCATGTGAGGAACTAGCCCAAACATCGGCAGTATTATAGTAGCTTTGTGACTATCTGGCCCCTGGCCTGGCCCACCAGCAATACACCACCAGCTCTGAGATACTTTGGCCCCCTCAGCCATCCAGCCTGTGATCCAGCTCCACCCACCTGCAGGCTGACACCACCTTTGGGACATCCCAGACACTGCAGCCATCTGTTTCAGGAACTGACTCACCAGTGGGCTGTAGACAGAGATTCTAAGACCTGACTTTGTCAACCAAAAGGGCAGATACCAGCCCTGGGATGCCCTGGGGCCCTGGCCCCACCCACCAGCAAGCCAACACAAACTTTGCAATATCCTGGACATGCAGCCAGCCATATTAGAAAACATCCTTGCAAACAGGCAAACATCTTCGAAAGCAGGGCAACACTAGATCCTAGACCCTTGAACTCACAACCATCCACCTCACCAAAAACTACTAGAGCTCATCAATGAATTTGGTAAAGTTTCAGGATACAAAACTAACATACAGAAATCTATTGCATTTCTGGACACTGATAACTATCAGAAAGAAAAATTAAGAAAATAATCTCATTTATAATCACATCAAAAATCATAACACACCTAGAAATAAATCTAAGGTGGTAAAGACCTGTAGTCAAAAAACAATGAGACACTGATTAAAGTAATTAAAGATGATTAAAAATGATGGAAAGATATAACATATTTATGGATTGAAATAATTAATATCATTAAAATGACCATACTACCCAAAGCAATATTCAGATTCAATTCAATTCCTATCAAAATACCAATGATACTATTCATTGAACTAGAACAAATTTTCTAAAATTTGCATGGAACCCCAAAACACCCTGAAGAGGCAAAATAATCTTGAGGAAGATGAACAAAGCTGGAGGTATCACTCGCCCTTATTTCAAAATATACTACAAAGCTACAATAATTAAACCAGTATAGTACTGGCACAAGAAAAATAGATACATAAATCAAAAATCAATAGAACAGAATAGACAGCCCAGAAATGAACCCATGCTTATATTGACAAATAATCTATAACAAATTAGGCAAGAATATATGATGGGGAAAAGATATCCTCTTGAATAAATGGTGTTGGGAAAACTGGAGAGCTATATTAAAAAGAATCAAACTAGACTATTCTCTCACACCATGCACAAAAATAATTTAAAATGTATTATGGACTTATAAAAGATCTGAAATCATAAAACTTCTAAAACAAAATATGTACAGTGCATTCTTTGACACAGTCTTTGTAATATTTTTTGGATATGTCCTTTCAGGCAAGGGAAACAAAAGCAAAAATAAACAAATGGGACTACGTCAAACTCAGAAGCTTTTGCACAGCAAAGGAAACTACAAACAAAATGAGGGAAGATATTTTCAAATAATATATCTGATAAGGAGTTAATATCCAAAATATATGAAGAACTCATACAACTCAACAACAAAAAACTAACAATCCAATTGAAAAGCAGGAAGACTGGAATAGACATATTACCAAAGAAGACATACAGATGGCCAGTGGACACATGGAAAGATGCTCAAGACCACTAATCCACTAATCAGGGAAATGAAAATCAACCACAGTGAGGTATCTCCTCACACCTGTCAGAGTGGTTATTATAAAAAAGACAACAAATAACAAGTATTGGTAAGGATGTAGAGGAAAGAGAATCCTGTGCACTGTTTATAGGAGTATAAACTGATGCAGCCACTATAGAAAATAGTATGAAGATTCCTCAAAAAATTAAAAATGGAAATACCACATGATTCAGCAATTCCACTACTGGGTATTTATTTGAAGAAAATAAAAACACTAATTCTAAAAGATATATGCATCCCTTTGTTCATTGCAGCATAATTTATGATAGTCAATATGTGGGAGCCATTTGTCAATGAATGGATAAAGATGTGGTATATATATATTCAATCAAATATTAATCAGCCATTAAAGGGATGAAATCTTTCCCTTTGCAACAGGAATGCACCTACACAGTTTTACGCTAAATGAAATAAGGCACACAGAGAATGAGAAATAGTGTTTGACATCACTTATGTGTAAAATATAAAAGGAAAAAAAGACGAACAAACAACAGAGGAACAGAATTTAGACACAGAAAAAAACAGGGGGTTGGCAAAAGGGAGGGCATGGGGAGAGGGAAGAAATAGATGAAGAAGATTAAGAGGTAAAATTTCCAATTGCACAGTAAATGAGTCAGGGGCATGAAATATGCAGTGTATAGGGAATCTAGTCAACAACTATGTAGTATCTTTGTAGGTTGACAAATCATAACTAAACTTATCATCATGATCATTTTGAAATATACAGAAATATCAAGTCATTATTTTGTGTAACAGTAGCTAACATAGCATTATAGGTCAATTATATTTCAAAAACAAACTCTTAGAAAAGAAAATCAGATTTGTGATTACCAGAGGCAGTCTAAAACTACTTCCAGCTATAAGTAAGTACTTGGGATATAATGTATAACATGCTAAATATAATTAACTCTATGTTATATGTGAAAGTTGTTAAGAGAGTAAATCCAAAGATTTTATCAGAAAACAAAAATTTGAATAAATAGATAATGGATATTCACTCAGCTTATTGTGATAATCATTTAATAATGTATGTAAGTCAAATCATTATGCTGTACACCTTAAACTAATACAATACCGTGTTTGAATTATATCTCAATAAAACTGGAAGAAAAAGAGTTGATAACATCCCATTTAATATGATTCCATGAGGTTCATAATCCACTAACAGTATTCAATGGGGTAGAGTTAAAGAAAGCCATAATTCAGAAATATAGAAAAATTACATTTGGCACAGGTAGCAGTTAAAAAGCAGAACACTGCCTTCATTTTGGTTGTTATGATTAAAATGTTAGTGCTCACCTAGAATGTACTTATTCTAAAAATCTGAATTTTTTACATTCAATTAATGCCTTAAACATAAGCAAGTACCAATGATACCATGTCCTGTATGTCTCCAAAGTAGATGTGTCCCAATTTCCTCTGTTAATTATCTCAGAAACTTCTTGTATTAATTTTAATTGCTATTCCAAAATGTTTTATTTCATAATTTAGTAATTATGTGATGACTTATCAAAATGGACCAGATTTTCGTTTGCTGGTTTAGTAAGAAAATATGTGAAAATGCAACTT
Source organism: Okapia johnstoni (assembly GCA_024291935.2). Lineage (NCBI taxonomy): Eukaryota > Metazoa > Chordata > Mammalia > Artiodactyla > Giraffidae > Okapia > Okapia johnstoni. The sequence goes on along the minus strand of CM044311.1, from coordinate 35,573,654 downwards.
ATGCAAAATCATGTTTTAAAGCAGAGAACTAGTTTTGATATGAAATATTCACAAGAATCTTTCTAATCTTACTAGCTAGCATAGTCTAATTGTAAAAAAAAAAAAAAAAACAGTAAACTTTTCTGTTTTTAAATATTCTCTTGAAGAAATAGCTAGAAATATATTTCCTGTTTTTTCATTCTAGGATAGACTCTAAGTTATTGGTGAAATGTAATTGTCATAAATGAATGATAAGAAATGCTCACCTCTGGTGTTAAAGGTGAGCCTCAGTTAAATCTACCTTTAATACTGAGAAAAGTTATTTCTCATGCAATAGCTGTAAGAAGGAAGGGAAGGCAAGGAGGAGAGGGAAGATGAAGAGAGAGAAGGAGAAATAGGGGAAGAGAAGGGAGGAGGTGAAAGAAGGGAGGGGAGGAAAGAGGCAAGGAAGAGGCAGGGAGAGGTGAAGCCAAGAGGAAATAAAACCAAGTGCCAATGTATAATTTATACACGGGTGTCACTTGCAAGAAATAATGACAGGATTTAGAAATGGCACATTCTTTACAAGCATAAAACTAGTTTCCAATATCTAACTAGTAAATTTTATGTTAAAAAAAAAATAGCCCACAGACTTATTTTTTCTATGTATGAGATCCAAGAACTTCTATTCCATTTATTCTCCCTTTTTGCCTGTCTGGTGTGGTTAGCCCCAGGCAAAACTGGCTAATTTGACTTCAGTTCCCTTTGAGACTCCTTGTGAAATTATCTCTTGTATATTCCAGGAACCTTGCCAGAAACTTTTAGCTGATCCTTCACTGTGTAGAACACCTCATTCACAGACCCTTTAAAGAGACAAAAAAAAAACCCACTTTATTTTGTTATATACTTCTTTAGAATCATAGGGTAGGAGAGTCCTTTGGATTAATCAGAAAGATTAAGTGACTTACTCAAGATTGTGTGACCACTAAGAAATCAAGGATTCTGATTTAATGTTCTTTGTTCTTTGTGGGTTTTTACCCTCAACATACCATACTCACAAATCTTTTGTCCATAAGACCATTGAACCAGTGTATTATCATATTGGAAAGTATCAGAAAAAAAATCATTTATGGCAAGTAGAAATGACTGATAATATAAAATGTGATACTTTCCAGTGATATATTTTTATTTTAACCCAAGGTAACTGATTACACCATAGTGGGCAGTTAGTCAAGTCAAAAACATTAGTTTATTGATGTATAAAATTAATAATGCCTTTTAAATACTGTTATTTCTAATTAGGCTTACTAAGAGGAGATCTCAGTCAATGAGAGAGAGACTCAGATCACTCATTAATTCTGTTTTATAGTAACATTACTGAGGAAAAATGGTGAATTTAAAGCTAAAATGAAGTAGACAATACTGTAATTTCAATATTTATTGACTCAATGGACATGAGTTTGGGTAATCTCTGGGAGTTGGTGATGGACAGGGAGACCTGGCATGCTGCAGTTCATGGGGTCACAAAGAGTTGGACATGACTGAGAGACTGAACTGAACTGAACTGAATATTTATCTAATCCTTCTCACATTAATATGATTAACTGGAAATTCCTTGTAGTTTATCTCATATAATCATTTTTATAAACCTCATTTTTTCTTTGAATTACTGCTGGAAACTAAGTGACATCTGACCTTAACAGGCTGTAAGAAAAAATGGGTTCACGTTGACATTTATTTTCCATTCCACTGGATCTTAGCTCATCATTTTTCTGCCTGAAGTTGTCCCCCTGCTATTTCAGGGAGTCCACAGAAATCCCTCTCAGTTGTAGTCTCCTTAAGTGTCCACCGTTCAACTTCTCTTCTTGCTCAAACTTTGTCTACCATGTCCTCTGTCCATGAAACAGCATGTCACTGAAAGGATTCCAATGTCCACACCAAAGGTGCTATCTCCTCACATCAACAAAGCCACCAGTGCCTGGGTGCCAGGAGATGACTGAACTTCATGCAACAGTAGAGAAAATATATGTCTCTTCTCTTCACTCTGTGTAACACTTTTCATCCAGATGCTAAAGCAGCTGAGTTTATGTTCACATTTCCACAAATCTCATAAAATTACCATCATCAGCCTCATTCTATAGAGGATTGAATAGTGGTCAACAAAAAATATGCTCAAGTCATAACCCCTGGATCCTATGAAAGTGATCTTATGTAAAACTTGAATTTTGCAGATGTGATTTATTGAAAGATACTGAGATGAGCTCATCCTAGATTTAGGATGGACCCTAAATCCATTGACAGATGTTTTTGTAAGAAAAATGAAGGAAAAATCTGAGACCCAAGAACGGATGAAAAAAAGCTGAGATTAGACAACTTCTATGCAGACAGAAACTGAGATTAGAGTTATGCTGAGCAAACCAAGTAATGACAGTAACCACCAGAAACTAGAAGAGGTAAGAAGAGATTGTCCCCTAGAAGCTTCAGAGGGAGCATTGCCTTGCCAAGACTTGATTTTAAAATTCTAAAACTGTGATAGAATAAATCTGTATTGTTTTAAGCCTCAAAGTTTGTAATCATCTTTTGTGGCAGCCCTGCAAACCTAATACCCACTCCTCTTAACAGGGCACAAATCTAGGCAAAGGAGCAGGGCAGGGAGAAGATGACATGCTTCCACTCAGTTGTTTATTTATTAAATAAAAATTCTATTGGACACCTAATAAGTATAAATAAAACACCTAATAAAACTAAGACATGAATAAGATAAACATAGCTGTTTCCTTAAAGAAACAATCAATCCACAAGGGAGGGAAACACTAACATAGTGAACACTAAATTAGAACACTACTCCCTTTATGACAAAGGAATCGAGTATCCATGGGACATGAAAAGAGCAAGAAAGACTTCAGAAAGAAGTAATATTGGCATTCAGACCTAAAAGCTGATTGCTCTTGTTTTTGTTTAGTCACATCTGACTCTTGCGACCCCATGACTATAACCCACCAGGCTCCTCTGTCTGTGGAATTTCCTAGGCAAGAATACTGGAGTTGGTTGCCATGCCCTTATCTGGGGGACCTTCCCAAACCAGGGATTGAACCGCGGTCTCCTGCATTCACAGGCGGATTCTTTACCACTGAGCCACTAGGGAAGCCCTAAAAACTGATTAGGAATAGTCAAATGAAGTTGGGGTGGAGATATATCCAGAAGTGGGGGTGCTAGTGTTACAGGGAGGAGAACTGGGAAGCCTCGGGGTGAAAGAAAAGAGAAATTGTGACATTTTGAGGAACTGATATGTACCCACTATTGCTTCATAATAGAGCAAGAAGGGAAACATTAGAAATGTAGAAACTGGAAAGATACACAGGGCCCAGAACCTAAAAGGCTTTGCAATGCACCTAAAAAGTACAAAATGAATCTTAGAATAATGAAAATCTGTATTTGATTTCTAGTTTCCTAGACCTTTTGTAACCAAGTACCACAAACTAAGTGGCTTAAAACAAAACCTTGTCTTTCATTCAGTTCTGGAAGTCTCAAATCTAAGATGATGATTATCAGCAAGGCCACGCTTCCTCTGAAGATCCCGAGTAGGCACCGTCTTCCGTGCCTCTGTCTTAGTGTCTGGTGGCCATTTGGCTTGGAGATTGTTGTTTTAGTTGCTAAGTCCTGTCCAACTCTTTTGTAATACATCACCACAATGCTCTGTCTTCACGTGGCCTTCTCCTTGTGTGTCCTCTTACATCTTCCTTCTCTGTGTGTGTCTGTCTCTGAATTCAGATTTCCCTTTTTTGTAAGAATACCAGTCATATTGAATTAGAGCCCACCCTGTGTGCTTCCCCAGTGGCTCAGCAGGGAAAGAATCTGCCTGCAATACAGGAGACACAGGAGACTGGAGGTTTGATCCCTGGATCAGGAAGATCCCCTGGAGGAGGAAATGGCAACCCACTCCAATATTATTGCCTAGAAAACCCCATGGGCAGGGGATCCTGGTGGGCTACAGTCCATGAAGTTGCAAAGAGTCAGACACGACTGATTGCCTTCCACTGTGTTAGCTGTTCAGTTGGGTCTGACTGTTTGTGGCCCATGGACTGTAGCCTACCAGGCTCCTCTGTTCACAGAGTTTCTCAGGCAAGAATACTGGAGTGGGTAGCTATTCCTTTCTCCAGGGGATCCTCCCAACCCAGGAACTGAACCCGATCTCCTGCACTGTAGGCAGATTCTGTACAGTCTGAACTGCTAGGGAAGCCCAGGGCCCACTATAATGACCTCCTTTTTACTTCACTACCTCTGTAAAGACCCTATTTCCAAATAAGGACATATTCTATGGTGCTTAGGTTTGGCATTTCAACATATCTTTTCTTTGGGAGTATAATTTGAATAATAATAACTGAAATTTAAGAAAGAAATAAATGATCAGATTACTAAAAGATGACTGTGACTATAGGGAATTCTAATATTAGAAAAGAGTGAGTACAAGGGGATTACTAGAAGCTCTTAGTTCCTATGCAATATGATGGGGTCCCCCAGGTAATGCCTAAATTTTCCTTCTTACTCAAGACCCCAGCCCCAAGAAAAATGCACTGTGTTGTTTGCTTTGTCACTCAGTGTTGTCTGACTCTTTGCAACCCCATGGACTGTAACCCACTAGGCTCTTCAGATCTTGGAAATTCTCCAGGAAAGACTACTGGAGTGTGTTGCCATGCCTTCCTCCAGGGAATCTTCCCAACCCAGGGATCAAACCCAGGTCTCCCACATTGCAGGCAGATTCTTTACCATCTGAGCCACCAGAGAAGCCTAGAAAAATGTACCTCCTGCCCTAATCACAAAACAAAGCTTCACGATTACCAGTGATTGCTAAGAAATCAGCCTATATTGAGGGGAAGGAAAGAGGAGAGAATGTTATCGACACTATTAGTATCGCTAGAGTCCTTAGATTAATTTTCAAACAGTATGAAAATTCTGTTCCCTTGTAGTTTATCAACAAAAGTTGTTTGGTTCAGTATTCTAAATATATTCTAAGCTTACAGCTATTTTAACTAATATTAACATGTTAAACCAAGTCTAAAATATGATCATCACTCAGGAAAAGGAACTTCTACATGATTTTCTTACTTAAAGGATTATGTCATTTCAAGATTATCTTCTTGAAGATGGAAAGCATTTTGGATTCATGTCATGTCACTTGCCATTCATTTCAACATAATAAAATGGTCATTTTCTGTTTGTATTAGTGAGTGTATATGAACTAGAGGATATTACAATATTCAGGGAGTAGACACAAATGCACAACCATGTTAGGGAGGTGTCCAATTTATAGGAAGATAATGAAATGTATGTTTTATGAAGGGCAAGTGAATTTTCTCAAGGCTTATTCTTAAGGGAATCGTGTCTGCCTGAAAGAGTACACTCAGAAAGCAAAATCTATACTGTTCTACAGCAGACACTATAAAAATGCAAATTAAGTTTGAAACATGCCTTATTCATGAATTTCTTAAAGTATTGAATTTGAATCTCTTAAAAATACAAAGCTAAAAATGGTTTTCATTTTAAAATCTAAAAAATAAAATATGTATTTAAAGGGATAAATTATACATAAGCATGATTTATAATTTATTGCCCATAAAACTTTTATCAAAGAAACAAGGAGAGTGGTATGTATGCAAATATAGGGATGCAAAATAAACATAGTTCTATAAGCTATGCACCAGAGAAGAAAGGGCACTTGACTTGTATTGGTTTTCTCTTTCAAATGTGGCTACAGTCCAAATATTTTTTTTTTAAATTGTAAAGCTTAAGGTACTGCTAAAACCAGAGATGTGCTTTTTTTTACTTGTGCTTTGGTATTAAATCAAAATATTTTGCTTGAGTAGGGGTACCTTCTGTTCTGTTTCACATAATCTAGTTAGTGACAGCAACATGTGCATTTATGAAGTCTTTAAAGGCCACTTATTTTCTGTTGTTTGAACAGTTGTTGAACCCTTATTTCTTCCTGACTTATTTCCATAAATGCCTCATGCTTGACAGTGCCACATATTTAATAGTCAAGGAGGATATCAGAGCCATAAAGCAGGCTTAGATTTTCTAATCCACTACGTCTGGACTTTTAACAAGTGCCTTTGTGAGAACTATGCCAACCTCTGTAACTTTCTACTTTCAATCTCTACTTCAGGTTTATGATAATGAAAAAATATAGTCCGTATCTGGGTCTGTTACAGAAAATTATAACCATAGTTTGAAACTTAATGCACTATAGCATCAGTTCAGATTCACTCAGGATTAGTTATTACCTTCAAGAGATTAGTTATATGTAATACACTACCACACATCCATTTTGACAATATTGAGTAAATAGAGAGAACATAAATAAAACCATTAACTATTTTTAAACTTATATTTCCTGCTATCATAACATGAGTAAATTTTCAGGATCTCAAACATGCTATAAAGAGAATACAATGTGCATCAAAAATCTTCCTTGAAGTGTACTTATCAAACTCTCTGTCTTCAAAGGGTATATTGCCCATGAAAAGTATATATTCCATTCCAAATAAAAAATGCATCAACTGCTGCTAACTTTGAACATGAAAATAGATGGCACTTAGAAACTGTCAGAAAGAATTACATAAATTACAGAGCAATAACAGCAAAAAAAAAAATCATCTCTCCTATAGTAAGTGCTGAAAAGAAAAAGAAGAAACCGACTGACAGAGCCTTTTCTAATTACAGTGCTTATTCCTTAATCTATTTCTTTTTTTAAGGGTTGATCTGATTTCTCATAATTTTTTCTAGCATTACTGTAGTCAAATATCCAGATAAGTTTACCAATTAAGCTAATTTTATAATTTAACTAAAATGATATTTGCAAGACTCACCTGGTCTTAGATACTATGTGCTCACTCTTCCTAATAATTCATTTTACTTCATCATACTGTCTGAAGTTTTACCATAAACTTATCCACATATGGCCTATTTTACGGGATCATAACCCATAGTTATCAGTTACATATTAGCCAATCTCATGAACAGTCCCATGATATAAGTAATACTGAGGGAGTGAGGTATTTGATGAGGGAGGAAAAGGCAATTTAATAGCTTGGGAGGGTATGGGGGTGGGAATAAGAATAAAAGCTGAGAAAAAGCTGAATATGATATGTAAACATGTACTGGGATAGAATAATTAGGGGCATGGCACCCGAAGATTATGAGATGACAATTCTAAAAAGTTGAATAGCACACAAAATTGAGTGAACAGGAAAATACTATATTACGTCTAGCAACAAATTTCCATGAGCATGTCTTTGAATTACTTTCAGTATCCATTGATTAATACTAAATCTCATTTGTGCAAGGTCTTGTTCCTAATTCCCGACATTATTCTGCAATTTTATTTTTTTGCCTGCTAGATTGCCATCACATTTTGTGTTATTGGTCAACTTACTGTGGTTGTTCAATTTTTATTCACATATTATTAATGAGAATGATGATCCTGAATATATATGAATGAACAGAAAACATGCATAACCAAATGCCTTGTCTTTTGTGTCATAAATATACTCTATACTGCTAAGTTGCTGCTACTGATAAGTCGCTTCAGTCGTGTCCGACTCTGTGCGACCCCATAGACGGCAGCCTATCAGTCTCCGCCATCCCTGGGATTCTCCAGGCAAAAACACTAGAATGGGTTGCCATTTCCTTCTCCAAAGCATGAAAGTGAAAAGTGAAAGTGAAGCCCCTCAGTCGTGTCCGACTCTTCAGGACTCCATGGACTGCAGCCTACCAGGCTCCTCTGTCCATGGGATTTTCCAGGCAAGAGTACAAGAGTGGGTTGCCATTGCCTTCTCCAAAAATATACTCTATAATGAATTATAAAAGATATTTTAAATAGATCTACATTGCTTAGTTTTAATTACTAAAAAATTGCCATTCCTCCCAAGAAAATCTTGCAAAATATGCTGCTAAGTATCATAGTTTGACCAATCCCTATAAGGATCACCTCTCTGCTGAAAACAAAATAAAACAAACAAAAAATCTCCACTTTCATTTCCACTTTAAGTGATCGTTTCATTCTATTTAACATTGTTATCGGTTTGCAATCTCTTTTAAAGTATAAACAGAGGGATGATGACAGCAATGATAAAGAAAGGGTGATAGTAATAACTGTCCCATTTGAGTCTCTCTATCTACATTAATTTGTTTCATTATTACAAGATCACTATGAAAGAGGCAGGAAAATTAGTATTGTATCTAGTTAATAAGTAAGTAAAGCTTGGAGGGATTCAAATTATTTGATCTAGGGAATCAGTTCAGTTCAGTCGCTCATTAGAGTCCGACTCTTTGTGACCCTATGGATCGCATCACACCAGTTCTCCCTGTCCATCACCAATACCTGGAGTTTACCCAATCTCATGTCCATTGAGTTGGTGATGCCATCCAACGATCTTATCCTCTGTTGTCCTCTTCTCCTCTTGCCTTCAATCTTTCCCAGCATCAGGGTCTTTTCAAATGAGTCAGCTCTTCACATCAGGTGGCCCAAGTATTAGAGTTTCAGCTTCAACATCAATCCTTTCAATGAGCACCCAAACTGATCTCCTTTAGGATGGACTGGTTGGATCGCCTTGCAGTCCAAGGGACTCTCAAGAGTCTTCTCCAATACCACAGTTCCAAAGCATCAATTCTTCAGCGCTCAGCTTTCTTTATAGTCCAACTCTCACATTCATACATGACTACTGGAAAAACCATAGCCTTGACTAGAAGGACTTTGTTGGCAAAGTAATGTCTCTGCTTTTTAATATGCTGCCTAGGTAGGTCATAACTCTCCTCCCAAGGAGTAAGTGTCTTTTAATTTCATGGCTGCAGTCACCATCTGCAGTGATTTTGGAGCCCCCCAAAATAAAGTCAGCCACTGTTTTCCCATCTATTTGCCATGAAGTGACGGGACCAGATGCCATGATCTTAGTTTTCTGAATGATGAGCTTTAAGGCAACTTTTTCACTTTCCTCTTTCACTTTCATCAAGAAGCTCTTTAGTTCTTCACTTTCTGTCATAAGGGTGGTGTCATCTGCATATCTGAGGTTATTGATATTTCTCCCAGAAATCTTGATTCCAGCTTGTGCTTCCTCCAGCACAGCATTTCTCATGATGTACCCTGCATATAAGTTAAATAAGCAGGGTGATAATATACAGCCTTGACGTACTCCTTTCCCTATTTGGAACCAGTCTGTTGTTCCATGTCCAGTTCTAACTGTTGCTTCCTGACCTACAGATTTCTCACATTGGCAGGTGGATTCTTTACCTCTAATGCCACCTGGGAAGCCCGATCTAGGGAATAATATACATATAAAGCAATTATATGGCCAATTATTAGGCCAATTATTTTATGCTCTACTTCAAGGTCCTCTTTACCTTGCTGGTGTGTCCAAACATCTTATTTAAGGTCAAGAAAGAATCAGTGGGAGTGCCTGGTGTTTAGTCTTACTAGCATTTGAAAACAAGGAAAGGGCACTGAGAGGGAAGATATATCAAAGATGAATTTCATTATCTTTTTAATTTACTAAGACAAGTCTTTTGTAAGACAAGTCTTACAAAAGCATAAAAATTATATATATATATACATACTTCAATATTTATAGCAGCACTATTCACAATAGCCAAGTCATGGAAAAAATTTAAATGTCATCAACACATGAATGGATAAAGAAGATGTGGTACACATATGTAGTAGAATACTACTAAACCATATGAAAGAACACAATAATGCCATTTGCAACAACATGGATGGAACTAGAGATTATCATACTAACTGAAAGTAAGTCAGAAAGAGAAAGGCAAATACCATATGACATTCCTTATATATGGAATCTAAAATAAGACACAAATGAACCTATTATAAAACAGAAACAGACTCACAGACAGAGAACAGACTTGTGGTTGCAAAGGAGTAGGGGGGTGGAGGCTGGAGGATGGACAGATTGGGAATTTGAGATCAGCAGATGTACAGTATAATTTATAGTATGTTTTGATAAAAAAAATAAGGTCCTACTGTATATCACAGGAAACTATTTTCAATATCCTGAGAGAAGCCATTATGGAAAAGAATATTTTAAAAAATATTTATATGTAAAATTTTCTTTTTCCCCACATCAGAAATGAACGCAACATTGATTGCATTGGCCAAAATGCTCATTCAAGTTTTTCCATAATATGTTATAGAAAAAAAAAACATGGACAAACTTTTTGTCAACCCAAAAGTCAACTATACTTCAATTTAAAAAAAAAAGACTAACAAATTTTCAAAAAAATAGAAGCATAAGAGGACATGTTATTTATTGTATTATAGTGTATCTTTTTATTGACTCATTCAGCCTGATGCTTTCCTGATTCTTCCCCTCAAAATTCCAGAAAAGTGATTATACCATGTCTTCCTGTTCAGTCGCTAAGTCCAACACTTTGTGCCCCCATGAACTGCAGCACATCAGGCTTCCCTCTTCACTATCTCCTAGAGTTTGCTGACTCTTGTCCACTGAGTCGCTGGTGCCATCCAACCATCTCATCCTCTGTTATGCACTTCTCCTCCTCTGTTGTCCAGTTTTCCTCCTGCCCTCAATCTTTCCTAGAATCAGTCTTTTCCAGTGAGTCAGCAATTCACATCAGGTGGCCAAAGTACTGGAGCTTCTGCATCTGTCCTTACAATGAATATTCAGGATTTATTTCCTTTTCAGGATTGACCGGTTTGATCAACTTGCTGTCCAAAGGACTCTCAAGAGTCTTCTCTAGTACCACATTTTTTAATTAATTAATTTACTTTAATTGGAGGCTAATTACTATAAATATTGTGGTGGGTTGTTGCCATAAATTGACATGATTTAAGGGACTAGATATGATAAAAAGAGTGCCTGAAGAGCTATGGACAGAGGTTCGTGACAATGTTAAGGAGACAAGGATCAAGACCATCCCCAAGAAAAAGAAATGCAAAAAAGCAAAATGGATGTCTAAGGAGACCTTACAAGTAGTTGTGAAAAGAAGAGAAGCAAAAAGCAAAGGAGAAAAGGAAAGATATACCCATGTGAATGCAGAGTTCCAAAGAATAGCAAGGAGAGATAAGAAAGCCTTCCTCAGTGATCAATGCAAAGAAATAGAGGAAAAACAATAGAATGGGAAAGACTAGAGATCTCTGGGGTCAATAAAGGACAGAAATGGTAGGGACCTGACAGAAGCAGAAGACATTAAGAAGAGGTGGCAAGAATACACAGAAGAAGTGTACAAAAAAGATCTTCACAACCCAGTTAATCTCGATGGTGTGATCACTCACCTAGAGCCAGACATCCTGGATATGAAGTCAAGGGTCTTAGGAAGCATCACTATGAACAAAGCTAGTGGAGATGATGGAGTTCCAGTTGAGCTATTTCAAATCCTAAAAGATGATGCTGTGAAAGTGCTGCACTCAATATGTCAGCAAATTTGGAAAACCCAGCAGTGGCCACAGGACTGGAAAAGGTCAGTTTTCATTGCAATCCCAAAGAAAGGCAAAGTCAAAGAATGCTCAGTCTACTGCACATTTGCACTCATTTCACATGCTAGTAAAGTAATGCTCAAAATTCTACAAGCCAGGCTTCAGCAATATGTTAACCATGAACTTCCAGATGTTCAAGCTGGTTTTAGAAAAGGCAGAGGAACCAAAGATCAAATTGCCAACATCTGCTGGATCATCAAAAAAGCAAGAGAGTTCCAGAAAAACATCTACTTCTGCTTTATTGACTATGCCAAAGCCTTTAACTGTGTGGATCACAATAAACTGTGGAAAATTCTGAAAGAGATGGGAATATCAGACCACTTGACCTGCCTCTTGAGAAACCTGTATGCAGGTCAGGAAGCAACAGTTAGAACTGGACATGGAACAACGGACTGGTTCTAAATAGAAAAAGGAGGATGTCAAGGCTGTATATTGTTACCCTGCTTATTTAACTTATATGCAGAGTACATCATCAGAAACACTGGGCTAGAGGAAGCACAAGCTGGAATCAAGATTGCCGGGACAAATATCAATAACCTCAGATATGCAGATGACACCACCCTTATGGCAGAAAGTGAAGAAGAACTAAAGAGCTTCTTGATGAAAGTGAAAGAGGAGAGTGAAAAAGTTGGCTTAAAGCTCAGCATTCAGAAAACTAAGATCATGGCATCCAGTCCCATACTTCATGGCAAATAGATAGGGAAACAGTGGAAAGGGTGGCTGACTTTTTAGGGGGGCTCCAAAATCACTGCAGATGGTGACTGAAGTCTTGAAATTAAAAGATGCTTACTCTTTGGAAAGTTATGACCTACCTAGGCAGCATATTAAAAAGCAGAGACATTACTTTGCCAACAAAGGTCCTTCTAGTCAAGGCTATGGTTTTTCCAGTAGTCATGTATGAATGTGAGAGCTGGACTATAAACAAAGCTGAGCACCGAAGAAATGATCCTTTTGAACTGTGGTGTTGAATATTCTTGCGAGTCCCTTGGACTGCAAGGAGATCCAACCAGTCCATCCTAAGGGAGGTCAGTCCTAAGTGTTCATTGGAAGGACTGATGTTGAAACTCCAATACTTTGGCCACCTGATGCGAAGAGCTGACTCATGTGAAAAGACCCTGATGCTGGGAAAGATTGAGGGCAGGAGGAGAAGGGGACAACAGATGATGAAATGGTTGGATGGCATCATTGACTCGATGGACATGAGTTTTGGTATGCTCCAGTAGTTGGTGATGGACATGGAGGCCTGGCATGCTTCAATTCATGGGGTCACAAAGAGTCAGACACGAGTCAGTGACTGAACTGAACTGAACTGACATGAATCAGCCACGGGTATACATGTGTTTCCCCATCCCAAACCACCCTCCTATCCCTACCCCATCCCTCTGGGTTGTCCCAGTGCACCAGCTTTGAGTGCCCTGTTTCATGTATCAAAGTTGGACTGGTCATCTATTTCACATATGGTAATATACATATTTCAAGGACCTTCTCTCAAATCATCCCACCCTTGCCTTCTCCCACAGAGTCCAAAATTCTGTTCTTTACATTAGTGTCTCTTTTGTTTTCTTGCATATAGGGTCATCATTACCATCTTTCTAAATTCCACATATATGTGTTAATATACTGTATTGGTGTTTTTCTTTCTGACTCACTTCACTCTGTATAATAGGCTCTAGTTTCCTCCACCTCATTAGAACCAATTCAAATGTGTTTTTTTTTATAGCTGAGTAATATTCCATTGTGTATATGTACCACAAATTTCTTATCCATTCATCTGCTGATGGACATCTAGGTTGCTTTCATGTCCTAGCTACTGTGAACAGTGCTGCAATGAACATTGGGATTTGTATGTCTCTTTCAATTCTGGTTTCCTTGCTGTGTATGCCCAGCATTGGGACTGCTGCATCGTATGGCAGTTCTATTTCCAATTTTTTAGGGAATCTCCACACTGCTCTCCATAGTGGCTGTACTAGTTTGCATTCCTACCAACAGCGCAAGAGGATTCCCTTTTCTCCACACCCTCTCCAGCATTTATTGTTTGAAGACTTTTCAATGGCAGCCATTCTGATTGGAATGAGATGGTACCTCATTGTAGTTTTGATTAGCATTTATTTGATAATGACTGATGCTGAGCATCTTTTCATGTGTTTGTTAGCCATCTGTATGTCTTCTTTGGAGAAATGTCTGTTTAGTTCTTTGGCCCATTTTTTGATTTGAATAAAGGAAACTGTAAGCAAGGTGAAAAGATGGCCCTCAGAATGGGAGAAAATAATAGCAAACAAAACAACTGACAAAGAATTGATCTCTAAAATATACAAGCAGCTCCTGCAGCTCAATTCTAGTAACACATTTTGAAAGCATCAATTCTTTGGCACTTAGCCACATTTATGGTCCAACTCTTACATCCATACATGACTACTTTGACTATATGAACCTTTGTTGGCAAAGGGATGTCTCTGCTTCTGAATATGCTGTCTGCATGGCTTCAATAATGGGAAGCATCACACCTCAGAAAAAGCCCATACTTTGAAGTATTTGCAATTATTAGATAGTTTCTTTCTTTTTTTTTGTTGTTGTTGTTAATTTATTTATTTTAGTTGGAGGCTAATTAATTTACAATACTGGTTTTTGCCATACATTGACATGAATCAGCCATGGGTTTACATGTGTTCCCCATCCTGAACCCCCCACCCTTTTCCCTCCCCATCCCATCCCTCTGGGCCATCCCAGTGCACCAGCCCTGAGCATTTGTCTCATGCATCGAACCTGGAATGGTGTTCTGTTTCACATATGATAATATACATGTTTCAATGCTATTCTCTCAGGTCGTCCCACCCTCACCTTCTCCCACAGAGTTTCAAAATGAGAGCAAGTCTGCTATCTTTGTTATAACTACTTTCTGGAGATAACTAAATATATACTTTCAAACTCTCATATTCTGTCTCCAGGCCTTCACTTGACAAGCTTATTTAAAAGTTTCAAGCTTTTTATTTAAATTTAACCAGTCAAAGAGCATATTGGAAGCTTGATGAGACCTTAGAGTCTCTCTCACAGAAACTCTTTGGGTTCTGTGGTGTTCTAGTCATACAGATTTTGCCAGGAAATTTTTCTGTAGCAAAAATCTCCAAATTTTAGGGATCAGAGGTAAAGAATCAACCTGTCAATGTGTTTTGATCCCTGGGTCAGGAAGATCTTCTGGAGAAGGAAATGGAAACCCACTCCAGTATTCTTGCCTGGAAAATTCCATCCTGGCAGGCTACAATTTATGGGTCCACAGAGAGTCGGACACAACTGGGTGACTAAGCACAACATAGCACAGGCTTATTTATTCCTCACATTATACTTCATCTAGGCATCTATAGTAGGTCTTTAGCCATGTTTCCTATGGTCTTCTTCCTGGATCTAGGCTGATATGCAGATCCTATCTTGTTCTTGTAGAGGAAGAAAAAATGAGGTGGCTGAACCTCCTAATAGCCTTGTGGGGGAAGACCCTTTTTTCCAGTGTCTCATGTCACTTCCCTTGCATTCTATTGGATAAAGTAAGCCCCATGGCCAACGTTTAAGAAAAGAACACCATGGGCTTCCCTGATGGCTCAGTGGTAAAATATCTGCCTGCCAATGTGGGAGACAGGGTGTGTTCCTAGTCAGAGAAGATCCTTCATGCCACAGAGCCATAAAACCTGTGCACCGCAACTACTGAACATGTGCTCTAGAGCCCAGGAACTGCAACTATTGAGCCCATATGCCACAACTACTGAAGCCTATGTGCCCAAGAGCCTGGGCTCAGCTACAAGAGAAGGCACTGCAATGAGAAACTGAGAAACCCATGCACCTAATGAAGAGTAGCCCCCACTCACCACAACTAGAGAAAGCTCATGCAGCAGTGAAGACCGAGCACAACCCAAAGTAAATAAATAAAATTACTTTTTTTAAAAAAGAAAAGAATACCGCTCACACGGAGGCACTGCAAATCATGTGGCTCTCCAGGGGAGGGAACTATACATCTTTACTTGTTGCTGTGTGACTGCTGTGTCTACCTGTGAGAGATATATCTTAAATGTCAGAGATGATTTTTCTGATAATTGGGAACAATGTGTAATCTACCACAGTTAGAAATTGTCAGAAAAATCATTTCTGACATTTAAGGTATGTTATTGATAATTCTTGGCTTCCCTGCAGCAACTCACCTATTGTCACTTTAATTATATTGTTCCCTCTGGGCAGCCTAGTCTCAACTGATAACATCTGTGACTAAAAGACATTTCTTGAGCAAAGTTGTCATTTGATGGGCATGGATTTCAAATACACAGAGTTTCCTTCCAGCATCATTTATATAAATATACATATACCCCAGTGAGTCACTGACTGTGTCCTACTCACCAATCTCTCAAGCCTTGATATTTGCCACTTCTTCCATATAACAATTAGCTGTGCTGCAATATATATTTCATTGGAATGTTTCATGTAGTACCTTTCTTTCAACATGCTAAGTAATCTTTACCATGATTCCATTGCCTTAAAATGTCATAAAAACTGGACACACAGTAGAAGAGAGGAATTTTATTTTATACATGATGCACTATATTTTTAGGAATGCATCCCAAATTTATTCATGATGATCACAGTATAGCCTTGTCTTATTCTGTACTAATCTCCTTCAATGCATCCTAAATTCATTTGTGGTAATCACAGGTCATATTAACTTGTGTGTTTGGATCTTAGGGTTATCCAGGTCCTCAAAATAAATTTTACCTAAAATGGGCGTTAATTCATTGATTTTAATTTCAGTGTAACTGAGGTTTATTTTTTTTATTTGAATTTTTAGACTAAGTGTGGATCTTTGCCTTATCCATTCAATTTCTTCTTGTTTGGTTCAGGCCATTCTTCAAACTTGGCAAGATCTTTACAATCCAAATCTTGCTGGCGATGCATTAACTAGATAATCTAGATTTGTGTCACCCACAAATACGATGACCATGACTTCTGTGTGTTCAGGAAAGCTGTTGATAAAACTGTTGAATGGGCCATTTTCAAAGGAACAGAATTCCAAAACATATTGCTTGAGACCTTATCACAGTAGACAATGATCCATTAATCAGCAATCAGCTGTCTTTCAATCCACATTCCTTTACTAGCATTCTGTGTGTTTCTGCATCTTATCCACAAAGATATGGTGACAGGGCTGTGAAGCTGTTGAGCTGTAACCATTCTATCTATTGTCAGAATCAGTTCTGTTGCTTTAATAGACACTGGAGATATTTCCTGTCCTCCCTGCTCTCTGTGTGTTCTTTCCAAAGTTGTGTATACACTTAGTGGAAGAGGACAATCTTTCAAATGCTCACAAATTACCATGTTAAATGCATTGCTCACATTCATATTTATTATGTATAACTTCCCTTAAACTACCAATCAGAAATGAAAATAAGATTAGTCTATAATGAACTCACAAACTATTTCTTTAATAATGATTGAATGGTCCTTTGATTTTTACCATCCTACTGATTACAAATTTGGATGTTACTGTCTATTAACATATCCCAATCCTTGTCAAGTTCATGGTATTTTTTGTTTTAATTTCATAGTTTTATTTATTAACTGAAAAATGTTTAACTGCCTGATTGGAATCCAAACTACCACATCACAGTTCATTCACCAAACTGGCAATTATTTTTTCAATTTACTAGAGTTATTTGTGATGAAATGCAATTTGTTTAATCTAGGTTTTCCCCAAAGTGTTAGCTACTTCTGTCCTAGTTTTATAAATGTTATATAATACCATCAAAATACATGATATATACCAAGAATTCAAGAAAATATACCCAGAATAAAGGCAGGGCATTGTTGGGACTAGACCCAGGCTTGTTGGGACTCAGGCTAAGCAAGATCATTTTCACTCAGGACTGGATATCTGGATGCAAGACAAGTAGCAGGGACAGTTAAGTGGCCTGATCAGACTGATAAAAGACTGAACACACAGCAAAGAGGAAAACAGCCAAATAAAATTTACCAAGAGGGCTAAAACAGAAGAGTATCAGACACGTGCAAGCCCCCAGAGCCAGACCTATATGACTGAACTATCTACTCAGAAACCTGTAGAGATTTTTTGTAGTTCTATTTCATACTGAAGTAAGCTATTTTCATTCATTTAGGAAATGTAGTTCTCTTTATAGGAAAATGAAGCCTCTTTCCATGGACTAAACACAGGTAATAAATTACTTCTAGTTTCTTTTTTTACATGTAAATTTATTTATTTATTTTTGGCTATGCTGGGTCTTTGCTGCTGTATGCGGGCTTTCTCTAGATGCCATGAGAGAGGGCTACTCTAGTTGCAGTGCATGCAGGCTTATCATGGTAGTGGCTTCTCTTGTTGCAGAGCACAGGCTCTTGGGTGTGCATACTTCAGTAGTTGAGGTGAGTGGGCTCAGATGTTACCACACATGGGCTTAGCTGCCCCAGGGCATGTGGGATCTTCCCAAATCAGGGATCAAACTGGTGTCCCCTGCATTGCAAGGTGGATTCTTAAACATTGGACCATCAGGGAAGCCCTACTTCTGATTTCTGAGGACATGACCTACCTAGGGTTGGAATAATTATCTTTGTTTTCCTCTCTCTCTCTCTTTTAAAATTCCCTTTCTTAGATTCTTGTGTTGACCATGACTTGCCTAAAACTCAGACTCTTATAGAACAAATGTTACATCTTTGCATGATAACTAAATTACTAATACTTTTCATCCCTTACAAGCAATTCTTTCACAAATATAAGGCTTGTATTTTGATTTACCTTAATACCTTAATTGTTTTCCAAATATATATTTATTATACATTTATATATTATTTAATATAATACCTATACTTAAATATATGTATATAGATGTATAAATATATATGTGTGTATACATATATTGTGGGTGTGTGTGTATATATATACATACATATATATATATGAGAGACATTACACTCTTCGGATATATTGTTGAATTTCTATTAAGTGAATATGTTCATTACTGTACCTTAGCTAATTTATTGTAAAGATGGGAAATGGATGCTCAGAGTATTTTTAATGTATTCAGTGTCTAACACTTAGTATTAATACCTATGAAATGCCTATTATACCACAGTCCAGCTTTTTTCACAAAAGCAAAATCTTTTAAAACTATTAAACTTTCAGATATCATTCACTTTTACATTCTACTGATAGAAATGCATAACGTTTCTTGAGAGTCATTTGGCAATATGTAGCAAAAGATACAAAAAATTTGGTGAAGTTGTGACAAGCTGTCAAATTATATGTCAAGTATTTGACAAAATCTCATGGAGGTAAGTTAAGGAAAAAGAAGCTGACCTCAGTAACCATTAAAGTCTCTGCTTTCAAATGTCTTAAACAAGATTTTTTAAAAGCATTTTTCACAGAAAAAGAACAAACAATCCTAAAATTTGTATGGACCTTAAAGACCTTGAATGCAACCTTGAGAAAGAATGACAAAGCTGTAGGCATAGATTTCAAACTATATTACAAAAGTATAGTAATCAAAATAGTAAGGTATTTGTATAAAACAGATATATTTCAATGGAATAGGATGCTCCACATCATTAATTACGGAGATGTTAATCCAAGCCACAATGAGATTATGACCTCAAACCTGTTAGAATGATTGTTATTAAAAAGACAAATGCTGGCAAGGATGTAGAGAAAAGAAGACACCTGTACATTATTGGTGGAAATGTAAATTCATACAGCCAGTGTGGAAAACAGCATGGAGTTTTCTCAAAAAATTAAAAATGGAGCTATCATATGATCCAATTTTACTTCTGAGCATTAATCTGAAGAAAACAAAAACACTACCTTGAAAAGATGTATGCACCCCAATGTTTATTGTAACAGTATTTACATAGCCAAGATATGGAAACAATTTAAGTATCCATCACTGAATGAAAGGATAACAAAAATGTGATATATACACACACAGGAATATTATTCAGCCATAAAAAAATGAAATCTTGCCATTCGTAACAACATGGATGAACTTCAAAGGTATTATATTGAGTGAAACATGTCATAGAGAGAAAGAAAAATACTGTATGATCTCTCTTACATGTAGAATTTATAAATAAATAGACTAAAAAATAAATGAACAGTAAACAAACCAAGCTGATAAAGAGAATAGATTGTCAGTTGCCAGAAGTGGGGGATAGAGGGTGAAAGAAATGCATGAACTGTTTTAGTTTTAAAAAGGTGAATAAATAAACAAACAGAAATAATTTTGTAACACAGCTAATGCAAGAAAAAATCTGAAAGGCAACTAAGAGCAACCTCATGAATATTGGAAGGAATTTTTTATGGAGCTAGAATTTACAGTCTATAGAAGCTAGTAACCAATTGAGCTATACTTATTAGCATATGTGGGATTGGGGGGCTTTCCTGGTAGCTTAGCTGGTACAGAATCTGCCTTCTATGCAGGAAACGCCAGTTCAATTCCTGGGTCAGGAAGATCCCCTGGAGAAGGGATGGACTACCCACTCCAGTATTCATGGGCTTCCCTGGTGGCTCAGATGGTAAAGAATCTGTCTACAATGCAGACCTGAGTTTTATCCCTGGGTTGGGAAGCTCTCATGGAGGAGTGCATGGCAACCCACTCCAGTATCCTTGCCTGGAGAATCCCCATGGACAGAGGAGCCTGGCAGTCTACAGTCCATGTGGTCACAGAGAGTCAGACATGACTGAGCAACTAAGCAGAGCACAGCATATTTTGGATTGTTACCCCATTTCTACGACCCAGTCTTTCAACTATACCATAGTAAACTTACATAGCAGATACAAAGTGTGCTAGTAGGAGGCAAAGGGTGAATACAAAGGACAATCATTCACTGAACTTACTCTGTGTCATGCCCAGAGCTAAGCACATTGATGATATTAACACCTTAATTCTACAGAAAACAAGGCAAACTCTAATAGGTGTATATTGATCACATCCTCTTATCATTCAAGAGGGAACCAAGTTCACTGAATTCAAACAGAAATACATTGGAAAACTGAGATTTGAATCCAGGTCTTCCTCACTCAAAAGCTCAAATTCTTAATTGCTATGCTATGAACAATTTCCTATTAATCATGATTTATCTCTTATTAATGATAAAACAGTCATTATATATTTTGGCTCTATGATATTTTAATCTTAAATGTCATTCTGGAAAACAAAATGCCTTTAAAAGAGAAAAAGTGGCTACTTTCTCTGGACTCCAAGGATACTTTCCTCACTAAAACCCATTTTTTATATATATATTTGATTATATTGCAATGTAAATTTGATGGACATATGTTGTTTTATTTAAATAATATGATTGAGAACTGTACTACTCAGAAAATGTCAAAAGGATTTAATCCTAATTATAACCACATCCAATCACTCTGCCACTAAAATCTATAATACATTTATTTTATGGTCACCATATTTTATGTTTCTGTGTTTCTTTTTTTCCATTTCTTTCTCTAATTTAAGGCTGAGTGCTTGTCACTTTACTGGCTGGTGTCCAGAACTGATTGACAATATGGTAACAAACTCTAAATGATATGCAGATTGGACATTGAATTAATGGCTATGTAAATATGGTGCTTTTACTCCTATGTAAGTATAATCTTATACATCTATGAAACATAAGTTGTACACATCCAACCAAATACAGAAATACATGCTCTTTTAGTGTTATTACTCATACCAATGTTCAGGTAAAGAATACTGCCTGCCTTCCTTTCCATTTCTCTAAGTTCTTTCCTTTCTTATGGGTCAAATTCTTACCTCATTCACAAATTTTCTAGACCCCTTCTAGTCTACTTAATTGGCACTTAACATTGACTATCTTATATTCTTTCTAAAGTGTTAATAATGATGCTACTAACTATGCATTAGCTTTTGTGAAGTAATTACTGATTATATGTAAGGGCAATTGTTTAATCTCCTTGAGAGACTTGAGAACATCTGCTATTGCTACTTGCCATTTTTCCTTTTTCAATATTTCTACATATACCAATCTTCCCTTTAATTATCATGACATAAGTTGGAAAAATCAGTGGATATAATTAACATCAAAATAAATTTAGAAATAGATGAGCATTCCTTTCATCCATGCTAATTTCACCTTCATAATTAGCTAATATTTTATAATAAAATCTAATATATAGGTTCTAAGAACCTTAATTCTAATTCTACTTAGTCCTCATGTCAAGAATTATAACTTTAGCAATATTCCTCACTTTTCAATATATTATTTATATTTGTGTATATTATTTATATTTTTGGACTAATTGAAAGTTTCTTAATCCAAAATTTTAAATTACTCATTTCTTTGTTTTGGGTTAGTGTAAAAATGTAGGAAAGATTTTTTTTCTCAGCTGAAAAGCATATAATACATGCCAGAAAGAATTTCAACAAATATGGCTAACATTTTGAAACATTGGTGTGTAAAGTGGTAAGATTCAGAATTTATAAAATTGCCAATGTTTATTACCTTAGTTCCTGATGGCATCAGGTCAGTGAGACAGAATTTATATATTACTATATGTAACTTTAATTCTTTGTAAATACTGTACAATCTAATAACTTAGATGGCAACAGAATTCTCCATACTTCTACAAATCCATTCTAGTTATTTTTATTACTACAAAGGTGCATTTTTTATAATTACAGATTAATATTTAGCACAAAGTAAATTAGATTTATTTTATCTATATGCCACAAATGGTTAAATTCCATCCGTTCATGTTCTCTCTTTTCTGAAATGAAAAGTATTTAGATTTCCAAAAGATAATCAGATGTTGACAGCCTTTGGGAAACCTAAGCTTTTGTTTTCTCAACAATTCTTAGACACTTATTAAATGGCTTTTGACATGGACAGGGAAGAGCATGAGTTCACTTTATGGTCAGTATTGGCATCTTAGTAGTGGATATAATAAATGACATATAAATGTTTTATTCATGATGATGTGCTCGTTGTTTTAATGAACAGAAATAAGAGAGCAAGTGAAAACCATGTTCCATAACAAAATGCTACTTCAAGTAATGTAGTTCATTATGAGCTCGCTAACCATATTAGGTTACAAATTTGCACATAGAATTCATTTTTTTTTTCAGTTTGTAGCGTTAGTATTTTAACAGAGGCCATAGGTGTAATGGGGAAAATTTAGTGGCAGTATGAGGCTTTTATCTAGGTAAATAGATAACATTTAGCTTGTTTTTAAGATTGATGTCCCTGAATTTCATTTCACTTTGTGAGGGAAATTTGATACATACTGGTAACTCAAGAAAATAATCAGAAGTTAATTTTATATTCTGTGTCACTTCATCATGATTTCCATCAATGTGGATGATATGTGAACAAAAGCAGATGAAGAGTACTATCATAAATTCAGCACATTAATAAAAATAAGCTTATTAATAAGCCCTAAATAGTTTTCCCTTCATTTGTATACTGTCATACGTACTTAGCAACATGTTACCTGCTCCAAATATGTTTATATAGTGATGTCCAGTGATCTTATATACTATATGAGACAAATTATCCAATAATAACATATTACTTGAAAAGAGGTATCTCTGAAGATTCATTCTGATCAAACTTTCAAAAAATATTGCATTTTAAAGACTAGTTATCTCACAAGTGATGACAATAGAAGACATGGTCCTGCCTTGGATAAGTTTTTATATTGGTGGAGAAAACAGATAAATACAAACTTATTCATTTCAGTATCTTTATATGACACAATAAAATATTATTTATTTATATCATTATTAAATTTCTAGTGATTCAGATAATCAGACCCAGATGAAGTAAGCAGGGAAGTTTCATGTAATAGTGATACTTAACTAAATTTGGTTGTAGAGGAAAAACACACTATTTTTTCCCCACACTGTTTCCTCCACTATGTAGAGGAAACACACTGCTTCAAAATCCCCAGGCAACAAACTTGGCTTGTTTTTTAATGGCTGTATTTACTAAGCATAATTTATGGAGCATATCTTTTTCTGTACACTAGGTTAGTCAAAATCAGTAAGAAGGATTTGCGGTTTCTGGTCCATCATGAAAGAAGTTTGGAAGTTGCCACTCAATCCTAATAATGAATAAAATGACAAGCTGAAAAAGCAACAACTTTTCTTAGATTAATAAGAGGAGTGAGGTCACATGGGAAAATATTTCCCCAAAACTGGAGAGACCAGTAAGCGAATACAATAAATTGCCACTTATAAGAGCAAAAACTCATTAGAAAAGATTTCTGCAGGAACCATTGACAGGTAGATCAGGTCTGGCTATCAAGGCAGAATTCAAGACATATTAAAAGGCAAAAACACAGCATGGAGAGACAAAGAACAACAGAACAAGACTGAAACATCAAAGGGATAGTGGGATTACAAGACTAGAAATTTAAAGCAACTATGATTTACTTTACAGGGCAGCTGCAACTATTTGCAGGGCAGCAATAGAAATGCAGACATAGAGAACAGACTTGTGGAAACAGCGAAGGAAGATGAGGGTGAGATAAATAGAGAGAGAAGCATTGAAACGTATACCTTACATATGTAAAATAGATAGGGTGAATTTGCTGTATGATGCAGGGGGCTCAAATTTTGTGCCCTGGGATAACCTAGAGGGGAAGGATTATGTGGGAGCTGGGAGAGGTTCAAAAGAGAGGGAACCTATGTATGCTTATGGCTGATTCATGGTGATGTATGGCAGAAACCAACACAATATTGTAAAGCAATTATCCTCCAATTAAAAATAAATAAAATTTAAAAAAGAAAATAAGAGAAGAAATAACGACAACAACAACAAATAAAAACTGTTGATCAATGGAAGTGAGAAATCAAAATTCTAAGAAAGAGCTGTAAAGAAATGCTAGGATCAACCATTGTAACAAAAATTTAAAAATGCTTTTCATGGGTTCATTAGTAAACTGGACATGGGTGAAAAAAAGAATAATCTCTAAGCTTAAATATATTTAAATAAAAAAATGAAAAAAGACCAAAGGAACACAACAAGATATCCAGGAATTGTGGGACAACAACTAGAGGTATAATATATGCATAATAGGAATAACAGGAGGAGAAAGAGAGGAACAGAAAATAATTTGAAACAATAATCACTGAGAATTTCCTCAAATTAACATCAGACACCACAACAGAGATCCAGGAAGTTCAGATAAGAGAAAACCTACATATCAACATATCATTAAAAAAAAAAAAAAACTTCCAATTTTGTCAGTTATACCTCAATACAGTTGGATTTTTTTTTTTTTTAAGTCAGCCTTCTGTATCAATGACTTTCCTGGTGGCTCAAATGGTAAAAGCGTCTGCCTACAATGTGGGAGACCTGGATTTGATCCCTGGGTCGGGAATATTCCCTGGAGAAGCAAATGGCAACCAACTCCAGTACTCTTGCCTGGAAAATCCCATGGATGGAGGAGCCTGGTAGGCTACAGTCCTTGGGGTCGCAAGGAGTCAGACACGACTGAGAGACTTCACTTTCTTCTTTCTTTCTTCGGGGTCAATAGGAAATGTTCATTTATCATATAACCAAACATATATGTATATATACACACATACACATATGGATGTGTGTGTGTGTGAGTGTATATATATATATATTCAAACTACCACACAATTGCACTCATTTCACACACTAGCAAAGTAATGCTCAAAATTCTCCAACCTAGGATTCAACAGTACTTGAACCGAGAACTTCCAGATGTTCAAGCTGGATTCAGAAAAGGCAGAGAACCAGAGATCAAATTGCCAGCATTTATTGGATCATAGAAAAAGCAAGAGAATTCCAGAAAAACATCTACTTTTGTTTCATTGATTACACTGAAGCCTTTGACTGTGTGGATCATAGCAAACTGTGGAAAATTCTTAAAGAGATGGGAATACCAGACCGCCTGACCTGACTCCTGTGAAACCTGTGTGTAGGTCAAGAAGCAACAGTTAGAATCAGACATGGAAGAACAGACTGGTTCTAAATTGGGAAAGGAGTACTCAAGGCTCTATATGGTCACCCTGCTTATTTAACTTACAAGCAGAGTATATTATGCAAAATGTCAGGCTGATGAAGCACAATCTGGAATCAAGATTTCCAAGAGAAATATCAATAACCTCAGATATGCAGATGACATCACCTTTGTGGCAAAAAGTAAAGGGGAACTAAAGACCCTTTTGATGAATGTGAAAGAGGAGAGTGAAAAAGCTGGCTTTAAAGTAATACATGGATCAAAGAAGAATATCAAAAGAAACTTTAAAATATTTTATACTAATGGACAGTGAAAACAGAACTTATAATTTGTGGGATGCAGTGAAAGCAATGTAGAGAGAGGATGTTCACAGCATTGAACGCATATATCAGAAAAGAAGAAAGATCTAAAATCAGT
This sequence comes from Okapia johnstoni, assembly GCA_024291935.2. Taxonomy (NCBI): domain Eukaryota; kingdom Metazoa; phylum Chordata; class Mammalia; order Artiodactyla; family Giraffidae; genus Okapia; species Okapia johnstoni. Next base: position 35,547,786 of record CM044311.1, on the reverse strand, counting down.
GATCCAAGCATCTACACTAAAAATAAGAAAAAGATAAAATTAAATCCAAAAAGAGCAGAAAAAAAGAAATAATTATAAAAATTGATTTATGCTTTAATGAAACTCAGAAAATCAGTTGAGAAAATCAATGAAAGCGAGAGGTAGTTCTAGGAAATGATCAATAAAATCGATAAGCCCCTAGGCTAAATAATAATAAAAGAAAGAAGACATAAATTACTATTAATAATATCAGAAATGAAAGAGAGAAACATCACTACATATCCCATGAACAAGAAAAAATAATAAAGGTATACTATGAACAACTCTATATTCACAAATTTCATAACCTAGAGGAAATGGATCAATTCCTTGAAAGACATAATCCACAAAATTTACACAGGAATAAATACACAATCTCCAAGCCAGGCTTCAGCAATACGTGAATCGTGAAATTCCAGATGTTCAAGCTGGTTTTAGAAAAGGCAGAGGAACCAGAGATCAAATTGCCAATATCTGCTGGATCATTGAAACAGCAAGAGAGTTCCAGAAAAACATCTATTTCTGCTTTATTGACTATGCCAAAGCCTTTGACTGTGTGGATCACCATAAACTGTGGAAAATTCTTAAAGACATGGGAATACCAGACCACCTGACCAGCCTCTTGAGAAATCTGTATGCAGGTCAGGAAGCAACAGTTAGAACTGGACATGGAACAACAGACTGGTTCTAAATAGGAAAAGGAGGATGTCAAGGCTGTATATTGTTACCCTGCTTATTTAACTTATATGCAGAGTACATCATGAGAAACGCTGGGCTGGAAGAAACACAAGCTGGAATCAAGATTGCCAGGAGAAATATCAATAACCTCAGATATGCAGATGACACTACCCTTATGGCAGAAAGTGAAGAAGAACTAAAGAGCCTCTTGATAAAAGTGAAAGAGGAGAGTGAAAAAGTTGGCTTAAAGCTCAACGTTCAGAAAACTAAGATCATGGCATCTGGTCCCATCACTTCATGGCAAATAGATGGGGAAACAGTGGAAACAGTGTCAGACTTTATGTTTTTGGGCTCCAAAATCACTGCTGATGGTGATTGCAGCCATGAAATTAAAAGATGCTTACTCCTTGGAAGGAAGGTTATGGCCAACCTAGATAGCATATTAAAAAGCAGAGACATTACTTTGCCAACAAAAGTCTGTCTAGTCAAGGCTATGGTTTTTCCAGTAGTCATGTATGGATGTGAGAGTTGGATGGTGAAGAAAGCTGAGCACCGCAGAATTGATGCTTTTGAACTGTGGTGTTGGAGAAGACTCTTGAGAGTCCCTTGGACTGCAAGGAGATCCAATCAACCCATCCTAAAGGAGATCAGTCCTGGGTGTCCATTGGAAGGACTGATGTTGAAGCTGAAACTCCAATATTTTGGCCACCTCATGCGAAGAGTTGACTCATTGGAAAAGACCCCAATGCTGGGTAGGATTGGGGGCAGGAGGAGAAGGGGATGGCAGAGGATGAGATGGTTGGATGGCATCACTGACTCGATGGACATGGGTTTGGGTAGACCCCGGGAGTTGGTGATGGACAGACAGGCCTGGCGTGCTGCAATTCATGGGGTTGCAACACGACTGAGCGACTGAACTGAACTGACTGAAATACACAATCTCAATGGATCTATATCTATCTATTGACTTAATTAATTCAACAATTAAGAACTTTTCAAAACAAAAAATTCTACCAAATATTTAAGGAAAAAAATTATATCAATTCTCTACAATCTCAGACAACAGAATCAGAGATTACTTCCTCATTTATTCTAGGAGGCCAGCGTTACCCTAATACAAAAACAACAGAGACATCATAAAAAATAAAAAACTATAAACCCATATCTCTCATGAACATCGATGCAGAAATCCTCAGCAAAATATTAGAAAAATTGAATTCAACAATGTATAAAAAGAATTAAACACCATGATCAACTGAACATTTAAAAAAATCAATTAATATAATGTATCACAACAGATTAAAGAAAACAATTACATGATTGTATCAACAGACACAGAAAAAGTAGTTGTCAAAATCCAATACTCATTCACAATAACAAATCTCAGTAACCTAGGAATAGAGGGAAACTTTTTCCACATGATAAAGAATATCTAGAAAAACGTACACCTGACATCAAACTTAAATGTTGAGATACTAACAGCTTTCTCACTAAAATCAAGAACATAGCAAGGATATTCTCTTCTACTGCCACTTTTCAACATCATACTGGAAGTACTAGTGAATTCAGTAAGAGAGAAAAATAAAAGTAAACAGATTGGGAAGGAAGAAATGAAATTGTCTTTGTCTGCAGATGATATTATCATCCATGTAGAAAGTCCAAAACAATTTATTTTTAAAACCTAGAACTAGAAAGCAATTACAGAAATGTTGCAGGATGTAAGGTTGATATGGAAACATCAGTTGCTTTCCCATATATCAGCAATGAACAAGTTAGTTTTAAATTAAAAACACAATATTGTTTACATTAGTACCCTCTGTGCAGTGCTTAGTCACTCAGTTGTGTCCAATTCTTTGTGACCCCATGGACTGTAGCCCACCAGTTTCCTTTGCCCTTGGGGATTCTCCAGGTAAGAATACTGGAGTGGGTCGCCATGCCCTCCTCCAGCAGAACTTCCCAACCCAGGGATTGAACCCAGGTCTCTTACAATGCAGGCAGATTCTTTACCAGATGAGCTACCAGGGAAGCCCATGAACACGTTAATTTGAAATTAAAAACAGAATACTGTTCCCATTGGTACCCTCAAAAAGGTATAAATATAACAAGACATGTACATGGTTAATATAAGGAAAGCTACAAAACTCTGATGAAGGAAATAAAATAAGAACAATAATCAGAGATATTTTATGTTCATGGATAGGAAGACTCAAAATTGTTAAGGTGTAAGTTCTTAACTTGATGTATAAATTCAATACAATTCTATTTAAACTCCCAGCAAGTTATTTTGCTGGTATCAACAAACCAACTGTAAAGCATATGCGTGCTAAGTCGCTTCCGACTTTTTGAGACCCCATGGACTGTACCCTGCCAGCTTCCTCGGTCCATGGGATTCTCCAGGTAAGAATACCGGAGTGGGTTGCCACGCCTTCCTCCAGGAGATCTTCCTGACCCTGGGATCAAACCTCCCTCTCCTGTGTCTCCTACATTGCAGAGGAATTCTTTACTTCAAAGCCACTAGGGAAGCCTATAGGGGCAGGCAAAATAATATCAGCCAATGCAATGCTGAAGGAGAACAATAAAGTTGAAGAATTGACAGTCCCCAAATTTCAGACTTATTATAAAGCTCCAGTAATGAAAACGTGTAGTATTGAATGAAGAATAAGCAGATAGATCCACGGAACAGAACAGAGAGCCCAGAAAGAGACCTGCATATAGTCAATTGAAACTTGATAAAGGAGACAAAACAATACAATGAAACAAAGTCTTTTCAACAAATAGTATGGGAACAGCCGAACATCCACATTAAAAAAAAAAGAATCTAGGTACAGACCCTATATCCTTCACAAAAATTAGTTCAAAATGAATCACAGACCTAAAATGTAGGAAAAAAACTGTAAAACTCCTACAAGATAACAGAAGAAAATCTAGATGACTTTGGGCATGGTGATACCAACATGAAAGCCAAAACATATGAATGAAATAATGATAAGATGGATTTCTTTAAAATTAGAAATTTCTTCTCTGTGAGAGACATTATCAAGAGAATGAAAAGATAAGCCATAGTGTGGGAGAAAATATTTGCAAAAGATACATCTGATAAAACATTGTTATCCAAAATATATAAAGAGCTCTTTAAATTCAACAGTAACAAACAATATGATTGAAAAATAGGCCGAGACCTTAATACACATAAAAGATATACAGTTGCCAAATAACATGAAAAGATATTCCATATCATATGTCATCAGGGAAATGGAAATTGAAACAACAAAACTTTACCACACGCCGATTAGAATGGCCAAAATCAGCAACACTGACAACATCAAATGCGGATGAGACTGTCAAGGAACAGAAACTCTCATTCATTTCCAGTGGTAATATCAAATGCTTCAGCCAGTCTGAAAGGCAGTTTGGCTGTTTTATTTTTTTTTTAATAAAACTACATGTATTCCTACTACGTGCACGTGTGCTAAGTCACTTCAGTTGTGTCCAACTCTGTGAGAACGTATATGACCCAGGAATCATATTATTTGATATTTACCCAAGACAGGTGAACTCTTATGTCGAACCTGCACAGGAATATTTATAGCAGCTTTATTCATAACCCATCAAAAGATAGAAACAATCAATTCAGTAAATGAGTGAATAAGCAGATTGTGGTACTTCTAAACAATGGAATACTATTGAGTCTTAAATGATCTATCAGGCCACAAAAAGACATACATGTGCATGCTTAGTCATGTCTGATACTGCTACTCCATGGACTGTAGCCCGCCAAGCTCCTCTGTCCATGGGATTTTCCAGGCAAGAATACTGAAGTGGGTTGCCATTTACTCCTACAGGGGATCTTCTGGATCCAGGTATTAAACCTGTATCTCCTGTGTCTCCTACATTGCAGGCGAATTCTTTACCACTTGAACCATCAGGGAAGCCCTTCTATGTAACATGTCAAAACACAATTCCACCTATTCACTTTGTGTTAGAAAATGGGAATTCCATCCATTTCATTATGAACCTAATTGGATTAAATAGAATGACAACTGGCATATAGCAAATATTAGGTATTTTCTTCTCCTTACATGGAGGAAACGTAAATACACATTACTAAGTGAACAACAAAAGTCCATCTAGTCAAAGCTATGTTTTTTCCTGTAGTCAGGTATGGATGTGAGAGTTGGACTATAAAGAAAGCTGCATGTCAAAGAATCGATGCTTTTGAACTGTGGTGTTGGAGAAGACTCTTGAGAGTCCCTTGGACTGCAAGGAGATCCAACCAGTCCATTCTAAAGGAAATCAGTTCTGAATATTCATTGGAAGGACTGATGCTGAAGCTGAAACTCCAATGCTTTGGCTACCTGATGCAAAGAACTGACTCGTTGGAAAAGACCCTGATGCTGGGAAAGATTGAAGGTGGAAGGAGAAGTGGACGACAGAGGATGAGATAGTTGGATGGCATCACTGATGTGATGACATGAGTTTGAGTAGACTCCGGGAATTGGGGATGGACAGGGAAGTCTGGCGTGCTGCAGTCCATGGGGTCACAAAGAGTCGGACATGACTGAGTGACTGGACTGACTGACTAAAGTGAAAGAAGCCAATGTGAAAAATCTATTACTGTATAATTACAATTATATGACATTCTATAAAAGGCAAACCTATGAAGACAGTAAAAATATCAGTGGTAGCCAGAGACTGGGGTGGGGGAGGAATGAATAGGTGAAGCATGAAGATTTTTTAGGCAGTGAAACTTATCTGTGTAATGTTACAATAGTGGATATTATAAATTATTATAAATTCATGCAAACACAGAACGTAACATACCAAGAGTGAATCCCAATGTAAACTATGGAATTTGAATAATAATGACAAATCAATGTAGACTTATTGATTATGCCAAATGCACCACTCTGGTGAAGGATGCTAATAGAGACATGCATTTGTTAGGGACAGGCTTACGGAAAATCTCTGTGCCTTCTGCTCAATTTTGCTCTGATCCCAAAATTGCTCTAAAAAATAAAGTTTACTAAAAAATTTCAGTAAGATATGATACTTATACTTTAAAAAAGAAATTGCTTTCTATAATCTATAATAGAATGAAACTTGTTTACATATTAGGGGAATAAATTGAAAGCAGTACTATTGTTTTGATGATATAGATCAAGTCAATTCAGATTAATAATAATATTTGCATTTATATAATTTTATATTTTATTATTATTCTTACGATAATACTTAGAAGTTTTTTGACTTAAATTACTATCATCTTCATCTTACAGGTGAAATGAAGGTGAAATGAGCTTCAATAGTGAAGCTCAGAGTATTCAGAGGAAACTAGAAATTGTACGAGTTTGAATTTAAGCTTGTTGATTCCTGATTTTGTTGTGTTTTTGCACATATGCCCCAGCCATGAGAAGAGAAGAGTCTGGAAATACCTCTTTAATTTGATCAAGCAATCAAATGAACTCTTAAAACCAGAGGGCCCAATGGAAATCTATTAATGCACATAATTAGTCAAGTAGCCAACTAGCTTTCTTCTCCCTTGGGGATCCCTTATTGTCTGATTGTTTCAAATTCTACTGACATGTTATTGTATGCCATTTTATATGGTCCCTTTGTTTCTTTCATAAATTTTTTGTTAGATGATTGAAACTAGTTGACAAAATTAGGCATAACCAAGAAGATCGTGCTGTGAATTTTCACCTTAAAGTATCCCTTTCCTGTTCCCTGGGAGAAAAAAAAAATAGTTTTTGAAATATATTCTTGCTGAAATGCAGAGTTGATTTAGTATGCATATGAGTTTCAATGTGACATCCTGATACCTAGGTGAGAAAAAACATATTCTAAGCCTATCACTCATAAAAATAAATACCTCACTGCTACTGCAGAGGTATGTAATTCTTTTCCTACCATCACTAATATTCAGAAGGAGTTGGTTGACCTAAGCCTGAACTGTCAAAACACATTCTTTAGCATCAGCATGAACCTAGTATTACACCCCTGAAAGATATAATGTGTGGTTTGGGAGGAGTCAGGAAAGAGTAATGTGTTATTACTAATCATGTTTTCTATTTAATCTCATGTTGAAGAGGAACTTGACTGCTGCTTTTGAGCTTCACACACTAGGGGACAAGACCTTGGCAGAAGCTGGAAGCACAACATGAAAGTTTATCAAGCATATTCTAGCATATTTTAATGCATTAATTTGTAATTCATACATCATTGCAAAATAAAAAAATCAACAATTTCTAGAAAAAAAGAGCACAGCAAGTGTTCACTGGATTGTCCCAGGCAAACCAGGATATGTGGTTTACTCTGACCATAAAAGCACTTTATGATAATACTCTTGGCAAGAGAAAGACTCAGAAAGAAATAGTGACATGATATACTTACGGTAGGCACAGTACTGGGGTTCCAAGCTTGTTATAAATTCCTGGAGATCATGCTGGGCATGGTCACTATCTCAATCCAAAAATGATTTGTGGCTGCTTAAAGAAAATCACATGTATAATTAGAAAAGTATACAATATAAATAATCTATTTTTCCAACAAAATACCAAGTGCTCTGGATAAGGTATGAAAACCAAATGGTCTTCCTCTGAAAGTCTTTACAAAGTTTGGCTGGTAACTATCTAGAATATTTCTGCACAGGCAACCCTGAATTCAGCTGTACTGCTGCATGTATAAGTTTCCAAAACTTAGAATCTGTAGTCAATTTTAAGTGTCACATCTTGGCCTAGTTTTGTTTAATACAAATCTATCATATCTCACACATTGCCTAAATTAAGAAAGATGACTTTTCAACATGTACATGCCTTTTATTTATTTATTCACTAACATCTTGCCTAGTTCTATAAAATATCTGAGGCAAGCACATGCACGTACATAATTTTTTTTAGTATATTATCAGGTTAGTGGATCAGATTGGATAGAACTAAAATCATGCCTATTTCTTTTGTTTCTTTTGCATGTAGAATAACAGAGATAATAGTTACTCATTCAGAATTGGAATTGAGATTGGAAAGACAAATTATAGAATCTGGCCCATTTAACAGCACCTTCATGTTTTTACTATATTGATAAATGTATCAAATATATTCAATTTTAATCAGTTCTCTAAAATAATATCAAACTTGTTTAATGTAATAATCAGAAAACTGAATTGGTGAGACAGGGTAAACTTAGATTTAGTAATTTAGACTAATTTTTGACCTGTCAAAAATTAAGATAGAACCCATATTGACTTTAGATTGATCATGTCTTTAAGTCTCATAAGCAAATCAGTCTTTTTACATAATACAATTATTATAGGTTGAACAGTGTCCCCCTCAATAAGAGATGCTCAAATCCTAACTTCCAGTACCTTAGAAGGTGACCTCATTTGGCAATAGAATCATCACAAATGTAATTAGTTAGGATGAAGTCACATAGCAGTAGAACGGGTTCTTAATTCAATATGACTGGTATCCTTGTAAGAAGAAGAGACAGACACATAGAAAGAGAATGACCACGTAAAGACAGATGCACAGATTAGAATTATCAAAGTCCAAGGAATGCCTGGACTACTAGGAGCCGGAAGAGGCAAGGTAGAGCCTTTCCCTAGAGGATTCCAAGGGAGCACGGCCCCCAGGGGAGGGACATTATTTAATATGTTTAACTGAATTGATTTTGTGCTTTCTTAGACTGTTTTTTCTTCATGAATTTATCCATTTTCAATAATTTCAGACAACCATAGATGCCCCATCTGTATTAGGAATTATCACCTGTATTCACTTGGGTTGCATAACTTCTCTTTCAAAATAGTCTTTGCTTTCTAATAGTTACATAAAAGAAAAGACAAAACTTAATGAAATTTTGCTCTTAAGAAAACTTCTAAATTTACATGCCTCATTTTGTGGAGGTTTGTGTTTCTGTATGCACAAATATTAAATATATATTCATGTGAAAGTGAAGTCACTCAGTCCTGTCCGACTCCTTGCAACCCCATGGACTGTAGCCTACCAGGCTCCTCCATCTATAGGATTTTCCAGGCAAGAGTACTGGAATGGGTTGCCATTTCCTTCTCCAGGGGATCTTCCCGACCCAGGGATCAAACCCGGGTCTCCCCAGTTGTAGGCAGACCCTTTACCATCTGAGCCACCAGGGAAGTCCATATATTGTCAATCATATAATCATTTAGATTGACCAAAGTTCTATTATTAAAAACTTAAAATTGTGTCACATGTATCTCCCTTTGAATTTATCTTTGAAGCAATCTTTGGATTAAAATTTACACATTTTCCCAAGATCTAAAGAAGCTCCATTCAATGATTATTTCTTTCATTCAATTGTCTCAGCATGCAGCCTTTGGGGCTGGGGGAGGAGGGGTTTGCATGTGCATTCAGAATTCCAGTTCTAATTAAAGAAACTAATAACAGAGTTATTGAAACACACCTGAGCCACATGTGTGCGCTTGAGCAGGAAAAATTTTTTAAAACAATTACAAATTTAATTTCTAGCCAAACAATAGGCATCTGGCCACTGTGAGTAGAAGTTTCAAGATGTTACAAAATGAAGAAATTATCAATATTGGATCTTGTATCTGGCTATAGACTTTTTGATGATATGTGGGAAAGTAGTACTCAATGTATGCAAAAAAAAAAAAAAAAGCATATCAACACATTCATTTGTGATTGTTCTAAAAATTATTCCAAGTTTTTAGGTCATTTTTTTCTATCCCTTCATAGCAATGGCAGAATAAGCTGTAGATCTTTTCTTATAAACACAGTATATTCTTTGCTGAGAAATATCACCTTCTGTAGTAGGCAGAATAATGCACCCCATGCCCAGACCCTACATACAAAAAGATCACCAGGAATCTAAGCATATGTTACCTTACATGGCAAAAGGACTTTGCAGATATGATTAGGTTAGAGACTTGAGATAGGGTGATTATCCCGAATTTTCCAGATGTATCCTTAAAATGAGTCCTTAAAATCAGTAAATCTTTCAAGGGCATGGTCACAGAGAAGGAGAGGTGACTGCAGAAGGATGACCAAAGAGATGCAACATCACTGCATTTGAAGTTGGAGGAAGGGGCCCACAGGCTAAGGAATGCAGGTAGCCTCTAGAAGCTGAAAAAGACAAGCTACCAATTTCACCCAGAAATCTGTAGGAAGCCCTGCTGATACCTTGACTTTAGCCCATTGAGACATTGGTACTTTGGGAGGTGATTAGACTATGAGGGTGGAGTCCTTATGAATTGGATTCAGTTCAGTCACTCAGTCATGTCCAACTCTTCGCAACCCCATGGACTATAGCACGCCAGTCTTCCCTGTCCATCATCAACTTCTGGAGCTTACTCAATCTCATGTCCACTGAGTCAGTGATCCCATACAAACATCTCATTCTCTGTAGTACCCTTCTCCTCCTACTTTCAATCTTTCCCAGGATCAGGGTGTTTTCCAATGAGTCAGTTCTTCCATCAGGTGGACAAAGTATTGGAGTTTCAGCTTCAGCATCAGTCCTTCCAATAACACCCAGGACTGATCTCCTTTAGGATGGACTGGTTGGATCTCCTTGCAGTCCAAGGGACTCTCAAGAGTCTTCTCCAACACCACAGTTCAAAACCATCAATTCTTCAGCGCTCAGCTTTCTTCATAGTCCAACTCTCACATCCATACATGACTACTGGAGAAACCATAGCTTTTACTAAACAGACGTTTGTTGGCAAAGTAATGTGTCTGCTTTTCAATATGCTGTCTAGGTTGGTCATAGCTTTTCTTCCAAGGAGCAAACATCTTTTCATTTCATGGCTGCAGTCATCATCTGCAGTGATTTTGGTGCCCCCAAAATTAAAGTCTCTCACTGACTTTAAAGTCTCTCACTGTTTTCCCATCTATTTGTCATGAAGTGATAGAACTGGATGCCATGATATTAGATTTCTGGACGTTGAGTTTTAAGGCAACTTTTTCACTCTCCTCTTTCACTTTCATCAAGAGGCTCTTTAGTTCTTGTTTACTTTCTGTCATAAGGGTGGTGTCACTTGTATATCTGAGGTTATTGATATATTGGTCCTATAAAAGAGACCAAGATCTCTTTCTTCATTATGTGAGGACACAGCAATAAGACAGCCATCTATGTACTAGGAATGGGTCTTCAGAGATCAAATCTGCCCCCTTGATCTTAGACTTCCCAGACTTCAGAACTATGAGAAATAACCATTTTTCATTTAAGCCGTCTAGTCTGTGATATTTTATTACAACAGCCAAAATGATCTTAGACAATGGATCACCAAAAATCTCCCATTGTAAAGTTTTTAGTAAACTGAAATTACTGAACAAAAGCTTACAAGTAGACAGTAAAATTTACCCCTGTGAAAGCATGGGAAGAACTGAACACATTAAAATATGAAAATAAAAATAGTATATATAATTTTGAAAATTCTGCATTTGTGATTCAGAATATATCTTATAATTTATGAAAATGATTTTTTGATGGAGCTTCATTTGAAAATTTATATGCAGGACTAAAACAGAATAAAAATTAGTTTCCTAAAAAACTGTGTATGTGAATTTGACAAATCATTTATATGAACCATAAATAAGTGAAAACTTAATCTGACAAGTTTTATCTTCAAAAATGTATTTCAAAGAAAGGGTTTTCATTGGATTTAAAAGACATTACCTATGAAAATGCTTGGTCTGAAATAAGCATGAATTTCAATGTGAAAAGGCTTAGAGTTTGAGAATAGCTTCCACTAAGCAAAATGTTCATCAATCTTGCATGCACCTCTGTATCAGTAGAAAGAGTATTTCCTCAATTCAACATAATCTGATTTATAGAGAAATTACTTAAAGATGTGAATATGGGGAATTATAATTAAGCAAGTAATAGGAAAATTAAAATGATTTTCAGAAAAATGTTAATAACTAAGGATTAGAGATAGAAATGAATATATGAATATATACCAAAAATAATCATGTTATTTTTGATGTACAGATAATTAATATAAAGGAGATTTTTTTTTAACTTGACTTTAATGTATCTGGTACGTATAACTTTTATTTTTTAGAAAAAAATTCAATTTGATTTTTTTTAAATAAAACTATTTGAAGAGTCAATCAATGTTGTAAATTGGTTAATCCATAGGTACACATTTCAAAACATGAATTAATTTTTTCATACCAAGTTTTACTTTCACAATCGTCGGTTTGCATAATGTATAGTGTTTTCTGTGACTTTAGGTATGCTGACCTATAACACCTTTCACCTAAGATAGTCTCCCTTTCCTCCTTCGGTAATCCTAAAAGCAGTCAGGAATTTGCTAGACTGTATCCTCCTCTCCTCACAGACCTAGCCTCTCCACTATCACCCCAATTATGTCCCTGAACATTAGTTCCCCAGTGGAGTCTGAATTTAGAAAATTGTAGAGAGAATTGTTGGCCTTAGGGAGCTTCTGCATTTGAGTTAACAGAGTGAACACATGGTTCATTGGTTTAGAAGAGGAAGAATGAAATGTAGTGAGAGAATTAATTCTTAGATAGGTTGATAAGGAGTCCAGGGCCCTCAAAGAGGAAGGGGTCCGGGGCCCTCAAGGAGGAGAAAGGGACAAACTTTTTTTCTACATTGTTTTGTCTTAGTCACATAGTTTTTTCTTAAAATCTGAGTTGTTATGACATCAATCTTTAAGACTAACTTTGTTTAAGCCCAGAGCTAATGATTACACAACAAAACAACTCATCTTGCTCAAGGGTATATTTTGCCTTAAGCTTTGTGCTACTGATTGAAGGCAGGAGGAGAAGGGGATGACAGAGGATGAGATGGTTGGATGGCATCTCCGACTCAATGGACATAAGTTTGAGTAATCTCCGGGAGTTGATGATGGACAGGGAAGTCTGGCATGCTGCAGTCCATGGGGTCACAAAGAGTTGGACCCAACTGAGGGACTCACTGAATGATTATATAACAACAATGTATATTGCTTGAGGACATATTTCTCTTTTTTAACAAGAAGTTCTGACTAATCTTGTGATCTTAAGACTTGTTTGAGTGGGTTTGGTAAGATCTTTCCATTGTTAGTGCTAATCTTGTTAATTTAAGATCTATGTTGTGGGAGTGGGTCTCAGTTTACTCAGTTCAGACACTCAGTCATGTCCGACTCTTTGTGACCCCATGAACCGCAGCATGCCAGGCCTCCCTGTCCATCACCAACTCCCAGAGTCCACCCAAATCCATGTCCATCGAGTAGATGATGCCATCCAACCATCTCATCCTCTGTCGTCCGCTTCTCCTCCTGCCCTCAATTTTTCCCAGCATCAGGGTCTTTTCCAATGAGTCAGCTCTTCACATCAGGTGGCCAAAGCATTGGAGTTTCAGCTTCAACATCAGTCCTTCCAATGAACACCCAGGGCTGATCTCCTTTAGGATGGACTGGTTGGATCTCCTTGCAGTCCAAGGGACTCTCAAAAACCTTATCCAACACCACAGTTCAAAAGCATCAATTCTTCGGTGCTCAGCTTTCTTTATAGACCAACTCTCACATCCATACATGACCACTGGAAAAACCATAGCCTTGACTAGATGGACCTTTGTTGGCAAAGTAATGTCTCTGCTTTTAATATGCTGTCTAGGTTGGTCACAACTTTCTTTCCAAGGAGTAAGAGTCTTTTAATTTCATGGCTGCAGTCACCATCTGCAGGGCTTTTGAAGCCCAGAAAAATAAAATCAGCCAATGTTTCCCCATCTATCTGCCATGAAGTGATGGGAGCAGATGCCATGATATTAGTTTTCTGAATGTTGAGCTTTAAGCCAACTTTTTCACTTTCCTCTTTCACTTTCATCAAGAGGCTCTTTAGTTCTTCTTCACTTTCTGCCATAAGGGTGGTGTCATCTGCATATCTGAGGTTATTGATATTTCTCCCAGCAATCCTGATTCCAGCTTGTGCTTCCTCCAGCCCAGCGTTTCTCATGATGTACTCTGCATATAAGTTAAATAAGCAGGGTGACAATATACAGCCTTGACGTACTCCTTTTTGGAGTGAGTCTAGTTAAAGCATTTAAGGCCTCTTCTGATGTCTCTCAACTTTCTCTGTCCTATTTCACTGTAATAAAACTTTTGCCACACAAAAGCTCTGAGTGATCAAGCCTGGCCCCTGATCCCAAAGCTAAATCTTCTTCAGGGATCATGAATTTGACATTATTCACTCCAAAGTATCAGTTGGATAGTTGTAGAAATTAACGTCATGTATTATGCTACCTATTTGTAGCCAGAAAACAATTCCTAACTTGCTTTGCAGTCTTTTTTTCCCAAATAGCTTACTCTTTCCCTTTATTTCTTCAACCTTTCCCCTCTGCCACCTTGAGGTTTTTGGGAGTGGCCCATATTGGAGTCATAAGTCTAATTTAAGAAATTCTATTTTCAATTTACAGTCTTACCTTTTTTCCCAGTAAGAATTCTTTCTGTGATATTTAGGTTAAAATAGATGCTAAATAAGATCTGCTGGAAGAAAAGAGGTTTATGATATCCCAGCAGAACTGCAGAGCTGATGCAAATAGCTACAGCTATTATTGACTTTAAGGAGATGCCTTGCTGACTTATGATAGAATGATGGGAATCACCTTTGTTATAATGTGGATATTCTCAAACTGAGGGACAGTGAGTCTTTGTAGTAGAAACGTATCCTGTCCACATAAGGTCATTACCAAATTCATCAGCAGCATTCTGTTTATACTCTATTATACCAAATCTTTTGCATCGTAATATTTATGTATATGTCTGTCTTTCCCAGTAGACTCTGAGCTGTTTAAGAATTGAGATTTTATCTTATTAATTTCTATGTTCCCAGGGCCCAGTATAGTCTGGACACAAAATAGGCACTCAATGAGTAATTGCAGAATGAAGAAATCATGAATTAAATCATGTCTACAAATTCTCATATCACAAATATTGCAAAGGCTTGAGGAAGGTAATGAATTATTCACATCATTGTTACATGGTCTGTTGCAAATCATCTGTCATGAGGAAGTCTTTCTTTTGTTTTATTAGCATTATTAAACAATGTTCATACAACCTGCACCTATTTTCCAAGTGACCAAGATCCTACCTTATAAGATTCAAACATTCATTTAGTACTTTTTCTTCCTATCCAGTAACCTTGTAGCCCAAGTTGCAATGTCATTTAATGTATAAAAACATAGTGACAAGGAAAATATTTAACTTCCCAAGTTTCAAGATGCTTTAAAAATCAGTCACCTAGTATAACCCGCTCAAGTAACAAGTGAATCAACTCTTATCCCCGGGAAACCTAATTCATCCACTTTCACACAGTTGGTTAGTGATAACACTATTTACCTTTACTCAGTGTATGGTTACCCAAGTAAATGGCCCTTTGTGTAAGGACTTTGAGCTTCCCTGGTGGCTCAGTGGTATAGAATCTGCCTGCAACGCAGGAGATACAGATAGACATGGCTTCTATCCCTGGGTAGGGATGATTCCCTGGAGGAGAAAATGGAAAACCCCTTCAGTATTCTTGCCTGGGAAATCCCATGGACAGAGGAGCCTGGTGGGCTACAGTCCATGAAGTTGCAAAGGGTTGGACATGACTGAGCATGCATGCTTGTAAGGACTTCATATCTTTATAGCATGGTACATTTGCTTTCCAAGTTCCTTCTCCTGGAAAACTGGCCATTCCTTTGGTCAATGTAATCTGGAACTTAAAGTTGGCAAGAAATTGTGACATTTTACAGAAGCAAAAGCCTTCAGCCTCCTGATCATCCATCCTTGAATTCCTTTGATTAAAAAAAAAATCAATATCTTTGTCAGCTACTCATTTATGTTTACCAAGCTTACCACGTTCTAACAAGTATCTCTATATTTTTACATGAGTTAGCCCCTGGTTGCCACTCTGATCTTGCTGCACTGACACCTCCCTTATATTATTTCAGAATTCTGTATTTTCCATTTTGTCAGATATATTCGAGGTCCTTGGATGTAAATGTCAACACTTTTTCTCTTTCTAGTGTCATGTACTGGCCATCAATCCTGGACTTTAGAGGACAGTCAACACTGATCTTCATAACAATGTGTGAGACTTTCAACTTACTGAGGAAAGCAGAATGTCCTCCAAGCTCCTGCAGAACATAGTCAGCTAGTGAGTTTGCAAGCCTTATGCAGTTTATCTACTCCAGTAGGCAATTCTTTGACTTTTTATTTTTATCTTTTCTTCCACTATATGCCATTTTAGTTTTGGCATCTATATCTCACTTAGTAAGAGCTATCACTTTCTCCTACTTCCAAAAGCCCATCTAGCAGTGTGTTAATACTCATCCTCATCAAAATATATAACTTGTATTATTATGGGAGAGTGCTTGCAATTGGTCTAGTTCCTTCAAGCTCCAATCGCATACATACACAGTTCCTACCACTACTATTAAATTAGTAAATCCTGTCTTTCTTTTGGTATGTCATCCTCTTTCTTTTTTAGCAAACTTAGCACATATCTGTCCAGACTCTACTGTCACTTAATCCTAGTTTTTAGTTTCTGGCCAGGACTGGGATTAGAGTAAATCTAAGAAGGTGAAATGTATATTGTCTTTCAAGACAGAAAATAGCACTGTCTTAAAGAATAGAAAAGGACTGAGTTTTAATATGAGAGGGTAGACTACTTCTAAAGACTTAATCAATACAGAAACATCTCTGGTTGAAAGTTTTCCAAGTGCACTGACATAGATTTTTTCATCTCAAGATTTTGGGGAGAGGAGGACAGTGATGTCATACAGATGACAAAATAGGTCATTTCCAATTCCAGTCCCCTTCATGAGAAGACAAACGGGAAACTATTTATACACAAGACACCATTGTGAAAATCCCAGAACCCAGTGATAAGGCTGAAGCATACCCCTGGACCACAGAGACCAAGACAGACCAACAAAAAGGGTAAGAGGAGCAGTTGCACTCTGACATAGCATTCCTTTTCCATGCTTGCACACGACTCACTATGTCACTGCTTCATACTTAGAGGGAACAGAGCCAGCTCAGACCTGACCCTCAGAGTTTTTGCTGCAGCAACTTGGAACCCAAACTCACTCTTGATAGGGTGGTGACTGCCACGAAGCATAGGAAAAACCCCAGCTCACACTTGGCTTTGGTTCTATCTCCTACATTTCCAGTCCCAGCTCTTACCAAGGTGACAGCTGCCAGCACACAGGGGGAAGATGTAACCAACGATTATTTCAGATTCAGCTCTCCCACCAAGGCCACTGGACACATATAGACTCAGGGAAGCTTCCCACAAAGCTACCCCTTCAAGGCCAGAATATGTAACTGTTTCATCTAATTCCATACAGTCAGAGAAAGTTAAGCAAAAATGGGAACACGGAAGAATTTGTTCAAGTGAATGAACAGGAAAAAAACCTAAAGAAACAAGTAATGAAACAAAGGTAATGATTTACCAAAGAAAGAGTTCAAAGCATTAGTAATAAAACTGCTAATTGAATTAGGAGAAATAATAAATGAGCATAGAGAGAATTTTAACAAGGAACTAGAAAATATAAAAAAGAGCCAGTCATAGCTGAGGAATACAAGAATTGGAGTAAAAAACCCACTAGAAGGAAAGAATAGAAGACTAGGTGATAAAAAAGAAAGCATAAGGTCTTCTCATGATCTGGAAGATAAAATAATGGAAATCAACCAATCAGAACTTCAAAAAGAAAAACAAATAAAAAAAAAAATGAGAACAGTCTAAGGAATCACTGAAACAACTTCTTTATAAGGATCCCAGAAGGAGAAGGGAGAGACAGAAGAGGGTGAAAATGTATATGGTGAAATTATGGCTGAAAATTTTCTAAACCTGAAGAATGAAAATGACATTAAGGTACCGGAATCACCAAGAGTCCCAAAGAAGACGAACCCAAAGAGACCCACGCCACAGAGGTCTATCACAGTTAAAATAGCAAAAATTAAACATAAAGAGAGAATTCTAAATACAGCAAGGGAGAGGCAGAGTCACGTACAAGAGAACTACATATGGCTATCAGCTGATTTTTCTGCAGAAACTCAGCAGGCAAGAAAAGAATGTCATTATATATTTAAAGTACTGAAAGAGAAAAACCTACAACCTAGGATTCTCTCCTCAGCAAGACTACTATCCAGAATTGAAGAAGAGATAAAGAACTTCTCAGACAAAGATAAACTAAGAGGAGAATTCATAAATAAACATTAAAGGATTTTTTTTTAATGGAAAAGAAAAGGTCACAACAAAGAAGAATTTATAGAAAGGGAAAAAACCTCACTAGTGAAAGCAAATATATATAGTAAAGGCTGTGGATCAACCACTTAAATAAGCTTAAACAAAGATTAAAACACAAAAAATTGCAAAATCAACTATAATAAATAGTTAAAGAATAAACATGAAGATGCAAAGTATGACATCAAAAGCACAAAATGTGAGGGAGTAAAAAATCATAGATATTTTAGAAATGTTTGAAATTAAATGACTATCAGTTTAAAATAAGTAGACATAGTTATAGATCAATATGTATGACTCTCATGGTAATGACAAGTCGAACATCTACAATGGATACACAAAATTAGAGAAAGTAAAGCAACCATACCAGTAAAGAAAATCCAGCCCAAGTGGAGAAACTATAAGAAGACTAGAGCAGAGACCAACTATGAAAACAACCAGGAAATAAGTAACAGATGGAAATAAATTCCTATCAATAATCATTTCAAATGTCAATTGATGGAGTAAATGTTTCAACCAAAAGACAAAGAGTTCATGAATAAAAACAAAACAAGACAAGGCTCACCTGTCTCTATGCTGCTTACAAGAGACTCACTTCAGAGGTAATGTGAGGGGATGGATAAAGATATTCCATGCAAACGGAAATGATAAGAAAGCTGGGTAACAATGCTTGTATGAGACAAAGCAGATTTTAAAAACAAAGCCTATAATCAAAGACAAAGAAGGTCTTTACATTGTGATAAAGAGGTCAAAGCAAAAGAGGAACATATATTAATAAATGTATAAAGCAAATATTAATAGACATAAAGAGAGAAATTGAGAGTAACACGATAACAGTAAGGGACTTTAATACCCCACTTACATCAATGGACAGGTCATCCAGACAGATGAACATCAATAAGGTAACAGAGATCCTAATGGACACAATATACCAGCTAGACTTAAAAGTTATAGGACATCCCATCCAAAAACAAAAGAACACATTCTTTTCAAGTGTACATGGAACATTTTCCAGAATAGATCATATGCTGAGCCATAAAACAAGTACCAAAAAATTTCAACAAATTTAAGAGGCTATAAATTATATCACAGGACTGGAAAAGGTCAGTTTTCGTTCCAATCCCAAAGAAAGGCAATGCCAAAGAATGCTCAAACTACCGCACAATTGCACTCATCTCACATGCTAGTAAAGTAATGCTCAAAATTCTCCAAGCCAGGCTTCAGCAATATGTGAACCGTGAACTTCCAGATGTTCAAGTTGGTTTTAGAAAAGGCAGAGGAAGCAGGGATCAAATTGCCATCATCCTCTGGATCATTGAAAGAGCAAGAGAGTTCCAAAACATCTATTTCTGCTTTACTGACTATGCCAAAGCCTTTGACTGTGTGGATCACAATCAACTGTGGAAAATTCTGAAACAGATGGGAATACCAGACCACCTGACCTGCCTCTTGAGAAACCTGTATGCAGGTCAGGAAGCAACAGTTAGAACTGGACATGGAACAACAGACTGGTTTCAAATAGGAAAAGGAGTACGCCAAGGCTATATATTGTCACTTTATTTATTTAACTTATATGCAGAGTACATCATGAGAAATGCTGGGCTGGAAGAAGCACAAGCTGGAATCAAGATTGCTGGGAGAAATATCAATAACCTCAGATATGCCGATGATACCACCCTTATGGCAAAAAGTGAAGAGGAACTAAAGAGCCTCTTGATGAAAGTGAAAGAGGAGAGTGAAAAAGTTGGCTTAAAGCTCAACATTCAGAAAACTAAGATCATGGGATCTGGTCCCATCACTTCATGGGAAATAGATGGGGAAACAGTGGAAACAGTGTCAGACTTTATTTTGGGGGGCTCTAAAATCACTGCAGATGGTAATTGCAGCCATGAAATTAAAAGACACTTACTTCTTGGAAGGAAAGTTCTGACCAACCTAGATAGCATATTAAAAAGCAGAGCCATTACTTTGCCAACAAAGGTCCATCTAGTCAAGGCTATGGTTTTTCCAGTAGTCATGTATGGTTTTGAGAGTTAGACTGTTAAGAAAGCTGAGCGCCGAAGAATTGATGCTTTTGAACTGTGGTGTTGGAGAAGACTCTTGAGGGTCCCTTGGACTGCAAGGAGATCCAACCAGTCCATCCTAAAGGATATCAGCCCTGAGTGTTCATTGGAAGGACTGATGTTGAAGCTGAAACTCCAATACTTTGGCCACCTCATGCGAAGAGTTGACTCATTGGAAAAGGCCCTGATGCTGGAAAGGATTGGAGGCAGGAGGAGAAGGGGATGACAGAGGATGAGATGGTTGGATGGCATCACCGACTTGATGGACATGAGTTTGGATAAACTCTAGGAGTTGGTAATGGACAGAGAGGCCTGGCTGCCAGGATTCATGGGGTCACAAAGAGTTGGACACGACTGAGTGACTGAACTGATTGAAATTATATCAAGCATTTTTTGCAACCACAATTATATGAAACTAGAAATCAATTACAGGAATAAGACAAGCAGATGGAGACTAAACACCATGCTACTGAAAAACCAATAGGTCAATGAAGAAATCAATATAAAAAAGATGATGGAAATTCTGTCATGTGTTGTATCTTGAATGCATAATGTTAGGTACAATAAATTATATAGAAAAATATGAATACTGTATGATCTGATATATTTATATATGTGGAGTCCTGAGGGAAAAAAATGAATTCAAAGAAACAGAGTATATTGGTGATTGCTTGGGGGTGGGGAAATGGGGAGATGTTGGTCAAATGGTATGAGCTTCCAGTTATAAGAGGAATAAGTAATGGGGATCTAATACATAACTGGGTAACTATAATTAGCAATACTGTATTGTATACCTGGAAGTTGCTAAGAAGTAGGTCTTAAAAATTCTTACCATAAAAACAAATAATTGTGTTATGTGATGGCTGTATTAACTTATTGTGGAAATCATTTTGTAATATATATGCATATCAAAATCATCACGCTGTAAACGTTAAGCTCACATAAATGCTGTATGCAATTCCATCGCAATAAAGCTGGGGGAGAAAAGAGGGGTCTCACTCTTTCCCAATCAAGACCCTAACCTTGGCATAGCATATTTTCTGAAGCTGATAATTCAGTCTTCTCTAAAGCTACGATCTTCTTACAATTAAGTTCTGGGTCTGATCTTCTGCTTTTTATATCTGGCTATAGGGGATGAAAGTCTCTTCCAGTTCTTCAGAGGAAACACTCTGGTTTTCACATTTCACTTTAAATTGGTGATTGATAGACTACTTCTTGGAGAAGGCAATGGCACCCCACTCCAGTACTTTTGCCTGGAAAATCCCATGGACAAAGGAGCCTGGTAGGCTGCAGTCCATGGGGTCTCAAAGAGTCGGACACGACTGAGCGACTTCACTTTCACTTTTCACTTTCATGCATTGGAGAAGGAAATGGCAACCCACTCCAGTATTCTTGCCTGGAGAATCCCAGGGACGGGGGAGCCTGGTGGGCTGCCATCTATGGGGTCACACAGAGTTGGACACGACTGAAACAACTTAGCAGTAGCAGCAGCAGCAGCAGCAGCCTACTCCTTTTTATGTCTTTCCCAGTAAATGGATGACATACAGCAGGAGCCATTCAATTCTATTGTCCTATATTTACTGCCTGCTCTGAGCTTCTCTGATTTCCTTTAGGATTAGCTGGTTTTATCTCCAGTCCTGAATATTCATTGGAAAGACTAATGCTGAAGTTGAAGCTCCAATACCTTGGGCACCTAATGCAAAGAACTGGCTCATTAGAAAAGACCCTGATGCTGGGAAAGATGAAGGCGGGAGGAGAAGGGAACAACAGAAAATGAAATGGTTGGATGGCATCACCGACTTGATGGACATGAGTTTGAGCAAACTCTGGAAGTTGGTGATGGACAGGGAAGCCTGACATAGTGCAGTCCATGGGGTCGCAAAGAGTCAGTCACAACTCAGTGACTGAACTGACTGACTGACTGAGATTCTCAATCAGAGTTATTGCACCCATCAATGACTTCCCTTCTACTGGTGTGTGTCTTAGTTCATCGTTGGTAAAAATTTGACAAATTGCACAGTTACATCATATCAAGGAATATGTCTTGATATATATCATCACACATTATGAAGTATGCATAGCCATCTGACTGGCAGGTGATCAAGCTCCAAAATCTTTTAGAATCTGCTTCTTTAGACCACCCAAATTTGGGTACCAACTCTTAGGCTTCTTTTACTGTGGAGCAGAACCTGGGATACAGATTTGAATTCAAGAAATTTGATGTGATTGAGAGTAACACCCATAGAGGAGTAAGGCAAGCAGGAATGGACCAAGGAAAAAGCTAAGCTACAATGCTGTTTTAACAAAGGACAATCAATTCTATGAGACTTCTGAAGTTGCAATGGTTCACAGTTGTATCCAAAAAACACAAGGGGACCACATAGTTTATTCCCAACATGATTCAATCAAGATATATGCCTCAGGGGAGATAAGCATGTATGAGGCAAATTCCTTTGTCTGAGAGCAATTCCTGAGGGTAGAATTAGCTATGAATAGTAACTCTTGTGTCATTAGGGGAACTGATCCCTGAACTGAGATTTAGGTGACACACTACAGCATTCAATATAAATACCTTGGTGAAAACTTTTTGTAAATGTAAGTGATAATCTCCAAATTTATTACATCTCCAAGTGCTGAATTTGTTTAAAGGATATCTATTTTAAACTTCTTTGTAAAGTTATATAAACTCCAATAAAATGAAAATCACTTTTAGTTTACAATATAATCCCTCTAAGATATATTAAAATTGTTTGTGACTCATGATAATAATTTTTAAAGATGTCTTTATGTTTTATTAGGAGTAAAGAACCAAAGAACAGAGCTCTTATCTATGAAAACACTATGAATTCTTCAAGAAATAGTGCGAAACTCAGCTTCTTTGTTTTTAATTAGTATATTTTCACTGATATTTTCAAACATACAAACATTCAAAATAGAGAAATCCCACTCGTTATTGGGATTTAAAATATACCTGTAAAGAGCATAATAAAGTTTTAAATAGAACAATAGATTGATTTTTTTTTCTAAACACCTCCTTTTTCAATGAAAAACATTTTCTAAGATTAACCACTATAGTTATTAGGCCTTTTGAGAGCACTCTGAGGGCTGAGAAAAGTTAAACAGGAAGGTGGGAAAAAGGAAAATAAAGATTTCTCAGTAGAAACTTTAATTTCTGAATTCTAATTTAAAAATGTGAGTATATATAAGTTTAGGATCCATTTCTCATGACAGATGATATATGTCTCGCACCACTGTAAAACTACTCTCACATGACCCTTTTATCATGAAGTCAGAAAATTGTCTGTAGTATATCTTCATGGTTTTCTGCCTTCTCCAGAGTTTGGAGTCTCTTAAGGCTGTAGGCGAGTTTTGTCTTTGTTAGTGATTGTACTTGCAAGATTCAATCTAAGCCTCCCATTTGAAAAAAAAAAAAAAAAGTTCTAACCATTTCCAGTTTTCGTATGTTAACTGGAGAAGTTCAAATCCAGTGCCATAAGTCAGATAGGAATAGACACCATTCCATCCCTCTTTTTTTTTTTTTAAAGAAGCTCCCATAGATGTAGATATCAATAAATGCAAAATGACAATGGAGGAAAAAGAACATCCAAGAAAGAATGGGAAACCTAAAGAAGACAGAGCCTACTCTGTTTTGCTCTCCCCAATAAATTTCTGTGCAAAAAAATTCTGACTGTATATAGATGCATAGACATAGAATTTCTCAGATAAAAGAGAAGATAGATGAAGATGTTCCCTGCCCTTAATTACGGGCCACCAGGGAAATCCCTAAGAGTGGTGACAAGACAAACCTAAACTAAACTAACCTAAACTCAGTACACCCCAGGGAGATAGCCAATGCTGTCAAAATTCTGAGACCTCATGAAAAGTGAAAGCGTTAGTCGCTCAACCGTGTCCTATGCTTTGCCATCCCATGGACTGTAGCCTGCCAGGCTTCTCTGTCCATGGAATTCTGCACACAGGAATACTGGAATGGATAGCCATTCTCTTCTTCAGGGGACCTTCCCAACCCAGGGATCAAACCCAGGTCTCCTGCATTTCAGGTAGATTCTTTACCATCTGAGCCATGAGGGAAGTCCCCATGCTCAGTAGTAATAAGTCTCAGGACCCCATGCTTAGCAGTAATAAAGAAGCATGTGACCCAATTCCATCAAATAAGTATCATGTAAACATTAGTGAAACAGACCACTGCACCCCAACCCAGGCAGCAGAGTGAGCCAACCTCTCTACCCACAGAATGCCTGGGGTTGAGGATTTAGGTTGGAGTGCTTTTAAAGGGAGCCTTACAACCAACATACAAGCAAGCTCAGGCTATTTTGCTGGGTAATGAAAGCCTGAGGAGAGAGACTCCAGTCCTTCCAGCCATTCCAAACAAGGCAAGTAAACCAAGCAACTACAAGAAACATTGTCGTAAAGATATGTGAGTTCAGATAAACCTGGTTCATTGCAAAATGACACTCAAAATTTCTAACCCATAAAATCATAAATTAAATAAATTGTTACTGTTTTAAGCCAATAAGTTTTGGGTTAGCTTGCTATACCACAAGATATAACTAATATGTCTACAATGAAATTGTTTTGCTATATATTTTATCGAATTTTAGGCATAGGAACTAGTTACCTAGAGCCCTATCATCAAAAGAGGAAATCACTGGAAAATGCTAATATTTAAAATGTTTAAGCTTGCAAGTCTAAAACAACTTTGAGCGGAAAGTTTTTGTAAGGTTAAACTAAAGTTAGAATAACTAGGTACAAAACATGTATATTCACAGCAAATTGTGCTCGTGTCCACAAATTCTTGAACCGTGGTGACTATTGATCTCAAATCCTCTAAATCACTAAATAAAAAACTTCAAATATACCTTCTACATAAATACATGTGCAATGTACTAATTGTTATTACCCTTTACCCACTCCAGTATTCTTGGGTTCCCCTTGTGGCTCAGCTGGTAAAGAATCTACCTGCAATGCGGGAGACCTGGGTTCGATCCCTGGGTTGGGAAGATCCCCTGGAGAAAGGAAAGGCTACCCACTCTAGTATTCTGGCCTAGAGCATTCCTTGGACGTCCACGGGGTCACAAAGAGTCGGACTCCACTGAAAGACTTTCACTTTCACTTTGAGTTTCAAAGTCATTGTTAAAATGTTGAGAAATATGCACTGCAGGTAGATCCTTTACTGTCTGAGCCACCAGGGAAGACCATATATATTTTTATTTTACTTTAGAAAGTTAAGGAAAAAAATCATACAATAGAAAAGGTACCTAGTGAGAAATTTTCTTTACTATTTCCACAAAGGACTGCAATGTTAAATGTCCAGAAAATCAATAAACATGCTTCTTTCTTTGAACTAAGGAACATCCTCATGAAAAAAGATGTAGGGAAGAATATACTGGAAGAGAAAATTAAAATAAGTAGTTGTTGAAACACAGAAAAAAATTATTCCAAATGACTGGTACCTCTTATTTTATGATATATCATGCAATATTCTAATACTGCAGGTTCAATCTGACACATCAACATCCTAGACTTTAAATAATTAGGGACAAAAAGTAGTAAGAATTAACAGTATAGCTGGCTTGACTACAGGAGGTAAAATAAAAACCCATAACTTTGACTCATTTCAACATTAATAAAAATGGCTAGTATAATTATACATTAGTTTATGTTAGAAATGTGAATCTCATCACCACTGGATAACGTGTTATTGGTATGAATAAAATATATCTAGTACACATTTTTTAACACCATATCAGAAGCAGTAATTCATTGACTACCCATATCATTTACAAGCTCTAATTTAGGTTGTAAGAACAATTGCTTCCATTGTAATTAATTCTGGCCAGGGAGTTAATCAGGCATTCATCTTTATTGGTTCACTACATGATTAATAAGTTCTTGTTTGTTAGGGTGAAAGAAGACAGCATATGTGATTTGGACAGGTCAGATCTTATGGCTCTTTTGTCAAGCTTTAAAACAGACCAATAAAAAGGGTTATTTTTGCTGTATGTGAAAATCATGGGGGAAGTATTTCCGAAAAGTGTATGAAAAGAAATCACCAAAAAAGGTACTTCAGATTTCAAGTGAAGGATTGAGAAGAAAGATATTCCCCACAAATTATATGATGAAAGGAAAGAAAAGTGACATTGGTATGTAGATGAGTTTGAATCTTTTATAACTGCCATATCTGAAAACATAGCCTTGTTCATAGAAATAATTAGATCTAAAATATGGAGTTGGGGTGGGAGAGGGGTAAAGGCACTATAATGGGTCCTAATAATTTTTAATGTTTGAAGGATACCAACAAAGTAACGTTGAAAGGTGAATTATTCCATTCATCCTACTAGCTAACTCACATGTGGGCTTCACTAAGGAATCCTGCTGAATATATCTAGAAGTTTTCAAGTGAAATCAAAGCAAATTAATTCTCACAGGGTGGTAATTTTTCTTTGCATTTATTTTCCCCAGCATAACACTCTTCCCATCAAACACTTTGGAGGCATGCCTATTGAGGGCTATAATGTATTCTCACATCACAAGACAGTCAGTACATGTAGATAGATATGAGTTCACAGAGATCATTTATTTATTTCACTAATGATCTGTCAACTCCTCTCCCTATTGTAATAAATGGCTAAGTGGTTACCAAAGCAACAGACTAAAGATTTTTCAGGAAGGGTGTGACCACCTTGTCCATTTTAAAGATATCTGGAAGTAAATATATTACTCCAGGTTTAATATAATCCTAATAACAGATCAATTAACAAGTGATTACCTGCTTTACATAGCTCTTATTGCCTCATTAATTTTTTGAAAAATGTTCAGGCAATCTAATATCTTTTTCCATTTGTTACTGTTATAAAAGTAGTCAATTAACTTTTAAATCACTCATTAGAATAATTTAATGTTATCATCCAGGAGTTATATTATAGTTGCTAGTATTTTCAATGTTTTAATCAAGGTATCCATATAATCCCAGAAATCTTTCTATTTGTGATTTATACTGTGTCCAACAAATGCCAACAACATACAAGTGAAACATAATTTTCTTAAATATCCTCTTTCAGATTAATTATTAGGAATATATGTTAATATGCAATAGGGCATTAAAAGAATTCAGCTATCATTTAAACTCCAGGTAATTTTTTTAGCATCAACTATGAATAAAAATCTAACAACTCTTGGGGAAAGAAGATTGATCAGGTCAAGAAAAGCTTTAAAAGAGCCACACAATTAGGGAGCATTTAAGGGTACTTTAGACAACAAGACTAATAAATACTGGAATTTAAGACTTATAAATACAGCAATTGAAAGGTAAGATAGTGCATAAGGAACTGGAGAAACAGGACAAAAAAAAAAAAGAAGAAGAAGAAAACAAACTGATGAGTAGCTGTCTAATCTAAAACTATATCTGAGTTTCAATATTTTTGTATCATTTTAAATTGCTCTTGATGCAGGGACTTTTAATCTTTCATCCCAGTTGAGTCATGTATTTTGCCTACCAAGGTAGAATTTAAGCTATGTCATGCTGTTCCTTACTATAGTATTTTGGTCATCTGATGCGAACAGCTGACTCCTTGGAAAAGGCCCTGATACTGGGAAAGATTGAGGGCAGACAGAGAAGAGGGTGTCAAAGGATGAAATGGCTGGATAGCACCACCAGTGCAATGGACATGAAATGGGCAAACTTTGGGAGATGATGAGGGACAAGGAAGTCTGGCATGCTGCAGTGCATGGGGTCACAAAGAGTCGGACACAGCTGGATAATTGAACAACAAATGCTGTTCCTTGGTCTAGTTAATATTCCATGCAAAATTCAAATAGCAACATATTGTCTTTATGGAATAAGTTTACATCATGTCAAGCTGTGGGTAATACTTTAGAAAAAATATAACTTCAATCTGTGAGGAAACTATATCTGCATCCCTATCTTGGAATATTTGCTAATAGTTTGGTAAATGAGCTGTATTAGTGAATCATTACTAACAAATTATGCTGTTTCCTATCTAACCTTCAGTCAAATTAGTACAATAAATCCTCTAATCTATGTCAGCCAAGAACATGTATCTATTACACCATAAGACATTTGTTTTTCACTTTATTTTCAAATGTATTGAACAACTGGACAACAAAAAATTGTTTGTTAAACCTGTAGGAATAGAATGTACTTTTTATGTAACTGCCTTGTATAAAAATGGCAACATAATATGAGAATCTCAAATGAAAATTACTTTTAGTAATCTTAGTTACAGATGCCAAGTCTCAGTTGAACTATTCCTTGGCAGAGCCACATATTTTCCAGGGATTTAATGAAAAATCAAGCTTAGAAATGGCTGCAAGGTGTACTTTGGCTTTATGATGTTTAAAATCAAGATTATGAAAATATAAAGTAAAGTCTTAGAATAAGAAAATTAATGTAATTAGTTTTACTATTTCAAGTAATTTTCAAAACAAAATTCTTTCATACTTGGAATTGGGAGAAATGTTAAGAGCATATTCAAGAAAACTTTTTTTTTTCTAATTATATTTGTAAGTCAGATTTTACAAAGTGAGAGCAACCATGGCTAAACTGTCACTTAAAATAACTTTAAAAAGTGGGTTGTGTTGATTTCTGCATGGCATCTGTTAAATGTTTTATTTCAGAATATTCTAAAATGTATTGTTTTATGAATTGATGTGTGAAGAATCTCTTCCTTTGCAATAAATAACCAGGTAATAAGCAAAAATTTATTTGACAAATATTTAATGATATTATCACATCTTTCTAGAATTAAGACTATTGACAAAATTTTTTGTTACTTGCTAAAACGTGAAAAATATTTTTTAGGACAAATCACTTCCCTGTTTAATCTACTTCTTTTGTTACAAATAAAGTCACCTTCTGTATATCTTATACTCAGACGTTGCATCTGTTTTGACAGACATTAGAGAAAAATAAGCATCAAAAAGAGAATTGATAATGGATTTGTCAATACATGGAAGAACAAAAAAGTAACCTAGCTCCATGTTCAAACTCAAAGAAAAGGATGGACCTACAATAGCAAAATTTCATGGATTTCTTCAATCATGAAATATCCTGTTCTCATAAAAGACAGCAGAAAGAATTCCATTATATCGTATGCACATCTTTAACTTTTCCATTTTCAAAGTAGGCTTAGAAAGAACAAAGGACTTAGAACTGTTCAATGACATTATGCTAGAGGAAGTACTGTACTCGAGGTTCCATTCTGCCATCTCAAAAAGATTTTTTTTTTTAGCTGTCAGAGTGCTTTTTAGCCTGTAGATAGTGTATGAGCAGGGAGAATTCTGTTTGTTCTCTTAAAAATAGTCCAAAACATTTCAGTCTTTGTGAAAATTTCTTGAAGATTAAATAGGAAATAAATTCAAAGTCAAATTCCCTATTAAGCCAACCATGTTACTTGTTTCTTATTCCACTGAGAACAGTATATCATAGTTCTACTGAGACTAAAATAAGCTCAATATAAAAATGGGAATAAACTATGGAAAAGTCTTTGATTTTACCTGAAAGTCAAACAGATCTTGAAGTTATACAAGGACACTTCTAGTTTTTTTCTTTTGTTTTTAAGGTTACAAAAATATTACTGTTGCCTATTTTAGTAGCCAAGTCTTACTTAAAATAACCTTATAGGAAAAAAATAAAAATTACCTACACACATTTGTATACATTTATATATAGATATGTGTGTGTGTATAAATTTGGAGACCTACAGAAAATATACACAAAAATTTGCTATTCATTTATGAAATATTTCATTGAAATATCCTATTTTAATTGTTGGGAAAAATCAGTGAGAAAACAGAATTGCTGAGTCAGTGGAATTGATTTAAAATAACAAAACTATTATTTTGACATTCTTAATGTATCAAAGACTCAATTTTAATATTTAATGTGGTCATTTCTAAGGTTCTGTGTATGACCTGATTTTTGGAATTCTGAAAGATTTCATTATCATATACTATACGAAGAAAGTAAAATTAAAAGGTTAACTTGACAAAAATTTGATACATCATTTCTGGTCATGCAATATTTCATTCTACTTAATAGTGATAATATTAAGATTCATGTCATCTACTTCTGAGTAGCATTGAATGTTCTTATGAAAAAGAGAAGTAAATTAACATATTTTCTGCAGGTCATCTGACACAATTTTTAAAAAATAGTAAATAACACTTTTTCAGATCTTAGATCATGGTCATGGTATTTATCTCTAAGGGAGTATTAGCATACAATTCTGAGGTGCAAAGAGCCCAATGAATATCAAGCTTCAAACATAGGAGAGTAAACATTATCTGAAATTAGAAAAACAGTCTTAATTTTATTGCATAAATATATTTTCTGAGAAAGGTGGTATTAGAATATTTTAATGCTACCATTCATACTTCATCACAATCTTGCTGATTTCTAATACTTTCTCTTTCTCATCCTCTCACAAACACACACACGCACATGTGCATACACATTGACAGCAGGAGTCAGTATTTTGTTTTGATACTTTTCCAACAGCAAACTGTCTCTTTTTAAAAATCTCTTTAAATTTTAAAATACGTTAAAAGATTTCTTTATTACTACTGTATTTCATAATTTTATATAACATTTAAAACATTCATAAAATATTCAAAATAATACTTATAATATATAAGGAATTGTGAAAGCATAATAACAAAATGAACACTTGTCAATTGCCACTCAGCACAAGCATGAGAACTTTCATTACCCATTCCCTAGTCTCATGTATGTACTCTTTTCCTAGTCCAGCCCCCTTATCCTTCCATTTTAGGAAAAAATCCACTGCTCAACTTTCCAGGAAAATTTCAAACTGATTTTCTAAGTGATTGAACAAATTTAAATATCCGAAGAAAACAAACTGAATTCTACTTTACTCTGTATCAGCATTTGTTATTTTCAGATGTTTACATTTTTTCAGTATACTGATTTGAATTTTTCTGATAACTAAGTAGGTTAAGTATATTTATTTTGGCCATATGCTTTTCAAGTTCAGTAAAATATATGTTGTATTAGTTACCTATAGCTGTGTAACAACTCACCACAAACTTAAGTTATTTAAAAAAAACCCAAATATTATCTCAGCATTCCCATGGGTCACAAGTCTAGGCAAGGCTTAGCTAGTTAGTTCCTCTACTTAGAGTTTCACAATGCAAAGTGATGGCCAACCTGCATTTTCACCTGGATATTTAAAACTGGGGAAGAATTCGTTTCCAAGTTCATCCACGCTATTGGCGTTCTTCGTCTTGTATGACTATAGCACCGAGGGCCTAGGTTCCTTTACGACTGTCAGGAGAAGACACCCATAGTCCCTAGAAGTTATCCTAGTTACTAGACATGCCAACATTTCTCTACCTTAGGGACTATCTCAGAATGGTAGTTCACTTCACTAAGTATGCAAGAAGTCTCCAGCACGTCTGCTAGCAATCTTATGTAAAATAATCCTGAGACTGACATTTCATCACCTTTGCCATATGCTGTTGGTTAGAAGTAATTCATGGGCCCTGCCCATACTCAAAAGGAGGGGGTTACACAATGCTTGAATACAAGGAGACACGGACGTTGGCAGGGCCACTCTAGCACAGGTCTGCCATAACTGTTCATGGTTTTACCCTATTATTTTATATGATATTTTTATTCTCGGCAGTTTATTTATTTTTGTAGTTATTGTTATTTTCTCAGTTATTTATGTTGCACATATTCACTGCTAGCATGTCACTCATCTTTCTACTTTTTGATGAAGAAACAGTCTTAATGTAATCAAATTCATCAATTCCTTTTCTATAATGATTGCTCTTTAAAAAGGAAAGATAACCAAAATATTTCTTAAAAAATTAAGTTTTTAATTTTAGTTTGAATTGATGTTTCTAAATTCTATCATCTATTCTGTGGGTCAGTATATACAGCCATTGGCTTAATGTTCTACTACATTAGCTTGATAAGAAGCTTTGATAACAGATAAGGAAAATCTTTTCTTACTCTTTTTCAAGAGTGACTAGGCTAATGTTACACTTTCTTCTGTAATATACATTTTAGCACTTGTTGTTTTTCAGTTGCTAAATTGCGTCTAACTCTTTGCAACCCCATGAACTGTAGCACACCAGGCTTCCCTGTCCTTTACTATCTCCTGGAGTCTGCGCCAACTCATGTCCATCAAGTCGGAGACCCCATCCAACCATCTCATCCTCTGTCGTCCCCTTCTCCTCCTGCTTTCAATCTTTCCCAGCATCAGGGTCTTTTCCAATGAGTCAATTCTTCACATCAGGTGGCCAAAAGACTGGAGCTTCAGCATCAGTTCTTCCAGTGAGTAAAAGGGTTGATTTTCTTTATTGACTGATTTGAACTCCTTGCTGCCCAAGGGACTTTCAAGAGTCTTCTGCAACATCACAACTAGAAGGCATCAATTCTTTGATTCTCAGCCTTCTTTAAAGTCCAACTTTTACAACTCTTAATCTTAGAATTAATACCTTGTTACTGTCAACCATCTTTTAACATTTCAGTTATGTCAAATATATAGGTCAAACAGGAAGACATAAAAACCTTGTTTTGGAGTCTTTTCATGAACATATAATATCACTTAATTTAAATCTCCTTTAATGTCTTTTGATGTAATTTTATAATTTTTATTCAGTTTCAGGCATATGCTTTAGTTTTAATTCATGTTAACATAATTTTGTTACCATTGTAAACTTTATTTTTTTTTATGGATTATAATATTTGAAGCAAAATCATAAAAGACATTGAGGCTTCTGTTTTGTTATCTTGAATTACTTGCTCTGGGGCAAACCAACTTCAATACTATGAAGACACTTAAGCTAGCCTGTGGAGAAGTCTACCTGTAGAGGAACTAAAGCCTCTTGCCAACAGCCACCAGCAAAGAATGCTGTCTGGTAATAGTCCCATGAGTGAGTCATCATGGAAGTGGATCCTCCAGGTCCAGTCAAGCCTTCTATCCCAAGGCAGCATCTTGACTACAACATTTTGAGAGTATTTGATCCAGAAACACCCAATGAAGGTACCTCTGAATTCCTTACCCAGAGAAACTCTAAGCTCGTAAATGTTTATTGTTTTAAGCTACTAAGTTTGGGGGTAATTCATTATACATCTTTCAAATAGGTTAGCAAATATTAAAAAAAATAATAAGATAAAAATCATATGAGAACTTAATTGCCTTCATTCAATGAAATCTAAATTTATACAACAATAACAAAGAAGTTTTAGCTATCATAGTATTCATTGAAATATGTAGGGGTGTACATAAACAGACATTTTCATGCATTGCTGATGGTGATATAAATCATAGACTCCTCTGAACAAAAAGCCTTAACACATGTATACTGACTTCTGGTTCAACTTCTGATTCAACTTAGTACACGTGTTAAATTTCTCCCTTTATAATCAAAATGCCAATCAGCAAACGGGGCACAGTGCTCAAACTAATTTCAGCCTACTGCGAAAGGAAAAAAAAAAAAGGAAAAGAAAACCTTCAGAACAGCAATGAAGATCCCTTCCAGACAGACACCGACAGCTGAAGCTCCTTTGTTGCTTCCCTTAGGCAACAAGATTTTTAGTGTGGCAAATTCAGACTCCAGCCAATTTCAACTTTCTCTTCTCCTTTCATCATGGACACACTTGAAGTCGTGGAGCCAATTTATTTTGACTCCATTTCTGAACACAGGCCTCCTCTGCTCTATTATATATGAGCAAACAGAGACCAACTCAGATACATGAATGGAGCCAATCTGAGAAGCAAAACAAACATTTCCCTATGAGATAACCCTGTTTTACCTGAAGCAGAAGAAAACTTTATAAAATCTTTGGTAAATCCCAACCTTCTTGGGAACATCCAAAGTTTAATCTGAAATAGGCCCCTAAATGTGGAAGGCAGAGAGAGACGGAAGAAAGAGCAAGTTACTCCATACTGGCAGGTGGCAGGTTAAACAAGCAAGGGAATTTACATGTGACACTTGTTTTGGGTAGTTGCAAGATGAGTAGATCTCCACACCTGCCCATCAAATCTCAGAAATTTATGTAGAGGCCCTAACTGATTCGGTTGTGCATACCATCCAGATGTCCAATGTGTATACACAATGTTGTGTATCTTAACACCACATTATTATCTCAAGACGTATCCTTGGGGTAACTTCTGGGGATGAAAAGGCAAGAGGAACAAAGATTCCAAGAGGTATATCCTATTCTCCAGGTCCAGGTAGAAGGTCAGTTAGCAGCTATGTGTTCTCAAAGATTTCTCCCAACACTATATTAACTATGACTTCACAGATTTTAGCATCTTTTAGCAATCAAAGAAAATGCCATATCCTGGCCTTTCAAATTGCTAAATGATTTTAAGTGTTATTGTCCTGTGTTGGGACAAAAGAAACTCTTAGTCAATATCATTTGGGGAAAAAATTGGCATATTCTAAAATTTATAATCTATAAAATAATATTTCTTGATCCAGCAACTGTACTTTTAGGAATTTATCATTATAGACTCATCAGCAAGACACACTAAAATATATGTACAAGACACACTGGAATATAAATACAGTATTTATTTATTGTATAAAGTGTCTAACATTAGCACATCAGTAAATATATGACAGTATTGAAATGCCACCCATATAATTTTCATTTGATTGAAACTATCCATGGTCCCATCCCAGCTTCTGAACTCATAGTCCCTTTTCTCTGAGTCTGCCTAATCACAATTCCAATCCTCTACTAGTTGGCTGACCCCTTAGCATTTTCTCCTCCCTTTCTAATATGAGATTCAAGGGGCCTCAACTGTTTTCCCTGGAATTCTCAAGACTTTATATATAGATACCTCTCTTACTATGGCTCAAACGGTGTTAGGTACTGGGATACATATGAAAACTCACAGCCCTGCAGCCCTCATAATTCTCCCTTGGCAAGCCTTCTGCTCAGGGTCCTATCACACTCACATGCAGAGATTTAATGCTAGAAGAGGGCAGCAGCAAGATTATTGTTTGTTCCTCTGTCATGCTCTTAGATATCCTGTCCCTGCCAATTAGCTGTAGTTACATCATATTGGAAGGGAAAGAACTTTTAAAGAAATTACTCTATAGTTTATTTCATAAAATCTCACTTTATGTCTTCCAGACACTGCCTTGTTGGAACCTAGGAACCCTATTCTGCATTATCAAAGCCTGGTACTTACAAATAAAAGCTTCATTCTCAATATTGTAATACACTTCAAATCTCATTTTGCAGTTGAGTTAAGAAAATGTTTTAGGCTGTATATAAAAGCTCACATTCAGGGCAGGGGCATTTAAAGCTAATCCTACCATCTGAAAGGTGCTGTGGGATAAAGTGATAAAGAAAGATGGGGGAGAAGCAATCTTTTATTATTTCATTCATGCAAACATACAGAAATGAGAATGAAAGAAAATATGCCAAGACATTCATAGGGGTTGTCTGTGTGTCTATATAGTCTTTTCGTTTTCTGGTTTTCTATAGTGAATATGTTTTCCATGTGACCTGATAAAATTATTATCAAAGATACTTATTTATTTTGTATAACAGTTCTGAGGAATATCTCAGCTTCACTCTTTCTGATATTGTTATTGTCCATCATTAGAATTCCTAGTTCCTTTTTCAAGAACATCCCTTGCTCCTTTCTTCATCATTTGTACCTGATTGTTTTGGGGTCTGGATCCTACCTGATGTAATCTTACTGGGAGCTAACTTTCTAGTTAAGATTTTTTTCTCATCAACTCTATGCTTCTAGTTTTTTCATGCTCTTGTTCTTTTTCAATTAAGTAGAATGCCCGATCTTCTGTGATTTTATCATTTGAAGGCTGTACAACCAAGATCCGCCATGAAAAGAAGATACATGCTATTAAAATCCCTATTCCCTATTTCAACAGAGGCTGGACATAAAAACATTCAGGAAGAAATTCAATAACTCCTTCTTTGAAGGATGTTTTTGTTTCTCTTAAAATACTCTATTTCCCTGGGGTCCCCAAAGTTTCTTGGACAATACCCAAGAGAGTATTTTTAAGTAACCAGTGTGTTTCCTATTTGTTGACTGCTGTTGGAGCTTTCCTTTTTAAATTCAAGATGGCTAAGAACAACTTTCTTCAAGACAACAGGGAATTTGCTTTATTTGAAAGGAGAATATCGAATTTTAGTGTATGATTTTGATGGAAAAACCAAAGTAAGGAAACTCTAATACATACTGAAAATATGTTTGGATCTGCTACCTTGCAACAGAATGATGCCTCATCCTACTGAGGCTGAAGTTGGCTGCCTTCTTTCTCTTTAAAATAATGTAATTTGTGTTAATCATTTAAGTTAACTAAAATGTTTTCAAAATATTGGATGGAACTTGTTTTGCAAATATTTAGGTGTGACATAATACATAGGGCACATGGTAGACATTTTTCCCTCTATTACTCTACAAATATATCTTATTTTCCAAAGACTCTTTTGGAAGATGGATATCTTATTTCTATTTCTTTAAAAAAATCTTAGTAAATAAAGGGAAAAGCATTTTTGAGAGATTCTAGTGTTGTTTTACAGATGACATTATCCCAACCCTCTTATTAAACTTTAGTGAAAGCTAGAACTAGAGAAGCATCTTGATATTTGGATCATTGTACGAAAACTGATTTCTGGAAACTGCCAAGACTGTTTATGTTATACAAACTCCTATTCTTCATCTTTTTTTTTTTTAATGAACAGTGGAAGCTCTTTATTCTCCCCATTCCATGTTTTGTAGCTGATTCACATTTTTTTTTTTATTTACAAGACACCTGCCTCCCACTTGACATATCTTTGAAGCAAAAATAAGGGAATAAGAAAGTCCAATTTTAAATTCAATCAGCACACAAGCCATTTGATGCAATGGATTCCATTTCAGCCACTTTCTCTGCCTGCATCCCCCATGTGGTTAAAATAGAAACAAAACCCACAAAAGTTCCTCTCAGAGTTGAGCATGTACACAGATGGCTAAAATTCAATTTAAGTCTGTCTGGGTGTAGGATTACTGGCAGTAGTGTAGTCTCAGTGACTGAGCTTAACCCCTCACAGCCTCCTCTGTGACCTCAAGAATGCTGATAGGTGATATCACCTTCCCTGAGCTCCAAATTTTAGATACCAAAGGGCTTTACAGAGAGAGTACTACACAATTACAAATATATGAAATCTCTGCACGGTTCTTGGAAATTAAACTGTGCTGTGAGCTTTCCATGAAAACATAATTTTATAGAGATCTCTAGAGAAAACAGGATAGAAATGGGGACAAATAAAGCAGTCACTTCCTAAAGGAGAGAAATTATGCTTAGATATATGATTACTTCTAAAATCAGAGTTGATTTAAGTTTTTCATTTTTATAACTCTAAACCTAACTCAAATGTGTTACACAGTAGTCACAATCTAAATCAGCTTTTTAAAGAAGATACAGGTTTGGAGACCTATTGTTGGCACATAAACTGACATTCTGTCTTCTATTTTGAATAACTTAGAAGGCCAGAATCTCTAAGAATGTAGCTGATTGGAGAAATTCCACAAAGTGAGTAGAAATGACAACTCATGTTGCCTTTCCACAGGTGGGAGACTTTAATTACTATGGAAACACTATTTCCCATTGCTCACAGAGGAGCCTAAGAAGAACTTGATTCCAGCCTTTCCCTCAATCTCTAAGCCATTTCTGCACCTGCCTCTGTGTTCCCAGATATTTCTGAAGTCAGTTCACAGAGTAACTCAATAGAAGGCAAGTTGGGCTTTAAAAAAAAAAAACCAGCCTCTTTCAGGGATTCAGCTAGGTCATGATTTAAATTTCAAGGAATATCAAATCAAATTCTGACTGTGAAACTTCATCTTCTTTTTGATTTTCTAATGTTCCATGTCAATCTAGAGACTTATTCAGTCAAGCTGAAATAACTACAAAGGAGAGAAAGTTTCACCAGGTTATGTTCAGAGAGGGAGAGGGTTGGGATAAATTTCTTAGCAACTAGTTTGGTACACTGAATAAAATATATCACTTTCCCTATATATAAACACATCAGCAAAATAATTTTATAAAACATATTGATGAATGACCATAGCGATCTGGAAATTTTCACTTGATATATAATTTTAGAACTTTAACAAAATTAGTCTTTAAATATCTGTAATCTAGTAACAAATTAGTTTATATTATATTAATAATTTAACCCCAATCATAAAATCTATTATAAAGTGTAATCTGAGGCAGCCTGTAATCAAAAAGCTAAGACAGGTAGTAATATCCTCTAGTACAGAGTCAGCATTTAACCACCCACAACAGAATTATTTTCAACAGGGCATTTTTTTCTTCTCATATTTTTCACAATTTTATCAGAATGGTAAATTTAGGGGAAAAAACCAATTAGACATCTATTTAAGACTGTGAAACTGTAGAAGAATGTAAGAAACAGCAACTAATTTTTACCAAAGGTTTATATGACATTCAGTAGAAGCAAACAAACCATCATATCTTTTTGCCTCACTGATTTGTAGTTTAAACAACTAAAGAAAAAAATTGAGATGGGGTGGAGTTGAATTACATTTAACCTTCAATGACTATGGTTTAAAAAGCAACTGTCTTATACTTGCATCCTGATGCAAGAACTGGCTCATTGGAAAAGAGCCTGATGCAGGGTAAGACTGAAGGCAGGAGGAGAAGGGGATGACAGAGGATGAGATGGTTGGATGGCATTACCGACTCGATGGACATGAGTATTAGCAAGCTCTGAAGAAGTTGGTGATGGACAGGCAGGCCTGGTGTGCTGCATTCCATGGGGTCGCAAAGAGTCTGACACAAATGAATGACTGAACTGAACTGTACTTGCATGATTGGTGGTTGGTGGTTTAGTCACTATGTCCTGTGCAACTCTTTGCGACCCCATGGAAAGTAGCCCTCCAGGCTCCTCTGTCCATGGATTTTCCAGGCAAGAATACTGGAGTGGGTAGCCATTCCCTTCTCCAGGAGATCTTCCCCACCCAGGGATTGAACTTGGATTTCCTGCATTGCAAGTGTATTCTTTACCAACTGAGCCACAGCAGGGAATCCCTATACTTGCATACCAAACACATTAAAAAAATTTATTTAAAAAAAAACTGATCTTGGTTCAATATAATCTTTCTAAATACCAAGATCTTACACCCATCAGTGATTTGCACTTTCAGAAAGCAGGGACTTGTGCCAGAGAAGAGATCAATTTAGATAGATAAATAGACAGCCAGCCAGACTGGCAGGAATGGCTAGAGCCAGCCAGGGTTAAAAAATAAATAAATAAAAGGTGGGATTTTTCATTTTAACTAGACATTAAACAGTTTACTTCTTGTGAAAACTAAACAAAGGAGAATGCAAATGTTAAAGACATTAAATTTCAAGCTATATACATTCAGTTCAAAAGCTTTACAAAAAGATAGATTTTAAAATGTGATCTTTAACTCTTTATTTTATCAGAGATATTGATATATTGAGTTGTGGTTTTCAACCAAACACAGAAAACTTCAGATGGAAAGCAACCCCTTGGTTCAGCAAGGGTGTGCAATGACTCCTGGCAGTTACACCAGTTGCTTTTTTTTTTTAAGAGTGATTTATTTTTTATTTTTATTTTTTGGCTGCACTGGGTCTTCATTGATGCTAGAGGGCTTTCTCTAGTTGCTGGTGAGCAGGGGCTACTCTTTCATTACACTACACAGGCTTCTCCTTGGGTGGCTTCTCTTATTGTGGAGCATGGGCTCTAGAGCGCTGGCTCAGTAGTGGCTCACGGGCTTAGCTACTCCATGGCATGTGGGATCTTACTGGACCAGGGATCGAGCTGGTGTCCCTTGCATTTCAAGGCAGACTCTAAAAC
Organism: Okapia johnstoni; assembly: GCA_024291935.2. Lineage (NCBI taxonomy): Eukaryota > Metazoa > Chordata > Mammalia > Artiodactyla > Giraffidae > Okapia > Okapia johnstoni. The sequence continues at coordinate 35,507,920 of CM044311.1, read as the reverse complement.
ACTGGACCACCAGAGAAGCCCACCCATTTCTTTTAGACTTATTGTATTTGTATATATCCAGCTTCTGTTTACCATACTTTGAACATGGGTGGTGGTTTAGTCGCTAAGTCATGTCCAACTCTTGTGACCCTATGGACTATAGCCTGCCAGGTTCCTCTGTCCATGGGATTCTCCAGGCAAGAGTACTGGAGTGGGTTGCCATTTTCTTCTCCATGGGATCTTCCCAACCCAGGAATCAAACCCAGTCTCCTGCCTTGCAGACAGATTCTTTACTAAGAAGGAACTTTGAACATGAAATGTTTTCAACTCTAAGCTTTCTCTTCACTAAACTAAATGATTTCCATTGTATCTAGTGTTTATAAACCTATTTCCTCAAATCTGCATTACTTGGGTCAGCAATGAAATTTTAACAGTAAAATGTATTAGAGTGTTAGAATAAGCATTGCTGTTTATCAACTTGATCATCTGGTTTTGCATAGAATTATATTGAAATATTTGATATCTATCAGGATAGTTACATCAGAGCAGACACCTGTCCAATCAGCCATAATCAGGCCCTGCACAAGAACATGGCAGATAAACATAAATCTGATGTTGAATACTAAATTATATATACAGGCACACATGTAATTATGAACACACATGAACACAAATCTTGATAAATTGTAGAATGCTTCTTGCAATGTCATGTAACTCTTATTTTTGAGTTGTGTGTATTACACATTGGCTTGATGAAAAGCGTGTCGATGTATGGCAAGAACTACTGCAATATTGTAAAGTAATTAGCCCCCAACTAAAATAAAAAAAAAAAAAAAATAAATAAATAAAGACATTGCATCCAAAAAAAAAAAAAAAAAAGAAAAGCCAATCAAGAAAGACCATTAAATTATACAAGTATCATTAGCACCCTTCTAAAAAATTAACTGATACCTTTATTTGTAAAAAATTGTGTTGTGCACACATGGAGGGTTCTTATTTCATTCTGAAGACTTTTTACATGTTCTCCAGATGATTCATGGCATTGGTTCAGTTAATATGTGATATGTAGATCTTTCAACACCTGGCAGGTATCTTCAACCATGTTTTAAGCATAATACATTTAGATTTATGTGAACATACCAATATTATGACTATCATTTTCTTTTTAAAATTCATTCAAAGCCATAATGCATTCATTGAGATTCCATGAGGTATTTACTTCAGATCTTGATGCTCTACCAGTTATAAACCATTAATCTTACTGCTAAGAAACATAAACATAATCATTCTATACAATTTGTCACAGTCTAGAATCCTGAGTTTTAAAGCTGACATTTATAAACTTACTAAAAGCCATTTCTAAATGGCCATTGGTAACACATGAGAGCCCACTAAAGGTTTTTTTCTCTACAATTATGTTGTTCAAAGCGGGTTTGCCACTAGCTATTTCTGCAGAAGAACGTTGAATGTTTTAGAACTATAGCTTCATCTTATACATGTGATCCTTTCAAGTCCCATAATTGTTTGAAGGAGGGTTTTTGCTTTAAAACAAAACAAAACAAAAAAAAAACAGTGGCACTGCCTTGGCCAGGTTGCAATTGATTAAAATTAGGCTCTTAATTGAGTGCATTTGCTAAAGTTTTCTATTTAAAATAATTGAGATATGGCCTTGCAAGCAGTGGGCCATATCATCTATGTCATATTATAAATGGAATGGAGCTCATGTCACGGTTGCTTTGGGATAATTTGTGCAATTGTCTGTGAAGTGCTGCTAGACAATTTCTGTGAGTGACTATTTTTGTCTTTTCATTCAAATATGCTTCATAATAGGCTATTAAGCTTGTTTTTTTGAAGATACACATCAATAATTTAAATAGAATTTTCATCAAAACTGACCCATCACTTGTTAGCAATACATCTTTCTAAAAATTTAATTTTTAATAAATTCACTGGATGAGATCAACTAAATATAGAAAAACCCACAATCCCTGACCCAGAAGAACTAAAGCACACTTAGTAATATAAGGGAAAGATACAATAAAAGGCTACCTAACAAAAGATGGAGCAAAAGTTACCACACACACTGAAAATAAAAAAAGGCAACTATTTTTACCAGAAAAAAAAAAAAAAGTTTTTAAAGGTTCTTCAAATTTGAAATAATTGGGCTTTTACCATGTTCTGATCTTCACTGCTCATATTCTAACATCTCACATTTTTTTTCCCCACCCCACTGAGAGCTGCCCTGTCCTGTTTTTAGTCAGAGGTAATTTTCCTCAGGGGCTATGAAACCTTTAAAACAGCTTTTTATTATTTATGACCCACAGATGTGCATCAGAGGCATTGTTCAGTGTGGCACATTGACACCTCACATAACGATGCCTCGGATTACCCTGAGATTATCAATGCTCTCCTAAGAGCTGGCTTCAAATCATTCTGGAAGCATCTACAGTAAATATTTCACTATTGACCTAACTGTAATTAAAGAGATTGCTATTATTGAACAGAGTAGTCAGCTGCCTTAAAGTCTGAATTCTTCCCCAAATAATGAGGTGCCCTTGATCGCCTTTGACCAGCTCTGTTTTTTTTAGGAATGGTCTTAGGGTCATCAGTGAACAAATAAAGTTTTTGAGACAGGGATATGGATAAATTGTCTTCTCTATCATTAGGACAATTTCTGTTTTGACAGGATGAGCATACTGAAAGCTAATTGACAGCCTTGGCAAGATCTGTAAGCATTTTCTGATCAGTTAACTTGGAGTTGGGTGTTCCATCAGATGGGTTTCCTGAGCTCCCTACAGAGGCACAAAAGCCACCAAGCTGAACTGTCAGAGGTGCAGCACTGGAGACACAATGCCGCAGACACTGTAATGGAACACAGCTTTCATCTTACCACAAGTGTGACTGAGGAAAATTTTAAAGCTTTGTGAGACTTGGTGATTTCAGTTCACAGAACTTTAAGATAAACTTTGTTTTTTACTACAAATGAGGCTTTTCACGTAACTTGGGGGTTCTAATAAATGTAAACCCTCAAAAGAAAATTTGGCAGCCGTGTGCCTGTTTGTGGGAGATGTCTACTGACTTTAATACAATTTAGCCTTAAACATGTGTAACTGAGCAGGGCCTGTGGGGCCTTCCCAGAACACAGTCACCTCTTACCTCCTACCTTCTGTTTATCGTTTTTCTGTAGAAAAACTGTAGTCATTGAATGAATTTAATCAGAGAAGTTAAAAAATGCAGAAAGTAAAACAGTCAAGGAAGACAAAAGAGTGGTTTTATCATTAAACAATGTCAAGGACCTTCAGTTTCTCCTCAGGGCTATAGATAGTATGCTGAGCTGTTACACAAATACTGAAAACCCCACCAGGTGGAAGAAGTTAACTGTATACTGCCCACAAGCACGTAGACCCCAGGCCATTTGGAACCAGAAGGTTGATGATGTTGCTGAGTCCTGATTACCTCACCATCAACCAATCAGAAGAATGTCCACGAGGTAATTACAGGCTCCATAATCCCTTCCCTCTCGCCTTGTCTTTAAAACCCTTTCCCTAAAAGCTTTTAAGGAGTCCATGCCTTTCAAGCACTAGCTGCCTGGACTCCTTGCTTGTGCCCTGCAATAAACACTGCACTTCACCACAACCCAATGTCAGTGGACTGACTTTACTGTGCGTGGGCAAGCAGACCCAAGTTTGGCTCAGGAATGCACGCACATCAGACAAATTATGGAACAATTAAATTATTTTCAAAAACTATCAGTGAATCACATCAGTGATACTCCCCCAAAAATGCTTTTTGGCCAATCATATATATTCATTAATTAGCATCCACTGAGCCTAAGCTGATTTTCAAAAGATAATTGATTTCTTTTTTCTGTTAGCAAATTATTTCCTTCCCTCCACCTCATATGAAGCAAAGGTCAATTTGTGGGGGGCTAGGGAAAGCAAGAGATTAAAATTCTTGCTGCTTTTTAAGAAAAAATATGTTATTTTGCTTTAGATGCTAGATAATTCAGTAAACAGACATTGGGTTCTCTTTAACAACTGCCTACATTATCTTTTGAAGAAATTACACTAGTTAAATCTCATGTCAGGAAATGTAGAAGAAATTCAGATGAAAATTAGCCTGTAAATAACCTTGTATACTATCAAAGGAAGCAATTACACGCCCCCCACCCCCAACACACTTTTGGTGACTACTAGGGTGAACACAATCTTGATCAGTGCGTTGATGGACTGATTCATTACAATCTCACCTGCCTGAGAAAATGGTCGTGAGATTCTATGGTGAAACACTTGTGCTTAGAATCTATTAGGGTTTCTTATGCAGATAGATGCCCTACGTTTGACCCAAAAACAAATTGCCCTTCTTCCAGAGGGGAAACTGCCCTGAGATAGATTGTGCACTTACTTACCCACTCTCTAAACTGCTGTGCACCAACTGAAAATTCCAGGGCATGACTTTTCCCGGAGCTGTCCTCTGTCTTAATTTTAGCTGTCCAGAAAAAGACAAGGCATCTAAGGTTTCCCATTCCCTCCTCTGTGGTCCCATAGAAACTGCTGTCATTGTGTTACTTTCTGCTGGCCAGGCAGGTATGAGACTTCCACTGAGGGGTATGTTAAAATAGCCACATGGGTCAGCAAGCAGATGGAGAAAAGGAGTAGGGATAGCAAAACAGAGCATGCTTTTTAAAAGGATAGCATACCATGGGGTCACATATGTGGTGCTGGTGATCTGACACTGCAGCACTGACAGTTGTTGGAGAGAATTTAAAAGCTGGATGTTTTTCTAAGTTATTTTGGCTAGTTTGGGGCTTCCAGATTATGTTATAGGGTACTCTGACATATTATTTAAACATCTTAACTAAAATTTCCTTTGACGACCTGATGAAGATAGAGAAACTTTTTAACAAACCAGTTGATCCCATTTTTATTAGAATAATTTCAGAATTGAGAGTTCCTTGCTGAATCCTTTAAGTGAAACTACAAAAATAGGGATGTGAGGAATAAATATAGGGGAAGAAAAAGTTGCACATACAAGGAAATTATTGGGTAACCAGTCTCATACTGCAGAGAAGGCAATGGCAACCCACTCCAGTACTCTTGTCTGGAAACTCCCATGGACAGAGGAGCCTGGTAGGCTGCAGTCCATGAGGTCACTAAGAGTCGGACATGACTGAGCAACTTCACTTTCACTTTTCACTTTCATGCATTGGAGAAGGAAATGGCAACCCACTCCAGTGTTCTTGCCTGGAGAATCCCAGGGATGGGGGATCCAGGTGGGCTGCCATCTATGGGGTAGCACAGAGATGGACATGATTAAAGCGACTTAGCAGCAACAGCAGCAGCAGTCTCATACTGAATTCAGTAAATATGGTCCTTAAGCTCTAAGGGAACAGTAAGTCTCAGAGGATCTGGAAAGTACTTGTCTCTTTGGCAGTTCAGCCTTGCTTATGCTGTTCTCCAATATCAGAATTAGAAATCCAGTTTCCAATACCCAATCCTCTTCCATACTCTAGGGCCTCTGAAAGATAACATGCTTTTAGGAACTCAAGACTATGTAACCTCAATGACAGCAATTCTTTATGAGCAAGGCTCATCCTTTATCTGCTACAGTTTTTCCAACAGGTAGATTCAAAAATATTCTCTCAGACCTGGGTGATTCAAGGGCTGCTTTTATGTATAGGTAGAGGATAAAGCAATTGGAGATTCATTCCCTGTGGACTGAAACTCCAAGATGAGGATGGCAGGACAAAGGGGAGGAGGCTGGACCCTGCCCAGACTACATATTTCTTTTCTCAAAGTCAAGAGACCTCCCGACCCCACAAGCACAGAAAAGGCTCCTTGGAGGCTAAAGGGAAGCCATGTCAAGGGATGTTCCCCACTCATATGCCTTTTTGGTAAAATCCATCTAGGCTAAGAGATTTGTGTGCACACATGGACAGATACAGAGATGTTCTAAATATGGACTGTGAACCATAAAAATCAAAATGACTACCCAAAGGAAAAGTGGAAGAAATATCCCATAAGAGTAATTCAAACTGCCATGAGGGCACAACTCAGTGACTCTTCCTGAGTTCACCCGTGTGTCTATCCTACAGGTACTGCACTCTTTTTCCCTCTTTATAAGCACTTTGTTTCACTACTTTCTGTCTTTGTGGAAATTCTTTTCTGCAAAGCCAAAGGGCCAGGGTCCTTGTCACTGACCACTGGTCTAGTGGCTACGATCTGGTTCTTTCACTGCCATGACCCAGCCCAGTCTCTGGCTGGGAACCCAAAGCCGGCTCCAAGCTGCTGCAGGCTGAGGCCACCCAAGATCAACAAGAAGACAATGTATTACGGCATTATCACCCATCAACTCGTTTCCCTGTATCAGTCAGGTCCAACCAGAGAAACAGAACCAGCAGGTACTTTATATTAAGAGTTATACTGAAAAGAATTAACTTACATGATTGTGGTGAATGGTGAGGCAACTCTGAAATCTAGAGGACAGGTCCTTAGGAAGGACAGGCTAGAAATTCTCAAGCATAAGCAGAAGCTGCTCACGGGTAGAATGTCTTCTTCAAGGAAGCGTCAGTTCAACTCTTAACACCTTTCACCTGATTCAATCAGGCCTCGGGTCTGCTTATAAGACCTTTCACCTGGTTCAATCAGGCCTACACAGTCTACAATAATCTTCCTTATTTAAAGTCAGTTAATTATAGGCTTTAAACACATCTACAAAATACTTTTACACCAATATTTTGATTAACATTTGATTAACATTTGATTAAAATAATTACCGACTAGACTATAGCTTACTCAAGGTGATACATAAAACTGACCATCAGAGTTCTCTACCAAAAAAGCAAAATAAGCAGAAGTAATTACTGGTTTAGTTTTTTGATTAAAGAACAAAGCTAAATGCAAGGAAAGAAGAGTCGATCACATCCTGTGATATTTGATTTTATGCATCAACTTGAGTGGGCCATGGGATGTCTATATATTCAGTTAAAGATTGTTTACGGCATGTCTGTGAGCATGTTCTTGAAGAACATTAACATTTGAATTGGTTGACTGAGTAAGGCAGATGGCCCTCATTGATGTAGGTCCTGAATAGAACAACAAGTCAGAGGAGGGGTGAATTCATTCTGCCTGAGTGTTGAGCTGAGAAATTGATCTTCCCTTCTCATTGCCCCTGGTTCTCAAGACTTCCAATTCCTACTGGAAACTACCCATCAGATCTCCAGTTTTCAGGCTCTGGAACTAAACTACACCACCAATTTTCTGAGTCTACAACTTACAGATGGCAGTTACAGATGAAGTTCTAAACCTTCATGTATCCCAATGTCTTATAATAGATCTTTTCACAGAAAAATAGGTAAATAAAAGATTATCTATCCATCTCTCTATATCTCTTATGGATTCTATTTTTCTGGAGAAGTCTAACCAATACACACCTCATGTATTATGAGTAAGCTAGGTCTTTATTCAGAAATAGAAAATAGACATAATAAAAGTAGATAGAATGTAGCTAAAAGATGAAATGACTCAAAATCTAAAGTGGATATACCACTTGCACGGTTAGGCCACTCAAGATGGCTGATCTTTTGCTCTTTGTACACGCCCTGCTCCACCAGTTCCTGTTCCACCTACACCTTTCTGCACACTAATCACATGAACGTGCTTGGCCCCTGCCCCCAGCTAATGACTGTTCCAATCCTTAGGCCAGAATGGTTCCACGTGCTAGTTTATTAAAGGGAAACATTTGCCCTTGTGATGGTCATTAACATGAGGGCTGTAACAGACATGCCCTAGCTGCTGGTTTCCCTGGTAATGGGGAAGTTAGCCTGAAATCAATTCCCCTTTTAAATGGTAGTCTCTTTCTCCCCACCAGTAGGGAATACTGTTGCTTTATCCTGTATGATTTCTCCCTTATACAGTGGGGTGTTGTTCCAGAACCTTTCGCTTCAGACCTATAAGATCTCCCAACCAATATACCACTGATGTCTCTGTCACTGTCTCCCAACTCTTTCTTTGGTCTCAAAGTTGGGCAATCACAAAGCTTGCAGGCCTGCGGGGTGCAGCCCAGCACCAGTATATTTGATAAAGCAGGAAAGCAATATTTTAATATAGTCATGTGATTTTGTTCCCCATAATATTCATTTCTACTAATTCCTTTCTGTTCTCTGTCCTTCCAAATGAGAAATTTGGAAGCAAAACAATCTGCTAGGGACTGTTTCCTCTCATCTACTTCCCAAATTCCAAAGTTAATTAAAAATTTTTAAAGATACTAAGGAAAATCTCAGAAGAGGAAGAGAGAAAGGAGAGAAAAAGAAGTTAAAACCTTGGTAGGACTATGACTAACACCCCAAAACCCTCTCTGTTGAGTTCTAAGTCAAGAGGGACTGAAGTCATTCAGTCATGTCCGACTCTCTGTGACCCCATGGACTGTAGCCTACAAGGCTACTCTGTCCATTGGATTTTCCAGGCAAGGGTACTGGAATGGGTTTCCATTTCCTTCTCCAGGGGATCTTCCCGACCCAGGGATCGAACCCAGGTCTCCTGCATTGCAGGCATGCAGACACTTTACCATCTTAGCCACCAGGGAAGCCCTGGTGGTCAAAAGGGAAGGAATGATAGTTTAGAGGATCTAAAAGTATAAAGCCCTGTCTAATCTACTTTATCAGATCTATCCACAGAAAATCCATACTCTTTCCATATCTGACACAAGAAGGATCACAAGAAACATGTGAAGAACAGGACGGAGACCACCCCAGAGTCTGCTGTAGAAGAGAATAGCATTCCCATAAAGAGATTTCATTTGGTTAGATAATTTAATGATTTTTAGGAAAACTGGCTTTTGCCTTGTGGACTGCTTTGTCATTTATTGTCCTGGAACTAGCTTAACTTCAAAAACCTGTTAAATCAGTGTTCCTGCTACCAACAGTTCCCACAGAACATCTATGGCTGATGTGTCTTTACCACCTTACTCTATAACTTAAAAAAAAAAAAAATGTATTTACCATTGACTAATCATACCAAAGTCTGATCCTGGAACTTCTCATTAGATGCGCTAATCACTCTATTCTGTATTTCCATGGCTTAAAACCTCACAAAATGGTTATATTATGGAATATTCAATAAGTTAGATTCATGCCATACTTTTGTTCTGGAGAAAGCAACAGGTGTAAGAACTCTCAGACTGCATGTGCAATCAGTAAGATGCAGGTCTCAGAGTCATAAAGGCCTGACAACACATAGGCCTTGGAGTGTGAACTGTAATTTGCTGACATGTTACTGCCATCCTCTACCTGTTCATTTTCTAGCTGATGCTCTGACTTAACAAGACCTGTTATATCCTGGTCCAAGTTTGCATCACTGGGAACTCACTACCAAGGAAACCCAACCTTGTTGAAACTCTCAGTTCTTCACCATTAATGGCAGATTCAGATTGCCTGTGGGGTTGCAGCTGATGTGTAACCTCTGCCTCACTCAAGCATATTGTTAGTCCATAGCCCTGAGTGCAGAAATAATTGACAACCTGCTCCATCTCCTTCCGTATAAGCCTGTAGGGCATAGCCATCCACATTAAAAAACTGCTAGGTGACTGCTTCAAATATTGCAGGTTTCTACTGAATCCTCCTCAAGGGCAAGAACTTTCTGGAGGAGGAAAAGGAAAGCTTTATACCAATGTTCAAGTTGCTGGTTGCATCACCAGATGGAACTACAGAAAGATGGGATAATCTAAAGTCAAGAGCAAAGCTGTCTAAATTCACTGGACATAGAGAAAGTGGGGTTATGCACATCTCAACATATAATATTGAGCAGTCTGTCATCCATGTGTTATAGATGTATGGTGTTTCTTTTGAATAAATTCATGTATAAGGAGAACCAGATGATAGACCAAAATTAACCTTTCCACTTTTAATAACTTAATTTAAATATCTTCCCTTTTCAAGTTTTCTCAATATTGTAGAAATATTTTGCCAGGGATATAGCATTATTTTATTTATTTTTGGTCCCTATTCTGGTTATCTATTAGTCCATAACAAGCCATCCCAAAACTTGGCTGATAAAAAAGATTTATCAGTGAAGATAAACCTTCCCAGAGCCTCTGGTGCAGCAGTCCCCAAACTTTTTCACACCAGGGACTGGTTTCATGGAAGACAATTTTTCTACAGTTGGGGATAGGGGAGATGTTTCAGGATGATTAAAGCACTTTACATTTATTGTGCACTTTATTTCTATTATTATTACATCAGCTCCACCTCAGATCATCAGGCGTTAGATCCCAGGGGTTGGGGATCCCTGTGAACATCCACTTACATTTTATACGCCAAAGGCTAGGACAGACACTCACCCAAAACCAGGGCCAGACTCCATTTTTACTCAGTTCAAGAGGCCTCTAGTTGATACAATATCTTAAATGAGAGAAAAATGAGAGACTAGCTTTTGTAGGCAATAAATAATATCTATACAATGAGTTTTCCACATATTTGTATTAGAGAATGACACTTTTTAATCATAGTTTACAATGAAGATAGTAGTCTTCTATATAAGACCCTAAGTGACCTAGTGCTGTTTCTGAGTGGTTAGTTCTTCTTGATTTCCAAACTGCAAGTTGCCAACTTTCCTTTATAGGAGGCATTTGTTTGGCAGACTTCTAAAATCTACTGATGTATAATTTCTGAGAGGGCTTTAATTAATTTTTCCCCACAATAGTTGTGGGCTAAAAAATGAAGGTAATCCACCAATACAATACCCATAGCCCTCCAGAGTGGCAAAACTTTGGTCTTTATGTCCTCAGGAACACTATTGCTGCTGTCCCCTCCCCCTAACATATGAAATTGGGATACAGAGTTACCTAACTTGTGTAGAATCTATCAGAAAGGCTCTAGTATGGCCTGACTACCTCTGGCCAACACAAACACATACTTAAATTACAAAGTAATACAATGTCCAACCAAGGCCAATCCCTATATCTGCGAACTAGTTACCAAAGAGGTAATGAAGGCAAATTTGGTAGCTAAGAAAAAGATCCCTAGGCTACTTTTGCAGAATGATTTATTCAGTAAATTCAAAGTAACAGCTTTGATAAATATCCTTAACTCTCATCTCCTGAGCCACACTTTCTGTAGGACTATTAAAGATGGTTGAAAATCTAAGGTTTTTGTAACTGGCTTAAATGCTCAACTTGCCTTGAGAACCTCATGAACAGTATGAAAAGGCAGAAAGACAGGACACTGAAAGATGAACTCCCCAGGTCGATAGGTACCCAATATGCTACTGGAGATCAGTGGAGAAATAACTCCAGAAAGAATGAAGTGATGGAGCCAAAGCAAAAACAACACCCAGTTGTGAATGGGACTGGCAATAGAAGCAAGGTTCGATGCTGTAAAGAGCAATATTGCACAGGAACCTAGAATGTTAGGTCCATGAATCAAAGCAAATTGGAAGTTGTCAAACAGGAGATGACAAGAGTGAACATTGACATTCTAGGAATTAGTGAACTAAGATGGACTGGAAAGGGTGAATTAACTCAGATGACCATTATATCTACTACTATGGGCAGGAATCCCTTAGAAGAAATGGAGTAGCCATCATGATCAACAAGAGTCCGAAATGCAGTACTTGCATGCAATCTCAAAAACGACAGAATGATCTCTGTTCATTTCCAAGGCAAATGATTCAATATCACGGTAATCCAAGTCTATGCCCCGACCAGTAACGCTGAAGAAGCTGAAGTTGAACGGTTCTATGAAGACCTATAAGACCTTCTAGAACTAACATCCAAAAAAGATGTCCTTTTCATTATAGGGCAATGGAATGCAAAAATAGGAAGTCAGAAAACACCCGGAGTAACAGGCAAATTTGGCCTTGGAGTACAGAATGAAGTAGGGCAAAGGCTAATAGAGTTCTGCCAAGAGAACACACTGATCGTAGCAAACACCCTCTTCCAACAACACAAGAGAAGACTCTACACATGGACATCACCAGATTGTCAACAGCAAAATCAGATTGATTATATTCTTTGCAGCCAAAGATGGAGAAGCTCTATACAGTAAGCAAAAACAAGACTGGGAGCTGACTGTGGCTCGGATCATGAACTCCTTATTGCCAAATTCAGACAGAAATTGAAGAAAGCGGAGAAAACCACTAGACCATTCAGGTATGACCTAAATCAAATCCTTTGATTATATAGTGGAAGTGAGAAATAGATTTAAAAGACTAGATCTGATAGACAGAGTGCCTGATGAACTATGGACAGAGGTTCGTGACGTACAGGATACAGGAATCAAGACTATATCCAAGAAAAAGAAATACAACAAAGCAAAATGTCTCTCTAAGGAGGCCTTACACATAGCTGTGAAAAGAAGCAAAGTGAAAAGCAAAGGAGAAAAGGAAAGATATACCCATTTGAATGCAGAGTTCCAAAGAATAGCAAGGAGAGATAAGAAAGCCTTCCTCAGCCATCAATGCAAAGAAATAAAGGAAAACAATAGAATAGGAACCAGTAGAATTTCTTCAAGAAAATTAGAGATACCAAGGGAACATTTCATGCAAAGATGGGCTCAATAAAGGACAGAAATGGTAGGGACATAACAGAAGCAGAAGATATTAATAAGAGGTGGCAAGAATACACAGAAGAACTGTACAAAAAAGATCTTCATGACCAGATAATCACGATGGTGTGATCACTCACCTAGAGCCAGACATCCTGGAATGTGAAGTCAAGTGGTCCTTAGAAAGCATCACTACGAACAAAGCTAGTGGAGGTGATGGAATTCCAGTTGAGCTATTTCAAATCCTCAAAGATGATGCTGTGAAAGTGCTGCACTCGATATGCCAGCAAATCTGGAAAACTCAGCAGTGGCCACAGGACTGGTAAAGGTCAGTTTTCATTCCAATCCCAAAGAAAGGCAATGCCAAAGAATGCTCAAACTAACACACAATTGCATTCATCTCATACTCTAGTAAAGTAATGCTTAAAATTCTCCAAGCCAGGCTTCAGCAGTACGTGAACCATGAACATCCAGATGTTCAAGGTGGTTTTAGAAAAGGCAGAGGAACCAGAGATGAAATTGCCAACATCTGCTGGATCATCAAAAAAACAATAGAGTTCCAGAAAAACATCAATTTCTGCTTTATTGACTATGCCAAAGCCTTTGACTGTGTGGATCACCATAAACTGTGGAAAATTCTTGAAGACATGGGAATACCAGACCACCTGACCAGCCTCTTGAGAAACCTGTATGCAGGTCAGGAAGCAACAGTTAGAACTGCACATGGAACAACAGACTGGTTCCAAATAGGAAAAGGAGTACATCAAGGCTGTCTATTGTCATCCTGCTTATTTAAGTTATATGCAGAGCACATCATGAGAAATGCTGGGCTGGATAAAGCACAGGCTGGAATCAAGATTGCTGGTAGAAATATCAATAACCTCAAATATGCAGATGATACCACCCTTATGGCAGAAAGTGAAGAAGAACAAAAGAGCCTCTTGATGAAAGTGAAAGAGGAGAGTGAAAATGTTGGCTTAAAGCTCAACATTCAGAAAACTAAGATCATGGCATCCAGTCCCATCACTTCATAGCAAATAGATGGGGAAGCAGTGGCAGATTTTATTTTTCTGGGCTCCAAAATCACTGCAGATGGTGATTGCGGCCATGAAATTAAAACACACTTACTCCTTGGATAATCACGATGGTGTGACCACCCACCTAGAGCCAGACATCCTGGAATGTGAAGTCAAGTGGTCCTTAGAAAGCATCACTACGAACAAAGCTAGTGGAGGTGATGGAATTCCAGTTGAGCTATTTCAAATCCTCAAAGATGATGCTGTGAAAGTGCTGCACTCAATATGCCAGCAAATCTGGAAAACTCAGTAGTGGCCACAGGACTGGTAAAGGTCAGTTTTCATTCCAATCCCAAAGAAAGGCAATGCCAAAGAATACTCAAACTAACACACAATTGCATTCATCTCATACTCTAGTAAAATAATGTTTAAAATTCTCCAAGCCAGGCTTCAGCAATACGTGAACCATGAACTTCCAGATGTTCAAGCTGGTTTTAGAAAAGGCAGAGGAACCAGAGTTCAAATTGCCAACATCTGCTGAATCATTGAAAAAGCAAGAGAATTCCAGAAAAACATCAATTTCTGCTTTATTGACTATGCCAAAGCCTTTGACTGTATGGATCCCAATAAACTGTGGAAAATTCTTAAAGAGATGGGAATACCAAACCATCTTGCCTGTCTCTTGAGAAACCTGTATGTAGGTCAGGAAGCAACAGTTAGAACTGGACATGGAACAACAGACTGGTTCCAAATAGAAAAAGGAGTACGTTAAGGCTGTACATTGTCACCCTGCTTATTTAACTTATATGCAGAGCACATCATGAGAAACGCTGGGCTGGAAAAAACACAAGCTGGAATCAAGATTGCCGGGAAAAATATCAGTAACCTCAGATATGCAGATAACACCACCCTTATGGCAGAAAGTGAAAAAGAACTAAAGAGCCTCTTGATGAAAGTGAAAGAGGAGAGTGAAAAAGTTGGCTTAAAGCTCAACATTCAGAAAACTAAGATCATGGCTCTGGTCCCATCACTTCATGGGAGATAGATGGGGAAACAGTGGAAACAGTGTCAGACTTTACTTTTTTGAGCTCCAAAATCACTGCAGATGGTGACTGCAGCCATGAAATTAAAAGACGCTTACTCCTTGGAAGGCAAGTTATGACCAACCTAGATAGCATATTTAAAAGCAGAGACATTACTTTGCCAACAAAGGCCTGTCTGGTCAAGGCTATGGTTTTTCCAGTGGTCATGTATGGATGAGAGAGTTGGATGGTGAAGAAAGCTGAGCGCCGAAGAATTGATGCTTTTGAACTGTGGTGTTGGAGAAGACTCTTGAGAGTCCCTTGGACTGCAAGGAGATCCAACCAGTCCATCCTAAAAGAGATCAGTCCTGGGTGTTCATTGGAAGGACTGATGTTGAAGCTGAAACTCCAATACTTTGGCCACCTGATGTGAAGAGCTGACTCATTTGAAAAGCCCCTGATGCTAGGAAAGATTGAGGGCAGGACAAGAAGGGGATGACAGAGGATGAGATGGTTGGATGGAAACACCGACTTGATGGACATGGGTTGGGTGGACTCTGGGAGTTGGTGATGGACAGGGAGACCTGGCATGCTGCGATTCATGGGGTTGCAAAGAGTCGGACACAACTGAGCGACTGAACTTAACTGAACGAACTAAATGCTCAACTAGAATTTTCAAACTCTCCACTGCTTTAGAGTTCCTGAAAAATAATTGTTATTCTTCTTGGTGAATTCCATATTAAGAGAACTTTATATCTATGCTTTCCTCTGTTGACTTGAATTAGAATTGGAAAGTACTGAAGTGTCCTGTTAACTGATGACCCTTTTTTCACCCAACAAGCATGTTCTGACCCTTAACTCTGTGTAGAGACCTTGCTCACCATGCAGACAGATAGGGTCTTTCCCCTCACAGAATAGGGAATCAGTGAAATCAAGTCTGAAGATTGTAAAAAGATGGGGGCGGGGAAACACTTTAAGTGAGGGAAGAGTCAGTTAAAATATATATTGTGTGTATATATTTTATATAGTATAATTATAGAGTATATACTTATATAAGTATATGCTTTATACACATAAAATATATATAGTGCACATATATATATTATATAGTCAAAATATACAATCAAGGCAGAAATTTGGGATTGTTAAGTAAATGCTGAGGTGAGGACTGAATGACTAGAAAACATCAAGGTCCTTAGGTGAAGGGTCATTTAAACAGATAGAAGACAAAATATTTTAATGTGGCACACAGGTCCTTTATGAGTTGAAATAAAAATTGAAACCAGAATTTGCTTTCAAAAATGCAAGTAAAACAACTATCAAAATGGTAGTGAGATGATTAGATTAAAAAAGGAAAAATTAAAAGATTAACATCTACATACCATTTACAAGAGCCTTTCTGATAGGTTCTACACAAGTTAGGGAACTCTGCATCCCAATTTCATATGTTAGGAATTGATGAAGTTATTTTAAAATAATTAATGGACAGGAACAGAGAAAAAATCTAGGTATGCATATTTTAACAGAGATATTAAATTAAATTTGAACCAAGTAAATTGTACTTTGCACTTTAGAAAACATGTTTACATTGGTACCAAAAAAATAAAACTAGCTTACAGAAATTGCTGAAAGCCCCATAAACTATTTCTCAGAAAAGTGATCAGGTGGTAGATGGAGGGGACCTTCACTGTCAAAGGATTAAACTCTTTATATTGATCTTAGTTTCCTCCTTTTCTCCCTCTCCTTATTTCTGATCCTAAGAGCTGTGGCCTTATTTACGTAAAACTTCAAGCTGTACAAAGGTTTTAAGAAAGCAGACATTTGACAGTAGTTAATGAAGCCAAACTCCTTCCCTAGAGATAATTCTCAGATTTTTGATTGCCCAGCCCTGAGCATCTGCATCTTTGCTTTACTTAGGGGTTTGAAAAAGGCCTTACACAGGATCTGTTGACCAGGAGGCTGACAGAATGCTGAATATGCAGAGAGAGCACAATTCATTTTTTCTCTTCAAGGTCTACCTGGCTTGCTTAATCCCCAATTCTCCTCCCTGCCACCGTGTGCATGCAGCAGAAGAGGCTGATAATTAATGTCTGCAACCCTCCAGACACAGTGCTGCCCTAGATACCCCAAGGCAACTGCACGCGCCCTTTGAGAAGCTTAGCGACCTTCCTGAGCAGCGTAAGAAGGAAATGCAGATGAGGGGCTGCTTTCAAACACTGCTGGGACCATCTAGCCTCAAGACCTCCACAGGTGACATTTGAACAGTAGTGACTGATGACGTTCCAGGGCAGCAGGAGCCATCTGGAATGGACCCCAGGGGTTTCTACTGGGATGAAAGGAAGGTAACAAAATGGTGGAACGCACTGAACCCTGACAATGCACTATCATTAGTAAATTGGTGTCTTTAATGGTAAGTACATAATCTCCCATGTCAAAAAGCCTGGATAATAAATATAACTACCTATGCTTTATCTTTAAACAATTTACATAATTCGATAACTCAGTTTAGGCTAAACTGTGTCACAGAAGGAATAACTTTGGTTTGCAAATAAAATCAAATTTTACAAATACCTGAATAACAAGCAGCTAGGTACATTTAAAAAAATTGCTTCAGTGAGTTCTGTGATTACTTCAAAAATTCTCAAAATAATTTAACCATTTGATATATAGATATGTGCAGAGTTTTAAACTTCCCTTAAAGCAGCATTTGTAGTTTATATGGCTTATAAAGGAACCTAACAAATGTTATATATACATATTAGCAGCTGTTACTGGTAGAAAACAGCTGCTGGAAGGCAAAATGAAAGTTTTTAGTGATTAAAAAATTCAAAGAATTCTTCATTTATAATAAAATATCACAATTGGCTTTGCAGATTTATGTGTTTGGGCAAACTGTAAGAAAATCTGTTTTATTTGGGTCCTAAATGGTAAAGATGTTAAAACTCATAGAGTAATGGTCTGTGAATTATTTGGTAATTTTAACGTAAATAGAAAAAAAATGACAATAGGTAAAGAACAAAATTAAATTTATGAAAACATTTACCATCAAATATTTGCCAGTATTAGAACTGACCAGAAAAAATTCAAATTAGCTATTTTTAAAATAATGCTTGATACATTTTAAAGCAAATAACTTAAATGTGCAGCTATACTCACTCTTGAAAACTAATTTACTGATGCTGTTCTTCCTGCAGACACAAACGTGACTGTAAGTAGCAAATTAAAATCTGAAAACTGAGAGAGCAAATGTTCTTTCCAGCAAATAAACATCATAAGTGTCTAATTAAATGAACCCTGACCTGATTTCCATATACATCACTTCTACTTCTGGCATTGTGAATAATTTGGTGATCCAGGAAAAATCAATTAACCTTTTGGAACTCAGGTTCCTCATCAGTTTTTAAAACAAGGAAAATGGAATAGTATCCAGTCACTGTGGCAAGGAATTTCCACTAAACATCTACAACAGATCTGTCATGTAGGTACTATTTCTATCCTCAGTACACAAGTGAGGAAACTAAGGCTTAGAAAATTTCAATAAATTGTCCAAGAAGACAAAATTCAAGTCACACAGTTGGGGTGACCTTTAAGTTCCCTTACACATCTGCCATTAAAATGGAAGAATAGTACTTAAATAAAGAGTTAAAATATTGAATTTAAATACTAGAATTAAATTCAGTTTTAAAATTTGAACTTAAATACTAATTGAATTTAAATGGAGTTATTTAATCCCAATGTATGCATAACACTGTTTTCACAGCAAAGCATCGTTTTCAGAATCTTTGCTTTGAAACTCATAGTATCTATAATTTCCAAGACAGACCCATATTATACCAAATGGCACCAAATTGGTGCATGTTGGAGTTATGCCAAACCCCCAACCATGAACTGATTTTCAGTCTACTAGTTCTCACTCAAAGTAGTTTTAAGTATCATTATTTAATTAACATCTAGTTTTAAACTATAGAATGCCCAAATATCACTAAGATTTGGGATTCCAAAATTGCATCTCACTTTGATGTCCCAAGACCATGAGGAAAATAAAAACAATATCACTTATTGGAAGATTAAAGAGGTAGATTTAAAGGCAACACAAACTGGGTGGGATGAGAAAGTGTTAGTCACTCAGTCCTGTCCAACTCTTTGTGACCCCATGGACTGTAGTCCACCAGGCTCCTGTGTCCATGGAATTCTCCAGGCAAGAATAACTTGAGTGGGTAGCCATTCCCTTCTCCAAAGGATCTTCCCAACCCAGGGATCAAACCCGGGTCTCCTACACTGCGGGCGGATTCTTTACCATCTGGGCCACCAGGGGAAGCCAGGGGTTAAGGCGACAGAGAAAGAAAACCTGTACACACTGGTGGTTGTTTTCTGCCAAAGATTCTCAAGCCCTTTAAAGAAACTATGGTTCAGAGCAACCTGATTAAAATTGCAGATCAATGGACAGGATAAGAATGGTTCCCAGAGTCCCAAAAAGAAACAATGGCAGACCTGTACTTTCAGGTTCTTGTCCAATATTAGATACAATTCTTTCATAAAGCATTGTATATGATGTTCTCACTAAAGAAAAATTTTATTTATTTAGCTTTGGCTTTACTTCCACTTCTAGGCGGCAAGAATACTAGAAAATGCTACCATTATAAATGATACTTTTAATATAACAAAACAAGAAAATCTAGTTTTCTGAACATTTGGTATTCAATATCCTATATATAATTGCTTAACTGTCATGTTTTTTCTCATAAAAAGATTAGAATATGTTATGGAAATGGTAATGATACATAATACATATTTAAGTGTTTAATAATTTACATTTTGTTAATTATTTTGACTGATTTTGGGTAAAGATTGTTACAACACACAAGCAGACCATCTGCTGCTGTTAGAATTATTAATAAATACTCCCTGAACTAAGTATTTTAATTAAAAATAAAATGCTGCATTCGTTAAGGCCCATCTTAAGTGGCATACTCCAAGAGGAATTAATAGTGTACCCAGTTGCCAATCTCTAAATAGTTTGAAAATATTACAGACTTTTATTCATGAGAAACTACATGGATTTGGATGGTTAGGGGACAATCTGTTGAATCCTCTAAAGCCTTGCGCTGTGTGAGATCCAAGAGTATATGAATTGATGAAAATGACACCCTCTATTCCATGTACTCCTCCCCAAACTTACCAAGGAGTCAGGCTAGTGCAAATGCTTTCTTCTTAACTATACCTTTTTGATCTTTATCCTGGAAAGGGGAGCAATAGGCACTCCTCATCTGATAAACTTACTTAAGATAGTGTTCTGTTAGAGCAGGTCTCTGGAGCCAGATGGCCTCGGCTTAAATCCAATTTCCTATTTTCTAGCTGTGTGACTCTGAGCAATTTACTCAACATTTCTGTGCCTTCATACTCACATTAGTAAAATGAGGATAGTGGTGGTATCACCTTCATACAGCTATTATGAGAATTAATGTTAATATTAACATTAAAATATGCATTCAGCACCAGAAGAGTGCTTAATAGAGAGTGTTAATTAACAATGACTCTTAGAATTATGACTTCAGTATTGTTGTTAATGCTGAAATGCATCTTTGTGACTTTTCTTTGATGATTGCCTTCAAAAGGTGATTTATTTTCTTTCACATTTTTCTTAAGGATGTTGCATCTTCAGTTTTTGAAATTTGAACAGATTTTTCCCTTGAAACTAAATGTTGACTGGGGCAATGACAGAGGAAAGTCAGGAAACTTGGTAATGCCATTTTTCATCGAAAAGGACACCTGACAAGTAAGGAATGTGTACAGTTTCTAAATATCCAATAAAGAATGCTATATACATGCATGAGTACGAATCTCCTTCCAAATACAAGTTCAACATGTGGAGTGAGGAAGCAAATGATAAGGAAAAATGGGAATGAAGGGAAACAGAGAGAAATTAAGAAAAGAATAAATATAAAGGAGATTCAAGAATATTCCTGAAATGTTCAGAATTCTAAATAAAATCTCTAAACGGAAAAATAAGAAGAGTTTATCTTCTTTTATGTTAGTCCTTTTGCTGTGAAAATCAGGGACTGAAAATTTAAGTGATACGCTTGGTATTGCTGTGAAGACTATGGACTGTGACCTCTCACACACTTCAGCAAGTCCCTGCTTATGATTATAAGACTTCACTAGAACATGGTTCTTACTTTTCACTCTTCTTGTTCATTCACCTAGGAACAACCAGTTTTCAGGAAGCTACTGAATTTGAGATACTCAAACCTCAAGATACTCAAGGCCATGGTTTCTGCTGCCAGAGTTCCCCTGAAGCACAGGAGAACGGGAGAGGTTCTCTTTCATCAAGTCCTTAAAAGGCACAAGGCACATTCACTCATATCAACTGATTAGATAATCAGAAGCACTTTTTAAAAAATTGCTATTATGTCCCAGTTGCATAGATTAGACAACTGAGCCTCAAGAAACAAGTGGTGTTTCTTCGGGTCACAGGACCAGAAAGTGCAAGAGTCAAGAGTCAACATGGAATTCAAAGTGAACTACTTTTTGTCAACCCCAGTGGTTTTCAAACTGTGAAATGTAGATCCTTGGGTTCCATTTTAGAATCTTAAGGAGTAGCACAGAGGGGAGGAGTTTCCTAAGCAGACCACACTGTCTCTCCAACCCCTCTCCTTCTCCTGCTTCCATAGACAGCTCTAGTGATGGGTTTTGGACATCACAGTTCACAGTAAGACTTTTTTTTTTTAAACAAAAGCATTTTACTTTTAAGAATTTTATTTTTCAAAGTTAATAACGAAATCTTTTCATTAAAAAGAGTCCCTAAGTCCTTATCTTTAAATGACATTTATCTGTATATGTCTAATTCATTCCTGAATGTCAGCTATGTGTTGACAAAATATGTGTTAGTAGCTCAGTCATGTCTGACTCTTTGTAACTCCATGGACTCTAGCCTGTCAGGCTCCTCTGTCCATGGGGTTCTCCAGGCAAGAATACTGTGGTGGGTTGCCATTCCCTTCTCCAGAGGATCTTTCTGACCCAGAGATCAAACCTGGGTCTCCTGTATTGCAGGCAGATTCTTTAGCATCTAACTGAATAAATGTCAATTATTCATGTCTAAAATTCCACACAATAATTCAGATTCAAATCTATCTATAGTTCCTATGATGTGTACCATATACTGACTTGATCTCAGCAGAGGGATCAATGCTAGCGCAAGCCCGCTCTAAGTGTGATTAGAGAACTATTGCTGAGTCTAAGAAGCCTGTGCCAGGAGGTAAATCAACGTGTCTCTCCGTCCACATGGACAAAGTCTTGTTAGGAAAAGAAAACAAAAGCAAAAGCTGGCTGAACTAAAGTGTGCTTCATTGGTTTACAGTCTAGGACAGCTGTTCATGTTGTTACCACCCAGAAACAATTTTCATGGGGGCACTTTTAGAGAAGAAAATGGCAACCCACTCCTGTATTTCTTGTCTGAAAAATCCCATGAACAGAGGAGCGTGATGGGCTACAGTCTCTGGGGTGGCAAAGAGTCAGACACAACTGAGCAACTAAGCATAGGAGCACTCTGGGTAGCACTGTTCTAGATTCCAGTGCGCTCTGGCATTAGAGACTTGCTCCCCCACACTTCCGATTACGTCCAAAACTTTCTCAACTGTCCACCACTCTGGCCACTCCTTCTCTATCTCTTCTGCCTGCCCTGTGGCGTGGCTTCTAAATATTAATGTTTCCTGAGACGTTTTTTTGGGGGGTAGGGGGGGGGGGCGCTGCATCAATTCTTGCTTTCTCTGCCTATCCTGGATGAATTTTCTGTATCCATGACTTCAAAACTCTTTTATGTATATATTTTCTCTTTTATCTCTGACCCTAACTTCTCTTCTGAACTCAGACTCTTTAGTTATAATTGCCCACTAACCATCTCTATTGTATTTTATTTTACTTTTTGACATCTCAGTTCAGTTCAGCTCAGTCGCTCAGTCAGTCGTGTCTGACTCTTTGTGACCTCATGAATCACAGCACAACAGGCCTCCCTGTCCATCACCAACTCCTGGAGTTAACCCAAACTCATGTCCATTAAGTCAGTGATGCCATCCAACCATCTCATCCTCTGTTGTCCCCTTCTCCTCCTGCCCTCAATCTTTCCTAGCATCAGGGTCTTTTCAAATGAGTCAGCTCTTCACATCAGGTGGTCAAAGTATTGGAGTTTCAGCTTCAACATCAGTCCTTCCAATGAACTGGACTGATCTCCTTTAGGATGGACTGGTTGGATCTCCTCTCAGTCCAAGGGACTCTCAAGAGTCTTCTCCAACACCACAGTTCAAAAGCATCAATTTTTCGGTGCTCAGCTTTCTTTATAGTCCAACTCTAACATCCATACATGACTACTGGAAAAACCATAGCCTTGACTAGATGGACCTTTGTTGATATCTAGAAGTATTTATTTTTAGACATGGATATGTGTACACAAAAAGTGCACACATTACCTATGCTGAACAATGCCAAGAAACAATATACTGATGCAACAGTTGTCTTTAAAAATAAACATAAAAACAGAGCCCAGACTGGCAAACAAAAGCAAAACACTTATTTCCCAATAACACAATACTGAAAATTGTCAGTAATCCTAAAACACCTCCCATTTTTCTTATAAAACTGTCAGAGTTACCTATTTTAAAAACTAACTTTTTTTTAAATCAATAATAAGAAATCTGATCACAACATTATAAAACCAAATGCTGGAGTCTTTACTCCTTTAAAATTCCAAATATTCCAACATAATCATAAGTGTAAAATTTGCTGTATTTTAGTTCGGGCACCTCTAATTTAGCATTTCTAATGAAAACACATCTTCCCCTATACTCCCTCCTCAGCTAATACTAGTCAAGACTCTGTATTGTTAAATAGGAAAAAGGCAAAAAAAAAAAAAAGCAATTTTAAGAAGAAAGAAAAGAAGGAGAAATGGAAGGGAAAAGAAAATGTTGTGTCTGTGTTTCAGAAAGCTCCAAGGATTCATCAGTTTTAGAAGCTTTAGATATAATTGCATTTGGGATCTCAGAAAAATTTGATCATAATCTCTCTTTTCCTATCTCAGATCTCAGCTGTCTTCTGTTCTGTCTCCATTCATTAGGGTGGCCAGCAAGTTTACATCACTTCTCAGTATCTCAGAACCCAAAGAGTTTCTCCCTTACCAATATTTCCATCAGTATGGGAAAGGATATCCCACATTGCCATTGGCCATCTCTGGTACTGACAGTTGAGTTAACTGCATTTAAACTATGAACCATTAAAAGGAGGCAGGATACTTCTTCAAGAAATATATGGAATTGTCTTAGATAAAAGACAATGGATGTTGAGGAAACATTAAAAAGACAGCCCCAAATACCCAAAGTAAATATGCACTGCCTCAAATGGTATCTTTAACCTAAACTGGTTAATCATCTTGCCTGGCATCCACTCAGATCTCTAACCTGGAAACTAGGTAAATCTCAACTACTTCAGTTCAGTTCAGTTGCTCAGTCGTGTCCGACTCTTTGCGACCCCATGAATCGCAGCATGCCAGGCCTCTCTGTCCATCACCAACTCCCAGAGTCTACCCAAACCCATGTCCATCGAGTCGGTGATGCCATCCAACCATCTCATCCTCTGTCGTCCGCTTTTCCTCCCGCCCCCAATCCTACCCAGCATTAGGGTCTTTTCCAATGAGTCAACCCTTCGCATGAGGTGGGCAAAGTATTGGAGTTTCAGCTTCAACATCAGATCTTCCAATGAACACCCAGGATTGATCTCTTTTAGGATGGATTGATTGGATCTCCTTGCAGTCCAAGGGACTCTCAAGAGTCTCAACTACCTACTTGTCTCTAACTGTCCATATCTAATCCCATATCTGAAACCAAGAATAAATCTTGTTGATTCTATTTCTAAAGCACCCATTAAACCTGGTCTCTCCTTTCCATCTCAACTATCATTGTCTTCTCTTATATAAATTATTTTTACTTATTATTCCAACTGATTTTCCTGCAATCAATCTTTCTCCTTTAGCTTCATTTATTCCTCTGATTAAAATCCTGTTTTTTCATACAGAATAAAATTCAAACTTCTGAGATCAGTGCATTCACTCTGCCATGAAGGATTCTGATTACTATGCTTGGCATACCTACGGACGAGGTATACAGTCCTCAGGACATCTACCAGAATCACTTGTCCAAGGAATTTCTGGGTCTAATTATTTTTAAATTCCTGAAATCTATGAATACCACTTTATCTCACAAACACCCTTCTCCTTGTCCATATGCCCAACTCTATCTGCAGGACTTCTTCCCTGAGGTGACTAACTCCAACTGCTCTATCTCTTCCAAACTTTTTAACTCTACCAGAAGCAACACAGTCATCCTCAGTGGCTTCCCATTACATTCCTGCCTAACAGAAACTTGGCTTTCCCTGAGGATACAATTTCTCATATAACCCTTTCTATTGGAAGACACTCACTCTCAGAGATTCCACGCATTTCAGAGTTGTTAGATAAAGAGAGCACTTTTCTAGGTTTTCACCATTTCTGGGACATTACTCAGTCATGATGAGTCAAAATCACTGCTGCATGGAGATGTATTACATCTGACAAAAACACCCTCTTCATCTCCTCAGCTAAAAATCCTTGTTCTTTTAATCACTGGGAACCTTAGTACCAGAATCATTCATTTTCTTCCCACTTATGCTGTCATGGTCCTGAATTATTTCAATGTCTGTGAGTAAGACCTAACCAGGGCCCTAGTCTTTCAATTATCTTCCTTAATTCTAGTGACTTCATCTCAACTCCTCTGAAATTCCCCATTCCTGTAGCAATGACTTGAATTACTCATGCACCCAAAATTTACATTCAAATAACCTTACTCTGCAACCAAATTCCACCATCTTTTTTACTCTCTCTAAATTCTGTTGCACTTTTCTTTGTTCTTATGGGGATTATCAGTTCCCAAACCTCTCTATTTTATTCCTATCAGCACTTTTTTTCTGTTAACCTTCTTAACTAGGTACGTAGATGTCATTAAAACTACACCTCCTTCAATATCAACTTTTACTTTCCCCTGTTGTTCTGTAATTTTATTGTTCCAGAAAACTGTAAGCAGACTGAATCCGACAGTCTTTTTGGGGCCTCTATCCAGTTTCCTGAAAATTGCCAGGAAATTGGAGTTTTCCTCCAAATTTTAATCCAGCTCACTGGTCACCATTCTCCCCAAACTCTAGACTATTATATGTTTATTTCACAGAAAGAGTATATCATTTCATTTTGTGTTTGGTCTGTGTATACATGTTGAGAGCAGAGAACAGGTCTTAGTTACTATTTCATTCCTGGTGTCTAGAACATTATAATTGTTGAATGAAAGTTAAATAAATGCTATATTGTGGCATATTAATTTTTCTTGCATTGGGGTATACTTTTCATATTTAAATGAAAAGCAATAGAAATTGTTATTATTCAAAATGTTAAATTTGAATTTATAGTAACATAATTAGAACTATTATTTTTATTAAGGAAAACCATTGTGGTTTTGTCAAATGATTAAAATTATTTTAATAAAAATGTATTTGGTTAATTAATACAGAGTAGATTTGGTGCAAGAACAAACAGACTAGAATGTCAAAAACAGACCTGTAAAGAATAGTCACCAGATTCAAGGCAAAGTTGACACTGTGTTACAGTGAGAAAAGATGTTCTCTTTAATAAATTATGTGTGCTCAATTGGACTTCCATCCCACAAAGCACAATAATTAATTCCAAAAAATATTGGACTGTATTAAATTGAATAACCCCTATTCATTTAAAGACTATTAAGAGAACAATCAGTTCAGTTCAGTTCAGTTGCTCAGTTGTGTCCAACTCTTTGTGACCCCATGGACTGCAGCACACCAGGCTTCCCTGCCCATCACCAACTCCCGGAGTTTACTCAAATTAATGTTCACTGAGTCAGTGATGCCATCCAACCAACTCATCCTCCGTTGTCCCCTTCTTTTCTTCCTGCCTTCAATCTTTCCTAGTATCAGGGTCTTTTCCAATCAGTCAGTTCTTCACATCAGGTGGCCAAAGTATTGGAGTTTCAGCTTAAATGTCAGTCCTTCCAATGAACATTCAGGATTGATCTCCTTTAGGATGGACTGGTTGGATCTCCTTGCAGTTCAAGGGACTCTCAAGAGTCTTCTCCAACAACACAATTCAAAAACACCAATTCTTCCACTCTCAGCTTTCTTTATAGTCCAACTCTAACATCCATACATGACTACTGGAAAAACCATATCTCTGACTAGACGGACCTTTGTTGGCAAAGTAATGTCTCTACTTTTTCATATGCTAAGTTGGCCATAGCTTTTCTTCCAAGGACGAAGCATATTTTAATTTCATGGTTGCAACCACAATTTGCAGTGATTTAGGAACCCCCCCAAAATAAAGTCTGTCACTGTTTCCATTGTTTTCCATCTATTTTCCATGAAGTGATGGGACCGGATGCCATGATCTTAGTTTTCTGAATGTTGAGCTTTAAGTCAACTTTTTCACTCTCCTCTTTTGCTTTCATCAATAGGCTCTTTAGTTCTTCTTCACTTTCTGCCATAAGGGTGATGTCTTCTGCGTACCTGAGGCTATTGATATTTCTCCCAGCAATCTTGATTCCAGCTTATGCTTCATCCAGCCCGGCATTTCGCATGATGTATTACGTGTATAAGTTGAATACACTGGGTGACAATACACAGCCTTGACATACTCCTTTCACGATTTGGAGCCAGTCTATTGTTCCATATTCAGTTCTAACTGTTACTTCTTGACCTGCACACAGATTTCTCAGGAGGCAGGTCAGGTGATCTGGTATTCCCATCTCTTTAAGAATTTTCCACAGTTTATTGTGATCCACACAGTCAAAGGCTTTGGCTTAGTCAATAAAGCAGAAGTATAGGTTTTTCTGGAACTCTCTTGCTTTTCCGATGATCCAAAAGATGTTGGCAATTTGATCTCTGGCTACTCCGCCCTTTCTAAATCCAGCTTGAACATCTGGAAGTTCACCATTCATGTACTGTTGAAGCCTGGCTTAGAGAATTTTTTGAGCATTACTTTGCTAGCGTGTGAGATGAGTGCAATTGTGCAGTAGTTTAAACATTCTTTGGCATTGCCTTTCCTTGGGATTGAAATAGAAACTGACCCTTTACAGTCCTGGCTGAATTTTCCAAATTTGCTGGCACACTGAGTGCAGCACTTTAACAGCACCATCTTTTAGAATTTGAAATAGCTCAGCTGGAACTTCATCATCTCTACTAGCTTTGTTCATAATGATGCTTCCTAAGGCCTACTTGACTTCACACTCCAAGATGTCTGGCTCTAGGTGAGAGATCACACCATTATGGTTACCTGGGTCAGGAAGATCTTTTTGTACAGTTCTTCTGTGTATTCTTGCCACCTCTTCTTAATATCTTCTGCTTCTGTTAGGTCCATACCATTTCTGTCATTTATTGTGCCCATCTTTGCATAAAAAGTTCCCTTGGTATCTCTAATTTTCTTGACAAGATCTCTATAGTCTTTCACATTCTATTCTTTTTTCTATTTCTTTGCATTGATAGCTGAGGAAGGCTTTCTTATCTCTCCTTGCTATTCTTTGGAACTCTGCATTCAAATGGGTATATCTTTCCTTTTCTCCTTTGCCTTTAGCTTCTTATCTTTCTCAGCTATTTGTAAGTCCTTCTCAGACAGCCATTTTGCCTTTTTGCATTTCTTTTTCTTGGGGATGGTCTTGATCACTGCCTCCTGTACAATGTCACGAACCTCCACCCATAGTTCTTCAAGCACTCTGCCTATCACATCTAACCCCTTGAATCTATTTTTCACTCTCACTGTATAATTGTAAGGGATTTCATTTAGATCATACCTGAATGGTCCAGTAGTTTTCCCTACTTTCTTCAATTTAAGTTTAAGTAAAAGCATAATGAAACAACCCAAAGTGTGGGAGAAGCTATTCATCACGCATATAACCATGAAAACATTAATATTTAGGTTATATTTTTTAAATCCTATAAATCAATTAAAGATTCCCACAAATCAATTTTAAATACAGCTATTCTTCTTATGCAGGCCAGGAAACAACAGTTAGAACTGGATATGGAACAATAGACTGGTTCCAAATAAGAAAAGGAGTACGTCAATGCTGTATATTGTCACTGTGGTTATTTAACTTATAAGCAGAGCACATCATGAGAAACGCTGGGCTGGGTGAAGCACAAGCTGGAATCAAGAATGCCAGGTGAAATATCAATAACCTCAAATATGCAGATGACATCACGCTTATGGTAGAAAGTGAAGAAGAATTAAAGAGCCTCTTGATGAAAGTGAAAGATGAGAGTGAAAAAGTTGGCTTAAAGCTCAACATTCAGAAAACAAAGATCATGGTGTCTGGTCCCATCACTTCATGGCAAATAGATGGGGAAACAGTGGAAACAGTGTCAGACTTTATTTTTAGGGGCTCCAAAATCACTGCAGATGGTGACTGCAGCCATGAAATAAAAAGACGCTTGCTCCTTGGAAGGAAAGTTATGACCAACCTAGATAGCATATTAAAAAGCAGAGACATTAGTTTGCTAACAAAGGTCCGTCTAGTCAAAGCTATGGCTTTTCCAGTGGTCGTGTATGGATGTGAGAGTTGGACTATAAAGAAAGCTGAGGGATGAAGAATTGATGCTTTTGAACTGTTATGTTGGAGAAGACTCTTGAGAGTCCCTTGGACTACAAGGAGATCCAACCAGTCCATCCTAAGGAGATCAGTCCTGGATGTTCATTGGAAGGACTGATGTTGAAGCTGAAACTCCAATACTTTGGCCACCTGATGTGAAGAGCTGACTCATTTGAAAAGACCCTGATGCTGGGAAAGATTGAAGGAGAGCAGAGAAGGGGATGACAGAGGATGAGATGGTTGGATGGCATGACAGACTCAATGGACATGAGTTTGAGTAAACTCCAGGAGTTGGTGATGGACAGGGAGGCCTGGTGTGCTGCAGTCCATGCGGGTGCAAAGAATCATGTTGGACTGAGCGACTGAACTGAACTGAATTCTTCTTAACAATTATGCTCTTTATATTTATATGATCAAATCACTTGAACACACAGACACACTTCACCAAGTAAGTTAAAGAAATGGCCAAAAACATATTGAATGGTGCTTAACCTCATTAGTCATCTGTGTTACACACTGACCTGAATGAGTTAAATCAAAGAGACAAAATTCTAAGATTGTAAAGATGCAGAGCCACTGGAATTATTATAAATTATTAGTGAAATTCTTAATTGGCACAACCATTTGGAAAAATGTTAGCACCTATTAAAACTATACATACTTATATCATATGACTCTGCAGTGCCAATACTAAAATTGTCCTTTGATATTCAGCAAAAGTTATGTGAGAGAATGTTTATAGTGGCACTAGTTATAAAAGACTTAAATTGAATGGATACTTAGTAACAATGGAATTGATAAATGAGTCACAGTATATTTACATAACAGATGACAGAGCAACTAGAACAAATGATATTACAATATGCAACAATGTGGATGAATCTCCCAAATATAACATTGAGTGAAAGAAGCCACACAAAGGAGTCTATGTCTGATTCCACTTATATAAAATATAGAAACAAGGAATATACAATATACCAATATACAATGGTACAAATCAGGCCAGTGGTTGGCATTGTTGGGAAAGAGAATAGTTTAATTTCTAGAAGGAGTATGAGGATGACTTCAGCAATGCTAAGTATGTGCAGAAATTCACCAAGGTGTGCAATTATGTTACATATAATTTATGTTTATTATGCTGGTACTTACAGTATTTTTGAGAAGAGAGCTAGAATAAGAAAAAATAACAAAAGTGAAAATCCAGGGAGTACAAATTCAGAAAGAGTGTACTCTTGTAAATTGAATATGAAGGTCTATAGCTTAATCACTCATGGAAACACAAACTATTTGAAATTAAATCACAGATTTCTGTATATTCTGCTGTATGGCCTCCTTCAACACTGGTTGATATTACCGTGTACTGACTTCTAAAAATATTTTTTTCTCAGTGCATTCTAAGGGCCTTTCACAGTAGAATAAACATAGTTTTGTAATTTACTATATTCTTTACCTCAACTGTATAAACTGTTCTGTGTTGTCCTGGGTGATCATTTAGCAGTTCTCTTTGCTTATAATTATCTTTATACACAAGGTTTCCTAGAATATTGTTAGTACTCATAAACAAAATTTGGATGTCAGAAGCAGCATTTCATTTCTAAAAGTATGTTTGCTTCCTAATTGAAAAATTTTATTGCTTTTGGCATAAACTGAAAAGAAAAGCCATCAAATGAGATGTTGGTAGTGTTAAATGACTAAAGATTATAAAAAGCTTTTATAACCTGGAATCCCAAGTTACACACTAGCTAAGATGCATTCAAGGAATGTGGCACTTAATGGTAAAATGTGAGAAAAGAGTATTATATTAAAACAATTTATTTTCTTTTTCTTTTTGTTCTGCACTCATCTGTGATAAATGCAGGAAGACAATAGACAACAGGTGGCATATGGTTATTTAATAGGCAGAAAAGTCAAAACTAAACCATCCACTTCTGCAAAACACCTTTAGGTAAAAGAAAAGTCTTATTATCATTGAGACTAACATTAAACTCATTAATGATTACCTTAATAATGTGGCTTAGTCATTACAGATTCTAACAGCAGTGACTGTTGGCTTTTCTAACAATTTTGCAAAACAGATTCCATAGAAGAAGAAGATAAAATTTGATAATATATACATTTTACACTCAGATATATAGCAGATATACAAAGTCATGGACTTCAGTTTTTGACCAAGTTTATAATCTGGGACATTAACAAGAGTTATTATATAAGCATTTTTACAGGACAGACACTCTGCTAACTATATAATATAAATTGTCACCTTTCCAAATTATAAAAAGTTCTTCAAGTTCATGTGGTAATAATCTCCAAAAATAGATACCATCATTTCTTTCTCTCCCTATAAAAGCATACTGCCCAACCAAAGAGATGTGGTCTAATTCTTTATTATTAAACCTGACCTGGCTTTTTGATGTACCTTTGATAAATAGAAATGTGACTGACAAGGTCATAAGAAGCCTTGCCTTTTAGATTGCATGTTCTTGGGATGTGTCTTCTCAGAATCTACCAATTTTTATTCTGAGAAGCCCTAGCCTAGGAATAGGTTCATAAACATGAAAACTCTGCTGTCATTGTTTTTAAATTGTTTATATATATATATATTTTTTAACAAGACATCCTGTACTTTCATTTTGCACTGAGTCTTGCAAATACTGGAACTGGTCTTGCCCTAGCCATATAGGCAAGTTTAGCCCCTAGACTCAACATTACCCACCAGTCATGTGAGTGAGCTATATTAGACATTCAGCACATTTGAGTGTTTAAATGGTCATAGTCCCAGTCAATATGAGAGATCCCAAATGAGAAATGTTCAGCTAAGCCCAGACAACCCCAGAACTATGAAAAAAAAATAAATTACTTCTTAAGTCATTGAGTTTTGGCATAGTTTGTGTATTACCCAACAACAGATAAGTGAGACAAGTAGGTATAATTTTTATCTCACATCTTCCTTAGATTAAGCCTATGAAGGAATTACTAATAATCGTCTTTGGAAGCATGTATTATAGAAGCAACTTTTCTAAGATCACACAATTAAGTGGTGAGAGAACAAAGAAAGAAATTCAAGGATCAAGGATCATCAAAATACATAGCTTAAGATCTAGATTGCTATTCTTTATAATAAATGTCTGGTACACATTGGTATTTCCATTTTCAATGTGATTTTTTTTTCTATTTTTGTTCTATTAGAATAGTTTCCCAGATTTCATCCCTAACAATTTTGTTTATATATGATTCCAAAGTATCACTGATGAAATTTCAAGAGTAATTTCTAGGGTTGCACCTTCCTGTACTTCCTCCTTTCCTCAAGAAACCTCCAAACCACAATAATTATAGATACCTCCATTTTAATGTTAGCCAGTTATGCTAATGGGAGTTCATTACTCATTCCTACTGATGTATGTTCACCTTTTATGATTATGTCCTCTTCTATACCCTGGAAGGCCATCATTAATTCCTAATTGCTCAAAATTATTTTCCCACACATACACACCCATGAGGTCCTTGTAATGGGAATTCATTTCTCAAAAGGGAATTTAAGATCAAGTCTCAGATGTTCAAAAACTGATGAACCAGGTAGTTGACCTGAATCAGTTAATTAAGCTATAGAAAGTCACCAGGGAAAGAAAAGGCACATCATTAGGTTCATTTTGTTGAAAAGTAACAATTTCAGAGCTCCTGGAAAAGCAAAGAAATACTTTAAAAATAATTTCTTGAAATTTTGTTCCAATCTATGGTTCAGCTTTTCTGTTTCTGGTATTAACCTACAGCACTTGAGTGACACACTCAATAAACCACTTCTTTATTAAAATTGCTAATTAACTATTAGCCTGAAAGTGAACTCCAAATTATTCTTTTGTTTGAGTTTGAATTTTTTTCAAATTAAGTTGGATGAGTGTTAAAAAAATAAAAATTTTTGGAAACAATTTCACTTCTAACCAAGACTCTACAGATAACATGATTCATGCTTGAAACCTATCTGTACTCAAATACAAAGCATAATCCATAAGGAAAATGCATATACAGTTTTGTAAAGAACAACCAGAAATCTATAATAGCAATTTATGTAATAATTTTAATTGGGGTAAATACTGACTCCTATTTATAAAGCCAAAATTAATTAATAAAATTTATTATTGACTGACCAGTATATTCTAGGCTTTTCAATATTCCTTGTTTAACTATTCTTTTATAGATAGTGAACTATTGAACCTCAAAATACTTCTAATCTACCTTATTTTCTCCTTAAATGAATATCAGTTCAGTTCAGTCGCTCAGTCTTGTCTGACTCTTTGCGACTCCATGAATCGCAGCACGCCAGGCTTCCCTGTCCATCACCAACTCCCAGAGTCCACCCAAACCCATGTCCATCGAGTTGGTGATGACATCCAGCCATCTCATCCTCTGTCGTCCCCTTCTCCTCTTGCCCTCAATCTTTCCCAGGTCTTTTCCAATGAGTCAGCTCTTCGCATGAGGTGGCCAAAGTATTGGAGTTTCAGCTTCAACATCAGTCCTTCCAATGAACATACATTTTAATAAAAGAACATAGCATCTCATTTCTCATAGTTTCCTCTTGTGAACTCATTACATGCTAAAATTTAAAATATATATTTTTTCAATAAAAATATTTATTACATTTTCTGTCACAAGTTTATAAAATAAAGTATAATTAAAACATTTTAAACTTTTAAAATGATAAGGAACTGCCAGTTTAAGTCATTTTTGCATCTTCTAATATAATAATGTCAGAAGAGAATGCAATTACGTAGGTGATATTTGACAAATGCTTCTAGAATGAATGAATGAATGAAAGTCTGGTTATAACTCCACAATTTCTCAAAAATCAAAAGAATTTTGAAATTTTTACTCAGTTTTCTTCTCCTCATACCAAGAAAGCAGCCAGCTCCTTGTCAGAACCTGAGAGAGAACTGATCAATAGAAAAAACTTCAGAAAATATAATTTTTGTATGGTACATAAGTAGATAAAAATAAAAATAAGCAACCCTATTTAATTTTAATTGAACATTAAAATTCATTGATATGTAGAATAAATTTCATGGAGAAATGTATCATTTGTTATTGTATCTCTAGTTTTTAATACAGTGGCCAGCACATCTATTTGCTCAATTAATATTTGCTGATTAATAAGCACACAAGTGAGTCATTTTATTATTGTAAGACTTTAAAAAATATAGTCTAAAATACTATCCTATCTATCAAATTATGAGGAGCTTTCAGAATGTCATGGTATCTCTGTTCTCTGATCATTGTTAGCTACTATATACAGTAATCATTGTCAATTATTATTCTTAGAGAAAATCATTATAGATTGTTTAAAACATGGCGTTTGGGAAAACAGGAAATTGAGATGTTGTCCTCTTTTTGCCTTGTTGGTGTATCAACTTATTCAATAGTATTAATTGTCCATTCAGTTCAGTTCTGTCGCTTAGTCGTGTCTGACTCTTTGTGACCCCATGAGTTGCAGCCCGCCAGGCCCCTCTGTCCATCACATTGCTCCTTAACAAATCATCTCAAAGTCCGTGATTTAAAATTATAATATTTATTGTCTCTAACAGTTTATGCAGGTCAAGAATTCAGAAAGGTATCAGTGTTTCAACTGAATGTGAGGTTAGTTGGGGCTGTAGTTATCTGAAGGCTTGTCTGGGGCTGGCAGAGTCACTTCCAACATGTTTTACTCTCAAGACTACCAAGTTGGTTCCTCTCCATGTGGGCTACTCTGGTGTCTTCATGACATGGCAACTGGCTTTTCCCAGAGTGAGCAAAAGATGCCAAGGAGGAAACTACAATGCCTCTTCTAAACTAGCCTTGAAAGGCATATGCAGTCACTTCTGCAGTATTCCCTTGGCCATTTAATCATCCATGATTCAACTGGTATGAAGAGATAAGCATGAACACTCAGAGACAAGTTTCTTTAGTTTCTTTAGTCCTTGGAGACTGCCCACCATACCAACTGCATATGTAAAAATATAAAGCCAGGTAAGCATTTAAATTATTTGACCTAGGACAAAAAAGCATTTGTCATTAACTCTAGTAAATGCTTCTTCATCTATATTGCCACATACCTTGACACTTTTGGCTTTAAGTCAGTCTTAAAAGGTTTGCCATGAACTTTTAGTTTCATAGTATTGAAATAAGAGTTTAATCATAGTTAATGCATTATTTGGAGTCTCTTTATTTTATCTCTTCTCTCATTGATTCAATTCCAATAAATTTACATTTGACATATACAAAATAGTAAAACCATTGAATTTTTCACAGAAATAATTTGGGTGTGAATAAAGTCATTTCTCTTTAAAGTACATTACCCAAATTGTTTCCACTTAACCTTTTGATTGGAGCAGAGGCAGACTAAGTTCCTAGACTACTTTCATAGAAAGAGAAGGCAAATCTAACATAGAGGAGAAGAAAGGAATATGGGAATGGGATACCAAGGAGATTTATAAATTGTTCGAATGTGAGGTTAAAGAAATAATATAAGGAAAGCTGGAAGGTGTGGGAGGAAATAGTGTGGTTTTAACATTTTAATGTGGAAGAACTTTCTCCAAAGGGCTTAGGACTTATCCTCAGTTGGCCTTAGCAGGCCCAAATGCAGTGTCTTGAGCCTAGTCTCTGAGAATGATGCCTATATTTGTGGACTTGCCATTTCAATTATACATTAAAATGAAGATGTTGCTATAACTTAGTTGTAATTTCTCATCATCATCAAATAAAGTATATTATTCCAAGTAATTTGCCATGCTAATGTGCCATTTTTGTTATTGTTGTTCCATGGCAAAGTCATGTCCAACACTTTGCAATCCCATTTGCTGTGCTTAGAAGCTCAGTCATGTCTGACTCTTTGTGACCTCATGGACTGCAGCCCACCAGGCTCCTTTGTCCATGGTGATTCTCCATGGACAAAAAATCTACACAAGAATACTAGAGTGGGTTGCTATGCCCTCCTCCAGGGGATCTTCCTAACACAGGGATCAAACCCAGATGTCCCACAATGCAGGCAGATTCTTTACCATCTGAACCACCAGGGAAGTCCTTGCAACCCCATGTACTGAAGGAAGCAAGGCTCCTCTGTCCTCTATTATCTCCAGGAGTTTGCTCAAATTCAAGTCCATTGAGTCAGTTCAGTTCAGTTCAGTTCAGTCTCTCAGTCATGTCCGACTCTTTGCGACCCCATGAATCGCAGCACACCAGGCCTCCCTGTCCATCACCAACTCCCTGACTCTACCCAAACCCATGTCCATCAAGTCGGTGATGCCATCCAACCATCTCATCCTCTGTCGTCCTCTTCTCCTCCTGCCTTCAATCTTTCCCAGCATCAGGGTCTTTTCAAATGAATCAGCTCTTCACATCAGGTGGCCAAAGTATTGGAGTTTCAGCTTCAACATCAGTCTTTCCAATGAACACCCAGGACTGATCTCCATTAGGATGGACTGGTTGGATCTTCTTGCAGTCCAAGGGACTCTCAAGAGTCTTCTCCAACACCACAGTTCAAAAGCATCAATTCTTTGGCGCTCAGTGTTCTTTATAGTCCAATACTCACATCCATACATGACCACTGGAAAAACCATAGCCTTGACTAGAAGGACCTTTATTGGCAAAGTAATGTCTCTGCTTTTTAATATGCTATCTAGATTGGTCACAACTTTCCTTCCAAAGAGTAAGCGTCTTTTAATTTCATGGCTGCAGTCACCATATGCAGTGATCTTGGAGCCCAGAAAAATAAAGTCAGCCACTGTTTCCACTGTTTCCCCATCTGTCTGCCATGAAGTGATGGGACCAGATGCCACGACCTTAGTTTTCTGAATGTTGAGCTTTAAGCCAGCTTTTTCACTCTCCTGTTTCACTTTCATCAAGAGGCTCTTTACTTCTTCTTCACTTTCTGCCATAAGGATGATGTCATCTGCATATCTGAGGTTATTGATATTTCTCCCGGCAATCTTAATTCCAGCTTTTGCTTCCTCCAGCCCAGAATTTCTCATGATGTACTCTGCATATAAGTTAAATAAGCAGGATGACAATATACAGCCTTGAAGTAATCCTTTTCCTATTTGAGTCAGTAATGCTAACCAATCACCTCATCCTCTGTTGTCCCTTCCTCCTCTTGCTTTCAAACTTTTCCAGCATCAGGATCTTTTCCAATAAGTCTGCTCTTTGCATCAAGTAGCCATATTATTGGACCTTCAGCTTCAACATCAGTCCTTTCAATGAATATTCAGGACTGATTTCCTTCAGGATTGAATGGCTTGATCTCCTTGCAGTCCAGGGAACTCTCAAGTGTCTACTCCAGCATCACAATTTGAAAGTATCAATTCTTTGGCACTCAGGCTTCTTATGGTCAAAATCTCACACCCATACATGACTATAGGAAAAACCACAGCTTTAACTATATGGACCTTTGTCAGCAAATTGATATCTCTGCTTTTTAATATGCTATCTAGGTTTGTTATACGTTTCCTTCCAAGAAGCAAGTATCTTTTAATTTCATGGCTGCAGTCACTGTCCACAGTGATTGTGAAGCCCAATAAAATCTGTCACTGTTTCCACTTTTCCCCTTCTATTTACCATGAAGTGATGGGATCAGATGCCATGATCTTGGTTTTTTGAATGCTGAGTTTCAAGCTAACTTTTTTACTCTTCTCTTTCATCCTCATCAAGAGGCTCTTTAGTTCCTCTTCACTTTCTTCTATTAGAGGGATATCATCTGCATATCTGAGGCTGTTGGTATTTCTCCCAGTAATTTTTATTTCAGCTTGTGATTTATCCACCCTGACATCTCACATGATTTACTCTTCATTTAAGTTCAA
Organism: Okapia johnstoni; assembly: GCA_024291935.2. Taxonomy (NCBI): domain Eukaryota; kingdom Metazoa; phylum Chordata; class Mammalia; order Artiodactyla; family Giraffidae; genus Okapia; species Okapia johnstoni. The sequence goes on along the minus strand of CM044311.1, from coordinate 35,469,865 downwards.
TAAGCAGGGTGACAGTAACAGCCTTGATGTACTCCTTTCCCAATTTAGAACCAGTTACTCCATGTCCAGTTCTAACCTTTGCTCCTTGACCCACATCCAGATATCTCAGGAGACAAATAAGGCAGTCTGGTATTCCTGTCTCTTAAAGAATTTTCCACAGTTTATTGTGATCAACACAATCAAAAGCTTTAGCATAGTCAATGATGCAGAAATAAATGTTTTTCTGGAACTCCCTTGCTTTCTCCATGATCCTTTCAATATTGGCAATTTGATCTCTGCTTCCTCTGCCTCTTCAAAACCCAGCTTGTACATCTGGAAGTTCTCAGTTCACATTTTGCTGAAGTCTGGCTTGAAGGATTTTGAGCATAACCTTCCTTGGACATGAAGTGAGTGCAGTTGTATGGTAGTTGGAACATTCCTTTGCATTGCCCCTTTTTGAGACTGGAATAAAAACTGACCTTCTCCACTTCTGTGGCCACTGCTGAGTTTTCCAAATGGCTGACATATTGAGTATAACACTTTAACAGCATCATCTTTTGGGATTTGAAATAGCTCAACTGGAATTCCATCATGTCACCTCCACTAGCTTTGTTCACAGTAATTCTTCCTAAGGCCCACTTGAATTTATACTCCAGGATGTCCAGCTCTAGGTGAGAGACTGCACCATCATGGTTATCCAGCTCATTAAGACTTTTTTTTATATAGTTCTTCCATGTATCCTTGCCATCTTTTCTTGACTTCCTCTGCTTCTGTTATGTCCTTACCATTTCATGAAATGTTCCTTTGATATCTCCAATTGTCTTGAAGAGATCTCTAGTCTTTTCCATTCTATTGTTTTCTGCTTTTTATTTGCATTTTTTCCTTTACAGGAGACAGGAATCAAGACCATCCCCAAGAAAAAGAAATGTGAAAAAGCAAAATGGCTGTCTGAGGAGGCCTTACAAATAGCTGTGAAAAAAAGAGAAGCCAAAAGCGAAGGAGAAAACGAAAGATATACCCATGTGAATGCAGAGTTCCAAAGAATAGCAAGGAGAGATAAAAAAGCCTTCCTCAGAGATCAATGCAAAGAAATAGAGGAAAATAATAGAATGGGAAAGACTAGAGATCTCTTCAAGAAAATCAGAGATACCAAGGGAACATTTCATGCAAAATTGGGCTCAATAAAGGACAGAAATGGTATGGACCTAACAGAAGCAGAAGATATTAAGAAGAGGTGGCAAGAATACACAGAAGAACTGTACAAAAAAGACCTTCATAACCCAGACAATTACGATGGTGTGATCACGCACACTCACCTAGAGCCAGATATCTTGGAATGTGATGTCAAGTGAGCTTTAGGAGGTATCACTATGAACAAAGCTAGTGGAGGTGATGGAAATCCAGTTGAGCTATTTCAAATCATGAAAGATGATGCTGTGAAAATGCTGCACTCAATATGTCAGCAAATTTGGAAAACTCGGCAGTGGCCACAAGACTGGAAAAGGTCCGTTTTCATTCCAATCCCAAAGAAAGGCAATGCCAAAGAATGCTCAAACTACCACACAATTGCACTCATTTCACACGCTAGTAAAGTAATGCACAAAATTCTCCAAGCCGGGCTACAGCAACATGTGAACTGTGAGCTTCCAGATATTCAAGCTGGTTTTAGAAAAGGCTGAGGAGCCAGAGATCAAATTGCCAACATCCAATGGATCATCGAAAAAGCAAGAGAGTTCCAGAAAAACATCTATTTCTGCTTTATTGACTATGCCAAAGCCTTTGACTGTGTGGATCACAATAAACTGTGGAAAATTCTGAAAGAGATGGGAATACCAGACCTCCTGACCTGCCTCTTGAGAAATATGTATGCAGGTCAGGAAGCAACAGTTAGAACTGGACATGGAACAGCAGACTGGTTCCAAATAGGAAAAGGAGTACGTCAAGGCTGTATATTGTCACCCTGCTTATTTAACTTATATGCAGAGTACATCATGAGAAATTATGGGCTGGAAGAAGCAGAAGCTGGAATCAAGATTGCTTGGAGAAATATCAATAACCTCAGATATGCAGATGACACCACCCTTATGGCAGAAAGTGAAGAAGAACTAAAGAGCCTCTTGATGAAAATGAAACAGGAGAGTGAAAAAGTTGGCTTAAAGCTCAACATTCAGAAAACTAAGATCATGGCATCTGGTCCCATCACTTCATGGCAAATAGATGGGGAAGCAGTGGAAACAGTGGCTGACTTTATTTTGGGGGGCTTCAAAATCACTGCAGATGGTGATTGCAGCCATGAAATTAAAAGACGCTTACTTTTTGGAAGGAAAGTCGTGACCAACCTAGACAGCATACTAAAAAGCAGAGACATTACTTTGTCAACAAACGTCCATCTAGTCAAGACTATGGTTTTTCCAGTAGTCATATATGGATGTTAGAGTTGGTCTATAAAGAAAGCTGAGCACCGAAGGATTGATGCTTTTGGACTGTGGTATTGGAGAAGACTTGGGAGAGTCACTTGGACTGCAAGGAGATCCAACCAGTCCTTTCTAAAGGAGATCAGTCCTGGGTGTTCACTGGAAGGACTGATGTTGAAGTTGAAACTCCAATACTTTGGCCACCTTATGTGAAGAGATGACTCATTTGAAAAGACCCTGACGCTGGGAAAGATTGAGGGCAGGAGGAGAAGGAGACGACAGAGGATGAGATGGTTGGATGGCATCACTGACTCAATGGACTTGGGTTTTGGTAGACTTCAGCAGTTGATGATGGACAGGAAGACCTAACATGCTGCGGTTCATGGGGTTGCGAAGAGTTGGACACGACTGAGCGACTGAACTGAACTGAACTGAAGGACTTCTTGTCTCTACTTGCTATTATATGGAACTCTACATTCAGTTAGGAATATCTTTTGCTTTCTCCCTTGCCTTTCACTTTTCTTCTTTCCTCAACTATTTGCAAAGTCTCCTCAGAAAATAACTTTGCCTTCTGCATTTCTTTTTCATTGAGATGGTTTTGGTCACTGACTCTTTTACAGTGTTACAAACCTCCATCCATAGTTCTTCAGGCACTCTGTCTACCAGATCTAATCCTTTGCATCTATTCATAATCTCCACTGTGTAATCAAGGAATTTGATTTTGGTCATATATGAATGGCCTAGTGGTTTTCACTACTTTGTTCAATTTAAGCCAGAATTTTGCAAGAAGGAGCTCATAATTTGAGCCATTGTCATCTCCAGGTCTTGTTTTTGCTGACTGTATAGAGCTTCTCCACCTTCGGCCACAAAGAACATAATCAATCTGATTTCAGTATTGATCACCTGGTGATGTCCATTTGTAGAGTCTTTTCTTGGGTTTTTGGAAAAGATTGTTTGGTATGACCAGCATGTTCTCTTAACATGTTAGCCTTTGCCCTGCGTTATTTTGTACTTTGAGACCAAACTTGCCTGTCATTCCAGGTATCTCTTGACTTCCTACTTTTGCATTCCAATCCCCTATGATGAAAAGGATATCATTTTTTGGTGTTAGTTCTAAAAGATCTTATAGGTCATCATAGAACTGGTCAACTTCTGCTTCTTTGGCATCAATAGTTGGGGCATAGATTTGGATTATTCTGATGTTGAATGGTTTGCCTTGGAAATGACTGAGATCATTCTGTTTTTTTGAGGTTGCACCCAAGTACTGCATTTTGGATTCTTTTGTTGACTATGAGGACTACTCCATTTCTTCTAAGGGATTCTTGCCCACAGTAGTAGATGTAACGATCATCTGAATTAAATTTGCCCATTCCCATCCATTTTAATTCACTATTCCTGAGATGTCGATGTTCAATCTTACCATCTACTGCTTGACTACATCAAATTTATCTTCATTCGTGGATCTAACATTCCAGGTTCCTATGCAATACTGTTCTTCACAGCATCTGGAACATCTTCCGACATGAGGGGCTCATCTTTTTGTATCATACGTTTTTGCCTTTCATATTGTTCATGAGGTTCTCCTGGCAAGAATCCTGGGGTGGTTTGCAATTTCCTCCTCCAGTGGGCCATGTGTTGTTAGAATCTTCACTATGTCCCATCTGTCTTGGGTATCCTTGCTTTATTCCAAAGACATGTAGCACCATTTACTAAAACAAATAAATGTTGTCTTGGGGAATAGTTGGCAAAAGTCACCTAGACCTTCAGAAATTTGACTGGATGAAAACATGACATCATTTTCTATAAATTAAAAAGAAATAACATTTGTTCCTGGGAGCTGTTTATGTTATAGTGGGTAAAATTTGACTCTGACAAAATATATGGATGTTTTCCTACTCACTAGTTATACAACCATGGGCTGGCTACTTATGCTTTGTTTGCCTAATATATTAAATGGAAATAATATTGATCTCACAGAATTCTTATGAAGATTCAATATGATAATAGATATAAACTGCCTCATATAAATATATAAATAAATATGTAAACTCTTATAGTAGATGGGCTTCCCTTGTGACACTATTGGTAAAAAACCCACTGCCAATGCAGGAGACACAAGAGATGTGTGTTCAATTTCTGGATCAGAAAGATCCCTCGGAGGAAGGCATGGCAACCCACTCCAGTTTTATTGCCTTGAGAATTTCATGGACAGAGGAGCCTGCCAGGCTCCATAGAGTCGCAAAGTGTTGGACATTACTAAAGCAACTTAACACTCACATATGCATGTGTGCTAAGTCACTTCAGTCATGTCCGACTCTGTGTGACCCTATGGACTGTAGCCTAGCACGTTCCTCTGTCCATGGAATTCTCCAGGCAAGAGTACTGGAGTGGAGTGCTATGCTCTTCTCCAAGCACTCACATATAGTAGATTCCTATTAAATTTGGGTTTCCTTTTCTCCTTTGCCTTTTATTTGTTCTCAATATGAACACTATTTCCTGATAATATCAAGTCAATTTGCTGGCAGCCAATATTTAATCCTTCAGTGAAAGATTTTCCTAAAGTCCACATCCTGAGGATTGCACGTTTTGCTTATAACTTTATTTTGTATTTAGAAAAGCAAGGCCAGTAGTACTTCCTCATGTCTTATGTCTATTCCTTTTCATGAAATATTTTAAAAAATTTCACCATCATAATTCTTCAGATAATTCTTAATATAAGTTTTTAATAATTTGTCAAAAAATTTGTTCTGTTAATTATTAATTGACCATCTTTGGGGTTGCTTATTTTACATGAAATAATATTGGAATTTTATGTGATAAAGCTGTCATTAATATTTTCATTTTCAATTGCTTTACCTTTCTCTCTTAAGTAAAAAAACCAATATAGTGTGAATGTAATGTATTATAAGAAGAAAAAAATCTGCTCATTCAGGTTCTTTAATCTTTTTGCACTTACTACTCCCATTTGTGAAAATATTTTTCAGTGATTCTATTATCCCTATTTGCATATCCTAATAACATTCTTTGAAAGTACAAGTTGTTTTTGAGAATTCACATACGAATTTCACATCTAATATTTTCCCTATCATCATGGTTTGTTTTGCTTTATTTTTGTCTCTATTAATTGACATTTGAAAATCCTATACCAGTATTCTGGTTTCACTGATATTTCAATAATGAATCACAAATTAAATTTATGGCTTTTTTGAAAAGAAAAAATAATATAAATTAATTTTCTTTACTCCCTCCTTATTTAAAACATCTTGCACTGCTTGCTAATTCTAGGATGATGGCCTAATAAAGCCCACGTTAGTAAAACCGTGCATAATTTTGGTTAATGATAATCCTTTTTATTTACTAAAACTCAAGTTCAATGGCAAGATTTTAGAAATATTTATATTTTACTATAATTGCAGAAGGGATGTTATGGATTGAATTATGTTCTCACCAAAAAAGATATGTTGAAGTCCTAAATGCCAGTAACTCAGAATGTGATACTGTTTAGAAAACGGCCTTTTTGGATGAACTCAAGTTAAGATGAGTTCATTACAATGTATCCTAATCCAGTATGACGTGTCCTCATTGAAAAGGAAGAGAGTAGGACTTTGGACACATAGGGAAGAAAATCAATGCAAAAAGACATAGGGAGAATGCTATGGGAAGGCTAGAGTTATACTTCCACAAGCCAAGGTATATCTAGGGCAAAAGCTGAAAGAGGCAAAGAAGGATTCATCTACAGTTTTGAGAGGGAGCATGGCCCTCCTAACGTTGATTTCAGACTTTCAGTTTCCAGAACAGTGAGAGAATCCATTTTTGTTCTCCTAAGCTAGGGTCCTCAACTTCCAGGATCTAATGCCTGATAGTCTGAGGTGGAGCTGATGTAGTAATAATAGAAATAAAATGCACAATAAATGTAATGGACTTGGATCATCTTGAAACTACCCTCACCCTGGTTCTTGGAAAAATTGCCTTCCACGAAACTAGTACATGGGCCAAAATGGTTGGGTACCACTGTTCTAAGAGATCCAGTTTTTGCTCAACCTAGCAAAGTAATACAAATTTAAAGCTAATAGCTACTTTATTGAAAGTGAAGGTGAAAGTCACTCAGTCGTGTCCGAATCTTTGCAACCTTATGGACTATACAGTCTATTACTACATAAATACAACTTTGAAGGATTTATTTTAAAAATAATTTTTTTTACCACTATAGACCTTTATCATCATTGACTATTTTGGTAATATAATAAAGGAATAGTTTTGGACACTTCTATGTGTCTAACACTAAATACTTTACTGTTATTAACTCATTTACTCCTCAACAAGTATTACCATTATAATCTCTATTTTGAGTAACAAAGAAGTAAAGTATCCCTATTATATGAGGGAATCAATTCAAACCCACAAAGTCAACCCACAGAGTCCATGTTCTCAGTCACTATATGAGATAGCATTCAATTACTCTATCCCCTCTGACTTCATCCTCACCAGTTAATGTCTTACTTTGTCAGCCTCCTAAAACATAGCCATTGTAACTTTACTCAAATACTCCTTGTTTTACCGTTGTCTATAAGAAGGCTGCCAGACTCTTCAGCATGGCACATGACATTCATAGGGCCCCATAACCTAGCACTAACCTACATTTAAAATCATATCTCTAGTCACATACCTATATACAGACATTAAAAGAAAGGAAATTGCATAAGGGATGTTAGAGAACCACGGAGGGAATGTAGAAATGTCAGGACTAAGTTCAGTGCAGAAAACACAACTGACAATGAGTGAGTCCTTCATACAAGACACACAAGCATACAGATATTGACTTGGGCTCTACTTACCTGTCTAGTTTTATCTCTTCCTACTATAACTTTTTCACAGCATGCACTTCTTCAGTTTTAATAATCATGTTCTCTCTTTCATCTTGACATTTATATTTGTTAATTACCCTTCCTGTGCCCTTTTCTCCCTTACATCAGCCTCACTTCCACACCTACATCCTCGCATCACACCACTTTCATGGATAGCTCCTACCTGAACTATGTGACTCAGTTATTTTGTCTCTTGTCCTGATAAGCCTTCCCTGGTCAGTTCAAAATATGTACTCTACCTGCATGCTTTCCTGAATCGCCACCATTCATTGCACAATTTTGTAATAGTCAGTTGGCTTGTCTGTATCTCCACTCTAAACTCCTTGAAAATAGAAACTTCACGTTAGTCTTTGGACTTTCCAGAGCACACAGAATGACTGAAATGAAACAACAACTCAGTATGTGTCTGATGAGTGAATGAATGAGTGCGTGAATAGTATCTGAAACCTAGAAAACCTGCGAGTATATGATGAAGAACAAGCAGAGAAAAATGCCAGGCCAATGGAAAGACCCTAAATAGGTCTTTCCTATTTAGCTTAGCTGCATGTGATTTTGAAGCTCTGGAATAAATGAAAAATGGTACAAACTGAGCTGTACCTCCCAACCAGGTAACCAAAGGCAGGGACAAGAGAATATGGTTGGGAGTAAAGGATTGGATAAATTGCATAGCATAGTCCAAAGCAGGTTTGTATTTAATCTCATTAGCTAGGAGGAAAAATGAGAAATGCAACTGAGAAAAATGAATCATAGTAGGGTCAGAATCCAGGTGGATAGCAAGAAAGAAGGGAAATGCTGAAAATAAAGGTCAGGTGATGCATAAGGCAATTTCATAGTCATATGAATTATAATTATAAAATTACCACATCAAAAGATTATATAATCTTTCCTTAGAAAAATATCGAGGCCAGAGAATTAAGAGCCAGAGATTTAACAGAAAAGTAGGTGCAGCTGCAATTTTATAAAACATCGATGACTATAGTAGGTGTATGATTTAGACTCTAAACTTTTATGGAATTCCTACTAAAGCAGAAATAACTCCTATGTGACTAGCCAAGGTCATAAGCTCCAGGAGGGCAGACATATAACTGTGTGACTGACTGCTTTATCTACAGCCTAGCACCTTGTAGACACAAATCCAACACTTGGATAATAAAATGATGGGTCCTTCACTCCAACAACATATCAAATTTTCTTCACTCTCCCTTCTCAGTGTTGCCATTCATCCACTTGCCCAAGCAAGAGGCCATGAATCATCATAAACTTTCTCTGCCTTACGCACTCTCCCAACATAATTATCAATAAGCAACTCTTATGGATTCTGCTTCCAAAACTCAATTTAGCGAATCTGTGCATTTTCAATGATTTTTTTCTCCTAATTCTGTCTAACCATTCTTCTGCTTCTAATTATTCTGCTAGAATCAGTTCTCCAAATTACCACCAAACTAATACTACTAAGTATTGTGGGTTGTATTATGTTCCCTCAAAAGGTATGTTTAAGTGCTGACCCCCAATACCTATGGATGTAAGCTTATTTAGAAATAAATTAACATGAAGCTATACCATATTTTGGCCACCTGATGCGAAGAGCTGACTCATTTGAAAAGACCCTGATGTTGGGAAAGGTTGAAGGCAGGAGGAGAAGGGGACAACAGAGGATGAGATGGCTGGATGGCATCACCGACTCGATGGACATGGGTTTGGGTAAACTCTGGGAGTTGGTGATGGACAGGGAGGCCTGGCGTGCTGCAGTTCATGGGGTTGCAAAGAGTCGGACACGATTGAGTGACTGAACTGAACTGAATACAAGGTTACGACTGACCCAAATTCAATAACTGGCGTCCTTATGAAAAGTGGAAAATTTAGCCACAGGAAAAAAACAAAAGAATAGGGAGAGAGAATACAACAAGACAATGGAGAGATGACAGAGGCAGAGACTGGATACATCTGCAAGCCAAGGGACACCAAGCATTGTCAGAAACCAAGAGGAGACAGGAAGAGGCAAGGAAGGACCCTCTCCTAGAGCTGTCACAGAGAGCATGGCCCTGCCTTCTGACACCTTGGTTTCAGACCTTTAGCCTCCAAAACTTTAAGAATACATTTTTTTGTCTTAAGTCACCCGGTTTATAGGTACCTGTTACAGCAGTCCTTGGAAACAAATACAATATTAAAAAAAATTCAATCAAGTCACCCTATTGCTTAACACCCATCTTTATATTCTTCCAAGAGAATACAAATTCTTTCATAAATCCTAAAGAAGCAATCTGAATCCTTCTAACTGTCTGGATGACTCTCTTGACAATTTCATTTTACAGGTTTACCATGTTTCAGAGAGGCAGAACTTTCCTGCTTTCCTCCAGTATGCCTCAACTTTCAGGCCTTCACACACACATGTCCTTTTGCCTAAGCCTCCCCTTTCCTCCCACTCCCCTTCTCCAATTATCATGACTTTGATATTTTCTTACCTTTCAGCCTCATTTCATTGGAGAGGCCTCTCAAGATGTTGAAATTAGTTTAGGCTTACCTGCTGTGTTGATACAGACTATTCTAAGTATTGAATTAACTTTCTTTTTTCCCTCTGTAAGCTATAGATTCCTTAAAGTAAGAACAACATCTTTCTTGGGTATTTCCTATATGTAGTATAATGCATAACACATTACTATGATTACTTTACTACCAGATCACAATTACCACTGCTATTACTACTAGTAATAAAAATGATCTGACATTGAGAACTTATTTATACCAGGAATTTTGCAAATATTTAAAAATATGTCACATCCTTTATTATCATCTAATGGGAATAGCAGACCATCTGACCTGTCTCTTGAGAAACCTGTATGCAGGTCAGGAAGCAACAGTTAGAATTGGATATGTTCCCTTGGTATCTCTAATTTTCTTGAAGACATCTCTAGTCTTTCCCACTCTGTTGTTTTCCTCTATTTCTTTGCACTGATGGCTGAGGAAGGATTTCTTATCTCTCCTTGCTATTCTTTGGAACTCTACATTCAGATGGGAATATCTTTCCTTTTCTCCTTTGCTTTTCGCTTCTCTTCTTTTCACAGCTATTTCACAGCTTTTCACAGTAAGGCCTCCTCAGACAGCCATTTTGATTTTTTGCATTTCTTTCCATGGGGATGGTCTTGAGCCCTATCTCCTGTACAATGTCACAAACCTCTGTCCACAGTTCATCAGGCACTCTATCAGATCTAGTCCCTTAAATCTATTTCTCACTTCCACTGTATAATCATAAGGGATTTGATTTAGGTCATACCTGAATGGTCTAGTGGTTTTCCCTACTTTCTTCAATTTAAGTCTGAATTTGGCAATAAGGAGTTCATGATCTGAGCCACAGTCCACTCCTGGTCTTGTTTCTGCTGATTGTATAGAGCTTCTCCATCTTTGGCTGCAAAGAATATTGTCAATCTGATTTCGGTGTTGACCATCTGGTGATGTCCATGTGTAGAATCTTCTCTTGTGTTGTTGGAGGAGGGTGTTTGCTATGACAAGTGCGTTCTCTTGGCAAAACTCTATTAGACTTTGCCCTGCTTCATTCTGTACTCCAAGGCCAAATTTGCCTGTTATGCCAAGTATTTCCTGACTTTCTCCTTTTGCATTCCAGTCTCCTATAATGAAAAGGACATCTTTTTTGGGTGTTAGTTCTAAAAGGTCTTGTAGATCTCATAGAACCGTTCAACTTCAGCTTCTTCAGTGTTACTGGTCAGGGCATAGACTTGGATTACCATGGATACTGGATTACATTGATGGCTGAGGAAGGATTTCTTATTTCTCCTTGCTATTTTTGGAACTCTGCATTCAGATGGGAATATCTTTCCCATCTGGATTACCGTGATACTGAAAATTACCGTGATATTAGAAAAGGAAGAGGAACCAGAGATCAAATTGCCAACATCCGCTGGATCATCGAAAAAGCAAGAGTGTTCCAGAAAAACATCTATTTCTGCTTTATTGACTATGTCAAAGCCTTTGACTGTGTGGATCACAATAAACTGTGGAAAATTCTGAAAGAGATGGGAATACCAGACCATCTGACCTGTCTCTTGAGAAATCTGTATGCAGGTCAGGAAACAACAGTTAGACCAGGACATGGAACAACAGACTGGTTCCAAATAGGAAAAGGAGTATGTCAAGGCTGTATATTGTCACCCTGCTTATTTAACTTATATGCAGAGTACATCATGAGAAATGCTGGGCTGGAAGAAGCAGAAGCTGGAATCAAGATTGTCGGGACAAATATCAATAACCTCAGATATGCCGATGTCACCACCCTTATGGCAGAAAGTGAAGAAGAAGCAAAGAGCCTCTTGATGAAAGTGAAAGATGAGAGTGAAAAAGTTGGCTTAAAGCTCAACATTCAGAAAACTAAGATCATGGCATCCGGTCCCATCACTTCATGGGAAATAGATGGGGAAACAGTGGAAACAGTGTCAGACTTTATTTTGGGGGGCTCCAAAATCACTGCTGATGGTGATTGCAGCCATGAAATTAAAAGACGCCTACTACTTGGAAGGAAAGTTATGACCAACCTAGATAGCATATTTAAAAGCAGAGACATTGCTTTGTCAACAAAGGTCCATCAAGTCAAGGCTATGGTTTTTCCAGTAGTCATGTATGGATTTGAGAGTTGGATGGTGAAGAAAGCTGAGCGCCGAAGAATTGATGCTTTTGAACTGTGGTGTTGGAGAATACTCTTGAGAGTCCCTTGGACTGCAAGGAGATCCAACCAATTCATCCTAAAGGAGATCAGTCCTGTGTGTTCATTGGAAGGTCTGATGTTGAAGCTGAAACTCCAACACTTTGGCCACCTCATGTAAAGTGTTGACTCATTGGAAAATACTCTAATGGTGGGAAGGATTGGGGGAAGGAGGATAAGGGGATGACAGAGGATGAGATGGCTGGATGGCATCACCAACTCGATGGACATGGGTTTGGTAAACTCCGGGAGTTGGTGATGGATAGAGAGGCCTGGCGTGCTGTGATTCATGGGGTCACAGAGTTGGGCACAACTTAGTGACTGAACTGAACTGAATTGAATTACTAATGCAAGGTCATATCACTCTGAAGTGGCAGAATGAGAGCTCATCTCAATTGTTTTTGACTTCAAAAGACCATATTCTTAATGATTTTGCTCAATAAATATTTGTTGACATTCCACCAGAGAGCAATACAAATAAAGACCAGGTGTCGAAATTAGCACAACTGTGTTTGAGGAAAAATGAGACAGAGATTTAACTTTTAGTAATAAAAGAAAAAGGAAGTTTGTTGTACAGAAAGTCCAGATTAAGAAAAAAACTTGAAGATAATTGAGATGCTAGGATTAGGTATAAAATGGTTTTTAGGAAGACAGAGTAGGAAGAAGCAAAGCTGTATTAATTGGTAAATCAATTATGACAATATCTCCTCCAAAGGTGCCAACCCATTCAAAACAGCACTGTTTAAAAAAAAAAGTAAATTAATTCAGTTCATCAAGAATTTTTTTTTTAAGTTACAAGAAATTGAGCAAAGGACAGAAATGAAAAACATAGGTCTTGGTGGGAAGAGGGGCTAGAAGGAATTTTATATGTTAGACTAGAAAGGAAGGAGTAACAAGAATCACCTTGCAATCATATTAGGAGGACATGCTAAGAAGAGATGAAATACTTTTGGAAGATGTAACTAGGGACAATTAATGAAAATCTTGAAGGGTTATAAGTAGGTTGAAGGGGCCTACATTTATGGGGGCCTACTAATCACGTCAAATTGAGGGGCCTACATCATTTGATTAAACTGAAATACAGATATGGTGAAATGATGAAATAGAAAAGTTTATTGGAGATCATGTATCTTCTGTGCTTTGCTTAAAAAAGGAATATGGATGTTTTAAGTGAAGAGAATTTACAGTCCTGGTGCTGAAATATCCATGTTCATGAGGATCTCAAAAAATTATTGTCAAAAACAGATTCTGGGCCCCAACCTCCAATCTTCTGTGACCACCTGTAGATGGTGGTGCCACCTTTATTTTTAAAGGCAGCATAGGTTGCCTTTAACCTTTCAAGTGATAGAGGAAAATCCTTGCCACTCTGAAAATATTGTGTGTGTGTGCATGTTCAGTCGTGTCCAACTCTTTGCAACCCCATGGACCGTAGCCCACCAGACTCTTGTCCACGGGATTTCCACGGGATGTCCACGGGATTTCCAAGAAAAAGAATCTATACAAATGTTTCACACTGTTGTTGTTGCTTAGTTGCTAAGTCACGTCTGACTCTTTTGTAACCCCATGGACTGTAGCCACCAGACTCTTCTGTCCATGGGATTTCCCAAGCAAGAATACTGGAGTGAGTTGCCATTTCCTCTTGCAGGGGATCTTCCCAACCCAGGGATCGAGCCTTCATCTCCTGCATTGGCAGATGAGGTCTTTACCACTAGTGCCACTTAGGAAGCCAAAAATTTAAATAACATTTTAAAAGATGGATATTAATTTCAATGAGAAAGATTAAAGAAGTTAACTTTAGTTTATGTCACAGAAGACAAGGGAATGATTTAATAACCATCTCCAAGTATATTAAGTGTATATATAAGAGGGTAGCTGAGCAATTTTTCTCCATTTCCATTGTTGCCTACACAAGAGGAAATTGGCTTGGATTCAAGTAAAAACTCATTTACAAGGGAAGATTTCTTGACCTAAATAATGATTATAGGCTAGGACTGTCATGAAGGGTGTTTTGGAGAATCTATATTGCTGTTTTGCTTTGTCTTTCTTAAAAAAAAAAAAATCTTCCTCCTCATCCTCATTATATATCAGTTCAGTTCAGTCGCTCAGTCGTGTCCGACTCTTTGCGACCCCATGAATCCCAGCACGCCAGGCTTCCCTGTCCATCACCAGTTCCCTGAGTCCACCCAAACCCATGTCCATCGAGTCGGTGATGCCATCCAACCATCTCATCCTCTGTCGTCCCCTTCTCCTCCTTCCCCCAATCCTTCCCAGCATTATATATCAGTTCTGGCTATTTTAGGGTTTGTCCCTTCACCAGTATTAGAAATAGGGTCATTGACCACAGGATATTGTAAGGTCTTTCCTGGTTCTATGCTCAAACATTTAATAAGGATATATTGCTCTTTGAGGCGGCTATGTGAGAGTCACTAACTGTGACTAATATGCTATCCCCAAGAGGTACCAGAGCAGCCTCATTAATCACGTCAAATTGCTGCTAAAGACATTTTGTGTGAATATGTGTGTGAGTGTGTGCATGAGTGTGTGTGTGTGTGTGTGTGTGTGTGTGTGTGTGTGTGTGTGTGTGATCATTTATTAAATTCCTTTGGAGTTCCAGAATAAAGATAATGACTTAATTGAAACCCTAACCCTGTTCATTTTTTTCCCCTAATGCCTAAGGATCAGTCCTGTAACCAGGTGGGTCTTTTCCTTAGCCAGCATTTGTACATGCTAAGTGGTGCAGAGTTGCTCAAGCAAACAGAAGATGGACTTCCACTTGGTTCTCTCTCTCTCTCTCTGCTACAATGAGAGAGCAGTTCGGTTTCAGCAGCCCTCTCATGCTGCGATAAGCCATTAAAAAAAAAAAATACAGCCAGAGTGACTACAGATGTTGTGTGAAATAGCCAGTATGTTTGCCACCTGTCTGTATTTGCCTGAGGGGTCAGGGACAATCAAATTAAAGCAATATGCAAGATGTGACAGATGTTTGTCCTATTGAGATAAATCTGAGCAAGTTGCAGAAAGGTAGAATAAATGTAATACATAAAACAAAACATAGAAACCACTTTGGAAGGAGTCCTGAGAATAACAACATTTCTAAATAAAGGCCCATTACCTTACATCCTTCCCTCCTAATTAGACCCATAATTGGAGACTTTATAGTACCTAGTGGAAACATAATTAGTCATTCTTTTTATAGCAGTGTAATTTGTTGGGAGTTAGATTGTTGAAGTGGAAGAAGGGTCATTTTTGTAGATTTTGTATCTCCTTTTCAGCAACAAGTAATAATACTGTGCATTGCCCACTTTGTTGGAAGAACTTGGGTGCTGTGTTTCTCCATCTGATTAATGTCGCCAGATCTATCTTATGTTCCTTTCAAAATATAGGATGATGGTCTGTATCTCTGAGGCTAATGCCAGGTAATGAAATAGGCTTTCAATAACTTATTGACTGGAACGCTGCTAACATGTCAAGATCAGGGAACAGGAAGTTAGATGTGACATTATGATTATATATGTCTTGAAACAAAACACTAATATGGAGCATTTTTCTTTTGTGTCACACTGTCTAGATGTTTCTGGTCAAATAGACAATATATATTTTTGGCAAAGTACTTTTTTGGTCTTTATCTTTCTTTTCCTATCTTAAAATACTTTATGCTCTGAAATTTCAGCAACGGCTCCTGAAAATTATCAGACTTAAAAAATATGAATGGGCCATCAAAAGCATAAAACCAACCTACCATTGGACATTAACTATTTTGAAGGTTGTAAAACCTTACCAGACATGATGAAAAAGCATTCATTGCATTTTGTGAAAAGAATAATCGGTTCCAATTCAAGTCATTTGTAAATACTTTCAGGGACATAATAGAGGGTTGTGTGTTTTTAGCTTTAAGGCAAAAGACTATTATGATTACTGGTGTATATTATTCCCTAATTTCATTGTCATAACCTAATATATGAGTCTGAACACAGGTAATCCACTTCTGGTCTCAGTTGCTGCCAACCGTAAGTTGATTTAGAAGACAACCTATGTAGCTGTAGTGAAGGCCAATGGAAATTACATAAACCATACTTTCTTTCTTTACTGAGATTTCCAAACTCGCAATCACAAGGCAAGCAAGGAAGCCTAATTGAGATTTAAATGCCTGCTGCTTGTTGCAACTTCCTCTTCCTCAACACAGAAGGGCTATTCTCTGTGAACCTTGGACAGTTTTGTTGGAGTCATCCCATATTGGATAGTGAAGCACTGTTAGTACTGATGGGGTCTTTCTCAACAGAACACCAATATTATTTTAATTAACCTAATGAATCTGTGATTTATCAATGTGATTGTGAAGTGCTTCTTTGTCAGGCACTGTAGAAGGCAATGGCAACCCACTCCAGTACTCTTGCCTGGAAAATCCCATGGACGGAGGAGCCTGGTGGGCTGAAGTCCATGGAGTCGCGAAAAGTCCGACACGACAAAGCGGCTTCACTTTCACTTTCGTGCATTGGAGAAGGAAATGGCAACCCACTCCAGTATACTTGCCTGGAGAATCCCAGGGACAGCAGAGCCTGGTGGGCTGCCGTCTATGGGGTCTCACAGAGTCGGACACGACTAAAGCGACTTAGTAGCAGCAGCAGCAGTACTATGACTAGGCTTTCTCCTTACCAAGCTCTTTCTGTTGCTGAGACTATAATACTGGAATTACCTTATCAATGGCGGTACGGAATACAAAGCGTTCCATTCTCTCATTCAGTCTTTGCAGGAACAAGCTATATAGATCATCAGAACTTTCATGAGAGAAGGGAATGTACCCAGAAGATTCTAATCTTCTCTAGGTATTATTAGTGAACATCATGAGCATTTAAGGAAGCCAAGATATGTGGCCCCCCAAAAAAGTGCAAAGATGGTAAATGAGGGATGCCTCAGGCTAAGAGATGTTAAGATGAGTGATTGCTCATTGTTCCATCAACCAACTTTGTCAATCACATGGCACATAGGAAAATGTGCCTGCCAACGCAAATGAAATAGCTGGACTAATTTAACAAGCACTAATCAACTAACTCAGGTGGAAATTTCAGTTAGATTGCACTGATGAGTGTACATTGACAATAGGTTAATTTCTAGGGCAGTTCAGGCGTTAGAAAATTCCTTGGTAATAAAATCAACTGATTTGTGTGTTTTGTGTGTTCCTCATGTTTGAAAGAACACCATAGACTCAAAATCCACTTTGAAAAAATTAAAAAGTATTGTTTTTCCCCCTAAGAAAAAACTATTGCAATTTTTGGAATCATTTAACTCATATTAGATGGACTGCTTCACTCACAGTTTAGACCATAACATTTTTACAATTGTATTTTATGTATATAAATTTATTTTTTATTGTACAATTAAACTATCTATTTGCATTATTGTTGAGGCTTACATATAGTTGACACTTATCTACACTATTAAAAGGAAGAATTTCTAAGACATGGAAGAAGCTTAAATGTATATTACTAAGTGAAAGAAGCCAATCTGCAAAGGCTCCATTACTGTATGATTTCAATTATATGACATTCTGAAAAAGGCAAAATTAGAGAGATAATAAAAAAAGGTCAGTTGATGCTAGGGGTATGTTTATGTAGTGGTGGGTAGAGGGAGGATAAATAGGTAGATCATAGAGGATTTTTAGAGTGGTGAAAATACTTTGCATGATAGTATAATAAAGGATATGTCATTATGCAGGTGTGTATATGTGTGTGTCTGTTAGTTGCTCAATTGTGTCCAACTCCTTATGACCCCATGGACTATAGTCCACCAGGCTCCTCTGTCCATGGAATTCTCCAGGCAAGAATACTGGAGTGGGTAGCCATTCCCTTCTCCAGGGGATCTTCCCAACCCAAGAATTGAACCTGGGTCTCCTGCACTGCAGGCAGATTCCTTACCATCTGAGCCACCGGGAAGCCCCATGTGTCATTATACATTTGTCTAAACCCATCGAAGGTACAACCCAAGAGTGAATCTTAATGTAAACTATAGACTTTGAGTAATCATAATGTTTCAATGCAGGTTCATTTACTGTAACAAATGTACCCTTCTGGTGAGTGATATTGATAGTGGGGGAGGTTATGTAACTATGCAGGGTATATGAAAAATCTCTGTATCATCCTCTCAATTTTTGTTGTAAATATAAAACTTCTATAAAAAATAAAATTAAAAGAACCACACCCCCACAAAAAAGGAAAAATTCTTATGATTCAACTAAGACATGTTATGTAATTGGTCTTTGGAAAATCTATGTAAAAGTTTTTTTATAACCTCAAGTCAATTTATTTACTAAATAATGTAGATAGTTTATACATATCATGAAATTATAGAAGTTTATACCTCAAAGAGATCCTAAAAGTCATTTGAAAATTGGAATAAAATTGTGAAATAAGGAAATTCAAATGTATCAAACTAAAGTTAGAGATCCATATGATTATATTTCCCTTGAATGCAAAGGTAGTAATGTATTTTCCTGTGTATAACTAGTCCCACATATATCACCATGCCCTACCCACCTACAGCCCTCATTGTAGTTTTCTAAAACAAAGGCAAGCAAAATACATGAGCACTTAATCAAATTATTTTGTAGGTTATAAGTGAAGTTGACTGAAAGCTGTTTCTCTTAAAAATGGAAAAAATATATTAATAAATAAATAAGCTACACCATATTAGTTTTACTTTATAAATGAGTGGCAAGTATTATCAAAGCAATTTTTAAAAGATAAAGTGTTCCTAGACATCATGATAACCAGATGGGTAACATTTTAATATCTAAATAAGAATGTGCTCATTTTTGCTTTTTTTTTTTTAATTGGTTTCCGAAGACCAAGAAAGAAAAATTTTTTAAAAAGAAATGCTGTCAGTTTCCTTAGTGTTCATGAAAGAAGATTCCTTAGTAGATTGATCCTTACATCTAGTGTGCAAGATCAGTATTTAACAAGTGATTGAATAAGTTTGGGGATATAAAGTACAGCATGGTGACTATAGTTAAATACTACTGTAATGGATACTTGAACTTGCCTAAGAAAGGAGCTATTACTTATTTTTACCACACACACGCAAAATGGTAATTATGTGAGGTGATGGATATGTTAAATGGATTTTGGTATTCATTTCACAATGTATACACATATCAAATAATCACACTGCAGACTTTAAATATACAATTTTTATTTGCTGTTATATGTTTTTTTTTAAAGTAGTTGAGAAGTGGACTCCTTGAGGCTAATGGCTCTAAACCTTACCAGACCCAGCAACTGCTTTTCATAACAAAATTCTGTCTATAACAAAACCTGAAATGAAATTTTTAGATAATATAACTACCCTGTGCACATTCACTTATATATGTGTATGCATATAACAATCTCACTACAAAATAAGGAGAAAAGTTACTAATAAGTACAACTACATTAACAGATTTCATCAAGTTGACTAATGCTTGTACCTACTTACAATGATTATATGGATTTAAGAGAAGTAAGATCAGGAGCCATTTCATACATAAAGGACAAGAAAATGAAAGATCTGAGTATAGTTGAGACTCTGGTATAAAGGGCAAAAAAGACAAAAGTATTAAAAATGACTACAATAAATTATTAATGGATACAAAAAGTGAAATGTAAATTGTGACATCAAAATCATAAATGTGGGGGAAGAGGGGATAAAAAATATACAGCTTTAGAATGCATTCAAAAAGTTGTTAAAATTTTAAAACAGAGTTAATTGGAAGCATATAACATATATAGTTTGTTTTCTTCTTAAAGAGTAAAGAAGTTAATGTCCTTTGGTAGAGGGTGGGGTAGAGTAAATAAAAATGGAATTTTAATGGAAAAAGTTTGCTAGAACCTATGAGGTTTTTCATTGCGTGGTCTCTGGCTTGCATTAACTATTCAATGAAGTAAAGACAGTCTCTTCAGCAAGTGATGCTGGGAAAGTTTGACAACCACATATAAATGCGTGAAATTAGAACACACCTTCACGCCATATATAAAAAGAAACTCAAAATGGCTTAAAGTCATACATAAAAGACATGACACCATAAAACTAGAAGAGAACATAGGCAAAACATTCTCTGACATAAATCCTACCAGTATTATCCTAGGCCAGTCTCCCAAGGCAATAGAAATAAAAACAAAAAAATAAATAAATGAGACCTAATCAAACTTACAAGCTTTGTACAGAAAAAAAAAAAACAAACAAAATGAAAAACAACTTGGGAGAAAATGTTTGCTAAATGATGTGACCAACAGGGCTTAATATCCAAAATGCACAAACAGCTTATACAACTCAGTGACAAATAAACCCACACAATTCATATGAAAAATGAGCAGAAGACCTAAACAGACATTACTCCAAAAAAGTTATTCAATTGGCCAACAGGCACATAAGAAGTTGCTCAACATTGCTGAGAAACACAAATCAAACTACAATGAGGTACCACCTCACACTGTTCAGAATGGTCATCATCAAAAAGCCTACAAATAACAAATGTTGGAGAGGATGTGGAAAAAAGAGAACCCTCCTACACTGCGGGTGGGAGTGTAAATTGGTAGAGCCTCTATGGGAAACAGAACGGAGTTTCCTTAACAAACTGAAAATAGAGTTGCCGTATGATTCAGCAAGGGCTTCCCAGGTGGTGTTCATGGTAAAGAACCTGCTGGTCAACACAGGAGACGTAAGAGATGCAAGTTCAATCTGTGAGTAGGAAAGACCCCCTGGAAGAGGGCCTGGCAACACACTCCAGTATTTTCTGCCTGGAGAAGCACATGGACAGAGGAGCCTGGTGGACTATTATAGTCCACAGGGTCACACAGAATCAGACATAACTGAAGCAACTGAGCATGCATGCACACATACAAAACTATAATTGAAAAGATACATGCAGCCCTATGTCCAAAGCAGCAATATCCACAGTAGAAGACATGATAACAACTTAAGTGTCCATGAACAAATGAATGGTTAAAGCAGGTGTGGTACAATTTAAAAAATGTTAAACTTCCAGAAATAATATTTATATGTGATCATAATACAAATTTTGAATGAAATATTCTGTTGATACAATTAAAACTGTTCTTGCTAAATTAAAGATTACTGTGAACTTTATATTATTCATAATTTTATACTATTTGGTTCTAGCATTTTATGCTTTTAGAAATAAAACATCTCCACAGTGATTTTTTAGCTACAGAAGCCCAGTTCTCAGAGAAACAGCAGAGTGAAGTGAATGAGCACATAGAAACAGCCTTGTTACAGCTTGGGGATATTCCCCTAAATGGTCAGTGGAATGACCCAGGTGTCCACCAGTTGTGGTGATAAAAATCTTGCTGTTACATTACTCTAGAATGTGTGAAAACATAAGAATTCAAATAAAAATAGCAATTAAAAAATATGTAGGACAATTAGCCAGACAAAATTGGCACAGAAAAAATCATTTGCTGCCACACAAAAAATAAAATAATCAAATGCTCCAGATTCTAGTGTCAGCTCTCATCTGAGGCTATTTAATAGAAAGCATGAGTCTACAAAGCAGATATCCAAGTTGTATCAAACAGTTGCCTATGAGAATGTGGCCAATAACTCAAGGATACAGACAGAACCAGGTATATACTATTTCACTTTTTTTATATTTTGTGCTTTTTAAAATTTTAATGATTTACAGTTTGAAGTTAAAGTTTCTGGATGTCTTTGTATTTGGAGAGACATAAGTGTCAGAAATTATTTGGAAATTCTTGACAAAGCTTAAGAATCAGAAAAATAAAATTTGATGTTCTTCTCTCAGTTAAGAGGGCAAAATATTCTTACAGTTAGGATAGAATATATTGCAAAATTTTATGACATTTTTTATGATCCAAAAGAACAAGAAGTTTATAACAACTACTCTGTTTCAACCAAAACAGTTTGAATAGTTCATATACAGATCAAAAACTCAAGAAGAACATGAACCTGTCTGCTGTGTTCACGGAAGGCAGTTAGTAAGTACTTGATATATATTATTCAAATTAATAAATAGGGTATATAAAAATTTTACAACTGAACATAGTGGATTATTTTACATGCTTTTGTTTTAAAATTTCTAAAGAGTTGTAGTCTACCATTGAAACTTTATTTTAAAAAATGAAAAAATTAGATTAGAACTTAGGTTGAATTTTTTAAAAAATAAATTCTGGGTTTTCTTATTCATATGGTAACACTGTGGGTTGATTGGCTGAACCTCCTCTGTCATCCTCTCTCTCTCACACTTTTATTTTAAAGCCCATAAAAGTTAAAAACTCAACTACTCAAGCTACAGCTTTCCAAATTTCCTCGCTGCTAAAAGTTTCCATGTTCTCATTCTTCCTATTGACAAATATAGATAGATTCCTGCTGATTCTGCCTCAATGTTTCTTTTGACTGGAAAATGATGCTAGGCCTAGAAATATAGCAGCCTTTTCATGACATGAGGCAATAGACTGCATATGTGAAGACCTAGCTACGTATGTGAAGGTCTAAGAAAGATCCTGGGTCCCTTTTGGCATATTTGAGAGACTATATCAACCATGGATTGAAGACTTTCAAATCTGTTACTATGTTAGACAACTCTGTATTTGAACTTTTTTTTTTGGTAGGCTTTTCTATTACTTGCAGCTGAATACATACCTAACTGATAGAGGTCACACATTATTTAGTTGTATATCTTTTTAAGTCAGCTGTGTTTCTTGGTTTGGAATTTCACAGAGGCAGACTCCAGGACACAGATTTAAGTGTAAGTAATTTATTTCTGATGTGATCCCAGAAATATCGATGGGGAGTGAAGGAAGAGAAGGGAAAGAAGTCAGTAGAAGGACAATATCAATTATCATAGATATGGATAGAATTTTGGACTAGCTTCTTAAAGGCTCAGTTTAAGTTCTACCATGCTGCAAATTTCTTAAAAATACTTTATGGTGGGATCAGTAAATCCCATGGTCAGTGCACTTTGTCATAAAGTGAAGGCAATTCTTCATGCGATCGCAAATCATTCAACATTGGTTCTACTTGAGTCATTGCAGGCAGAAAAGTAAAACTATATTGGAGATACTTTCCAATGTCAGCAAGAATGACTTGTCTCTTCCTTTAGTGTGTAAGGGGTTCGATGCAATCATCCTGCCATTAAGTGTCTGATTGGTCTCTAGCGGACAGCATTGTACTAAGAACTCTCTATCACTTCCAGTTTTATACCTAGGAATTGGTGCTTTCCCCTTCCTGTTACTTTAGGCCCCAGTGAATTAGATATCCTGTATTCAATAAAGATCAAGGCCTCCTGGTTGCTACTCTGACCTTACTGCCTACTACAAGAATTATATCTATATATCTGATAGCAAAGTACCATTATGTGGCCTCTACAATTATGAATTACCATTATACTCATTCCTTACCATAAACTTGTCTACAGAAGATAGCTCCTACTTCTCAACAATATTGATGTGCCCTTTACTATCACATTCCCTATTGTTTTAGATAAAGGAGCATCCTCTGAACCCCACCAGAGAACAGAATTTATAGTATTACATAGTAAAGCCCTTCTAACAACCCACATTACTGAAACAGTTAGTCCCTTCTTTAATACTTTTCAGAGAAATTCTGGCAAATCCACCTTGTTTACCATGGGCTCTCATTTCTTCCAAATGCTAAGGAGCCACTGCAACAGATTATTAGAACTAGTTTGCAGAGTCTCTTCTATGACCTTAACTTTGAATCTCAGGAGACCACATGTCAATAAACTCTGCCTTTTCCTGCCTTATAAGCCACTCCCCATCCTGTATCACCCTAGCATTTTAGCCTTCATCCTCAAGCATGTGCTCCCAGTTCCTACTATACATATTACCTACATTCTATAACCCATTTGGTGGTTATTTTTGCCCTAATCTTCATCCCAAGTCTCAATACCCATTCTTCCCCTAACACGCCCCTGACACCAAGGTAGGAACCTTGCCAGGGCTATGAATTCAGCTCACTTTGTATTGCTGTCAGCCATTTGCCTTCTCACTGTTAGAGGAGAGGGTCTTTGCATCATACCAAGCCTGGGGTTGTTAGTTATCTGCCTCAGATCTGTCACTTTTATCCTATAAGATTCTATCACAGCTATCATATACCAATCAATGTCATATCCTTATAATTATCATAACCCTCTATTTCCCAAGAAATTTCCTGAACTAAGGCATCTCCCTCCCCTTTAACTCAACCCAGTACACCTCAGGTAAGGAAGGATCTGAACCTCACTGCCATCTGGTGATGACTAATCAAGTTCCAGAATTTTGCCGTGAGAGTTGGCTTCTGTGAACATTTTTGGCACCAATTGTCTGTTTAGATTCCCCCAGAAGTGACTGCTAAAACAAGGATTCAAGGGTAGGTAATTTATGAGATGGTTCCAGGGAGCACCCCTAGGAGAGTGAAATAGTATGACGAGAAGGGGAAGAAAACCAATAAAAGGTAGGTTATCAGGGTAGGTACCAATTTGGGGAAGTGGGCTCAATCCTATTAGGGCACTCAGAGGAGATGATATTATCCCAATCAATGGGTGAGAAAGCTAAGGTATTTACCCTCTAAGTCTCACTCTGTCATTCATCGGAGCATTAACTCCAGCCCTTTTGGCTTGCCTTGTGTACAGAGCATAGCAACACTGAAGCCCTCAGAGAGCTCATAGGCATTCACATTGAGCAGCCTTCAGGGTGTAGGTGTGCATACAGAGGGGGTGTGGGAGGGGCACTGGATACATCTGCACCAACAAGGAACATCTTTTCTTTCTCAAAAGGCTAGAAAGGGTACCATTATGCCTGTTAGAGAAATCTATCACTAGCCACATGCCTAGGCAAAACGGGGAATTGTATACATACAGTGTGATAAAAAGTGCCTCAAGACTGCTTTCTCTAAATATATTGTATCAACTAGTCCCTTGTTCTGGTATCTGAAATTTCTCCATTTTTTAAAATTCCTATAGCCTAGACTCTTGATATCCTTTGTTCAAGGGTAGATTACATCTAGAAAGCATCATGCATTAAACCATTATATCCATACAATATGATGTATAAATAGAAAAATGATAGTATCATTTAGCTATTAAACTGAAGGTAGGTTGGCAGAGTCTGACACTGAGGCACAAAAATCACAGTATCTTTTTGAAAGCCAAACATCTGGACACCTTTCTAAGTCTATGTGGATTCCTATCCCAAGGCCACAAGTCAGAGGCCTTGCACCAAGACCACTGATACAGAGCCCAGAATCAAGGTCACCTCTGAAGCTGACTAAGCCCCTTTGTAACTGTTGCCAAGAGGCCCCCTGATACTTACCAGCCAGCTTCCTGACCCCTTATTAGGCAAAAATCCCCACACTTGTGCTCACCCTATACCACCCTAACCAATCACCTAATGCTACCCTCCCAGCAGAAATTTTCTTTGTCTTGAATCTATAAAGACTGACTACTAACCGATGAAAAATGTCGACTCACCCTGGCCTGTCAGGAGATCAGCCCGCTGTGCTCATAGCACCCACATTATCTGTGCTCTTTGTTCTTAATAGACCCACTCCTTTCTGCAGTACTCTGTGTCTGGAGAGTCTTTTCCAACCTGCATTTGGACTGTCATGACAGTCTATAAATTTTTAAATATGTTGATTTTATATAGAGATGCCAATCAGTCTGTTAAGCTAATTGGCTACATGACTCATTCCAATATAATAGCCTGTGCACATAAGCAGTGTACACAGTATTTCATTTAACACTGAACAATAGATGATGGCTAATACTCTGTTCTCACGCTACCTTCCAGAGTCCAGAGTCACATCCGAGAACAAGGTGCTATGCTATGAGTAAAGCCTGTTATGTAATGTTTGGGTATGAACAGTCTGTCTTTCTTGAGAGGTTCCCAGAGTGAAAACTCTTCTCTCTTCCATAACATTTTCCCCAGTTTCTCTGTTTCACATTGATTTGCTTTGGGATGTCTTTTCTTTAAGTTTTTTCATGCGTTCTTTCTTGAAGAGTGTCCAATTTCACAAGGCAGAAGAGGACCACCGTGGGGAAAAGAGAAGAGGCATGCAGTGGTCCTCATAGGAACCATGGGGAGACAATATCCTACTCCAGACCATGGGGAGAAAATATCCTTTAGAGAGGACAATTGCCATTTTTGAGGGTGTCTGTATCATTTGAGGTCCCAGCCAGAAACAGATGGCAAATTCAAATTAGGACGATTTGAGGAGGATTTCATTAAGGAGTAATTTGAGAGTACAAAAATGAGAGTACTGGATCAGGAAACCACTAGGGAGAGTGCAGACTTCATGCCATCACCACCCACATCTTTGAAGAAGCAAAGGGAAGAAGCATTTATAGGATTCCAGTGACACAGAAAGCTGGGGAAAGCCGGAGAGGACCCCCTGCAGAAGCTAATGTTTCATTCAAGGATGCAACAAGTCTATGGAGATCCTGCTGGGAGGAAGACAAGGGAGTAAAAACCCTGCTCTCACTCTCCTTTCCTACTTATCTCCCACCTGGGCTTTCTGTTGGCTGACCTCAGCTAAAGCCAGATACTAACAGGTGGGTTGATGGAAAGCATAGAGCAGGTGTAAAAAGGTGGTGAGTGGATCTGAAAGAACAGAGACTACTCCCAGCCCACTGCCCTTGTGTATCTTTGAGGGAAACCACCAAGATATTCATTTGGGAAAATGTAGGGACCACTTTCCAATAAAGCAGCTGAAAAACCAGACATTTTTTTTCTGATTCCTGGAATCTAGGCTTCTTCAATCGGGTGCTCATGCCAGGGAAATAGAACAATTTTAGAACTGATTTTGGCTGTGTGAGGGAAGTGGCCAGGTGGTGCCAGCAACAGCCTCATGGAGCCAGTGATGGAATCCAAGGTCCACCAGTCGCAGCCTTGGCCCTCTGTCCATGAGTCTTTCCTTAGATTACCTGATCTGTGCTCCTAGCAAGTTAGGTTTTCGAGTATTTTTGAGCCTAGTTCTCTAGATTTCCTATTACAGCTGCTTTTTTTTTAATTCCCCCAAATCACTTGCTTGGCAGATTAAATTCACCAGAGACCGTTTGTGGTTTCTGAAATAAAGAATTCTGTGGGAGGAAAAATAACACCATGAAGATATCGTGAAGGGAAAACTGGAGTAGCTACCATGCTTCACAGGGAGTGCAGGGTTATGTTCCCAGTGGTTTAACCTTTAGCAGTCTTGGTAAGTAAGAAGAAATCTGAAATTAATCATCTTGCTTAACTGGGACTGAAAACAAACCAAAAGTTTATCCACTATTCTAAGAGAAGAATCTCAACATCCTGCAAGAAGACACAGCACATCTACAATTCATATTTCACCTATCGTAATCTGGAAAAAAAATGCTCATTGAGGACACTGGGAAACTGAGTTCCTGCCACAGAACAGTACACAGGAAGGAGGCATTCAAGGACTGGAGGGTGAGCAGATGCTTCTAATGGCACTGGATAGCTAAAGGAAAACAAGGAGCCGCAGCCCAAATCCTCAAATTCTTGGCTGAAGTAAAAGACTGAAACCCAGGAAATTTCCACAATTAAGCTAAAGCATATTTGATCCTTTGCAATGGCAGAGCTGAGCCAGGGAGGGAACTACACAGTTGAGATTGCAGCTAATATGTCCTTTTAAATCATCATTTCATTGTTGCCTGTCCCACATTTCCTAAACTCTTTACCTTCCCTCTTCCCAGCCCTTTCTTTCTTTAAGTAGAAATCTGACAATAGGTGTATCATCAAAAAAGAGCAATGAGGATAGGCTTTATGCGTGTATGTTTGCTAAGTTGCTTCAGTCATATCCAACTCTATGCGACCCTATGGACTGTAGCCTGCCAGGCTCCTATGTCCATGGGATTCTCCAGGAAGGAATACTAGGGTGAATTAGTGAATTGTCGTGCCCTCCTCCAGGGGATCTAGGCTTTAAGGGCAGGGTGTAAAGTACGGAGGAGGGGTCACAGGCCACTGAGGTGAAGGTGGCAGGGGTCAGGACAGCACCAAAAAGAAAGCTGGAAGTATCTATTGCCAAGGACGACTGAAAAGAGGGCCACCTGTAATGCAGGAAATTTGTTTTATGTGAGTAAGAAATTTCCTAAAAGGAATAAGAAAAAAAAAAATGGAGAAGGAGAAGATAAATATTTTCTCACCATTAGGTTTTCTCTCTGAATTTATCTAAATATACCACAGTATTTCCATAAGCTTCTTATAAGATTTTTAAATGGCTACTATAGACACAAAGTTTCACTTATGGAGATTTCAGAAAATAATCTTTTCATTTATTTGCCAATTTCTCCATAAAATCAAGCTGTATTTTGTTCTTTAATAAAACAGTGCCCCTAATGATATTCTTCTAAAATTTAGGTGTCCCAGTGTTATTGTCTTTTACAGATTCCTCATTTTCCAATGTTTTCCTTTAAAATTAGTACTGATTTTATAGTATTACAAAAACACTCATGGACAAATTCTATCGTAGCCAGCTGTCAAAAGATAATCCCAGAATAGTGTAATCACTAAATTTATGTGGTAGAAAAATATATGTACACGTATCTCTAAAATTGGCATGAACAAAATTAAAATGTAAAATGCTTGTATGTATAACTTTAATTCCTAGTAAAAACGGGAAAGGGAAGTCAATCCTTCAATAAGGGGAATGTTACAACTGAATATTCAATATTAGTTTTTAAATGTGTAGTGGATTTGAAATAGCAGCGATATGGCAACAAAATTCAGATGTTCTGAAGCTGAACTTTTTTCAACTTAATCCAAGCCCCTGACCACCCTACTTCATATGGACATCTTCACTGAATCCACTTGAGGTTTTCATTCTCTCTGGCTCCAGTTTTTTTAAAGCAGTCACCATATCTTTAAAGTCCATCCCAAGGTGTTTACAAGGCCATCTTAATTGCCTCATTTGGGCCCTGACTGGGGATTCCTAGGAGCTCATCTGGCTGCCTGGGGACCTACAATTAGAACTAGACACTACTCCACCTCTCTGCCCTGAGTGGTTCCTGGTGGAAGAGTCTTTGGCTTAGATCTGGGATGATCATTTATGGCAGAGGAGAGTTCCTGGGTGTGAGAGCACGGGTACCTTGGCTTCCCACATGCTTAGCTGGTGGCTTTACCTGTTACTTTCTGGAGATTTCAATGAGATTCTCTGTCCATGTTGCTTTTAGTTACCAAAGAGCACATCACCCATACTCTCAATGCCCTGGGATTTAACAAATTTCTTGAAACTCAGGGGGTGATCTTGAATCCCTCTTACTTCCAGACCCCCTGACCATGCTGCCATCCTTCTTGTTCTCTCATCCATGTCAGTGTGGTAGAACATCCCTGTGGGTTGCCATTCTCAAACTCAGTTGTCAAATAGAACCCCAGTTTCTTCTCATTCTGGAACCCCACAACTATATGAGGAACTCCAGAATATCTCCCCTTTCTTTAGAGGAATCACTGAGTGAAGGCAGGATACAGGTCTCTTGCACTTCCTTTTCCTCCCTCGGAAGTCTACATCAGGATTTCTCAAGAGCCTCACCATTGACATTTTGGGCTGGATAACACTCTGCTGTGAGTACAAAAATCCTGTGAATTAGTGGGTGCTTAGCAGCATTCTGGGCTTTTGCCCACTAGATGATAGGACATGTCCCCAGTTTGACAATCAAATGTCCCCAGACATTGCTAAATATCCCCTGGGGGAGGGAAAACCACCCTCCCCTGAGAACCACAGCTCAACACTGACTCCACCAGTATACAGATCTTTTGTATATCTGTAATATGGATTGAGGAGGGAAGGTGGAAACATGCTTTGTCTATTAAAAATCTCTGCACACTGGACTGTCTCATTGCTCAGTGGTATCAGTTGAAACCTAGTGCTTAAAAAGATCTGGGGATTCTCTTTTCTCAGCAGTGGACTGTGTCCACAGAAACACACTTCCATTTAACTTCAGTAAGGGACAACACATGGTCCAGAAAACCAGGTTAAGAGCACCATCAATTAATACTTCACATCCTATCCAGCCCTAGAGCTAACATATGCACTTTGTGACTCAAGAGAAAGAGATACACACTGTAGTAGCTGTTTGTGCCTCACTGAGGATTATAACAACTTTTTTTAGTCTGGATGTTGCTGCCTTCCTAAAGTATGAACCTTAAATTCCCAAGTCTAAAATTATAGCAGTAAGTTGTTAGATAATATGTGTATCTTTTGAAAATTTCCTCAAAGAATACACATCCTGTCAATGCCTCTAGCCACCACTCTTTTGTAACTTAAATCACAAAACTTTGAAAAGGAGGCTAGGCTCATTGCTTTCCCTTCCTCACTTCCTTTCACTCCGTGACCCACTGCAGTATAATTCTTTTCATCCCACCTACCAAAAGTGCCGTTATTAAGATCAACATCTGCAATCATCAACACACATTCTACAGGCTTGATCTTCATGTTTATTGGCCTCTCCACGATATTTTATGTTATGACCTGTCTGATCTTCCATGAGGGACCCAACTCCAAGCTCTTCTCTAATAATAGTATTAATCCCTTCTCATTTTCTTTTCAGGGCTGATGCTGCCCAGTTTCCTACTTCCAAAGACTCTCTCTTGTCTTGTTTGGAGCCCTCTGCCTGTGGCAGGCATCCCTTGATGCTTCTCTGATGAATATCTTCCACTCCTTCTTCCAGGTTGACTCCCACTCTATCTTGTTCTGTGCCCTAAGAAGCAGACCTATAGGGACTATATCATTGAGCTTCCATGTACTCTCGCTTCTTCTGAGCAGGTTTGGTCAATGGGAATCACTAGCAACTAGTAACAGTTAGGGAGAGAGAAGAGAATCAGATCACAGAAGAGAGCCTGTGAGGTCTCCACAAGTTGGCTCTGTCTCTCAACAGATCTCACTATTTCTCCCTGGTGATCTGCTTTCCTTCTCTCTTCACATTTAGCTTTAGGTGACCTTTGTGACAGCTTTATTGCTGTTAGCCACCAATTACCACAATATCCTTTTGGTTTCCTTTGAACCTCTCCACACTTTTGTAATCCATTTCTTTGTAATACACCCTCCAGGAATTATTCTAATTATTACTGAGTGTGCCTTTGGTTTCCTGTTGGGACCTGAATGATGTATTCACCACCATATTATCATGGTTCTGTCCTTTTTTCCAAGGTCACAACATATACACACGATTTTCTCCTGGACTTATACAGGCTGTGTGTCTGTTGTTTTAGTCACTATGTCATATCCAAAACTTTGTGAATCCATGGACTGTAGTTCTCCAGGCTCCTCAGTCCATGGGATTTCCCAGGCAAGAATACTAGAGTCAGTTGTCATTTCCTTCTCCAGGGTATCTTCCCAACTCAGGGGTCAAACCCGTATCTCTTACATTGGCAGGCAGATTCTTTACTGCTGAGCCACCAGGGAAGCCCCATAGACTGTATACTCGACAGGAACTTCAAAGTTATACTCTTGGAAGCCAATTGACTCATTCTCACTGGTCATATTAATTTAATCACTAGATCTTACTGAAATGGCCCTCAACCTGTCCTACTTTCCATCTTTACCACCTCTCACTCTTAGGTTAAGTATTATAGCATTTCTCACGTAAACCGTGAAACTAATCTTTTAACTATTAATAATTTCCTGGTCATCTGCCTCACTACTACTAAATTTGTTTCCCACTCTAGTAGTGTGACCTACTATCCTATCTTGTAAAAGTGAAATCGCTCAGTTGTGTCCGACTCTTTGTGACCCCATGGACTATAGCCTACCAGGCTCCTCCATTCACGGGGTTTTCCAGGCAAGAATACTGGAGTGGGTTGCCATTTCCTTCTCCAGGGGATCTTCCCGACCCAGGGATCGAACCTGGGTCTTCCACATTGTAGGCAGACGCTTTGCCGTCTGAGCCATCAGGGAAGTCTTGTAAAGCTGACCCCAAAACATTGCCCAGGTACTCCATCATCAAAATAAAATTCAAATTATCCTTACAAGTATCTTTCTCGTTAACTTCAACTTCACTTATCTTACTACTTATCTCTTGACATGATTGCCCTGTAGTCTCATAACCATCCACCAAGTCCTTCCCTCTTTAATTTCTGAAAGTGCCATATTCATATTCCTCTGAACATGTCATATTAGTTTACTTCTCCATGCCTTTGCATATGTTGTTTTCATATGTTGTATTCATTATAGAGCAATATCTCCTTATGTTCTATTTATTAATATATTGACTCTTCCTTTATGAAACCTTCCTGATTCCAAATCAACTTTACTATCCATTCCTTTGAATGCCTGCAATCCAGAGACCCAGGTTCCATCTCTGGGTCAGAAAGAGCCCCTGGAGGAGGGAATAGCTACCAACTCCAGTATTCTTGCCTGGAGAATTCCATGGGTAAATATGACTATATATGTAGAATGTAATAAACAAGATAATATACTTAAATTACTTACATTATTTTTACTTGTTGCTAAACTTAAACTCCTCAAAAGTAGAGACTTTTAAAAATATCACTTCAAGTTTAATGGAATTGGAACTATCTTATCAGAAAGTATTGATCCATCACATTATTTACTCTTTTCACATAAAGAATATATTTTTAAAAGTAAAAGTTCCACATTTAATTTTTAAATATCAATAAATCATATTTGAGTGTATTGTCTTTAAACAATTCTCCAGGCTATGTAATAATAACCAAAATGGCAACCTTATTTTCCTCTTGGACAAAGAGAAATTTTTGACTGCAAGCCAGAGAAAAATCAGTATCATAGACATGATGGTTCCTTAACTTTTTTTCCTCTCTCTTTTCTGGCTGTGCCTACACTATAAAATGTTACATGGAAGTAATCATAATTCACTTGCCTAGGGGCAGCTATTCCAATAAAATTAAGGGTTACATTTCTATGTATTCAAGTTCTTATTAAATTAAAAACAGAATCTGTACTATTTAGACACATTTTTGTCTGTTTTTAGTCACTAGATTAAACTTAACTCCCATCCACTATTGATTATCAATAAATGAAAGCTTTTCACAGCTTTAAAGTATTCCTGAATTTCATAAATCTTGCATATTTTGTTAACTCTTTCTCAGAGACACAGAGCTAATCAAGATATTAAACATAATTGATTCAAGCTAGCCTTTGTCTTTGCAGTTAAAGCATAAACAGAAAATAACCTGTGAGTAGTAAGCACATATTGGGCTTCCCAGGTGCACTAGTGGTAAAGAAGGGGCCTGCCAGTGCAGGAGACCCAGGAGACATGGGTTTGATCCCTGAAGCAGGAAGATCTCCCGGAGGAGGGCATGGCAACCCACTCTGGTATTCTTGTCTGAAGAGTCGATGGACAGAGAAGCCTAGCAGGCTACAGTCCATGGGGTCACAAAGAATTGGACACAACTGAAGCGATTTTGCATGCATGCAAGCACATATTATACAGATTAATATAATCATTTACAACTAAAATACAATACTGTTCTCTAAGGTAGCAAATAAAATTAAACAGAATGTAATCCTGTGTTATACAGATATTTAAAACTATTTAGATATCCTTTATTAATTTCAAAGACCTCTTTCAAGTGACTCTAAACCTGAAGTTTAGGAATCCATTTATAAGTTTTCTTCAGAGAAGATTCATGATTCCTCATGACCAGTATTTAACTGTAAATCATAAACTGGAAAACTGGAAAATTTCAAGAAAGTATTATAAAAAAGTATCCTGTTATCACAAAACCTTAATTAATAACTGCATGAAACTCTGAATATAGCGAATTTTAGAAGTGATTATGCAAACATTGAAGGAAGAGCATCAGACTTCTTATTTCTTTTTGTGAATAAAGCATCAAGAGTCTTGGCTAGGAATTATATAGTGAAAAGCACCATCAAACAAGCAAATTAAAAACTGCTTGAAGCTCTCTCAAGGTTGCATTCTAATATCCTTGAAAGGAGACACTTGAAAAATATAAGATCTTCTGAAATTGACAGTCTGTGTTATACTATTAACCTACTAAATAGACAGATGAAAACATTTGCACAGAAAGTGTTTTGAAACTTGTTATATCAAAACAAATGTATATATTATGAAGTGCAATTCAACATTTTCATGATTTAAAAAAATAATAATAAAACAAGAGACCTCCAAAGATTGCACACCCAGAACCAAATCCCCAGAAACAGGGTATAGAGTAGTTTTAGAGACCAGGCCCTGCAGTCTCATGCCCAAGAGTCTCAGTTTCACCACCACTAATTCATTCATTGTGAGCCTCACTTTCCACATCTCATGCCAAAAATAACTCATGAAGACTGACAATCAGCTGAGATAGTTAATGTAAAGCACAGAGCTCAGTCAATTCTAATCGGTTGATAAATGCTTATTATTATTATAGCAATGATTGATATGATTGTGGTGGTATTTCCTTCTCCAGAGTCAGAGATTCCCCTGTGCCCTTGAGGTCTTTTGGTGAAAAGTTTAAGAAGTTTTGATATACAGAGGCATAAGATATCTCTCCAAATATTTTATTCACTTTTCTGGTAATCATGCTATATTTTCACACTGCTGAATCCATTATTTAAGAGCATTTCCTACCATCTCAATCTTTGAAACCCTACATGTTCTACTGTTAGGTTCTCTTCCTTTTTTAGCTTCTTCCCTGATTATATGAGGTAAAAGTAACCTCTCCTCCCTCTACTGCAGGCATGGTGTTTCATTTACATTTTTAAATGCTTATAATTATCTAGAAATAAGCACTGTCTCCTTTCCTCCTAAGAAACAGCCTAATGAAATGCATATTATTGTCAGTACCATTTTTTAGGTGAAGAAAATTAGGGTTGTATACAGTGTATTTATTGGCCAAAGTCACCAGAGAGGAAGTAGCTAAAAAGTGGCTGAGACAGTAATAACCTCCTACCATATCCAGTTTCCAAAATCATTCTTCCCTAATGGCTGTCTCAGATATGCCACTAAGAGACCATCTTGTGTAGCCACTGTTCCTATCCGTGGCCTTTTTCCCTTATTATGAGCTCCAAGAATTCCAAAATTCTTCTGCTGATTGTTATCTAAAACAATAGGCCAATCAGGAACAAGAGATAGGGAAAAAAATTGCTTTTTATCTGACCTCGCTGAACATAAGAAATACTAACATTCTCAAGGGAAATGTGCTGGAGAGATTTAAAGACTATAAGAATTCAGAGAATCGTCCTAACTTTCAGAAGCTATGCCAAAGAAATCTGAATCTTTGGCATGTCACTATTGATGACACATGTCAACTTTCACAGGGTCACGAGATAAATCATAACCTGAACCACTTGTTTCCAAAGCTTTTGTTTCCTCTGAAGCCTGACATTGTGTGTTGTATGAAATCACAGGTCCCGTTATACCTACTGCAATCAATACTGCAATTAAAGGGAACTAGTACCTGAAGAAATTGATCAGACAGATGCAAGTCTATTTTCTCCACTTTCTATAAATTCAAAACAACAAAATAGCAAAGAAAATATATTGCACACACAAAAACACCCTGATGCTTCATAACAGAAAGAGTTCATTAAGATATAAATCAAAAAAATAAAGTTTTATACAAATGACAAATATTTAAGTTGCCATTTGCAAGAAAAGAAAAAAGCAAACATTATTTTTAGTCAACAGTGTCTACTTCTTTCATATTTTACACATTCAGTAGTTCAAAACAGGACTGACATAGTGCTTTACACTTTTAGATTTGTCGATAAGATTAAGATATCAATGTCAAGTTAACATACAGTTGAGATCAGCTTTTACTAGCTACATGAGAGGAGGTCTTTGATTTGCCTGGGCAAATTCAATAACAACTCATTAGGTGTAACTATGACTTATTACTTTGTTTCTTAGAAGATAATGCCTCAATATTTTGCCCTATGAAATAAAGCAAACGATTTCATGTAGTCTTAGAATTGAAGTGCATTTCAAATATCATTGTAGAAAGTGCCTTAGGGGTTCTAGTAAAGGATTCACAGAGTTTGAAGACAAAGTCAAATAAAGGTTACCCTCTGAAACTGAAAGTTATAAAGACCATAACATTTTAATATCATATTTAATTAAATATATTAAGTGCATTCTATATGATTTAGATGTGTCCTCATATTGATTGTCCTTACTAATGGATTATATTATTATTTAGTGAGATATCTTTGTTGCAAGCAACAGAAACAACTCAAGCTTAAGCAAAAAAAAAAAAAAAGAGAGAGAGAGAGAGAGAATACTGCGAAAAAAATGGAAAGAAACAGTGTTATGAAAACCACACAGGATTGCAGATGGACCTCAGACACTGACTAAAGCTTGGAAAAGTAAACTATTAAGCATTTTTATTTCTGTCAGTGATGTTTCTTTTGATAACTTCATTATTCTTCTCTTATTTATTATCCATATAGGATATTATGGCTATATCCCAGCTCTTAATTCATGTTAAATGTTGTCTATAAGCAATACTCACTTGCTGTCTTATTCCAATTCTAAAGTCCAAGAAAAAAAAAGAGATAATCTATTTAGCATCAATCGTTTCATGTGTCCAGTCCAAACTAATCATCAATGCCTCAGAAGCAACAATTGCCTGCCCTATATGGCTACCCATGAATTACTTGTGGTAAATAGAGTCAACACTATTATTAATTGGAACGATAAGCCAAACCATATTAAACTATATTAATGCATCTACAATAGTAACCTATCCAAAGAGCCAAGGCATTCTACCCAATCCAATTAAAGAAATCAACCACACCTAAATTTCCTGGATAACTATAAGCCACTCAATTCTTTTGCAGTGTGTCTGAGGCAGTTTCTCTATTTCAAAACAAAATAGCTGTGGCCTGAATGAAACTTAAGAATAGCTTATACATTAAAAATGAAAACATGCTAAGCAGCTTTGTCTAAGAGAGAAAGTTATTTAGTTGCTGGGTCATGTGACCCCAGAGACTGCAGTACAACATGCTTCCCTGTCCTTCACTATTTCCCAGAACTTGCTCAAACTCATGTCCATTGAGTCACTCATGCCATCCAACCATACCATCCTCTGTCAACCCCTTCTCCTCCCGCCCTCAATCTTTCCCAACATCAGAGTCTTTTCCAGTGAGTCGGCTCTTAGCACCAGATGGCCAAAGTATTGGAGCTTCAGCTTCAGCATCAGTCCTTCCAGGAAATACTCAGGGTTGATTTCCTTTAGGATTGATGAACATGGTCTCCTTGTTGTCCATATGACTCTCAAGAGTCTTCTCCAGCACCACAATACAAAAGCATCAATTCTTCAGTACTCAGCCTTCTTTGTGGTCCAAATCTCACAACTGTACATGATTACTGCAAAAACCATAGCTTTGACTATATGGATCTTTGCTGGTAAAGTGATGTCTCTGCTTTTTAATACGCTATCTAGGTTTGTTGTATCTTTTGTTCCAAGGAGCAAGTGTCTTTTAATTGCATGGCTTTAGGGAATGGCCATCATGAATATTCAAGCAACTAAACAGATATCTTTTATAATATAATGTACAAAATGAGAATTTGTCCCATCCTGGATTAAATATTATTTCTTAAGACCACCCAGCTCTTTACTTTCATGAACACCTGACAGTCATTTAACATACAAGTTCAATTTCCCTGGTAGCTTCATATAAGGAAAATATTGACCTGAAACACAGACACAAGATTTCTCATCACTAGCAAAGCATTATCCCAATTGTAAACCAATCTCTATCTAATTTACAAAATAGTAATATACTGTTTATTGTAACCCAGTACTTTAAAAAATGATCACCTTTGAATGAACCAATCCCTAAACCATTGCTGTTTTAAGTAAAAGAAAATATTCAATCACAGAAAAAGGAAAACACATTCTCAAGAAATGCCTCTTATCTAGCTGATCCAGACCAATCACAATTACTTAACATTTACTAAAGTTGGAAAAATTACTCTCTTATGATGATACTCTCTCTCAAAAAAATAAATAAATAAAACAGGTTTTAGTAGATCATTTAAGGCATTATATTTCAAAAGGTGACTGAGTCTAATATTTATTGACAAGATGTCTAAGTGAAAATTCTTATAGCAGGGGCGCTCATACAAGTAAGGTACCAAGTGTGTGTTATAATGAAAGCTCTATAATGGAATTAAAAATGACTAACTCAAAATTGCACCACACCTACTTGAAATGTTAATAAATCACTTTTGAAAAAACAATTATTTTGCAACTATACAAGTGTACATACATTATATGGAATCTACTTTTGAGCAGCTGAAGAAGAAAGACATAATTTGTGACTGAAATGGTAGCTCCAATTTATTCTCTTCACTAATGTTGAGATTTGACTTTAGTATGATTAATGATGATTATAAACAAGGAATTTAAAGGGTCATCAGGTGAAAAAGTCCAATCAGGGAACTTCAGAATACTTTAAATTAGTGGTTTCCACTTCTCTGTTACTTGAAGAACCCTTTTTTTTTTTTTTTGGTTTAAATATAGGTCAAACCCAATATGTAAAACTAATATAACCAGAGTATGTTCTGACTAATATGA
This sequence comes from Okapia johnstoni, assembly GCA_024291935.2. NCBI lineage: Eukaryota > Metazoa > Chordata > Mammalia > Artiodactyla > Giraffidae > Okapia > Okapia johnstoni. The sequence goes on along the minus strand of CM044311.1, from coordinate 35,431,383 downwards.
AAGATGAGAAGCATAGGTCCACCCTATTAAATCCTTCTGTCTTGGTGTAAGCTGACTTTTATTTACATCCTTATAACTCTAAAGCCCTGTGGAGCACAGTTTACAAACCATTGTTGAAATTAATGTTTCTTCTTATGGCTTCCATTATTTTTCACAACAAATTTCAAACACATCAATACCAACATTTACAGCATTTGCAGCATTTAAAGGAGCTGCATCCTACTTTCTGGAGTACATTTTTTCTAAACTACTCCTTGATTTGTGATCATTTAGTTTCCTCCCATGAGAAGGTTTATTGTTATCTGGTAAGCGCCATCTTTTCATAATACCTTCCACTATCATGAACAAACAGATCCAGGCTAGAACTTCTTTTTCTTCACTTGTAACTGAGAAGAGTGTTTACATTAGTTGAGGAAGATAAAGGTGACTTACCAATACGCCTGTTTACTGTTTCTTGTTCCTGGAACACGTTTTCATCTTTTCAGAAAGTCCTGCAAAACATCACTATTGATTACTTCAATTTACTACATTCAAATGATAGAGTATTTGGGGCCATGATATAATGGCAGTATCTTTAGCATAATAGCAATGATGAGCTCTATCTTTCCTGTTCTTTATTTGAAAACTAATGTTAACAAATAAGATAATAATGCCATGTTTATTATAGTTACTGACTTACCTAAATTCTTATTAACAATACTCATAAATATTCCCCCAACATCCAGTTATAATAATCCTGTTTATTTACTATCATTGATAATGTATGAAATTTAACTGCATATCCTCCAGAAGGTGCAGGAAAAGATATATAAGCTAGAAGAGAAAAAAGAAGAAGGAGGAGGAGGAACAGAAGCAGAGGATGCTGTTTATAGTCTACTTTATTGCTTCAAAAAATACATAATTACGAAAAGAGATGACAAGTCACAGAGAAAATATAATTGCAAAAGGTATATCTGATAAAGGACTATTATTGAAAATGTACAAATATACTTGAAATTTGACAATAAGATAATAAAAACAATTTTTAAAAGGGTCAAAGACTTTAACAGAAGAAGATACCAAGATGGCAAATAAATGTATGAAAAGATGTTCAACATCATAAGTCATCAGGGAAATGCAAAGTAAAACAACACCAAGGTACCACTACATATCTATTTCAATGGTCAAAATCAACAACACTGACAACACCAAATCCTGGCTAAGATGTTGAGTAAAAGGAACTCTCATTTATTATGGGTAGGAATGCAAAATTGTACAGCCATTTATTGTTGAAAGCAGTTTGTCAGTTTCTTACAAAACTAAATATAATTTTACCATAATCCATTAATCACACTACAGTTAACCCTTGAACAACATAGGTTTGAACTGTGTGGGTTCACTTATACACAGATATTTTCCATAAATACATTGAAAAAATTTTTGGAGATTTTTGACAATTTGAAAAAACTCATGGCTGAACTGTGGACCCTAGAAATATTCAAAATATTAAGAAAAAGTGTGTCATGAATGTATAAAATATATGTAGATAGTAGTCTATCCTTACTTTGGCATAGTTGAGTGATATTTAAAATAAAATTAAAAATGTGCTAGCTTTTTTTACTGGTGGATAATTTTGCTTTCAAAGAATTACATAATCTTGTAGGATGCCCCTCTTTCTGGTAACTGGAGTAATTAACTTATCATCACAAAGTGTTTTCCTCAAAGTAACATTTCCAATAATTAAGTATGACTATGACAGTAATACTGTATGCCATAAAAACTTTACAACCACTTTTTCATTAATTTATAGGCTAAGCTATCATGAAGTAACCATATTGCTGCTTCTTTATTATCAAAGCATGAGTCATTACACTTAGACACAAATATAAATTTCTTGTTTACATTATCTTTTTTTTTACGTCAATGTTACTAATTTGCATAACATCTATATTGTTTAGTACCGTATAATGCAATACTGATGTAGGTACTGACAGAAGTTTTGTCTTGTAAACAGACAGTGTAAACTTACAACTCAATAAATACAGTACACTACTGTCAATGTATTTTCTCCTCCTTACGAATTTTAATAACATTTTCTTTTCTCTGGCTTACTTTATTGTAAGAATACAGTATATGATACATATAATATACAAATATGTCTTCAGTTTAGTTCAGTCGCTCAGTCGTGTCCGACTATTTGTGACCCCATGAACCACAGCACACCAGGCCTCCATGTCCATCACCAATTCCCAGAGTTCACCCAAACTCAAGTCCATTGAGTTGGTGATGCATCCAGCTATCTCATCCTCTGTCGTCTCCCTCTCCTCCTACCCTCAATCTTTCCCAGCATCAGGATCTTTTCAAATGAGTCAGCTCTTTGCATCTGGTGGCCAAAGTATTGGAATTTCAGCTTCAACATCAGCCCTTCCAGTGAACACCCAGGACTGATCTCCTTTAAGATGGACTGTTTGGATCTCCTTGCAGTCCAAGGGACTCTCAAGAGTCTTCTCCAACACCACAGTTCAAAAGCATCAATTCTTCGGCGCTCAGCTTTCTTTATAGTCCAACTCTCACATCCATACATGACTACTGGAAAAAACATAGCTTTGACTAGACAGACCTTTGTTGACAAAGTAATGTCTCTGCTTTTTAATATGTTGCCTAGGTTGGTCATAACTTTCCTTCCAAGGAGTAAGCGTCTTTTAATTTCATGGCTGCAGTTACCATCTGCAGTGATTTTGGAGCCCAAAAAAATAAAGTCTGACACTGTTTCCACTGTTTCCCCATCTATTTCCCATGAAGTGATGGGATGATCACTTGATCTTAGTTTTCTGAATGTTGAGTTGAAGCCAACTTTTTCACTCTCCTTTTTCACTTTCATCAAGAGGCTCTTTAGTTCTTCTTCGCTTTCTGCCATAAGGGTGGTGTCATCTGCATATCTGAGGTTATTGATATTTCTCTCAGCAATCTTGATTCCAGCTTCTGCTTCTTCCAGCCCAGCATTTCTCATGATGTACTCTGCATATAAGTTAAATAAGCAGGGTGACAATATACAGCCTTGACGTACTCCTTTTTCTATTTAGAACCAGTCTGTTGTTCCATGTCCAGTTCTAACTGTTGCTTCCTGACCTGCATACAGGTTTCTCACAGAGCAGGTCAGGTGGTCTGGTATTCCCGTCTCTTTCAGAATTTTCCACAGTTTATTGTGATCCACACAGTCAAAGGCTTTGGCATAGTCAATAAAGCAGAAATAGACGTTTTTCTGGAACTCTTTTGCTTTTTCGATGATCCGGTGGATGTTGGCAATTTGATCTCTGGTCCCTCTGCCTTTTCTAAAACCAGCTGGAACATCTGGAAGTTCATGGTTCACGTATTGCTGAAGCCTGGCTTGGAGAATTTTGAGCATTACTTTACTAGTGTGTGAGATGAGTGCAACTGTGTGGTAGTTTGAGCATTCTTTGGCATTGCCGTTCTTTGGGATTGGAATGAAAACTGACCTTTTCCAGTCCTGTGGCCACTGCTGAATTTTCCAAATTTGCTGGCATATTGAGTGCAGCACTTTCAAAGCATCATCTTTCAGGATTTGAAATAGCTCAACTAGAATTCCATCACCTCCACTAGCTTTGTTCGTAGTAATTCTTCCTAAGGCCCACTTGACTTCACATTCCAGGATGTCTGCCGCTAGATGAGTGTGGGTGATCACACCATCATGATTATCTGGGTTGTGAAGATCTTTTTTGTACAGTTCTTCTGTGTATTCTTGCCACCTCTTCTTAATATCTTCTGCTTCTGTTAGAAGATGACCATTATATTTACTACTATGAGCAGGAATCCCTTAGAAGAATTGGAGTAACCATCATAGTCAACAAAAGTGTCCAAAATGCAGTACTTGGATGCAATCTCAAAAATGACAGAATGATCTCTGTTCATTTCCAAGGCAAACCATTCAATATCACAGTAATCCAAGTCTATGCCCTGACCAGTAACGTTGAAAAAGCTGAACTTGAATGGTTCTATGAAGACCTACAAGACCTTTTAGAACTAACACCCAAAAAAGATGTCTTTTTCATTACAGGGGTCTAGAATGCAAAAGTAGAAAGTCAATAAACACCTGGAGTAACAGGCAAATTTTGCCTTGGAGTACAGGATGAAGCAGGGCAAAGGCTAATAGAGTTCTGCCAAGAGAATGCACTGGTCATAGCAAACACCCTCTTCCAACAACATAAGAGAAGACACTACACATGGATATCACCAGATGGTCAACACCAAAATCAGATTGATTATATTCTTTGCAGCCAAAGATGGAGACGCTCTAAACAGTCAGCAAAAACAAGACCGGGAGTTGACTGTGGCTCAAATCATGAACTTCTCATTGTCAAATTCAGACTTAAATTGAAGAAAGTGGGGAAAACCACTAGACCATTCAGGTATGACCTAAATCAAATCCCTTATGATTTACAGTGGAAGTAAGAAATAGATTTAAGGGACTAGATCTGATAGAATGCCTGATGAACTATTGGATGGAGGTTCATGATGTTGTACAGGAGACAGGGATTGAGACTATCCCCAAGAAAAAGAAATGCAAAAAAGGCAAAATGGCTGTCTGAGGAGGCCTTACAAATAGCTGTGAAAAGAAGAGAAGTGAAAAGCAAAGGAGAAAAGGAAAGATATAAGCATCTGAATGCAGAGTTCCAAAGAATAGCAAGGAGAGATAAGAAAGCCTTCATCAGTGTCAATGCTAAGAAATAGAGGAAAACAATAGAATGGGAAAGACTAGAGATCGCTTCAAGAAAATTAGAGATACCAAAGGAACATCTCATGCAAAGATGCACTCCATAAAGGACAGAAATGGTATGGATCTAACAAATATGTGTTAATCAACTGTTTATGTTATCATTAAGGCTCAGGTTAACAGTTGTTAAGTTTTGGAGGAGTCAAAAGTTGTGCATGTATTTTCAACTCTGTGTGGGGTCAATGCCCCTAACCTCTGCATTGTTCAAGTGTCCACTGCACTTGGTATTTATCCAAATAAGTTCAAAACTTGAAAGTGAAATTGAAAGTCACTCAATCATGTCCGACTCTTTGCAACCCCATGGACTCTACAGTCCATGGAATTTTCCATGTCAGAATACTTGAGTGGGTAGCTGTTCCCTTCTCCAGGGGAATCTTCCCAACCCAGGGATTGAACTGAGGTCTCCCACATTGCAGGTGGATTCTTTACCAGCTGATCCACTAGGGAAGCCAAAGTTGAAATTTATGTCCATATAAAAACCCTGATGTGAAAAAAAAAAAACCTTCATGTAGACATTTATAGAAGTTTTATTCATAATTGTCAAAAGTTTGAAGCAACCAAGATGTCTGTCAATAGGCAGATGGAAAAATATACTGTGATATGTCCAGAAAATATATATACAAATACATAGCACAAAGTGAAAGAAGCCAATCTGAAAAAGCTACAGGCTGTGACTCCAACTATACTGTTCTGGAAAGGAAAAAACAATGGAGACATAAACAGATAAGATGGACAATGTAAAAAGATGAGGATGCTAGAGGCTGTGGGGAGGGAGGAATAAATAAGAAAAGCACAGGGATTTTTAGGGCAGTGAAACTATTCTGTACTACTACTATAATGGTGGATATATGTTATTATAAATTCCTGCAAAATCATAGAGTACTCCATACCAAGAAAGAATCCCAATGTAAACTATGGACTTTGAATAACAATGATGTGTCATCATAGGTTCATTAATTGTAATAAATGTACCATTCTGGAGGGGGTGTCTGTAGTGGGAAAGGTATGTGTGAGGCAACAGGGATACATGGGAAGTCTTGGGACATTTTGCCCAATTTTTGAGAACCTAAAACCATTCTAAAACATTAAGTTTATTAATTTAAAACATATTAGTAAATTTCACTTTACCTGCTTTATCTAGCAGAGTTTACAGTGCTACCAGCAACTCAGAAACCAAGAAGGAAGTAGAAAATTACCTTTAATGCTGAAATCATTTTGTCTTTTAAATTTAGCTTGGATCCATCTTCTTCTCTCACTGTCTCCAAAAATGGTTGCCTTGGGTACATACTAGAATTATCTCCAGAAACCCTTAAAGCTCCTGATTCCTAGATATCATCCCAGTTTGATTATAACAAAACTGCTGGGGGATCCGGGCACCAGTAGCTTTTAAAGCTCCCAGGTGATTGTAATGTGGAGCCAAGGTTAAAATCCACATATTTAGTCCCCAATGATCTAGACTGGACAACTTTATCAGGATCGTAATTAATGGTTCCTCCTCCAGAACTCTTCTTGTCAAATGTAAAATCCATCATCCAGAGCTTGCACTTGAAACACTCCTTATATTTTAATTTTTTTTTTTTTATCATTTCAGGATAAAGTTCACTTGCTTTCTAGGGGTTATAAGAATTTGCCAGATCGGGCTCGCCAGCTTGGCTCAGTCTCACAGGCTCATTTTCCACAACAGCAAGCTGCTTATCCTTCTCTGCACACACCTCACTGTGATGCCACACTCCTTCCATTCAATTGTCAGCCCTTCATTATTTAACATTCATCTCAGAAGCTCTCCTCATCCTCATCTTGCCAGTTCCAGTCAGTGTAGATTTGTGCCCTTCATCTGGGCTGCAACAAAATTTGTGTGACTTTTTCTATTTGTATTTACTCTCCCTTGGGTCATAATTATTTCATGTCTCATGGTTCTCTTATTAGTCTGTGAGCAATCTAAGGAAAGGATTATGTCTTATCAGTGCTTGTACCTGAGCACCTGGTTCAATGCATTCACAAGGAGGCAACCCAGTTCAGTTCAGTCACTCAGTCGTGTCCGACTCTTTTTGACCCCATGGACTGCAGCACACCAGGCCTCCCTGTCCCTCACCAACTCCCAGAGTTTACTCAAATTCATGTCCATTGAGTCATTGATGCCATCCATCCATCTTATCCTCTGTCGTCCCCTTCTCCTCTCACCTTCATTCTTTCCCAGCATCATGGTCTTTTCAAATGAGTCAGTTCTTCTCAACAGGTGGCCACACTATTGGAGTTTCAGATTCAACATCAGTCCTTCCAATGAATATTCAAGACTGATTTCCCTTAGGATGGACTGGTTGAATCTCCTTGCTGTCCAAGGGACTCTCAAGAGTCTTCTCCAACACCACAGTTCAAAAGCATCAGTTCTTTCATGCTCAGCTTTCTTTATAGTCCAACTCTCACATCCATACATGACTACTGGAAAAATCATAGCTTGATTAAACGGACCTCTATTGGCAAAATAGTGTCTCTGCTTTTTAATATGCGGTCTAGGTTGGTCATAATTTTTCTTCCAAGGAGTAAGCGTCTTTTAATTTCATGGCTGCAGTCACAATCTGCAGTGATTTTGGAGCCCAAAATCCACAGGACTGGAGGCAACTCATTGTCAAATGAGTGAATGATGTCATAATCAGTGCATATAATGATGTCATGATCAATGCATAATCAGTGCAAATAAAGTGATGGCTTGCCATTCCAATCAGGGATGGGGAAGTAATGACAGAAAAACAAAACTCTGGTTTTAACAGGATGAAGATAGAGTGTTAACCAGAGATCTCAAAGTTTTTGTAGGAGACAAATTGATAGTCTTTTAAATTACTCCTAATCTACATTATTATTCAAGTTCTAAAGGATGGATTTAAAGAAAGATACCACATAATTGCTTATGATTTTTTTTTCTATTAAGCATCAACTTGTTAGAGAACAAAAAAGATCTTGCAGCATCAATCTGGGTATCTGCAGGTGTCTGCTTATTGAGATAGTCTTAGTCCTACTCTGGTTATTAAAAGGAAGGTGGTAATATTGGCAGATCTTCAACATAAGTCACAACTAGTAGAAGCAATGCCCCAAGAGTCATTTGACCAGAAAGCTGAAATTAAAAATAAACTATTATATTTAGATCCTTACATTGATTTTTTTTGTTCAAAATTATGATTTTTATTTTTCTTATTTATAATAATTAGTGGTTAAACTAGTCAGAATCACTCCCTTAATAGCACACTTCCCAACCTTTCTGAATATCCTCCTTGTACTCTACTCATTGACAACCTTCAGGTCCAGTTACTCCCCTAAGCCAGGGGTCAAGCCCACTTCAATTTCTATTTTTTAGCTCAGTGATTTATCAATAGTTTTGCATTATATATCTAGGATTACTTTTTATAAACTAAAAAATAATTTGGTCCATATTTATGATCTTATCTACTATTTATTTGGTTGAATCTTCCTTTTTGCATTGCAAGAGGAAAATAAAGAAAATTCAGGGTTATAATAAACTGCCTTTTTTCTCTCAGCAATAAAGTTAAACTACCTGAGGTGAGATGTCATTTCAACAATATTTACCAATTTTGTTTACATATAAAGTACACCACCAGCCAAGCCTACTAGTGATTACCGCTTTAATGAATTATTTTGATTGCTTTTTCAGAAAAGCTCCCTGTTTTACTCAATACATTAAATCCTCTTCAATTATTGAAATGCTGATTTAAATTCTCTCACACAGACTTATAGATTTTTCTTAAATCATCCTCACTGTTTTCTAATAGTATGTGTTTATCTAACAGAGGAATACCTGCCTTGTCTCAGTGTAATTATTCAAGCCATTCAAGTAAATTTAAAATTACTCTCTTCTGGTTAAATTACACATTTTAAAAATTTAACTGAAAACCAGCTGTGAGAACACCCTTTCTTTATTATCATAACATTTTATTTTTTAATTGCTTAAAAGTTGTTGCTAGTGAGAAATATAGAGTCTGCCTTCTTTGAATTAAGCAACACCCATAACAAATATTGAAACATGTCATCACTTCATCATTTATTAAATGCAGGATACTATAACCAGAAATGTATTCTTTTTAAAAAATAACTTTTTTCTGATATAATCAGTTGTCTTCTGAATATGAGTGCTTACTCTCAGAAATTTAAGAAAGTAAGTAAGAGTGTAAACATTAGCTATAATCTCACATCAGCGATATAATTTTCAATACTTTGATGTCTATGTTTCCATTCTATTTTCATATACACACATTTTTATGCTTATGTGTTCAATCTTAGAAAGAAAGCTGGAATCAAGTTTATAATATTGTTTTACATTCAGCTCCTTTGTCAGTTAGTATCATGTCCTAAAACTACAGGAGAAGAAGTCTTCAAGCCTCTCATGCTTTGAAGTAAGATCACAGCCAACATTAGGTGTCAAATTACTCCTGAACCTGTAAACAGTCAAAGACCACTCCTTAACCAAAGAACACTCAAACACTGCTCAGACCTCCCAGACCAGCCTCCATCAGCCATTTCACAGAGAAGTGAATTCACAGAGAATAAGAGCATCTCTAGCCAGGCTTCCATTATACCTTCTACAGAAGTCAAAAGGGGTTCTTGCTCATCCTCCTCTGCTGTCCCTTCCTCACTTAAAGCTTTAGCATCACTGCTTGCCTTAAGATCACCAGCACAAGTCCCTTTATGTCCCTCTTGCCTTTCTCTTGCTGTTGTTGTTGCTATTTAGTCATTTAGTTATGTCCAACTCTTTGCAACTCCATGGGCTGCAGCCCATCAGGTCCATGAGATTTCCCAGGCAAGAATACTGGAGTGGGTTGCCATTTCCTACTGCAAGGATCTTCCTGACCCAGGGATGGAACCGCGTCTCCTGCACTGGCAGGTGAATTCTTTACCGCTGAGCCACCAAGGAAGTCCTTTCTCTATTTGGTGCAAAAGGAGACCCCCCACCACCCTCTCTACTTCTAGTCTCTACGTGAAAAAACTGAAAGTGAAAGTCACTTAGTCATGTCCGACTCTTTGCAACCCCATGGACTGTCCATGGAATTCTCTAGGTCAGAATACTGGAGTGGGTAGCCGTTCCTTCTCCAGGGGATCTTCCCAACCCAGGGATCTTCCCAACCCGGGGATCGAACCCAGGTCTCCCGCATTGCAGGCAGATTCTTTACCAGCTGAGCCACAAGGGAAGCCCAAGAATACTGGAGTGGGTAGTCTATCCCTTCTCCAGGGGAATCTTCCCGACCCAGGAATCCAACCAGGGTGTCCTGCATTGCAGGCATATTCTTTACCAACTGAGCTATCAGGGAAGCCCTCTAGTCTCCATACAGCTCTGTATATCTTCTATTCTCCCCCCAGATCCTACCACTCCTCCATTTGTAAAACTCTCTCATTGTCATTCTGGAGCTCACCATCCATCAGCAGCAAAATCCTCTGCTATCTCAATTTGTTCTCTAGTTCCTTCTTTCTACCTTAAGGACCACGAGCTCCACTGAAGGAAAGGAATTCTCTGCAGCCCCCTCTAGCGGTAGTCACTTTATCACCCACAGTCTTTGTAGCACTGGGCCTGAAGTGAGAAGGTTTCCTTACCCTACTGGCATTTTCAGACTCTTCCCTCTTGCCTGCACTATTCTCAGCTTTGAATATTGTGTCATTAGGCTATAAGAAACTTTACCTCCTTGGTGCAGTTATCTACAGATCCCTCTTATTTATGGACAATTTTAACTTTCTCTAACTGAGATGGTTAGACAACATCACCAACTCAATGAACATGAATTTGAGTAAACTCCAGAAGATTATGGAGAACAGAGGAGTCTGGTGTGTTTCAGTCCATGGGGTCACAAAGAATGGGACACGGCTTAGTGACTGAACAACAACTGTATTACTATCTTCATCTTTTATGATTTTAGTATCCATATAGGTAATACCTTCAACACCGTAGCATTTTGATTTCTTTTGAATGATCTCCACTCACATTAATCATTAATTCCCCTGGCTACAACTTTGCCTTTGTCATTACCAGTTAGTGCAAACCTATGATCTCAGTTTCAAGAATTCTGTTTCTTTGAATAATGAGTGAAATTCGCAGTCATGTCTGACTCTTTGCAACCCCATGGACTATACAGTCCATGGAATTCTCCAGGCCAGAATACTGGAGTGGGTAGCCATTCCCTTTTCCAGGAGATCTTCCCAACCCAGGGATCAAACCCAGGTCTCCCACATTGAAGGTGGATTCTTTACCAGCTGAGCCACAAGGGAAACCCAAGACTCTCTCTTAATCTGTGATATTTGGTAAGACCCCAACACTCTGCAAATATAAGGCTTCCCAGGTAACATTAGTGATAAAGAATCCACCTACAATGCAGAAGACCTGGTTTTGATCCCTGGGTTAGAAGATCCCCTGAAGAAGTGCATGGCAACCCATTCCAGTATTCTTGCCTGAAGAATCCCATGAACAGAGGAGCCTGGCGGGCTACAGTCCATAGGGCCGCAAAAAGTCAGATAGGACTGAAGCAACTTAGCACATATACAACACAACACTCTGTACCATATTTTGAACCTGACTCTGAGTAAAGAAAAATGTGAAACCGTACAAGTTGGTTTCACTTTAAATCCATGCCTAGACTATTGAGGTGTCCTATTGTTTCTTGATAATTATGACACGTATCTGTAATTCATTCATTTTTGATCCTGCTAGGTACACTTGACTCTTCCAAGAATCCTCTTTTCCATCTTTGTTTTCAATACAATCTGCTGAGAAAACTTAAGTGAGAAGAAGGCCACTTCTACAAGACATAAAATTGACTCACCTATTCATAGGCTCTGCCTTCCTTTACATCGTAGTAATTAAATGTCACTCTTTAAGGCCTCCACTGGTGCACTGGATTGCATCCTCTTGCCAACCCAAAGACATTGTTCCCCAGATGCTACTTTTCTCCTGCATCATGACTGTTTCCCTCTCCACTAGATCATCCCATCAGCTGAAATGCATATTGCTTTTATTTCATCTTAAAAACAAAATAATAATTACTCTAATCATGTTTGCTTCCTGCTACTGCTTCATTTCTTGCCTCTTTACAACAACATATCCCTTTAGTATGTATTACTTCCAATTCTTTTTCTACCATTCTCTTTTAAATCCACTGCAATCAAGATTTGGCCCCATGATTTCAATACAGTCATTCTTGTTAAGTCCTCAGTGAATTTGAAGTTGTTAAATCCTAGAGTTAATTCTCAGGCCACATTGATTTGACCTATTAGCAAAATTGGACATGGTAGATTATTTCCTTTTATTTGAAATATTTTATTTGCTTGGTTGCTATGATGCTCATTTCAAGCAATTTCTTCTCAGTCTCATTTTCTGGCTTTTTCTCATCAGCCTAATGTCTAAATAATGAATTCCACAGATTAATTCACTTTTTGGTGACTACCGTATTTCGTATTTTAAAATTGTATCTATATTTTAATATGGGCTTCCCATATGGCGTTAGTGGTAAAGAGCTCACCTGCTAATGCTGGAGACGTAAGAGACGCGAGTAAGATCCCTAGGTAGGGAAGATCTCCTGGAGAAGGGCATGGTAACTCCAATATTCTTGCCTGGAGAATCTCATGGACAGAGGAGCCTGGCGGGCTATAGTCCATACAGTCACAAAGAGTCTGACATGACTGAAGCAGCTTGTATGCATGCACACATACTCTCATAATTCCCAAATGTTATCTCTAGCTCTGACTCTCCCCCTGAACTCTAGACTCATAAATCCAATTGCATACCACCACCACCATGCGTAAAAGTCAACTTGAATTTAACATTCTTCTTGTAGCTTAGTCAATTTGTTGCCAGACCAGGGATACTACTACTACTCATTTATCAATATTGTTGGATAACAATTATATATATATAAATATAATTTATATATATATATATTTGCATAAATAGTTATGTATATATTTATCATGAATTGGGAAGTCTGTTTTTTCCCCCCTCCAAGATCTAGATAAGATTTTGTGGTTTGAGGTTTGAGAATTATCTGTTCATTTAATTATGTGGAAGAGTTCATTCATTAAACCACTGTTGTCCAGAGAACATTTTTTGTTGGTAATTATTACAGGTAAGGTCCATCTGACTGGTTTTACTGTTTTTATTATATGTTTATTTTTCTGCTGTCCCTCGCTCATGGTTTCCTGATTTGTGTGAGTGTTGTGATTTTTTATTAAGATCTTATGTTCTTAGGAACTCAAGCAATAGGAATTTTTATTGGTCTGGTTTGGAAATGCAATTTTCTAGAATGAATTGTATTTGTTTCTGCCAATTACCATGGCCACTCCAATCCAGAATCATTCCAAATTATTTGCTAAAGCAGTTCAGATCACACCAGTTTTGTGAATTTAGTCCTCATTCTAGCACAAGAGTAAGTTTGTTTCTATAAACATTCAAGGATGATTTTAGTTTTACCACCATCCAGCACTGAGGTTAAGAAAGCCAAGTTTCTCTGAGCCTTTCTGCATACCAGGTGTAATACTAGCTCGCTTTTATTCTAGAGTCTCCTGTATGATCGCCTTCTTTAGCTAGGTAACTACCAAAACAGAAGTTTAAACTCCACCAGGAGTGATGGATATAGCTACAGCAAAACCTAGCAATAGTTTAGATGATGTAAATTATGGCAAACCTTACCATAGCATCTTTTTTCATTTGCTTACAAAGCTGACATCAGCTTTTGTATTACTGAGTCTTTATTAGCATCTTAATGAGAAGGTAGTAGACAGCATATTTGTCATGGCATGTATGTTGAACTGTTGATTTACTCTGCAGATACTTATTTTCATATCTTTAATCCATATCATGGGTCAGTTTGTGTTCTCTTTTTAAACTTCCATAATAATGAAATCAGATAAAATAGTTATCTGTTTTGGGGGTCCCCCAATACCCACTAGTGGGTGATATGTTAGAAAGACTCACAAGATTCATTAGTACTGACTAACATTTATTATAGAGACAGTAAAGATCACAGTCAACTCAGAAAGAGAAAATGACATCTGGTAAAGATAGGAGGAATCCATGGGAATCTATCTTCTCCCTCATGTGAGAGGTCACAGAAAGCACATTCTCCCTTTAGCCAAAAAAAAAAAAAAAGACAGAGACATGTGTGTAATATTTCCACAAAAGAAGGCTCATTTTAAACTTTAGGGGTGTTATTGGAGACTTATCACATAGGCATCCTCTGCCTAACAACTATCAAAATACCGACTCGCAGAAGGAAAGCAGATGTCACCATAAATTATATTGTTTGCACACAGAGTCTAGCCCAAGCAAAATTACCATATAAGTTATGCAATGTTTCAAAAGCCAAGATATCAAACATGAGCCAACCTTGCAAATAAGCCTCGTAAAGAGACTAGCCTCAGATCTACCTTTTTTTGCACATAGCATACAAAAACTTTTGACACTCTAATCTTTTCATTTTGATTCACTTTTGTTGATTCTACCAAAAAATAATGAATGAGAATAAATTATGATTGGTTAGTAATTATAAAAACCGGTTATGTCTAAAATGTGTATTTTAAAATAAATCTATTTTGATTTAGCTAACAAAACCATATTGTATGAGTCATTTATTTTTTACTTATGTATCTTTTCATTTCTGCAGTGAAATACTAAGAAATCCAACCTGCTGTTTGCAGATTCTATATTCTATGTAATATTGTTCCAAGTAACCTTTAAACTCTTTAATGGAGACACTGCATTAGGAACATGAACACATTAGTCGCTCAGTTGTATCTGACCCTTTGCAACCCCATGGGCTATAGCCTGCCAGGCTCCTCTGTCCATGAAATTCTCCAGGCAAGAATTCTGGAGTGGGTTGCCATTCCCTTCTCCAGGGGATTTTCCTGACCCAGGAATCAAACACAGATCTTCTTTGTAGGCAGATTTCTTATTGTCTGAGCCACTAGGGAATGCATTAGGTAACCCAATACGTTTTAAATTAATATTACTAACATTAGTTACCTGAAGAAGAAATATAATATATTAATATCATGGATGGATTGGAAAAGGAAAAGGAAATTCAATGATTTATGACAAAATCCATTTTGTAAAAGTTCTAAACTCTGATATTCACAAATGTGAGGATACACTAATAACTGCTCTTTGTTCATCAAATGTTTTCTCTATGCCTAGTTTGTTAGAAGAACAGTTATCTATTCAGAATTTTAACACAGCTCTGGAAACTACTTGTCTGGGAGACCAAACATTGGTCTGCTATGACTTTTGGATGTATGACAATACAGTAGGTGCTCTGTAATACATGACTCAAACACTCTCCTACAGAGATGGTGACCTTTCAAGATTCCTCATAGAAACTGAAAATAGAGGTAGATATTCACATTCCTTATTTAGTGCAAAAAGAACCAAGGTCATCTGAGGTGATGCATTTTTGCCAACAATCAGGAAGCAAGTCTGTTTTATCCTTCCTCTCACATACACTGTGCTTTGGCTGTGTGATAATTCGTGAAAGGAGAAAAACAGTCTAGAATTTTAAAGTCAAATAAGATTTTCTCTTCGAATTGTGTATTATAATTGGCCAATCTCTAGCAGCTGCCTCTTAGAAATTGTATTTTCTAAATGTTAATAGGCCCCAAGTTAGCAATAAATGTGAACATTTAGTCAAAATCTTTTGTTTCATTTGGTTTTATTGGGGCACACATAAAATTTTTGCTTTCACGGTAATATTCTTGTCATTCACCAAACTAATTCTATGCCGTGTGTCAATGGTAAGTGTTCTTTTGCTAACTAGTTTTTAAGCCAGTAAGATAGTGATTATTTCAAATATCAAAAGCCAGTTCATCTAAAACAGGGAGTTTTATCCCTTAAAATGACATTATTTAAAATATGTATTTTATATGTGGAAATATTTATCTAAGTTTTATCTACCTACGTTTGGATCAGATCCATTCAAAAACACAAAGAGAATGCTACTATGCTTATTCTTTTTTTAAATGTAGTGATTATCCTCACAATTGGAACCCAGATGGAATTACTCTTCCCTCAGTCTCTCTGCAGTATTGGCTAAACTACCATCATAAAATATTACTTCGACCATAACAAGCCTCTCCAGAAAATGCTTATTTGTTACAGTAAAAATGTTCATTTATAAAACACAAAAATAAAATCAATTTCTTCCAAGTATATGTTTACTTAATTTTTTAAAAAAAACTTCATAAGAGACATCCCACATACTTAAAAGGATCATGACACTGCATTTATGAACAGAATGAAAGCATAATATCGGAATTTGATTAGGTTTCCTTTTTTGAATTAACATCCTAATTTCTGCCAGGAGTGGCTAACTAAACTTGGCACTGTGGACACTTTCCTTACTATTCAGAATTTTCCACTGTATTTAAAACAGATCACATCCACCTCCTCTGAATCAGCATGCTAACTAGTCAATGGAAATCAAAATACAACTGAAATAGACACTTTATACTGCTGCCAAGAGAAGAGGTTTCAGAGCAAAAGGTGTAATTAAAAAGTATGACTAAGCAGACAGTGTCACATGAAGAAACTTCTCACAAAACAGAGGGGAAAATGGAAAAAAGAAGTAAGTGCCCCCCAAACATGATATTACCATCTCTGCCTGAATCACTTGAGCTCTAGAATCTCAGCTTTCTGGTATAGGACCCAGTTGCTATAGAAACTTACAACTGGGAGCTAAATAAAGTAATTTCTATGCTAGTGTTGGTGTCTATAACTTCAGCACCTGATGCTAACCAAATTGTGCTCAATAAACAAATTTAAACTTTAAAAGCCTGCAATGCCATCACAATGCTTTCTATACAACTGATTAATCTCAATTGATCTTGGCTCAGAGCACAAGAACATAAGAAATCTCAGAAACAGAAAAAGACTACTTAAGACCAATATGCCTGCATCCTTTGTTTTTCTTATCTGATTTCCTACTTTATCCCCATACCTCTATCCTGTCTTAGTTTTAAAATAAAAAGTCAGCTAGCTCACTCTTGAACTCATCGATAATCCTGCTTTCACTGATCCCTTTTAGACAATTTATTCTATATTAAACCACTCCCTCTTGGACTCCCCCTTTTCATTGATCCTACTCTAAACCTGAAGAACAAAGAGATCAGGCAGTCCAATAGATACTTAGTCCTTAATCCTCCCAGCTGGGTCTGTTACTGCTGCACATTTGATTATAAGATTATTCACTATTTGGCAAGAAATCAAAACCCTGAAGCAGCACCTTGATGCCCCTGTTTGTGTGGGCATGTCAGCCCCCTACTCATTATGTCACAAAGCAGTGTGGTTGGCTTTGGTAATGCTCTTTTATTAAGAGAAATGAGACCGCAGGGTCTCAATATATCCCTTTGCATCTTTCTCCAGCATCACTTTAGAAAGAAACAATGTTGGCAGAGACTGCATAAGCCCTTTGTTCTCCTCCAGTGGGCCCACACATTCAGGTCAATGTCACTGTGAGGATTTAAAGTAAGAAAAAATTCACCTGAAAGTATGACCTTATTAAAGGACATGAATGTCTTGCTATATAATATCTGCAACATATATTGCTACATGTATTTGTAAATTTGTTTATTCTGATCAGAGATATGTAGTGACAAGCATTTGAGGGTACACTTTTATCTGTAAATTATTGCATTTATTTCACATTTTATAAAGGTCTTGGCTTCAGTCCCAGTGTACATTTTGGAGGCTGAAATGAGTCTATGGATTTAAGATCTCAAAGCTAAGTTCAGCCCGGGGCAGAGGATTTGATACTGACAGGAAAGGTATGTTGTCTAACTACAAGGAAAATAGGTCAGATGGCACAATATTCGAGAACTAATTATTTATATTTCTACTAATAATCATTATTACATGAAGAAAGAAAGGAAGGAAGGATAGGAAAAAAAAAAGACAGAAAGAAAAAAAGTTCATCCAGCTTCCCTACAATTAAGTATTTTTTAGTTCTTTAGTTTGAAATGAAGATGCAAGTTTTAGGAGGTGATATTTTCTTCTAATTATCAAGATACTCACAAACACCAGGAGAGAATTTGAAACACCAAAATAGGAACTGATAATATGCTCTCACCATGCTTTCATAAACCTCTCCCCCTGGGTTTCTCTGGATTCTAACCGGTACTTTGGCTTTTATCCAATGAGCTTTTAAAAGCAAAGAGGAAATGCTGGGGGGTTAAACTTAAGGATTGACCCGCTACTACAACTCAGTGTTTTGACCAAAATTCTCATTAGGAAACAACATGGAATCATCTTTAGCTGCAAAAAGTCACTCAAGAGAATAACAGAAATATATTAGGCTAACTGTCAGATGCACGGTGCTGCCTGTATACCAAAACAAAAACATCCTGAGAGAGATATGGGCTATGTCAGAAACAGAATCAGCTAACAACTGTCAGCTGAGATGGTTGAATAGCGTTTAAATGCACCGAGCAGCATTTGGGAGCAGGTGACTTCCAAGAAAGATGGGGAGATGAAATTTTGTTAGCTGCAGGAATGAAATTTGGTAACTCTTTTTTTTTTTCTTATTTTTTTATGTTTGAGAGACTTCATTTCACTTTTTCCTGCATGTGAGAACTGAAACCTCAGTTCTCACATTTGCATAGATACAAATAGCAGGCTCTATCCTCACACAATAGGAAGCACTTAATAGGCAATTTATGAATTTTTGTTTTACACAGAAAGGAAAGGAAGAAGGAAGCACATGAGGGAAGAAGAAAGGAATCAACCCTGAATTAACTCTCACTGAGAGAAAGAACTGGGAGCAGAAGTGAGTTCAGAAGAGACTGAGGTTAGGCATCAGAATGCTTGTATATTAGCCTCAAGCTGTAAGTGGCAGCTGGCTGCACGGCTCTGGCCAGGTGGCCAGTCAGCACTGCTAGTAGAATTTGGCATTCAAGACAGGCAGCTGCAAAGCGGAAACAGCCCAGCAGCTTTGTAGAAACAGAGGTATGGCTCTTTTATGGTTCCAGGCTCCCAGCCAATCACCATAGGAAAGGGCTGGGACACCTGCCGTGCCTGTAATAGGAACAGCAGAGCCGATCTCCAGTACAGATCACCCAGCAGAAAAGATCACGTTCTAGAGTTTCAACAAGTATCCCAGGTTAAAGAGAGGGGGGAAAAATCATCTGGTAAACCTGGCATGCTTTTGAGAAAAGATCAACAAGAGTGAATAGGACTTTGGAGGCAATCCTCCACCTGTGCCCCCAATAATTTCATATGATGATTCACACTGTAAACTCATGACAAAGCAGGAACTAAATGATAGATCTGCTGATTCTTAGTGCAAAGTTCCTCTATAACCACTGGATCAAGACAAATAATTCCCATTTTACCACCCTTGCTTTGTTTGTAGGTGTACCAAAACTGTCAAAATAATCTTTAATTTTCTCTCCCACTGAAATAATCTGAAGTGCTTTTCCTAAATAAACATTGAAAAATAGAAATTGCCTTGCTGTAATGACAATCTTTCCATTTTAGCATTCAAAATGTTATAACTTCCAGGAACAATTCAGAAAGAATTACAACAGACTTTGTCTCTGCCTTCTGGATTAGTTTCTAAAATGAGAGATCACAACTATGTTTATGATACTGAAATGTGCTCCAAAAATTTAACCCTATGATTTCATTTGCCACCAATTTATTTCCAGTCTTTAAACACATATTATACTTTATTTAACTATATCTAGAGGTTTGGGGCAAGGATTATTCAATATGTCTTGGTAAATCTTTTAAATTCTCATTTGGATTGCAAGTGTTCAAGGAGACTGATACACAACATCAACAGAATACAAACAAACAAAGGGACTAAATGAAAAGTCAAATGAATGAGCCAGGGTAAGGATTAAAAAATGGAATCTTTATTCTCTCTTTCTTTAATTGAGATACAATTGGTTTACATTATATTAGTTTCAGGTGTGTGACCCAATAATTCAATATACTTGTATATTGTGAAATGATCAACAAAATAAATCTGTTTAACATCAATCACCACACAGCTGCATTTATTCTTTCTTGTGATAAGAACTTTTAAGATCCACTCTCTTACCAAATTTTCAAATATGCACTATAGTAGTATAAACTATAGTCACCATGCTGTACATTAAATCCTCACAATTTATTTAATAACTAGAAGTTTTTACCTTTTGTCCCCCTTCACCCATTTTACCCACCCACCCCCACCTCTGGCAACCACCAGTCTGTTCTCTGTATCTATAAGTTCAATTTTTGTTTTTTGCCTTCATTTTAAGATTCCATATACAAGTGAGGTCAGGGTATTTGTCTTTCTCTGCCTCACTTATTTCACTAAGCATAATGCCCTCCAGGTCCATCCATATTTTCTCAAGTGACAATATTTTATTTTTTTTAATGACTGGATAATATTCCATTTATTCATTCATGTGTCAGTGAACACTTAGGTTGTTTCCATATCTTTTGTTGTTGTTGTTCAGTTGCTAAATCATGTTCGATTCTTTGTGACCTCATAGACTGCAGCATGCCAGGCTTCCCTGTCCTTCACTATCTCGCAGAGTTTGCTCAAACTCATCTTCATTGAGTTTGTCATGCTATCTAACCACCTCATCCTCTTTTACCCCCTTCTCCTTTTGCCTTCAATCTTTGGCTCATCACATCAGGTGGCCAAAGTATTGGAGCTTTAGCTTCAGCATCAGTCCTTCCAATGAATATTTAGGGTTGATTTCCTTTAAGATTGGCTGGTTTGATCTCTTTGCAGTTCAAGGGATTTTCAAGAGTCTTCTCTGGCACCACAGTTCGAAAGCATCAGTTCTTTACCTCTCATCCTTCTTTACGGTTCAGCTCTCACATCCATACATGACTACTGGAAAAGCAATAGCTTTGATTATATGGACCTTTGTTTTCAAAGTGATGTCTCTGCTTTTTAATACACTAACTAGGTTTGGCATAGCTTTCCTTCCATATCTTGACTATTGTAAATAATGCTGCAATGAACACAGAAGTACAGATATCTTCTTAGGTTAGTGGTTTCATTTCCTTTGAATGAATATCTGAAGTGGAAGTGCTGGATTATATGGTAGTTCTATTTTTAAATTTTTGATAAACCTCCATATTCTTCCATAGTACTGCACCAATTTGCATTCCTACCAACAGTGCAGTGTACAAAGATTCTCTTTCCTCTGCATCCCCACCAAAACTTGTTATTGATTTTTTTTTTGATAACAGCCATTCTAACAGATGTGAAGTGATGTATCATTGTGGTTTTAATTTGCATTTCCCTGATGATTAGTGATGTTGAACATCTTTTCATATACCTGTTGGCCAACTGTATGTCTTCTTTGAAAAATGTTCAAAGTTTCAAAAAATACCGAGTTCCTCCATCCACTTTGTTTGGCTTTATTCTATTGAGTTGCATAATCTCTTTATATATCTTGGATAAACTTTTGTATATGCATTTGCATATATTGTTTATAATATTCACTCCTCCACTCTCTTTAGTGTTTTAACAAAGATTTCCACTTATTTGTAGAAGTAAGCACAATTTTGAACATCATTCATGTCTGTTATAGCATGGTGAACAGGGCACTGAATTTATCATAGGTTGATTATTTTCTTATCCTTTTTGCCTCGTGAATAAGGAGGAATGTATATAATGAATCTGTTTGGTTTAAAATAACAATAAAATTTTACTCCTAGGTATCTACCATACAGTTTAAGAAATAGAATTTTATTAAGCTTCCTGGGTATCTTTTCCCCAATCCTTCTCTCTCTACTGCAGAGGAATTTTTTTAATCCATCAACTTTTTGTTTTCCGTTGCAGTTTTATAACATATATTTGTGTTCCTAAATAATACATTTTTTTCATTTTGCCTGTTTTGAATTCCATATTAACATAATTATATTTTCATATTTTTGGAAATTTTCATTCAACATCATATTTTTGAGGGTTATCCATGTTGATAGCTATAGATGTATTTTATTTATGTCTATTGCTTTATGGTTTTCCATTGGTTGCACATACCAAAATCAGTTTATTTAAACTTCTTGCACTTGAGTACCTTCTAGAGTTCTTTTTCTTTATTCAAAATAATGCTACTGTCTATATTCATGCTTATATTTCCTATGACAAATTAAGTTTAGTTTCTTCTTCTATTAACTGAGAATAACAAGAGCTTCATTTCATCCCGGGAGTCTTCCTAATAATTCCAATATTCATTTTCTCAATCTATAAAGCAAATAATTGTCATTCTTAGCACTAAGTGAGCATACGTATAAGTACATAGAACAAGGACTAGTTCATAGTAGGTGTTCTGTAAATCCTTCTCCACTCTCCACTAAGGATTATGAGATGACTTTAATCACAGATAGAAGTGCTTTATAGAGAAGGTCATGTGAGCTGTAGGTGCAAGAGCTTCTGATTTAATACTCAGGATGACTATTTGGTCTCTGACAAGTGCATATGCATGGTTTAGTTATTACTACATGTCAAATGGACGAAGAGACTTTTAGGAGAGATGATGATATCACATAGCACACAGTGAGAGAGGAACTGTTGCTTTTTGCTTTCCTGGGATTTGTCAGCATCATCTTCCTGGATCGAGTCCAGCTGACTCAAGTTGTCTGAGGCAAAGGCAAAGTGCATTCTTCTGACACAGAAAAGGCCTCCAGATATGGAAAAGCGCAGCACTGTCTTTTGTGGGTCCCCTTGAATTCATGTGCTAGCTGTATGACCCAGTTTTCTTCCTTCCAGAAATGCCTCAGCTCTTTGAGCCAGAAGAAAATACTACATGTTATTTCCATCATTACTGCCCTGATGCTGCACCTTAACGTCCTCCCTCTAAGTAAGAAACGAGAAAGACGTGCCAGGGAAAATGGTGATTGCATACTTTCTTAGAAGCTTGAAAAAAGTAATGGGAAATAGTTCTTTCTTTTCAATCAGTCTTCTTCATTACAAATTTTAATAAATGAAACTTCTGGTCTTCAGAATTTTACCTCCTACCTGTGTTCTTTCCTAACTCACTACTCTTCTAAACTTTTCTGTAAAACAGTATGTAGCATTGTATAAACTTAAGATTGATTACCAACAATTAGCCATTAAATTTCCTTAGAGAAAGGGAAGAATAGGGATTTTCTGTAGGTGAAATGACTAAAATAAATACATCAAAATTCTAAATTTATATTTTCTATTACTAAAAGACTCCCCACCCCATTTTCGATGCTTTCTTCCATTTATTTACCATTCAGTCATATGTGATGGCAGGTGTAAAAGTCAGATTCCCTGAAATGTGGCTCATGAAGGGAGAAAAGAAAGCAAGGAAAGAAACTGTAGGTATAGATACATTTTTTTTGTATTCAGAAATCCACTTTGGAAACATCATGAGTGTTACACTCAGTTCGATTCCAATTCACTTTGGTTGTTTGCTTTCTTGGCCTTTTCAAAGAATTCGTGGGTAAGCATTAGAAATAGGATACAACAACAAATATTTCCCTTCAGAGGCTGTTTCCAAGTGTTTTATACTTGAAAAATAAATGGCAAAAGTGCATAGATATTTGATATGGATAACCTTTCAAGGTGATGATTATTGGAAGAAATTTTCTTGTGATACACAAATCACCTCTCATCTAGTTATTTCGGGGTAATAAAAACCAAAACATGAAAAAACTTCATCTCCAAAAACTCAATACCAAATTCCACCATGGTGTGTGGAGGACCCTGCTTCAGTGACAATATGCAGAACATACTAACTTCATATATAACTTCAGCAATATAAATATGAAGAAATTATGGAACAGAAGAGCCAATTAACCTCAGGGCTGGCTTGACCCAGGGAAAGAAATTTGAGATTTTGTAAAACAGCACAGTGGATACTCATGGAAAGTTCAGACATTGCCTGTTAGCTGTTTTCTCAGCACTAATAACAGATTTTATTACACAGTAGTGTGTTATAAGTTATTAATGACCAGTGGAATGCTGTGAGGAAAGGAGGCACAAGGGAACCACACTAGAACTGGCCATGGGCACCCCTTATTTAAAACTAATAGGCCTAATGTGAAAGCCTTACATCAACTGCAGTGAAGGGAAGTTTTGCCAACTTGAAGGCAGATAATGAAAACTCAGTTGAGAGGCAGGCTGACATTAACACTGTTCAGTCTCATCAAGTGGCTGATGAGGATGAGGATGCTACACTGTTCCCTGAGGATAGAAATGAACCAAATAATGACAACATGTGGGAGAGAAACACTTGGAAGGATGCAGAGAGCATGACAATTAGATCTCAGTGTCTGATGAGGGGAAAAGTGCAAACGAACCACTTAACATGAATAAGCCAACAGACATCAAAATGTATTGCGTACAGTGTAAGGTGGTGCTAGTGGTAAAGAACCTGCCTGCCAATGCAGGAGACATAAGAGATATGGATTCAATCCCTGGGCTGGGAAGATCTCCTGGAGGAGGGCATGATCCAAGATCCCCTGGAGAGGGAAATGGCAACCCACTTCAGTATTCTTGCCTGGAGAATCCCAAGGACAGAGGAGCCTGGTGGGCTGCAGTCCATGGGGTCGCAAAGAGTTGGACACAACTGAAATGACTTAGCACACAGATGCCTGGTGATCAGAGTCTGGGGCCAGGGAAATCTTCCGTGGCTATATATAGAACCAGCATTTACATAGCAAGCTATGAGCTAGGGTTGTTGTAGTTCAGTCACTAAGTCATGTCTGACTCTTGTGATCCCATGGACTGTAGCCTGCCAGGCTCCTCTATCCATGAGATTCTCCAGGCAAGAACACTGGAATGGGTTGCCATTTTCCTCTCCAGGGGATCTTCCTGATCCAGGTCACAAACTCACATCTGCATTACCAGAAGATTCTTTACCACTGAGCCACCTGGGAAGCCCATGAGCTAGGGAGAGAAGGCAAAAAGGCAAGCCAAAAGACTTAGTCTTTACGGTGTTTGACATTTAAATTTGTTACCATATCAGCAGAGCACAGTCAGCAAATGGGAAACACACTAGTTAGTTCAACAGAGAGGATATAATATAGAAATTGTTTAGATCATTGGAAGACTGAACAATCAAAATGGGAACACTGAACTAACACAGAAATAGTAAGAAAAGAAAACATCAATCACCCTCAGAATGTGAGGAACAAAGGGAGAAATTGAGATTATCAAGTCCATCAACAGGAGGTTTTGAGAAGCTGTGACCTAGATCCCTCAGAAGTGAGAAATTTGGAACAAACTGGTGTCTTAAAAACTCTAAGAAGGTGCCCTGCTAGCCTGGATGAGAAGATGTTACCAGATAGTTTCTAGTTTCTGCAAAGAAATACCATGAGGTTGGTTCTAAGAACAAGGAGGAAAGTAAGAAATTGGAACCCATAAGCACTTCAGAATTTAGAAGCTACTCTTGAGATGAGGCTGATGGGAGAAGTAGATACTGCAGAAGAAGCAACTGTCTTCTTCCTTCACTGTTTTTCAGCTACTTCAGTGTCTTCCATTGGCATAACTAACAGGAAAACAGCTGGCAAGGAAGAAATGCAGTTTGTAGAGCCTCTAGCATCACAGAACTGAAATACAGTAGTTAATAACTGTCACCACAAACTTATACCCTTGAACCTGAGGGCCAGAGTATATCAAAAGGATTTATTAGAAGAGACTAACAGTGCTATAATTTCAGTTTGTAGTATAATGAAAAGAGAACATTTTTTATATCCTCCTTATATGTTTATGCATCCGAAAAAAAACATCGTAATAAGTCTAAGTTTACCTATAAAATGCAATAAACTCAGCTGTTTGTCTTAATAAGGTAGAGAGTAAGATGGAGTATGCAGAGTTTAGTTAATTCAGAAGTCTCATCATTTCCTGAAGTCTCAATTATCTCTTTCACCACACTTTTTACCAGACATGTTAATGAAAAGCAAAATGAATCGTTAATAGACTGAGAAATATTTAAATGTAGGGAGAAGAGAGGAAATAAAAACAATGTGAATAGTCTAGAATAGGATAATTGGCCTCTGAATAATTAAGTCAATTCTATGGAAGCATTTTCCCTAGGAATCCCTATTTTTATGGCAATACATCGAGATGACAATGAAGTCACAAAGAAGCAAGTACAAAACAGATATAATTGTTTCAGTGGTTGTAAAAAAGCCTAATGAAAAGAGCATTATTTTCAAGAAAAACAGAAAATATATGATGGATGTCCCTTATTCCAGTTTGTACTGTAAAAGAAGTTATAATAGTTTACTAACAAATTTTATTTTCTTGGGCTCCAAAATCACTGTGGATGGTGACTGCACTCATGAAATTAAAAGACTTCCGTTCCTTTGAAAGAAAGCTATGATAAACTTAGAGTATTAAAAAGCAGAGGCATCACTCTGCGGACAAAGGTCTGTTTATCTTCCCATTTGACCTATATATTTGACATAACCCAATTGAAATGTTAAAAGATGGTAGATACTAACAACATGTTAATCCTAAGATTGAGAGTTGTAAGAATTGGACCTTAAAGAAGTCTGAGCACCAAAGAATTGATGCCTTTGCACTGTGGTGTTGCAGAAGACTCTTGAGAGTCCTTTGAACAGCAAGGAGACCAAATTAGTCAATAAAGGAAATCAACCCTTTTTATTCACTGGAAGAACTGATGCTGAAGCTCCAATACTTTGGCCACCTGATGTGAAGAGCTGACTCATAGGAAATGACCCGAGTCATTGGAAAAGACCCTGATGCTGGGAAAGATTGAGGGCAGGAAGAGAAGGGGGCAACAGAAGATGAGCTGGTTGGAGAGTATCACTGACTCAATGGACATAAATTTGAGCAAACTCTGGGAGACAGTGAAGCCTGGCACACTGCAGTCAATTGGGTCACAAAGAGTCAGACATGACTTAGTGGCTCAACAGTAACAACAACATGTCATGAATCAGACCAAAAATGCACACATAGGAATCATGTTAAGAAAAATGATGCAGACACATCTAGATAAAATTAAGCAAAGTAGTGTAAAGCACACTAAAATATCTTGCCTTGATATGGTGTCACGCATGGTATACATTTTATGGATTGTGTATATATGTTGCTTTAAAGTGGTCACAAAAGAAATAGAGTTAGTTTTTGTTTCAGGTAGCAATTGTTCAAAAATACTGCCTAAAAAAAGGATATAAAATTCAGGGGCTCAAAATAAAACTGATGATTCATATGAATCTGCAGGTTGGTTAATTGAGGGTAGGCATGGTTGGTGGATCTTCCCCCATGGCTGCTGAGGCTCATCTGCTTCCAAAGGCATTTGTTTGGCTCAACCATAATGGCTCTCTTCTACTGGCCTTCCATCCCCTCTACCAGCAGGCTGTCTGAGCTTTGTTTTCTTTGTGGCAATGTCAGAGGTGCAAAAGGGTAAGTGGAAAATGCAGGAGGCTTTTTGTAATAGAACACAGGGTAAAACACCCCCATCAATGGGCCACTGGCCAAAGCACACCCCAACTCTGTGTCCCAAGTCAAAGGTCAGGAAAATACTCTGCCCATGAAGAAACCAAGGTGAAAATGTGGGTGCCAGGAGGGGTGAAAAATGGTGACCCATCTTTCCTTCTTTAGCAAGTTTGATCTCTATTTTCAAAAACAAAAAAAAGAAAAAGGCCTTATGTTCTGTACACAAGAGGAATCCTCATTCATTGAGTATTTCATCTGACAGAATTCTACAATGAAGGTTATCAGTGGAATGTGTCTTTCCTGAAGACAGAAACAAGACTTTAAATAAATAATCTGAAAATTGTTTTAAAAGGAAAAATATATGCTAAATGGAGGGCAAATCATCAGGATGAATAAGAAAACCTCTGTTACAGAACATTAGGCCAAGACAAAGATTATAGGAAATTACGAGTAGATGTAAAGGCTATAGCTGGCCCACACTGGGTTTCTGTGTGAATTAGGAAAAGGTTTTTCCTCTGGATTAGGATAAATCATAAATGCATTCAGGGTTTGGTGAGTGGAGGCACGGATTGGATTTCAGCTCCCAGCTAACTCTTAGCCAGGTTGCATTGTTTAGGGGAAATGCAACCCCAGTGGAAGAAAAGAAAGCAAAAAGTTACTCCAGGATTTTCCTAATTTTATTGCTGTGACTCACTGTGTTGCTAATCATGTATTTCTTATGGATTCTCCTTAATAATTCTTTAAAATGGTAGCCATTCTTTTCTTCCTTCCTTTTGGCCTTCCTGCCTTTCTTCCACAAATATGTACTGAATTTCTCCTGTGTGTGTAAAGTAAGTTCCTGGCAGGTAAGATAGAGCAAGAACAAAATAAACAAAATCCCTGCACTCATAGGCTTTAGCATGTAGTGGGAGAGGCAGACAATGAACAGTAAACATGACAAATAGTGAATTATATAGTGATAGGGAATAATAAGAGCTGTAGAGAAAAGAGGAAAGGAGAGGTGAGAGGAGAGGAGGAGAGAGAGGGAGAGGAGGACAAGGGAGGAGGAAAGGAAGGGAAGGAGGAGGAGAGGAGGAGGGAAGGAAGGGAAGGAGGAGGAGAGGAGAAGGGAGGAGCGGAGGGAGAAGGGGAGGTGGGGATGTGGGAGGGGAGAAAAGGGAGGAGCGAAGCAAAAGGAAGAGAGGATGAGGGAACAGGACAAGAGCAAGATTGTTTCAAGGTGTAATAAACAGAAAAAATCAGTCTTTGAAGTAATAGGTTTTTGCTACTCTTTTCATTTTTTTTGTATGGAATAAGATATTACTATCTTATTGAACACACTTTTACCACTTTATATCCATGGTTGATGGTACATAGAGAAAAATGACCATTTCCTAATTTACTCACATCTCAATTCTGATTGTTAAAACTATTTTTCCTAAGATTTTCAAGACTAAACCTAAGAGAAAATCAAGTCAGAAGATGAATTCTGATGAAACATAAAATAAATTTATGCCCTTATATTTGGTTTATCTAGGTTCACTTTTTAAATACAACTACGGCTAAAACAAGTGAAAAATTGGCAGAATTTTACAGGAGATTGTTACAACAAATGTACCTGTAATGTAAACTATATCATAGCTTATGTAGTTCATGTAATATTTTGTCATTTAAAAAATTTTATGTTATGCTCATTGAGTTAAATATAAGATAAATTTATTTATAACATTTTGTGTTTGCCATAGTGCTTAATAAATAGTCTTAAAGTCTAGAAAACCTTTCCCTTGGCTATGAATTAATCTATTGAGCATTCAAAATGGTTGAATGTGCAGGTTGGGAAAATAAGCACATTTGTTACAGTAATAATCCTCTAATGAATTATGGTCTTAAGTTGTTTTTGCAATTTTTTTATTTAAAAATGATCCTGATCAGTGGTCCAGTTTTCTGACTAAAAAAGGATTATTGAAACAAAATTAAACTACAGGTAATTACTTAATCTTTGTGTCTCTACCAAACTAAGACAACTACATTGAAAAGTCTGGATTATAATTATGCTCCTACAATACTTATTCTTGGCTTTTAGAACTGTGAAACTTCTAAATTTTTGTTAGAAGTTCAGAGGCACTCTCAGTGTGCTTCTTGTGAAATACATAGCACTATCTTCATGAGAATTCTTTGAAAAACTATTTGGAATCTGCATAATTTTAGAATCATGGAATTATAATACTGCTCTCCTTTCCCTTGATTTGGTATGTAGCATGACAGCATATACAGTAAGAGAATTTCCCTCCCTTAATCTTCCTTGATTGCTCTAAGTCAGTTGATAAATGAATTCTGAGAAGAGTAAAATATATGTCTCACTTTAAATACCTTAGGTTGACTTATGTGCAAATGCAATGGCCAGCTGACTATGTGTAATTGAAATGGAATGAAATGGAATTGAATCCATTTCTAGTGAGTTAATACTTCTCTCCTGTGTTGGCTTGTTGGCAACTTTCTAGGTTGCTGAAAATCCATCAATAAAAGATTGGGAGATGAGAAACTTTTGATAAGCTATATCCTTAATCTTGAATTTTAATCTCTGCATTACAGACTTTTTAAACACTCTGCCTCGTTACCTAAGTTCAATAAATGTTACTTTCATGATCTCATATATATTCATGTGTGCAAATCATTATATATTTTATTATAATAAATGAGGACTAGGTTTTCTGCTTGTATCTTATAGAACAGAGGTCAGCACTTTTTTTTTTCTTTTTAAAGTTCAGATAATAAATTTTCTAGGCTTATAAGCCATACAGTTTCTATCACAACTAATCAACTCTGCTACTGTAGCACAAAAAAACAATACATAAAGCAAGCCTCTGCTCTACTGAAACTTTATTTACAAAAGATGGTAGGCAGGATTTAACCCATGGGCTATAGTTCACCCTTGATACAGACCATTTAAAATTCCACATGCAGGCTGAACTATAGAATGTTCCACAAAATATAAACTCAAGGAAATTTTGTTGAACATATCATTCAAAAAGCACACCTATAGACTTTCTGAAAATCTATGAGTTATTTTTGACTCGTTTAAAGGAAGTAATTGGCCAATTTTTAATATACCCAATATTTAAATAATGTAGTATTTAAAATATAAAATAAGGGAATCTTGTTTCACATTGTCCATTTGATCCAAAACACATGAATACAACTAGACATGGAAATTTACTACTACAACTGTTAAGCAAGGTCACAAATGGAACTAATTTAAGCTAAATCCTTGTCTCTATTTACAACTGATGCATTCATTTCATCAAGTTACTAACTGTATTAATCAGTAAAATGAGAACAATATCAGCTTCATTTCATTAATCTGTAAAATGGGAAGAATAAACTGGCACACAAACCTTCAGTGAATGAAGGAAAAATATCTTTGAAAAAAATTGGTTTGGATCTCTCAAGTTAAAATTTTTAGTGTGACCTGACAGAGCATTTTGATGCCTCTGTCTTAAAGGCAAGTTGATGTCAGCAAGATCCTTCAACATATCAAACTATATTCAGCCTAAATGTCTGAGAAAACAGTATCAACAGAATTTACAGTGCTTCTATTGAAAGCAAATAAATGAATGAATCAAATTTTATGAATCAAAGAAAAAATTATTATAAAGCATTTATAAGCAAAGTGCTCTCTAAATACTTAATAATATTTCTGCCCATGACTTTCCTCTCCTAGAAGTCTACCTATCATTCTATTTACTTCCTGTATCACCAGTGTATTATAGCTCTTCCTAGTCTCCCTCAGATGTCATTCAGTGAGTAAGAACCATTTGGCAGGCAGCCATACACTACCTGTAACAAAGAGTAGTAATTTTACTTAAGTTCTATATCTTAAAGAGAATTGTCATCTCTGTGTCAGACGAAATGGTTCAAAGCTTACCAGTGTAACTCTCTTAATGGATATGTTTATTTCTCATAACATGAATGGTGGAGCCAACTAAATCTATGAACACAACCGTGGACCACTTCTAATAACACCATGCCCTAAACAGGTATCTTATCTTGCTTATGCTTAATAAATCTTTGAATAGCTAATTTATGACTCATCAATTCTATGTCTATGTTTTATTGCCTCCATTTAAAGCAGAAAGCTTCTTTTTTCAGATGGTGAAAATGAAAAATAGATTTGCAAAAGCAAGACACACTTGGGAGTGCAAGCCAAAGTCAGATCATGGAAGAATCTCTTTGATTCTAATTCCCTGAATCACATGCAGGTGTCGGACCTTCTTAAACTCTACTGATACTAACTAGGCAAGACAAGAGGTGACTTGTATGCCCAGCTTCTAATGTTCCAGACTCTTTGCTACAGCAGTTCTTCAACCTGTCACAGTGTATAAAAAGGCCTCTGAGAGCAATAGCATAAGCACTTCTTGTGCTTAATGCACAACAGAGACAACTAGAAATGATGAGTTTATTTTGCAAATTTAATTTAGGAGGTTTTTACACTGTGTGCACACATCTTTCTCTGAAAGTCACAAGCAAAGTATTAGATTTCTTTCAGTCCCAACTAAATACAAATTTTGCTGAAACCCAGTTAAGAAATGCAGATGTGTAAGAATCGAACCACATTAAAGAGAATGCCAGCAATGACTTCATTGTGTGTGACAATAGTTTAGACTTGTGTAGAATTATATGCATGAATAAAACTTATCCAACTCCTGGGGTCTATCTTTAATGATGTTTTCTCCTGCACATAAATAGTGTTGCCAGGACATAAACAAGCAAAAAAATCCTACTTTAACGTAACGTAACAGTTACGATCATTGGAATTAAAAAATATGAT
Source organism: Okapia johnstoni (assembly GCA_024291935.2). Lineage (NCBI taxonomy): Eukaryota > Metazoa > Chordata > Mammalia > Artiodactyla > Giraffidae > Okapia > Okapia johnstoni. The sequence goes on along the minus strand of CM044311.1, from coordinate 35,399,387 downwards.
CTAGATTTAAATCTCTGTTCTACCACTTACTTTGTGTCCTTGATAAGCTACTTAATTATAAACCTCAATTTCCATATTTGTAAAATGAGTTAATGTACCTTTCTCATAGAATTATTATGGGGATTAGATAAAATATTTATATAAAACTGGTACTCCAGATCCTTGAGCACAGAATGAACTGACTCTTGAAAGAGTCTTTGGATTAGAGCAGGAGAAATGAGTTTGTTAAAAATCATCCCCTGACCACCCATCTGGCCCAATCAAATTGTTTCCTCAGCAACTCCAAGCATTTTATTAGATAGTGAAAGAAGAGATGACTGTCCATTTGGAGCAGAATGACTGCTAGTCCCCAGCTCCTGCGGTTGTTCAACAGATGTTCTGTTTGATCTCTTATTATATATTTCAATCTAAGACCCAGTCAGAGATGGGAAGGGATGAAGTTGAGGATGGAGAAGGGTACTCATTGTTGATTCAACTTTTTTTTAAATTTCTTATGACTGTGTGGAATTAAAACATGACCATTTCTGTTCAAGCAGGAAAAATAAATTATTTCAAATGCTAAATCAAAACATAGAGGATAAACTTTACTTCTCCTTCTTACAGAAATAAGAGAAGGATTTTTAAAAATTCTGTAAAATATCTCCCAGTCTCACACTGATGCCTGATCATCCTTTAAAAATCACTTTTGTAATGCTCAATAGATATTAGGGGTTATCCACCATTAACATTTGCCTATCCCTGTAAATTTTACCAGATAATATGATATTGAGAAATTCAACTGGCCTCTTAAGTAAAGATATTAAGCTTTGTTTTGAAGGATTCATCTTATACCAACAATAGTATAGATTGAACATTTGCTTTTAGTACCTTCCTTTGAGTTTGCATGAATTACAAAACTACTTTTCACTGTTACTGAAGTCTCAAAAATAGGCCTGTGAATCATAATTATTTTTTTAAAAAATACTTATGGTTTTAGAATTACTTTTGTCTTTTTAGCTCTATAATTTTCTCACTCAGTACTATAAGAGCACCACACTAGTGTTATTCTTGAAGAGACACGAAAAAGAGAAATAAACCAGCAATAAGACAAAAAGTTTGATAACCACTTGTTAAAGAAAAAAATATTCAGTGACACTTGTTAAAACACAGTAAGGAAGAATTTATTTGAGGGGGGCCTTAGAGAAATGTGTAAGGACTTCCCTCATAATAGAATCTTAAAGCAAGGGAGAGAGATTGGACTCAACTTCAAATACAGAATGAACAAAAGGGAATTTATAATCAAGGCGCAGGATGTGGATTAGTGGGTAAAAAGTACTAAGAGGAAACATCAGTAGAAAGGGAATTCTGGCTAAACAAATCTAAGGCAAGACATCACCCGGCAGATGGTGGAAGAGAAGCAACCTGATTAGATAAAGAGGGTGACTTCCCTCCTAATTTGCTCAGTTGTAATCCGACTCTTAGCGACCCTGTGGACTGGACCGTAGCTTGCCAGGCTCCTCGGTGCATGGGATTCCCCAAGCAAGAATACTGGAGTGGGCTGCCATTGTAGGGTTCTTACTGAAATTGGACAGTGCAGAGACTAACATGGGAGTCCAAAAGTCAGGCTGAGTTGAAAAAAGGACTCGGGGAGCCTGAGTAAAATTTGGTTAATGAGAGAATCTTTGTCATGCAGAAGTAATTTAATATTCCCCGAGAAGCTATTATCTCAGCCTATAAGAACAACCCTATTTCACCCAAATATTTCAGACATATCTTTGTAAACTTTCCATTCCTTCCTCCACCTACTATATACAGAGGGCTACCAGGCAGGACACTGAGGTGGACTTGCCTCTAGTGAATGTACTGTGACTCAGTCAGAGCCACTGTGTGATGAGCTTAGAATACTCTCCTCTCCCTAGCTAATTCCTATTTAAAAGCAGGACTCAAGTTAGATTTAATCTTTCCCTTAAAGATATGTTAATACCTCACATTTCTCTGCTCCCCTATAATAGTCTATGCAAGCCTGTAGCATAACATTTATGACAAATTAATTATCAACTGGTCCTTGACTAGTGTCCCCAAAGAACAAAGCCTCCTGGAGAACTGAATGGAATAGTATTCATCTTTTTATCCCTGGCCCCATGCACAATTTCTGGCACCCAGCAGACACTCAAAGTTTTTGAATGGTTGAATTAATAAATGAGCTCAGGATCTTTAGTGACACATGAGATATACCAATGTGACATAAATATAACAGAAACCAACATTCATGGACATCACCACTTTCTTTTAGTAGCTTCTCATCTTTTCACAATTTTATTTTAAAAGGTTGCCCTAGGGCAGAAACTTTGAGCATTTATCCACCTCATGATAACTGTAAAATCAATAACCAATATTTTCAGGAGATCCATAAAAATGAGGTTTACAAAAGAGAAAAAAAAAAAAGAATCCCCAGTCAGAAAAGAGAAACTGGAAGAAAATTAGTTCTCTACCTGAGTTGACGGTAATATATGTCTCCTATAAATTTCTCTTTCCTCCCAAGCCAAGGCTCCCCTTTTGTCATCATGATTACTTATGCACAATAGACTGCTGGTTAACTGATGGGCCTGACACAGCAGGCACACCAGCATTGTAAATCCTTTACCCTTAAGGCCTTTACTTGTCCATGTACACAGTATACAGTCAAGTTTGGTCTCCTGGGAAAACTTCTTAATCCTTTATTTCACATTCATGTTCTAAGTTAGGAGAAGCATTTAATCCTACTGGGCATGTGTGTGCATGTGTGTGTTAGTCATTCAGTCATGTCCGACTCTTTGGGACACCATGGACTGTAGCCCTCCAGGCTCCTCTGTCCTCTGTCCATTCTCCAGGCAAGAATACTGGAGTGGGTTGCCATTCCCTTCTCCAGGGGATCTTCTTGACCCAGGGATCAAATGCAGGTCTCCCTCATTGCAGGCAGATTCTTTACCATCTGAACCAGCAGGGAAGCCCTCCTGTTGGGCATATCCAACATGTTTCCAGTTTGTTGCTACATCTCCATTAGAAATAATACTAGATACAGATGTCCTTGACTTAGGATGGTTCAACATATGATTTTTCAGTTTTATGAAAATTTGATCTTTTCCCACCTAGTGACATGCAGCAAGATACTCTGTTGTTAATGCTGGGAAACTGCAGCTGAGCCACAGCTCCCAGTTAGCCACATGATCATGAGGATAAACAATTGATACACTTACAACCATTCTGTACCCATACGACCTTTCTGCTTTTCAATTTCAGTATCTTATTCAATACATTGTGTGTGCTGTCCTTAGTCGCTCAGTTGTGTACAGCTCTTTGTGACCCTTTGGACTATAGCCCACCAGGCTCCTCTGTCCATGGAATTCTCCCAGCAAGAATACTGGAGAGGGTTGCCATTTCCTTATGCAGGGGATCTTTCTGGCCCAGGGATCGAACCTTGGTCTCCTACGTTGCAGGCAGATTCTTTACTGTCTGAATCACCAGGGAAGCCCATGATATTCAAAGTAGGTTAGGTGTATTTTCAACTTATGATATTTTCAATTTACAGTGAGTTTATCTGGACATGTCCTCATCATTAAGTTGAGGAAAATTTTTATTAAAAACAAAATTTGAGAATCTAAGAATCTACAGTCTTATAATTCTTGATAAAATGAATTTTCAAAAATAGAATAGTTTCTAGTAAGTTCACCAAGCTACCTGCAAGAATGTAACTATATAGATGTTATGAAAGAAAGAGAAAAGACTTCCTTTCTACCTCAAAGAACTTGCGATCTTATTTTATAGTGTTCCTGTGAGTTGTGAAGTTGTAAATCAGCTGCTTTTCTGAGGTCAACCCAAACTGGTTTTAACCACCATTATATTCTAAATAAGAACTAATAAAAGGTAGATTTATTTTTATGGAATAACCACCTTTTTTTCCATCTTGTTTTACTATCTTGTCTAATGGCTCTCGACCCACCTTGCAATTTCTGTGACAGTGTGGGACTCCTGACCTGTGCACCTGCTCTCCAAGTGCTTCACCACGTGCCCTGTTCCAGTGTGAGACATTGATAAATTCTCTCTGAGATACAAGGAACGATAGGTGATTTGAAATGTATGTATTTTCCTCTGTTCCCACTTGTTTCTGAGAAGTCTTTCATTCTATTTCTGAGTTGAGCTGATTGATTCTGAACTAGTTGAAGCTCAAGGTCCAGAGCAACAAGCTGAGAAAAAAATGATAGAAATATGTTTTAAAAGTGCCTTGGTTTTATCTTCTGATTCATTCAATAGAAAAGCACTTTTATGGATAAAAGTCCCTTTTTATAAGCTGTAGTACTCTCAGTTACTACTGGAGTGAAGCATTACAAAAGAGGACAAAATGGTGAAATGCTGAAAATTTAATACACACTAAACGTAAAAGTGAATGTTGAACAAGAAATACTCAGGCTTAGTGATATTCTGTTGTATTTCCTCTCTCTCTCTCTCTTGCTCTCTTTCTTCCTCCCTCCTCCCCTTGTTTTATAAGTGAAGGATAAAGCCTTAACTGTGAGTAGTGAGTGCATAATAGATAAATATAGGGAATTTTAAAAACAAATTCAACCTTGAATAAAGTTAATAAAAAGATAAATTTTTCTTCCTGTTCATGTAATCAGAGTACTTCAGTGCTACTTTTAAGTGAGATGACTACCTGGTAAAATCTTAAGAATCTCTTCAAAAGATCTCTTTATCTGACTGATGCCTTGAACCTCATCAAGAACCCCATCAAGAAACTTCTCAAAAGGCTTTAAAGCCTCAAAAGGCTTTAATCTTCAAATAAATAAAAACCTCCCCTATGAGGGGTAAAATGTTGAGACTTTCCAATTCAACATTGACATTTCTGAAGAGGAACTCAGGCCATGGAATGTCTTTGAGAACGGAGCCTCTAGTTGGAAGACAAAGATTGTCAACGCATCAAATGCTTATATAGCATATTATCACATTTGTAGAGAACATGGGTAGGAAGTTCCAATAGTCTTCTGGCTCTTTGACACTTCTAGTTTGTATACTAAAGTGATTTATGATATGTTTTTTCAAAAACACATTTTTTAGCAATAAAAGACTGACTTTTTAAGACCTAATCATTCCATAACTAATTATTGCTACCTACCACAATGGAAAATGCCTTGATTTATGAATTTGAAGAATATATCTATATTTTTCTCCTCCTTCTGATCACCTACACTGATATCAGATGTCATGGAACTCAAGTGCTTATAGTATAAGAACTATTATTTAGGTCACCTATTGTACCTGTATATGTATTATTGTCGTTCAGTTGCTAAGTCATGTCTGACTCCTTGAGACACCATGGACTGCCACATGCCAGGCTTCCCTGTCCTTCACTATCTACCAGAATTTGCTCAAACTTATGACCATTGAGTTGGAGATGCAATCCAACCATTTTGTCCTCTGTTGCCTCCTTCTCCTCTTGCCCTCAATCTTTCCCAGTATCAGGGTCTTTTCCAGTGAGTCGGCTCTTCACATCAGGTGACCAAAATATTGGAGGTTCACCTTCAGCATCAGACCTTCCAATGAATAATCAGGGTGGATTTCCTTTAGGATTGCCTGGTTTAATTTCCTTACAGTCCAAGGGACTCTCAAGAGTCATCTCCAGCACCACAGTTCCAAAGCATCAATTCTTCAGTGCTCAGCCTTCTTTATGGTCCAATTGTCACATTTGTACATGACTACTGGAAAAAACATAGCTTGACTATACTGACCTTTGTAGGCAAAGTGATGTCTCTACTTTTTAACACTCTGTCTAGATTCACCATAGCTTTTCTTCCAAGGAGGAAGCATCTTTTAATTTTGTGGCTGCAGTCACCATCAGCAGTGATTTTGGAGCCCCCCCAAAAAATAAAGTCAGCCACTGTTTCCACGGTTTCCCATCTATTTGCCATGAAGTGAAGGGACCAAATGCCATGATCTTAGTTTGATGGATGTTGAGTTTTAAGTCAGCTTTTTCTTTCTTCTTTCACTTTTATCAAGAGACTCTTTAGTTCCTCTTCACTTTCTGCCATTAGAGTGATATCATCTGCACATCTGAGGTTGTTGATATCTCTCTCAGCAATCTTGATTCCAGCTGGTGTTTCATCCAGCCCAACATTTCGCATGATGTGTTTTGCACTGAAGTTAAATAAACAGGGTGACAATATATAGCCTCGACGTACTCCTTTCCCAGTTTTGAACTAGTCCATTGTTCCATGTACAATTTTAACTGTTGTTTCTTGTCCTGCATACAGTTTTCTCAGTATGTAGGTAAGGTGGTCTGGCATTCCCATCTCTTGAAGAATTTTCCACAGTTTGTTGAGATCCACAGAGTCAAAGGCTTTAGGGTAGACAAAGAAGCAGATTTTTTTTTTTCCTTTAATTCCCTTGCTTTCTCTTTGATCCAGCAAATGTTGGCAATTTGCTCTCTGGTTCCTCTGCCTTTTCTAAATCCAGCTTGTAATTCTGGAATTTCTCAGTTCACGTACTGTTGAAGACTAGCTTGAAGGATTTTGAACATAATCTGTTAGCACGTGAAATGAGTGTAATTGAACAATTTTGGGCATTGCCTTTCTTTGGGATTGGAACAAAAACTGACCTTTTCCAGTCCTGTGGCCAATGATGAGTTTTCCACATTTGTTGGCATATTGAGTACAGAACTTTAACGGCATCATCTTTTAGGATCTGAAATAGCTCAGCTGGAATTCCATCACATCCACTAGCTTTCTTCATAGTAATGCTTTCTAAGACCCACTTGACTTTGCACTCCAGGATGTCTGGCTCTAGGTGACTGATCACACCATCATGGTTATCTGGGTCATTAAGACCTTTTTTGTATATATGTATACGGATGCTTCACTTAACCTTTTGATGTCAGTGAATCCCTGTGATTAAGACAGATTCCTACTTAACCCTTCACTTTATACACCACCCACCACTGCCAGCCCCAAATAATTCCTTCTCCTGAGACTGAAATTTCTTTCCTCTTAAAATCCATAGCAGGCATGTTACAACAATGATTCTTGGAGATTATATAGAAAATATTGTTTCATTCATTCAACAAATAATTTTTGTTTCTACTATTTACATTGGCATTACTAAGGAAATTTTAAGAAATATTACCTGTCACAAAAAGCTTCCCACATGGCACTAGGGGTAAAGAACCCAACTAGTGGTAAAGCCTCCCAACACAGGAGACAAAAGAGACTTGGATTCGATCCCTGAGCCTGGAATATCCTCTGGAGGATGGCACAGCAACCGACTCCAGTATTCTTGCCTGGAGAATCCCATGGACAGAGCAGCCTGGCAGGCTATGGTCCATAGGGTTGTAAAGAGTCGGACACAATCGAAGCGACTTAGCATGTATGCCTGCAGCTATCACATATTCTAATACTATACATTCTTTCCATCTAAACTGGTTCATCTCCCCATTAAATCTCTGTTCCCTTATTCTGTTTTACTTTTGCTCCATTGTCTTTATCACCACCCAAAATTATATCATTTTTATTTTTGTACTGTCTGTTTCCCTTCTCCAGAATATGACCTCCATGAGGATGGTGAATTTGTATCATTCACTGCTTAATTCACAATACCTGGAACCATGTTTAGGGCATTGTAGATACTCAGTACTTGTCAAATGACTGTCCCAATCAATCAATTAACTAGTCTCAATTTCAGATACTGTTCAGTTCTTCACCACACCATGTAAGGAGGCTATGTTACAAATGGAATCTTGGCACTAGTTTCAGGTCTATTGGAAATGAACGACACTTCATAAGCAGTGGTAGAGACCAACAGTTATTAAACACAATGGTATATCTATTTCAACTCTTCTTGGCAGTCATTAAGCTCTTGCTTCACAGAGATACAATTACTTTATTGATAATAATCCATTACTCTTTTTTTGAAAAAATTGGGGCATAGTTGCTTTATAATCTTGTTAGTTTCTGCTGTACAACAAAGTGAGTCAGCTATATGTACACATACATCCTCTCCCTCTTGGACCTCTCTCCCACCCTACCCCATCCCACCTGTCTAAGTCACCACAAAGCACCAAGATGAGCTCCCTGTTGTGTATGGCAGGTTTCCACTAGCTATTTATTTCACTCTTAATTGTAACTAAGGTGTAGATGTGAAGATCTGACTCATTGGAAAAGACCCTGATGCTGGGAAAAATTGAAGGCAGGAGGATAAGAGGATGACAGAGGATGAGATGGTTGAATGGCATCACAGACTTAATGGACATTAGTTTGAGCAAGCTCCAGGAGGTGGTGAAGGACAGGAAAGCCTGGCGTGCTGCAGTCCATGGGGTCGCAAACAGTCAGACATGAACAAAGCGACTGAACAAAGGTGTAGCTAATAACTTAAAGTAACTTAAAGGAAAATTTTCATTGCCTATTATCAAGCAACTTAGCATATTTGTATCTCTACATGTTGACACCTAAAAACATGGGTCTTATTATAAATAATAGTTATAAGTCCATAGAGTCTTAAAGCAAACATTGTTAAGAATATAAAGCCACACAAAGTTTTTTAGTCATCTAAAATAAAAAACTGTGTGTATATGAAGTCCTAACAAATCTGTCTCTAGAAGGATGTGCGACCAAAACTGTGGTGGCAAAAACTGAAATGCTTTAGAGCATTCTTAGAATATCTCCCCACCCTGCTCTCTGTAATAGTCTGTAGTGCACAAGGAGGAAGCGGGGACCACAGTAGCCAGAGGGGAGGGGCTGTCCTTAAGAATCAATGGAGGGCATTATCCACATAATTGGCAAATGTTTTCAAGTGCAGCAAATGTTTAAAATGGTTCATTTTGATCATTACTGTCAGTTTTGTTGAATTTTATATTTTATAAGACATGAAATAGGGATTTAAAGTGTAGGGGAGCAAAACTCTCCCCACCCCCCGCTTTCCCAGTTATTCCCTAATTGACATAATACAGGTTAACAGGAGAAAAAAAAATTTCACACATATGGGAGCTCATAGAAGAGCTCAAAAAGTGACCAAAGTAGGCAGCTTGGATACCTATTAGACAAAGAAATAGTAAATTTGTGAAGCGTTGTTCAAGACAAAGAAGTTTTGGTTTAGGGTAGTAAATTAGTGAAGTAAAAAGCCTTGTTTGTACAGCCTTCTCAGCCCTGAATTCTCTGTCTATGGTGATAAGCATGCCTTCTACCCTCCTGGTACAAGGAAAGTTACCTTTCACATAGGAGATTTATTTCCTGCTTTCAAAGGGACAAATGAAGGTCAAAGTGTCCTTCTTGCATCTGCTGTTTCTTAAGTAATTTTAATTCAAAATAATCAATGTACCAAAATGGCATATTTGGGGCTGGCATATTCTCCTCCTCTTCAAAAGCAAAAGATGGGTTTCTTTAAAATGCAGTAAATCTTAGAAATATGCTTGAAAAATTGTTGTGAAAAACATGAAATCACGAAAGGACTACCATAACATATATCCTAATCCAAGTGAGTAATTATTATCACAGAGCTATATGAGCATCTCGAAACCTCCTCCTCATTTTTATTTCACTCACTTTCTGCCAAAACCTAACTACCAAGGGACAAGGGGAGGGGAAGTGCTAGATGTAATGGTTAAAAAAGGAACAGAATTTTAAATTAGGGGTTGCATCAAATGGTCTTCTTAAAACATATGATGAGTAGGTGATTTCTAAGACATGGAACGTTTTTTACAGTATTATAACAAAACTTTTAGTGTGGTTAATACAAATGCACATGAAATGTCCGTTCTATTGTTTGTAATTCAATGAAGCAGCAACACCTAACAGATAAGAAGCACTGAAGTGAGTGTTGAGAAGCTGAATTCTAACAATGTTTGCCTTTTTCTTTAAGCCATTTCATATGTTTTTGTTTTAGCATCTCTTTTTTAAAGATAGAGAAGATAAACTTTTTCTAAGAGTAACCTGAGGATATACAAAAGGGACAAAGGTTACAGCTCTGTTATTTTAAGTATTACTGATCTTGATAACCAGGCATAGCCAATAAAAATTACTCTTGATGGGTGGTGCAAGAGAATAACAAAAAAAAATCTGGTAATTATAAAAATGGATCTTGCATCTTTTAGCTTAGATGTGCATAAAATTTACAATAATATAAGCAAGTTTAACAAATAGTCCAACCAGCCCAAATCTATTTTTGGTAGTATACAAGAGAGAAAAAAAATATACATATTCAATTTTTAGCTAAGAATTTTCCCTCACAGTGGAATGTGTGGTGTTTTAATTTGTAGCATGAATTAAAAGTGGTTTATACCTGTTTTCTAGATATAGAAAGAACTAACCTCTGGTGAGTACCAGTCACTGCTGGCATATGATTTAAATATGTTAAATTGCTTTATCTTCATATTAATCTTATGAGTCAAGTAATTTTATTGATGAGAAAATAAAGATCAAATTATATTTTTACTCAGTGGCATACAGCTAGTAAGTAGAGGAATCAGGATTTCGAACCCATATCTGTTTGCCTCTAAAGACTTGGTTATTTCTACTACATTCTCCATAATCTTTTCAAAGGAATCCATAAACATCAGATTTTCCCAGGAGCTTTGTTTCTGAGAACAGAACCACTTTATCTCTTCTTAGTGTCCCTTCCCTGCTCTTGGGTCCCCTCAAACATTAAGATTCACATTTACATCCTCAGGTCCCATAATACAGTATTACACCCAGGACTGTCCTCAGCATTGCCACTTGGCTTGTTCCCAACCATATCTCATAATTTGCATCAATGAACCCTGCCATAAATCCCTTCAGGGTGGTTAATTTGTTAATTCCTAAGCAATGAATTCATATTCAATTATTTGTAAGGTCACAACTTAAAGATCACTCCTCTAGTTCTGTTTTACTTTTCAATATTGCTTTGGCAATTCAGGGTCTTCTGTGTTTCCATACAAATTGTGAAATTTTTTTTCTAGTTCTGTGAAAAATACTATTAGTAATTTGATAGGGATTGCATTGAATCTGAAGATTACTCTGGATACTGTAGTCATTTTCACAATATTGATTCTTCCAATCCAAGAACATGGTATATCTCTCCATCTGTTTGTGTCATCTTTGATTTCTTTCATCAGTGACTTATAGTTTTCTGCATACTGGTCTTTTGTATCTTTATATTTATTTATTCCTAGGTATTTTATTCTTTTTGTTGCAATGGTGAATGGGATTGTTTCCTTAACTTCTCTTTCTGATTTTTTATTGTTAGTGTATAGGAATGCAAGGGATTTCTGTGTATAGATTTTACATCCTGCACCCACTATAGAGAACAATATGGAGATCCTTAAAAAACCAAGAATAGAACTACCATATGACTCAACAATCCCACTACTGGGCATGTACTCTGAGAAAATCATAACTGAAAGAAACATATGTACCCCAATGTTTGCTGTAGCACTATTTATAATAGCTAGGACATGGAGGTAACCTAGATGTCAATTGGCAGGCAAATGGATAAAAATAGTTGTGGTACACATACACAATGGAATATTAGGGCTTCCCTAGTGACTTAGATGGTAAAGAATGTGCCTGCAGTGCAGGAGACCTGGGTTTGATCCCCCAGTTGAGAATATCCCCTTGAGAAGGGAATGGCTATCCACTCCAGTACTCTTGCTTGGAGAATTCTTTGGACAGAGGAGTTTGGCAGGCTACAAGCTAGGACATGGAAGCAACCTAGATGTCCATCAGCAGATAAATGGATAAAGAAGTTGTGGCACATATAAATGATGGAATATTACTCAGCCATAAAAAGAATGCATTTGAGTCAGTGCTAACGAGGTAGATGAACCTAGAGCCTGTTATACAGAGTAAAGTCAGTCAGAAAGAGAAAAATATATATTAACACATATATATGGAATCTAGAAAAATGGTACTGATGAGCCTATTTGCAGGGCAGCAATAGAGATGCAGGCACAGAGAAAAGACTTGTGGACACAGTGAAGGAAGGAGAGGGTGGGACAAACTGAGACAGTAGCATGAGAACATGTACATTACCATATGTAAAATAGATAGCCAGTGAAAATTTGCTGTATGATGCAGAGAGTTCATATCAGGTGCTCTGTGACAACCTAGAGAGGTGGGATGGACTGGGAGGTGGGAGGGAGGTTCAAGAGGGAGGGGATATATATATATACCTATGGCTGATTCATGCTGATCTATGGCAGAAACCAACACGATACTGTAAAGCTAATTGTCCTCCAATTGAATTTTTTTTAAAAAAGGGTCTTTCACATTTTAAAAGGGGATTCTAGAGATTCATTCATTCTTCATACTTTGAACAAACATGCACTGAGTACTTCCTTGATACATGCAAACACCAGCTGTGGAAAATTGAAAAATGAATACAAAACACACTCTCTGCCTTCAAAGAGACAATAGTCTAGTCCAGTGAAAGAGATTATGATTCTAGTAAATTGTGATTCAGCTGGTAAAGATCTGCCTGCATTGTGGGACACCTGTGTTTGATCCCTAGATTGGGAAGATCCCCTGGAGAAGGGGACGGCTACCCACTCCAGTATTCTGGCTTGGAGTATTCCATAGACTGTATAGACCACGGGATCGCAAAGAATTGGACATGACTGAGCAACTTTCACTTTCAAATTAAATATTACTATAGCTCAGCATGTGAAAAGTGAAAGTGAAAGCCACTTAGCCATGTCCAACTCTTTGTGACACTATGGACTGTAGCACACCAGGCTCCTCTGTCCATGATGAGAAAGACTGAAGGCACAAGGAGAAGGGACAACAGAGTATGAGATGGCTGGGTGGCATCCCCAATTCAATGGACAGGAGTTTGAGTGAACTCTGGGAAATAATGAAAGATAGAGAGGCCTGGAGTACTGCAGTTCATGCAGTAGCAAAAAGTCAGACACAACTGAGTGACTGTACAACAAATGGGATGTACCAAGTCTTAACTAAACACATGGATGCTTAAGGTGGAAATATTCAATAAATGAACTTTTTGATTTGTTTTCCATAAAGAACTGCTAGCAGTTTTCTAGCCAAACTGTGTAGGTAGATTATTTCACTTGCTTCTTTGGAGTCAAAGTGACCATTAATTAACTCTACTTCTAATTATGATATTATTTCATTAGTATTTGATTAATGATATTTCAGGATTTTTTCATTATAAGAATCATCCCTTCTCAGGAGAGACATCTAGTTCTTCAAGCACAATTACTGTTTTTGAGACTCTTCATAACTTGAAGAATTAAAATGTTTTACTTGGTCTTAAATTTTATCTGATGTCTTATTAATATATATGCGTGCATGCATGCTAAGTCACTTCAGTCTCCAGACGAGACTACTGGAATGGGTTGCCATGCCCTCCTCCAGGGGATCTTCCCAACCCAGGGATTGAACCCATGTCTCTAATGTTTCCTGCACTGGTAGGTGGGTTCTTTACCAGTAGCACCACCTGGGAAGCCCTATATGTATATACGTATATATAGGTATATACGTATATATGTGTGTATATATATGTGTGTGTGTATATATATATATGCCTGGAGAATCCCTGTGGACAGAAGAGCCTGGAGGGCTATGGGCCATAGAGTCGCAAAGAGTTGGACACGACTGAAGCAACTTGGCATGTGCCCACACACACATATATCTATATCTACATGTACATATATCTATATTAAAATAAATAAACCTTATTTAAAGCTACAAGAAAAGAGTATCACAACCAGGAAATACATTTCTTAGATTCTTTGGTTTCACTTTCTGCTTTCCATGAACTGGGGTAACAAGAGAGTCCCTCTGTGCTCCCTGCTCTTATAAGTCTGCCAAGCAATTAGCATCTCTTAACATTTCCAGGCAGCTGCCTAATGAAATGCTTGTTTCTCCAGAAAGTCATTTTGCATATAAAACTCTGTCTGATCCTCTGAAACTAACAAAGGTATTTCTAGTCCAAAAGACACTCTGACATTGCCAAAACAAATGTTCAGATATTTTAAAAATCCCTTCCAAAATTTACATTAGGCCTATCTATAGAATACCAGTTAAAACAGGGTGACCATTAAAAAACAAAGTGGTATCTACAAAGATTTTTCCTCACTTTCAAAAATATCATCATTCCATAGTTCTTTCAGTATATTATGAATTCCCAGGTATATTTCTTCATTTGCTTTCTAAAATAGTTCCTTAGAGGGAAATCAGAACCATGAAGAGGATGTAAATGAGGAAAAAAAAGTGCTATTTAAGCCTTTTCCAGCTGTTCTTATCTCCATCTTTTTACAGCGAGTAGACCTTTGCCTCGTTCTTTAGGCTTGTGGAAGATGAACAGATTTCTGCCCACTCTTAAAGAAGGTTCTTTTCCAAGTATTTAGAGTTCCATTTTCAGGACCCAAGTTCAATTCACTTATCTTTTTATTTATACATGCCAGCCTAGAAAGGTTTGAGGCTTAACTCTAAGAAAATACAAGTCCCTGTAATAGGAAGATGCAGTATTTTGACTCTTCTACCTTGACTGCATGCACAATTAAGCTAAAAGCTTCGGGCTTCACCTCTTTTCATTAGTTGCATATGTACTTGCAAATTTTTGCAGTATTTGGCAAGGACGGGACATTTCTTACAGGTTAGGGCAGAGAGTCATTCAGTATAGTGAATGTCAGGATGTATTAAGGTTGTAGAAAGCACACCTTGACAACTGATAACACACTAGAGTTATCGTCAAGGCCCAGAACCTGAAATAATCTGATCTTTGAAAAAGGTTAAAAAGACAGAACTATTCCTGGTGTCAGAACATGAGCAATAGGATGTTCCTAGGAACAGAGCAAAGAAATCTGCCTCATCGTCTTGCTGTAATCAGACTATGCCACATTCAGAGTCAGATGGAACGTTTTCCCAATTCCCCACCTGCTCTCAGATACCAATCATGTCATAAACACAGGACCAAGCAAAGTGAATTGTGTTGTAACTTCTAACACAGACTTTTATAGCTGCTATATCCCAAAGGCAAAGAAACCTCAAGAGAAACCAAGAACGATAAAAGAAATAGAGGAAGAGAACAAGAGAGAGAGAGAAAGTTATCAGGAAATGGATCAAAATTGGTACCAATCCCAGCATTTTCAACTCTAAGATCAATGATGCTTGGGCTTGAATTGAATAGGTTATATTTTGGTGACAAAGATAATGAATAGAAATCCTGGGTTTTAATGTTAAAAAAAAAAAAAAAAACCCTTTAGACTGACCACGGTTCTCTTGATTCAATGCATTCATAGGAAAGAAATGAATTTTTTCTATCCTGGTATTTAGAGAAATGTAAAGACAAAATTTCTCCATATAGCAACAGATAAATACATCATAACACACACATACACACACACACATACACACACACACATACACACACACAAATGACTGGCTGTCTTCATTTTGTCTTTTTCAAATGAACTGAAAGCTTCAGAACTTGTCAAAAGGTCTTAATATTTTTGTTAACACACACAAAACCTGGCATACAATTTGTTCAAAATGTCTCAGCTGGAAATTTACTTGAACTCTATTGGCTTGTATTGAATGGAATATTCCTAAGTGGTCATGGTTTTGCAGTGGCTCAAACTGGAATTCTTAGGAAATAAATTCCAAAAGCAGAGAAAGTTTTGTAGTATGATATCAAGGAAGAAAGGTACCATATGCTCTAACTAAAAGTAAATATTAACTAGAAGTTAATCATGCTGGTTCTTCTGTTCCAGTTTCACTACAGTCACATTCATCTTAACACTTCAGAAAAAGTTAGTGATGGCATATTTATATCAATGTCTAACACAAAATACTGTGCCACACACATACAAGCCCCTCCCTCAACTTCAAAACAGCACATTATATGAAAGCTTCAAAGTAGTTGATATAAAATTCTCATGTTTCAATTACTTTGCAGATCATGCAGATTTTCTCAATACATATTTTATACAGTGGTAGAAAATATGACAATTACTAAAGGTTTTAAAATGTCAAAAGGTGACGGATCTTTCCTATGTATTTAATTCTACAATTAGTAAGTCATACAGAAGCAATATTTGTTAGACCTAATTTTTGCCTTACCATAGCCCTAAGCAACATCTCTTGTATCATATACTTAGCAATTGAAGTACACTTGCAGGTGCCAAAGCTACCAGTGAATTTGGCCAAACTCTTGAATAACAGTCCCTGAAGTCAAATAATGAGTCATGCAGGTTGACATTGATCAGTTCATTTAGTCAAAATGGTCCATCTGGAGCATAAAAACACAGCATAAACAGAAAGAAAGAGGAGGAAAGAAAAAAAAAAGGAGGAGGAGATTATCCAGCATGGATCTAGCATTTTGTACTTTCAAATATTTTATTATTGATTAGAATTTTTAGTATTATTTTGGAGAAAATGGACATATGGCAATCTAAGAATTTTTATTAAGAAAGATATTTACACACAAATATTTAAAGATGAGATGATAGAAAGTCTGGCATTTGCTTCAAAATAGTTCAGTGTCAGGGGGCTGGGAGGGACAGTTAGTAAGGTAGATAGATAGGAAGGCCATATAATTCATTGCCCAAAATGGAGCAACTTGGTGAGATTAATGCAAGGTTAAATAATTAGCAATCACATATTGATTTAGATGTGAAATGTGGAGATGGAAATGTGGTCAAACTAAGTTTAGCAGAAACAAGATTTTAAAATTGTGGAACCTGGGTGAGGGGTACATAGGAAGTTTATTATGCTATTATCTTAAATTTGCAAATGTTCTGGGATTTTCCATAATAAAGTTTCAGTAGCATAAAGAACATTGTGTGTGTGTGTGTATGTGTGTGTGTGTGTGTGTGTGTTAGTCACTCAGTCATGTCTGCCTCTTTGCAACTGCATGGGCTGTAGCCCACCAGGCTCCTCTGTCCATGGAATTCTCCAGGCAAGAATACTGGAGTGGATTGCCATTCCCTTCTCCAGGAGATCTTTCTATCCCAGGGATTGAACCCAGGTCTCCTGCATTGCAGGTTAGATTCTTTACCATCTGAGCCACAAGGGAAGCCCTAAAAGAACATTACATATCTGGTATTAAAGGATTAAAGGTGATATGACTTTGATTAGTTCCTTTTCTGTATTGATTGGTCTCCATGTAATGGAAAAATCCTTTTCTGAAATACTAAAATTCAACAGTAAGGAAAGTTAAGCCTGACTTGAATTAGAGTGAAAATGATATGGAATATGAGGCAAAGACTAGGAGGGCTTATTCCATAACACCATTACTAGCAGTTTTTAATGGCATCCTGAAAAATAGAAATGAGTAGTCGTTGATGAGTAGTAAAAATAGAAATGAGAGTAGTAGTAGTAGTAGTAGTACCACTAGCACCACCTAGGGCTTCCCAGGTGACGCTAGTGGTAAAGAATCTGCCTGCCAACGCAGGAAACATAAGAGACATGGGTTTGATCCCTCGGTGGGAAAGATACCTTGGAGAAGGGCATGGCAACCCACTCATGTATTCTTGCCTGGAGAATCCCATGGACAGAGGAGCCTGGTGGGCTACAGTTCACAGGATTGCAAAGAGTCGGACACGACTGAAGCGACTTAACACCCACAGTAGTTAAATTAGTGTCTTGTAGAAAGGCATCATTAAGGTGAGTCCTAGAGAGAAGAAAAATAAAAGACAAAAACTAAAAGTCTCCTCTCTCCATGGGTAAATAATAGTTCTCTGAACCCAGTAAGCACGGGGCAAGTAGCACTGATGGGATGAGACATAAGCATCAGTTAAGCTACATCTATGTACAAGCAATAACCAACCAGAGCAGTTCAGGCACAAACATTATGGGTTTCCTCAGCCAGATATCATCATCAATATGGATCACTACTGCTCTTTCCATCCTGGAGTGATCTGTATTTATTGTAGAGGCCAATAGCATCCAAATCCATAGACTGAATCTATTGTGCTATGGTTCATTTTTCCCCAGCTGTGACCATGAGTATCAATAATTAAACATGGCAGTCTTATGACTTCTTGGACTGTATCTCATCCTTGTATCTATTACTCATTCATATGTATAATTGTATGAATTAATTTGGGCTTCCCAGGTGGCTCAGAGGTAAAGAATCTGCCTGTGATGTGGAAGATGCAAGAGATGTCACCGGTTCCATCCCTGGGTCAGGAAGATCCCCTGGAGGAGGGTATTGCAACCTACTTCAGTATTCTTGCCTTAGAGAATCCCATGGCCAGTGGAGCCTGGCAGGCTACAGTTCATAGGGTTGCACAGAGTTGGACACAACTGAAGCGACTGAGCACCCATGCATTAATTAATTCATTGGTCATGAAGGGAATGTTGAAGAACCCAGTAGTCTAAGAAAGAATACCATTGGGAAAAGCAAGTTTGCATAAGGTTTTTACCTTTAATTCTAATTCCCCCACAATGTGGAAATAGGTCACATACTCCAAATATAATAACTTAGCAGGGCTCAAGTAAATAAGTGGTCTTTCCTAGTTTATCATTTAATCCACAGCACAACTCTATACCTATATTAGATATAAGGTATCCACTATTACCATCATCATTTTACTGATGAGAATATGGCACACAGAAATGCTAGTAACTTGTCATCTGACTGGCTAGTTGCAAAGCAAGAATTAGAACACAGGCATCCTGACTCCCATGCTATGCTCTTACCCTCAAAATCTATCTTAGAATGCAGCATTTCTAAGTGAGTAGTCATGACAAGCTGTACCATAAGTGACTCAAGATTATAGAAGCTAAGTGCTGTAGTTACCTTGACCACATGTTGCCTTCCAACAAATATCAAAATTCTTCCTTTGTTAAAAAGGGAGGAAGATGGTTCAAGTTTAAATTGGCCAGAAGTTTGTGTCAGTTACCAGCTTAAAATAGCATATACGTATATATACACACACACATACACACACACTATATATATAATATATACACATATATATACACACACACATACACACACACTATATATATAATATATACACACATATGTATATTAATCTAAGTCAGGGGTTAGCAAACTATGGCCCTTGGGTCAATTCTGACACTGTCTATTTTTATGAAAATGTTTCACTGGTACACAGGCACACCCATCCATTACCATCTATAAATGCTTTGGGGCCATAATGAGTAGTTGCAATAAAAACTATACATCCTACAAAGCCTAAAATATTTTCTGATTCTTTTTTTTTAATTTTTAAAATTTATTTATTAATTTTTGGTTGTACAGGGTCTTCGTTGCTGCACGTACACGGGCTTCTCATTGTGGTGGCTTCTTTTGTTGCAGAGCACAGGCTCTAGAGTGCTCAGGCTTCAGCAATTACGGCACATGGGCTCAATAGTTGCAACTCCCGGGCTCTAGAGCACAGGCTCAGTTGTGGTGCAAGGGCTTAGTTGCTCCAAGGCATGTGGGATCTTCCCGGATCAGAGATCAAACCCATGTCTCCTGTATTGGCAGGCAGACTCTTTACCACTGAGCCACCAGGGAAGCCTTCAGAAGCCATCTGATTCTTCATAACCGAAGTTTGCCAATCCCTAGTCTCTGTCAATCACAATAATTCCATTTCCCTTATTGTGATTGGTTTAAGCAAAGGCAAGTGATACTTGTCAATGAGATGCTTGGGCATTGTCTATTATGTGTGACATAGGAGCACTTGGAAAAGAATACTCTTCAAAAAGAAAATAATAGAGAAGTATTTGTTCTCTCAGCTTTTGAATATTGTTGAATGAGGATATGCGGCAAGGGCTTTGTTATGGACTGAATTATGTTCCCCCCAAAATGATATCTTGAAGTCTTAGCCCCCATAACTCAGAATATAACTTTATTTGGAAATAGGGATATTGCAGATGTAATTAGTTAAGATAAGGTCATCCTGGAGTAGGGTGAATCCTTAATTCAA
Source organism: Okapia johnstoni (assembly GCA_024291935.2). Classification (NCBI taxonomy): domain Eukaryota; kingdom Metazoa; phylum Chordata; class Mammalia; order Artiodactyla; family Giraffidae; genus Okapia; species Okapia johnstoni. The sequence goes on along the minus strand of CM044311.1, from coordinate 35,379,511 downwards.
TATGACTACTATCTTCATAAGAAGACAGCCATGTGGAGACAGAGACACAGGGATAACACCATGTAGCAATGAAGGCAGAGACTGAAATAATGCAACTGTAAGGGATGCCAAAGGATGCCCAAGACTGCCAGAAAATCACCAGAAGCTAAAGGAGACACATGGAACAGATTTTCCCTCACATCTCTCAGAAGGACTCAAACTTGCTAAAACTTTTATTTCAGACTTCTAGCCTCCTTTCAAACTTTTCACCTCTTCCCAACGGTAAGAATAAATTTCTGTTGTTTAAGTCCCCCAGTCTGTGATGCCTTGTTATAGAAGCTCTGGGAAACTAATATGGGGTTGCTGCAGAACATTTATATTAATGAAGGAAGCAGGCTGAGGATAAGAGTCAAGACACTGAGGATGACAGGACACAGAAGGAAAGTTGGTACAAACCTAAGTCATTGATTTAACCCTCTGAGGTGACCAAACCTAAAATTATGCCTTGAGATTTCTTAATGGGATAATAAATCCTCTTATTACTTGGGGAATTTTGCATAATGTCCTCTGTTACTTGTAACCAAAAGTATAAAAAATGACATACCTCATAGCCTGCATTATCCGAAGAAATTCTGATTTCAAATATCCTATTTCACTGTCTACACAAGTACTGTCAAACTTAGTAGCAATTACTTTCCTTTCTTTTGTTCAGAAAATAAGTTGATACCACAGTACTGGGAAATAAGTAGAAATGCAAAAGGGAAGGGGAGGTTTTAGAGACCAAAGCTGAGACAGCAAGGCACAGAACTACAGAGAGTAGGGCAGCCAGGCCACTGAGTAGTTAGGACAAATACCAGCTATTACAATCCAGTCTTTAAGAGATGTGATGAAGCAGAGTAGTAAACTTTGAAAAGAAAGTAAATTTGTTATCAAAACTGATTAAGAATTCCCCAATGAATAATAATTTGTTTTCTTATATGCTAATTTATTTTAAAATTGGGCTTCCCTGGTGGCTCAGTGGTAAAGAATCTGCCTGCCAATGCAGGAGATGCAGGTTCGATCCCTGGGTCGGGAAGATACCCTGGAGAAGGAAATGACAGCACCCTTCAGTATTCTGCCTGGGCAATCCCATGGACAGAGGAGCCTGGTGGGCTACAATCCATGGGGTTGCAAAAGAGTTGAACAAGACTTAGTGGCTAAACAGCCATAGCAATTTTAAAATTATCAATTGAAAATAACACAGGCACTTTCACTAAACAAGATTTTAAATGCAAACATTAGAAGCCTAAGTAGCTCTCTGTGCATATTTCACTACACACATTTGCATGAATACTAAAGGATAGGGTACAATAAACATTATGCAGTGACAGGATGTGTCTGTAGTTGGAAAACGTCGATAACAACTGCAGTATGTACAGGGCTTCCCAGGTGGCACTCGTGGTAAAGAACCTGCCTACTAATGCAGGAGATGTAAGAGACGAGGTTCAAACCCTGGGTGGGAAGATCTCTGGGTCTGGAAGATCCTCTAGGGGAGGGCATGGCAACCCACTCCAGTATTCTTGCCTGGAGAATCCCACGGACAGAGCAGCCTGGTGGACTGTAGTCCGTAGGGGTCACAAAGAGTTGGAATGACTGAAGTGATTTAGCATGCACACATGCACATGTTACATACGAATGGGCCATGGCCAGATCATATGTATATAAAAATGAAACTCTGACCCACAACCTGCAGCAACATTCCCAAGAAATTAACCCCTTACCATCAGTAAACAGCCTAGGAAGCCAACTTGCTGTAAGGCAGACTTTGGAGGAAGCTAGATTGCTATTTAGTGATAATGAAGAAAGCTAATATACCTGTGTAACATTCAGTCTAGTATGGCCAGGATTTGATTAATAACTGATAGCCTTCCTAGTTTTTGTTCCCACTTCCAACTTAGGACTAATCATAGAAATCCAAGAATTGCATCCCTAACCAATTACAGAGGATGCCCTGCTTCTAGTTATCCTATCTACAGCATCTCCTACAACATCTTATCAGGGCACATGTGAAGCTGGCCCTTTCTTTAAGGTTTTAAGAAACCCTAAAGCTTTCTCAGTCCTCTGCCTGCCTTTGAGTCTTGTCAAACACAAGTGATCATGGCCGACTTCCTTGTTATGCTCTGAACAAATAGCCTTTGCTTTTCTCATTCAGTTGATCTGTATTTATTTCCACATACACAAACTATACGAAGAAACACCCTTCACCTCCCCACAAAATTCCATAAGTCAATGAAATTTAGGATTGTAGTGTTAAGGGGAAATTCAGGATTCCAAACTAATACTTGTAGAGCTTTTGGAAATGATACAGCCCTCACCACCATTCACCACTCATATCAGACTCACAGAACTATATCTATGGCCAGGCCAATACTGATAGCAAGCAGAGGAGAACCATTAAGCACTATTTTTAGCTGAAAAGTGAAGTATCTTTCAAACTAAGTTCAAAGTCCTCTCAGAAAAAAATTATTTTCATGGTGTGGGTGATAATCTGATTTATATGTTGCTAACACTTGATTATGATTCAGAGTGCATGATACATAGGAAAAGAATGAAGAGAAAGATTTCTTTTTATTTTCTTTGAGATGGTTCTCCAAAATTGACATGTCCTTTAATCTCACATAACTCCACAAGCATTTCTACACCCCATAACCTGCTTAAAAAGGTAGCAATATCTCTTACTGACTTGACTTCATAAGGCACTGCCCTGACAAGTCACTGAAATACTGAACTCATCAAAAAATTTATACAGACAATTAAGATTTGATGGAGAAATTAGCACTTCCTCTCCATTTCTATAGACCATGCTCTTATGCCTTCAATGCTTGAATTATTCAGCTGAACATTTGGTATCCCTGACCATATTTCTACAAACAGTTATCAAACTAGTCTTCTTTAAATACCATTTTCATGCCTTCTATCATGTCCAGTGTCTCCCTATTGTCTTTCTATACCAAGTCCAAATACTTAATCCTTGATCTATTTCTCTAGTATCATATCTCAGTTCCTTATATATCATTGTACACTCCAACCATATGAAGTATTCAGCTGCTCTAAATAGTACTTACATTTTTTTTTGTTAACCTCTTTTCATACCATAAATAAATGTTTTCATATTGAAATTTATATATAAAGTCTTCTTCAAGACTCAGTTAAAACTCAGCTGTCTCTAAAGGCCTTCTGGTGTCTGGCAGTCCAATTTTGATAGTTGCCTGTCTATTTTTTCTGCACCTAGATATGTGTATTACATTTGCCAGGATGCTTTCTTCCTTTGAAATCTTGTCAAGTGTATATATTTGGCTTTATTCTCCATGCAAGATTGGAAACCCCTCAAGGGCAGGACTCTTGGCTTCTCTTCTTATGAGCTGTCCTCAATTCCTATCAGCGCCACACAAGACAAGAACTTATAATTGTGTGCTGACTGAACACAGGCTTTCATTCATCTGAATGTATCAAGCTCATCAGCAGCTGGTTGAGCATGCTGACTTGAAAAGCTGCTCCAATGTATATAGTAAGTGATACATTTCATGTTTGGAGAATAACTGCTCCCACTTTAAAACTAAAGTCTAGCATAAAAATAGCACATGACAAGGCTGTCCATCTGGAAGTAGCGTTCTGTGCATTACAAAGTGAGCAGACACTAAATCCTGAAGAGGACTCAAATTGGAGAGACCAGTGAAGTGTTTTGCCAACAGGAAAGGAAGATGATTGCTTTTCTCAAACTGTGCCATGTTGCCAAGTATAGGAATCCAGCTGTTGTGTGAGATTTATACTCATTTCACTTAACTATAAATGCATAATGCATCATTTTTCTTTAATTACACAGATTAGCTGGGTAGGTGTAGGTGATGCACTGAGGTCTGAGCGTAATCAAAATGAGCTACTGTGATAAAATGAAAGGAAAATATTTTTGCAGTTAATGGAGGAAAAAAATATGTTTATGTGAAAAAAATCAGATCTTGTCACTGCAACAATCTAATTAGTTGTTAAAATCTCTTTAGTTCTCTCGGACTGAGAATCTTCCAATTATAGATGAAATGATTTTGTACAAGAAATCTATATCAGTTTTTTTTTTAACTCTTAATTGCTTTTCTATTTTGTGCACTCATATTCAGGGCATTTTGATGGGCAGCTTTATCCTCTTACATGCTTGCATACATTTTTTTCCTCAAATCTCTAAAAAGATTTCAATGTTTTCAATTTTAACATCAGGATTCCCGGCCAGACTTTCAAATCCTCTCTCAGATTCTTCTACTCTCCATAAAACAACTCAGTTCTTATATGAGTTTCTCATCCAGTTTTCTCTGTTGAGTATTTTAAGACTTTTGTTCTCAAAATGTTTCATTTTCTCAAAGTAGCCCCGGTTCTGTCATAATCGGAAACAATTTTTATCTCTTACTAGAAACTTTCCTTGACTTTTTACACTCAGATTCATATCCTAATAATACTTGCTCTACCAACATGTCTTCTTACACTCATCCAAGCATTTTCACTAACAATTGAGAGAAGTCGCTCAGTCGTGTCCGACTCTTTGTGATCCCATGGACTGTAGCCTACCAGGCTCCTCCGTCCATGGGATTTTCCAGCCAAGAATACTGGAGTGGGTTGCCATTTCCTTCTCCAGGGGATCTTCCTGACCCAGGGATTGAACCCAGTTCTCCCGCACTGTGGACAGACACTTTACTGTCTGAGCCACCAGGGAAGCACTAACAATATTTAACATCTATACACATACACATTTGTTTTTTCATCAGTAGATAATTGATAAATGTAATATAACTTTATTACTGTTAGATTTCAGTACATAACAATTTTATTGAAAATTGATAAAGGCTCTATTATATAATCCTGCTGTTGTGTAAACCCTCTTAGCACCCAGAAAAATGCCATATCCAATGTAGGTATTAATGATCATGAAGATTTATCTAAGCTAATCAACTTTCAATGTTATCTTCCCCCCATTTTTCGGGTAACCATTATATCCTCCTGCAAGTGCATAGCTCCTGTAGAAATACCAATTTTGACTCTCCTCAGATGGTCCAGGAATATTGTTCTATCAGTCATTATTATGTAGTTCATCTGCATAAGTACAGTATTCCACAATCATATATGATTTTTATTAATCAGTATAATTGCCATATTGTACTGAAATGGTCCAACTGCTCCCTGTGGAGACCATGGTAGCACTACAATAACCTCCATCCATCCTCCAGCCTTCTTTGATTCTTATGAATGCTCAAGTTTCTTAAATGCATAGCCTTTTCATAATAATGTACCCTCTACTGCTTGCAAATGTAATCACTTGCACCATCTTAACTTTTTAATTCTTAAACTTTTGCCTTGAGTCTCAACACAGTGCTTCTCTCAGCCAAGTCAATACATTAAACTAAGATTTGCGAATAACATGGCTTTTTAAGAAAAAGAATGATACACTAGGGTAAATACGCATAATAAGGTCTACAGAATTATGATTACTTTAAATGATTATCTTTCCAATGACTGGTCTACACGAGAGAAAAATGTTTTAAATTTTTAAAAAATTGGACTAGTTTTCAGTAATTCTCCCTTTGAAGAGACAATGACCTACATGACATCAAACTGAAGAGGATAATTTAGCTAGTTAGGCATTCAGTGAGGATTCAATTGGGTCAGAAGCAATAGCTTCCCTTATGAAGAGAAGCACTTTAAATTTTACAAGTAGGGATAGGAATATGGTTCAGGAAATGCATTATGTGTTTATTCACTCTGCTTCTAAGCTAGAGAATAAATTTCTTAAGTTCTCTGAGTTTTTTCTAAAAATATGAAACTATCACTTTCTCTCTCATGCTCTCTTTTTCTCTGTCTCTATACATACAGTTATATATATTACATATAGAGAGAGAGCCTGAGAACTAGAGGTTTCATATATATATATATATATATATATATATATATATATACATACATTCCATTTTCCCAACTCACGAAACGCTAGTAAGTACTGAGGCATTTTGAAATATCTCTACATTGGACACAAATTTTGTAGTGGGCAAAATGGTTCCACAAGCATGTGACATATTATTCCTCTTTTGATTTTACAGGACTACATTTTTGTGTGAGTTCTCTCTCTTATTAAATGTTACTTGAGTTACCCCAAACACTAGAGAAAGTGCTAAAGAGTTTCGAGTCCCTTTCATTTAATATAAACACTGTGCAACAAAAATGATTCCATAAATAGGAATGATTTTTTTTAACACTAATGTTTGGAGCTTTTAAATAGAATTCTGGAGTGTAATGTTTCAGAAGGGCCATACAAAATCCTATAGAGAGCAATATGACTTTGAGTGGGGAAAGAGGGATGTACCACATATGGCTTACAAATTGGTTCATCGGATTCTTCACGTTTGCAAAACTCAAGAACACCAATTCCGATTGGCTCAACAAGTTTAGGCAATTACCTTACAGATGTGGTAGCAGGGAAGAAAGTTCAGTTCGATTTCTGCAAGCACTAGTCCAAATGAGAACTGCAAGCAAAGCAATGAGTAGCAATTTTTTGTCCTCAGCTCTTAATGCTCTAGGCAAGGGATTCAATCCTAAAGGCTGTGCTATTGAGAACAGGGAAGAATACTGAGCAATGTGTAGTGATTTCAGCAGATGCTTCTGTAGGCACTGGGGGAAAGGAAATCACACAAATCAGAAGGAAAAATAAAGGGCAACAGGGAATAATAAAAGATAAGTAAGGCTATCAGTGCATAAAGACTGTTTTTATAAAATGATAGATGTGGAGAAACAATTTATTCTCTTGAGACACAAAATTTTTAAAAAGAAATCATCTGATCTTTAGAGGGTTGAAGCATGAACAATGTACTTGGGGATATTTAAGTTATTGTTGCTGGTTTGCTGATATTGCAGGTTTCAGCTTCCAAATGGCTTTTGGGTAAGTAACAATCTTCCATTTAAAGCCTGCCTGCCCTGCTGACACTCTCTGATCATGTTGCTTACTCAGAACAGGTGTCTCATGAAACCAGCTTTCAGTGCCAATAATGAAGCACCTGAGAGGGGCCACATCTCAGCACAGATGTATGTAGTTTTGAAGTTTGAAATCTCTGGTGTGTTCAAATTTGGAAATTTAAAGCAAAGAGCAAATAGTTTTCTTGTGTAATGTTAATATCTTTCTCTTCTTCTTTAGAAAATATGTGGGCTTCATGTGTTAGAAATGGATGTTATTTTCCCTGCATTATGGCACTGTAGGAAAGATCTGTGAGATAGAGAAGCTTTTATTCTCATTAGAGTGCATATGTGGAAGCACTAAGAAATACGAAATCCTTCACTGGTGCAGACGAAAAGATTTTCATTTCGACTGGAGGGGAAATGTGCCAAAGTGGCTGAAAATAATTCAAGTAATTGGCAAAGAGCTATACTCTAAGAAGCCTTTTGGTGTAATGTGATTTGGTGCCTTTTAGGGGAGCAAGTGAGATGTGATTCTACCTGCCCCTGAGGGCCAAGGGATTTTAAATATTACAGAATCCTTAAGGTAAATGAAGATGAACTACACTATAGAAAGACAACCTGGAATTTTGAGGTCCTTAAGAGATAATAATAATAAAGATAATGCTTACTAACTTAGAGAATACCCCTTACCATGCACTGTTTGTATCTAGCCTTAACACAGAGAAAACACTTTTATTCAAAAGTTAGATACTCTTCTGCTTACAGTCACAGGATTACTACTAAATTCCAGTGCTGTGTAATAAAGGCTGAAAATAACCAACTCAGCCAGAATCAACCATTTACAGACGGGCCCACATGGCATTACAATACAATGATCCAACTTACCGCAAGTCCTGGATAAACTCACAGGGTGGCCAAGTTTGTTTTGGCACACTCCCACTCTAGTCAGCCTCCCCTCTCACTATTGTTTCCTTGCATATTTTGCATCTTCTTCAAAGAGAGGCTTAGAGTCTATAGGTTTTCATTGTATTCCTCCTCTGTTACAAAAGAAAAGACACCCTTATTTGTTTCTCCTTCATTTTGGAAGATGCCAATTTCTTCAAAATAATTTCAGTTGTAGAATTTTAAAGTATAGTTTACACAAGGATCCCTTAACAGTCCTCTTTTTCTGCAAGTTAGATGAAAGGCAGGCTCTGACTATATTAATATTTCACATGTGGAAATAAGTAGAAGATTTGGTTGTCCATCTGCTCCAAGGCTGTACAGACAGATTGTAACTTCATCATTGAGTATGCCAACTTTCTTTTCCCTTGTTTACCCACAAAATTAAGAACGAGAAAGAAAAGCTTTCAGGAGAAGTTTCCAGGACAAGGACACACGAGTACAGCAGACTGTATTAATGTCTGGGCTCTGGAGTACTCACTCTCCCACCAGCAGACCATATTAAACTGCAGGCATCTCAGGTATTCACCCCCACCACAGCTCAGTAAACTTCAGCTACTTCACCATTACTGGCTGGGGCATAGACTTGGATTACTGTGATACTGAATGGTTTGCCGTGAACCTTTTAGAACTAACACCCAAAAAAGATGTCCTTTTCATTATAGGGGACTGGAATGCAAAAGTAGGAAGTCAAGAAACACCTGGAGTAACAGGCAAATTTGGCCTTGGAGTATAGAATGAAGCAGGGCAAAGGCTAATAGAGTTTTGCCAAGAGAACTCACTGGTCATAGAAAACACCCTCTTCCAACAACACAAGAGAAGACGCTACACATATACATCATCAGATGGCCAATGCTGAAATCAGACTGATTATATTCATTGCAGCCAAACATGGAGAAGCTCTACACAGTCAGCAAAAACAAGACTGGGAGCAGACTGTGGCTCAGATCATGAACTCTTTATTGCCAAATTCAGACTTAAATTGCAGCAAGCGGGGAAAACCACTAGACCATTCAGGTATGACCTAAGTCAAATCCCTTATGATTACACAGTGGGAGTGAGAAATAGATTTAAGGGTTGAGATCTGATAGACAGAGTGCCTGATGAACTATGGATGGAGGTTCATAACACTGTACAGGAGACAGGGGTCAAGATCATCCCCAAGAAAAATAAATGCAAAAAGGCAAAATGGCTGTCTGAGGAGGCCTTACAAATAGCTGTGAAAAGAAGAGAAAAGAAAGCAAAGGAAAAAAGGAAAGATATACCCATTTGAATGCAGAATTCAACTGCACTCATCTCACACACTAGTAAAATAATGCTCAGAATTCTCCAAGCCAAGCTTCAACAATACATGAATCGTGGACTTCCAGATGTTCAAGCTGGCTTTAGAAAAGGCAGAGGAACCAGAGATCAAATTGCCAACATCCAATGGATCATTGGAAAGCAAGAGAGTTCTGGAAAAACATCTATTTCTACTTTATTGACTATGCCAAAGCCTTTGACTGTGTGGATCACAATAAACTGGAAAATTCTGAAAGAGATGGGAATACCACGCCACCTGACCTGCCTCTTGAGAAACCTGTATGCAGGTCAGGAAGCAACTGTTAGAACTGGACATGGAACAACTGGTTCCAAATACGAAAAGGAGTACGTCAAGGCTGTACATTGTCACCCTGCTTAGTTAACTTATATGCAGAGTACATCATGAGAAATGCTGGGCTGGAGGAAGCACAAGCTGGAATCAAGATTGCCGGGAGAAATGTCAATAACCTCAGATATGCAGATGACACCACCCTTATGGCAGAAAGTGAAGAAGAACTAAAGAGCCTCTTGATGAAAGTGAAAGAGGAGAGTGAAAATGTTAACCTAAAGCTCAACATTCAGAAAACTAAGATCATGGCATCCGGTCCCATCACTTCATGGGAAATAGATGGGGAAACAGTGGAAACAGTGTCAGATTTTATTTTGGGGGCTCCAAAATCACTGCTGATGGTTATTGCAGCCATGAAATTAATAGACGTTTACTCCTTGGAAGGAAAGTTATGACCAATCTTGACATCATATTAAAAAGCAGAGACATTACTTTGTCAACAAAGGTCCGTCTAGTCAAGGCTATGGTTTCTCCAGTAGTCATGTATGGATGTGAGAGTTGGACTATAAAGAAAGCTTAACGCTGAAGAACTGATGCTTTTGGACTGTGGTGTTGGAGAAGACTGTTGAGACTACAAGGAGTCTCAACTGCAAGGAGTCTCCTTGGACTGCAAGGAGATCCAACCAGTCCATCCTAAAGGATATCAGTCCTGGGTGTTCATTGGTAGGACTGATGTTGAAGCTGAAACTCCAATACTTTGGCCACTGGATGCAAAGAGCTGACTCATTTGAAAAGAACCTGATACGGGAAAGATTGAGGGCAGGAGGAGAAGGGGACAACAGAGCGTGAGATGGTTGGATGGCATCACCGACTCAATGAACATGAGTTTGGGTAAACTCCGGGAGTTGGTGATGGACAGGGAGGCCTGGTGTGCTGCAGTCCATGGGGTCGCAAAGAGTCAGACACGACTCAGCAACTGAAATGAAGTGAACTGTATAAAGTTCAAAAGTAAATGCCTAAGAACAACCTCTGTGTTTGCATTTTCATACAATTCTCTAGTGTAGCGTTCCAATTTTGGTTTTGGATTCAATGAAAAGGATAGGACTTGAAATTGTTCAAGACTTCCAGTTCTAGATATCTGATGTGACATAGAAGCACTTCTCTCTATTAATCCTACTCAGAAATACCAAACTTCTAGAGTATTTATATAAAATAAACATAAAACTGTGAGGAGCACAGAGAAAGGCAGACCAGCTGGGGATCTTGGGACCTAAGGAATAACATAGCTGTGAATTCATGAGGCTTCTTTTGGTCTCATGTATCCCAGACTGGATGCCTGAGAAGCAGCAACACAGAAATGCCTGTAGCTGCAGACCAAAAATGTCCCAATCAAAGGCTTTTCTCTCTAGACAAAGGACTAGGCAAGGGCAGCATAGCAAGAAAACTTTTAAACAATAACTTATCTACTCCAATCAAACACCACGGGAAAATATGTAAGAGGGGACATGGGGGAAATGGGGAGATGTTGGTCAAGGGGACAAATTTTCAGTTATAATTCCTGGGTAGAGTATTGTGACTATGACTAACAATATTGTACTGTATACTTGAAATATGCTAAGAGGTAAGCCTTATATGTTTTTGCTACACACATGTACAAAAAAAATGGTAACTATACAAGGTAATGGATGTGTTAACTAACCTTATTGTGTTAATCATTTCATAATGTATACATATATAAATCATCACATTGTACACCTTAAAATTACATAATGCTATTTGTCAATTACATTTCACTGAAAGTGAAAGTCGCTCAGTTGTATCTGACTCTTTACAACCCCATGGACTATACAGTCCATGGAATTCTCTAGGCCAGAATACTGGAATGGGTAACCTTTCCTTTCTCCAGGGGATCTTCCAAACCCAGGAATCAAACCCAGGTCTCCCACATTGCAGGCAGATATTTTACCAGCTGAGCCACAAGGGAAGCCCAAGAATACTGGAGTGGATGGCCTAACCCTTCTCCAGTGGATCTTCCCAATCCAGGAATCGAACTAGGGTCTCCTATATTGCAGGCAGATTCTTTACCAATGCAGCTATCAGGGAAGCCCATATCTCACTAAAACTGGGGTAAAAAAAGAAAAATGGTGGCTGCCCTCCCACTTTGATCAACAAAGTCCAAGTAGAGGGAGAGCCCAAACTTAAATCTTTACCTGGTAGCAATGAAATGCCCATCCCTGCCAGGTTGGTGCTGGAGCTAGGACTTACACATCAGCCTCCTCACTCTGTGGTGCTGGTGGAGACCGCATGGAATCTGAACTCTCACTCTCAATAAGTGGTGATGAGATGATCCCTCCTTTCCTTAGTGGTATCAGAGGAGGCCTCACTGGAAGCCTGGACTTAACTCACTTTCCAGCAGTAACGAGGCTCTCACCACTCCACAGTGTCCATGCAGGCTATGTGGGAGAAATTACAAAGAGATCTCTTCCCATCTCTGTCCTGGTGGGATCAGCAGAAGTCTGCTAGGAACCTATCCTTAACCCCACCCAACAGTAAGCAGGTACTTCCCCTGCCCCCGATCAGCAGAAGAGTACTTAGGTTTTACACCCACTTGGCAATAATGAGTTGGCCTTGTACATTCCCTCATCATGGCCTTGCTCACCATCATTGTATCACAAGGAGGTCGACTCAAGTTTTAAGCATGATCTAGCATCTCACATAATACACAAAACATCCAAGAAACAATTTAAAAAATCACTCATCATTTTTTATCGATAATTTGTCTTACACTTGGTCACTGGAATACCAAAGACCAATGTTCTTTTAAAAGTTGCAACAAGAAACTTTCTATCCTTTGTTCCAAATCTTACAATGATTAGCTTTCTAAGCACAGCTAAGATTGTCCTTCTGAGCCACCTCATCCCTTACAGAGCTCAGTGGAATGTTTACTATTTTGCAGCTTGAAAGTTCTAAAATGATGTGAATGGCTTTATTTGCTTCTAATAGAGAGTGTGTGGTATACTGGTAAGGTTTTAGAGTCAGTCAAAAGGATCCAATTTCAAATTCCTACTCTCCTACTTACCAGGAATGTGATCTTAATTAAATTTATTAACCTGTCTAAGCTTTCAATTTCTTTGCCTATAAAAAGTAGTAGTAACAATAGTAGCAGTTATTGTTGTTAGAGTGGTAATAGTGGGAGCATCATAGTTATGTAACAGTTGTATTAACAGAAGTGGTAGTATGTGCTAGTCACCTTACCCATATTATTTAATACCTTGAACAACCCCACACGTGGTAGATATTGTAAATTTCATTCTAGAAGCAAAGAAACTGGGGACATTTAATCTAAGTTACGGAGAAGGCAATGGCACCCCACTCCAGTACTCTTGCCTGGAAAATCCCATGGACGGAGGAGCCTGGTAGGCTACAGTCCATGGATGGGGTCGCTAAGAGTCAGACACGACTGAGCGACTTCACCTTCACTTTTCCCTTTCATGCACTGGAGAAGGAAATGGCAACCCACTCCAGTATTCTTGCCTGGAGAATCCCAGGTATGGCAGAGCCTGATGGGCTGCCGTCTACGGGGTCACACAGAGTCGGACACGACTGAAGCGACTTAGCAGCAGCAGCAGCAACCTAAGTTAAGTAATTTTATCAAGATCACACAGTTCATAAGTATCAGGGCTGGGATTCAAATCAATGACTGTTAACTTCAAAGTCCAAATTTCATCAAGTATACCATGCAACCCCTCAGAGAACTAAAAGCAATATTGTAAAAGCAATCTGTGAAAGAATTAGTGCAAATATAGCAGATCCTCAATTAATGTTAGTTCTTTCCCCACTACTTTAAAGTCATACATATGTATATATATACACACATGCACATATACACATATACATATATGCAGCTTCATGTCAGTGATCTCATAAAAATCTTCCAGTTTATTTGTAAAGTTTAATGCTTTAATGCTTTTATTTCTCATACCAGATAAACCCAGATATAATTTCCCAGTAATATAGAGTATTATAGAAATTTAATATATTTACATTTCTAGATTATTACTTTCTTTAGAAATTTTTTTCAGTACCTCATGAAGACACTTGACTAGATTAATAACAATAAGAAGAAACTCAAGAGTCAGTGGATTTCCCAGGTGGTGTAGTAGTAAAGAATCCTCCAGCCAATGCAGGAGACGCGGAAGACACAGTTTCGATCGTTGGGTCAGGAAGATCCCCTGGAGTAGGAAATGGTAACCAACTCCAGTATTATTGCCTGGAAAATTCCATGGACAGCAGAGCCTGGAAGGCTACAGTCCATGGGTTTGCAAAGAGTCAGACATGAGTAAGTATGCACACACACAAGGGTCAGTTACTATTCTGTATACCTAGAAGCTTAAGATAATCTTGTTTCCAAAGCACAATGCAATAGAATAATGCCATCAACATTTTCAATAAATTCACCCAAAAATAAATAAATAAAACTCTCACTCAATTGGATTTTTTTTTTTTTAACACAAAGGCAACAGATAAGCAAGACATGAAATAAAAAAATGGAGCTCCAACAACAAGAGTCAAGTAAGGGGAATCTCTGGGATCACAATTGCATAGCAGGCCTAGAAAATTAGGAATCAACACTGGAGCAGTAAGATAAAAATCTATTCTGGGGGGAATCTGCTGGAGGAAAAATAATGTAGTGGAAAAATAATCTGATATATTTGATCATGCAGAAAACTGTACCGAAGGCTGTTGGAGGTTGTGAGAAGAACTGATACATAATAAAGCAGACAAATGAGAACAATAACAGAATTATTGACTCTAGGGAAAATTATGCAGAAAAGAGAACAGTTATGCTCCTTGGCTGTATAGTGAATAGCATTTAATCATAAAAACTAAATATAACTTTAACGTCAAACTGGGACATGCTCATATTGGGCTAATGGAGAGGAAAGAGAGAGGAAGACAGAGAGACCTGACTCCTTATCTGCCATGATAGGAAGTCAACAGAGGAGACCAAAGCTATATATTAATACATCAAGAACTAGAAATATTATTATATTGTTTAGAATATGAACACAATCACACAGAAGAATTGGTTAAAAAGAATTGCAAGGCAGAGAATGGTGGTAGTGCTGGTGGTGGTTTAGTTGCAAAGTCTTGTCTGACTCTTTGCAACCCCATGGACTGTAACCTGCCTGTAAGACTCCTATGTCCATGGAATTCTCCAGGCAAGAGTACTGGAGTGGGTAGCCATTGCCTTCTCCAGGGGATCTTCCCAGCTCAGGGATTGAACCAACATTTCCTGAGTCTTCTGCATTGCAGGCAGATTCTTTACCCCTGAGCTACCCAGGAAATTCAAGTCAGAGAATAAGAAAGGTCAAGGCAAAGAAGTCTGTTTTATTAGAAATAAGATTTTAGTACTATTCTTGTTTATTAACTGGGTATGTTTTATTGATACTTTAAGTGTTTTTTAATAAAACTATAAAGTAGTATATATGGTATTAATGTTATCTATGCAAACTTTATAAAATTTAATATATGAAAGCTTTAGTATTGGGAGTTATAAAACCAGAGGTGACTTTTTGCCCTTACCACAACATAGTGTATCAGATGAGGTAAGAAAAGGGCTGTGATTAAATTTATTATTTCCCAGTGCTCCAAGAAATGTCTGTAACCCTTTAAACATACCTCTAAATACAAACCTACTTTTGCATATTTATGGAATAAATTGTTCAGGGCTCTAATGAGTTGAAAGTCTGAGGAAAATCAAGTTGCACCTTGATTTTAGGTCCTTTTTGCTTTATTTTCTATTTATTCTTTTCCTTTTGGGTTCTGGTTTTTCCTTTTTAAAAAACATCTCACTGCATTTGTCTGGGCTATCTACATCAATACAGAATTCTGTTCTGTTTTGTTTTCAGACCATGCTGTATCTCTCCACCAGGGAAATCTACACCTGAAATGGTGCTCTGAAGAAATGAGGACATCAGGGAGGAAACGTGCGGAGGTAGGAGAGCAGTGATCAAGGAGCACAGTTAGGAGGTGGAAATGAAGAGACAGGGAACCGCAATCACTTTACCTCAGGCTACAGTCAGCGACTAACAGAGTCACAGAAGACAGAGAGAAAAGGCGCTACAGATTTATCACGAATACAACTGCTTAGAGAAACCCGGGGAGACACCAGGCATCTTTTTTCTGTCTCTTTAAACATTTTATTTAATTAAAGAAATAAAATCTTCTCACCAGAGATTTTTAAAGATCCTTGTCTTTCAGATCCCCAATAATTTCAGGAGTTCTAAACTGTCAGAAACATACCACGATTTCAAAAACAGCTTTCCCCACCGACCTACGGAAAACAGAGGGTCTGGTAGGGAAGTAAATTTCAGCCTTTAGTTATGGCTACTCTGGCTTTTCCAGGCCTATTTCTTCTTCAGACAAATTCCATTCCCCCAGAAGCTACTCTATCAAGAGCTTCTCAACCATGCTATTAATGTGAAAATGAAAAATCTGCTTTATAGAGGCAGCATTCATGGGAAGAAGCATGCTGGCTCACTGAGCTTCTAAGATTCTTGATTACCTGGAATTCCTGAGGCCTCTGCAGTCGTTAATGTACCTCTTGCAAAATAATGAGATTTCAACCTTTTCCAAACAGAGTGGCTTTGCTTTTCTTAGACAAACTCTTGCACACATTTTACATTTCTAACTCTAATTTCCTCTGGCCTTCTTCCCAGCAATCCCTGCTTGCATTCTACCTGCCATTTGCTTTTACTCTAGAAACCAAAATAACAATAATTATTCTATCAGATAACAGGTGATGTTTCCAAATATATAGTAGAAAAGGTATGCTGTTCTTTTATTACTCTGAATCAAAATAATATGTTGGTTAGTTCAAAGTAAGAAATTCTATAAGTTAACTTTTTAAATTATCAATAATTAAAAGAAATATGTGAGTCAGGAGGATCTTTGGGGCTTCCCTGGTGGCTCAGACAGTAAAGAATCTGCCTGCAATGTGGGAGACCTGGGTTTTATCTCTGGGTCAGGAAGATTCCCCTGGAGAAGGGAATGGCTACCCACTCCAGTATTCTTGCCTAGAGAATCCCATGGACAGAGAAGCCTGGAGGGCTACAGTCCATGGGATCACAAAGGGTGGGACATGACTGAAGCTACTAGCAATAGGAGGATCTTTAAGGTAGCTAAATTTTGCCAGAGTAGCTTGCCTTGATTTCAGAAAAGAGAAAGATTTTACTGATTGCTAATATTTGTAGTCTTCGTAGCATATCACTATAGGCTTAACTTTCCTTCCATATATTGGAGAAAAAAATAGCCCTGTAGATAAAAATTCGGTCTTACTATCTGAAATCTCTTTGCCAAGGAAGAGAACTTTCATTGAATTTCTATTTTGGGGGGCTCCTTAAAGTTTCTACATTTCTTGTGGTGATTTATCAGGATGTTTGCTCTTTCTCTAGTAGAGATCATGAATCCCAGAAGCACACATTATACAAATGAAACACTTCCTCATCTTGAGCATGTAGCTAAAATAAGTTCATAACAAAGCAGCTGAGTCTCCTAGTCTGCTGTTGTAACATTTATAATTCAAGTTTGAAAGAATAACCAAAAGAGTGGCCTTTTTCTACCAGACACTGTCTTTACTCTAATTCATCCATTTTCCCTGTATTGATTTCCACTGTTAATACCAATTTAAATATGGGCTAGTTTTAGAACAAGAAATATATCAAACTTCTTAAACATGCACAACAGAGTTTTTAATATAGAAAATGAATCTGAACTTATGAGCAAAAAATTATCAAACCTGATTGATAACCTGAAAAATACTGGAGAAAATGGTTGATCAGTGCTGATGTCCAATCACAAAAATATCCCACTCTTTTTATTTACTGGGTTTTGGTAGAAGCTGATATCTGTAAGTCTCAAGATATAGCAGGGATAAAATACACAAGTTATTATATTAAAATCTTTAGAACGTTAAGTTTTATACTTCTGATTCTATTGTTAGGTATATAACAAAATTTGATATTTTGTATACAAATGGATGCTCTAACTCTCTATCATGGTGAGAGAGCACAGTTCCACACAGGTTAATCTTCTAGATAACTGAAGATTATAATACCATAACATTGTTAAATTATTTTCTTATGCATGTGTGTGCAGGCTAAGTTGCTTCAGTCATGTCTGACTCTTTGTGACCCCATGGATTGGGGCCCGCCAGACTCCTCTGTCCATGGGATGCTCCAGACAAGAATACTGGAGTGGGTTGCCATGCCCTCCTCTAGAGGATCTTCCAACCCAGAGATTGAACTCGCATCTCTTATATCTCCTGAATTGGCATGTGGGTTCTTTACTACTAGTGCCGCCTGGGAAGCCCCAAATTATTTTCCTATAGGTACTATAAATTTACAACTATAACACAAATATACTATAATATCTTTCTGTTTTTCCTCTGTGATAAACTTATTTCACTGTTCTCCATTTCTGAAGATCAAGGATATTTTATTCTTGCAAATTCAAGAGTAGACATGATTGCTTTGAATTTAAATCTCTTTGAGACCACTATGCAGTCAATACAGCATTTGTTACCTCCCTTTTCCCCTTTCCTTCTCCGTGGATGGCTGTGGCTCCAGGGAAAGTTAACAAAACAGCATGGCATAGAGGCAGAGCTGTTTGGCATGGGTCAGTGAAGTAACAGAGGAGTGCTGCAAAAAATCCGTGGTCCTCTCCATCCTCTATGGCCTATACTGAGTGTGCCTCACCCCTATTCATCTACTGAGGATGTCTGAGGTCCTGCCGTGGACTTTAGTTTTCAGGTACACTCATTCTGCATCCTTTTCACTCCAAATACATTCACTTCAATAGTCACGATTGTTTTCCCTGCCCACTGCTGAGATATGTAATACCAAACCATGTGACACTGCTCTCAGGCCCAGAGTCAGTGCTACTTAACCACTCAGGCATCATGTTGAGTGTGAGGATTCTGCAACATTTGCTGTTTTCCTGCATACAGGAATTCAGCACACCTAACTCTAATCACATCTTCTCCAAATTTCCCTCTCAATCCTCCTTGGGAGCTATTACATCATCCTGAAGTTCTCCTTGCTCTGATTTATGCTACAACCAGATCAGAGTCCTCTACACTGTGACTCGTGATATTTTCACCACTCAAGCTTTTGGAAATAAAAGTGCCTACTTTGTATCAAAAATAAAAATTACAACGGCAGAGTGGGTAGCATCCAAGTTCATAGTCTCTGCTGGAGTATTTTAAAATTCAATCTTAAAATTTAAATCAGAAAAATTACTTTTTTTTTGTCCTAGACTGCACCTTTGTGTGTTAGTCACTCAGTTATGTCTGACTCTTTGCAACCCCCATGGAGAGTAGCCCTCCAGGCTTCTATGTCTATGGAATTTTCCAGGCAAGAATACTGAAATAGGTTACCATTAGCTTCTCCAGGGGATATTCTCGATCCAGGGATAGAACCTGGGTCTCCTGCATTGCACGCAGATTCTTTACCATCTGAGCTACTGGGAAAGCCCAGACTGTATCTGTCCTCCCCCTTAAACAATGAATATCCTTGTTTCAGTGAAGATTTGCAATGCAATTATTAACATAATGATGATGGTGACAATGATGTAAGAAACAAAAAAAAAATCTGCTCAAAACCCCAACTATTATCCCATGATAACAACCAGCTTTAAATAACAAGCTCTCTTGGTATAACTAGTCTCTGCTTTAAGATAAAATCATTTATCCTTCTATCTATGACTTAAGGTCAGTTCTAGTTACTTCCTTAAAAATGGGTTTTCTGTGATTATGATGTCTTACTTTAACCTCTTACTTTAATTGGAAAACTCAGCAGTGGCCACAGGACTGGCAAAGGTCAGTTTTCATTCCAGTCCCAAAGAAAGGCAATATCAAAGAATGTTCAAACTACCGCACAATTGCACTCAACTCACAGGCTAGCAAAGTAATGCTCAAAAATCTCCAAGCCAGGCTTCAACAGTACCTGGACTGTGAACTTCCAGATGTTCAAGCTGGTTTTAGAAAAGGCAGAGTAACCAGAGATCAAATGCCAACATCCATTGGATCATCCAAAAAGCAAGAGATTTACAGAAAAACATCTACTTCTGTTTATTGACTATGCCAAAGCCTTTGACTGTGTGGATCACCACAAACTGTGGAAAATTCTTAAAGAGATGGGAATACCAGACCACCTGACTTGCCTCCTGAGAAATCTGCATACAGGACAAGAAGCAACAGTGAGAACTGGACATGGAACAAGAGACTCGTTCCAAATCAGGAAAGGAGTATGTCAAGGATGTGTATTGTCACTCTGCTTATTTAACTTATATGCAGAGTACATCATGAGAAATGCCAGGCTGAAAGAACAAGCTGGAATCAAGATTGCTGGGAGAAATATCAATAACCTCATATATGCAGATAACACCACCCTTATGGCAGTAAGGGAAGAAAACTAAAGAGCCTCTTGATGAAAAATGAAAGAGGAGCATGAAAAAGTTGGCTTAAAACTCAACATTCAGAAGACTAAGGTCATGGCATCTGATCCCATCACTTCATGGCAAATAGATGAGCAAATAGTGGAAACAGTGAGAGACTTTATTTTCTTGGGCTCCCAAATCACTGCAGATGGTGATCGCAGCCATGAAATTAAAAGATGCTTGCTGCTTGGAAGAAAAGCTATGACCAACCTAGACAGCATATTAAAAAGCAGAGACATTACTTTGCCAATAAAGGTCTGTCTAGTCAAAGCTATGGTTTTTCCAGTAGTCATGTATGGATGTGAGAGTTGGACTATAAAGAAAGCTGAGCACCGAAGAATTGATGCTTTTGAACTATGGTGTTGGAGAAGACTCTTGAGAGTCTCTTGGTCTGCAAGGAGATCCAACTAGTCAATCTTAAAGGAAATCAGTCCTGAATATTCATTGGAAGGACTGATGCTGAGACTAAAACTCCAATACCTTGGCTACCTCATGTGAAGAACTGACTTATTGGAAAAGACCCTGATGCTGGGAAAGATTGAAGGTGGGAGGAGAAGGGGACGACAGTGGATAAGATGGTTGGATGGCATCACCAACTTGATGGACGTGAGTTTGAGTAAGCTCTGGGAGTTGGTGATGGACAGCAAAACCTGGTGTGCTGCAGTCTATAGGGTCTCAAAGAGTCAGATACTACTGAGCAACTGAACCGAACTTCAATTTCTTACTCTAGCATGTATTGATTTGGCAAATAACAACTCTATCATATACAATAGGTGTCAGGAATTAGTAAAAATACTTCGAATAAAGTGCCTAGCACAGGACCTCCACAGAAATGCTCAATAATTTTTAGCTTTTTTGTTTGGGGTGTCCCGGGTGGCTCAGTGGTAAACAATCCATCTGCAATGCAGAAGACGTAGGTGATATGGGTTTGATCCCTGGGTCAGGAAGATGCCCTGGAGGAGGGCATGGCAACCCACTTCAGTATTCTTGCCTGGAGAATCCCATGGACAGAGAAGCCTGGTGGGCTACAGTCCATCAGATCACAAAAATATAGACACGACTGAAGCAACTTGGCACACATGCATTTTGTTTCAAAATTATTAGCTATGCAGAGGATTTTTCAAAGTGTACTGAATGTAGGTCCCTATTCTGAAGAGAGTTACATGGCTTTGCTGTTTGAGTTCTCTCCTAATCAGGATTGGTTGCTACTCTGCTTTTTTTCCAGATTAAGAGATGAGGCAGAAGAAGTAGAGACTAATTAAGTAAGAATGAAAGCCTTGGATTTGAATCTATTAGTATAAAAATAAAATAGTCTCTAGAGAGCAGTTTGGATACCAGAGTAAGGATTAGGTGATGCTTTTATTTTGTTTATCATAATTTTTGGATTATTTTTTAATTTTTTAAATTTCATTAAAACTCTATTTTGATGGCTGATTTTTTAGTGCCATCTAAAATTTTGAGCCCAAGGTAGAATCATCTAATTGCAACCTTGTTGGGTACTTCAGAAGAACCATGGGTAGAATTAGAGTAAGTAGGAAAAGAAGCTTATCTTTACATGATACATCAGGATCAGTTCAATTCAGTCGCACAATCATGTCCAATTCTTTGTGACCCCATGGACTGCAGCACTCCAGGCTTCCCTGGCCATTACCAACTCCCGGAGCTTGCTCAAACTCATGTCCATCAAGTCAGTGATGCCATCCAACCATCTCAATCTCTGTCATCCCCTTCTTTTCCTGCCTTCAATCTTTCCCAGCATCAGGGTCTTTTCTAATGAGTCAGCTTCTCGCATCAGGTGGCCAAAATATTGGAGTTTCAGCTTCAGCATCAGTCCTTTCAATGAATATTCAGGACTGAGTTCCTTTAGGATTAACTGGTTGGATCTCCTCGCGGTCCAAGGGGCTCTCAAAAGTCTTCTCCAAGACCACAATTTAAAAGCACCAATTCGTTGGCACACAGCTTATTTTATGGTCCAACTCTCACATCTGACTACTTGAATAACCATAGCTTTGACTATACGGATCTTTGTTGGCAAAGTAATGACACACCAGGATAAGATTTCCAAACTCAAATATCTTCATGGACCAAAAGGTGATATAAGTAAGTCAAGTAGTTTGAGATAAGACAGCAGTATGTGATAGGGCCTGTGATTGAAGCAAATGTTTGAAAATTTGAAGACATTCAAATTCAGATTTTTAAAGACATTAGCCAGCCATTTTTTTAAAAAAAGACCAAGGCCTAAAATTTTGTGACATTGACTTAAAAGATTAGTCTTGAACTCACCCCAAGTCAGGAAGAGCCAGGATAGATTTTCTACAGTTTGACTTTTGCAGTTGGATTTTGCCACTACTGGAATAGTGCTAAATCCCCCAGAGTGCTGAGGCTGGAAATAAAGATTTGCATTATTTGCATGTCACTGTGTGACTTCCATGGGATTTTAAGAGAGGTTGCCAGGTCTATATTTTTCATTAGTCATTAATGTCTTGTCTCTATCCACTTACTGTTCAGTATATCATATTAGGAACTAAGAAAAACAAAGTTAATGAACAGTAAGATTTTTTTTAAATCAAAAATGTAATTCTAAGTGAAGCCCTAAAATTTTCTTTTATAGGTCAAATTGAAAATATTTGCAACCAAGGATGTTTTACCATTTACCTTGAGAGATATGGTGCCATATGAGAAACAGAGTGAATAGCTTTGGAGTAAGCTATATCTAGGTTTAGATCCCAGCTCTGTTGTTAATTAATTATGCAAATTCCAACAGGTAATTTTAGCTCCATTTCTATATTCCCCATCTGAAAAATAAGCTTAAAAATTCCCATCTCATTGGATTATTATAAAAATCAAATATCTTAAGACAAATAAAATGCTTTGTACATGACATCTGTCAATAAAAGTTTTGCACATAGAGGTATATTTATTTAAAGATGTGTTTTACTTACTTTCTCTTCTCTTGGTTATATTGCAGATTAGTATGCTTGCAAAACAATAAACACTGAAAAGTTGATGGGCTGCTTTGTAATATAAGGAATATAAATGAGCCACTATGTATGATTCTGTATGTAATAGGTAGACAATTACAGGCAATACTATTTTCCACGTCCTCAAATAGGACTTTAAACAAATTATGTAGACAGAACAAAGTAGGTTTAAAATATATCATTACTTATCAATTTTTACTTTTTCAATATTCTACTTTTAGTCTTTCCTTTGAGAATAAATAAAAACTTTGTTTAATAAACCTAAATTTCCAAAGGAATTATGTATCATATGTTGATTATTACACTCAGCTTATGTGTGTTAATAAGCCCTTTAAATCATAGAAAGATTTATAAACAAATATTCACTAAAATAATCTAGAGTTCAAAGTACATCCAATTAGAATTCAGAAAAGAGATGAGTTTTTAAATGCAATTTTAAACTTGGAAAGGGAATCTATCAGGAGGTAATTGATTCCACCAAAGAGAAGTAATGATTGAAAATGTTCTATCACTAGAGGATCCTCTGGAATATAAAAATGCATAGAAAAAGCAATAAGTAGGTTATACATTCAAGAACACGTTTGAAATATAAAGCTGTGTGGTGTATTCATTAGCAAACATCAGGAATCCCTAAAACAGTGTGAGATTATTCAAATGTTTTTTTGTTTCCTTAAGCAATATTTCAAGGAGAACAGTGGTATGGCAAATCAATTAGAAGTGTCCTCAACGACATGAGCGCACATTACTGCATGTCTCGTTGTACCAGTGACATTCCAGTTCTGTGCAAGCACATTAACTGATTTTAAAAGATACATAGCAATATGTTCCTCTGTATTAAAAAATAAGATGGAGCACTAGGGGGCTTCATAAGGGGGCTAAAATTTGTCTGTGCAATTGTAGATATCTATAGTGCAAGTCTTGTAAATTCAGAAAGAGAAAGCTTACTGACCTGATGGAAGTGTATTTGTGACTCGTTCTCTTTCCTTCTGTTTCTAAGGTCAAAATGGATGATGCAACCAGGAAATGTTATGGAAATCAGAAGTGGTATTCAGTAAAGAGAAAACATTTGGCTGAAAAACTGTAAATTGAAGGCTTGTAAGTTCGGGAAAATTGGGATGCCTTGAAAGATTTGAGATTTCAATGGTTATTTTATGAGGACATTGTTTGTTACCTAACTTTGTAATGATCTTCCAATTAATGGTGTCTGTCTCTGTTAGGCTGCAGTTTTGCCCTTGCTCTAATCAATCCCTAGTGTAAGCACTCTAGTTATACTGTCAAAAAATATATTACAAATGTTAAAATATAAAAGGGGTTCTTCCTCTCTTAACATCTAGTTCCTCCTTACACCCACGCCTTAGCCAAGCCAGTCCTCTTGCCTCATCTCCTTTGGCCTCTAAAGTCACTGTTCCCAATTCAAAAGACTTTATTAAATGTGATTTGGAATGCTATACCAATGTCTTCTTTAAAGGAAAATATACTAAAGAAGTAGATATAAATAGATGTATAAAATCGTATTGGAGAAGCTCAGAAGTGCTGCACTCAAGAAAAGCACGGCGATTGACAAGCAATTTAAGCTGGAGTGTGAAAGGATGCAGAAATAACAAGATTTGCATGAAAAATATTGAGATCATGAGAACATCAAATTTAAACGAAAAACTCATGTGCCTCATGATTTAATCATGAGGGCTGACATTACTGTTATAACTTTCAATATCCTTGGCTTTTGAAATAGCTCTATAATGAGGGTGGAGTATATCTATACAGAAAACCAGTGTTATTTTATCCAGTCAGCTCATTACTGTGAAAAACAGGGTTAGAAGAATCCGAAGTCTTAATCTGTATGTTGGGAAGCCTAAGCATTAGGTATGGCTGAGCTCTAATTTTTACTCAGGGATTCAAAGTAAAAGGGAAAAACTAAGACAGGTTGTGAAACAATTCACTATTTAATCAATTTTGATTAGCCAACACACAAAAAAGGAGAAAGCACTTCAGATTGATGTTAATATCTTTGCTTTTATCTTATGAAAAATTTTAACAATTGGCCAAAAGCTAGGATTAAGATACTGTCTATAGAAGTCATTTAAAGGGCTCCATATTGACCTGGTAAGTTTCATTCCCACGAACCAGGCAGCTGACATAAAGTAGATCTTATTTTTCCCTCCCTTTTATTTTTTATGGCATAATAGGTGGTCTGAAAATCTAGTTGTACTTGTTATCTCAGAGGAGAAATGAAGTTCCGACTTCTGTTTATGCTTTCATATCATACTGTATTGCTGTGAACCTTGATGGCACTTCCAGTGGGACGCCATGTTTAGCCCATGAATGAGAAGACTGTCACAATCAAAAGTGCTTCAGGCACAAACAGATTTGAAACAATCTTCCCACTGACTGGAAGAGAAAAGGCTGGTTCTGAAGATCATTAAAGGTGCTATTGATGTGGTTTCGGGGGGCACACATTTAGATTTTCAAATGTGTTTTACATTTGGAACAGTTTTACTCACATTAAAGCTCAGTTGCTTTCCTGAGAACTCTTCTTCCTGTCATCATTTGCAGGAGCTTTCACAGAGAACTTACTGTTCCAACTGGGAAGGAGGTGGAAAAGGTGGGGAACGCAAAGCAGGCGATTGAACTAGCTCTCTTGACTCAGAGATGCCAGGATCACCTGCTTAGGCAACATTCTGCAGAGTGAGAAGCACAGAGATGAAAGAGGCCACCTGCAGTGGCCCAGGAAGAAAAGGGAAAAAAAATCTTTTTGGCATTTAAATGTGCTAGCACTCTCTGATTTAAAAAGTTAAAAGCCTTTCTATCAATTTAAATTAGATTGAAAGTAATTAGGCAGCCAAGTTGCCAAGTCATTTCTTGGTGTGTGTTTATGTGTATGTGTATTTTCCTTTGTCATGGTGACATTTCGTTGACCACGCCATCATAAGGACATCTTGTTATGCAACATTTCATTGTAGGACCATTTCTCCATGCAGCATCTTATCATTGACATTTTGTCATCAAAGTTGCCAGGGACATTTCTTGATGCAGTATTTCACCATTGACACTTCATCAAAACAGCGGGCTATAGTGGTAATAGCTCAGTGCTGACAGTTAGTATACTAAAGCCCCTTAATTACATTATTACACATGCAATTAAGTTTTCCAGTTCCTGATGTAAAACTATCCCTGTTCAAGGAAGGAAGACGTTTTTTACATCTCCCTGCCCTAAATTTGTAAACCAATTGCGAGAGCTGTGTTAAATGAAAATATTGTATATAAATGTGTATGTCCCTAAAATGTCTTCTAAGGCCATTTAAAAAGAATCTTGCTAGTGAGGGTGGGAAAAGCAGTACCCATTGACCAAATCCACTCTGCCACTTATTTTTGTTAAAAAAAAAGTTTTACTGGCACACTACCATGCCCATTTTACATATTCTCTATAACTGCTTTTGTAGAATTAAGGAATTACAATACAGACTTTCTAACATAAAAAGCCTAAAATATTTACTATCTGGTCCTTTATAGAAAAAGTATGCCAATCACTGCCCTGGAAGATGCTTATTTTAAATGTGGGTCATGGGGCTGGCCACCATGGTTTGGACACTTGGGGCACACATGTGAAGTGTCATGGGCTCCTGATATATAGGAGGAAGTGAAAGACTTACGGAGCCCAAGTTTGAACAGTTGGGTGGCCCAATGATCCGCTGACTACCCTGAGCACAGGTTGGTCTTGAGGTTGAGGGACTGGGATGCTACTGCCTGCCTGGGGACTGTGGTGCACATGGGTGGAGGGGCAGGAAATGTGATTCATGTTTATTTCTGAGAACATTTTCAATTTGGGGTCCTGACATCAGGATGTCTTCCTTTTATGTTTTCTCTCGGTGGCTGCTCATCCACAGCACTGTTCGCCAGCTTAGATTCTTCTGCTTGGATGTTAAAATTTAAAGTGCATCACAGCTCAGCTATGAGCCCTTTTCTTTTATCTCTGTGTTTTAATAATAATAATAGTCTTTGGACAATCTAATCCATTTCTAAGACTCAAGCGAACAACTTTATGCTTATAAACCCCTAGATTTTACCTACATCCAGAATTATATATACAACTGCCTGGTTGATTTTCTGACTGACCTAGATACCTCCAGTACATTACATATTAAAATGACTAATGTTAAAAGATAATACACATTTTAAAAATAAAAATAAATATAACCCTTGCTACAGGATCAGAATATCTGTAACTGCAGGTATTGGGGACTTCCTTGATGGTACAGTGGATAGGAATCCACCTGCCAGTGAAAAGGACATGGGTTTGATTTCTCATCTGGGAAGATTCCACATGCCTCAGAGCAACTACTGAAGTTGTTAGTTGAACTAAGTACTCATACACCACAACTACTGAAGCCCTTGCTCCTAGAGCTATGCTCAGCAACAGCAGAAGCCACCATGATGAACAAACAGTAGCTGCACACTATTCTGCACACCACAAGGAACAGTAGCCGCTGCTCACCACAACTAGAGAAAGCCCACATGCAGCAACAAAGACCCAGCGGGAGTCAAAAATAAATAAATGAATATTTAAAAAAAATAATATGTTACTAGAATTTTGTAGTTTTATTTTAACAACTATTGGATTTCTAACAGAACAGATACAGTTACAAAAGGGAAGGAGCTACAACTGGAAAAGACAAAAACACAAAATTATTCAAATTCTCTATACATTGTCTTCACAAAAAAAATAAACAATTTGAAGAATTTACATAACCCACTTGATTTAGTTTCACGCTCAACTGTCTTCTATCTCTTTCACAGAAGAAAGTAGGAGAAAGGAATATATTCTTTCATTACTTGACCAATTAATTGGTCCTATAGCATTAATAAAATAGCCATCTCAACAATATGTAAATAACAATTTAGCCCATTTTTAGTTTTGATAAAATCTTTATTAATCTATGAAGTTGAAAATTATGACATATTCTTATGAAAATTAAAACAAAACTGATGAAAATAATTACTGAAAATCTTCCTTTGCCCGTGTTTCCATTTCCATTTCCTAGTGGTCATAATTAGCTCTTCAGTGTTCATTCTTTCAGAATCCTTTTTTTTTTTTTTAATTCCAAGAATTTTTATGAGTATTTCATAGGGAAATGTCTTCCTACACTTTCCTTAATTACATTTTCCCCAAATGCTATATGAATAGTATATCAGGACTTCTTCAGTAGACCTTTATTCAATGCTGACCAAGAGCTAACTTCTGATGCTACATGACTAGTGGTTCAGGAAGGAACAGCTATAACCTAGGCAGATAATCAGAAAAAAGGTGATACACATAGTTTTTCCCACAATTTCTCATTTTGCTTCTTCCTTTTGGTTTCATATTCTTTTATCCTCCTGGCATTTATTCAATTAAACCCTAAAGATTTTCTGCTTCCCCAGGTACCTTTCTGTTCTTGTCTTCTCTTTTCCATTTATCTGAGTTCTCTTCTTTTGATTTGATTGGTTTTGTGTCTACAGATGACCCATATGTTTCCCCCAGCACTGCCATCCCACCTAAAGGTCTTTTTCCATGACTCTTTCAGTAAATCGACATTACTATGCCTCCTCTTCTGTGAACTTTTTCTGGAAAGGTGTTTGACTGCTGCCATAGACATTTATGGTAACTTGGTAACTTATCACAAAGTAAAACACATGCTATTATTCTTTTGCCTACTTTTCATTTCATTCTATTTCTGGATATAAAGGATAGTAATAGAGTCATATTTTCATCTATGTTCAATTTAACAAATCACAGACTGCTTTCTATAATTTGGTGGTATAATATTACATTTTTCTTTCAGGGCCTGTGCCTTTCTTTTCCATGTTACCATCTACTTTACTTTGCCCTTCTCCATTTGTTAAATAATTACTTTTACCCTTTCCCACCAGGTATTGAAGCTTTTAAATGTAGAACTGAGTACAACTACTTTTTAAATACAAAATATTTACCTGTGAAATAAATCTGCACTGGTAAAACCTAGCTCTTTGTCAGTTGACAAATATTAGCTTTCTACTGTCAACTCACTACCTGGAGTTCGAAATTTTATAAAGTGGATGTAAATAACAGAGTTTTGCCAAGAGAATGCAATGGTCATAGCAAACACTCTCTTCCAACCACACAAGAGAAGATTCTACACATGCACATCACTAGATGGTCAATACCAAAATCAGATTGATTATATTCTTAGTATAAGATGGAGAAGCTCTATACAGTCAGCAAAAACAAGACCAGGAGCTGACTGTGGCTCAAATCATGAACTCCTTATTGCCAAATTCAGACTTAAATTGAAGAAAGTAGGGAAAACTACTAGACCATTCAGCTATGATCTAAATCAAATCCTTTACAATTATACAGTGGAAGTGACAAATAGATTCAGGAGATTAGATCTGATATTCAGAGTGCATGAAGAACTATGGATGGAGATTCATGACATTGTAAAAGAGGCAGTGATCAAGACCACCTGCAAGAAAAAGAAATGTAAAAAGCCAAATGGTTGTCTGAGGAGGCCCTACAAATAGCTGAGAAAAGAAGAAAAGTGAAAGGCAAAAGGGAAAAGGAAAGATATACCCACTTGAATGTAGAGTTCCAAAGAATAGCAAGGAGAGAAAAGAAAGCCTTCCTCAGTGATCAGTGCAAAGAAATAGAGGAAAACAATAGAATGGGAAAGACTAGAGATCTCTTCAAGAAAATTAGAGATACCAAGGAAATATTTCATGCAAAGATGGGCACAATAAAGGACAGAAATGGTGTGGACCTAACAGTAGCAGAAGATATTAAGAAGAGGTGGCAAGAATACACAGAAGAACTGTACAAAAAAAGAACTTCATGACCCAGATAACCACAGACATCCTGGAATGAGAAGTCAAGTGGGCCTTAGGAAGCAGCACTACGAAAAAAGCCAGTGGAGGTGATGGAAATCCAGTTGAGCTATTTCAAATCCTACAAGATGATGCTCTGAAAGTGATGCACTCAATATGTCAGCAAATTTGGAAAACTCAGCAGTGGCCAAAGGACTGTAAAAGGTCAGTCAGTTTTCTTTCCAATCCCAAAGAAAAGCAGTGCCAAAGAATGTTCAAACTACTGCACAAATGCACTCATCTCACACACTAGCAAAGTAACACTCAAAATTCTCCAAGCCAAGCTTCAACAGTACATGAACTGTTAAATTCCACATGTTCAAGTGTATTTAGAAAAGTCAGAGGAACCAGAGATCAAATTGACAACATCTGTTGGATCATCGAAAAAGCAAGAGTATTCCAGAGAAACATCTACTTCTGCTTTATTGACTATGCCAAAGCCTTTGACTGTCTGGATCACCACAAACTGTGGGAAATTCTTAAAGACATGGGAATACCAGACCACCTCACTTGCCTCCTGAGAAATCTGTATGCAGGCCAAGAAGCAACAGTTAGAACTGGACATGGAAGAACAGACTGGTTCCAAATCAGGAAAGGAGTACATCAAGGCTCTATGTTGTCATCCTGCTTATTTAACTTGTATGCAGAGTACATCATGAGAAACGCTGGGCTGGAAGAAACACAAGCTTGAATCAAGATTGCCGGGAGAAATATCAATAACCTCAGATATGCAGATGACATCACCCTAATGGCAGAAAGTGAAGAAGAACTAAAGAGCCTCTTGATGAAAGTGAAAGAAGAGAGTGAAAAAGTTGGCTTAAAACTCAACATTCAGAAAACTAAGGTCATGGCATCTGATCCCATCACTTCATGGCAAATAGATGGGGAAACAGTGAGAGACTTCATTTTCTTGGGCTCCCAAATCACTGCAGATGGTGACTGCAGCCATGAAATTAAAAGACACTTGCTCTTTGGAAGAAAAGCTATGGCCAACCTAGATAGCATATTAAAAAGCAGAGACATTACTTTGTCACCAAAGTCTGTCTAGTCAAAGCTATGGTTTTTCCAGTAGTCATGTATGGATGTGAGAGTTGGACTATAAAGAAAGCTGAGTGCTGAAGAATTGATGCTTTTGAGCTGTGGTGTTGGAGAAGAATCTTGAGAGTCCTTTGGACAGCAAGGAGATACAACCAGTCAATCTTAAAGGAAATCAGTCCTGAATATTCATTGCAAGGACTGATGTTGAAGCTGAAACTCCAATATTTTGGCCACCTGATGTGAAGAGCTGAGTCACTGGAAAAGACCCTGATGCTGGGAATGATTGAAGGCGGGAGGAGAAGGGAATGACAGAGGATGAGATGGTTGGATTGCATCACTGACCTAATGGACATGAGTCTGAGTAAGCTCCAAGAGTTGGTGATGGACAGGGAAGCCTGGTGTGTTGCAGTCCATGGGGTCACAAGAGTCGGTCAGGACTGAGTGACTGAACTGAACTGAAAGAGAAATATGCATCAGAAACTGCTTAAACTGTTTTTTATCTGCTCTCAAAACTTCTCTGTTCATATCTTTTCTTTCTTCCCCTTTCCTCCTATGACAGATCAAAAATTGCCATCAATTTCTCTTGCTATAAATGGCTACTTCTACCTTTTTTTCCCAAATTCTGTGACCTGAAATCCCAGAGTGTTTTTTAAACAGACATTCTTCTATTTGTTAAAAACTGACAGAAGGATAGGAGGTAAGAGGGAAAAATAAGAATAAAATAAGGAGCAAGAGGATAGTTCAAGGGAAATAATATGTAAAACTATAAACCAAGGACATTAGAGTATCATTAGTTTTTCTGATGAGACAAGGGACAGAGAGGCATACTGATAAACCGAATGAATGTTACAGTGTAAGCTTGCCAAGACTCACTGTATGTGATTGCTACAGTCAATCAAAAGTTGAAAATATGGTCATTGTTACATTTATTTCCTTAATAAAACTGCACTTTGATTACCATAAGAAATCTTCATAGCTCTCTCTAGCATATATCCCGTGGATGAGAATTGTAATGAAATTTGTTTCTTATAACCTACATGTTTAAGATAAGGAAAAGGACAGGAGGGCTTCCTCTCTGCTTTGTCATTTGCTTTCTCTGATCTCCCCAACTTTAGTGGAAGTGATCCATTGTGCCTCAGCTATACTTGGAACAGTTCTCAATTATATGACTTCTTTGGCTACCTTGTAACTGTTTCTGTACTTGTCTGTCACTCCTACTAGACTGGGAGTCTGATCAGGAATTAATACTAATTTTTCTTTCCTCCAGCACCTAGCTTGATTTCATCAAGAAATGCTTCATACATGAATGGGTATAGGGATGAATGAAAGAGTGAGAGCACATAACCAAGATGATTTTCTCTTGATATTGTTATTATAAGAAATAAATCACCAGGATATAATTAATGTATCAAATTCCACCATTTTTGTGCTACTCATTCCAGATTTATGTGCATCACCAAACCACAGTAACTGCTCAAAAGAATAGATAATAGAACAAGTCTCCTTAATCCATTTAGATTCCATAAAAAGAGAGTAACTAACAGAACTAGAGCTCCAGTTCACTAAAATAGTAACAACAATAATAGCAAACAGCTAAAAGGTATTAAATGTTTACCATATGCCACATGCCATTGTAAGCCACCTATGAAACTGGTGATGTTTTTCCCATTTTACCAAAAGGGAAACTGAGGCAACAAGGTGTTAGGTAATTGCCCAAGAACACAAGTATTCAATCAAGTTACTAAATGATGAGCCAGCATTGCTATTATCAGATGAGATTAGAATATTTGCATGACACTATGTTTCTAGACATTTATCACACTTTGAAATTATACATTTAGTTTCTGATATGTGTGCCTTTCTTACTACACTCTACACTTGATCAAAGCAAATCTGTGTATGATTTTGTTCATATAACACATGATAGGTACTCAATATTTCTTGAATGAACGATAAGGCAAGCTGCTACTCAGAATCCAGCACTCCATCAATGTAGTACAAGAAAAGAGTAAATTGTTCTGAAATCTGCCTCTCTTGATACTCACTGAATATGAGGAATCCTAGAACTATTACTAGGGGGAGGTTTGAAACTCAGAAGA
The DNA here is from genome assembly GCA_024291935.2 of Okapia johnstoni. NCBI lineage: Eukaryota > Metazoa > Chordata > Mammalia > Artiodactyla > Giraffidae > Okapia > Okapia johnstoni. The sequence goes on along the minus strand of CM044311.1, from coordinate 35,346,539 downwards.
CATACACCAGACTACCAGTCTGTATGTTATCAACAGCATGGAGAGCCTCAAACATGAGCATGTTGGGCCTGACTGAGACACAGCACCTTCCTCAAATTGTGTAGAAGGATACCACAGTTTCCTCAGTCATTTTTTCTTATATTATTTGAAAAATCATCTTTTCACACTAAACTATTTTCCCCTAAAACCCCAGTGAATCTCATCTCCCTCTGTTCTTCAGCAGGAGACATCCCTGAACATATTTAGAAACTGAAAGCTTCTCAGGGCCAGTGCCCAGCCAGTTAAAATTACTACCTTCCCTACACAGCTAATGTGTCTTTGTGCAGACAATGTTAGCATCCTCAAGTCGCCTACCTGAATTTTTGCTTGCCTGTTTTTAACCCTTGGTGGATTCTGGAATCACTAACTGGCTATCTCCTGACTGGCTGGGATTCATTGCATCCTTGTAACCCCCGTGCCCCACTTTAGCTGCATTTTACTCTCCCCGGAACTATCAACATCACAGCACATGTCAATCAAGTGACTTTACCTTCCTACGCAACTGTTCCATTCTTTAGGAGAATTCAGTCCAAAAATACATATGTTGAATATTTATCTGCATAGGTAAGCACTTTGTGGAATTCATAGATGAATAATACTCTTAAATTCCACCTTAGGGAGTTTAACAGTCTTTGGGAGACTCAAACACAAGCTATAATAAATGAATGAATCCTACTCTACAATGGACATAAAAATAAAGTGTTATGAAAGATAAAGCCATAAAATGTCTTCACAGAAGAGGTGGCTGAGTTACGATTTTAAAGATACATAGGATTTTGACAGAAAGAAATGAAAAGGAAGAAAGAACAATACAGACAGAGGGAACACCACCACCTAAAGCAGGGTGGGTACCAAATCCATGACACATTCAGAGACTAGTGGGTGGATGAAGGTAGCAGTAGAACTGGGATCATGAATCAGGGGTTGGAAAGACTGGCTAGGGCCTTAATTGTCTTAGTAAGAAGTCTGGACTTTGTAGACAATGAGGAGGCCTCAAAACTTTTTGAGGAGACATATGTCATGAGGAAGAACACTCATTTAGGAAAGTCATTCACTATGAACAGCAAACATATTGAAAAAGTTTAAAATAGAGACCAGAATTTTTTAAAGTAATATATTGTCATCTAAGTGAGAAAGAAACTTAACAAGGGCAGAAGCAGTAGGAAGGAAAGTGAGGATGAATGAGATGCCCTTAGGAAGCAGAATGGACAAGTCTGAAAAGTTAAGAAAGAAAGAAAGAAAGAAAGAAACAGGTGACACTATGTTATGGCTGGTCTTCACAGCAGAATCCCTACAGAATTCCTCCGACAGTCTCAACAATGTTTTCTATACTACTTTTTCCAGGGAATTTTCAATTGCAGTCCTTGTCAACAGAAGTTGTAACAGTTTACTACTAAAGGCAAATAGCTGCAGAACATGTTCATAATGAAAAGAATGCAGGTGAATCCCTTATTTCTGGAATGACTCTAAAAACCTTGTTTAACCTTAGAGAGTCTAATATACCTCTCTTAGCTTGTATTTAATAAAACCAAAGCACATACAATGAATGTGAGTCAGGACTGGAAACATGTGACAGCTGTCTTCTGCTCCAGTACTCTTTCCATTCACTGTCCCCGTTTCTAATAACGTAAAAGTCAACTTCTTAGAAGCAATTAGTTGATAGGCAATATGAGCAAAATCTAGACACAGAATAAAGGATCTGGGGAAAAACACCTAAGTATGGGGACACTCAAAGATGGAAAAGGGCAAGGGAAATTAGGCAGACAAATATAACTCTATTTAATGTGTCACACTAGGACACTTAAGAATCTGCCTATTAAACTGTGTGCCACAATTTTGCCTAATGGCTCCTAGAAAGTCTTTTTTTTTAAACTTGACTCTGACTCAGGTAATGTAAGACCATCTATCTATTTATATGGGGAATAATTACTTAATAACTTCCTTAATTTAACCTTTCAAATACAATATTAAATATCCTCATATTCAAGATGATGTCATTATAATTAATTTACCCTAATAAGACAAAAACTTGGTCTTCTCTATTTCCTCCTTTATTTTTCAACTTATTTGATCAAGTGAAGAGACTAGTCTGGGAGACATAGCTATAATAGAGTCTCATAGATACTGAGAAGAGATAGTTTACTTCTTGATTCCTCTCTGTCCTACTAAAAGTAATGCAACATTCTAGAAAATTTTTCCTATATAGTGTGCTATCAATGTGTTCTTAAACTTTTATCCAATAAGGCTTTTTTTTCTTTTGACTATGTTTCTGCCTTGATAACCATACCCTGTTCTGTGTAACTTTTATCTCCCCTCATCTTTTGCCTTGTCTTTTAATTTTGCATTTACTATCAATTCCTACCCACACCACAGTGAAAATAATTATGTAACATGAAACCTCGTGTTGGAGTCCTCTGCCCACCATCAACGGTCACATCTCCCAAACACAAATTGGGCTGCAGTTCACCTACTTTGTACTCTCTTTAACAGGAAAAAAGGAAGGGGAGGGGGTACATTGACACATTCAAAACATGAAATTTCCCACATATGTATAATAAGAATTCTCATGTAGTCAAGCCAAGATGACACTTATACAGAATGGCTTAATCATTATGAGAACTAAATGAGAGAGCTACAGTTTCTGGTTTCCTCTCGACCTCTACTGTGTTAGGTGCTTTCATCAAGACACAGTACATAATTATGACCTCTAACCAGATAGCTCCTAAATTTCAACCTTCAGCCTTTACCCCTCTCCCTAATTCCCAACTATACAACCAATTTCCTTCTCACCACTCCTACTAAGATGCCTCATAGGCATCAAAACTAATCTTAAATTTCCAATTAGCTATGTAATCCTGGTGAGTTACCTAAACATCCTGAGTCTTGGTTTTCTTACCTACAAATTGGGGAGAATGCTCTCTACTTCAAAGGGTTGATATTAGTATGAAATAAATTCATAATCCTAAAATAGCTAGTATTGTATAGAAGACTTAATAGATACTCATAATAGGCACATAATAGATACTCAGTGGTTTTTCTTTTTGAGGTTGATAATTTTACATTTTAATATCAACTTTACAAAGAGGTCATTTATATCATAAAATGCATCCATTTTAAGTTTATATATTTCCATGAGCTTTACAAATTACACACAGTGTTTTACCAACACTTAAAATACAAACCATTTCCAGTTTTCTTGTGTCCATCCCTCTGTGTCCAGCCTAAGGCAGTCATCATTCCCTGTTTCCAGCCCCAGGATATAACTCAACTGTTTTCTATCATTGCAGTTTACAGCTTTATTTTCCAGAATTTTATATAAATGGAAACATGGGATAATGCTCTTGGTTTTTGGGGGGCTGAATATTCGGTGACTTATAATGTCTTTTTTCCTTCTTATTCTCTCTTTCCTTCCATTCACACCCAGATCATTGTATCTCTTCTCCCTACCTTATGCAGCTACCTTATTTCCTGGTTCCCTGTTTCTTCATTCACAAGGAGCTGTACGACCACCTCAGTGTCTCAGGTAACAATGATGTCACCCATCCTCCTACGTCCTCACTCATCACATCCCACCAGCAGCTGTGTGCAAAATAAGCAAACAAAGTAGATAAATAGCATTTTTTATGAGCTGTTTTTCCCATTATATTTGTCATTGCTTTTGTATTCTTTTGAATATAAATCTATTTCACTATATATATAAAACACTGATGGTTATAACTATGCTTGAAATTTCAGCACTTTCTAGTTATAGCTAAACAAAACTGCAGAACATTAAGTTTCTACTTTGAAAGCTGCATATGTTAATTACTGTAACTGCCTAATCTACATATTCCAGTACATTACTTGGCTAACCCATGATGGGCTTTTCTACATTACTCAGAAATTAAGAGTTGGCTATTCTTAAGTAAATGTCAAAACTAAATTTGAATAAATACAATTATTTATCCTAAACATAAACACATCCTTGCCAAACACAGAGATAATGAGCACTAATGATAAACTCTAGCATTATAACAAAGCAGCTTAAAACTCCTTTAGAATTTCTTTTCAAAAGAAAACACTACTCTCTTACTAAAAAGTGAGGAAAGTTTTACCAACAAAATATACTTTTTAGACAAGTGGAAATGTTGTCTGCAGCTATGCTTGCCAAGTAAAGAAACGATAATGCCCAAGATGTGCATATCCAAGCTTGTTGGGTAAAGAATAGATTCCAAATGTGTTTCCAAAAACATTCATTACAAAACAGTCAGATGTACCTTTTGGAATTGTTAGTTCCTAAGTCATATAAAAAGTTCATATTCTGAAGATTTTCCAGCTTGCTCTGAGCAAAATACTGTGTGTCAATTCACATTTGACACACTAAAATACTTTTAAAAATATTCTGAATTGGCCTTTTAAAAACAATTCAGGCATTCAACTTTATGTATTCACCTCTGTTCCTACTTAAATATGAACATGTGGAAAAGAGGTTCACCAGGGGATAGATAATATGCAGCAATCTGAAGCAAGGAAACATGACATGACATCTTGTCTGGTTGACAGAAAACCAAATAATAGACAGCTCACAATAGCAAAAACTGATGCTAGAACTGTGTCAGAGGATTATGTCTTGAAAGCATAAGTAACCCTTTGAATCAATTTCTGAGACTAGATGCAGCAACCTAAGCTTGTGCTTCACATCCATCAGAGACTAGAAGGAAAAATCATCATTTTTATACTCTTTCATGAGCCATAATCTCCATAATGAATATATGGGAGTACTGGCCTCCAAGAGATAAAACATCTTCTAGACTTGCTTTAAGCATTGTACTGTCTTTAGCCCCCAGTTCACCTCACTAGGAATGGGGTATCTGCTGTGGTGTTTCATGAGTAGTCTGCATGTATTTACTTCCTAGCCAGCTGGATGCTTTATCCTGCCTACCCATATAAGGTAATACAACTAGAAACCAGTTTGAGGGGAATCTCACAATTAGCATGCATATATTCTAACAGTACAAAAATTTTAATTTAGAGAATATTTGAACATAGTAGAATTCATTCACTCATTACATAGATACTATTAAGGAGCATCTATGTTCTGGGTCTTGAATCTTCAGAATAAAAGACTCACTTTCTTTTCCTGCAGCAAAGATTTATACAGTGGCAGTGTTATCTAAAAAGATGGCTCAGCACATTCCTTGTTAGATGGTTTACTCTCAGAAAATATATCTTTATCATTTAGCAGTAATGTGGTAATCTCCCCAACTTCCTCCCATTATTTTTATCTGAGGAGACAATAAGAAGTATAGTTCTTCTATTTGAAACTCTCAAGAATTTGAAAATTACTACTATGTCATGACTATACATTTTGAAATTTTGGTTCTGTATTTTATTTTAAGGTTGAGTATCCCCAGTTTGTAGTGATAATTTTGGTTTTGAAATGCTTTTCAGACACTTTACTACCCTGATTGACTCTCCGGATTCTTCTGATTTATCAGCATCCTTCTTTAGGGTTATTCAGAAATAAAAGCAGTGTTCCAGATGTGCCCCAGTCCAACCATAGAGCCATTATACTGAATTTAGTTTCCACAGTTACTGTTTTAATGTGACATAATAGAACATTAGCTTTTTGAATGGTTTTATGGTATTTGGACTCCCACTGTGTCAATGACTAATGAAAATTCTTGCAAACAAGAACATGGTTAAGTCTCTTGTTGAGAATATCAGCATAATGGCAGCAAAGGAATTTTAGTGTTCATCTGCCCCCGGTAACACCAAATTTGAGCAACTGTTTGTGTACAAAAGTTACCTAAAAAATATTGTCAAAAGAGCTAGAATTCCAGGTGACAGATTACAGCACCTAAGTGCAGCACGGAAATAAATAAGATGGCTTGAGAACAGCCTCAAGACCAGCTTCTAAGGATTCAGTTTCTTGGCCTGCCCCAGAGCCAGACCAGCCCCCATAAACCCAAACTCCAGGCTGACCTCTGAGTTTACAGGCTGAAGCCCTAGGTTATAAGCTGAATTTCACAGTCCCAGGATCCAGGTTCACCCTAACAACAGATTGACCTCTGTAGCCTTCAGGACAGCTCCTATGAAACCAGACTCCTGGCTCATCCTAGTATGAGACTACCTCTCATGGAACCAGACACTAGTCCTATCCCAGATCCCTGGCATCTATTTGGCCAATATGGACTCAAGATTCAGGCAGTACATACAAACCCAGTTCTCAGCCCTATCGCTACAGATTCAATCACCAGACTAGCCCCAGTGAATCTAGGCTCCAGGCCCACCTCTGCAGACTTAGGCATCAGGCTGGTGGCTATGTACCCAACTACAAGCCCCTCACTTGCTGACCCAAGCAACAAATCTGCCTATCCAAGGATGCCAGCAGCAAGCCCACCTGTGAACATTACCCAGAATCTCTAGGTAGGCTGACTAGTGAAGGGTTTTGCCTTCCAAAGACAGTCTGTAAAAACTAGAAGACGTACCTACTTTGTTAAATGTGCAGACACAAATATAAGCCCATTGGATCACGAATAATCAAGGAAACATAACACCACCAAAGGAAACTAACAAAACTTCAATGACTAGCCCAAAGAAATGAAGATCAATGAATAGTCTGGCAAAGAATTCAGCACAAAGCAATCAACGTAATATATCACATTAACAAACTGCAAGATAAAAACCATATGATTATCTCAATAGATGCAGAGAAAGCCTTTGACAAAATTCAACATCCATTTATGATAAAAGCCCTCCAGAAAGCAGAAATAGAAGGAACATACCTCAACATAATAAAAGCTATATATGACAAACCCACAGCAAACATTATCCTCAATGGTGAAAAATTGAAAGCATTTCCCCTAAAGTCAGGAAGAAGACAAGGGTGCCCACTCTCATCACTACTATTCAACATAGTTTTGGAAGTTTTGGCCGCAGCAATCAGAGCAGAAAAAGAAATAAAAGGAATCCAGATTGGAAAATAAGAAGTAAAACTCTCACTGTTTGCAGATGACATGATCCTCTACATAGAAAACCCTAAAGACTCCACCAGAAAATTACTAGAGCTAATCAATGAATATAGTAAAGTTGCAGGATATAAAATTAACACAGAAATCCCTTGCATTCCTTTACACTAACAATGAGAAAACAGAAAGAGAAATTAAGGAAACAATTCCATTCACCATTGCAACAAAAAGAATAAAATACTTAGGAATATATCTACCTAAAGAAACAAAAGACTTATAAACAGAAAACTATAAAACACTGATGAAAGAAATCAAAGAGGACACAAATAGATGGAGAAATATACCATGTTCATGGATTGGAAGAATCAATATAGTGAAAATGAGTATACTTCCCAAAGCAATCTATAGATTCAGTGCAATCCCTATCAAGCTACCAATGGTATTTTTCACAGAACTAGAACAAATAATTTCACAATCTGTATGGAAATACAAAAAACCTTATAAGCAATCTTGAGGAAGAAGAATGGAACTGGGGGAATCAACCTGCCTGACTTCAGTCTCTACTACAAAGCTACAGTCATCAAGACAGTATGGTACTGGCACAAAGACATAAATATAGATCAATGGAACAAAATAGAAAGCCCAGAGATAAATCCATGCACCAATGGACACCTTATCTTTGACAAAGGAGGCAAGAATATACAATGGAGAAAAGACAATCTTTTTAGTGGTGCTGGGAAAACTGGTCAATCACTTGTAAAAAAGTGAAATTAGAACACTTCCTAACACCATACAGAAAAATAAACTCAAAATGGATTAAAGATGTAAATGTAAGACCAGAAACTATAAAACTCCTAGAGGAAAACATAGGCAAAACACACTCCGACATAAATCACAGCAGGATCCTCCATGACCCACCTCTCAGAGTATTGGAAATAAAAGCAAAAATAAACAAATGGGACCTAATTAAACTTAAAAGCTTTTGCACAACAAAGGAAACTATAAGCAAGGTGAAAAGACAGCCTACAGAATGGGAGAAAATAATAGCAAAATGAAGCAACTGGCAAAGAATTAATCTCAAAAATATACAAGCAACTCCTGCAGCTCAATTCCAGAAAAATAAACGACCCAATCAAAAAATGGGCCAAAGAACTAAACAGACATTTCTCCAAAGAAGACATAGAGATGGCTAACAAACACATGAAAAGATGCTCAACATCACTCATTATCAGAGAAATGCAAATCAAAACCACAATGAGGTACCACTTCACGCCAGTCAGAATGGCTGCTATCCAAAAGTCTACAAGCAATAAATGCTGGAGAAGGGTGGAGAAAAGGAAACCCTCTTATACCATTGGTGAGAATGCAAACTAGTACAGCCACTATGGAGAACAGTGTGGAGATTCCTCAAAAAACTGGGAATAGAACTGTCATATGACCCAGCAATCCCACTGCTGCATACACACCAAGGAAACCAGAATTGAAAGAGACACGTGTACCCCAATGTTCATTGCAGCACTGTTTACAATAGCCAAAACACGGAAGCAACCTAGACATCCATCAGCAGACGAATGTATAAGAAAGCTGTGGTACATATACACAGGAATATTACTCAGCCATTAAAAAGAATACATTTGAATCACTTCTAATGAGGTGGATGAAACTGGAGCCTATTATACAGAGTGAAGTAAGCCAAAAAGCAAAACACTAATACAGTATACTAATGCATATATATGGAATCAAGAAAGATGGTAATGATAACCCTATATGCAAGACAGCAAAAGATACACAGATGTATAGAACAGTCTTTTGGACTTTGTGGGAGAGGGCGAGGGTGGGATGATTTGGGATAATGTCATTGAAACATGTATATTATCATATGTGAAATGGATCTCCAGTCCAGGTTTGATGCACGAGACAGAGTGCTCGGAGCTGGTGCACTGGGATGACCCACAGGGATAGAATGGGGAGGGAGGTGGGAGGGGGTTCATGATGGGGAACACATGTACACCGGTGGCAGATCCATGTCAATGTATGGCAAAACCACTACAATATTGTAAAGTAATTAGCCACCAATTAAAATAAATAAATTTCTATTAAAAAATAATTCAGGATAATCCTTTTAAAGAAAATCAGTGAACTATAGAAAAACTGATAGACAACTCTATGACATTAGGGAAACAATGTATGAACATAATGAGAAGTTCAAGAAAAAGAACAGAAATTGATTTAAAAAACAGACCAAAAGTTCTAGAGTTGACGAATATAATAATTGAACTGCATATTTAAAGTAACTTCAATAGCAGACTCAATCAAGCAGAAATAAGAACTTGTAAATATATAGAAAGGTCATTTGATATTATCCAGTCAGAGGAGCAAGAAAGAAAGAAAGAAAGAACAAAAAAGAGTGGAGAAAGCCTGTGTGAATTATGAGATGCCCATTAAAACAAAACAATTTGTTATTAGAGTCTCAGAAGAAAAGAAACAATGGCTGAGAATGTCCCAGATCTGGGGAGAGATTTGGATATCCAATATCATGAAGACAATAGGTCACTTCCAAATAATCTTCTCCAAGACACATTATATTACAACTGTTTGAAACCAAAGACTAAGAGAGAATTTTTAAAGCAGCAAGAGAAAAAAAGAAAATTCTACACATATAAGGAACTTTTTCCCTCAATAAAGCTATATATAGACATCTCAGCAGATATACAAAAGATAAAGAGAAAGAAGTCAAATATGTTGTTGTTCAGTCACCAAGTTTTGTCCAACTCTTTGCGACCCCATGGACTGCAGGATGCCAGGCCTCCCTTTCCCTCCCCATCTCTCGGAGTTTGCCCAAGCTCATGTCCATTGAATCAGTGATGCCATCCAATCATCTCATACTCTGTCACCTCTTCTCCTTCTGCCTTCAATCTTTCCCAGCGTCAGGGCCTTTTCCAATGAGTCAGCTGTTTGCATCAGGAGGCCAAAGTATTAGAGCTTCAGCTTGGAGTCAAATATACCACTGTGGAAAATTATCAATTCACAAAGAAAGACAGCAAAAGAATTAAAAAACAAGAGAACCACAAAACAGTAATGAATTAATAAGATGTCATATGTAAGTCCATATGTATCAATAATTACTTTAAATATAAATGAATTAAGTTATTCAATCAAAGAGTATAGAGTAGTTAAATAGATTAAGAAATAGAATCAGACTCTTTGCTGCCTACAAGGGACTCACTTTAAGGACACTCATAGGCTCAGGAAAACAGACAGAATATGTATTCTGTGCAATTTAAAACTATAAGAGAGCAAGGTTAGCTATACTTACATCAGGCAAATAGACTTTAAATATGGTTAAGTAGAGGCAAAGAAAATTGTTATATAATGATAAAGGATCAATTCATCAAGAAAATATAACAATTGTAAATATATATGCACCCAACATTAGGGTACTTAAATATATTTAGGAAATATTAGCAGATCTAAAGAGAGAAATAGAAAACAAAACTGTAAAAGTAGGAGACAACAATATCCGATAAATCATCTAGATAGTAAATCAACAAGGAAACATTGGATAAGAACTGCACCTTAGACAAAATGTACCTGACAGACATGTGAAAAACATTTCACTCAACAGCAGCAAAATACATATTCTTCTCAATACACATGAAATGTTATTCAGGATAGATCATGTGTTATATCACAAAACTACCCTTAGTAAATGTAAGAAGATTGAATTTGTACCAACTATCTTTTCCAACAAAAATAGCATGAAACTGGAAATCAATAACAGAAAGAAAACTGGAAAATTAACAAATGTGTGGAGATCAAATAATACACTTCTGAACAACCAGTATGTCAAGAAGAATTCAAAAGGGAAATAAAAAAATATCTTGAAACACCTGAAAATGGAAACATGGCATATCAAAACTTATGGAATACTAGAAAACCAGTTCTAAATGGTAGATAAATGCCTACATTAAGAAAAAGAAGGGATTTCCTGGTGGCTCAGCTGGTAAAGAATCTGCCTGGAATGCGGGTGACCTGGGTTCAATCCCTGGGTTGTGAAGATCCCCTGGAGAGGAGAAAGGCTACCCACTCCAGTATTCTGGCCTGGAGAATTCCATGGACTGTATAGTTCATGGGGTCACAAAGAGTCAGACACGACTGAGCGACTTTCATATTCATATTCATACTAAGAAAAAGAAAGATCATAAATAAAAACCTAAATTTACACCTCAAAGAACTATAAAAAAAAGAACAAATTAACCCAAAGATAGCAGAAGGAAGGAAATAACAAAGACCAGAGTGCAATTAAATGAGACCATAAAAAACAAAAGAAAAACATCAGTGAAACTAAGAGCTTGCTTTTTGAAAAGTGATAAATCTTTAGCTAGATTAAGAAAAAAGAGAGAAGACTCAAATAATGTCAGAAATGAAAGAGGCAACGTTAAACTGATACCACGGAAATACAAAGCATCATAAGAGACTACTATGAATAATTACATGCCAATCTGATAAGGTAGAAGAAACTGAAAAACTTCTAGAAGCATACAACCTACCAAGATTAAATCATAAGAAATAGAAAATATGAAAAGATGTTTAACAACTTAGCAAGTAGACTGAATTCGTAACCAAAAACCTCCAAACAAAAAAATTCCCCAGGACCTAATGGTTTCAATGGAAATTTCTACCAAACATTTATTGAAGAATTAGTTCCAATCCTCTTCAATCTCTTCCAAAAAAAAAGGAGGGGAATATTTTCAAAGTTATGTCATGAGATCATATTACTCTGATATCAAAGTTAGATAAAGACATTATAAGAAAAGAAACTTACAAGCCAACATCTCTGACGAATATAGATGCAAAAATGTACGACAAAATACTAGCAAACCAAATTCAACAGCTCATTATAAGGGTCACATACTATGATCAAGTGTTATTTATCCCTGGGGTGAAAGAATGGTTCAACAAAAACAAATCAATAAATGTAACACACCACATTAATAAGATGAAAGATAAGAAGTCATATAGTCATCTTGAAAGACATAGGAAAAACATTTCACAACATCCATTCATTACAAAAACCTTTAACATACTGGAGATAAAGGGAATATAGCCTAAACATAATAGAGGCCATAAATGACATACCCATAGCTAATATACTCAAATGGTTAAAGTTTAAAAACTTTCCCTCTAAGATCAGATAGCAAACAAGGATGCTCACTCTAACCACTACTATTTAAAATAGTGTTCTAATCACAGTGTACCCGAAACAAACTAGGCTTTTTCCTCACATAATCAAATAGCTCCAGTAGATTCCTTGGGACACCAAGGACTCCAATAGATCCTTCTTCTCTGTCATATTTAGATCATCTGCTTTCCTCCTATGGTTGTCACCTCAAAATCACAATATGCCTATTGCACCTCCATTATCACATCTTCATTACAGGCAGGAAGAAGGAAGAACCATGGGGTATGCCAGTCTAATCTATTTATTTTTATCAGGAAAGCAAAAACTGACAAAACAGAATTCCACTTACATTTCACTAATGAGAACTGTGTCACAAGGCCAAACCTAGCTAGCTAGAAGGTAGCCAAGGGAAGGGTGTTGTGTGTCTACCCTAATCGTGCACATAATATTAAAATTATGCCAACGGTTGTGGCCTAGCCATATACTCTAATAAGAACTTTAAAATAAATTTCCTTGGTATCATGAAATAAACAAAATGGCAGCTGCTATCATCTGGCTCTTCCTGATCTTCATTTTACATTTTATACTATTTTATAGGCAGAAGATGAGATGGTTAGATAGCATCACCGACTCAATGGACATGAACTTGCTCAAACCGCAGGAGATAGTGAAGGACAGGCAAGCCTGGCGTGCTCCAGTCCATGTGGTCACAGAGAGTCAGACACAGCTTAGCAACTGAACAACACAGGTATCTCTGTACAATTGGCTGAGTTCATGAAAAGTATGAAGAACTGCTTAGTAAAACAAAGATAATATGTTGGCCTTGAACAAACTTATTGTTTTATAGGAAACATAAGAAGCACATGTTTAAAAAGTACTATACTTTCCCTCTCATATGTATGCTTAAATAGAATTGTATTGCTACATCTATACACAATACATTCCCTGAGGTGTCTTATTGGTTGCATACAACAGGTAACTTCTCTTTCTCTTATATAAATAAGATGTCTTTTTTATCTTGACCTGCTTTAATAATATCTCTCCTCAAGATACCTAATAATATTATTTGGGAGTTCCCCAGTATTTTCGTTTTTGTTTTTTCTGGGTTTAGAAAGCCTTCTGTGCACATCCAGAGCTCTCCTCCACATTATTAGGAATAGTGCCAGGGTTTCTGTTATAGATTCAGTTACATCTGCTCCTTCTACACATTTGGGATACCAGGAACACAGATGTTCTTGGCTCCCAGCCATTTGCAGCCTTGTTTCCTCTGCAAGTAAATTTTTCATTACACATTTATCAAGCATGTTACTTTCTGGTTGGTGCTCATCCTCAGTGCTAGATCTGACTATGGTAGCAGTTGCTCTTTTAGTTAGAGTTTTCCTCTTCTCTTCGAGGCCTTCACAAATAACCAAAGACCTAATTTCACAGCATGAAGACCATAGCTGACTACAGACAATGTCAGTTCTACTATGAAAGAATTCAGTAGAAATGACAAGAGCAGTTTCATGAAATCTGAGGCCTAAAACTACTAGAAAGAGGCATATGAATAGCAAGTGCTAATATTCATTTTGGAATGTCAAGTGATGTAACTGTCATTAATTTTCCTAAGTATAGGATATAGGCTTCCCAGGTGGCACTAGTGGTAAAGAACCCACCTGCCAATGCAGGAGACATAAAAGATGTGGGTTCGATCCCTGGGTTGGGAAGATCCCCTGGAGAAGGGCATGGCAACCCACTCCAGTATTCTTGCTTGGAGAATCCCATGGACAGAAGAGTCTTGTTGCAGTTAAAAGGGAAAAAAAGGGGTGGGGGATGAGTTTTTTTTCTTTTCCTTTCCTGAGAACAAAGAAGATAAAGAGAAAAGTGAGCAGGTCTGGACATTCCTAGTTCTTATTTATTTATTTTTTTTTTTACTTTAATTGCTCCTAACCCGGGTGGCTCAGACAGTAAAGAATTCACCTGCAATACAGGAGACCCAGGTTCAATCCTTGGGTCAGGAAGACTCCCTGGAGAATGGAATGGCTACCCACTCCAGTATTCTTGCCTGGCGAATTCCATGGACAGAGGAGGCTGGTGGGCTACAGTCAACACATCACAGAGTCGGACACGACTGAGAGACAAACACTTCACAACTGTTTAACTGAGTTTGTTTTCTTCCCACTAACTCTGCAGGACCTACACTTCGCACCTATTTTCCTTTGACTCTATGCTAAATACACCCTGCATCTGGTGTTTACCCTTACAACACTCTTCCCCTTATAGTTCTTCCTTTTACATATCAGAAAGAAGGCAGCAGAGCCACCGAACTGTCAGACTCAATTATTGGGTTACTGACGCCAGCCTATGACTGTCTTTGAAGCAATGCAAGGGGAAGAAATCAAGATCCTAACATCTTTGTTCCTCACCGCTGGCTCCTAACTGCAAGCTCTCAGCTTATATAAGCCCCTAGATTCCTCGTGAAGCAGGGGCACAGTTCTTAAGGCCTAAGCCTACAGTGTTACTCTCTCCATCAGCTAAGAATTAAAGCCACCTTTCTGTTACCTCCAAACTCTGTCTCCGTATTTTTTATTTGGCTTCAGTGGGCAGGGAAGGTCAAGATTTTGGCCAGCAACAGCCTGGTGGGCTACAGTCTATAGGGTTACAAAGAGTCAGATATGATGGAACAACTTGGCACATACACATGGGAGATGATTTAATACTTTCTAAACTCAAGAGGGTGCTAGTATTAAAGAACCCACCTGTGAATGCAGGAGACATGAGAGATCTGGGTTCGATCCTTGGGTCAGGAAGATCCCCTGGAGTGGGGCATGGCAACCCACTCCAATATTCTTGCCTTGAGAATCCCATGGACAGAGGAGCCTGGCAGGCTATAGTCCATAGGGTCACAAATAATCAGGCACAACTGAAGTGACTTAACATGGAACAGCACAAACTTAAACCACCTTTAAGATATTACTTAAAATATTAATTCCAAGCATCATCCTAGATTTACTAAATTCAAATTTCAAGGAGCAAACTGGAAATCTGTATTTTCAAATAATCTTTATGATCAGAATTTTGAGAATCATAGTGGTATTTAAATGTTCATTGACAGCACAGGGAAAAAACCTCAATTTTTACTCTTAAGATAGTTACCATGATGATCTCATGAAGCACAGAGAAAATACAGATAGTGTAAACAAAGGAGAGTAGCCACTGTAAGTGGAGAGTTTTTCCCTTGGAGATAAGACTTAAGTTTTGTGTTTTTGTTTGTTTGTTTGTTTGTTTTGCATAATATCAAATGAAAGATTGATTGGAAGCACAATAAGAGGGGTGAAAAAATTCTTCATAAGAGTTTTCTCAGGAAGGAAATGAAAACCCAAGGGAAAGACTCAGAATGTCCTCACACTTGAGTAAGTAAACCCTGCTGATCAATAAGCTTGTTGCACAGAAGAATAAAACTTCCCACCATAGGATGCCGCCCTGCAGGAGCAGGTACATGGGGCCAAACACAATGGGTGGAGTTTCTATGAAAGGACCACAGGTGGGATATGCAAGGAGTCAAAGCTGGAGGAGGAAAATCTGCTCCTTTAATCCTTTTCAAAATACTTTTCAATTGAAAGAAAACCAAAATCACAATATTCTGATCCTCTTCTCTCTCTTGAAATTAATAATATTATTTATTATGGCCAATATGAGAACATCAGTCAGCCTCTTAAATTATTTAAATGAAACTATTCCACTTGATTTGGTGCTAATGCTCAAATGGTTTTAAGAAGTAATAATAGCTATTGGGGGGGATTTTAAATGCAGAGTTAGAAAATCTCTGCTGGTACCCTACTTTCTATTAAACAGAGTTATAAAAGCCTGCTGTCCCCATTATAACTATAACTCACTATGAGGCACAGAGCCAGTAATATCAGCTCTGCTCTCTGTGGAAATCTGTAAAAAGGGAAAAAAATTCAAATATCTTTTATATGACTTTGGTCTATAGATATACACAGATCTTTTGGACTTAGATACAGATGATAGATAGATATAGATAAATAGATAGAGATTGATCAATGGATAATACATTTTACTTGTTAGTTTGACATTTGACAGCCCCTTGTAAAGTATGCCTCTTAACCTGTAAACTCTCCAAATCTACTCTCAGCATCTCACAAAGAACAATAATTACTTATTGATCTATGTGTTAACAATCTATCGATGAGGTCTAGAAATAAGACACATGGAAAACTCCTCAAGACCGTGATCTTAAGGTACTTTCCACTATCCATAATATGAAGCTTAAAAATACATTTATTTATACTATATGTACACAGTTACATAGACCATATGTACGTTCTCAGTTGCTCAGTCATGTCCAATTATTTTCAATCCTATGGACTATAGCCTACTAGGCTCCTCTGTCCATGGAATTTTCCAGACAAGAATACTGGAGTGGCTGCTATTTCTTTCTCCAGGGAATCTTCCCAACCCAGAGATGAAATTCTTATTTCTTGCATCTCCTGCATTAGCAGGTGGAGTCTTTACCACTATGCCACCTAGGAAGCCTATATATATATATATATATATATATATATATATATATATACTTTTTAAATAGCAAATGCATTTGTTATCAACCACTGTTTAAAAACACAGTAAAGCTTAGTATGAATGATAATAAACACACACCCCCTTCTTGTTTTATTTTTTAAAACAGAATAAATACATTTGTTTGAGAATTCTTAAGACAAAAGACATAATACCACTATGAAAGCGAAAAGTGCACTTATTATTTATGATAAAAAAGTAAATAGTAGCACCTGATATCATTTCTTTTATCTATAGTAAGTATTAGATAAATGTTTTGTGTGTTTAGGTGAAGATGATAACAACTAGTTCAATTTTTCCATACCTGTGCCGCAGGATATAAACACCAAATATTACAACTTATGGGAAAACAGTCAGATAACATCATATGTTCTTGGTGTGAAAAGACTTTAAAAGAAAAAAATAAAATATCCCTTCAGGTATATTGATTGTTTCATTTGCTATATACATATTAACATACAGAGATCTATATTTTAGTAACTATGGCTTTCCCAAAGATTGAGGGCAGGAAGAGAAGGGGACGACAGAGGTCGAGATGGTTGGATGGCATCACTGACTCAATGGACATGAGTTTGAACAAGCTCCAGGAGATGGTGAAGGACAGGGCAGACTGGCATGCTCCAGTCTATGGGGTTGCAGAGTCAGACATGAATGAGCGACCAGACAACAAACAACTATATGGCTTTCCCAATATGCCTTCTTATAACCCTAATTCTGGTAGCAGCACCAACCTTCCTTTGCTGAGCTGCCCTTCCCCCATCCAATACAGTTGGACAAGCAATCATAGGTTTGGGCCACTACATGTTAGCAGAAGTGAGTACTTGATCCCAGCTCCCAATCCCTATCCACAAGACCAAGTCAAGAGGTAGCCATGAAAGTCTTCTAGAATCAACTGAAAAAACTTCCCCAGAAGACATTCTATAAATGTTGGAAGAAAAGCTTTTCTTCTCTTTTCTTTTAGACCAAGGCTGCCAGGAGCCACTTTTCCCATTACAGGGAGAGAGCTAATCTTTGGCAGGAGAGAGTAAAGACAACACCTAGAAAGACACAGAGGTAAGCAAGATGGGAAAAAAGAGGCAGAGGTGGAAGGGACAGTGCAAAGACAATCAGCCAATGACTAGGGTTCCTGAGTCCAGTAATCCTTAAAGATGTCCTGGCTTCATACAGTTTAGGTTCAGTTTCTTTCACTTGTAAGTGAAGAAGTTTTGACTAATACACACATAGCAATATTCAGCCACAGATCTGTAGACAAATCTACCTGGATAAAAATATTGGAAATGCAAGTTTTCATCTTCTCAAGACAGAAATTCTCCATAGACTGTGTCTTTGAGACTCCTCCTCATTTCTCTCCTCTTCTAAAGAAGATCTCTAGGTATGTCACTGTCTCCCTAGGTTTCAATTGATAAAGCAAAAAGCAGATTCAAAAATACTTTGAAACAAAGGGCAACACACTAACCTTTCAGAGGGTGGTTCCTCAAGCTCTGCAACTGCTCCACAAGGGCCAGAGGAGAAAAATGAATATGTCACTGCCTTAGAAATAAAAAAGAAAAGAAAAAGTCAAAAGAATAGGAGGGCACTGAGAAAGAGATGACTGTCAGCCAAGGAAATGTCTCACTGAAGATGCCCCTGAATTTCTTTTTTTTTTTTTCTTTTCCTTTAATTATTTCTCAACAGGTCAGGGGACAGAATGAACCGAAGCAGTGAACCAAAAACCCAAGCAAAGGAAGAGGTGAAGCTAATAGGATAATTAAGTTCCTAAAGTCCTAAGACATTCCATGATTACATCAAAACCAAAGTCAAAGTCATGTGAAACACCCTTAAGATCTATGTCATAATCCCACTCGGGTGCCTGACAAACTTTGAGAAGCCAAAGTGACAATTACTGATTTACCTTTCTGAGCTGAAAATGGAAGTTGAAAGTTAAGTGGCAACATAAAGCTAAGCACCTCTGAGACTGAGTTTCAAGTCTGGACTAGACAGAAATGACAGAAAATCATTAAGAACAGAAGGCATTAAAAGGTCAGAAATAAATTGTTATCAAGCCCTGTTTGACCATTTTATCAGTCAGAATTTTCTCTTTGCTCTCAAGAATGGAGTAGCATTTTCTTATCTCTAGAGATTAATATGATATTATCAGGGTAGTACAAACACATTGATATTCAGATTCTGAGAATGTTTTGTGCAAAAAGGACTGTTTGCAATAAAAAAAAAAAAAGAGAGAGAGACTCTCAAATAGGTTTTTAAAAATACATAATTGTCCTGTCTCTGCCTTTCTGGAATGTTACTTAGTGTATGGATGCTGTGAAGTTTATCCTTGGTGGAGGAGACAGCCAGCAATGTCTTCACATGTTTAGGTTTTGGTGATTTTCTTGGTGAGATGGACAATTTACTCCCCAAAGAATCCCAGAATAAACAAATCTCCCTCTTTTTCCTCCCCTGCCTCCCTTCCTCCTTTCCCTTCTCTCTTTCCATCCTTTGGCCAAGAATACCAGTTTGCCTTTTCAATTGCAAGAGATTAGGGAAAACTGATGTAAATATCTCAGAAAGAAATTTGAAATCCAGCTAAATGAGCATGTTAGTGAATCAAAATTTGGATAATCTGCCTTTAAATTGTGAAAGTGGAAAATGATGGGTTAAGGGATTGAGTATAGGAGAGGAAAGAGCCTTAATCATTTTAGCAATTAGTATGTAATGCCCTAAAATGATTCACTAATCACTCTGCAGCTGGTACATGGAGAAAACAGAGGGTACAAAAGCATTCCTCAAATGTCATAGTCCAACAGAATCCACATTTTGAAGAGTATGCAGAAAACACAGGGGAAAAGGAGAACCTGTAGATTTGCCCTCTGAAATATGCAGAAGTTTGTTTGACTGACTAAAATAACTAGCAGCCTATGCTTCATTCATCTTGAATGATATTGTAACATTTTAATGAAAGAGATTTAAGAGTTTCACCATCTTTAAATAGGATAATATATTTGCCAAGAGGAGAGCTTATATTAAATCTTCAAGGGCCTTTTCAAGGGTCTTTTTAGTTCACAATCATAGAAGCACAGTGTTATTTTTCTGCTCCTACAAAATCAAAATCCATGTATGCTACTTGAATATTTTAAAAGTCCCATCTACAGGTTTTTTTTTAATAGTTACAGGCCTTAGTACTTAAGATATCCTGTCTGCCAGTCACAAATAAAGGAAAAAACAGAAAGCAGCAAGGAGGAAAGGAGAGAGAGAAAAGAAAAGAAAGACCTGAAAATAACATTCAAGATCTACACTGGAATTTTTGCTTCATATAACACAAAACATAATGTACTGCTCAAAAGACAAGAGCTTTTCTTTCAGTAGAAGCTATTAATAGCAATTTGAACCCACCCGCAGGTAGTTAATGATAATGGTGACTTAAAGAGCTACACATCTCTAATTATCCTATGTTTGACTCTAAAAATGCCCAAATGAGGATACTTTTTACTTTTATATATATTTGTATGCTAACCTCAGTGCTAGCTTCAACACACTCTTACACCTCCCTGTCTCTCGGAGGCCTTACCACAGTGTAATCATAAAGAAAAATGTTGGTTGGGCAATAGCTATTTGGCTCTGATGCTGCCTTCCTTTAAATTTAGTAGGAAGGTCTTGAGCCATTTTAGTCTGCTTCATTATCAGAACGGGTATCCGTTTACCTATGATTTGTTCTTGACAGCAATCAAATTCAGATACTGCACTGGATGTATGGTAAGCTGACAATTGTCAAGGCTACTCCTGTGGCCATAAGTGACTCCTTTTTTACTACCTGACTGTGAATTGTAAAAACCAATTCAAATTATCCGGAAGCCCTAAGGTTATAACGATGTTCATTCATGAAGAGTCTTCATTCAACAATTCAAACTGCTGCATGGGAAGTCATCATGACAAAAGCTTCCTTTTCAAATTATGAAGGTTGTATCTATGTATAGTTAAATTCAGGCAGAAAACCTATAAGTAATTAACCCATGAGCAGAAATACAGAATTATGTTAATTATACCTTTTTTATTAACCCATTGCAAACTATTGTTTTTCTTAAGTCAGGTTTATTTCCCGAAACTGATTAACATATGTGTGTTTATCCACACAGGTTGCCACGCACAGCTAAGAACAATTCATGGATTAACATACTCTTATAAAGTACAATTAACCTAAAACGCATGTACAAGAGTTAATGGATTCCTATAAATCTTCAGATAAGTTATTCATCCTGTCATGTGAATAAATATTGTGAGTCACTTCTGGAAAAAGGCAGTGCTTTCTCCTTGCTTTCTCTATTTTGCCTGGGGTTGTGCTGCAGTGCCTGTGTCCCCCTGTCCCTGGAAAGAAAAGAGATATTCGGTCCTTTATAAATAAGAACACAGACTCTTTCTCTTTATATTAGATTTATTTTCCAGCTAAATGGATTATTTTGGCCAGGCTAAGTTTAGTAAGATTCAGAATAGCACTAAGTTCATTGATCTTTAGTTACTTTAAAGAAGGAAGGAATGGAAATTCAGAAATGAAGGAAGCAGTTCTCCATTCCATGCATAGAGATTGAAAGAATTGGAGGTGAAGAGGACGCAGCTGCATTTCTTAACTTTTGAATGGAAAGCAATTATGCCAAGAGCCTTCATTTCAGATTGTCAGCATGGGCCTATGTCATACCCATCCTGACACTCCCAAACTGAAGATTTTAAAGGCTTCCTGCCTTTGTCATTGAGACACCTGTCACCAACTACACTGAATCAGCATCTCTAGATGCTGGGAAATACATATTCAACATGAATCTATGTAAGAAGCAACAGTAGGGAGGCTGGAATTCTTCAGAATCCTTAAAGTAAAAAATCAAAGCAAAATTTAAGCCTGAAAAAGAAACTGAAGTTGTGAGGAAATGTTTCACCCCCGAAAATATACTTCTGATTCCATTTTCACTTGTTTGCAATTGAAATAACCCCAATGTCAAGTTAGCAAAGCAAATTCCTACAAAAAATTTTTAAATGTATTAACCACAAATATTACTGGAAGAAAGTCTTAGAGAAAAATATGTTTTCCTACATGGAATCTGTAAAATGAACAGCCATTTGGGCATATTATTACAGTAAGAAAGATTTCTAAAGACTTTATATTTATTGCAGGATAGAATTAATAATGATGACATAATCTATCAGTCACATAGTCTATTCTTTAAGAAGCATGGTAAAGTAAAAAACGAAACTGATTCTTTAGAGTCCTGGAAAAATTTTGGTACTCTCTATATGTTAAATCTCATTTTCAAATACATTTATTATTCATTCTTACCCTCTTCATCCTTGCCCTCCTGCTTAGGATCACATCTATGAGTCAGTTGCAAAAGCAGTGCTCATTTCCCTCTTACTCAAGTATATCAAGATATTCAATGTATGATTTCTGAATTCAAAAAAGCGACATCCCCCAGAACTCCAAGCGACACTCAGAAGAACTCAAAATGTTATAGTTCATCAGCTTCGATATCTTTCTGAAGAAAGGCTAATGATTTTTTTATACCTTATTAGCTATTTGATGACACATTTTACACGAATGTCTTCAACGTTAAAATAATTTGTAATTTTATATAACCAATGGGGTAACAAAATCAAACTTTCATTTAATACTAACCTTTTCAAGGAGCACTAAATCAAGTCTCCAAAAACATACAATTTTATGCATTATTAAAATTAGAAATATGACATATATAGTTTCTCTGATTGTAATATATATTTATTTCTATCAGCTACAATATGAAAATAATAAATTTCTAGATTAAAGAAAATTTAAGGCAGCCACCTAAGGGTACATATTTCCAAATAAATTCTGATAACTTGATATCAAATGATAATAAAATTACAGTATCAGGTCAGGATTTTCAGATAAACTCCAACAATGCAGAGGACATGGAATCCATTTCTTTCCATAGCAAAATCAAGAAGAGAAAAATTAGGTGTAAAAGAATTTTTAACAGCAAGTACTTGCCAATCTGTCTTAAGGTTAATACTAATAATATTTTATTATGTGGAAGTCAATTTTCATCCATTTTCTTTTGGATATAACAATAGTCTATTTATTAACTGACTAAAACATCTATTGGCTCTCACTGGTTCTATTTTTCAACAAGTCTATTTAATTGAAGACATTAATTTTATTAATGTCCAGTTAACAGCCAGTGAGATCATAGACCTAGTACTCTCTGATACTAAGCACTTACCTTTGCCCTTCTTTCTGATGAAAACTCTGAAGACTGAACCTTCCAATAAATAGTGGAATTAGTCAAGTGGAATATTATTTTCCCCTTGTCTGTCTTATTCTAGTAGATGGAGTTGCCACACAGTAGAACATCTGTGCATCCTTTTTCCAAGGGCCACATCAAGGACATTCTAAATGCTCTCTTGAGCGGCATTTAATGATCAACCCAAGTAGTTATCAAACAGTATACTGACTAAGAATTAACAATTGAAGCTTCAACTCTCCCTGAGTAGGTAGTTAATGAACTTGAATTCAAGAAATGATCATGCTAGATGTTGATAGAAAAAAAAAAAAAACATACTGGCTTTACAAAGAATCTCATGGGATAGCAAAAGTTCATTATCTAAGTAATGAAATTGAAGATAAGAAAATCTTCAGTAATACCTAGCACTAACATGATTAAAACCCAAGTCAGTCAAACACCCAGTTTTTCTACCACACAAATTACAGTATTTGCTCAATTTTTAATTTTATTGTTTTTGATATCAAAATATTCTGCTCTTACACCTTCAAAATATCATCACAAAATAAAATTAGAGTTTAAAATATTTTAAAATTTTAATTTTAGCATGTGGTAAGCAAAATATTGGTTCCCTCAAAGATCCTAATCCTAATCCTCAATACCTGTGAATTATTACCTTGTGTGCCAAAAGGAACTTTGTATTTGCAGATGTAAATTGAGGCCCTTGAGAGGGGAAGATTATCCTGGAATATCCAGGTGGGCCCAGTGTAATTGTAAGAGTCCTTGCTAGAGGGAAACAGAAATGTCAAAACAGGAGAAAGATTCAGAGATGCTATGCTGCTGACTTTGAAGATAGAGGAATGGGATCATGAGCCAAAGAATGTTGCCAGCCTCTAGAAACTGGAAAAAGCAAGGAAATGGTCTCTTCCTTACAGCCTCCAGAAGAGACTTTGCTGATACTTTGATTTTAGTCCATTAAGACCCATTTTTGGCTTCTGATCTCCAGAATCATCAAATAACTTCATTTTTGATCCCTTTTTCCTGGAGCAATGGGAAATGTGAGTGGTATAGAGCTAGCTACTTGGAAGGCCATTTTCCTGTGGTTGTGGCAGTGATGAAGCCACCAGAAGCTTAGATGAGAGCTAAGTCTCTTCAGTCATGTCTGACTCTTTGTGATCCCATGGACTGTAGCCCACCAGGCTCCTCTGTCCATGGGATTCTCCACACAAAAATACTGAAGTGATTTGCCATGCCCTCCTCCAGAAGCTTATAAACATCATAATTGGCATCAACACTCTCACAGGATATGGGGAGAACCTGAGTACTAGACAGCATTTATTTGACTCTCCTCTCCACTTTATGCCATGGAGATCATTTTGTGCTTTATTATTATACCATGCCCAGATCATATTACAAATTGGAATTAACAGTGTGTCAATTATTTAACAAAAGTTTCAGTTCTCTGTATCCACTTAGATACAATTAATGAGCCAAAAGAGACCAATCATATCAGTTTTAACTGCTTGGCCTTCAGATTGGAGCAGGTTTCTGCTTTCTTGCTTTGGAAAGGTCATAATTCTATTTTAAAATCCTAAAGATCACAAAATATTTAAAATGCTTCCTTGAAAATTCTGAAAGCTCCCCAAACCCAGTCAGGTCAATAAAGAATTATCATTTAACATTTGTTAAGCACCCACAGCCTGGAAAATATCATACCAGACAAAGAAAAAGAGATAAAACACACTAACAAATTATGAGCACTTCTTTTAAAGAAAATAACCCTCACCTGTGGGTCAGAGGAGGTGATAATTCTGATTGATCAGAAGTAATGACCCAGCAACTTGAT
The DNA here is from genome assembly GCA_024291935.2 of Okapia johnstoni. Classification (NCBI taxonomy): domain Eukaryota; kingdom Metazoa; phylum Chordata; class Mammalia; order Artiodactyla; family Giraffidae; genus Okapia; species Okapia johnstoni. Next base: position 35,321,723 of record CM044311.1, on the reverse strand, counting down.
TACATCCAACAAGCCATGATGAAAAAGCCACAGTAATCTCTATTCCTGGTTAAAATGTCGAGGTCTATGATTAGACTACAGGAGTCAAAGATCTGAACTATTCTCTGATCATTTTGAGAGAAAGGTCAGTGTATTATGCACTTCAGTAACAGCATTGCAAATTTTGTGAAAATAAGTTTTCTCATCCGCTGTAATTCTACCTAATCTCTGAATTACTTTGAACAAAGCACTGCTATGTGTTATAGAAGGCATTAATAATTAATAAGATGCTTCTTTCAAGGATATCACCCCTAATGGAAGAGAGAAAAATGCATGTGTATGCATGTGTTTCTACTGCCTCACAGTGCTTAGCAGAATATTGCCTTATTAAAGAAGATCCTTAATACATGTCTAATTATATGATTGCAATTCAAGGTAGAATGTGGTAAAGATTAAATCAGAGGTACAAACAAAATGTGATATGCTAAACAACTTCCCAATATCTGAAGAACTACTAGCTTGTATACTTTGTTGCTCTTGTTTAGTTGCCAAGTCCTGTCTGACTCTGCGACCCCATGGACTGCAACAAGACAGGCTTCCCTGTCCACTACCTCCCAGAGTTTGCCCAAGTTCGCGTCCACTGGATCAGCGATGCCATCCAACCATCTCGTCTCTGTTTCCCCCTTTTCCTCTTGCCCTCAATCTTTCCCAGCATCAGGGTCTTTCCCAAAAGGAGATGGCTATTTGCATCAGGTGGCCAAAGCACTGAAGCTTCAGCTTTAGCGTCAGTTCTTCCAATGAGCATTCAGGGTTGATTTCCCTTTAGGGTTGACTGATTTAATCTCTTTGTAGTCCAGTTCAGTTCAGTCACTCAGTCACATCTGACTCTTTGCGACCCCATGGACTGTAGCACGCCAGGCCTCCCTATCCATCACCAACTCCCAGTGTTTACTCAAACTCATGTCCATTGAGTTGTTGATGCCATCCAACCATCTCATCCTCTGTCATCCCCTTCTCCTCCCACCCTCAATCTTTCCTAGCATCAGGGTCTTTTCAAATGAGTCAGCTCCTCACATCAGGTGGCCAAAGTATTGGAGTTTCAGCTTCAACATCAGTCCTTCCAATGAATATTCAGGACTGTTTTTCTTTAGGATGGACTGGTTGGATCTCCTTGCAGTCCAAGGGACACTCAAGAGTCTTCTCTAATACCACAGTTCAAAAGCATCAATTCTTCAGCACTCAGCTTTCTTTATAGTCCAACTCTCACATCCATTACTGGCTACTGGAAAATCCATAGCCTTGACTAGATATACATTTGTTGGCAAAGTAATGTCTCTGCTTTTTAATATGCTATCTAGGTTGTTTATAACTTTCCTTCCAAGGAGTAAGCGTCTTTTAATTTCATGGCTGCAGTCACCATCTGCAGTGATTTTGGAGCTCCAAAAAATAAAGTCTGCCACTGTTTCCACTGTTTCCCCATCTATTTGCCATGAAGTGATGGGACTGGATGCCATGATCTTTGTTTTCTGAATGCTGAGCTTTAAGCCAACTTTTTCACTCTCCTCTTTCACCCTCATCAAGAGGCTCTTTAGTTCTTCTTCACTTTCTGCCATAAGGGTGGTGTCATCTGCATATCTGAGGTTATTGATATTTCTCCCGGCAATCTTGATTCCAGCTTGTGCTTCATCCAGCTCAGCGTTTCTCATGATGTACTCTGCATATAAGTTAACTAAGCATGGTAACAATATACAGCCTTGACGTACTCCTTTTCCTATTTGTAGTCCAAAGGACTCGCAAGAGACTTCTCCAACACCACAGTTTGAAAGTATCAAAGCTTTGGTGCTCTGTCTCCTTTATGGTCCAACTCTCACGTTCGTACATGACAATTGGAAAGACCACAGAGGAATATATTAAGAAGGGAAGGCCAACAGTATAGAATTATGCTGAGGTCATGATGAGGAATAGAAGTGAACACTGGATTTAGCCACTGGTAACTATGACAAGAATAACTGAGTATAAAAGATGGAAGAAAGCTTGGGAGGTTAAAAAAAAATTAAGTTTGGAAACATATCTAGACATTTATTTTGAGAAATTATGAAATGAAACAGAACAGAGAAATTATATAGTCACAAGCATGGAAGGTGGAGTCAAAACAGACTGAGTTTTGGTAAAGGGAAAGATAATGTATCATAGTATATATGGAGGTTGAGAAGAATTGCCTTGTAAAGAGGAAGAAATCCATGATATGGGAGATAGATGACATATTTGTAGACTAAAAGCCATTAAGAAGGCAATAGTCTTTGGAGTATTAATTTTGTTTTTGTTTTTGTTTTTGTTTTCTGGAAAACCACACCCTTTACCACGTTTAGTTGAAAATGAATTACATGAGTTACCTATCTGAAAATCATGATTCCTGAAATATCTGATTTTTAAAATAAATTTCTGTATTTAAGTTGAAACTGAACAGCTTGTTTTCCTCTTACCCTGTAACTGATAGAAGGACTGGAAGCTAATATTCTAAACTGAAGCACAAATAACTGGGGGCCAGACATCTTGATTGTAGCCAAACCTACTTTGCTACCCACACCATTAACTTCCATTGCGCTATTCCTTTCACCCAAAATAAACAAAATTCTAATGGGAAAAAGAGAGAAGAATCACTCTAGTTTTGAGACTTTATCCCAGGAAGAGAGCACTGTGGCTTACTCTATTCACAAGAGGGAGCCCTACCAACAGAATATTCTTCATTTTCCCATTAAGACAACTCTAGAATGCCTAGGAAATTCCTAGCTTACGTCTCTAACCTCTTGTATTCTCAAAAGTGACCTGGTTTGGACAATGAAATATATGTTTACCCCACCTAAAAGCCAAGTTAGGAGTAACTTTTGCAGGAAGGGAGCTTGGCATCACATTTCCTGAATGAAAGTCAGCCTATGCCATGAATTTACTAATCTTCAAGGGCCTACATGAACAGGCAGAAAGGAGAATTGTCTAGAAAAGACCATGTGAAGAAACAGGAACAATGGAGCAGTCTGCATTTCCATGATCTGAGCGGGTGAGAATATAGCAGACTTCTGTGAGTCAAGCAGACATTAGAGAAGGCGCCAAGGTTTGAGTCACATACCTGGTCCCCAGTAAGGGCTGACTACAAAAGAGCAGAGAGACTGAGAAAAGGGCTGGAACTTTTGACAGTGGAGAGAAGAAAGAAAAGGTGAATAAAAGAATCAGAGCCAGTGAATCTCCAACCTCTGGGATTCTGAGATGGAAAGCAACATCTCAGGGCTTCCAAAGACTCACACTTGTGTCAGGAGGAGCAGAATTTGATGTCAGCCAGGCAGAGTGTATCCACATCTGGCCATTGTTATGTCCATAAATATTCAGAGCAGGGACATGTACCAGTGAGTTTAAAAGATTATTGCCTGTTTCTGCAATGCCTTCTCCCACCCCTATCAATAGTGTAATCAAATTCACAGTGAACGGTAGAAGGGTGAAGTCCTGGAAATGCAATGCTGCTTGGCCATCACTAGGAGAAGAGACAATGATGAAATTCAAGTTTTAAATTGGATAAGACTAGAGTATACTTTTTAATAACAGAAAATGATGGGAAAATCTTGAGATCTCCCTAGATGTTACTTATGGGTCAGAATAAGAGGATAATCACTAAAACATTGTTGAAGGCAATGCTTGAAGAAAATAAGACAATGATTGGGATTGTATATAACCAAGTTTAGATCATCTAATAAGCTTATTTGATTAAAATCTTACCTCTTTTTCCACCCCACTCCCTCTGCTCAATAATTTTATTATTGCAAGTTATGTTTGGGGTTTTAGATTAGGTGTAAGTGTAATTTGTTTCATAAGATGATTTTTTTTTTAATGGTGGTTTACTTTACTCATGAGACTAAAGAGTGGTTGGGGATTAATTCTGAACTCAAATACCTAACTTCCCTTTCTAGACTATAATATTTTCAAGCACCGAAAGCAATAATATCTAACCCAGAAGGTAGAAACATAAAAGGCTGAACATTAAGAACCTGTATTTCCATCTTGCCTGCAGTGCACTAAGTAAATGCAGAGGCTTCAACTGTTATCCATTTTAATTCTCAGATACAGACGGCAAGTCAAGTAGGTAACTAGCTTCTATAGATCTCTCTAAGAAAAACTGAAATGATCAACTTCAAGCAGCTAATCTAGCACTGGATCAAAACCCCTCAGGGAAATATTTATGTTTTACTAGTTTACTCAGAGAAACAGCTCTAGGGATCTGCAGATATCCTCTGTGATTTTGACTGAAGGAAACACTGATGCCAGAGTTGAAGCTTGTGATTTAATCATAGAAGCAATTCAGCCTTTAGCAATCCTATCTGCTCAGAAATCAATAACTACACTTTCAGTTCTATTAAAGGATTTTTTAAACTTCTCCACCTGACCAAGATATTAATTTGTATATGTTCCATGGTCTGCCTTTCTGGTTGATATCTTGAAATGTTGAAAGACTAATTCAAAGATTTGATTTGAAATACTTTCTCCCTCAAATTTTCTCTGTCATCATCATCATCATTATTTTAATTATTTTATGACTCATATACCATTTTTCAAACACTGCAGTGCTTTAAAAAATTCTCTACAACATCCAAAGATAACATTTCACATAAATCTCCCAAACATAGTCTTCCAGTCAGTGAAAGGTAGTATAAAATAGCCTTCAGAAACAGAGATTGTGAAAAACTCTCTGGTCAGAAATATATTACCATTAAAATTTTTTAAATGGACAAACAAAATTTCAGTTAAAGAGCCAGAGAAATTAGGGCAACTCAAGGAAAATCATGGCTTATCACAATGCCAAGGGCTCATGAAATCTCGGATCATCTGCATTGAAGTTCTCAAAATTTTCACATGATGGAGCCCCTCATAACATATGAATTATACAGAGGATATGGTTTTTCTATCAATTAAGAAAAGTATGGCTTCCTGCTCTGATTCGCATGAATGACCATTACTTACATTAAAACATTTCATTCTACCTTACAATAATTGATAAATTAATTCAACATTTCAATAGATATGGATTTCTTTAAATTATGCAGCATAATAAGCAACAGGGGTATACTAAAACAAGTATTAAATGGGGAGCTAGGAATCATAGATTCTTATCTAACAAATCACTGTCCCATGATATGTCCTTGTTTAGTCCTAAAAGCTCTACTTCTCACTCTTTCATTTAAAAATGTAAGGTTCTGCTGTACGACACGGGGAGACCAAACCCGGTTTGCTGTGACTACCTAGAGATGGGATGGGAGGTGGGAGGGAGGTTCAAAAGGGAGGGGACACATGTATCCCTATGACTGATTCACGGTGATGTACGGCAGAAACCAACACAGTATTGTAAAGCAATTATTATCGAATTAAAAATAAATAAATTTTAAAAATAAAAACGTAAGGTCCCAGAAACAATGACTTGCTAAACTTGGAGAAGGTAATCAAGAAGATGTGACCACTGATTGACCAATGAGTTGAACTCAGGCAATGAGTTTCTTTGCCTGTCCTTGAAAGGTACACTCTGCCTACCTTTCACACACTAGGATCTATTCCAAGGACATAGCCTTGAGAGAGCAAGGTGTTGTTGAGACCATCTGGACTGTGTTTGTGACTGCACTCAGTTAAGGCTTTATATAAACTCTTAAGATTCTAGAGAGTGGGTGTACAAATCTTCTTGTCTTAGATGTCTTGTAAGTTCCCCTGCTTATTAAAATTGCCACCTACCAATATGGAGTAGTTTGCCTGTTTCTTCAGTCTCCACTTGCTCTCCATGTAGGAGAGACAGTTTTCAAACAAACAAAAATAAAATTTTCAACTCTAAAATGTTAAGATAATTGGATATCCATAAATCTTATATATTGCCGTTGAAGCTAAGCATTCTTTTTGCCATGGAAGCTATACAGGCAGCTCATTAAACACTTGATTTCTCATTTGCCAACAATATTTATAACTACATCTTTTAGAAAATATGTTTTTTTTATGTTACAATTAATGTTCAAACTGATTTATTAGAAGAAATAGGCCAATGTTCATATCAATTTGGCCTCTGGACTTTGGGGAGAGACAACACAGTCTTACAGAGTTTTGTGGTTAGTTTTTCTTTATTAAATACTAGACTGAGAAGAGAATGAAGATATTTATAATTTTAGTAGAAACAATGTTTAGTTTAACTAATGTGTATTACAGTGATCTAGTCCTCTAGATTGGAGAAGGCAATGGTGCCCCACTCCAGTACACTTGCCTGGAAAGTCCCATGGACGGAGGAGCCTGGTAGGCTGCAGTCCATGGGGTCATGAAGAGTCGAACACGACTCAGCGGCTTCCCTTTCACTTTTCACTTTCATGCACTGGAGAAGGAAATGGCAACCCACTCCAGTGTTCTAGCCTGGAGAATCCCAAGGACGGGGGAGACTGGTGGGCTGCTGTCTATGGGTCGCACAGAGTTGGACACGACTGAAGCGACTTAGCAACAGCAGCAGCAGCAGTCCTCTAGATATCATTAGCTGCTAAACAAGAACCATGTCTTCTGTTTCTATGTATAATCTACCCTGGTAATACAGAAATGTGTAGTCATCCACAAATATTTATTGAGTTCCTACTCAAAACCAGTATGTCAGCCACTGTTCCAATTACTGGGGATATAGTAGTGAAAAAATATACCAGTGAAATTCTTGTTCAAATGAGAATATATTATACATAGTGAGAGAAAGACAGAGGAAGAGAAAGACTAGAGCTAAGAAGTTGTGTGTGCTTACACTAAAAGTCTCCATAAAAGTACAATTTCCATCTCTTTGGTCAAATTTGCTCTCAGTTTACTTAAGAATAAAAGGAACACATATATTTAAAATTCAAAGTTATGAGAACAAACATGTAAATAGAATTACTTGTGTCTATATCTGCTGAATTCTTGCTACAGCACACCTTTAAGGGTACTCAATCACATGGGTACAAACTTATCCTTGATAGCCTCAATACCTGCTGACATCATTATGTTTGTTTTATGCTAAAGGTCAAGTGAGATAAATGTAGAAATACATTCTCATTTTCCAAGCATTTAATTTCTGATGATCGTTCCCCTCACTTATTCTAAATAATCTTTCATTTAAGTGCAAGTTTACAAAATGCTTATATCATAAATTTTCTCCTCATATTGTTTGAATTGTACAATTTTATCCTTGGTGGCTCAGTGGTAAAGAATCCACCTGCAATGCAGGCGACATGTGCAGAGACATGGGTTCGATCCCTGGGCTGGGAAGATCCCCTGCAGAAAGAAATAGCAACCCACTCCAGTATTCTTGCCTGGAAAACCCTGTGGACAGAGGAGCCTGGTGGGCTACAGTCCATGTGGTCATAAAAGAGTCGGACACAACTTGGCAACTCAACAGCAACAATCAATCTGCAACTTAAACCTCTGTTCTTAGGTATTTTTACTCCTAATTTAGTCTTCCATTAGGAAGCAATGATAAATCATGTAAGCTCTTTAAAGCTGAAGAAAGAAGTAAGCATTTTCTAATCTCAAGATATTAGCGTTCTTGTTCTTAATGCTAAGAATATAAAAAATTTTATACCTTTACAAACGTTTTTTACACTATGACTGCTGGTGTCAGGCACTGAGCTCATTTTTGGGAACATGATGGCTTATATATGGCCCTTTGCCTTGCTTAGACCACAATTAACATGAAGAAACAAAACACCTAAACCAAAAATGTAAGATGCAAAGGGACTAAGCTCTGCCCAAAATTGCATAGGCTCATAGCAAGGAAAAGGATTGTTTCTGATAAAGGGTACAAAAACTTTCACAGAGAAGACATTTTCTTTGCCTCTTTAAGGATGAATAGAAGATCATCAGAAAAAGAACAAACAGAGGTTAATATAAGTTCATTTATAAAGACTTTTAAATGGTTAGAGACCAAGCTTTAAGTGAACACTAAATATAATGACTTTCATAAGCAATTTTTTTTAAAAAATAGCGATGTTACTTGATAACTAATTATTCTATGTATCACATTTTTTTAATTTATTTTTTTACTGAAGGAAATTTCTTACAAAATTTTGTTGTTTTCTGTCAAACCTCAACCTGAATCAGCCATAAGTATACATATATCCCCTCCCTTTTGAACTTCCCTCCATCTCCCTCCTCATCACCCCCACCCCACGTTGATACAGAGCCCCTGTTTGAGTTTCTTAGCCATAGGGTAAATTCCCTTCCTGTTGGCTATCTATTTTACATATGGTAATATAAGTTTCCATGTTGCCTTTCCATACATCTCACCCTTTCCTCCACTCACCTTTTTAAGACCTTAGTCTTTTACAAAAATCTTGATTAATTGAAGATTTTTAGAAGATACCTAGACTCTATAATGTTACCAGAACATTTAATCAAAATCTAATGTCACTACTCTGTTTTCTTTTTATTATGACTCCTCTCTTCCACAACTGTGGATCCTCTGCCTAAAAAATTATCTCTGTGATCACTACTGATATTAAAAAACTACACATCTCTATGTCAAAATTGTCAGTCTTTTTCCTGTGAAAGTTGTTCTTATATTCAAAATTTAGAAAAAGAGCTATTTAGGCCAAGATAGTTTACTAATATATTTGGCAGTGAACACCAGTATTTAGTTTTATTGACCCAATTCAGGTATATTTTTTGTTATCCAACAAAAAAATTCTTATCTTAATTAACTTTTTTTAAGTGCTTTGGTATTTTCTACCACTCATTTTGGGGAAGGAAAAAGAAAGGAGAAGGGAATACAAGGAAGTGAATGAAAATAGGCTTTTATGATGGAAAAGAAGAGGTTTTATTTCTATGTTTAATAGATCTCTAAAGCTTCCTAAAAGTTCCCACAATCTATCTCCTCAGACAGATCAAGGAGGCATTATAAGAAACCCACAGCAGAAAGAAAATGTCAAGGAAACATCACAGATATAAAACAGATTTTTTCCATGAACAAATCGTTTCTAGGACATATTTTCTATAAATGTCCAGCACTCGCCTTGCGCAGGTGCTCTTGACAAATAATTCAGGCACAGAAATTCTAGGATGTAAAAATCTGAGTTTTTATACGTGTCTTTTCCATACAAGTGAATTCTAAATTCAAGTTAAAATGCTAATACAGTATATATCCTTAATTTTTGCTTCTGTCATTTGAAACTGGAGAATTTAAATGTCAATACAAATGATTTTATAAATATGCAATGCTTTAGAAATCACAAATTCTAAAGTTTTTAATGCAAAGAGATGTCAGCATTCAAAGATTCTAAAATACATCATTTACTCTTATTTCTGTTATATGGTTTTATAATACCCATTTTAAGTAGCTAGAGACAGTTACTCTAAATTGAGTTTCTCAGAAAGAGACTTTTTTAAGCATAATAACAACAAAGTTATTACAAAAGAGAAAGGATTTATTCCCCAAGTTTCTTTGCAAAAGTCAATCATGCCTGCAGAGGAACTTGATTAATGGTGCATAATCTACAGATGTTATGGAAGCATTGTAAGTGAGAATGTTAATTATCTAACTTTTTAGCAGAAAGATAAGAGTTTAACCTTTAGAAAAAGAAAGACAGGACTAAATAACTCATGGGAATTAGTAATGGGATAGTGAGCTTTTTATATTCACAATGGCAACTGAAATCCATCCCAGGTGACAACTGACAGAAACACATGAACATCAGTTTTTACCAAGGCTGACACATGAAGTGTTGGCAGCCTCTTCAGCTTCATCCTAAATAAGAGTCTATATCTCTAAAGTACTCAAGAATACCAGCATGCACACCAGAGGAAATTTATTGCTATGGGTTACTTGAAAACAATTGAAACTTTAACAAAGATGCAAGAATTATCAAGATGCAATAATTATTCCATTATTTTAGGTCACTCTCTAATACAACTGTCTATGATGACCCATAGCTGCCTATAATCTAATACATGCAATTTGAAGGCTATATTTTCTGTGTGTTTGTTTCTTGTTGTGGAAGTAGAGTGGGGATGAGAGTAGTAAACCCTGATTTAAAAAAAAAATCACTGAAATGTTCATGTGTACCAACATTCAAATTTCCTTTTCTACCTGAAGTCAAACTTAACATAAAACAGAGAACTGCAGGAGTCACTTAACTTAATTATGTAAAAAATAAAAGGCAAGAAAGACATTTCATTTTAGCAATATATAGTATTTCTCATGAAACCTAGGCACATTAGATAACAGCCCTTTTGAACTGAAATGGAAAGTCATTAACATTAGACTTTCAGACTTAGGCTACTCTTTCTAACGGAGAAGGCAATGGCACCCCACTCCAGTACTCTTGCCTGGGAAACCCCATGGACGGCGGAGCCTGGTAGGCTGCAGCCCATGGGGTCGCGAAGAGTCTGACACGACTGAGCTACTTCACTTTCACTTTTCACTTTCTTGCACTGGAGGAGGAAATGGCAACCCACTCCAGTACTCTTGCCTGGAGAATCCCAGGGACGGAGGAGACGGTGGGCTGCCGTCTACGGGGTCGCACAGAGTCGGACACGACTGACGCGACTTAGCAGCAGCAGCAGCAGCACTCTTTCTAAAGGAGAATTCTCAAAAAATGCTTCCTCGCTAGTCTTTAAGTGACCATCTTCTTCCACCTATTTGAAACTTTGTGTTTTTCAGACATTTTTGCTGTTAACATTTTTATCTCTTATTCCACGTTGTCAAAGTAATCTGATTCTTGCTAGACCTTCAATCGACACAGATATATTGATAACTTTCAAGTCAATACCTCCAGATAAGCTTTATCAATTGCATCCCAAAAGAGCACATCCAGTCGTTTACTGTATATAGCAGGTATGGAGTCTAGTCTACAAATTCACCACCTTCAATAAATGAATTGTCTTTATTTTTTAATAATTGAACTTAGTTTATCTTATAAGAACTCATTTTACCTGATAATGAAAACTTAATTTCAATCAGTTAAAGAAGAAATTTGCTTTCTCCCTGGCCTTGCTTTTAGATTATGGGGATATAGTAGGATTTTAAGACAATCTGTTTATAAACCCACAATGTCATTTGCTGAGATGTCTCTGTTCCCAGTTTCTAATTTGCTCAGCAATCCACAAAAATAAGCTCTTCAACTCCCTCTCCTTTGACCTAAGTTCAGCTCATTTCAGCCATGTACCAGCCATTCTAGGATTCATTGGAAATATTCTCTTAATCCCAAACTACTCAAGACTGTGGGAAAATTTGTGATGCCCTCTCTGACGAGTCTGCCTTAACATACCAGGAAAAAATTTCTTCTGCTCTTACTTGCTTGTTGTAAGGGAACACTGTAATTTGCCATATCTCCAGAGTCTGGCAGAGAAGGCAATGGCAACCTACTCCAGTACTCTTGCCTGGAGAGTCCCATGGACGGAGGAGCCTGGTAGGCTGCAGTCCATGGGGTCGCGAAGAGTCGGACACGACTGAGCGGCTTCACTTTCACTTTTCACTTTCATGCACTGGAGAAGGAAATGGCAACCCACTCCAGTGTTCTTACCTGGAGAATCCCAGGGACGGCAGAGCCTGGTGGGCTGCTGTCTATGGGGTCGCACAGAGTCAGACATGACTGAAGCGACTTAGCAGCAGCAGCAGCCAGAGTCTGGAGGTGATTAAAGGGCATCCCTTTCTGGAGCCCATAAAATTCATCTTTAGTCTAGAGAGAGGAAGAAATTTGCAAAAAATAAAAATTTTTACGATTTTTCATGATGAGATTTTTTTTCAAAATCTTTTCTCTATGGTAAGGCCTAAGCTTATGGAAATCAAACCCAAGAATTAACTCTTTTGATCTGTTCTATATTGATCATCTCTCCTCTTGTGGCAGTGCAGGTGGAATACCCTATCTTCCTAGGCTAAGGGAATGACCAACTAATTCCAAGAAAAAGAATTAAAATGTAATTTATATCTCAAATTGTTTTCTTACCTCATCATCCTCTTCAAACATATCTTCCACAAATTATACATACTCAATAGATCTAAAACTCATCGTCTTCCACCCAAGTCTATCTTCTTCCTGTTGGATATCTCAGTGAATGGCATGGCTGTCCATCTAGTAACTTCGAACAAAAGCATCTATGCTACCCAAGACTGCACTGCATCCCTCACTCTTCCAGGTAGTAACACTGTCCTATTAATTCCAATGTTATGCTAGCTCTCAAGTCAGTTCCTTGATTTCTGGGCAGTGTGTTAGTTTAATCCCTCATCATTTTCTGCCTAGACTACTGCATTAGCTCCACACTGATCTAACTCCCTCCAGATTTATCCTCAATAGCACTTAAAAATATTTCCTCTAAAGTATATACCTAGCAATTCTATAAATATTGACTCTTTTGTCTGAAACTTCACTTTCCTTTATCTCCATCTAGTTAATTACTATCTGTCTTCAAGTCTATGACCCTGAAAAGTTTTTCCTGATTTACCATCACCCCTACCACTATACTCATCTTCAAATACCTTGTGATATAATTTTGATTATTTGTCCCTCTGACAACACTAGAATGTGATAGGTGAAGCCCAGATAGTACTGAAAATGAATGTGCTTATGTTGTAAGGTTCTAACACAGTGTTGAGAATATGGTACATTAGGTTAAATGATCCGAAGTGACATCTTGCCTCCCTAATCAATATGACTTGCCTGGTAATTCCAATTCTGAACTCTCTTGCTCTATCATCAAATTCAGTTTTTCCCCAAAGCCTTAGTCCTGTGAATGTGGGTGTTTTGATTTTACTGAACATCCCGTGTGGCCCATCATTTTTATTCCTCTGGTTAAAGGCATATAAAGACAATCAAGTTTTAAAAGGAAAGTCTTTATCAATGCCATGAAAAACAAAAATGCATTCAAGAAAAATGAGTATCCTATATGGCTTAGCAATAAATACAATTTACCTAATTGAAATAATGTAAACATGATACGTTAATCATCCAAATGACTGACAGTAAAACTACCAGGGATAGAAAAATATGTAGGGGAGTAAAAAGATACTACCTAAATGGGAGAAGCCAGAAAAGAGAATATAAAATACATTATTTGGAAATATAGGAGACAAAGGCTGTGAAGGAAGAGAGGTAGGGCATGAAACAATCTGGAGGGAACCTAGAGATTCTAATGGTTTTTAAACAGAAATTCAATGATTCTTCTTCACCCAACTTCACCTCCACTTCTACAGGTCTCTAGTGCTAACCAACTCCTGAGCCTTTTAGTAATTCTTTAATTAAATTGAATTGACTGCCAGCCCTCCTACTGCGGAGGATTCAGCTTTCTTGGTTCTGCTTTACCTGTTACCAGTTGTCCTGCTGGCTTTCAGCCTCCAAAATTTTTTTACTGCTGGGTCTGCTATAATTGCCTCCTCTCCAATTTTCTTTGTGCCACTGGGTTTATATATATATATATATATATATATATATATATATATATATATATATATATATATATACACACACACACACACACATGTATACACTGAACCCACTGGGTTTATACTGAACTTGCATATATGTGTATATATATATGTGTGTGTGTATATATATACATATATATACTGAACTTATATATATGTATGTTTCAGATAGAGAAGAGGTAACTGTTTATATTCAAACTGCTTTTTTCACAGCGGTTTTTCTCATCACTCTCAAAAGTTCTCCTGTCACTCTTATTCACAAAACATTTTCATTCAGGTAATTAAGTTGTTCGGTGTATGTAATAATAAAACTCAGAAATTTAAATGTGAAGCTGTCCTCTAACTCAGCACTGGCATGCTTTATGCTGAACCTAACGTTAAGACAGTGTGGTTGACTTTCTCACTATTTCTCCACCTTGTGCCCCTCTTGTTTTTCCCACTATCCAACATTCAGTTTCTGTTGGGCCTGGGAAGAGGAAGAAGAAGAGACAGGAAAAGAGCAGGGAAGTCTAATTTTACTGGTTTACTGGTACTTCAGAAATCAGGATTGGTGCTCTCTCATCTTGGTGTATGTTCAAAGATGAATCTTTCTTTTGGGGATATTCTTTGTAGAATTTTTAATAGATACCACCCCACTACATATCCACACACCCTGGAAACATCCAAATTTTGCTCACTTGACATGGCAATGACTCTTATTGTTGTGCTGCTTAATCTCTTCTCAACTGTTAGCAACCCACTCTGCTCAGGCTCTCTATCCAGGTTTCACAATCTTTCCAGTTAAACTTCTAGCAAAAAGCTGTCTCTCAAGCCTGCTTTCAGTCCATAGATCCTCTGATCTGTCAAACACTTGAAGAACAGGTGACTTTAAGTTCAGGATTTGGAATGACTGGGATACTTTTTCACTGGTGGGATTATAAATTGGTGCAATCACTTTGGGAAACAGTTTGGAATTATCATGTGAACCTGAACATTTATGTGGTCTACAGCCTTGCATTTTCATCCACAGGCATATGTACTAGAGAAACTCTTGCACATATGTACCAGGAACCACGTATCAAAATGTTCATGGTATCATGTCCATACAAGTAAAAACTGGAAACAGACAAAAGTGCATCACAGAGAAAGGATATGTTATGCTATTTCTTACAGTAGAATATTATGCTTTACAGAAAATTAATGAACTGCTGCACATATAATATTCATGAATCTCAACAACATTGTTGAAAAAAAGCAAGTCATAGAACATACTGTGTGATTCCATTTACATAAAGTGCAAAACTGACAAAAGTAAAAATTATAATGTTTAAGGGTACATAAGTGGTAAAACCAGTAAAGAAAATCATGAGAATGCTAAAATTAAAAACCAGGATAGTGGTTACTTCTGAGGTTGAGGGAGAAGTATGATCAAGGAGGAAAACGCAGAGTTCATTTTTTGAGGTCCATTAATGAGAATCTAAAAACTGACATCACTGTAAGTACTTGCACTACAGAAAATTTAATCAAAAAATTATTGACATGTATAATAGAAGAGCTGAGAAACCAAATCTCCTGCTGTAGTTCAGACTGACCTCACACAGGTGAAAGGGAACTAGGGTAAAGTAGCCTATAAGGGCTGCTGCTGTTGCTGCTGCTAAGCAGCTTCAGTCGTGTCCAACTCTGTGCGACCCCATAGACGGCAGCCCACCAGGCTCCTCTCTCCATGGGATTCCCCAGGCAAGAGTACTGGAGTGGGTTGCCATTGCCTTCTCCAAGTATAAGAGCTATTTCTCCTCATTAAGATACTGAGCTATCAATCTGGGCCAATAGGCTCAGGAAAGGCACGACAGGATTGTAGGTTCTTTTCCTTAAGGGGATAGAGAGTACAAATGTGTTCATTTTATTATTTTTAAACTAAAGATATACATGTTTATTTTATGTACAACATACTTTGCAATTTTTTTCTAATCCTTCAAGCATGGGGAGAAATGTTTGCTTAGTGGATTCTATCAGTAATTTTAATACATTGCAGAGATACATGAAATTTCCAGGTTGAATACTTTTTTTTACTGTAAGATCTTTAAAAATTCCAATCAATTTTCACAAAAGTAAAATGGACGTGATAATCCCTAATTTGCAGTTATTTCCAGTTCTAACGGTGACAGTGTGCATGAGAGGCCCAACACTGTGCCTGACAAAAGGGAGAACCTCAGCAAAGGTGAAAGGCCAAGGTTTTTCATAGGAGAGCTGTGAGAAAGCTAGTGAGGCTTTTTCTGACTACAAGTCTTGATCAGAAAACAATAAATAATCCTAAATTCTCCTCCATGTTCTTAAGGAAGCTAATTAACATGCTTCCTTGAATTGTTAGCATTGTATTCATGCCTTGCTACTAGCATATTCAAAAGCAGAAGCCAACACTAAGAATTAGCACAAAAAAGATGCCACTGTTAAAGTACCCATTGTTCCAAGGAATTCAAAGAGAAAATATGCTAAGAACATGAGGAAGAATGGTCACAACTTCCAAAAGAAAAGATTTTAAATAAAGCAATACTGACTTCAAATCACTTAAAATCATAAACAATAGCAGAAATGTGTGGTTTATCGAGGACTGAAATAACCCCACAGCAGTGCAGTGAATTTTCATTGATATATAAGTGGTCGCCTATTATTTGCAACAATGAAGAGGACTAATTTAACACAAGAATGTAGCAGGAGACGCAATGCTGGCTTAATAATAGGTTCATTCTCGGCAGGAATTCATATGAGTGAGTAGGGGAAATAAGGATAGTTGCAGGGTGGGAAGGAGAAGGCAGAACGAGATGACTGCAAACCGCATGGCATCTTTACTTAGAAGTCTATTACATGAATGTGCCAAGCAGCTGTTTCAGTGCCCTACTGTGTGAGTCAAGAACTATGACTCTAACTTGACAAAGTACAAAAGGTAAAGACTAGGTAAAGCTGACAGACCTCAGGGATCTCCGTTACTGGCTGTTACCTTCAGAGCGTTGCTGGCAGGGGATGAAAGCAGCCCCCCCACACACAGACTGCAGGTGTACAACCCGGACTTGGGCACAGAGCAGCAGGAGAAGGAAAGGTGTGCCCTTCACTAGAATCCAATTTGTTAAAGGAAACTGTACATTCTGTGAAACTATTTACCCTGATTTGGAAATTAGTGGTTGCCTTAGCAACACTCAAATCCCATGAGACTCACACACACACACACAGTGCTAATTTCAATTCATGGACACCTTCACGGGTGAGGAGTGCAAACAATAACTTGAGCATCCCATTTGGCATGGCTCTCACAGGAAATGAGATTTCCCTTGGTCTATAAAAATATCCTGATAATAACCCCCATTTTTCAGTACCTTTTGTACACCAGCTTTATGCTGCCAGCTTTACATTCAATCTCACTTGGTAGCCACTGCAAGCCTGCAAGGACAGCAATAATATTCCCATTTTACAGATGAAAAATATGCTGTAGAGTGGCTCCATTATTTTCTCAAGGTCACTCAGTGGTGGTCTGATAATTTTAACTCAGATTTGGCTGACTCCAAAATTTCATTCCATTCTTTTAGCATTTTTAACTTTGTCAAAAATAATACAAATTTGTAAAGCTGCAAAGTACCTTAGAAATTATTCTGCCCTAGTCCTCAAGTAAAACATAAGGAACTAGAGACACAAGAAACCCAAGAGATTTACTCATGGTTATAAGGCCAATAATGGCAAAGTTGAGAATAGAATTCAGTTTTTAGTTTGAGCCATTGAGGGCTTCCCAGGTGGCTCAGTGAGTAAAGTACCCACCTGCAATGCCAGAGATGCAGGTTCAATCCCTGGGTTGAGAAGATTACCTGGAGGAAGGCAGGGCAACTCACTCCAGGATTCTTGCCTGGAGAATCCCATGGACAGAGGAGCCTAGAAGGCTATAGTCAATGGGGTTGCAAAGAGTCAGACATGACTGAAGCGACTGAGCACGCACGCTTTTGAGGCATCATTTACAGAGGCCACCTCTGAGCCATCCAAACTGGGATGTTCTCAGTGTTGAATTGTATCTCATTCATGTTTGCATGTCTTTTTTGACATATAACCGAAACCAAAATAGAAATAAAAACTGAGAGAATTTCTGTGTTATGTTGAGATAGAATAAGAGTTTAATATTTTCTACCCCAAACATTGAAGGTGACCGATCCACACAGACCCTTCCGAGCTGTGCTCATGCACAGCTGCTCATGTTATAAAGTACCCTTGCAGTTTTCTTTCTATCATGCAAAGATTCACATTTGTGAGGTGTCCCATCTGTGTCTGCAGCAGTCACCCTGAAGGTGATAGGAATATGAGTCAAATGGCAGGCTCATTTTGCACCTGGGTTTTCACAGGAGGTAAGGACTAGTCCAAAACAAAACTGAATAGTGAGGGTTACCTATGGTGCTACTTACTAAAGTTTTTTTCTGTGCCACTGCTTCTCTTTCATGGGCTGATACTGCCTTCCTCAATTCACCAGGTTCCCCGTGCCACCACACTGTCAATCTTGCCATACTGTCATCTAGCTATCCAAAATCCCCTGCTTTAAAATCCCATTAAGACCTGGCCTCCTCCACAGTAACCTTATGCTTCTAAATTACCTCTCATTCTTCCTCATCCTATTCTTACTACAATTGCTATCTTCTTAATGATTAAGGCAAGTTGGTGAAAAAAAGATATTTCTGATTAATTTTGAAACAAAACAATGGAGGCAATCTGTGCATAAAACTCCTTGTATATTATGTAGTAAATGTTTTGCTTTCCTGATCCAACAACCTCCTATGAAGACTTTGTCCCTTGCTGTATATATAAGTTTGCCTTGATTTTTTGCAAATGTTTTAATCCAGTGCTGGTTTGAGGCTCACAGGACCTCGTTAGATGGTTGACCAATACACAAGAACTAGAGTTCCCTCCCCCCACAAAAAGGAATGTGTCTGAAGGCAGAAAACTTGGGAAGGATGTCTTTGAACTGATAGGAACTGGTTATTGTTCACTAAGTCCTTGAAATGGTCAACTCATCTATCAAACATTTGTTAAGTGCTTCCTGCTCATGCTCATGTGCCAAACACTGGACAAGGTATAGGGAGTTTAAAAGAAAACATGAATAAGGAATAGTATTACCCTTCAATAAATTGATAATGAAGGTGGGAAGACAAGGCAAATGTTCATTATAATTCTTTGCAATAGTTTTGATGAGAGGGCAATTTGGTGAAAAGATGGGCTTAAATACAGATCAATCTGAACTTAAATGTTGCCTCTGCCACTTACTAGCTATGAAGACCCCAGCAAGTCACTTAACTTCCCTGGACTTCAGGGTTTTTTTAGCATAAAAATTCAGAAAATATATATGTTGCAGGATTGTTTAGAGAAAGCATATATAAAGCACCTATCCTGGGAACAGTGTGCCTGGAATAAAAGACGTTATATAGTTAGCAACTATATCATTATTTTTATTATTAAAAGGATAAAGATAAGCTTGTGTCGTATTACACATAGACACACAAATGAGTCAGAATTCATGAATCCAGGGTGCTTTTCAGAATTCAGCAATGGCTTAAAATGACAGATATAAATTCAGTGAAAGAATGAAGAAAGTGAGAGTTGTAATGGCTGCATTCAAAGGCACAGAGAAACATGATAGTTTAGGAACCACTGGTGAATCTGGGTGGCTGCAGTCAGGACAAGAACTAAGAAATTAACTGATGAGGTTGGAAGCCAGACCACAGAAAGACTTTATAACCATGGTAACCATAAATCTGTTTGCATGAGTTATGCCTGTTGTCCCAAAGTAATTATTAATAGGGCAAACTTTCCACTCTTAAGCTTAGATGATAAATCACATGGTCACCCTCTTTACATTCCATAGTGAGAAATTTTGGTCTAACCAAAGCTATATAAAGCACCTGAAGAAAGCTAACTTGGGGAATGAAATAATTGGTTCTAGTTTTAAATAGCACATTCTGGCAATTCTGCTAGCTATATTGGAGGATGAATCAGAGAGGGCAGTCTGGAGGCAAGTGAAATGAGGAAGCTAAGTCAGTACAAGTTGCACTTTCAGTCACTTTGTTTGAAATATAGTCATAGCTAACATATCTCTTCCATCTACTTATCACTGGAGCAAATACTATTCTAAATGTTTATATGTGTTATCTCAATTAAACCTCACTGCACCATCAGGTGGTAAGGAATTCGCCTGCAATGCAGGAGACCCTGGTTCAATTCCTGGATCAGGAAGATCTGCTGGAGAAGGGATAGGTGACCCTTTCCAGTATTTTTGGGTGTCCCTATGGCTCAGCTGGTAAAGAATTTGCCTGCAGTGCAGCAGACCTAGGTTCGATCCCTGGGTTGGGAAGATAGGGAAAGGCTACTAACTCCAGTATCCTGGCCTAGAGAATTCCGTGGACTGCATAGTCCATGGGGTAGCAAAAAGTCGGGCACAACTGAGCAACTTCCACTTTCAGGGCTTCCCTGGTGGTTCAGATGATAAAGAATCTGCCTTCAAAGCAGAAGACTTGGATTTGATCCCTGTGTTGGGAAGATCTCCTGGAGAAGGAAATGGCTACCTGCTCCAGTATTCTGGCCTGGAGAATTCCATGGATTGTACAGTCCATTGGGTCACAACGAGTCAGACAGGACTGAGCGACTTTCACTTTCACACAAATATAAGATGAATATTATAATTATTTTTTCCTCTTTTGACCAAACTGAGACCTAGGGAAGTTAAATTATTTGCTATCAAGAGTATCCTAATTCATACCCACAGAATCTATCAGCAGATCTTATGTTTGTAACCACAGAATTATACTGCAATTTCAGAAGACTCAGGACTTCCCAGGTGGTGCTAGTGGTAAAGAACCTGCCTGCCAATGTAGGAGACATAAAAGACATGAGTATGGCAATCCATCCCAGGATTCTTGCCTGGAGAACTCCATGGACAGAGAAGCCTGGCTGGCTACAGTCCATAGGGTTGCGCAGAGTCAGACATGACTGAAGCAACTTAGCACACACAGAGGACTCAACCAATGATGACTGATGTCAGGATTCACAGTCACTACTTGCCTAGGTAAATATGAAGTACATCTTCCTTCAAGTTCTCCCTTCCTCTTTTGTGCCCTAGAATCATCAAAGGAGAAGGCAATGGCAACCCACTCCAGTACTCTTGCCTGGAAAATCCCATGGACAGAGGAGCCTGGTAGGCTGTAGTCCATGGGGTCTCTAAGAGTTAGACATGACTGAGCGACTTCACTTTCACTTTTCACTTTCGTGCATTGGAGAAGGAAATGGCAACCCACACCAGTGTTCTTGCCTGGAGAATCCCAGGGATGGCGGAGCCTGGTGGGCTGCCGTATATGGGGTCGCACAGAGTCGGACACGACTGAAGTGACTTAGCAGCAGCAGCAGCAGCAGAATCACCAAGGGTTTATTATTCACATTTTTTTTTTTTTTTCCCTCACCCATCAGTATGGCACTCAGATAATTCCCCTTGACCTACAATAGATCAGAGATGTTGCCCTGGATTAAGGCTACTCTCTTCTGCTATTGCTATGCTGTCAAGGTGACGACAGAAAAGTCAAGGTCAAGGTTTCCATTCCTAACTCAGAGGTATCATTTTAATAGGATAAGTTTACTTCGGGAAAAAACACTTTGACAACTATTCCACATCTAAAAATGAGATGCAATTGTTCACCACGACCACTCTGATTCAAAAGGAAAAACTCTTTTCTTAGACAATTGTCTCAGTTCCTGCTCTATGTGGTTGTTGTTTAGTCATTCAGTCATGTCTGACTATGTGCAACCCTATGGACTCTAACCTGCCAGGCTCCTCTGTCCATGGGATTTTCCATGCAAGAATATTGCAGTGCGTTGCCATCTCCTTCTCCAGGGGATCTCTCTGACCCAGGGATCGAACCCAAGTCTCCTGTTGGGCAGGCAGATTCTTTTCCACTGAGCCACATGAATACCCCTTTCCTATTCTTACTATTCCATAATTAATCTCCCCAAGACTGTTAAAAGTTATAATATTTATCTCCTTTGTGAAAAATTCATTCTTACAATCATAAAACAGGTTAAGATTTGTATATTTCCCAAAGTCTAGGTTATATAGTCCTATTCATGGTCACTTGAATACATAAGGAAAGAATACTGCTGCTGGCATTTGAAATAGAATGACTAATCTGTGATATTTAGGAAACAGAATTAAGAAGAATAAGAACTTGATTGCATGTGAGAGGTCAGTGAAAGGAAAAAATCAAGAATGATTCTCAAGTATTTGTCTCAAGTGAATGAGTAAGTGAGTGGCTAGTGATTTTATGAAATTAACTAGGGAACTTAGTCAGAGGAACTGCTTAAAGGGTTGGACAGGTGATAATGAGTTCAGTAAATATTTGTTCATATGAATGAATGGGATGAATGAGTATAGAAATTAAAGATAACATCACTGAAATGAAAAGATTATGGAGAAGTTAATTTTAAATGGAACTGGTTCAAGCAATTCTGTCAAGGTTGCCTGATAAATTTAAAGCAAAATGATTTAGGTGTCTTCCATTAGCTGGGCATTGAGTAAGGCAAATAAGAAGTGTAGACTTATGTGCATATGAATGTTGAAATGTACACATAATCCTAAAAATATTTGAAAATATTTAGAACATCTACATGATTCTGTTTCATGTAATAATCTATTATTGTAATTTTAATCAATTAAAAATATTGGATATTGAGCTTTTTTAAAAAAATACCCTGCCTGATATGGCATTCAAAAAAACATTTTAGTCCTTCCTTAAGCTTGAGCTATACTCTCTTTGGCTCAAGTGCACAAAGTATGGTTTGTTCATTAACTGTTGAAGACTGTTCAAATTCTTGGCTCAAATTGTCTTAAATTTTTTCATATTTTAATTGGATTGTTCCTGTATTCCATAAGATAAGAAGATATTTGGTTTGGATGACAAAGATAATTTGCCAGGTCTCTTCCAAAATATCTCCTAATTTTTATTTCCCTCAATATTTTTCCACAGCCAATGGTAACATTCTTACTGACATACTTGTACTGTCTATCTCCATCCCAAAGGTGATGAGGAGATCTGACAGATAGAGACACATCAGCAGCCATGCCAACTGGCTGCCAACTTGGACATATGTACAGAGCAGAGAGCATGCTAAAGTTCCTTATGCAGAGAGCCAAGAGCCCACTGACATTCACCAATGACTGAAGAACGTGTCAGGTTCGCTACAGCATAGTCAAGTTTGGAGTGAGCCATGTTAAAGGTTCTGGAAAGGGGAAGATGACCACCTGGGTAGGGCACCACTCTGCTATGTATATGTGCCTCATTTGGCATCCACTTTGCATGTCTGCTGCTGGGCTTCCATCTGCCGAATCTCAATGTAATGTCACAAGATAAAAACTGAAGACTCCATGGCTTCAAAATGCATTTTTCTGCTGGCTGCCTGATGGCTGTCTGGGGACATAAAATTTAGAAAGCAATCCTTGCTGACTGACCTTCTTATATGATATGTCTGTTTTAATTTTAACTCTGTAGAATGTCTATTTAATAATCAAAATAAGCAGTATATAACTTCAAAAGAGCTTTGCAAATTTAAAGATACAAAAGAGGAAGGAAATAGTCCACCACCTTATCATAGAATCAGCTCGCATATAACTTGCAGTTAAACTTTGAAATATTTTTCCTTTTATCTATTGAATGTGTACAGTATTAACTAAATTATAATTTCACTTCTAGTATATGTTTATAACTGAATCACAGCACCTAATATTTTTCAGAATAAATAAATCTAGGACTTTGAAAAATCTACTCACTGTATTTAATAAAAATTCCCCAAATTCATCTATAATATTAGTGTCTTTGACATTTTCTTAGCCATATTTAGTTATATCTCTCATTTAAAGAACTAGTAAATTAAATGTTTATTAATAATTCTGGTTAATTAATATGTCTTTCTTTTCATTCTTATAATTTAAAAACATCTTCATGTTTCTTTCTCATATAATTGTAAACACTTTACTTTAATTCAGGTGTACTACAGAGTGTTTTAATGTATCTTTCTGTGTATAAGATGTGGTAATAAGTTCAATCATAGCTTGAAAAAAATTTTAAACCAAAGGACTTTTGAAGAATGGCAGCTTTGTACTACTTAATCTTCTACAGGTAAATATAACATTATATCTCTGTCTTCAGAACTTGATTATTACAGAGTTGCAGGCTCTGTAATGCTATAATTATTTTCTAATTGAACAGCTGATCTGCTTCCCTAGTTGAGTGTGTGTGTGTGTGTGTGTTGCACGCACGCACGAATATCAATGCTGATCATGCTTTCTCATTACAAAAAAAAAAAAAAAAAGATGCTTTTTGTTATTGTAGTCAACTTGCCCTAGGGTAATCTCCAATTAGTTCCATCCTTGGGCAATTAACTCCCCTTGAGTATAGGTCAAAACTGTGAATGTATCTAACCAATAGAATTTGGAAAGGCAAGGAAATTTTACTTCCATGAATTGTTGTTGTTGTTCAGTCACTAAGTCGTGTCCGACTCTTTGTGCCCCTGTGAATTGCAGCATGCTAGGCTTCTCTGTCCATCACTATCTCCCTGAGTTTCCTCAAACTCATGTCCACTGAGTCACTGATGCCATCTAACCATCTCATCCTCTGTCGCCTCCTTCATCTCTTGCTCTCAACTTGTCCCAGCATCAGGATCTTTTCCAATAAGTCAACACTTCACATCAGGTGGCCAAAGTATTGGAGCTTTAACTTCAGTATCGGTCCTTCCAATGAATATTTAGGGTTGATTTCCTTTAGGATTTGACTGGTTGGACCTCCTTGCTGTCCAAGGGACTCTCAAGAGTCTTCTCCAGCACCACAGTTCAAAAGCGTCAGTTCTTAGGCTCTCAGCCTTCTTTATGCTCCAACTCTCACTCCCATGATTACCTTAAATTATGTAAGACTCTGTCTTAGTAGACTGACCTGAAAGAGATTCTCCTGCAAGCTTTGAACAATAACAGTCTTTCTGTGAATTGATTGTGGAGGATAGCACCTAGCAAGGAGCAGGAGACAGATTTTAGGAACTGAGAATAGCCCACATACAACAACTAGCCAAAAAAAAAAGACTTCAGTCATACAGGCACATGGAAAATAATTTCTGCCAACAACTTCAGTGAGCTTGGCATTAGATTCTTCCCTAGTTAAGCCTTCAGATGAGAACATAGCCTGGCTGATACCTTGATTGCAGCCTTGTGAGAACATAAAAAGAGGCTTCACCCACCTGTGCCTAGACCCTTGACTCACATACATTCTCAGATAGCAAATTTGTATAGTTTTAAGCTGCTGTGCTGTGTTTAGTAGTTCAGTCATGTCCAACTCTTTGCAACTGCATGGACTGCAGCCTGCCAGGCTCCTCTCTCCAGGCAAGAATACTGGATTGGGTTGTCATGCCCTCCTCCAGGGGATCTTCCCAGCCCAGGGATTGAACCCAGGTCTCTTGCATTGCAGGTGGATTCTTTACCAACTGAGCCACCAGGAAGGCCCAAATTGTGGCACTTTATTTCTCAACAATAGAAGCCTAATACAGATTTATACACAATTCCCCAGAACTTGTATTTTAGTAAATAGTATGGTTTGTATAAGTTGACTGGAGCTACCTTAACAAAGTACCACAAACCAGGTGGCTTAAACAGTGGAATTTATAATCTCATAGTTCTGGAGGCTGAAAATCTGAGAGCAAGGTGGCTATGAGGGAGAATCTGTTACATATGTCTCTCCAGGCTTCTGGTGGGTTTTTTTAAAGCAATATTTGGCATTCCTTGGTTTTTAGAAGCATCACCCCAGTCTCTGCCTTCATATTCATATGGTGTTTTCCCTGTGTGCATGTCTGTGTTCAAATTTCTCATTTTAATAAGAACCTTGTTCATATTGGATGGGGACTCATTCGACTCAGCATAACATCATACTAACTAATTATATCTGCAATGATCATATTTCTAAACAAGGTCACATTCTATGGTACTAGGAGTTAGGACTTCAACATATAAATTTTGAGGGGACAAAATTCAACTCATAAGAGGTATTAAGCTTTTACTATAAAAGGAATTTATAAGAAAGGAAGAGAGCACTGCCATTTTAATTTAAGGTGTCATTTCTTCAAAATAATGAGCTCTTCTTTCATCCCTCACTTCATCTGTCATGGCTAGAAAAGAGTGGGGACCAAAAGCATTCACATATCCATTTCTTTTTAAATGTATTTCTTTGAACACTTGGTTTTCACAGTGACAGGAGCCATGAAAATACATTACATTAAGAAGTTATGGTATCAGTTTCACTCATTAAAATACAGAACAAGTACTTATATTGGCTTATATAATTTGGTGTCCCAAAATACACAGACTTTGAAGATTTGAAAATTTTATGAGCTACCAATATTTCCTTAGCAGTAACTTATTTTTTATTATATTTTTAGAAAATATGAAAATGTATTTGATATCACCTAAGTTTGAAGACATCATCCATTTCCAAATGATGAAGATTTTAAATAGTTAGTGAAGAGAATCTTGTGGGCTATAGAAATAGTTGTTAGCCAATTAAGCATCTTCTACCTGTCAGGTGTTCCTGTAAGCAGTCTACATATATCACTTCATTATCTTTACAGCAACCATATGAAGAAGATATTAACATCTCCTTTTAATAATGAGGAAACTGAGGAAAATTCTTAGAGGCCAGTATTACCTTCCATCACTTCATCACACAGGTAAATACCTATCATCAACAAACATGTCACGTCATTAAGAAATTTCTTGAGATGGCACTGTTGAACTCAAGGAGAAAACAGATAGGAGTTGACAGGAACACAGTGCTGGCCTTAATCATCTTGTTCATCTTTCCTCAGCCAGCATTCCAGAAACTCAAATTATCTTTCTGAAGTTGAACTGGGTAAATATTGGACCAAAAAATGTTTCTAAGTGGTCAGCGTGAAACTAAAATGAAAGTCAGAAGCCTGCAATTGTATTTACAGGATCCTGACTCATATACTTTAAGACCTTCTACACTGATATTCTGTTTTTCAATTTCACACTATTAGCTCCTTCTGTATATTATTTTCTGTGTATCAAAAATTGTTGCTTGATCTAAGACTTGCACAGTTTTGGTTCTGTTTGGGGGCCTTGCCTTGAAACAAACTATGAGTTCTAAGAGAGATTCATTTATGCTTCCAACCTGCAGAAATATCCACACATTACCTGAACTTAGTTACTTGGGAAGTGTTCCCACAATTCTGTATCTATAAGTCCATAATCAAATGATCAGATCTGTTTCCTTCATCATCGCAGCATGACCTGATGAGTAGCAATCTTTGCCTCTCTATTTCCCAGCTTAGGCTGTGATTAATTTGATTGGTTTCAAAACCTGTTTTGTCTTTCCTCTGTGCCCTGCCTGAATATTGGCACAATATGATTTCAGTAGCTTGCATTATTTCCATTTTATCTTACATACTTGAACTTCAGGCCATTTAGTCCCAACATGTAAATTTCTGTAATATTAAATGTGTGTCCAAGTCTTTGCAACCCCATGGGCAACAGCCCACCAGGCGCCTCTCTCCATGGAATTCTCCAGGCAAGAATACTGGAGTGGGTAGCCTTTTCTTTCTTCAGGGAATCTTCTTGACCCAGGGATCAAACCCAGGTCTCCTGCATTGCAGGTGGACTCTTTACCATCCGAGCCACCAGGGAAACCCCATATTAAATGTAAGTGAGCATTTTAAGCCAGAGCCCTAGCATTCATTTTCGTAAGACTATATAAGTGTTTGTAAATTACCATGAGGCATGTTAACACAAATATATTACAAATAACAGTATCAAATGGCATTAAAGGAAACTGAAGTATGTCTTGGGTAATATATAGTCCTTGCATTTGAGTCTACCGTATACCATATCATGTTAATTGTAATATCAATTCTGATCTCCAATCAGCAGAGATAAAAAATGGGGTGATTTTCTATGATTACATTTAAATTAAAAAATTACATAAATTTTAATTGCCATTTATCTTGTATATATTTTTGCCACTATATAAAGATTGTTGATACTTTTTCAGTATTTATAGTCCATGAACAAAATCAATCTAGACCTGGTTTGCACTAGA
The DNA here is from genome assembly GCA_024291935.2 of Okapia johnstoni. NCBI lineage: Eukaryota > Metazoa > Chordata > Mammalia > Artiodactyla > Giraffidae > Okapia > Okapia johnstoni. The sequence continues at coordinate 35,294,168 of CM044311.1, read as the reverse complement.
CAACATCTAACTGCTGTGTTCTCACAGCTTTAAAATTCATAGACCTTTAGTAGAAAACCCACTCCTTTCAGAATAGAATGGCTAAAATTGTAATGCCAATAGTGAGTGAGTGGAAAGGCTGATAATTCAGAATATTTCTATCAATGAAAGAAAATAATTTTTAATTCCTATTCCATAAGCCATGTGTGATTTCACTTCAGTAGCACTTAAGAGTATTCTTCTGAGAGTTAGGCATTAAATACACTCTTGCTTTAACATTTTTAAAGAAGTTCTGGTGATGACAGATACAGATTTGAAAGTAAGGCTATCTTGTCACCTTTTCCTTCTGCTTGCTCTCCCACTGCAATTTTTTCCTCTTGGAAAAAATTAAGCACTTAAGCAGGTGTGTGTGTGTGTGTGTGTGTGTGTGTGTGTGTGTGTGCGCGCAGGATGATTAAAAGTTTTCAAAATATACAAAGTATATATCTTTGTTTTTCTCATATATGCCATTTTAAATACATTCTCTTTCTTGATTTGAATCTTATTTCATACTTATCTTTTTGTATTTTCCCATTATTTTCTATTTTTTCTCTCTGTAATTTCTTTAAACATTTATATTTTATGTAATTAGCAATATGGAAGAATCATAATGAGTGAGAATTTGTGATTTCAAAGATAAATGCTACCTAGTGATTTACTTTTTAAAATGTACAATAACTTGCAAACAGATGAGTTTATATATAATGCGATAAATTCACTTCAATTTTCATAACTTTAGATATCTCACTCAGATTGTATACTTGTTGCAAAGTAAGATGTTTCTATTTTGAATGTTTATTTTTGTGACCTTTTTGTAGCTGCAAAATTGTCATTTGAGTCTATTGCAGACAGCTGTAGTAAACAGAAACAATACAATAACATTAAATGCAGATGCTCACATCTTACAAAATGAGTGAATGACAATTGATGATGGAACAGTGAACATGATTAACTTAGTACAGAGACTAAAATACAAAGAATAATGGTGTTATCTTTCCATGTCACTCAAAACTGCACAATATATTGACTTCGATCATCCCACTACTAGCCATGTGAGCATTACAGTGTTTTTCTTACAGAATACACACAATATGAGGCAATCAGCTCTTATATTCTCAGAGACAATAGCTACACAGTCCCCATATTATGTTTTGTGTTGACAAAGCGCTATTCTTGTCTGTATCTTGAAATTTAAAATATTTCCCTTCTTCCTCAGATATTTTTAAACTGTAAAAATGGATATGAAGAATACAGTAGCAAATATTAAAATCATTTACCTTCAGCATTAAAAAATGGCCAAAAGATATTCCTTTACTTTTTACATTGTCATTTAAATTCATAATTATATTTCTTATATCACAAGTGGAACTAGCAATGTGGAAGCATTATAAGTGTCAACAACAAGGCAATAACTTTTACAAGGAATATTGAGGTGTTTTATCTTTTTTTTCATTAGAAAAAATAAGAAACTTAAAATTTAAGGCTGTTCTTTAAGGACTGATACTTAGTGGGCCTACAACAATTATAACTGTAACAACCCTATCTTAATTTAGTTTTTTTAGCAAGAAGATAGACCTTTTTAAGAAAAAGTCTGAAGAAATGGTCCTAAAGCTCACCAAAATGTAATGTGTGACTTCCCTCTGCTGGCTTAGCAGAATAATAAAAATAAGAAAACCCATATGAGAATTTCTTAAATTCTTCAACAGTCAAGTTCTATTAATTTCAAGAATTTAGGAGACTTGTCTTTTGGAAGTTATAAAGCATCTACCAGTGAGAGCAGCATTTGTTTATATATGGATGCACAGACTCAACAGCATTTATGCACATTTCCAGCTATTCACATTCACTTCCAATTAGATCCCAAAACACATTAACCCTTAATCCAAGACCATATACAACATGCACCCAGGCACATAACACACACGTGCATAGAAGCTAGTCCAAATCTCTCTTTCCCCTAGTTTGGGTTTTGCTTTCAAAACCCTCCCTGGAATTCTACAGTCCTCTCTCATCCTTGCCAACATGGGCTGGTTTTCAGGTCCCATCCCTTTGCCTGCTGTCTGTTGGACCTTGTAACTGAGCATGTCCCTGGAACCTCATGTGCAGCCTGGCAATCATTGCCACTGAGAAACTAGTTTAGTATTAAATTATATATTTCAAATTGCTTAATTATTGTTGCATCTTATTAAAATCAAAAATAACCCAATCTGATGAACCAAAAATAATAGATGCATATTTTATATTACTTTGAATAAAATTTGCATGTTAATCAACTAATTGCTAAATGCCAAGAAATAACTTTTCCTATAGCCTCTTTTCCCTCTTCCTTGCAGTGGGTATAAAATAAAAATGCCCCAGATTAGAAGTAGAAGATTTTGCATTATACCTAAGAAGAAACAGACCTGAATATACCAGTTATTTGAGCCTAATTCTTTCTTAGTACCTAAGCCAGGTACTAAGAGGCTCTTTGAGCCCACAGACATTAGCAAGACCCTAGTCTTTTTTTCCAGGACACTTCAGCAAGTGGATGACAGACAAGTGAATCATCCATTGCAATTAGTCATAAATCTGTCTTCAATGTGTGTTATGTGAACATGTAGGAGGAGACTTAACGTAGTCTTAGGGAGTGAGAGCAACATTCCCAGAAAATATGACATCTCAGCTAAGATCTGAAGAAAAAGCTAAGTAAGTTGAGAAATATTAGGGGCAAGATAGAAATGGAAGTGTGCTGCCTTCCTTTTCATTACATGTTTTGAATTAATCAGATAGTTCCCAATAACAAGATGTGATCTCTCGTAGAATTCCTCAGAATAACATATTCATCAAATGACTGATCGTTTTCACTTTAAAACATTTTCTGAAATTGAAACTCTAACTTCACTGTTACTTAAACAAATACTCCCTCGCTACTATTTTGCCATTTCCAAGGTTTTCTTTGAAAGTGCTTTCAAATTATTTTCACCTTTAAAATTTCCCAAACATCAGAGACACTTGGTCTATAATATAAACAAATTGTCTAAAAATACTCAAATGTGTTTAATGAGTAAAGAAAGCATTTTCCTTTATAGTCCAAAGAGCAAGAGAGCATCTGAAATCACCATAGCTCATAGAGGAATTCAGATGAAAAACATTCTGAATCTTAGAGGTTACATAAGCAGAGTATTCAGGATATACTAGTTACTATGGTAACCTCACTTTTTAATTAGTAGAGTAAATAGTCTCACAAATCTTGAGGTAATGTATTGACAAGTTAAGGTTAACCATAGTAGAAGTAAATTACAATATAAATATCTCATTTTAACACATATAATAGAGAAAATTAGTGACCAAAATTTTATAGAAGAAAGGTACAAGCACTTAAATGAAGGTTTAACTGCCTCATTTAGAGCACAGATTTTTGAATCCATGATATTATAAATTTCACATATAAAGTAATGTATCATTGATTGAAAATTGCTTACAGGTATAAATTGAGACTCTTCCCATTTTTGATCATCCAGATGCATACCTGTCCATGTTACCTTTCCATTTCAAAACTAAGTAAGTAAAAGAATTATAATGGGATTGATTGAGAACGCTAATTCAAAAAAATTCTATATGACAATATAGCTTTTGATCCAATGATTCTTATTTTTCAACTTAAATGTCATGACTATATACTAGACTCTGTACTTAAAATTATACATCCCACCAGAACACTTACTCGAGTCATATTTAAACATAAACGACTCTGAGAGATCAATCATTTGTCCTACATGCATGGGAACTAGTAAACCAAAAACTGAATATTTAAGTCAACAGTTGAATGGTTGTTGTTGTTGTTTCTTTTTCCCCTCCAGTACTATGATATTTTTTTTTAGGACCTTTGTGTGTATATGTAAGTGTGAATTTGAAATGTTTCCTGCACTCATATTTTTAAGAAAATCCTCTGAAACCAATAGTCCCCTCTTGCTTAATTGTTTTTCTTTCTACCTATCCATCTTCAAGTAAGTTTTAGTTCTCATTTTTTCTCAGAAGTTTTCAAACATCTCCAGGATTTTATTTAATCTACTTGCAGTATCTTCTGGAGCAAAGGAAATGAGGCTGTGTTTAATTCCCTTCTACAATAGCTCACCTTCCTCAAGCTTATGACAATTTCAGTGGAAATGCTAAATCCAATAGACTATAGCACCATTTACAGATATTACTGCTTTTTACAATTACTATATATAAAACACACAATTATTCTAAAGTATGTTAGGGTAGAGTATCTTCAGTAACCTCTTAAGTATATCACACACACACACACACACACACACACACACACACACACACACATACATGCATATACACACACAAAGGTTTTTGGTCACTGAACTAGAAAAAAAAGATTCCAGGAATAAACAAATGGATCTAATTTAACATCTCAGGAATCCTTACTTTCTCTCAGCACATGACTTCTTCCTGGTGGACACAAGCACTTGCTTTTTGACTCTCGATCTCTAAGGGAGAATAAATAGAAAAGAAATGATTTTGGCTCAAAACAGATGTGTATTTAGGTCCAAGGTCCAAATCTAACCCATTTATTATCAGTTCTTTGCATGAACAAATCTGTTATCTGAACATTTAAAGAATATTTAAACAGGTGAAAATAAAAGCCTAAATCAGCAACACATTTATGTAACTAAAAGAAAAAGTAGAAAATGTTAGCAATCATTATATAAGCACTACATATCCAACAGCATGCATAAGAGGTATTTCCAATTCTGTTCAGAAAGACAACTATTTAAGGACTCAGGAGGCCAGATATTTTTGTCCAATTTTCAATATTAGCTTTTGAGAATTGTCTAAGATATAAGACACATATGCAACTCCTGAGTACCTACTATATATTCTCATAACTGTCTTCCCCAGATCTTTAAAGATGGATTCATTTAGGCTTCCACTTACAGGGTTGATTTCTGACTCATTACTCTTTCTGAAATACTTACTCCTTAGTATAAGCTACTGTTTATTGAACATTAGGTCTGTGCCAGGTGGTTTACATAAAGTTTGCCATTATTTGTCAGAGCAGCAAATAGCACTGCCATTTTTTATATCTGGGAAAATTGAGACCTAGAAATTTTCAGGTATTTGATTTTACTGTGCATAGCTGTTAAATGTTGAAAGCTAGTTACAAATTAAGTCTTCCTGAGCTCAAATCCAAGGTCTACAGTCCTTAACCAAATGTTCTCACATTTTAGCATGTTTTGGAAGTCTTGTTAAAATGCATATTGATGAGGTCCACCCCTAAAGTTTCTAATTCAAGGCTTTTGCATTTCTAACAAGTTCTCAGATGAAACTGATGCTGTTGATCCTGGACTACACATTAAAAACATTACAGTAAACTAAATTCTCCTGAAATCCCTCTTACATACAAACACACACATATACACAACATTGTAGAACAATTGTTCTCAATACCAACTATACTTTAAATCACCTGGAGAAGGTTACCAAAGCAAGAACAAATGCCCATACCTGGACACCATACCAGATATATAAGCTATTTTTTATAGCTTATAGACATAAGCTATTTTTATTTAGGAGATTCTAATGGACATCTCCTCTTCGTGGATCACAACTTTATGACAAAGGGGCTTGTGTAACTCAGTGAAGCTATGAATGATGGTGCAGGGACAGTCAAGATGGAAAGGTCAAAGTGAAGAGTTCTGACAAAATGTGGTCCACTAGAGGAGGAAATGGCAACCCATTCCAGTATTCTTGCCTGGAAAGCCCTGGAGAACTCCAGTATCTTGCCTGGAGAAAATGAAAGATATACCCAACTGAATGCAGAGTTCTGGAGAATAACAAAGAGAGATAAGAAGGCTTTCTTAAATGAACAATGCAAAGAAATAAAGGAAAACAAAATAAAATGGGAAAGATTGGAGATCTCTTCAAGAAAATTGGAGATATCAAGCGAACATTTCAAGCAAGGATAGGCAAGATAAAGGACAGAAACATCAAGAAGCTAACAGAAGCAGAAGAGATTAATAAGAGGTGGCAAGACTATACAGAAGAACTATACAAAAAAGGTCTTAATGACCCAGACAACCACAATGGTGTGATCACTCACCTAGAGCCAGACATCCTGGAGTCTGAAGTCAAGTAGGCTTTAGGAAGCATTACTACAAACAACAAAGTGGAGGTGATGGAATTCCAGTTGAGCTATTTCAAATCCTAAAAGATGATACTGTTGAAGTGCTGCACTCAATACACCAGCAAATTTGGAAAATTTAGCAGCAGCCACAGGACTGAAAAAGATCAGTTTTCATTCCAATCGCAAAGAAGAGCAATGCCAAAGAATGTTCAAACTACTATTTAGCATTCTAGCAAGGTTATGTTCAAAATTCTTCAAATTAGGCTTTAGCAGTATGTCAACCAGGAACTTTCAGATGTACCCATATCCAGTTTGGTTTTGAGGAGGCAGAGGAATGGAAGGAACCAGAGAACAAATTGCAAACTCCTTTTGGGCCATGAAGAAAGCAAGGGAATTCCAGAAAAACATATACTTCTGCTTCATTGACTATACTAAACCCTTCGACTGTGTAGATAATAGCAAAATTCTTCAAGAGATGGGAGTACCAGACTAACTTACTTGTCTCCTGAGAAACCTGGATGCTAGTCAAGAAGCAATAATTAGAAACAGACATGGAGAAATGGACTGGTTCAAAATTGGGAAGGCTGTATATTGTCACCCTGCTTTTAGAACTTCTACACAGAGTAATTAAATTCAGACTTAAATTGAAGAAAGTAGGCAAAATCACAAGACCATTCAGGTATGACTTAAATCAAATCCCTTATGATTATACAGTAGAAGTGACAAATAGATTCAAGGGATTAGATCTGAAAGACAGATTACCTAAAAACTATGGATGGAGGTTCATAACATTGTATAGGAGGTGGTGATCAAAACCATCTGCAAGAAAAAGAAATGCAAAAAGGCAAAATGGTTGTCTGAGGAGGCCTTACAAATGGCTGTGAAAAGAAGAGAAATGAAAGGCAAAGGAGAAGAGGAAGGATATATCCATTTGAATGCAGAGTTCCAAAAAATAGCAAGGAGAGATAGAAAGCCTCTATGCGATCAATGCAAAGAAATAGAGGAAAACAGTAGAATGGGAAAGACTAGAGCTCTCTTCAAGAAAATTAGTGATACCAAGAGAATATTTCATGCAAAATGGGCACAATAAAGGAGATATACAGTATGGACCTAATAGAGGCAGAATATAATAAGAAGAGTGTGGCAGGAATACAAAGAACTATACAAAAAAGATCTTCATGACCCAGATAACCACGATGCTGTGATCATTGACATAGAGTCAGACATCCTGGAGTCCAAATTCACATGGGTCTTAGGAAGCATCGCTACGAACAAAGCTAGTGGAGGTGACGGAATGCCAGCTGAGCTATTTCAAATCCTAAAGGATGATGCTGTGAAAGTGCTGCACTCAAAAACTCAGCAATAGCCACAGGACTGAAAAAGTCAGTTTTCATTCCAATCCCAAATAAAGGCAATGCTAAAGAATGTTCAAACTACCACACAGTTGCACTCATCTCAAACACTAGCAAAATAATGCTCAAAATTCTCCAAGCTAGCCTTTAACAGTACATGAACCAAGAACTTTCAGATGTTCAAGCTGGATTTAGAAAAGGCAGAGGAAGCAGAGATCATCCACTGGATCATCGAAAAAGCAAGAGAGTTCCAGAAAAACATCTATTTATGCTTCATTGACTATGATAAAGCCTTTGATTGTGCAGATCACAACAAACTGTGGAAAATTCTGAAAGAGATGGGAATACCAGACCACCTTACCTGCCTCCTGAGAAATCTGTATGCAAGTCAAGAAGCAACTGAGAACTAGACATGGAACAATGGACTGATTCGAGATTGGGAAAGGAGTACATCAATGCTGTATATTGTCACCCTGCTTATTTAACTTACATGCAGAGTACATCATGAAAAATGCTGTGCTGGATGAAGCACAAGCTGGAATCAAGATTACTGGGAGAAATATCAATTACCTCAGATATGCAGATGACACCAGTCTTATGGCAGAATGTGAAGAGAAACTGAAGAACCTCTTGATGAAAATGAAAGAGGAGAGTGAAAAAGCTGGTTTAAAGCTCAACACTCAAAAAACAAAGATCATGGCATCCAGTCCATGGCAAATAGATGGGGAAACCATGGAAAAACTGACAAACTTTATTTTCTTGGGCTCCAAAATCACTGCAGATTGTGACTGGAACCATGCAATTAAGAGATGCTTGCTCCTTGGAAGAAAAGTTACTATCAACCTAGACAGCATATGAAAATGCAGAGACATTACTTTACCAACAAAGGTCTTTCTAGTCAAAGCTATCGTTTTTCCAGTAGTCATATATGGATGTGAGAGTTGGACTATAAAGAAAACTGAGCACTGAGGAATTGATGCTTTTGAACTGTGGTGTTGGAGAAAACTCTTGAGAGTCTCTTGGACTGCAAGGAGATCCAACCAGTCAATCCTAAAGGAAATCAATCTTGAATATTCACTGGAAGGACTAATGCTGAAGCTGAAGCTCCAATACTCAGCCACCTAATGCAAAGAACAGACTCTTTGGAAAAGACTCTGATGCTGGGCAAGATAGAAGGCAGGAGGAGAAGGGGATGACAGAGGATAGGATGGTTGGATGGACATGAGTTTGAGCAAGCTCTGGGATTGGTGATGGACAGGGAGGTCTGGCATGCTGCAGTCCACAGGGCGGCAAAGAGTCGGACATGACTGAGCAACTGAACTGAACTGTTGCAGAGTACATCATGCAAAATGCCAGGCTGGATGACTCACAATTTGGAATCAACTTGCTTGGAGAAATATCAACAACCTCAGATATGCAGATGATACCACTCTGATGGCAGAAATCAGAAAGTGAAGAGGAACTAAAGAACCTCTTGATGAGGGTGAAAGAAGAGAGTGAAATTGCTAGCTTCAAACTCAACATTCAAAAAGCAAAGAATCATGGCATCCAGTTCCATCAGTTCAGTTCAGAAGCTCATTCATGTCCGACTCTTTGTGACCCCATGGACTGCAGCACACCAGGCTTCCCTGTCCATCACCAGAGCTTGCTCAAACTCATGTCCATAGAGTCAGTAATGCCATCCAACCATCTCATCCTCTGTCGTTCCCTTCTCCTCCTGCCTTCAATCTTGACCAGCATCAGGGTCTTTTCCAATGAGTCTGTTCTTTGCATTAGGAGACCAAAGTATTGCAGTTTCAGCTTCAGCATCAGTCCTTTCAATGAATATCAGGACTGATTTTCTTTAGGATTGTTGGTTGGATCTCCTTGCAATCCAAGGGACTCTCAAGAGTCTTCTCCAACACCACAGTTCAAAAGCATCAATTCTTTGGCATTCAGCTTTCTTTATAGTCCAAGTTTCACATCCATACATGACTACTGGAAAAACCATAGCTTTGACTAGATGGACCTTTGTTGGCAAAGTAATGTTTTTTTAATATGCTGTACAGGTTTGTCATAGCTTTCCTTCCAAAGAGCAAGCATCTTTTAATTTCATGGCTACAGTCATCATCTGCAGTAATTTTGGAGCCCTCCAAAATAAAGTCCATCACTGTTTCCATTGTTTCCCCATCTATTTGCCATGAAGTGATGGACTGGATGCCATGATCTTAGTTTTCTGAATGTTGAGTTTTAAGCCAACTTTTTCACTCTCCTCTTTCACTTTCATCAAGTTCTTTAGTTCTTCGTTTTCTGCCTTACGAGTGGTGTCATCTGTATATCTGAGGTTATTGATATTTCTCCCAGCCATCTTGATTCCAGTTTGAACTGGAATCCAGTCCCATCACTTCTTGCCAAATAGAAGGGGGAAAATTGGAAGCCATGACAGATTTTATTTTCCTGGGTTCCAAAATCGCTGTGGACAATGACTGCAGCCGTGAAATTAAAGGACACTTGCTCCTTGGAAGGAAAGCTATGACAAACCTAGAAAACATATTAAAAAGCAGAGATATCATTTTGTCAACAAAGGTCCATTTAGTCAAAGCTATCTTTTTTTCAAAGTCATGTACAGGGTGAGAGTTGAACCATAAAGAAGGCTTACCACCAAAGAAGAATTGATGCTTTTGAATTGTGATGCTGGAGAAGACTCTTGAGAGTCCCTTGGACAGAAAGATCAAACTAGTCAATATTCAAGGAAATCAACCCTGAATACTCACTGGAATGACTGATGCTGAAGCTGAAGCTCCAGTACTTTGGCTACCTGATGCAAAGAGATGACTCATTGGAAAAGACACTGATATTGGGAAAGATTGAAGGCAAAAGGAGAAGAGGGCAGCAGAGGATGAGGTGGTTAGATATCATCATAGACTCAATGAACATGAGTTTGAGCCAACTCTGGGAGATAGTGGAGGACAGAGGAGACTGGTGTGCTGCAGTCTGGGGGTCACAAAGAGTAAGACAGAACTTAGTGACTGAACAACAACAAAATGGACATCAAGGGTTGAGAATTTTCTGTAAATGGTGAAAGAAGCATGAACTTTGTAATTTAACCTCTCTTGGTTCAAATTTCAATCCTGTGCACTGCCAAACCATGTGACCTTGGGAAAAACATCAATAACTCAGTTTTCTTTTCTGTTAACTGTGGATAGCATTGTGAAAATTAAAAGGAAATGAATACATGGTGTCTAGTACAAAACAAATCTTTCACAAGTATTTTGACAGTAGTAAGTTAACTGTAAGAGAAACAGGTCAATTTGTCTCCCCCTCATTCCCCACTTTCATCTAATTAGACATGGAATAAAGTCTTGTTTCCTGACCCAGGGCTAATGGCCTTGATTGGATACAAGACTTCTATATTTTCTCTTTCAAATTTTCTAAATTTCTATATTTTCTCTAAATTTTCTCCCTTATCAGTATGTCCTAAATGACAGAGTACAAATAATGACCCTCATATGCACAGTTTTAGCACATCCACCCCACTCTGGTCACTATATCCTCTGCAGGATCCCAGACTCCAGAACAGGATAGCACTAAGCCATCTATCCTTTATTATTACCTGTTTCCCTTCTTGGGTCTTTAGAACAGCACTCGAAAGCTCAATCCATAGTACCTTGCTCTTGCCAATCTCCATTCCCAAGAAACTTCTATATCCCTTGAGCTCCTATGGGTCACTGGTAAGGAAGGTTAAAACCTTACAGGACACTAAATTCTACTTCCCCGCCCCTCCCCGCCCTGCAACATAGAGTCTCTCTCTTGACTAGTTCTCTCTCTACCTCCCCACATCAACCACATAATGACCGAACCCAGGTCTCTTATGTCTCCTGCATTGACAGGTGGGTCCTTTATCATTAGCACCATCTGGAAAGCCCCTACATAGCATGCTGACAGACAGAACGAAGTTTTTCAGGTATTTAAATAAGTAAAATGTTCCAAACCCTAAATAAACTAAGTCATTTAATCATCATTCATTAAATGCCTGCTATATGCCAAATATTCTTCCAGTCTGTGTGTTGAAGAGAGAATAATTAAGAAAACAGACAAAAAGAAAAGTCTTCCTCTCATGGAGCTTAAACTTTAGCAGAGAAATACAGATGATTCATATCTAAAATATGTAAAATTTACAGACTATAGTAAGTACTATACTGAGAAAAAAAAAACAGAGATAGTGAGAACAAGAAAGAAGGCATGATTGCCAATTTTATTTTTTTTTTCCCTGCAGGATTTTCAAGGAACTTCTCACTGATAAAGTAACATTTGAGTTAAGATCAGAAAGAAATGCAGAACAAGCCACGAGGCTTTTGGAGCTGAAGAACATTCCAAGTAAAGCAAAGAGCATGTTTGGCCTAAAGGAGAAGCAAGGTTGGTAGTGAGACCAGCTTTTATTGAACAAGAGGAGGTGTAGTAAAAGAGAGTGTAATAAAGTGAGAGAGAAGGTTCAGTTTCAGATTGCAGAGCCTTCTAGAAGCAATTTTAACCATGTTGACTTGTAGTCTGACATGGGAGAGCTCAGTCAAAAAGAAGACATGATTTGAACATCGTTAATGGAATCATGCTTACCACTGTACAGAGAATAGTTTACAGGAAGTCGAGTGGGGAAGCTGGGAAGTCAGTTAGGAAGTCTTATCAATAATCCAAACAAGAGGTTACACTGGTTTAGACAGTAGTGATGAAATTGATTTTTTTAAAAGTGCTCAACTTCTAAATATATGTTGAAGCTGGAAACAACAGAACTTTCTCTTAAATTAAACATGTGGTTTATAGGGCAAGGAGTAAAGGATGACTCCAAGATTTGGGGCCTGAGCACCTGGAAAGATGGAGCTGCCGTTTATTAAAATGGGAAAGGTTTGCAGAAAAGCAGGTTTAAGGGAGAAAAATCAGGCTTTGAAGTTGGATCGGTTAAACAAAGATGCCAATTAGGTTACAAAATAAAAACTATTGGCTAAATGAGATGGTGTTCAAGGAGGAGGTCCCAAGGAATAGATATAAATGTGGATGTCTCTTTGTAGGACGCTAGATGAGATCATCTAGAGAGCAGTGATGGAAAAAGGACTGAGCCCTGAGTCACTCCAGCAGTTGAGAAAGGAAGAAGAATAAAGGTTTATATTGTCCTAGAGGCCAAGTAAAGAAATGTTTTCTGGAGGAGGAAGTAGTGGATGACACTGAATGCTACTGATCTGTAGAGTATTGATCACTGGACTTGGCATCACGGGGTCACTGGAGACCCTGATAGGTAGTCTTGTCAGAGAAATGGGGGCAAAAGCCCAAGTTGTAGTGGGTTTACACATTTTATATGAGGTGAATGTGTGCTTGTGCATCTTTGCAACTCCATGGACTGTAGCCCATCAAGGTCCTCTGTCCATGGGATTTTCCAGACAAGAAAACTGGAATGCCTTGCCATCTTCTACTCCAGAAGATTTTCTTGACCCAAGGGTCGAACCTGTCCTAGTATCAAACCTGTGTCTCTTGCATCTCCTGCATTGGCAGGTGGATTCTTTAACACTGCACCACCGGGGAAGCCCCATAAGGTGAATAAACATTCCCAGTTTTCTTTTAAACTGAACATTTTCTAAGTAGGTCAGACATTGTTAGGCATTGATATTACATAGATAAACAAAATCCCTCAAAGAGATCATAATCTAGAGAAAAGCATTTATAAGTAAACAGTTTTAAACCTCTTCATTAAATATGAAAATGGGGGGAGGGTAGATACAGTGTTACAGGAATGATGACAAGGGAACACCCAGCTCTTTGCTTTCTATTTTTCATCTTCTTGAAAAGGATTTTCTTTCAAAGTGCCATTTCTGTAGGTGACATAAGGACTGCCTAAGCCACTAAGAAACAGTAAGCACAGCATATAGCAATCAAATTCAGAATGGCTTCCAATTCAACACAAAGTGTATATCCTCTTCTTATCAACAAATTAAGGTTATAGAGCTTAGAAAATGTTTGCATATTACATCTCACCAGTGTTGAGCTCAAAATAAAACATAATCTTCTTGGTTATATCTAGTGCCAAACCTAAACCCACTGACAGAAAATAGATCTGACTCTGGGCAGACTTTGTCAACCAAGCCCCTCCTCTTGATTGTTTGTTTTCCTCTCAGCAAACAAAGCTCTCCCTTTCAGCCCTTAAGAGGTTTTGATACTTAAGTGGAATCAGTGACTGGGATTTTCTTTCGAATAAGTATCGCCTCCAGCAAGGGCATCCCTCAAAATGGCTCACTTCCTCCTGCTGTAGGAATTCCTCCCTTTTCAACTCTCTAGTTGTCTTTCCTGATAGGGGGCCAAGGGGAGGTTAATTGGTAATTTCTCTTTGAATATGAAGCCTATTTAGCTAATTACTTGGGTTTTTTGATGTTATTTTTAGAAGACTGGTTTTGAGAAATTTTCTTAGAAGTTCTTTTCTTTCCATCCTACTTTTAGATGTATTTTTAAGCTTAAAGGCAAATAAAATAAATCTGATTTGATTTCAAATATTATAATTAAGTGGATAAGCCCATAAGTGGGTAAAAATTAGACCCTCATTTTATATAGGGAAATGAAATAACTCTACAAATTTTATTAAAAGGTTTGTGACTGAGAAATAGGAAACAGATTATAAAAATCAGATGTAAAAATTCTGAACCATGTACCAAACAGAAGTTGAAGTGAACTGAATTAAATGTCACTTTCTCACAGTCATCTTTCCCGATCACACCTTCCACAGTATGTCACCTCCTGTTATTCTATAGCGAGCATACTGATTCTATAACCTATATTATATAACCTATATTGTATAACCTATATTATAACATGAAATTATTGGGGGCTTGCTGAATTTTTTTATTATTTATTTCCCCCAATAGAATGCAAGCTCCATGAAATCAGGAACGATGTCTTTCTTATGCTTGTAACTTAAATACTTTCCACTATATACTTGAAGGATGTGAAGAATTTAATAAATATTTGTTGAGCAAATGAAAGAATAAATGAATCAATCAATCAACCAAACAAATGTACAACTCTCAGGTTAGAATTGTACAATCTTCTAAAACAGTGGCTTTCAATTTTGCTGACATGACACACCAAAAGATATAAATTTTACATTGTTATAACTTATGTTTCAATTATTCTCATAAACTATTTTTAATTGGGATTTGGGAAGACTTTTTTAGTATTTCCTCAATTTTTCTTTCTATAGAAGAGTTGGATTTGTTTAAATGATTTGTTAAAATTTGTAACAAATGTTACCTTCATTATACAATGATTTATACATTTTTACTTTTTAATTTTAGTTCGTGTTTATCATTTATTTTACATCGCTGTTGCTTATTTTTGCCAATCTGATTAAGTTGCTAACATATTATTTCTTTTCCTCTTGGGAATGTGGAATTTCTAGTATACTTTTCCTTCCATAAAGCCCCAGTGGTTCTGCTGGTATAGAACCCACCTGCCAATGCAGGAAACTTAAGAGATGTGGGTTCAATCCTGGGGAAGGAAATGGAAACTTGGTCCAGTATTCTTGCCTGGTAAATCCCATGGACAGAGGAACTTGGTGGGCAACAGTCCAGGGGGTCACAAAGAGTCAGACACAACTGAGTGCACACACATGCACGAATGGCTCACATCACTCCTCCTGCTCTCACAGCCAGATATCATTTTTGCTGATATTTAAAAATAGAAAAAATGATTTTCCTCACCAAGATGCATTGTATTCTTTTCCAAAACATCCCATTTCCATTTCCTACATTCACAGTACTTTCCATGTGAAAGTTTTATGATACTATACTTCTCCCATTTTCTCCTTCACCCCTAGATGAGAGACACTTGAAATAATGTACCAGCCTTCCACTACCTTACACCAACTCTTAGCTGAGATATTCTAAAACTTAAAGTACCAAACATTATCAGAATTCCCTGTGTTATATGTCTCTCCTATCTTAATTATACTAAATTAGCAGTTCTTCGCATAGACTGTGTCTAAGTTCATCTATTTAAGCAACAATTACCCTACAGCATTTTCTACCAATTCTATTCAATTTCATTTACTCTAAATTCTGGTCAAACATCCTAAACCGATCAATGACTCAGAAAAGGATGTTCCCTTTGCTTCAGTTTGAGGTCCTACAGAACCCTGCCTCATGCTAAAGAGGAGTTTGCCCTACACATCCACTCACATCAAGAAGTCTGATAAAAACACTGGGTTCAGCATCAGACTTCATTTCTTGTAGGGCTGTTGGGAACACCTACCAAGACCTCTCTTTAGCTTGGTCGCATAACTGAACACCAGATTTATGCCAGAAGGTAAGGTGGCTCAGTGGTAAAGAATCCTCTTGAAATGCAGGATACACAGGCGGGAGACACGAGTTCAATCCTTGGGTCATGAAAATGCCCTGGAGAAGGAAATAGCAACCCACTCCAATATTCTTGCCTGGGAAATCCCACGGATAGAGGAGCCTGGTGGGCTACACAGTCCATGGGGTTGCAAAAGAGTCGGGCATGACTTAGCAACTAAACAGCAACTCGGTATGCTCATTTCTAACACAGACCTCAAAACCCAGCTTCCACCCTCCACTTGGGCTTCATGTTTACTTCGCAGTTTGGGCTCAGCACCACACACCAACTTTGCCATCTTCTACCCATTCAACTTCATAGCACAGCTGCCAGCCTTCACTTTCAAGTTTACCCTATTTCACATTCATCTGTGATCTGCCACAGACTCTCCCTAAATAAGAGAATCATAAATGATAATATTTTAAGGAAGTCTTAAAACACAAAGACTTCTAGTTTGATAAATCCAGCCATATAGTTTGAATAAAATTGGAAAAGGTAGTAAATTTAGAGACCATATCAAAATTAATCTTTAAATCTTGCCTATTTTCAGTGGTTAAGAGAATATGTACAATATCCAAACTGACTTTAACAATTATTCAATAAGACAACATCTTCAGCTATATAGAAATAACCTAGCAGCTTTTATGTTTTTTAGCAAAAAGTATGCAAATTAGCAGAGTCTCGTGTGCATGTTCACCTCTGGATAAATAGCCATTTCTATTCTCTTTGAAAAAGAAAAAATGTGGCGGCTCTGAAAAATTACTGACAATTAGGATCTTAGATAATGATTCTCAACTTTGGCTGTGTAATAAAATCAGCCCAGACCAATTAAATAATATTGCTTGGAAATGTAACCCCACTTACATAGTTTTGAAAGCTCCCAGGTAGTATGCAGCCAAGTATCAGAATCCTTGCTCTATGTAGCAAAATCAGATATTCAAAAAAAAAAAAAAAATGAAGGATGGTCAGTGTTGAGAGAGAGGGCAGGAGGAAAATAAAGTAAAATAAAAATCAATAAAAATCACTCTGAGTTAGGAAGCAGGTGATTACTCAAAGTAGCCTCAAGGCCTAGCTCCTAAGTTTTATTTAAATTCCTAGACACAAGAAACTACTTACAAGAGGAACTCTTTGAGGACCTTTGCCTTATATTACTTAGCCGTTACACTGGAGGGGGAGTTGATTGAAAAAACAAGAGCATCTTCTTGTGCTTTTTCAGAGTGGCATGGGTTGCCTCAGTGAAGAGATCAGAACAAAAGCAGTTAAATAGACTTTCTTCATAGTCTGGGTGAGAAACATGTGGGAGGTCCCTCCCTTACACAGACCCCTGTGGTGCTGGGAGTTGCTAGGATTATAAAGGTCTAGGTGATAAAGAGAACTCAAGCTGCAATCATGAAACATTTCTATGTAAGTTAATCCAGTAAAGACCCTAAAAAGATCTGAGAAGAAAGGGACCTGATTCATTTTAATTTGCTCTCTCATCATAAATAAAATTTCATTTTCATAACTAATTTTGTATTTTTAATTTTGTACTCTCTCCCTCAAAGAGGGTCCTTCAAATTGATTAAGCTTTGTGCCGCACAAAACTTGGATCCAGCCTTGCCCACAGTTGACATTAATCTGCTAAATAAAAATTATACAAGAAAGCACAAGTTTGAATCCATGTTGCTTTCTTCTCACATACTCTTTATGAAAAGAAAATGTAGAAATGTTCAATCAGTTAATGAAAGAATCAGTAACACTGAAAGTTTCTTATAGGACTCAAGGGGATAAGGCAGCTTTCTTCATCCTCCAGCCAACTCTTTATTCAGGAAAATAGTTGGTGTTTGGATAATGATGAGGTTTCCAAACAGTACTTTGGATTCTGTAAGACTTTTCTCTTGTGACTGTTGATGCTGTTGGAAAGCCATTAAACATCTTGGAATATTTATTGGTAATTTCAAACTGTGCAGCATTAGTTTTCAGACACCTGCTAATACCTAAACAGTGAATCTGAAGTTACAAGGCACCGTCAAACATTATCTGGTAAAATTCTCATCTGAACCCATGAGGCGAGCATCTCAAGCATTTTTGTCAGGCCTCTCCTGGAGGCTGTTGATGAAAGTGGATCTTTAAAGAGGTGAAATGTATTGTCCACAGTTGCTCATAGGAGGCAACACAAATTGATACCTGGGAACTCTAATACCAGCGTTCCTTCCACACAGCCTCTCCTCTTCTCCTGTTTTCCTGTTACCCTCCACTGCCTTCTTCACACCTACCTCCATATACCTTAGACCTGTAACAACTATTCAAAAAGGACATGCTGAATAACCTTAATATATGGAAAGGTAGTCATTTGATTCACAGAGTGTTAGTGGGGATGGGGGAAAGCAAACAAAAAATTAATAGCTGAGGCAAGCCAGGGACCATGAAATGGAAAACCTCATAGGTGCTAGCAAACTTTTTCCACTAAAATTTCAAAATTATTTATTCTATGCATCCTTTTGCCAAAAAAACATCAAATTCTTTATTTAAAAAGCCAAGCTATGTATGTTATACACTTTAATAAATTTTCCTAGAAACCACAAAATGTCCATGGAAATCAGAATGCATTTTTTTCATGAACTTGGGACTTAAGTACAGCTCTTCTTATCAATTTAAATGTTTTCTGGTAAGACTTGTGCAACTAAAACACCTTCCTCACTCTCAGAGTGCCTTGTTTTTACTTTATAATACTAACTCACATTTTGTCTCAATAAGGAAAATGATTTATCTCTTGCCCAGCAATGATAAGCAAAAGATTTAGAGATGAAGTAACCAGTTTTGAATGTTATAAAATTCTGGGGTTTTTAATAAAAAAGAAGAAAGAAAGAAGAAAAAAAATCAACATGTGACATACTTTGCAAGTTGATACCAATGTCAACATCACACTAAAACAGCAATATTTTCTGTTTTTCAATTTTCAAAGTATGTAATCCTTAACTATTTCATTTTTTTTACTGTGATTGCTTAGGTTAAAACTAACATTTCCTTTAAAGTTTATATTCATTTTACCATTCTGAAAAGCCTTTTGAATTTTAAAGATGACCTCAAATTGCTATAATATATGTTCGGTTTCTAATGTAAAAGTGCAACTAAACCTTGATAGTTAAATAATAAATATGATATACAGAATGTGCTATATTTTTAGCTTACAAATATCAAATATGTCTACCTAGAGACAAGTGCTAAGAAATGTGATTGCACTGAAACAGAAAATCTTTATCACAAAAGTGTTAAGTGTTTTAATAAAAGCATAAGCCTGGTAAAGATTTTCTCAGTAATAAAATCCAGAGTATTTTCCTTACGTTTTATTGTTTGTTTGTTTTTTTAATGAGAATGATTATTAATGTTATCTTTTAGAAATGTCCTTTTTGAGAAAGGTAAAAAGAATATAGTAAGGAATGCAAGAATCAGAACATGATGAATATTGTGCCTACAAATCATAGATGACCAAAAACAAATCATAGATGACCAAAAAGTTTATCATCTTCAGAAGAGAATAATTCAAAAACTTAAAAATCCTTCTTTTGTGTGTGCTTTAATTCCAAAAGTGAATTGCTTATTTAAAAGTTTATACCTTGATTATTAGCCATTATGGTGAACAATAAATAAAACTGTACCTGGGTTTCTGAATATGTTAGAGTCTTACCCCTTACAACTCACAGGAGGAGACAAAGATCAGCTATCACTTTAATACACTATGTCCATGATTAAGACGTAAGGCTTTGTTTAGATAAAATTAGATCGTGGAATTCAATTACAAACAGAAGGATAAGTCATTCACTTACTAATTGGTCCTTCTTCTCTCTGGCACAGGACCATTGGCCTTTAGGCAAAGCTTATACATCTATTAAACAAAATTTGAATTATCCTCATTAGGATCTAGAGAGATTATCTAGCCCCAACTCTTGCTGTCTTATATGATACAACTAAAAACAAGATTTACAATTGAGGTTTAAATACTTGAATAAACACAATGATCACATGCCTGTAATAAATACAGTAGTATCAGCATGAATTAAAGTATAGAGAACAAAGAAGTGTTAACATAATCGGCCATGAAGCAAAACGCATGATTCTGAAGTCCTTAGTGTAATCCAAAAAAGGCAACACTGAAAGTAAATCATCCAAAACTCACAACTTCAGAATAACAGTGAAATTTTAAAGTAACTATGCTTTTCAAAATATTCCTTTTAAAAAGGACTAAATTTGTACTCAAAGTTCCTAAGTAACTTTATTCAACATACCCAAATATTGGAAAAACCCAAAGGTCCAGTTACTTGTGAGTGTGTAAATAAATTATTGTATATTTTTATGGTACTATTCAGCAATAAAAAGAAACAAAGTACTGATGTATAGAGCCACACAGATAAGTAATTAAAGCATCATGTTAAGTGAAAGAAGTCAGACATAGAAACTACATACTGTATAATTCCATTTATATGAAACTCTAGAAAAGGAAAAATTATAGAGAAAAGCATAGCAGTGCTTGTCATAGGTGAGAGATTAAAAAGATGATTGAGTGCTAAGGGGCATAACTTAAATTTTTGAGATAGCAAAAATATTCCGTATATGATATATGGCTACATATATTTTTCAATATGTATATATATTTTTAAAAAGTGTCATATCAGACACTTAAAATTGGTAAATTTGTTAAAGTGCTGCACTCAATATGCCAGCAAGTTTGGAAAACTCAGCAGTGGCTATAGGACTAGAAAAGATCAGTTTTCACTCCAATCTCAAAGAAAGGCAATGCCAAAAATTCTTCAAACTACCACACAATTGTGTTCATTACATGCTAGCAAGGTAATGCTCAAAATCCTTCAAGCAAGGCTTCAACAGTAAATGAATCAAGAACTTCCAGATGTACAAGCTGGATCTAGACAAGGCAGAGGAACTAGAGATCAAATTGCCAATGTCAGTTGGATCATAGAAAAACAACAGAATTCCAAAAAAAATAGAGCATCTACTTCTGTTTGGCTCAGATGGTAAAGAATCTGGCTGCAATGCAGGAGACCTGGGTTCTATTCCTAGGTCTGGAAATGGTTACCTACTCCAGTATTCTTGTCTGGAGAATCCCATGGACAGGGGAGCCTGGCAGGCTACAGTCCATGGGATTGCAAAGAGTCAGACACAACTGAGCAACTAACACTGATTCAGTGACTACACTAAAGCCCTTGATTGTGTGGATCACTAAAACTGCGGCAAATTCTTAAAGAGATGGAAATACCAGACCACCTTACTTGTCTCCTGAGAAATCTGTATGCAGGACAAGAAGCCACAGCCATGGAACAATGGATAGGTTCAAAATTGGGAAAGGAGTGAATCAAGGCTATATATTGTCACTCTGCTTATTTAACATATATGCAGAGTACATCCTGTGAAATGCCAGGCTGGAAGACTCACAAGGTGGAAACAAGATTGCTAGGAGAAATATCAACAACCTCAGATATGTAGATGATACCACTCTAATGGCAAAAAATAAAGGGGAAATAAAAAGCTTCTTGATGAGCCTGAAAGAGGAAAGTGAAAAAGTTGGCTTAAAACTCAACATCCAAAAAATTAAGATCATGGCATCTGGCCCCATCACTTCAAGGCAAATAGATGGGGGAAAATAGAAGCAGTGACAGATTTTCTTTTCTTGAGCTCCAAAATCACTGGAGATGGTGACTGAAGCCATGAAATTAAAAGATAGTTACTCCTTGGAAGATAAAGCTATTACAAAACTAGACAGCACATTAGAAAACAGAAACATCACTTTGCCAACAAAGGTCCATATAGTCAAAGCTATGGTTTTTCCAGTAGTCATGTACAAATGTGAGAGTTGGACCATAAAGAGGGCTGAGCACCAAAGAACTGATGCTTTCAAATTGTGAATTTGGAGAAGACTCTTGAGAGTCCCTTGGACTACAAGGAGATCAAACCAGTCAATCCTAAGGGAAATCAATCCTGAATATTCATTGGAAGGACTGATGCTGAAGCTGAAGCTTCAATACTTTGGCCACCTGATGCGAAGAGCTGACTCTTTGGAAAGGACTCTGATGCTGGGAAAGACTGAGGACAGAAGGAAAAGGGAGTGACAGAGGATGAGATGGTTGGATGCATTCACAAACTATATGGACATAAGTGTGAGCAAACTCTGCGAGATAGTGAAGGAGAGGGAGGTCTCTCATGCTGCAATTCATGGAGTTGCAAAGAGTTGGACACGACTTAGTGACTGAACAACAACAACTGTAAGGAAATTATGCCTCAATAAAGTTTACTTTTTATAAGAAAAAAATACTAGTAACTGTTGTGACTGATGAAAAAAAAGGGGAGAGGGAGAATGACTTCATATTCACCTTTACTATTCATTATCACTGGAGTTACAGGAACATTCTACTAAGGCAAAGACTACATATTTAAAATAGGCTAATTGTTTTCAACTATTAAAACCAGAAACAAACAAACTATTGTAACCTGTTTCCAGAAATTATGCCCAGAACTTATTTGGATTTTATGAGTGATGAACCACGTCAAAAGTATTCTCAAACTGTACGGTAATTAAAAGCATAGATTCTGAGGTGACATCGGTTGGATTGCCTGACATAAAACCTTATGGTTTTGTGTCCTTGATCAGAATCAGTGATATTTCTATGTCAGCTCAGTTCAGTTCAGTCACTCAGTTGTGTCCGACTCTTTGCGACCCCATGAATAGCAGCACTCCAGGCCTCCCTATCCATCACCAACTCCCGGAGTTTACCCAAACCCATGTCCATCGTGTCAGTGATGCCATCCAACCATCTCATCCTCTGTCGTCCCCTTCTCCCCCTGCCCCCAATTCTTCCCAGCATCAGGGTCTTTTCCAATGAGTCAACTCTTTGCATGAGGTGGTCAAAGTATTGGAGTTTCAGCTTCAACATCAGTCCTTCCAATGAACAACCAGAACTGATCTCCTTTAGGATGGACTGGTTGGATCTACTTGCAGTCCAAGGGACTCTCAAGAGTCTTCTCCAACACCACAGTTCAAAAGCATCAATTCTTCGGCGCTCAGCTTTCTTCACCATCCAACTCTCACATTCATACATGACCACTGGAAAAACCATAGCCTTGACTAGATGGACCTTTGTTGGCAGAATAATGTCTCTGCTTTTAAATATGCTATCTATGTTGGCCATAACCTTCCTTCCAAGGAGTAAGCATCTTTTAATTTCATGGCTGCAATCACCATCAGCAGTGATTTTGGAGCCCAAAAAAATAAAGTCTGACACTGTTTCCACTGTTTCCCCATCTACTTCCCATGAAGTGATGGGACCAGATGCCATGATCTTAGTTTTCTGAACATTGAGCTTTAAGCCAACTTTTTCACTCTCCTCTTTCACTTTCATCAAGAGGCTCTTTAGTTCTTCTTCACTTTCTGCCATAAGTGGTGTCATGTCACAGATTCCTAATTTCTAAAACAGGAATGATAATTAGCATCTACTTCATAGAGTTGCAGTTGGATTAATAAAAATGTTCCTGACATGTAAGTTCATAACATTAATAAATAGGAAGTATAGTATCACTATTACTGTCAGCAATGCTGCTACTACTACTATTCCCACTGTTGCAATCATGAGAAGTCTATTAAACTGTGAATAGTTCTGAGAGTAGACCAGTTATGTCTTCCTATTTAGCTCAATAATTTAAAAATTCCTTTATAAAGTGCAAATGTCAACAATTTCCTTTTTCAGAACTTTTTTCAGACCATTTTTGTAATAGATATCCAACTGATAATTTGCAACCTGTTCTCCTACTAAGTGAGGTGAAAGTCATTTAGTCATGTCTGATTCTTTGCAACCCCGTGGATTGTAACCTGCCAGGCTCCTCTGTCTATGTGATTCTCCAGGCAAGAATACTGGAGCTGGTTGCTGTTCCCTTTCTCTAGGGGATCTTCCCAACCCAAGGATTGAACTCAGGTTTCCTGCATTGCAGGCAAATTCTTGACTGAGCCACCAGGAAAGCATTCAGGGATTGGTTATTCAGAGAGCTAAAAATGAAAAGACAAATCAACATCCATGGCTGTGGGTATTACTATTCATGTAAATGTGATTTTGAATTTTGCCTTTCTTTTTTCCTAAAATTTTTAAAGTCTAGGTGAAGAAACCCATCATGTTTTTCAAGTGCTCAATTAAAGATACAGCTCTTACCTTGGGGTCAACCTATCAGACTCCTGAGGTTAGAGGAACGGGAGGAAGGAAAAAAGATATGAGTATCTGTGTCACAATCACCCCTCCCATTGGTCCCTGCATCCTCTTGTAGGTGAACAGAACTACTGAAACATTTCCTCTAGTTCAAATACAAACTTTATCATCAAAAATAAACTTCAAAATCTTTATCTTGGAAATTCAAGCCCCAACTTGTCTTTCCAGCTTCATTTCCAATTACACTGCTTTTTCAGTTACTATTCTCTATTTCCAATTCAGCTTTTGTATTGTTCCATTTTCTAACTTCCATATTTCCCCCACCTTTTTCTCTCCACTTAAAATGGCCTCCTTTGTCTAGCTCTATCTATAAAATTCCCATCCATTCTTTGACGTCTAGACCAAATGTCTTTGTTGCAAATTGTCTCCACTTCTCCCCTTGCCACTGTGATGTGAAGAACTTCCCTGACAACTGAGTTTCCATCCCCTAAATTTCCAATGGGTTTATTTTCCATCCTCTGGCATGCATGTGACTTACTATGTATATAGATTATTTATTAGCAAATCCTGCTCAGCAAATCCAATAAATATGATATCATAAAAGTAGCAGGCCAACTTGATGTTGTGAGAAATAGCGGGACAAACAAAATTCCTGAAGATTAATTTATGACAGAAAACCTGGAAAGTTGGCACAGCCCTGAAATTAGAAAGTATAGGAGTACTGCTATCTCTTGTGAAAAGGAAAGTGAAAGTGTGAGTTACTCAGTTGTGTCCGACTCTTTGGGACCCCATGGACTGCAGCACACCAGGCTTCTCTTCCATGGAGTTCTCCAGGCAAGAATACTGGAATGGGTTGCCATTTCCTTCTCCAGGGGATCTTCCCAAACCAGGGATCGAACCCAGGTCTCCTGCATTGCAGGCAAATTCTCTACCATCTCTTCTAGATAAAATTAAACCACTTCTGGTAGTCTTTACCATTAAGCACAGAGAATAAGACATCCACAAAGTCCATAGCTGCATACCAGTTGCCAGATATTTTACTGATTTGCTTGAGTCAAAAAAACACATTTAGAGGAGCAACTGAAATTAGAATTGCAAGTAGATGTGTTTACGATAATCCATTGTCATTCTCTAAAATTAATTTACTTCTGTGCAAGCCAGATTGGCAAATTAACAGGAATGTATCTCTGATATCCTTTATGGAGGCACAAATACAGGCAGTCTCCCTTGGAATGTGTTTATTTTTGTTTGCTGCTTTACTAGGAAGAAAATGTTCTAGTGAATATATATATATATACACACACACATATATATATGTTCTAGCAAACATATATATATATATAGTTCTAGCAAATATATATATATATATGTACATATGTATTTGTACTCATCCTACCACAATAGCTTTCATGCTATTTTACTGGCAAGAAATACAGTTATTTTGACAGCTTCTGGCAACTGACTGGGGTTTAATGTTGAAATTCGGCCTTTTTCACAATCAGAACATGGAAGTGATACCAAGTATGTTTTTCATTCATTCTTGTTTCGTGTATCTCACTCTATGATTTATTCAATATTGATGCGTGCATGCACGCTAAGTCGCTTCAGTCACGTATGACTCTTTGCGACCCTATGGACTACAGGACACCAAGCTCCTCTGTCCATGGAATTCTCCAGGCAAGAATATGAAATGGGTTGCCATTTCCTACTCCAGGGGATCTGCTTGACCCAGGGATTGAACCTGCGTTGCTTATATCTCCTGCATTGGCAGGTGGGTTCTTTACGATCTGAACCACCAGGGTGGCCTTCAAGTATTAATATCCTAGAATATTTCCTTTTCCAGATAACTTTCAAAACCTATCCCTTAAACAAATCACAACATAACATGCTTTCTCTTTCAATAAGATGTGCAGTTGTATGGATACATTAGCTAGTCCTTAGTCCTTAGCTAGTGCATATATTCTTTTTGTTTGGTTTGATTTTACTTTCTCCAAAATATAGGAGTCAAGCCAATGTGATAATCATGAAAATAAAAGAACATTTTCAACTGGCTACTATGAAACAGGCACTCTGCTAAGCACTTCATATACATTATTATCTTATTTATTCTTCAATATAACACTATGACTAATAATAACTTATGCAGCATTTCTATGTGCCAAGCACTATTACATATATTAATTTATTCAATTCTGACAGCAATTTGAAGTACACATGCACTATTATTATTACTAGTTATATCACTATGAAGACATATAATGAATACCTGATAGAAAGTTCAAGCAACTTGCCCAAAGCCACTCAACACCTATCTGGTTGAGCTGAAATTTAAACTGATGCATAGTGGATAAAGGGACAATATTCAAAACCAATACAGTATACTGACTCTCAATCTAATAGCCAGTATTTTTTTTAAATATATTTCTGTTGTCCTATGGGATACTCGTAATTTTTTTCCACAACTTTTTTAAACAATAGTTCTGTATTCTAACTGATAAATCCATCGAGAACATGGTATATGATGTTTATTTTTGTATTATCATAATTAACACAATCCTCTTATTATACTTAAGGTACTCAAAATTATATTTTTAATTGATTTGCCAAATGTGCTCTTGGTAGAAAAATACTGCAAGGTGGGACTTGTGTTGTTCTTGATTAAAAATATAATGCATCATAGGAGCAATCAACTCTGAAAGTTATCAGGTGTTTAAGATCAAGCAGTAATTCCCAAGGAGAAGGCAATGGCACCCCACTCCAGTACTCTTGCCTGGAAAATCCCATGGACGGAAGAGACTGGTAGGCTACAGTCCATGGGGTCGCTAAGAGTCGGACACGACTGAGCAACTTCACTTTTACATTTCCCTTTCATGCACTGGAGAAGGAAATGGCAACCCACTCCAGTATTCTTGCCTGGAGAATCCCAGGGACGGCAGAGCCTGGTGGGCTGGTGTCTATGGGGTCACACAGAGTTGGACACGACTGAAGCGACTTAGCAGCAGCAGCAGCAGCAGTAAATCCCAAATTACCAATAGGAGACTCCCAAAGAGTATTTTAGTTTAACAGTTTAGACAATGAGGTAGTGTCAATACTTGAACCAAAAAATAACAATCTCATTATTTTTACCATTGTAGCCAACTTAAACTACTTGGCGGTCTAATCAAGTGTTTGATCATTAATGATAATTTCTGAAAAAGAAAAGTCTATCTTAAGTCTGCTATCCCAAAGTCCCTATATAACAAAAAAGCAATAATTGAATGAAGATATTAATAGACATGTTAGAGAATTTAAATAAAGACTCAAAAGGCAAGATTTTTAATTTATTTAAATATACATGTTTCAAAGAATGTTTAACCTTTCAAGTATGTAAACCTTTTTTCTATAATCTTAGAGTTATGATTGTTATGTCTAACTGGATCCATTGCTACTTAACCTTATTATATAAAATTATTGCCAGAAATACTGTCTATAAATGCTTGATTGCAATCATCACCTACTCTAAAGAACTAAATTAAAGAATGGCTATAATACGTGAAGGATCTTTTACAAACATGGCCCACCAATGCTAATATGGTGATGGAAAATATAAGCACTTAAACATCAACATTGTATTAATCCAAATGAGATCTTGTGTAATAATAAGCTCTAACTTTTAAACTGTACTGCTTTTTGAAAGTTCCAACTAAATAACATTCTTAACATTGACATTAGCAATTTATAAGAGATCCAGAGAAACTAGGCAGACTTCTATTTTAAGATCGATCTAAAAGTATGTTAAAAGAGTGTGCTGAATGAACCTTCTACATACAGAGTCTCCTCTTTTTAATACCATCTCAAAACAGAAATAATGCTTTTAATCCTTTGAAGCACAAATTTAACTCACAGCTTTTCTAGATATCAGTAGGCTACATTGCCAATATAACCTTACGATCAAAATGAAGGAAGTGTTGTATTTTGGGCTCAGTCACTGGCTACAAATGAATTAGACAAAATCCTGAAGGTATGTTTTCTTTTCTCTGATAGTGGATACAATATTCAAGGCATGTGGAAAACCTTGGGTGAAAGGAAAAAATACATGTAATTATTCCTGTTTCTTATGTTAGTGCATTTACTACTGTAGTGAGATAGAAGGACATTGATTTAGGAATCAGTAAGCTTATTTGCTAGTCCTGGCTTTACACCTGACCTTGTCCCAGTAATAATCTCTCTGAGCATCAGTTTCTTAATATACAAAACAGATGTATTAGTCCCTGATCTATCTTACAAGTAACTGTATTAGGATTTTTTAAAAAATTCAGTAGCACAGATTAAATTTTGCTTAATTATCAATTTTCTCCCTCACATTAAGATAGTAATAATAATTCTGTCTTATTATGGTGCTTCCCAGGTAGCAATAATTGCACACACAAACTCACACATACAAATATACATATACACACAAATATAAATATGCACACATATATTTTTGTGTATGTATGCATATGTATGGGCTTCCTGGGTGGCTCAGTGGTAAAGAACTCACCTGCCAATGCAGGAGCCTCAGGTTTGATCCCTGGGTCAGGAAGATCTCCAGAAGGAGGAAAAGACAATTCACTCCAGTATTCTTGCCTGGGAAATCCCATGGACAGAGGAGCTTTATGGGTTACAGTCCATAGCGTCGCACAGAATCAGACACGACTGAAGCGACTTAGCCCGCACACATGTCAGCAGCAACATGGATGGACCTAGAGAGTGTCATACTGAATGAAGTCAGTCAGACAGAGAAGGAGAAATATATGATATCTCTTATATGGGGACTCTAAAAAGAAATGATACAAGTGAACTTACTTACAAAACAGAAAGAGACTCACAGACTTAGAAAATGAACTTATGGTTGCCGGGGAAAGGGCTAGTAAGGGACTTTGTGAAGGTCATGTACACACTGCTGTATTTAAAATAGATAACCGACAATGATCTATTGTATAGCACATACAACTATGCTCAATATTATGTGCTAACCTGCTTGGGGAAGGTGTGATTGGGGGAGAATGGATACATGTATGGCTGAGTCCCTTTGCTGTTCACCTAAAACTACCACAATATTGTTAATCAGTTATACCCCAATACAAAATTAAAAAAAAAAAAGACACTGGCTTTAGAAAGGACTAGTTTAGTTAAGTTAGAATGTTTGTTTAAAATAGTAAAGATCAAAATGATTCAAAGCCTGTGACAGAATTATATATAGGCCAAAGGAAGCCACAAGAAAAGATCTAAACTCACCCTTTGATAGGTCCATGTTGGACACCATCCAAGACTTATGTAAACTGTGGTTATGAGAAGTACCTTGAAATAAGATGTCTTATCTCTACGGTAATCATGCAGAATAGATGTTAGAAGCCTCAGACTTCAGTTTACTGTAATTTACAATGTAATTGTTATACTCTCCTCCATTATTTTTCACTAAACCTAGAAACTTTCTTCATCTTAATTACCTGTAGAATATACTTGTATATATATATATATTTTTTTCCAGTTGGCTAGTAAGTCCCTAGAACACATAGACTTTCTTAGTTATCAGCAACACCTAGCAGAATGTGTGAATGAATGAGTGAATGAATGAATAAATAAATAAGTTAATAATACTTATGAATGTAGAAATGGAAAGATGAAACAGGAAAATTAAAACAAGAATTCTCATTATGCAACAATGATGTTATTTTAAAAATCCTGTAGATTTTCCTCTCATACTTAGTTTCAACTAAACTATATTTGCCTTTGTTTCTCCAAAGCACTCTGCCATGTATTTGGGACACAGAGACAGAATACATAATCCTTTCTCTAAAGAAACCATAATTTAGTTATGAAGGTAGAAAACCATAAAAATATAAACTTAAGGAGACATATAATTGTCAAATGAGATCTTCAAAAGCAAATTAAATCTAGAAAGGAAAATCTGTATCAAAAAGATGTATATGAAAGTTAATGATGTGAACTTTTTGAAATTATAACTTAGAAGTTTATATACAGGATCTTCTAGTTTCACTGTATCCTTAGCAGAGTAAAATATTTTGCTAAAATGGAAAATTCTACTCATTCAATTTAGAACAGAATGTTAAAAAATAAATGATTCTAGAGACAGTAATTCACCAACTATCTGATCTGATGAATTACCCTACCTACAGATGCAATAATTAGTCTTATTTTTATAAATCTCAAAGGTATGGGATTTTTTTATGAAAATATATAAGATAATAAAATGTAACATTAACAACTACAATATAGCTATTTGATTGTGACTTTCTGCCATTCTAAAAGTTCACATAATGTTTGTAAAAATTGTAGGATTATGAAATTTTAATTATGAAGCTCTAATCTCCAGATTAACTAAGAAGTTTAGCAATTTATTATGTCCTAGATATGTAATTTAACTTCTATTATTTCATCAGAATTGTAAACTAAAGAGCTGACTGCTAATAATATAATAGTGCCTATGAAGATAGTCCTAAAATTGCAAGAGAAAATTCATGGATCCAGGACTAGTATCAGGTAAACTGCTGCTGCTGCTGCTAAGTCGCTTCAGTCGTGTCCAGCTCTGTGTGACCCCATAGACAGCAGCCCTCCAGGCTCCCCCATGCCTGGGATTCTCCAGGCAAGAACACTGGAGTGGCATTCATAAGGTCTGTTTTTCTCTAGCTTCTCTTGTCCTTATATGTTCCTCCATCTTGGAAAATTCTCCCTGCCAGTGTAATTTGTATTATTTCCCTGTCTGAGACAGATATGGCTGAGGCAGAAGCAGAAAATATTTGCTCAAGCTATGGATACCAAATTGAACAGTTTGGATTTATCCTATAGTTCAATAGCTTTTTAATTGCAGGGTTTTGATACATTATTGTGTCAGTAATTGGTTAATAAAAGCAATGAATTGAAGTTACAAATCATTCTATTTAATAAAAGAAGTTTATCCTTCTACCATCCCTTTCAGTCCCTTGCATTTCAATATGACTTTTTGAGTGAGTAGCAAAAAAGAAAAAAACACAGCAAATAGCTAATGAAATTGAAGCTAACTATGCCCAAGCTTGTTTGGCCTTCCTATGAATGCCATATATCTTTTGTGCTGAGGCTAAAAAAATCATTGAGAAACACTCCTTTAGGAAATAGGAGATGAACAATTTATTTTAAACAAAGGGGAAATGGTAACAGCTTTTTATTAAAAAATAATCTGTCAACATAATCCATGAGAGGGGAGCAACAGTGAAGTAAGGGGCATAAGGGGAAAAGGTGGTATTGTCAAAATCCAATTGAAAGATGAAGGTCTGATCTAGACAGTGTGAATAGAAGCTGACAAAGTCAAAACTGATTCATCTGTCAGTCATTTTTCTCAGCTCTAGATCAACCCTTAAAATAACTTCTTCAAAAAGAAAATAATACAAGTTTCATAAATAACTATTTGCACAGACTTTACTAACTCAAGATTGCTTAGAACCACTTTTCTGAAGGTATTCTTTGCAGCTCAAACCTTATCTGTCTCCTCACTACTTTGTAATAGCATCCTCTTTTGCCTAGGCTTTGCTCTGTAAAGCAAAGGATAGAAATTCAGTTTTCTACTGGTGAGGCAGCTAATTAACAGAATCAAAGTGCTATTGCCTAAATTGATTTTAATAAATTAAATCAATTCAAGAAATTTTTTAAAAGTCAATCTTTGACAGATCAGAGAAGAGAAATTTCAGTTTACTTAGTTCACAACCAAAACAACATGAATGAGCTAATACCTATTTAGATTGCCATGAACAGATGTCTCATTCTTATCAAAGGCTCAGATAAACAGACTGAAAGCCTTTAAGTGGGCCATCTAGTCAACCTTTCACACAATGTTTATTTTCTACTTGAGCCATTAGAGTACAACTGCCAGGTCCCCACATTATATGTTTGTTTAATATATATTTTTATGTTTCTAACAAACTGAAAAAAACTTAGCATTGATGTCATGATAAGTCTTTAAATTATTAGTATGATGTTGAATAATTGGCCTTCTAGGTATAATTATACAAAGGTGAATTTTTGGCTTAACATCTTTTAGGATAAGGCAGAAGGTCTTGGTGAATATTTTATTCAGCTAGTGTCCATTTGAGTTTAAATTTGCATTTTAACTTTAAAGAATAATAAGATTGTGTCAAATGGTGATTAATTTGACAAAATAGCAAAACAGCAGATATGTCCCATTTTTAATCAGTTTCTTCTTAGCTGTGGTTTCTTTGAAAATTTTTGATTTTAGGCTTATGGCTGCTATTTAGTAAGCGCATCAGATGTGGCAAACTAAAAACAAAACTTAAAACTACTCCTAAATTAAAGGAAGTGGAGGCAGGGAAGTCCTTACTTGGACAGGCCCTATCACAAGATAGCACTGCAGGAACTTTAAATTTGATGTTTAAAGCTTTTGAGGACTCTCTGGAGGCTAGACTCCTTTGTTAACTTCTGTTTAACACCTTTTCTTCAGAGGCCTGCTTCTCTCCACTGCAATCCTTCAAACAATCGACCTAGTATGTAAACTATATTTTAGAATTCTGTTGTTGATCCTGGACGTCCTGCTGGACAGAATTTAAAACGGCTTCAGGATGGCATTCTCACTATTTTCATCAACACCTCTTCTACATGAAAAGTTCATGAATTTTTGCCCTTCTACTAACAAAAATACAGTTATTTCACAAATGAGCCCTCTTCTTTCTCTTGACCCTGCCACCTCAGAGGGTTATGATCTTGCTTGGAAGAATGCCAGGGCATTTGTCAGCAGGACAAAAAGTACCCAGAATTATGGGAACATATTCCAAGCTCTTCAAATGCTCCCAGTGAAGACTCTGTTTCTAGGCTCCAGGTAGTGAAGGGATGACTCCCTCTCCACACCCCTGGGATGTGTGACGGGACTTAGAGTGCAGTGTTATTAGAAATCTCAGCACAGATATTCTTCCCATACTTCACTTTCTTTCTTAGTCCTTTCATTTGGAGTACTGAAGCCTTTTAGCAGTGGTGGTAGTTTAGTGCTAAGTCATGTCTGACTCTTTGAAATCCTATGGACTGCAGCGCACCAGGCTCCTCTCTCCATGGGATCCTCCAGGAAAGATTACTGGAATAGGTTGCCATTTCCTTCTCCAGGGGATCTTCCCAACCCAGGGATTGAACACATGTCTCCTGCAGCTCCTGCATTGGCAGGTGGATTCTTTACTGTTGTGCCACCTGTGAAGCCTACTAAAGCCTTCTAACCAGTTATTTTTCTTGTGTTACGTGAATTTTGATCTGGCATCTCACTTTAGAATTTTAAATCTGTGGAATCATGGTGCCTCAGTTGACATTTCCAATTTTCATATGTTGCTACAATCATATTGGTCATTTTGATAATAAAATATGCCAGTTAGGTTTCTATTGAGTACTAAATGAAAATAAAGATCCTCCTCTTATTATAAAGACAAACTGTTTTCCTTCAAATTTCACATGTGTTATAAATCCTTTTGCAAAGAAATGAGTGCACATTTAAAGCATGCATGCTGCAGTTTCATTCAGATTTCAGGAAGATGTATGTCTTGCTCTCTGACTCTTCTTTCTCCATACAAACCAACAATCAATACGCAGATGCTAGATTTACAGACTAGAACGACAGATCAATAAAGAACCCCATTGAAAACTGCTTGCCTGAAGGAGGAGAATATAAACTTTTTTCTTAATCTCTATAAGACTTTGTTCCCAGGACCAAGCACTTCTAGCTCAGTGTTAACAGTACTGAATTTTCTTACTGCTTTTTCATGTCAAAGGCACTCTTCAAATATGTACTTAATTAAGCCTCTCTTTTAACAGAGGTGGCCCTGTTCGCATCCTCTTGCCTCCCTATCCTATCTCCTGTGTGGAGAGTTCCCTTTGAAGTCATGCAGGAGAGATGTGCAGGGATGAAGGAGATGAGAACAGAGCCAAGGGCGTTTGTAATGAACTTTTGATGGAAAAGAAGTTTAGATTAATTTAGCTATTCTAGCCACTCTCTATTTAGAATTCTTTTAAGAGGAAATACTAAATTACAAAAAGATAATGAGTCAAATTTTATGTTAGCTTTGAAAATCTTGCCCTCTAAATGCTTTTGTGGACATCCTGTGGATTCCTGAGGATTTAGAACTCTGCAAATTTCCAGTTTTATAGGACTTATTTATTTTGTATTATGCCTGGATGCTTTATGTTTATCTCTTATGATTGCCTTGAAGTTCACAGCAGGAACTTGACTTACTAAAAGGTATCTGTTTGTCTGAATACTTCTCCTTGGATTGATTCTTAAAGGAAGTCCATGATGATTTATAACTATGTATATTATCCATAACTACATTTTGGAAATGATGTTGATCACTTGAGAAAGTGTTTTCTAACTGCATACAATACAGAAGCAATTTCAACAGTAGAATTGAATCTAATGTTACTATACAGTGGCTGCCAAATAATTCATTTTAATTTCTTATCTCTGGTTATCTCAGTCATTTCCCAGAAAATTATTTTCTTAGATTGCTTAAAGGTTTATAAAAAGATGCAGCAAATATATGCAACATAAATAACTTAATGGTCATAAGTTTCATAATTATAATAACTTTTTCTTCATTGTACTCTTGTTCAGGCATGCTGAGTCTTCTTTGGGACATTAAATTTCACAGATTGGCTTATGTTGTATTATTGCAAATATCATTTTGATTTTTCATGCATTGCAGACAGGATATAGAGGTAAAGTAAGAACCATATTGTATATTTGATTTCCAATTTACCTGAACTTATTAAAAGAACTGTTCAGAGTCAAGTTTTTAAAGTCCTTAAATTGTTTTCCAGGTCATAGAAATTCTACTCAGCAGTGAAATTGTCCTTGCTAGTTTCTACAAGATACTGATTACATTTCTTGTGATATTTTAATAGGTTTATGCTCAGAAGTACTAAGCTTCAGATTTTTGGAAGTTTTTATAGAAAAATGTTTTCTGTATTTCTAGTATTTCTTCAACGATTCTTAATATGCATCAATCAAGAGGAACGTCAGATTTTCTTCCATTTTCTGTTACTTCCTATATTATTTAATTATATTTATGTCTATTAGATTATTCAACCAAAGATTAGATCTCTTCAACTTTTTATTATTCAACCATTCTAGCCCTTTGGTCAATTAAAAGAAAAGACACAGCAGTTAATGAGTTTTATTAAAGACAATTACATCTTAATGGTACCTGTCAAACCACACAAAATTATATTAACGGCACCTGAATTTTGCATAAAAATAGTATTAAAATGTGGAATCTGAAAAATAATACAAATGACTCTATATACAAAATAGAAACAGACTCACAGACATGGAAAACAAATTTATGGTTACCAGATGATACAGGGAAGGGGAGAAGGACAAATCAGGAGCATGGGGTTAACAGATATAAACTATTAATATTATATATAAAATAGGTGAGGAGCAAAGATTTATTGTATAGCACAGGGAATTGTGGGCTTCCTTGGTGGCTCAGATGCTAAGGAATCTGCCTGCAATGTGGGAGATCCAGGTTTGATCCCTGGGTCAGGAAGATATTCCCTGGAGGAGGAAATGGCAACCAACTCCAGCATTCTTGCCTGGACAATCCCACGGACAGAGGAGCCTGGCGGGCTACAGTCCATGAGATCGCAGAGTCTGACACAATTGAGCAACTATACTACTACAGGGAATTGTACCAAATACCTAGCAATATACTATAATAGAATATAATTTCCAAAACAAAAACCAAACCACTCTGCTACACCCCTGAAATGAACACATTTCAGTGTGTTCAGTGTTCATATTGTAAGTCACCTATATTTCAATTTTAAAAAAGTAACATAAAACATGGAATAATCTCTTATGCCAAACAACAGTCCTTGTTTGAATTCATTTTGGAAGATAACCCCCTTGGCCAGCAATTATAATCTGCACACTTGATTCATATAGCCTCTACTACCAAACCAAGTGAAGATAAAGGTGAACATATCACCTATAATTCGATGTACCTACAAAAAGGTAAAACTAGATGTATCGATTTTATTTCAAAAGTAAAATGCCAACATCTAAAACAATAAGCTATATATAGCTCACTTTCATTCTGGACTAGGGTAAACTGTAACCATTGCAAATAATCTGTGTAACAAAAATCCTCCAAAGGTTAGAGGTTTAAAAATACAAATCTAATTTTCTCTCACATAGCAGACCCAAGTAAGTCGTCCAAACAACCAGGCAACAGTGCCCTACAAAGTCATCAGAGAAATAAGTTCCTTACATTGTGATTCCACCATCACATAAATTGTCGTTCTCATCCTTATAGCCTTAGGTTAATCTCAGAAGACCATGCTTATTGGAAAGGGAAAGTATAAAGAATTCACATGTCCACTATTTTAAGACCCATAGCTAGAAGTGTCACTTTCACTTCTGGCTACATTGCATTTGTGAAAATGTAGAACCATATCTAGCTGTAAAGGAGACTGAGAAGTATGGTCTCTAGCTGGGCAGACACCTGCCCACCCACAAACTTACTTTGGAAGAACAGGAAAAAATATTTTGTTGGGCAGCAAGATATTTCTGTGTGCATGCGTGTGTGCTAAGTCACTTCAGTCGTGTCTGACTCTGTGACCCTATGGACTGTAGCCTGCCAGGCTCCTCTGACCGTAGGATTCTCCAGATAATACTGGAGTAGGTTACCATTTCCTTCTCCAGAGATTTCTACAGTTAGGCAAAGAGAGCACAAGGATCGTTGTCCATGAAGAAAGCATTGGATGGCTGCAAAGGGTATGATTAAATAAGTAACAACAACAACAAAAATCAAGAGTAAGCTTTCAGAAATATAATGCACTGTTGATGCCAAGTTTACATTTAGCTTATATCACTATTGAAATGGTTACTTATGCATTAGGAAACTACTAAAAGCCTTTTTTTATAACTACATCATAGAATCAAATTGAGAAACCCTGCCACAATGTCATGTACAAAAGCATTTTTGTTTGTTCTATATAAAGGAGGTGCAAGGCAAGTTATAATAGGGCAAAAAGTCAATTCCCATATGTGAAGTGTGTTCCTTAAAAAATACCATGTCATGAACTGTCATATTTTAAGTCTACTTCTAAATATATCTTTCTGCTACTCTACCAACTCAGTGACTCTTTTAAAAAATATAGCTTCCTAGAATCTTCTGACTCTGTGACTCTTTCTCTGCTGTCACAAATTAAAATATATATAAATTTTTAGTGGAATTTTATTTTTTGGTTATTTATCTTTAATTTGTTGACATTATCAGCAAGTACTAAATTACAATTTATGTATTTCTTCTACAAATATTTACTGGCCTGCCATCTGCAAAGGCTGTTCTGGGCACACAGGATAAAAAATTAAATAAATAAATGACAGAAATCCTGCCTTTAGTGAAGTCATGGTCACACTCTTTTTAATGGGGAGAGCAAGGTTTACTTGTACCAACATGCCAGCTGAAGGAAGGAGAAATGGAGCAAGAAGTTTTAAGCTTAACTTTTTTTTTATTAGTAAATAATCTCTATTTTGCAATCCAAATATATCTTGTTTAAACATCTAAAATTAGATTTCTTGTTATTGACCATCTTTATTTTTGATTAGACAAGAATAAGTTTTAAAACATATCTATATTGTTTCATTTTTTCTTATGAGTAATAAATTTAAAACTGCACATGGTATGAATGCTAACTGTTATCAGCATGGCACCTAGAATATGCCTCTGTGGCAGATGGATGAGACATAAAGCAAAGAGTCAATGTTCACTAAAAGTTTACGATTTCATTGTGAAGACTTACAATTCTTCATATTGGAAAATATAGTCAGTTATAGCAGTGAAGTTCATTTTGAAGTTTAAAAAGTCAACCTCTTATCTTCTTAACTTAAAAATACCTCCAGTGGCAATTAAACTCTCCCCAAAAGAAATTTTTTTTAAAAAAAGAAGAATCAGTTTAGAGTTCTTTGGAGACCATCAGCTTTCATCTCTGAAACATGAGGCCATTTTAAACATCTGTAACGTATTTCAGTGACTATTGTATTTTTTAATATCTGAGACATATCCCTATAGACACCCATTTGAAGTCTTTCTGGCTTAAAATCTTTCATTCTTGAGACATATCTTTACTTATCTTCGCCCTCAATGTCTTGTTCTACATATTCCTGATATGGTAATTTTGAGTTTGGTCCAAAACCACCACATGCAATTGCACTGTGACATCACAGGTTAAATCAGCAACATATAACTAGCATGTCTGTTAGTGCAAATTTTTCTGTAAAGAAAAAGACAGCATGAATTGCTTCATTTTGTCACAAAATAATTGTTGCAGGTAATAAGGGGAAAAAAGTGATTTTCAAACATACTGAAATTGCTATAGAGGGACTAATTCAGCTGTTCCTGAGAAAATTGTGAAACTGGGGAAACAACCTAAAGAGAAATTTTTGCTATTAACAGGGAAGGAGTGAAGGCTTCATAGTTCCACTGAAGCTTCCTCTGTAAGGAAGGCCTGTCTAAATACAGAAATCACACAGAAACAGATGTCTTGAAATGTTCCAGCCAGTTTGGCCATATAAATGTATAGGAATACTCCTCTGTCACTTAAACTATCAGTGCAAACAACTGGTAGTTTACAGACTACAAAATCCATTTCCGCTCGGAAAAAAGTTCTCCTGATTATTTCTAGACACTTTCTTACATACAGTACTAAAATGTACCCTATTAAATCAGTTAGCATGCCTACCGAAATGCTTTTTTATTTCTATGGAGAAAATTAAATCCCCTGAAGTTTGTGGCTAAGAATCTCATGTTTCCTAAAGTATCTTTTTTTCCCTAAAGTATCTTTATATTTTCTCACTTCTAAATTTTTTTTTTTTTCTCATTCCCACTTCCAGACAGTTAAGACTGAAAACCTAAAGCACTTTTTTCTTCTGGCCTGAATCTTAGAAGACTATTTCTTTGCACTAAGCTGATAGTTAAAAGTTTTCAAATATTTTCTGATTGGTGTACTGGGTGATTAGTCCATTGAAATGTGTTTCCATAGCTTTCGTCTGTAGTTCTCTATTGCTATGCAACTTTTTTTTTTATGTTTGCCTGAATTGAACTATATTTACCATCTGCTGTTTCAGGCTCTCAAGTGATCTTGAACCTTTGAATTTTGTTAAATCATTCCTCATTATTGCTTTTTTACTGGTATCTATAAAGTCTATCTATTTCCCTCTTATTTCCTTATTTCTACCATTTACATAGTCAATTCTAAGACACCATGAAACCAGTTACAAATGCAAAATCCTCAGCCAAGCTATAGCTGATCTTCTGTTTTGAAATAAACTTTCTCCATCACTTTGTGTCTATTCCATGCTTTATATTCAGTTTATTCACAACATGTTTCTATGAAGTCCTTCAAGGACATTTTGATAGTTTAGAGTATCAAATCCTTTAGATTTGTTTTAGCTGTTTTCTTTTTTTTTTAATTAGTTTATTTATCTATTTTTTAACTTTACAATATTGTATTTGTTTTGCCATACATTGACATGAATCCATCATGGGTGTACATGTGTTCCCCTTCCAGAACCCCCCTCCCACCTCCCTCTCCATCCCTTAGAACAATTTTTCTTCCATAACTTATGTTTTACTTTCTATGTCTTTTCCTCATTGCTTTAGGATACCCCATCTCATTTTTTTAAAAAAAAATAACTTCAATATCTGGTAGAAATAAGACTGAAGGCAGGGGGAGAAGGGGACAACAGAGGATGAGATGGTTGGATAGCATCACTGACTCAATGTGAAACAGGAATCGGAGTTTTGTTCGTGGAGCTGAACAATGAACTTCACACACATGCAAACACTCACAGTAGCAACCGAACAGGATTTATTAAAGAGAAAGAAAGTACAAAGCTCTCAGCATAGACACTGAGAGGGGGTAAAAGTCCCCCAAAGGTGGAACTGACAGCAGTTTATATCCTTATAATATTAATGTGCACATTTTTGGTTGGCCCCTGTCCTTAAAATATGCCATTTTTCACCAATCAGTTTAAAAGTCAAAACGTTTAACTTAACATCTTTATGGCTTCTCTTGATCCTTGGATTAAGTCGCCACCCTTTTTCACGCCCCCTGGCCATTTTACAATTGACCAGATGTATAGGCTAAAGATTAATGATCACCTGTAGTTTTTCCCTCAGTCATATGGAACAGAAGTTAATTACTGCCCTTCCCTGGATCTGAGAGCTGATAATTTATCAGACCAAAGACACATTCCAGGAACTTGGGACATAGGCTATAGCTTTAGGTTAATAGAGCAAGATGTTTATTGAAAACAAGGTCTCAGAGCCTTACACTGACTACCTAGCAATTTCTACCTCAAATGGACATGAGTTGAGATAGTAAAGGACAAGGAAGCCTGGCATGCTGCAATCCATGGGGTCACAGAGTCAGACACAACTTAGCAACTGAACAACAACACAAAAGGTTTTTTTTTTTTTTTTTTTTTTTTTAAGTAATAAGCATGATATTGCCCTGAAAAGAGAAAAGGAGAAAGCTGTTCTGATCTCAACTTTTGGGGGCTAGCCAACAACACTTTTTTTTTTTTTTTTCTTGCTCACATTTATCTCAACAAACACAGAGATGTAGAACATTTTCATAGGAATTTGGTGGCCACAGCCAATCATAAGTATAAAGCTTTACAAAAGGTACTAGGTAGAAGAAAAAGATAACACATTTTGTGATGATACACCCAGCAATATCCTAGGTAATACAATCTACTTCCATTTATAGAGGTTTCGGTTCTAATCTTTCATTTACTCCTTTTTTCTTTAATTCATTTATTTGTAACTCTTTCAGTTACCAATTTCTGCTTAACAAACTACCTCAAAAGTTAGTGGCTTAAAACAGTAACAGCTTACTACTTCTCACAGTTCTGTGGATTGATTGGGGTTAACCAGGCTATTTTTAGGCTCCC
Source organism: Okapia johnstoni (assembly GCA_024291935.2). Lineage (NCBI taxonomy): Eukaryota > Metazoa > Chordata > Mammalia > Artiodactyla > Giraffidae > Okapia > Okapia johnstoni. Next base: position 35,253,179 of record CM044311.1, on the reverse strand, counting down.
CCTGCCTATGATCACTCATGAAGCTGCATTCTGTCAGGGGCTTTGCTGGGGTGGAATCTCCAACATAACTCTATGCCCATAATTTCTGTCTAACCAGAATGGCTGGGGAGTACTGAGCTTCTCTCTTCATCAGAGTAAACAAATATCTTATGTAGTGGTTTGAGGCTCCAAGAACTCCACATAGAAGATGCCAGGCCTATGAAGGGTTGGGTCCTAAACTGGAACAGCATCATTTCTTCTGCCTTCTTAAGGCAGTCACAAGGTCAGCCCACATCTTAGAATGCTCTCTATTTCTTGATGAGAGGAGCAGCATGTCTAGGCTTGGGAGAAATTGCTTCCTGCCAAAATTCACATTTTTCCCATGTGCAAAACGCTCTCATCTCCAAATAAGACCCTCAAGTTTTATTCAATCATGGCATCAGACTCTGGCTCAAAGTGTAAGATCCCATCATTTAAATTAGGCCCAAGATATGGATGAGGCTCATCAGCTGCAACTTCTTTTAGCCTAAAAATGCTTTGAACTTAAAGATACAAGTTTGACGTTGCATACACAGTGGTGAGACAGGGACAAAACAACAACAATAGACATTTCTGTTCAAGGAGAGAATGAATCATAGTCATGAGTTCACAGCAATTCCAAAATTACATGTGGACAAGTATTTAATAAAAGGAAGGGAAGAAAGGGGAATGGAGGGGAGGAGGGGAAAGAAAAAAAAGGAATGGAAAAGAAAGAAAGGAAAGAAGAGGAGAGAAAACGATGGGGGGGGGGATAGAAAAAAGAATAAAATGCAATACACTTGGAGCATGTTTTCAGGCTGCCCAATTTCACCAGGAGCAGAGAATATTTCTTAATTAATCCTCATCTCTGCTCTCTGCCAATGAAACAATCCATTGTTCTCAGCTGGGTTCGCTCCCTGGGAGCTTGGCAACTCCCTTTGGGATACAAAAAAATTTCCTCTGTTTTCATTTCAAAAGCTTTCTCAGCCTGATTCCTTCCTGCAGATATTTGGAGCCCATAGGCTCTTTTTTAGTTTGAACTGTCTGTCCTTTTTGTCCTGACTTCATGGTATGTTTTCTAATAAAATTTATTTAAAAACATTGTGAATTTTAAATAAATATTTTCAAGTCTCACTCCTTGCTCCCCCAAGTCTTGTGATTTGGGTTTTTGTTATGGTATCATCCACTCCCAGATACTAATTTCTGTAGCATTCAGCATTCAATAAGAGAAGGAGAATAATTACAGACATGGGATAAGGAACTTAATGCAGGAAGTAGATCTCACACAAATGTGGAGAAAAGTGGGATTGTGAAGATCCAAAAGAGAAAGCTGGAGGATCAAAAGAATCACCTGCTGATTGATCTGAGAGGCCAGGCACGTGGAGCTGCTGAAACAAGACAGGCACGTGGAGCTGCTGAAACAAGACCATGAAAAGGCAGCTTGTAGAGAAGTGTATGGAAAGCTCTTGCTTTTCTGAGTACACAAGCAAGAAACTGATGATGATATGAAGTTGCTCTTGGTCAGCAGGGCCAACAGTCAGGAAGAAGAGCTGGAAACCATGAGATAAGACAAATTGAAATACGCCAACACCGCTGTGACTATCTGCGCCCACAACTAACCATGAAAACTTGTGGAGAACAATGCCTGCTGTTTCACTTCCATCTCCCAAATTTCAAACAAGTATCATTTTTGGCCAACTGTAACCTGACACAGGAAAGGTTTCTAAGAAATGACATTCCCAAGCTAAAGAAGTTGACAAGCAAGAATCAGCCCACACAGGAAGGAAAAGTAAGCACTGCTTCCAAAAATTATAGTGTTTCCAGAAGGAGCTGACTGACATTTTCATGATAAACCAATATGTGAGCAATTTTACATCTTGACATTTCTACATTTCAGAAAGATCACTGAGAAGCCACGTAGAGTAGTGGCTCAGAGCTCAGATTTTAGAGTAACATAGTCTGAATTTTAATTCCAGACCTGTCACTTACTACTAATATGGCCTTGGAAAATTTTTTAACTTCTCTAAATTTCTCACCTAAAACAAGAGAATAATAATGGTATTCACATTATAAAATAATGTGTCTAAAGTAATTAACACAGTACTGGGACATATTAGGTAACTGATCCTTTTTAGTTGGCATTATTATCCTTGATATTAGAAAATATTTTAATCTTAATGCGCATTAAATTTTGGGGGTTTATCATCAAATACCATAGTAACTGGAGCTTCCCTGGTGGCTCAGATGGTAAAGAATCCACCTACAATGCAGGAGACTCAGGTTAGATCCCTGGGTTGGGAAGATCCCCTAGAGAAGGAAATGGCTTCCCACTCCAGTATTCTTGCCTGGAGAGTTTCATGGGAAGAGGAGTCTGGTGGACTACAGTACATGGGGTCACAAAGAGTTGGACACTACTGAGCAACTAATACTTTCTCTCACCGTAGTAACTACAGATTTAAAAGATTGTTTATTTCCAAATGTAAATGACTTTGACATTTGTTATAGTTAATTTTATTCAACTTGACTGGCTACGCAATGCCCAGATTAAACATTATTTCTGGGTGTGTCTGTGAGGGTGTTTCCAGGTGAGAATAGTATTTGATCCAGTGGACTCAGTAGACTGTCCCCCTGATTTGGTGAGCATCACCAATCCATTGAGGGCCTGAATAGAACAAAAGCAGAAGAAGGAGGAATTCATCACTTTTTTCCTGCCTTGCTGTTTGAACTTAAGCATCTCACCTCATCTTCTCCTGCCCTTAGACTAGGATTTACACCATTGACTCTCCTGGTTTTCAGGACTTCAGACTCATGCTAAATTACACAGCTGGCTTTCCTGGGTCTCCAGCTTGCATGCTATGGGAATTTCAGCCTCCATAATTGCTTTCTCTCTCTCTCTTCTCTCTGTTTCTCTGTCTTCCTTCCTCTTGTTGGTTCTTTTTCTCTGGAGATCCCTAACATATCATTTGAACCTTTACCTTGATTGTTGACTCTTGCTGCACAATCAAATCAGTTCTAGTTTGCACCTGCTTCCCAACCAAATCCCTTCCCCAAAGTCTATGAAACAGTACAACAGTCTATGAGCAGGTACACAGAGGCTTGCATGCAAGCTTGCCATCTTGTATGAACCTTCACAGTTCACTTTATCACACAGGATAAATTCCCTCAACTATAAAATAGACAAAAATATAATCCTTGGTTTTTATGATTGAGATGGTATTTATATCATATATCTGGTTCATAGACCCTCAATGAATGCTTTTTGAAATTATGGAATCCCCCACCCTCCTGATAAAGAGCCAGAGGCCTGAAGTTGTAGAAGCATCAACATAAATATTTCTGCAAAAGTATTTTCAGCTATAATTCATATCCAAGTTTGATATTTGATATCAGGTCTGCCTTGATGACTGTAGAATCCTAAACACTAAATCCTCAGGCTTTGAACCAAGGCATTAGTTGCTCCTCCTCTGCCTCCATGAAGACAGGTCTAAAGGGACATCCCAGCTTCAGAGCTTCCAGGAGACTCACTGAGGCCTTATTGGGATTGTTTCTCAGTTCAGGTTCTTCCTAATCTTGCTTCATTCACTCTCCAGTAACTATTTATCTGGAGAACATTCCAGTAAACTTCTTCCATCAGTTCAGTTCAGTGCAATTGCTAGTCGTGTCCAGATCTTTGTGACCCCATGGACTGCAGCATGCCAGGCCTCCCTGTCCATCACCAACACCCAGAGCTTGCTCAAACTCATGTCCATAGAGTCGGTGATGCCATCCAACCATCTCATCCTCTGTCGTCCCCTTCTCCTCTAGCCTTCAATCTTTCCCAGCATCAGGGTCTTTTCAAATGAGTCAGTTCTTTGCATCAGGAGGCCAAATTATTGGAGTTTCAGCTTCAGCATCAGTCCTTCCAATGAACACTCAGGACTGATTTCTTTTAGGATTGACTGGTTTGATCTCCTTGCAGCCCAAGGGACTCTCAAGAGTCTTCTCCAACACCATAGTTCAAAAGCATCATTTTTTCAGTGCTCAGCCTTCTTGATGGACCATCTCTCCCATCTCCTGGAAAAACCATAGCTTTGACTATACAAACCTTTGTCAGCAAGGTAATGTCTCTGCTTTTTAATATGCTGTTTAGGTTCATCATAGCTTTTCTTCCAAGGAGCAAGTCTGTTTTAATTTCATGGCTCCAGTCACCATCTGCAGTGATTTTGGAGCCCAAGAAAATAAAGCCTGTCACTGTTTCCATTGTTTCCCCATCTATTTGCCATGAAGTGATGGAACCATATGCCATGATCTTAATTTTTTGAATGTTGAGTTTTAAGCAAACTTCCTCAATAGAGTTCCGTATTTCAAAGTCTGTTTCCTAGGAAAGCCAGCCCGTGTCCAATGTTATAAATAAGAAGTGGTGTTGATAAAGAGAGTAGGAGTTGGGGAGTCTTCCAAGGTTAAATCAGTTAAATAGGTATCTATAGAACTTCTAAGAAAATATCTCAAGAAAGAAATACATTTCTTGTAAATACATCTCTTGTAAATACATTTACAAAATTATTTGCTTGAAACAATGTTTAGACCAGATGGCTTTATAGAAGAAACAAGTGTTATTAAAAACATAGAGTTATTTGTTGTTTCATAGCTAAGTTGCGTCCCACTCTTTTGCAGCCCCATGGATGTAGCCCGCCAGGCTCTTCTCTCCATAGGATTTCTCAGGCAAGAATATTGGAGCGGGTTGCCATTTCCTTCTCCAGGGGATCTTCCTGACCCAGAGATTGAACCCTTGTCTCCTGCATTGGCAGGTGAATTCTTTACCAGTTAGCCACCTGGGAGGCCCAGTAACATAGAGATTGAAGTGCAAATAAATTTTAATACTCTGATTCCTTTCTTTCTATGTTCATATCTATGAATCTTGCTGTCCTAATCTGCTTTTACTTCATTTCGGATCAAAATTGAAACAGGTGGTGGCATTTCAGGTAAGATATTACCAACCCCAGATATAGGATGACACTGACACTGGCCCCCAAGTTGTACTCATTGATACCCTCACTAGCAACAGAAAACAAGATTGGGAATGCTTTCTAATGGGCAGAAGACTGCTTAAAAGCAAGGAAAGACTGACGATGTGATGAAATGTGTTTCCTGTAACCAAGAACAAAAGCCAATGTACTAAGTTATGTTTTTCTTTATAGAAAGCGAATACTATTATTCTCTGAAACATCTGTCCACTTGTTTTATCATTAGAGAATTTTAAACAGTATCTAGCTAATATCATTAAAATCATCATCAGACTAGCTTGAATGTGATTCCATCTGGAATAAAGGCTATCCAACACCAAAAAAGATGAAGGATTAAATATTTTAATTACTTTGAGAGGTACCTATAACCATTACTCATTATTTTTTATTATTAATATTTGTAATGTACCAAGAAGTGGTGTGATAAATATTAGGGCATTATTGCTGTGAATCTCATAGGAATATCCTCAGAGAAGCTCAGGCAGAAATACATATTTAAGCAATTTTTCAAACTAGTATGTTTACATTTAGAAATGACTCATCATATTCATTGTGTAAATACATAGTTAGACTAGTAAAACTCTTTAGAAAGCTATGAATTAAAGCCAAATGTAAGTATTGGAGTTAATCTTTTCTGCCTGCTTTAAGCGCCATTTTGAATGAGTGGGGTGAAATTGGACATTGTATGTGTATAATGATGAAAAATGGTGGGCTACAATAAGGAATAATTCTTTTGATTTCCAGAGCATAATGGTCTATGAATTATGTTTAAAATTAATGAAAGAAAAGATAGAGAATGATTTGAATCTCATCAGCAGCTATTTTTCTCTTTCTCTGAGGCAGCAATGAGCCATTTTCTAAGGGATTTGAACTTTTGTAAGCAAGTCTCTCTAAGCTTCAAAAAGGTCTTAATTGGAAGCTGAACCTTTTTAATGATGATTTGTTTCGCTTGAAAGAACAAATAAATAAGCAGTTGGACTTCCTGGGAGATTTTCACTGTACGAAGACAATTTCTTTGCAAATCTAAACAAATTTTTAACATTTGGATGGACATGTACATTCCAGCATATCCTTTTGCCATAAAAGATCCCTTCTTCCTCAACTTGACAAAGAGCCATAGAAAGAGAGGCTATTTCCCCAAAGAAATCAACTTGGATTTTAAAAAAGAGAAAAGATTTGCAAAAAAATTCTTCTACTCTAATTTCATCCTCAAACACTAAATAAAGCCAATTTCTTTCAATATGGTTATGTCAAATCTAGAACTATTGCTTTACACTGTACATTTACTTGTTTAGCCTTCTATTGGAACATACTTTCATTTCTTCTTCAGAGAAACATACTTTTTAAGAAGACAAATATCCCAATGTTGATGGAAAACTATGTTATTAAGAGATTTAATTATATGGAAAGCAAAATTCTGCAACACATTTGAAAGGATAAAGTTACTGCTTTGTAACTTGTTGATGTGTTGATGAAAATATTCAAATTCCAGCTGATAGTATCAGGAAGTTCACTTCTTGTCACTGAAAGTTACATCCTCCATTCTCAATCCTACAGTTCACTTCAAGAACAAGCCAGTCTGCTCGCAAACTATCAGTAGTTTCCTCAATCTGTCTTCATCTAAACTCAACTCCTTTAAGACTTCATCTTAGTCCTGTGTTTTCCTAGCCCTGTGTTTTCCTAATCCTGTGTTTTCCAAAATGTAGTTCAGGATCATATGAAAGTCAATTTCAGTGATATATAATCTCGTGTTTGGTATTGTTAGTTTTCTATTTCATAGTTACCTTCTATTTATGGTTTCTCTACTTATAGTAGGAATACAGTTGACTCTTGAACAATACAAGTTTGAACTGCACAGGTCCACTTACATGTGGATTTCTTCAGTAGTAAATACTACAGTACCACACAATCTACAGTTGGTTGAAACCCTGGATGAGAAAATGCAGATACAAAACAACCTGTACTGATATAATCATGGACATGGAGGATCAACTATAAATTGCACTCACATTTTTTACTTCAGGGAGGATTGTTGCCCCTCACCCTCGCATTGTTCAAGGGTCAACTGTACATAGTTTTTAAAGTAAATTTAAAAAGGAATTAACTCAAACAATTAATTAAAATAATATGACATACTAATGAAGACACACATAGAATACTACTCAAAAATATATGCTACTTGGTTTCTCACTCTTGGCATTTGACACTGTAGACCCTTTTCTTCTAGAATTTTTTTCTTTTCACCCTAAGATTCTGACCAAGGTCAGTTCAGCTCAGTTCAGTTCAGTCGCTCAGTCCTGTCTGACTCTTTGCGACACCATGGACTGTAGCACACCAGGCCTCCCTCACCAATTCCTGGAGCTTGCTCAAACTCATGTACATCGATTCACTGATGCTATTCAACCATCTCATCCTCTGTCGTCCCCTTCTCCTCCTGCCTTCTATCTTGCCCAGCAACAGGGTCTTTTCTAGTGAGTCAGTTCTTGGTATCAGTTGGCCAAAGTATTCGAGTTTCAGCTTCAGCATCAGTCCTTTCAATGAACACTCAGGACTGATTTCCTTTAGGATTAACTGGTTGAATCTCCCTGCAGTCCAAGGGACTCTCAAGAGTCTTCTCCAACACCACAGTTCAAAAGCATCAATTCTTCAGCACTCAGCTTTCTTTATAGTCCAACTCTCACATCCATACATGACTACTATAAAAACCATAGCTTTGACTAGATGGACATTTGTTGGCAAAGTGATGTCTCTGTTTTTTAATATGCTGTCTAGGTTGATCATAGCTTTTCTTCCAAGGAGCAAACATCTTTTAATTTCATGGCTGCAGTCACCATCTGAAGTAATTTTTAAAATTGCTGCAGTAAAAATAAAGTTTGTCACTGTTTCCATTGTTTCCCCATGAAATGATGGAACCGAATGCCATCATCTTAGTTTTCTGAATGATGAGTTTTAAACCAACTTTTCCACTCTCCTCTTTCACTTTCATCAAGAGGCTCTTTAGTTCTTCTTCGTTTTCTGCCGTAAGGGTAGTGTCATCTCCGTATCTGAGGTTATTAATATTTCTCCTGGCAATCCTGATTCCACCTTGTACTTCATCCAGTCCAGCATTTTGCATGATGTACTCTGCATGCAAGTTAAATAAGCAGGGTGACAAAAACAGCCTTGATGTTCTTCTTTCCTGATTTGGAACCAGTCTGTTGTTCAGTATCCAGTTCTAACTGTTGACCTGCATACAGGTTTCTCAGGAGGCAGGTAAAATGGTCTAATATTCCCATCTCTTGAAGAATTTTCCACAGTTTGTTGTGATCCACACAGTCAAAGGCTTTGGCGTAGTCAATAAAGCAGAAGTAGATGTTTTCCGGAACTCTCTCGCTTTTTCGATGATCCAAGGGATGTTGGCAATTATTTTCATTATACTTACCCTCTAGGTGATTTTATTTGCTTGTTTGCATGTTTGTTTATTTATATTTTGTGGTTTTAACTACCATCTTTATGTAGATTGTCAAATCTGAATGTTGCTGAAGTTAAAGGTCCAATACTTTGTCCACCTGATGTGAAGATCCCACACTTTGGAAATGGTCCTGATGCTGGGAAAGATTGAAGGCAAAAAGAGAAAGAGGCAGCAGAGGGTGAGATGGTTACATAGCATCACTGACTCAATGGACATGAATTTAAGCAAACTCCAGAAGATAGTGGAGGACAGAGGACCCTGGTATGCTATAGTCCATGGGGGTCACAAAGAGTCAGACAGTAGTTAGAGACTGAACAACAGAAAATCTGCATTGTTCTCACTGTCCCTTCTCAAAACTCTACATTTGATCTGGCTATTGAATTGTGACATGCTCATTACTGGCCACGTTGCCTTCAGTTTTTCTCTTCTCTAAGACAGATCCCAACACTGCCCTTGTGAAATATTATTGCTTCAGATTACTCGGTTTTTAAAACAGTGACTCCTGTGGAATAAAAAGTATGTTCTCTCATCTTTTAATAACATTTTTGACATCTTCAGCACTCTCAGCCTAGTCTGTCTTTGTGACCTCATCCTCTAACTCTCAGCTCTTTAGCTCTGCCTTCTTCATTTCATTTCTGCCCCTGGTTCCATCTCTTTATTTTTCTGTGATATTTGACTCTAGGTTGTTGCACATCACACAATCCCTACTGTAAACAGCCAAATTTATATTTGGTTGTATTTATTAAGTATGATGGCATATTAAATAATAAGTTTTGGTGCGTCCATTCTGCTACAAAAGTTTTGGGCTTCCACATTTTTAAAAATTGGAGTTTTCTTTTTTCCCTGGAAACATGGAGGATTATCTTAAAAATATAAAGAGGAAAACTAACCAAATTTGGGGAATGTTTTATTTATAATCTCTGAATATTTGAAATTAGTAGAAAGTTGGCTTGTTATTGAACTCACTCTTGGTTATCAATGCATATTGTATATAGTTATGAGATAATCTATTAAAATTTTAGTGAGTCAACTGAGAATGCAAACAAATATTAGTAATTGTTTAACCAAAGCATAGTTAGAAACCTAAGCCTGTAATAGAATACCAAAATCAAAACCAGGCTGCTTATCATTCTGGGCAAAGTTCTGAGAACTTACCCTCATCTGTCTATGTTGTTATTAAAATGAGGCACCAAGACTAAGAATAATATTTAACATTTGTTATGATCATTGAGGTATGTATATCGTGGAAATATTACTTTCTGTGACCTTCACACTCTTGCTATTAATAAAGTCTAATAATTATTTATATTTTTGTTACATGCTATGGTGTTTTTTGTTGTTGTTGTTGTTTAGGGCTCCCTTGATGGCTCAGTAGTAAAGAATCTGCCTGCAATGCAGGAAACCTGGGTTTGATCCCTGGTTGGGAAGATTCCCCTGGAGGAGAGCAACACAACCCACACCAGTATTCTTGCCTGGAGAATTCCATGGACAGAGGAGCCTGGCAAGCTACAGTCCATGGGGTCACAAAGAGTTGGACACAACTGAGTGACTAACACTTTCATGCTTTTCACTTTCATGGTGTTTTTTATGATGTTTTCTTATTTATATTATTAGAACCTCACAAATAAATTCTGTGTTCTATGTGGAGCAATGTATAATTATGGCCTTATTTTCCCCATAGATAATGTCTGAGCATTGCTTACAAACAATAAAAATCATGTTTCTTAGGCCTTGTAAAAAATAATGATGTCTTGATAATTGGTAGAAATTCCTTTAATAGGCATTTGTGTTAGGTTCTGGAAACTAATAGAAACTAATGGGCACCTGGGGCAAGGTGACTGAGAGCAGAGTTGTTCATAAAATTATATAGGAATAATTTTTGAGAGGTTATAAAATGACAGAAAATATAAAATTTTCAGGCTGGATCAGAGATGAGGCAGATGATCATTTATAGGTGTAAATAACCTCAATCATGGATAATAGTAAAATAATTAAGAAGTGATAAGCTGTATTTATTATCTTTTTAATATAGTTTCTTTAACCTCAAGTTTATATAATTTAATTTTTAATAATGGTTAGCTTAACAATCAGTTTGCAAACTTCCTGAAAATCTTAACATTAGTTCTTATGACCTGGTATAAACCAGTATCTGCAAACTACTAGATTAATGGAAGATATGATTCCTTCAAATATTTGAGGAAACACCACAGAGAAGAGTAAGAATTTACTATTTTATTCCAGGGGACATCACCAGGACTGGTTTATGCAAAATATAAAATGGCAGATTTAAGATCCATTTTAAGACTAGATTTTTTAACAGTGAAATTTGCCAATGTGATTGACTACTTTGAGCAATGAATTTTCATAGAAAGCATCCAAAGAGCTACTTTTTACTGACAATGTATAAGAGTGGTTTTACAGAAACCATCCCATTCAGAACTGCTCTGGTCAGAAAATGATGCCTTCCAACTCTGATTGGAATTGGTTATTTATCAGATTTTTGTTTGTATAGGTTCTTGTATATGATTTCAAATAAAATATGCCAAAATTCATTCATGGCAATGTTCTTACTGAGCCCCTTGGATTCAGAGCTGCTTAAAAATGAACTGGAGAGAATAGAGTAAATTTCAATGTTTTTTACTGGTGATGAAAAGCTAGAAATATCAGGATTGGCTTAGATCCCATCAGTTAGATGTTCCCTACAGGTATAAAGGGAAAGCTAGGAGAATAAATATTTTTCTTCACTTTCCTCATGCTGTCTTCTAAAGAGCAGGGAAAGGAGAATCAGGAGAACCAAGAATATTGTGCCCACTCTCCTCTCAGAGTCTGGCCCTGGCCCTGGCTTAAATGTTCAGGATATTCAAGGGGAGAAAAAAGATGTGACACTAACTAGGGGAAGCTGTATATACAGATTTATCTATTTGCAGAGATCTCTAAAACAGATGCCAGAAAATGGGGAAAAAAAAATTATGAAAGACATGGCTCTATCTAGGTTTTGATAGAAAATTGAGAGGCATTCATAAATGAAAATTAACTAAAAATAAAGGTGTCATTTGAGTAATTTGAATATGCATGTACTTTATCTCAAACTTCCTTGTGATTTCCAGAATATTTTAGTATCATTTAGAGATTCAGCTTTGAAAGGCTTGAGATGATAACTTAAGAGATTCACACACAAAAAAAGAATCTGGGTACAATCAGGGTGAAGAGGAGCTACGGGTGATAGGCTGGTAACCACAAATAGCATAACATATAAAGGTTCGAAGGACACTTTTCCATTCTTGATGCATTTTGACATTTACCTTTCAACCAGATATTCCTAATGCTCAAATATGTCAAATTATATAGATATATAAAAAGAGATGAGGTATTAATATCATCATGAGACTAGATTATCACTCTCTTTTAACTTAAAAAAAAAATACCAAGTTCTAATCTGCTAGCCTCAAAGCAAATTTCTATTAAATCTAGATAAATTAATCACTAGCATTAAAAATATATATTGTTACTCAAGCTGTGATAAGGATATGGGTAAGGAAACCAGTATTTTAGGCCATACTTCTTCATCTGCATAAAAGCTGTGCAAGCATTGCCACCAAAGTATAGCAAAGGAGAGTGAATGAGTGTCCCTGGGGAGGCACTGGAAGAACAATCCAAAGAAGTCCAAAATCATTTTGAGGACTTATATCTTATTTTTTTAATCAGTGAAAAAAAAATGTGATTTGTACTCTATTATACATCCATATTTATTACAATAAAGATAAAATAAAAATTAAAAATGTTTTTCTCTAATATTTTTAAGATTATTGGACATGGTATAAAGGTGGACCATGTGCACCCTCTAGCTTCACACAGACCCTAGCATAACACTCTGTACCCTGAGTTAGGCAGGCCCCAGTTTGAGAGGCAGAGACCTCCAGGAAGACATGTAATCTCTTCTCTTATATACGCATTTGCATAGGCACAGTATAGTTTATTTGTGTTTTGGCATTTTCACAAACACTTTACTTACTTTAGCTGAATAGGCAGAGCTACCCACAGGTCATAAGATTGAAAGCGACATCGAGGTCTGTTCTCTGACCTTCAAAGACAACCACATTTAAATTTCCAAAGACATATGAGAACACAGATTGTTATATAAACTGCAAAAAAGGGATTCCATAGTAAGCTCAGAAACTCACCCCATTTTAGTATCAGGAAGTTCCTTCTTCAATACAAACAAGATGCATTTTCATGCTACATGTCTTAGAAGGCCATAAAAATACCTTCAGATAATTTAATTTACAAGTAGCCACTTGCATTAAAGGCCATCAATTATATCCTTCATAATGGCAATAATTTTACTAGAATATCTCTAGAACATACATGGTATTGACAGTGAAATTAAAACCTCAGCCTAATTTTTGGTTGTATTGAAGCTTAATATTTAACCTTAAATATTCTTTTCTGTTGCCAGTTAAAATGAAGATTTTTATTTCACAGAAGGTAAAGCGATTATTTAAACAAAAACTAAATATTGTGCTATGCCAATAGGTTAAATAGCAAGAAAGGTAAAGACAGGTTTATTCTTCTCAAGGGAAAAACTAAAGAAAATCTACTTCGTGTTTGTGTCATCATTCAGAGTTGTTTTAATAAAGCTTTCTGTTTCTAATTTTTAAAAACTAGGATTGTGAGCATATACTAATTCCCAGTCCTACATACATCTTCTTTTAAAAAGACAAATCTATGACCTTCTGTTATCATTCAAAAGTAATAATTGCCTGTCAGTAGCTTTCACCTGATAAGTTCCTTCTTTGAGCGTCCCAAATATTCTGAAAGGCTGGTTTAACTATAACCATTTTGTAAATGACAAAACTGAAACGGAAGGGGTATATAAATTGTAGCCATCACAGAGTAAGTTAGTGGCCTTTGTGACTTCAATTAAGATTTATCCAATACTTATGCTGTTTCTCTAATAATCTTATATTTTTCAGGTATTACTAAAATAGAAGTCATAAAAACATTAAAATTTTCACAGAGCTTCAGCTTAAGCTGTTCTAATAAAATTCTAGTAAAAATTCCACAAAAGAGGCAAAATATCTATCTGGTTATGTTTTAAATATAAAGCTGAGAAGTATAGTTCGTGGTCTCTGAATTTGCGGACACAAATACATTTTCTATTTATTTTGCTTTTTGTTTATGTTTAAATATCTGATGTACAATGTGTCACATTTTCTAATTTATTTTAAAATGTTGTTTATAATGGATTAATTTTTAGAATCAGATAGGAAAGTTCTTCAGAACACAAATTAGTAACGTACAGGTCCCAGATAAGTATCTACTGTTAACATCTAAATTTTTAACAGCTTACAATTGAAAAGCATTTCCAAGAGCAAAGTATCATTTCCCAAAATGTGTCCCATGGACTACATTTCCAACAAGCGTGCTGGCTGGGAATTAAATAAGTTTAGGAAGCATAATGACACATTATATCTTTTTGTAAAGTCACAAAACATTAACATCTTAAAGACTGAGAAAACTTTCACTGAAGAAACATGTTTCCTGGTTTTCACTTGACAGTCCTCAAATGGATGCAACCTTAGAAGCTTTTCTTTTTTTCCTGGTAACATCTATTAACATTCATCAGTGATAGTGTTGGACAATACTGTCTTATTTAGTCTTCAAACAAATCCTGTGAAAGGGATGGCATCATCCGTACCTTTCTGGTACCCATCAAGGTCACCAAACTAATAAGTAACAGAGGAAAGACTTGCCCTCCGATCTGCAGGCCAAGTCCAGAAATTTTCTCTTTCCACTTGGCTACAGTTCTTTCTCATCCCCACCGATACTTTCATGCTCCATTTATTTTTAACCCATATGTCCCATGCTGAAGGAAATTGCTTGTGCTGCCACTTCATGCAGCACTTTAGGATTTTGTTCCAATTTTAAGAGAGAATTCTTGATAACAGAATTGCTGTGTTAAGTATTTGTTTAATGCTAAAGCAGAAAACCACTCATGAGTAACACAGGCAGTTAAATGGTACCATCTGGAGCAAGAGGCATCTGCAAGTATCCTTATTTAAGAACCAGTTTACAAATAATAACAGACCCCTGGAATTAAGCAGTTAGCTCCTTTGTCATATATAACAGCATTCAAGGGAAATAGCTTGCTTCATTGCTTTTAAATGTTCAGAAACAGAAATACTAGGATATTTTAGCTCTTTCCTTAGAAATGACAAGATGAGAATCTCTTAAACCAATAATACTGAGTAACAGATAATCCAGTTCCTATTCTCCAGTTTCATAAACACAAACAAGAAATAAAGGTTCACATCTAGAAGAGGATGAGCAAAGAAATTAAACTTACCTAGTTTACAGCACAATAAAGAAAGAACAGATGCATTTTGGAATTAAAAATAGAATCAAAAGACTCACTTCATAACAAATAGAAATATTGTACAAATCAAACTTTCTAGTGATTATTTGTTGCAAATTATGTTTCCAATTTTATACTTTGCTTGTCTGCATAGCATTCATCAGAATCAGATTTTGATTATTTTGTACTCTGTATGGCATATTGTGGGTGCTCAAGAAATATTTGTAGAATATATAGTTACAGATGAAAAAAAGATAAGAGATAGACATAGGCACACAAATGACAAAGAGTATAATCAAAGACTATTCCTTTATGGAAAGAAATGCAAAGCAATTCTCAGACCTAGAAAATCATAGCTCCTTAGGGCAATGTTTTCCTATCTTAAAATGGTAATATCTGTGCTGTACACTGTACTGTAAGGTAAACGGAAAGATATTGCTCAAGACCAAAAAAGACCAGCCAGGGGCCGTTGATGGTGTCACGCTGGCCACTAGAGGACTTGCAAGGCCATACCCAGACCTATGGGGATCAAATTCTCTGCCAACTCGGCCCCAAAGACTAAAATCTTCTCTTTCATTTGCATTCTACCAATCAATTGTATAGACCTTATTGAAAGCAGCTTTTTTTTTAGTGTGAATTTATTTGTGCATGTCCCTTAAGTTAATATTGAACAAGTATATTAACATAAAGAACCCCAGGCTTACTTGTAGAACCCTAGGAACACCTAAAATTACCCATATCTATTTTCATCCCAATATATTTTTTCTTTCCTCTGTAGACAAAAGCAACTTTTTAAAGACAATTAGATTTGAATATGTACAATACCATCATTAAAATATACTGAAATCACACACATACACATAATCCATAAAAAAAATTCTCAAGATCCTATACACATCAGTAATTTGTTTACAAACTTATATTTTTATTATCACACTTTTCCATAGTGTAATGTACATCTCATATTCTGAGCTTAAATATTTTCCTCTCACACTCTTCTCAAAAGAAGACCACATCAGTGTCTCTGAGAGTTAAAGGAGGTGAGATAATGAGGGAAAGTGCTATGAAAATCCCAAACAATTATAGAAATGTAAATACTGTAAAGCAAATAAACAAACCACCCAGGAGGAATATAGATAAATAGAGAGACAGATTAGAGAGAGAGAGAGAGATTTTGTAGTTGTTGTTGAGTTGCTAAGTCATGTCCGACTCTTTGCAACCCCATGGACTGTAGCCCCCCAGGCTCCTCTGTAAATGAGATTATCTCTGCAAGAATACTGGAGTATTGCCATTTCCTTCTCCAGAGGATTCCCAACCCAGATATCGAACCCGCGTCTCCTGCATTGGCAGGTGGATTCTTTACCACTGAGATACCTAGATATATATATATAGATATGGATATTGAATATTAGATTGTTTCTGACTTTTCATGAATAAATAATCTGTCTCTCTTGTTTTTTCTCTTATTAGCTAATTTATAGTACTTAAAATATTGTAGTAAGTAGTTATTTAGTTAGAATTGCATTTTATTTTAAGAATAGCTGTTTGATAAGGCTCCTTAAGTATCTTCTCATAGATACTTTCTGTGTTTATATACTGTATGTGTATTTGAGAGGATACTGACTCCACCAGTGCACCTTCAAATGGACAATGCTTTAGAATGGGTAACACAATCCAAATCCTAAATTTCCTTCTTAAATTCTTAGAGGAAAGAGTATTATTTTCCACACGTAGCTCCTTTTTCTCTCTGATTCCTTGGCCCCTTGCAAACCTTCACATCCTATGGATGAATAGTATTGAGGTCTTTTCAAGTCCTTTTTTTTTTAATTTAAATTTTCTATTTAGTAAAGATTGTGGTTAAAGTCTAGATTGGAGGTATAGAAAATCTTAGCTATGTAAATTCCATCTCTTCTCCTTAGGTTCTGCACTATTGCTGGGATTTTGTGTTGTCCCACATAAATACAATTATTTAAATACAATTACTAGAATAAAGGGAACACAGGAGGAAGTGTTATGTCAGTTGTAGTTCAAATTATAGTGACAAAATAGTTTGGAATATCTAGCAACTCAGCTTTACCTGATTTCCTCTGTTCTGTTTCTGAAAATCTGTCCCATCAAATCTCTTGTCCACTTTATAGGACCTGGGGGATATGAAATATGGACAGTTACTTTTGGAGCTAGAAAAGTGTGGGATTGGGAAAAATTCCCCAAAGCCTAGTTTCATCAAACTTCCTTCATGTTCAGCAGATGAGTAAATGCCCCTAGGTGGCTTCCATGATATTTATATATTGTGCTTTGTACTTTTAACTTTTTCAGAGTGCTTTCACTTTTTTTTTTTTCATCTCATGGCTCCACATTTCTTTGGGTACCTGGAGTGATTGACTGTACCATATATTGTGCTTATCATAGCTTACACAAAACTTCCTATTTTGGTAACATTTAAGATGTTCTTTGTATGCTGTGACACATTTTGGCAATTTGGGCAAAGAAAAAGAAAGCATTCACTAATATAGTGTATTTGCAAATAGGTACAATAAGCTAGCTTTGCATAATGCTAGTAGGAATCAAAAGGTTTAATTTACAGAATGAATGACTGTATAATGCATTCTTTAAATACAGAGAAAAAATAAGCCCTCTGAAAATGAAAGGCAACTTGGGCACTGTTTGTTTTTTTTTCTTTATTGCATAAATTCCTTAGAAGCTTTCATAAGCTCATCTTTTTTCCTCAAGGTAATTGTGTTTAAAAGAAACCTGCAAAAAGCTAAATAATTGATCTGTACAAGCTTAAATGGAAACAATTTATCCTGTTCATCATGGGTGGGGGTTGTAAATGCATAAATATGATTGATGCATTTATTATGGTTTGAAGGATGGTGTGTGTTAATGGGGTGACTTCCTGATATTCATGCCATTTGCTTTTGTAGAACAATATATATGTTAAATTCAATGGTTAATTGTGGGGGTTGTTTGATTTTGATCTGGTATTTTTATTTCCAGCACTAATTCAAATTTTAGTATTAAGTTGTAAAATAGAGTTCTAAAGTTATAATGTGAAAATGAACTTCATCCGAATAAAAATTATGTCATAACCAGTATCTGATTTCTCTAGTGAACATATAATTTCCACAGGAGCAGTGAAATATGCAAATATTTACACATACACACACAAACATCGGTTTTTGAAGTCCATATGCAACTGTGTGAGTAGACAGGGGGTTATGTCAGATCATTTAGTTTCTAAACTATGTCTGGTTTAAACCAAGATTTAAATGCATTTGAGAAACCTGAGCCTTTTCAATTTATATGAAGAAGATACATTTACATTAATTAATCAGAACTATTTATATAATACTTATTATGTGCCAGGCTCTTCACTAAGCATTTTATGTGTAAAAGTTCATGTGATAATGTCAAGAAAAGAACGAGAGGTATTTTATCATTGTTCTCACTGTACAGATGAGAAAACAAAGCACAGAATGTTTAATGGATTCAAGAGTGCATGGTAGCATATGGCTAATCTCCATGGTAGATAAAGGGGGACAGAGAGCTTATCTGTGTTATTTGCTCACTGTTGTTTCCTATCGCCTAGACCTAGAACACTGCAATAAACAAAGTAGCCATTTAGCCTATTTTAGTAAATGAGTAAATCTAACCTGATTATCACTGATGCCTATTTTTGGAGTGAAAATCTCAAAATTTTAGTTATGACCATGTTGGTTCTACTAGTGATAAAAACAGAAACAATCAATCCATTTTATAAATGTAAATACCTGGAACAACCAAACAAAAAAGAACAGAAGGATAAGGGTACATTGCAAAGGGTATGTCTTTGTCTAAGCACACTCATCTAAGCTTTCCTTTAAATCTAAAATTCTAGAATGTAGGGGGAACAAAATAATATCAGATTCTCTTTTAGCTCACTCTCTTCTTTCCCTTTTATCCTCCCTTGCCACCAGCCATACCTTTTTGGCAGTGGAATTGCTGGGTTACATGGGGGTGAGAGGTGGGAGAGGGGGATTCAGGTGGGAGGGGGGTTCAGGATGGGAACACATGTAAACCCATGGCTGATTCATGTCATAAAAATAATGGAAAAAAATAAATAAATAAAGGTAATTGTTTTGCAATTATCTCCTTGATCTCCTGCACCATTAATTTCTCCCTCACTTCAAAACCATTTCCATCAGTATACAAACAGGCTAAACTGTACTCACTTTTAAAAATAAAAAACTCCCTTGACCTTCTATCTGCTCTCTATCACAGCAAAATTTCTGGTTGAGTATAGCAGGAAGTCTCAACTCTTTTATCTCCCATTCTTATCTCACATAACAAACATAATTAAAGTTTAATAACTCCAATTGTACTTAGAAAAAAAATCCAAATTCCTTAATATGACCCACAATATTTTAAAGAACCCGACTCCTACTTACCTCTTCCCATTTCATCCTCCTCCAATCACACAATACTATGCTCTGCACAGACTCATCTTCCTCTGTCCCTTGAAAACCCAAGTTGTTTCCAACCTTAGGGCAATTATCTGCTGTTGCTTCTGCCTGGAACACTTAACTTCATAAATATCAAATAGCTTTTCATTCAAGTTATATCAAATACCATCTCTTTAGAGAGGCTTTCCTGAGCTCACTATGTGAGATGCTTTACTTATCTTTAGCTAGGTGACGTATCACCCCCAAAATGCTGCAGTTTAAAATATCAATAACATACAATTGCTTTACCATCATCTATTTATCTCACCGTTTCTGTCAGGACTTCAGGAAAAGCTGGATTGGGTGTTTTCACTCAGAATCTTGAAGTTGTAGTCAGACATCAGCTGGCGCTACTGCTAAGTCACTTCAGTCGTGTCCGACTCTGTCCGACCCCACAGATGGCAGCCCACCAGGCTCTGCCGTCCCTGGGATTCTCGAGGCAAGAATACTGGAGTGGGCTACAGTTATCCAAAGGCTTGACTGAGGCTGGTAATCCACCTCCATGACAGCTTACCCACATGGCTAGCAAGTTGATGTGGGTAAGTTGGTTTCTCTCCAGATGGATTTCTTCAAGGAACTCTTTGTGTATCTTACAATGTGGAGATTGAGATTGATTTTCCACAGAGCAAGCAGTCCAAGAGATCAAGGCAAAAACTTCAATGACTTTATGACATGGCTTCAGAAGTAACACACCATATTCTCTTGATCTTACTGGCCAGCAATGATTAAATATGGGAGAGTTATACATAAGGATGTGAATATTGGAGGGCACTTTGGAGCTTACTTTGTTTTGTATTGTTGTTGTCTTTTTACTTAAATTTCACCACACATTCCTCCATTTTGAATAAGGATTCTTTGCTGTCTATTAAAGTTCAGTAGAGTAGGAGAATACAGTAATGTCTTGATCAACACTTATTCTGATTTCTAGCATGCAGATGCTGACAGAATGAGAAAAAAGAAAACATTTCCCAGGTTCCCTTGTAACTAAGCTTCAAGATATGAATTAAGTTTACCCATCCATCCAGTCATACTGTCATAAGTTCCTAGTTTAGAACTTAGTCACATGGAAAAATAGGCCATATAAGATCCATATTACTGATCTGCCATTATTACTGGTAACATTTCTGGCACAGCTGACTATTCTGGGGCAAGTAGTTATAAGAACAGCTTTTTGATTCAGGGAATTCCTGATTACAGAAGAGGCAACAGCTGTCTGCATACTGCACTTCTACAGCAGGTTTTGGGAGTTGTCATGGTGTTCAGCATTGAGTCTCTTTTTTTTTTCAACACTCCCAGTGATTTAAGAGCTACCATTATCTTTTAATAAATTACTTTCTGCTTTCATTACCTAGAGTTCTGTCATCTGTAACTAAAAACCCTAATCATTACAAGTTACATTAGCTGTGTCAGCCAAAATAGTACCTAGGCAGTCTCTGGTGTGTGTGTGTCTTGTGTGTGTGTATGTGTGCGCGTGTGTGTGTGCACACATGCACATGCATGCCTTATATGTAAATGTCTGCATCATAACATCTCTCTCATCTGTGAAAAGCAGTGCCTACAGGAACTTTCAATCTCTCCTTTCTTCTCTGTTGTGGGTTTCAGATTTTCTCTTGATTTCCTTCTCTGCTCCACTCAACTTATACTTCCTATAACTGTCTCCTATGCCCAAGTTCACCCAACAATAGGAGAGCTAGTGGTTGCAAAGAAGATACAGTTAACAACTGTTTTCATTCAACACCTCCCACTCTCTCATTAGAAAGTTCTAATATTCTTATCAGAAAAGGGGTAAGTTCCCAAATTCAGATACTTGTCCCACTTTCCTATCATTTTTTTTTCTTTATCTCAAGGTCTTAGATCTTTTACACTGCTGTAATAAAATATTTAAGAAGATATCAGTCAAAATTGTTCTGAAATTTATATTCATCTAACTTCAGTACTCAGAAATTATCATTAATGTTCATATCTTCCCTAGATTCAAATAGAGAAAAACAGTTTTAAAATTTGGATCTCTATGGGTTTTCAGGGAGAGGTATAAGTAGAAAGCAAAGTATAAACAGCATAGCAGGAAAAATTTTTTACCTAACCTCCACTTCCTACTTCCTTGTATTTATTCGCTATTAAAGGCTGTAGAAAAATTTCAAAATTCCCATGTGCTTGAGTAACACACATGATCTTGGGACTGTGTGAAAAAGTTAAACGGTAATACATGAAATTACTATTTAACAAGCTACATAGGAAATACCATGGCCTCCTTATTTCTGCCCAGTGGACCAGCTGCTTTCAGTTTAGGCTTTTCCCAACAAAGAGACCTTAAAATCCTATGCCTATGGCCATAACATGCATTAGAAAAGCAGACAAAGATTTCTGGGAATGGAATTACAGAGAATTGTAGAATCACACAGTTCCAGCCAGCATTTGGCAGAGCATAACGGATAACAATAAAACCTCCCATAGTATTCAATTGATAAAGACTCAGTACTTAAAGACTGCTTTGAAGACGTGTCTAATAAAATACCAGTGAAATGGGGTGCCTGGAATGCCTAGTGAGTCAGGGCTTTAATTTGTTTTACAGAGCAGAGTACCAGCTGCTTCTCTGTTTAGGAAGAGGTAAAAAAGTCATCTTAAAGCCATTCTTCTCTACTCTGTGCAGTTATGCAAATGTGAGACATAAAGTCATTCGTCACTGAACAATTCTTCTCTTAGACCCAGCAGGGCTGCACCTAACTCTTGGTAATCAGAGCCTCAGAAGTGGGTGCACCAATTTGCATAAGGAGCTCTTGGTGAATGAAGGAGGCAAAATCTCAACCACTTTTTCCTGATTTCAAATTAAGGAAAACTGTTCCATGAAGAGAAGTAGCCTTGACTAAATTTGCTGACATTTCAGACATTCTAAAAGGAATTCACCGGGAGTCAGCAGGGAGAGACTATAGGATTGACCTGAGCCCAGTGGGATTTCTTAAGGAGAGAAGGCTACAAGTATCCTGGTCTGTGATTCTAGAAAGAATAACAGAAAGCTACAAATTTGGGGCTCAAATACAGAGCACCAATACAGTTTGCATAAAGATCTGAACCCTCTAATGTACCTTCACTAGAAAAAAAAAAAAAAGAGCATTCAATAGTAACTCTATGGTAATAAAAATGCAGTGAACTTATTGGACTCTCCTGATATCCCCTCTTTACACCTGGCTTTCAGAAGCAGAGCTGTCTTGTGGGCCATGGCAAAACCTTGCAAGATTAGTATCTTCCTGATCTAGTTTGTATTTGGTACAGACTTCGCAGGATTATAGTATTGAAATATGGTGGTATGAGATGATGCTAGTGACATAGTAAGAAGCAGAAGCCAGAATTCAAATCCAGGAGAAATACTAGAGAGAATTTTTCCAGTCATATAAAGTAATTATTTCAGTTTTAGGGTGTAGTTAGGGTTTAAGTAGTTGGGCTTCCCTGGTGGCCCAGACGGTAAAGAATCTGCCTGCAATCCCCTGGAGAAGGAAATGGCAACCCACTCCAGTACTTTTGCCTAGAAAGTCCCATGGATGGAGAAACCTGATAGGCTACAATCCATGGAATCACAAAGACTCGGACATGATTGAGCACACACACACGCATTGCCAATCACAAGAATTAATTTACCCCTCTCCCTCCCAAATATTCTAGTATCAGTCCAGCAGAGATCTTGACACATCTCAAGCATTCAGGGTGGTAACAGGCCTCAGATATCCGTCATTCAACAAAAAATTCCCACATCATCATTTACTTCCTAGTTTTCCGAGAAAACTCATGAAAAGTCTTTGTTCCCCTCAATTTGTCTGTCTTTCCCCTGCACAAGTTTAGGCTTAAAGAGAAAACAAACCAACACAGAGAAGAGTTGGACTGGGAGTTGCCTTTTGGGGTCCTAACCACCACTTCAGCACTTGGCCCTGTCCATAGAGGTGGTCGAGAACTCCACAACACAAGAAGTTCAGAGCTGGGGACTCAAAATTTGGTAGCATTCTTGGGTTTTACAAAGAAGTGAGCTATAAGACTTCTCATATCTTTCAACTTTACTAGTGAGAACAAAGCACAGATTAATTTAATATCAATAGAATGTCTTGCTACTTCATCTCAAGTTAAATATACACACCTCCAACAGCTATTTTTATATATAGATACCTTAAGTAGTGGCCAGTATCTCTCACTGTTCAGAATAAACAAAACTAGGTAAGCTGTGGTATTTATTACATAGCGTTGTTGGTTCTGCCTCAAGGTGGCACAAATTATGAACGTTTCAGGGAAAAGAGAGGAAAAAATTATTTATTAGAAACAGTAGGAGAGTGATATAGAAACAGAAACAGGAAGGTAAACTCCTGAAACTAGGGGGTGATGTGGAAAGAAAATATTTAACCCTCCCTCTTCCAAGCTTCTATCCTGCTCCTGTATCACTCTCTAGCCTTTGACCTCTATGAGGCTGACTCCCAGGCAATAGGTATTATACCATTGCCTTTTGGGATATAGGTTAATAACTATACCCACTGCCCAGTCCATAAGGGAGGAAATTCCTCAGTTTTACTGCTATTGGGGTGATGATTTTGTTTTGCCACGCTAAATCTCTGAATTTCATTTTTTGTTCCTGAATTCATTTTTGTCCCAAAGGAAACATCGTTTTTCAAGGTGATTCAATTCTACTTGACCGTATAGATTTTGTAGCATTATTGGATTAAATCAGCCTTATGGGTTTACCTGGGGAACCTAGCCACCATTTATAACATTTTCTATGGGGGAAATGCATTTCAAGCTGTAAACTACCAGATGTACAAAAAGCTCATTAGTAAACCAGAAATGTCCTTTCTTTTCTGTGCCTTGCCTTTGCCCATGAGAGAAACAACCACACTGGTATGAACTACCTTCTTTTAACTAACTTGTTTTATCAGTTGGAATGCTTTTGTCTGTAAGTGATAGAAGACCCTGCTAAGTGGGGCTTAAACAATAAGGACACTTATTATGACATTCAGCAAGAAGTCCTGAGAGAAGCAGATCTAAGAACAGGCTCAGCAGCCTAACAATGCCTTAAAGTACCTAAGCTCTTTCTAACCTTCAGCTTTGCCATGCACTACACGTCATCAATCTCCCTCATCCCCAGTCTCTAGGCAGCAGAAACTCTATGCATTAAATCCTCATAACTACATTCAAAGACTGGAAAGGAAAGGGGACTGAGGTGTTTTTCTCCTCATATATAGTTCTTTCATCAAAAAGAAACCCTTCCCAGAAGCCTTGCAATAGACTTTCTTTCAGGTCCTATTGGTCAAAACTGAGTTAAATACAAATCCAAATGAAACCCTGGTGAAAGAGATTGAGATTATGACCTATATGCTTCATGTTTTCCACACTTGGCTGGAGTGGGGCTCATTTTCCCTGAGCACCTTTTTTCCCAAACTTGAACAAAATGAGGGTTTAATTAGGAAGAAGAGATGACTTGTTATTGGTAGGTAACCAATAGTACATGTCACACTGTAATTTTACTCCTCTTTATGTTCTCTTGCTTGAGAGTTTTACTCTAGACCGGTAACATATGGCACCAGGCTACAAAGATGATACTTTAATGGGATACAAAGCACATTAACAAAATGTGTGCTAAATTGCAATGCTATGGTTGTGCTGCAAATTCGATGTTGTGAAATTATATTCCTGATTAGACAGTATAAATAGTGCAATGCCAGTTTGAATGTTAGAGTGATTCATTGAGCTTAAAGACATAAAGCATGGAAAGCTCCCTAGTGCTAACTATGCTCACTTTTCACTGACCTATGTCCAATAAGCCAAAATATAAACCATGTGAAATTCACATCTAAACAAGAGTGTTAGTTAATATGGCACTTACTACACAATGAACTCTTGGCAGCTTTTCAATGATTAGTGACACAGAAAATCTTTGTCCAGGGACTATTAGCAGTAGTTTTCTCAAAGCAATACCCCTTGAATTAGAATCACATATGTAACCAACAACACAATCACCAGATACCCTTCTCCAGTAAAACTCTCAGATGTTCTGTTTGATATAGATCGTTACTCTGTAAAGATCATACTCCTTATCACAAGACTGTGCAAAGATAATTCACATATTATAAAGCACAGCTTAAGCCATCCTCTTTGTCTTAAAAAGATATTACAACTTCTACTGTAGGCCCCAAAGAGAGGAAAACTGGGTTCCAATACCCACTCAACTCCAGGAAAGTAATCTGACATACACTGAGCTACAGAAAGATTTGATATTACCCATGTCTAAAATAAAGATACAACACTTAAATACACAGAACTAAAAGTCAGTGGTCTTCTAGAAATTTTCCTAAGAATACAATGTGGACCACAGAAGACAGGATAATTCTTCCAAAACTGTGTCACTGTTTGGAACTTTTGACCAGGTCTGGGTCCAAGAGAAGATATACCTTCTGTATGCTTCTCTCCCCTAACTTTGAAACATGCAGTAATGAAAACCATGTGCCATTATGACTATCTTTGACTTACCTCTCTTCTTTTGGGGCTTCAAGATGAGTGAAGAATGGATTCCCATAATCACTTATTGAATTTCAAAAATTTCTTCTCCCAAACTTCATTTGGGAAGTGAAAACAAAAGGATTGTCAAAAAAGACAGTCTTTTCACTTCATCTGATCTTAGTGTGTGCCTAAAAGTGAAGAAAGCAATTCTTAAAGAACATAGAACATACCTTTTCTTTTTGCACAAAACAAAAGGAAGACGAAAAGACAATAAAGAGAAGGACACAATTAAATGGGAAAGAAATATTGTTAAACTACAATGAAAACTGTTGTAGAAATTTCAGTCACTGGCAGTTAATGCAATTTTAAAATTAGAAGTAAAAAAGGTGAGGTAACCAAAAGGTGTACATCATCTAAATTTTAATCCCTAGTGGCTATATTGTTTGCAATGAACCTGATAACACTTCAGTGTCCTGTCAAATTTGAATTGTGATCTTTATCAATTTATCAACAATTATTTATTGGCGCTTCAGCACTAGGCTTGGCTCTGAGTTGAGAAATATAAAGAGCATGTAAAAATCAAAGTCTCCTTCAAGGAGTTTATACCATAGTTTGAGGGTCTATTATACTTGAAATAATACAACATAATATAGGTAATATAAATTAAATGCTAAATTTACATGCAATCTAAAATGTGACACATATTCATACAGTTCTAATATTTTATTGCTCATCTGTTTTTCTCTTTTGTACATTCAGTTCCTCTCCATTACCTTGGATATTGATCTTTTTAATGTGGGTGAAGCACCAGGCCTAATGTACTGTAGATTCTGTCTGAAGCTTGTGTTTGTGACATTCTCTGTCTGTCTTTAAAAATAAAACTAAGCTGAGGTATTCCTAAACTTTTTATAACATGAATAACTTCTGATTGGTTAGAAATTGTTTGGAGTTACTTCTCAGGAAAGAACAGACGTTTGTAAAGCTGAAGAACTAATTGGGCTTTGCACAGTTCTGTCAAACATGGGAAAGCTTCTGTCTATCCAGACACCTGGCAGAAAATAACAAAAGGTTTTCACTGACATGCAAAGCAAGGGTTCATTGAATTTTTCAAAATTCTATTTTCAACACTATGTTCATTAGTTGAGCCTATCTTTCCTGTCCCTAATTATGTTGTTTTAGATGCTGAAAGCTTTACTTTTTAAAAACATGTGTAACCAATTACAAAATTAATAAATATCTATGCTTAATTGGAGGATGGATAGAAGTAACATTATGATCCTGAAAAAAACCTCAACAAAGTGACTATGATATTCAAATATTTAAAAAAAACTATAATGCTTCAAAAAGTGAAGTGTCTAGTTATAATTATTTCTTTCTCCTTCCAAGAATTAACCAATTAAATACAGCTTGTATTAAATCACTTCTACATTCTACCAAATATGGAAATCTTATCTAATTGTTTAATTAGCAAATTAGTATATCAATTTACTAATATACATTATAGTAAATTCATTACTACAGATCATTTTCAAAATATTTCCTTCCTGAAACGGAGAAATTTGGATTGGAGATGCATAACAAAACATCTACTTGGTAAGTCTTTTATGTATTGATAGACAAATGTATAAAAAATGGTTTTAGTCTCATCGAAAGGGAATTGTCTTAATAACCCTTTTTCTTCCCATCATATTGTGAAATAATATTTTAATTGTTCAACAATTGCTATAAATAAAAGGAAACTGCCTTTCTAAAAAAGTAGGCCAATAAAATAGGCCAGCTTGTTTATGAAGCAAAGTATTTTCATCCACTTGCTCATAGTTCTTGGCTTTTGACAAGATGTCTCTGACATCTGAAATGGAAATATTCACTCTATAATTATACAACTTCATATATCTTTTCATATATATATTCATGCAAAAAAATTTTAGAAGAGCTTATTTGAATAATGCAGGCCATCCATTAAAATTGAGGAATTTATTCAACTGCATTTATGATTCATAAGTATATCCTCATATGACATTGGAACTTTTTCCTACCAAACATTTTGTACATCGTTTTAAGGTTACAAAGGTTATATTATCACCTTTTGGCCACTTATTCTAACTCGTCGTCATTCAATCGCTTAACCGTGTCCAACTCTTTGCGACTCTAGGGACTGCAGCATGCCAGGCTTCCTTGTCCTTCAACCATCTTCCTGAGCTTGCTCAGATTAATGTCCATTGATTTGGTAGGTAATCCATGCTCTGCATCATGGTCTGTAGCAACTAAATTATAAAGAGATGACAATGTGCAGCTGATCAATGATCTAAAGAGATATATATGCATGTGTCTTCAGTTGTGTTGGACTGTTTGCGACCCCATGGACTGTAGCCCACCAGGCTCCTTTCTCCATGGAATTTTCCAGGCAAGAATACCGGAGTTGAGTGTCATTTCCTTCTCCAGGGGATCTTCCCAACCCAGAGATTGAACCCATGTCTCTTGCATCTCTGGAACTGGCAGGTGAATTCTTTACAACTGAGCTACCTGGAAAGCCTCTAAAGAGATAGGCAATTGTTTAATGCTGTGCTTTAAGATAAGAAGGGAAACTTTATAAAAGGTTAGAGGAGTAGTACTTTCACATGATTTACAGCTTTCCTAAAAACTGTGTAGCCTGATCATCTTTTCAGTTTGAACTTGCTTGTGGGCCTCATGAGATTGAACTTGGTTTCCAGAGAAGACCATATTTTCAGTTGCCAAAAGTTTATTACCATCACTGAGACATATTTATATTGAAACATTTAATTAACATTTAATTTATTATAATAAATCTCATGGTCTTAACACTCTATTTCTTCCCATTATTTGTGAAACATAACTATCAAAATATTATAAAGTAATACACGTATTAGTCAATGACAGCCACAATTATGCTGAATAATAAGCAACCCTAAAGTCTCAGTGACTTATAAAAACAAACAATTCTTTTCTAAGTCATCAAACTATGGATTACCCATAGATCTACATATCTTAGCTGGGCTCACCAGGGATTGATTAAGCTGGATTGGTTTCCAGAAGGTCAGGTTCAATTCTGCTCCATTTGTCTTCATCCTTGTGGGACTAGAGACTACTCAGGGCATATGCCTCTCACGGTGGACAGTGGAATCTCGAGATGATGCTTATTACACTACTACACTCAAAACCAGCTTCCCTGGTGTCTCAGAGTTTAAAGCGTCCGCCTGCAATGTGGGAGATTCGGGTTCAATCCCTGGGTTGGAAAGATCCCCTGGAGAAGGAAATGGCAACCCACTCCAGTATGCTTGCCTGGAGAATCCCATGGAGAGAGGAGCCTGGTAGGCTACAGTCCACGGGGTCACAAAGAGTCAGACACGACTGAGGGACTTCACTTTCACTTTCACACTCAAAACCAGTTCTTGTTATGGCTGCTCATACTCCATTTGCTGAAGCAGGTCACATGAGCAACCCAACATCAATGTGTTGGGAAAATCTATTGCACCTATCCTGGTAGAAGATAATAAAATGTTACCTGGCAAAGGATTTGAGTGTATAATTCAATAACAGGGAGAATAAACATCTTCCATAATATCTCCATATTTTATGATAGATGTTCATGACTTTAAATTTGGGAAATATATGTGCATAACTTGAGGAAAATCCTCTTGATAAGTAAGGTGAAATTATCCACTTGTAATAAGAATTTAAAATCGAAAACTTAACTGGAATTTGTCAGTTTATTTAAAATGTAATTTTAACTTACATCTAAGTTTCAGTTCAGTTCAGTACAGTCACTCAGTCATGTCCGACTCCCTGTGACCTCATGAACCGCAGAACACCAGGCCTCCCTGTCCAACACCAACTCCCTGAGTCTACCCAAACTCATGCCCATTGAGTCGGTGATGCCATCTAACCATCTCATCATCTGTCTTCCCCTTCTCCTCCTGCCATCAATCTTTTCCAACATCAGGGTCCTTTCAAATGAGTCAGCTCTTCTCATCAGGTGGCCAAAATATTGGAGTTTCAGCTTCAACATCAGTCCTTCCAGTGAACACCCAGGACTGATCTCCTTTAGGATGGTATGGTTGGATCTCCTTGCAGTCCAAGGGACTCTCAGGAGTCTTCTCCAACACCACAGTTCAAAAGCATCAATTCTTCTGCTCTCAGCTTTCTTTATAGCCTAACTCTCACATCCATACATGACCACTGGAAAAAAGCATAGCGTTGACTAGACGGACCTTTGTTGGCAGAGTAATGTCTCTGGTTTTTAATATGCTGTCTAGGTTGGTCACAACTTTCCTTCCAAGGGGTAAGCGTCTTTTAATTTCATGGCTGCAGTCACCATCTGTAGCGATTTTGGAGGACAAAAATATAAAATCAGCCACTGTTTCCACTGTTTCCCCATCTAGTTGCTGTGAAGTAGTGGGACCGGATGCCATGATCTTAGTTTTCAGAATGTTGAGCTTTAAGCCAACTTTTTCACTCTCCTCTTTCACTTTCATCAAGAGGCTCTTTAGTTCTTCTTCACTTTCTGCCATAAGGGTGGTCATCTGCATACCTGAGGTTATTGATATTTCTCCTGGAAATCTTGGTTCCAGCTTGTGCTTCATCCAGCCCAGCGTTTCTCACGATGTACTCTGCATATAACTTAAATAAGCAGGATGACAATATACAGCCTTGACGTACTCCTTTTCCTATTTGGAACCGTCGGTTGTTCCATGTCCAGTTCTAACTGTTGCTTCCTGACCTGCATACAGGTTTCTCAAGAGGCAGGTCAGGTGGTCTGGTATTCCCATCTCTTTCAGAATTTTCCACAGTTTATTGTGATCCACACAGTCAAAGGCTTTGGCATAGTCAATAAAGCAGAAATAGATGTTTTTCTGGAACTCTCTTGCTTTTTTGATGATCCAGCAGATGTTGGCAATTTGATCTCTGGTTCCTCTGCCTTTTCTAAAACCAGCTTGAACATCTGCAAGTTCACAGTTCATGTATTGCTGAAGCCTGGCTTGGAGAATTTTAAGCATTACTTTACTAGCGTGTGAGATGAGTGCAATTGTGCAGTAGCTTGAGCATTCTTTAGCATTGCCTTTCTTTGGGATTGGAATGAAGACTGACCTTTTCCAGTACTGTGGCCACTGCTGAGTTTTCCAAATTTGCTGGCATATTGAATGCGGCACTTTCACAGCATTATCTTTGAGGATTTGAAATAGCTCAACGGGAATTCCATCACCTCCACTAGCTTTGTTTGTAGTGATACTTCCTAAGACCCACTTGACTTCACATTCCAGGATGTCTGACTTTAGGTGAGTGATCACACCATCGTGGTTATCTGGGTCATGAAGATCTTTTTTGTACAGTTCTTCTGTGTATTCTTGCCACCTCTTCTTAATATCTTCTGCTTCTGTGAGGTCCATACCATTTCTGTCCTTTATTGTGCCCTTCTTTGCATGAAATGTTCCCTTTGTATCTCTAATTTTCTCAAAGAGAGCTCTAGTCTTTCCCATTCTATTGTTTTTCTCTATTTCTTTGCATTGATTGCTGAGGAAGGCTTTCTTATCTCTCCTTGCTACTCTTTGGAACTCTGCATGTAAATTTAATTAACATGTAATTGCATTGTTAAAATACAAGTACATTTAAATTATATCTTCCAGAACCAAATGAATATAACATCCAATATCACTTGAAAAATTAAGTTATTTAATGAAGACATTGTCTGAAATACATACCTTTCCCTCTTGTTGATTGGAAATAGAAAAATATTTTTTTCTGTCATAATTTTAGGGCAGGAAGCACTCAATACTAAAAATTGAGTGTTTTTTGTTATGTGCTAAAGAAAACACTTTAAACTGTGATTTTATGATACTTACATAAATCCCTCTGTCTACGGGATTTCCCAGGCAAGAATACTCAAGTGGGTTGCCATTTCCTCCTCCAGGGGATGTTCCTGACACAGGAATCAAACCCATTTCTCCTGCATTGTAGATGGATTCTTTACCTTCTGAGCCACCAGGGAAGCCCTGCTGCTCAGAGTGTGAAAAATAAAAAGGCGGATACATGATTTTTGTTTTTGTTTTATATTTTCAGTACATGCATTTCTAAGCACTGAAAAAGTGTTAGTCAGTCAGTTATGTCCGACTCTTTGAAACTCCATGGACTGTGACCCACCAGGCTCCTTTGTCCACGGAATTCTCTAGGCAATAATACTGAAGTGGAACCATTCCATTCTTCAGGGGATCTTCCCAATCCAGGTATTGAACACGGGTCTTCTCATTGCAGGCAGATTCTTTAGATCTGAGCCACCAAGGAAGCCCAAGTATTGAAGGTGCTATGTAAAAACCACTATATAGTGTTAAGAAGTGTTGTAATTTCATTTTTTTTACATGGAGCTGTCCAGTTTTTCCAGTACCACTTATTGAAGAGGCTATCTTTGCCCCATTGTATATCCCTGCCTCCTTTGTCAAAAATAAGGTACCCATAGGTGCTTGGGTTTATCTCTGGGCTTTCTACCTTGTTCCCTGGTCTATATTTCTGTTTTTGTGCCAATACCATACTATCTTGATGACTGTAGCTTTGTAGTATACTCTGAAGTCAGGGATATTGACTCCTTCAGCTCCATTCTTCTTTTCCAAGATTGCTTTGGCTATTCAGGGACTTTTATATGAATTGTGAAATTTTTTGTTCTAGTTCTGTGAAAAATGCAATTTGATACAGATCACATTGAATCTGTAGGTTGCATTTGGTAGTATAGTCATTTTCACAATATTGATTCTTCAAACTCAAGAACATGAAATATCTCTCCACCTATTTATGTCATCTTGATTTCTTTCATTAGGGTCTTATAGTTTTCTGTATACAGTTCTTTTGTCTCTTTAGGTAGGTTTATTCCTAGATCTTTTATTCTTTTAGTTGCAATGGTGAATGGGATTGATTCCTTAATTTCTCTTTCTGATTTTTCATTGTTATTATATAGGAATGCAAGTGATTTCTGTGTATTGATTTTGTATCCTGTGACTCTGCTAGATTCACTGATTAACTCTAGTAATCTTCTGATAGTATCTTTAGAGTTTTCTATGTATAGTATCATGTCATCTGCAAAGAGTGAGAGTTTTACTTCTTATTTTATGATCTGGATTCCTTTTATTTCTTCTCTGATTGTTGTAGCAAGGACTTCCAAAACTATGCTGAATAATAGTGGTGGGAGTGGGCACTCTTGTCCTGTTCTTAATCTTAGAGGGAATACTTTCAGTTTTTCACCATTGAGAATAATGTTTGTCATGGGCTTATGAAATAAAGGCCTAAATGTAAGACCAGAAACTATAAAACTCTTAGAGGAAAACATAGGCAGAAAACTCTATGACATAAATCACAGCAAGATACTCTATGACCCACCTCCTAGAGTAATGGAAATAAAAGCAAAAATAAACAAATGAAACCTAATAAAGCTTAAAAGCTTTTGCCCAGCAAAGGAAACTATAAAAACGGTGGAAAGACAAGCCTCAGAATGGGAGAAAATGATAGCAAATGAAACAACTAACTAGAGATTAATTTCCAAAGTATCCAAGCAGCCCTTACAAGTTAATACCAGAAAAACAAACAACCCAATCAAAAAGTGGAAAGAAAGACATAAACAGACATTTCTCCAAAGAAGACATACACATGGCTAAAAAAATACATATAAAGATGCTGAACATCACTCATTATGTGAGAAATGCAAATCAAAACTGCAGTGAGATATCACTCATACAAGTAGGAACAGCCATTATCAAAAAGTCGACAAACAATAAATGCTAGGGAGGGTGTGGAGAAAAGAGAAGCCTCTTGCACTAATGGCGGGAAAGTAAATAGATACAGCCAGTATGGAAGACAGTATGGAGATTCCTTTAAAAACTAGGAATAAAACCACCATATGACCCAGCAATCCCAATACTAGGCATATACACTGAGGAAACCAAAACTGAAAAAGACACATGTACCCCAGTATTCATTGCAGCACTGTTTACAATAGCTAGAACATGGAAGCAGTCTTGGAGAAGGCAATGGCACCCCACTCCAGTACTCTTGCCTGGAAAATCCCATGGATGGAGGAGTCTGGTGGGCTGCAGTTCATGGGGTCACTAAGAGTCAGACACGCCTGAGCAACTTCACTTTCACTTTTCCCTTTCATGCACTGGAGAAGGAAATGGCAACCCACTCCAGTATTCTTGCCTGGAGAATCCCAGGGACGGCAGAGCCTGGTGGGCTGCTGTCTATGGGGTCGCACAGAGTCGGACACGACTGAAGCGACTTAGCAGCAGGAAGCAATCTAGATATCCATCGATAGATGAATAGATAAAGAAGCTGTGGTACACATATACAATGGAATATTACTCAGCCATTAAAAGTAATGCATCTGAGTCAGTTCTAATAAGGTGGATGAACTTAGAGCCTATTACACGGAGTGAAGCAAGTCAGAAAGTAAAAAGCAAATATCATACATGTGTATATATACATATGCCTAATACACATATATGGAATCTAGAAAGAGGTTACTGATGAAATTATTTGTGGGGCTGCAATGCAGACATAGACATTGAGAACAGACTTATGGACATAGCAGGGATAGAGGGAGGAGAGGGTGGGATGTCTGGAGAGAGTAGAATGAAAACTTATATTACCACATGTAAAATAGATGGTCAATGATAATTTGCTGTATGACTCAGGGAACTCAAACTGGGGCTTGAGTTTTATAACAACCTAGAGGGGTGGGATGGGAGGGAGTTTGGAGTGGGGTTCAAGAGGGAGGGGACATATGTATACCTATGGCTGATTCACGTTGATGTTTGGCAGAAACCAACAAAATTCTGTAAAGCAATTATCCTTCAATTAAAAAATAAATAAATTTTAAAAACAACAACAACACTACAGGCATATCAAAATGTAGTGCCTAAAAGAGAAAGAAAAGATCTTAGGTAGTACCTCCCTTCTTATGAATATTTGATAACTCCCAAGTTACCCACAGAAGGAAGACCTTTTTAGTCAATTACTATCCTAACTTCATTCTCCAGTATTACCTTATAATACAGCCAAATTAGGCCAGTTTTCAAAATTTTACTCTAGGCTAACCTGCCTTTTAATTTTTTTTTTCTGGGATTTTTCTTTCCGATTATTCAAAACCCTGCTGATCTTCCAACATTAACTTGTATTAGGAACTTAATTTCAAGGCCCAAATACAACTTTTCTGAGAAACTTTCTCTGGTAACTGTAAGATATTGAGTTCCCATTGCTTTTTGTATCTCTCTGGTGATATATACTGCATTCTGACCTCTATGTTATTTGGTTTGCCAACAGTTATTCATTGAATACCTGCCATGTGCTTCCCTGGTGGCTCAGATGGTAAAGAATCTGCCTGCAATGCAGGAGACCTGAGTTCAATCCTCGGGTTGGGGAGATCCCCTGGAAAAGGAAATGGTAACCCACTCCAGTATTCTTGCCGGGAGGATCCCATTAACAGAGGAGCCTGGTGGGCCACAGTCCATGGGGTTGTAAAAAGTAGGACATGGCTGAGCAACTAACACTGCCATGTGTTAGCCCTTAAAAAGTTCAGTCTGTTTCACATGTTTGTTGTATATTCAGTTCAGTTCAGTTCAGTTCAGTCGCTCAGTCATGTCCAATTCTTTGTGACCCTATGGACTGCAGCACACCAGGCCTTCCTGTCCATCACCATCTCCCAGAACTTACTCAAACTCATGTCCATTGAGTCGGTGGTACCAACCAGCCATCTCATCCTCTGTCATCCCCTTCTCCGCCTGCCTTCAATCTTTCCCAGCATCAGGGTTGTATCTTAGCAAAGTGTAATTTCCCCGATATCAAAGGCTGTCTTACTCATCTTTATCTTCTGTGTTGGGCCTACCACATTCTATTTCACAAAGTGCAGACTATTGTTGTTGTGCTCAGTTATGTCCAGCTCTTTGTGACCCCATTGACTGTAGCCCACCAGGTTCCTCTGTCCATGGAATTCTCCAGGCAAGAATAATGGAGTGGGTTGCCATCTCCCATTCCAGGGGATCTTCTCAATCCAGAGAATGAGGTCATGTCTCTTGCGTCTCCTGCACTGGAAGGCAGATTCTTTACCACTGCACCACCTGGGAAGCGCTTCACATAGTAGGTGCTCAATAAATATTTAGATTAAAAATTACTTTCGTGGAAAAAGGTCTCAGTAATTTTATTCATTTTGTCCAGGAGTTTTCACAAAAGGCTGTAAAATTTTACTTTAGGCTTCAGCAAAAGCACCTGGATCACAGACACTCAATAAACTGTAACAGGGTCATTAGAGGTAATTGGATGTATTTGAACTAGGAAAAGACTGTACCGTTTGCCTTGAGGTGTTTAAAATCAAAGATAAAACCTCATTTGTCTGGGATGGTTTGAGTGTGAGCCTGCATAACATTTGTTACCCCTCCAGACTATTGTGGTTCTCTAGTATGGATTTTCAACATCCAAATAGTAAACAATAAACTGACAATATGAGGATATACACGCTAACCTGTAACATTTTATATACCTACAGATTTCAACACACATTATTAACTATTTTTACTTATATAAAATAATTAAGTGGGTAAAATATTATATTTATCAAGGTTTCTTAATCTTCTTTGATCTTTTTCCTATCTTCCTAAGAACAGTTTTATATGCCACTAATTGCTAAAAAACATAGGGTAGCCCATTATTTCTTTATAGGCGTAGAATTTTAAAGCTAGGAGAAATTAGAAACCATTGAATCTTATCTGTTAATTTCACACAATGGCAACTGAGGCCTATAAAAATCTCATAACTTTCAGAATTAAAACTGTGACTAGTCTCCTGCCTCCTCATGTAATGTTCTTCCTACTTTCTCTCTCAGACCTTTTAAAACTCCTCTGGATTTTTTTTTTTTTTTGAGATCTCTGCTATTAGACATCTTTATAGTTACTTGAAAGTACTTCCAACTGTGGAGCTTTCCGGTGGTACTAGTGGTAAAGAACCCACCTGCCAGTGCAGGAGGCATAAGGGACATGGGTTCAATCCCGGGGTTGGGAAGATCCCCTGGAGGAGGTCATGGTAATCCACTCCAGTATTCTTGCCTGGAGAATCCCCATGGACAGAAGAGCCTAGTGGACTACAGTCAATAGAGTTGCATAGTGTTGGACACGACTGAAGCACTCAAGCACTCACGTACTTTCATGTAGGTGGTTCCCATGCAGTTAGTAGTAAAGAATCTACCTGCCAATGCAGGAGACACAAGAGATGCAGGTTCAGTCACTGGGTCAGGAAGATTCACTGAAAAATAAAATGGCAACCACTCCAGTATTCTTGTCTGGGAGATCCCATGGACACAGGAGCCTGATAGACTAAGGTCCAGGGGGTTGCAGAGTCGGATGCAACTGAGCACACACACACACACACACACACACACTTCCAACTGTATCCTCAACACAAATCTTTACTCAATAATTGTCTTTTATTATACAAACTTCTGTCTTGAAACGTCTTCACTCAAATTTTCTTCTGCTCAAATTCAAAGACTGTCCTCCTTTATGAAACAAACTCTGCTGTTCCTACTCACAATGAACTTGAATCTTCAAAAGAAATATTCTGTATCTACAAGTTAAAAACTTTACTAGCTAAGGGCTTCCCTGGTGGCTCAGTGGCAAAGAAATTGCCTGCCAATGCAGGAGACATGGGTTCATCCCTGATCTGGAAGGATCCCACATACTGCTGACCCACTAAGCCCATGAGCCACAACTATTGAGCCTGTACACTAGAGCCCAGGAGCAGCAACTACTGAGCCCATGTGTGCAGCTGTTGAAGCTGGCACACCCTAGAGCCTGTGCTCTGTGACAAGAGAAGCCACTGCAATGAGAAGCCTGTGCACTGCAACTAGAGAGTAGCTGCTGCTCACAGTACTAGAGAAAAGTCTGTGCAGCAATGAAGTCCCAGCACAGACAATAATAATATATAAATAAAATTAAAAAAAAAAAAAAAACTTTACTAGCTCAGGAGCTGGATGAAAGACAGCTTTCAGGCAGCTTTTAGTTGAGGAGATTAAACACATTTGTGTTAACAGGGCAAAATATTATGAGTGCTTAAAAATGGCCACAGTGAACTGTAGAAGCACAAATAAAGAGAGAAATATCGGTAGTATCTGATGTAAACATTTAAAGATGGTAAAAATTCTAAAGAGGGAAAGGACAATTGGAAAAGGGAAAGAGGGAAGGACAACTGGAGACTTAAGTTACACAGTACTCAAAGACAAGGTTGGAAAGTGCAAAAGGAAAGCAACAAGTATCAAATTTGCAAGGCCTTAGGGCTTGTTAAGCAGGGTAGTGAGGAGTAAGACAGGAGTAAGTCAGGGTGAAGTTTGGTCACAATCTTAATTTCCCCAAAAAATGTGCTTGAACTTCATTTTCCAAGAAGAATGAAATTGAGTATTTAAACAGGCAATTTCTTGATCAGAACTCTGCTTGAGAAGATTAAACCAGTTGGAATCTGTTGAATGAACTAAAGAAGGAAATAACTGGACAAAATAGACCAGCTTGGAGTGAAATATGATAGTACAAGTAGGAGTTAATCAGGAGCCGGACTAGAACAGGAAGTGGGAAAAATATATGGGGTAAAATGTGCAACACCACAAGAATAGAATAAGTATGATTTGGTAATTGATTGATACTCACATAAGAAAGTGGTTAACAGAGATGGCCATGCACAGAGAAAGAGGAAACAGAGGACACATAAATATTATAGGGGGAAATTATTATAATGATTTTGAAAACTATTGAGCTCTAAATTAAATTTACACTATGCATACTATAATGTGTGCCACAAATAAACACATATATTTGGATATAGTAGTGATTTAATGCTTAATTACAAACTGACATATTGACCATTAATTGTTTCAACCTTTTCCATCTTGTCTCTTCAATGATACCAGATCCTTCTTGAGGCTGGGGGGAAAGGAGTAGGCAGAATAAATTGATAAGTAGAAAGCTCTTATTATATTCCACATTCAGGAACAACATATATGCCACTATTCCCATTTTACAGATAAGGAAACTAGGGTTCAAACCTATTAGGTAGGTTGAATGTACTGCCAGAGATCATGTAATGTGACCTTAGTCTTACTGACTCCCAGAACCCAGAGACTTTCAGGAGTACCAACGGGTAGAGATTCCAAGAAGCAGATTTTGGCTGAATATAAGGGGAAAAGAAAAAAAACTCTTTCAAAACAATTAATTACAGCTCTGAAGTTCAAGAAGCAAATTGAGACCCATAGGAAAATCTTAACGAGATTATGTAGGTATGCAATCTGCAAGCAAAGGAAATCATACAGATTTGTGTCACAAGTTGTCTCAAGATAAAATCTGATATGACAGCAAGGTACACAGAAGCAAAAAACTAAATATTATAGCTTTTCCTCTTTTTTGTGCTAGAACACACAGTTTTAAAATAGCTTCCTTTTGCTTTTTTTCCCCCAAACTCAAATCGTAGTAGTAGATGTTTTTACAATTTTCATCGTATTTAATGTATATTTGTGTAAGTGTTGTGGTAAGACTGTATATTTTTCTCAGATGTAAAGACAGTGTTCAAATTCAACAATTAGCTTCTAATAAAGGTTTCAGAAAATAAGTTGTTTCCTTGCTAAATTATGTATCTTTATATCACAGACTACTAGTGAAATGAAAAAATGGAAATGTGTTCCATGTGTACATGGAATCACAAGAAAGTAAAACCGAAAGTTTTTGACATTAGAAGCCAAGCTCCATTGCACTTGCATACATAAGTTCTCCCTGAGCAGGTTATAAAATATAATGTAAATTAATTTTTAGACTTTAAAGTTGAAGTATGAATTCAAGTCTCACCGTTTTTCATGCAACACCCACTTGTAAAGAATACCCTCTCACTAACAGACAAACCTGGGTTTAAATGGTCAACTGGTCCTGCTAAAATCTGAACAAAATTGTAAAAGAAACGCAGCCAAATGGAAAATAAATTTCTCCTATCTCCTTCTCATTAAAGTTGTTTGCTTGATTTTTTTCCCAGACCTTGTACATTAAAAAAGGAGAGTATATTAAAATTTTTAATATTTATTTAACTTTACTATAATCTTTTGAAAAATATTTTTGTAACCTCCACATAGGGTCCCTTCACTCTAGGTTAGGTTAAAGTGTGGTAGGTTGACATGTAGAAACAGTTTAGTCCAAATTAAAAATAGTATACCCAGAGCAGAGGGCTTCCCTGGTAGCTCAGTGGTAAAGCATCTGCCTGCCAATGCAGGGGACGTGGGTTCAATCCCTGGGTCAGGGAGATCCCCTGGAGAGGGAACTATCAACCCACTCCAGTAATCCTGCCTGGGAAATCCCATGGACAGAGGAGCCTGTCAAGCTACAGTCCATGGGGTCATGAAAGACTCAGACACAACTTAGCGACTAGACAACAACAACATACCCAGGGCAAAATGAAGGAAAGCTTCTTTGTCAATAGCCAGGCAAACTTCAACAGCGAACTCATTTCCAAAACTGCCACAGCAAAATAGGATGAAGCAGCAGAAGCTGAAGGATAAAATAATCTGAGATCCAAAGAGAAACGCAGAAGTTTTCAGACTGCATTTAATCCAAGATTAGATCTAAAATCCCTAAGATCCTACCAGATTCCTTGCAGGAGAACACTGTCTAAAATAAGAGTTAGTCACCTGGCTCTTGGAGTTTATCACAATTCAAGGTAAGCAGGTTGGTGAAAGAGAACTCTGGATCCTATATCTTTATAAAACTCCGGAACCTTGCACCAGAATTCATGGAAAAATGTGATCAAAGCCAAAGACTTGAAAGGATTGGACTGAATATTGATAGCTGGCTCTAGGAGAAGAGATGGAGTCTAGAGCAGATTTTTACATTTAAGCTATTTAGAAGTCTTCATTAGGGAGGAAGAATATGTCTACATGTGTGTTTTAATGCTATCCAAAAGCATATTCTTATCTTTCAAAAAGAGAAACTGGGACTGAGACGAGGCTAAGAAATTTTCTCAACATTATGTAGAGGGAGTCAAGCCAATGCTTGCATTCAGACTCCAAAGTTCATAATCTTTACACTATATCAGGAGTTTGTGATATTCCCTATTCAAAAGGTTTTGTTTTTCTAAAAAAAAAACATTGTTCCCAAATTAGGATTCATCTTTCCATTTCTAATTTAGCTTATTATTTCAGTGACTATGTGTTCTGTTATACGGTTTCCCTGGTCACTCAGATGGTTAAGAGTCTGCCTGCAATGCAGGAGACCTGGGTTTGATCCCTAGACAGGGAAGATCACCTGGAGAAGGGAATGGCAACCCATTACAGTACTCTTGCCTGAAAAATCCCATGGACAGAGGAGCCTGGTGGGCTATAGTCCATGGGGTCGCAAAGAGTTGACCACAGCTGAGCAACTAACAGAGCAGATAAGCCTCTGGATCTTAGCCTTTACTTTAGTTCCTCTTAATCTCTCTGCCTGCTGCTGCTGCTGCTAAGTCGCTTCAGTCATGTCCAACTCAGTGGGACCCCACAGACGGCAGCCCACCAGGCTCCTCCATCCCTGGGATTCTCCAGGCAAGAATACTGGAGTGGGTTGCCATTTCCTTCTCCAGTCTCTCTGCCTAAAAGTAGACAAAATATTCTCTGACAATAATATTGCTTTTCCCTTAATTGATGCTTTCTCATAAAATCTCAACAGTAGTTTACTTTTTATAAATTCTAACTATTTTTTACCAAAATTTCAAATAAAAGAAAAAAAAATTTACAAAACAATTTACACATGAAATTAACAACAATAC
Organism: Okapia johnstoni; assembly: GCA_024291935.2. Lineage (NCBI taxonomy): Eukaryota > Metazoa > Chordata > Mammalia > Artiodactyla > Giraffidae > Okapia > Okapia johnstoni. Next base: position 35,211,608 of record CM044311.1, on the reverse strand, counting down.
AAAAGCACAGACCAACATAAAAAAAAGGCAAATATAGATGAGTTCTCAGATATTAGACTGGAAAATTGAAGAATAACAAGATTAAAATAGCAAGTGAGATTTTAAAAACATATATATATATAGAGAGAGAATCTAGAAAGATGGTATCAACGCTCCTACATACAGGGCAGCAAAGGAGACACAGACATAAAGAAGAGATTTTTGGACTCAGTGGGAGAAGGAGAGGGTGAGATGATTTGAGAGGGTTCAGGATGGAGGGAACACATGTATACCTATGGCAGATTCATACTGATGTATGGCAAAAATCAATTCAATATTGTAAAGTAACTATGCTCCAATTAAAATAAATAAATAATTTTTTAAAAAGATTGCTAAACAGGAAAAAAAGATCTGAGGATATATTTTAAATTTGGTCACCTCCCTTCTGGCCATTTCCAAATAAACATACTAAAATTAGGAAGGGTGCATTTAGTTTGAAAATATCTTGGCTATTTAGAAAAAAAGACTTTTTGTTCATTTAGACTATTAATCTCTACACACACACACACACACACACACACACCCTTCGATACAAACACAAAAGTCAAATATTACCTTATTAATATAAAAACAGCCCAAATCTTCTGTGCATGTGATTTTATATATTTGCATGGCCTACCTAGGGAATACTGTACCAGGTAAAAGCAAACTTAGACTCTAAGCTGAACGTCACCTCTTTCTAACAGGGTGATTGGATAAGTTAGTAATACCTGTGTGTCAGTTTTTTTCTTTTATCTATAAAGTAAAGGAGTTGAGCTGGATGATTTCTAAAGTCATTTCCAGCTATATGATTATATATGAATCTCAGACAAGTGGGATGAGAAAAGCTATGTGTCTGTATTGAATTGCCTTTGTCCTTGGTGCTGAATAACTTCAGGCTTCAAAGCTGATTCATTACAGCCAGGAAGGAACATTTCCATTTCGATTTCTAAGATAATCATGGCTAGGTTTAACCCTTTCAGATTAAATATTATTTTTCTTATTTTTCTTAGCTTTCTATATTTGTTAGCCCAGGACTTTCCTGTAATTTGGTGTCAATTTTTTGATTAATTTTGTATTTGCTTCAAGAAAGTGTCTACTTTTAGCCCCTAGATTATTTCTAATGTGTGGTATCTGCCCTATCTGTACTTGCTCTGGTATTTTTGTGCCCTTTTCTTGTACCTAAGTAGTACTTTACTTGGGCTGATAATTCTCTTTAAGAGCCCAATCCTTCCCTGTAAGATTTTTAAACAATACTGTCCCAAATAATGGGCAGGATGATGCATCTCTATCTGTTTTAAACCAGAAATATTTTATATCAAATATCACCAATTTTATTATTATTGCATATTATTATCTCTAAATATTTGTATTATTTCTTAAAATAATGGAGATTAGAATTTCATCATAAAATATGTTCCAAAGTTTTATTACTTAGGCAAGAATAGTACACTCTACTGACATAACTTATAGATCATGTCATACTCCATAACTCAAAATTACATAATAATATATTAAATGTATAGTAAATCAACTGGTGTTCACATAGGAGTCATTTTAGCAAACTGTAAATTCAGTAATGATGTAACTAAATTCAAGGGTTCAAATGGCTGACTCAGGTGGTAATTTATTAGCGTATTTTTACCACTCAAACACATATTGATATATTAATTGTTTTTAATATATATAATTGTTTCAGTAAAGGGGACAGACCAGTGAGAAATATGCTTTTGTTTTTTCTCTTTCTTGACATATTATCTGGAGGTTATCTCTAGCCTGAAGGGAAAAAAGGGTAGATGGAATTCTAAATCTTTAATGTATAAAAAGTTAAAAAGGAAATAATTATCCTAACTAAGAGTCATTGAGTTTCTGCGTTGTTTCATTTAAAACAATCTAAACAGTCTTAAGTTAACTTATCTCATAATGTGTATGGCAGAGTCAAAGATTTAAGAAGAGAATAATTGATAAGAAACTGGCTCTGTCAAGGAGTAGTTAAATAAACAACACTATATAATGAACACTAATTATTGCCAGGACAGAAGAATATGACTGGGAAATTATATTTCTTCCTTTCATACATATTTCTGAGGAAGTAATTTTAGTTCTTTTTTGTTGTTGTTGAGTTCTTTTAGCCTTCAAGGACATTCTTCAGGAGTACAGAGGTACAAAGAAAAATAAAGTTAATATCATTAAGAAAGATTTCTTCAGCATCTCCAAACTAAAGCTTTTGATGAAGCTCCTAAATATTAGATACCTCAATTGTTAATTCTACAAAAAATGTCCCAAATTTTGTATCTTGCTAGAATTTAGTGAATAACTCTATTTTCATTTGCTTCATGAGAAAATAAATGCAGATTATAAACTTCCCTAGACAATTTTTATGGTGATATAAGAAACAAAAAACATAAAATGTCACTGTGGACAGTGACTGTATCAATGAAATTAAAAGACACTTGCTCCTTGAAAGAAAAGCTATGACAAACCTAGATAGTGTATTAAAAAGCAGAGACATCACTTTGCTGACAAAGATCTATACAGTCCAAGCTATGGTTTTTCCAGTAGTCATGTATGGATGTGAGAATTGGACTACTAAAAGTGCTGAAGAACTGATGGTTTTGAATTGTGGTGCTGGAGCAGACTCTTGAGAGTCCCTTGGACTGCAAGGATATCAAACCAGTCAACCCTAATGGAAACCAACACTGAATATTCGGAAGTTGCTAAAGCTAAAACTCCAATACTTTGGCCACCTGATGCAAACAGCCAACTCATTGGGAAAGACCCTGATACAGGAAAAGACTGAGGGCAGGAAGGGGGCAACAGAGGATGAGATGGTTGGATGGCATCACTGACTCAATGAACATGAATTTGAGCAAATTCTAAGAGATAGTGAAGGACAGGAAAGCGTGGCCCACTGCAGTTCATGGGGTCACAAAAAGTCAGACACGACTAGGCAACTGATCAACAACAACAAATAATTGAAATAACCTTTCATTCCCAGAATTCCCTAAGCAAATTATTGGTTGCAGAGTGTAATTAATGCTTACAGTGATTAACTAATAGTTTGTAATACACTAAGTTTATAATGCAAAGTTGTGAATTTTAGTATGTATATACAGTTTATTTCACAATTCTTTTTCATAATTGCTGTGTATAGTAAGTATATTTATACCCATAGTATGCCTTCTTAAAATTATAATACTCTAAATTTCCACAGTATCATAAGTCTTTTGTGTGAATTTTTAATTTACTAAAAATATTTACTGAGAATCTGGTATATGCCAGTCATCCTCAATGTGTCAGTAATATAGTAATGAATAAATCCTGATTTGAATGCTTATTGGTAGGAAATAATGTCCATACTGCTTGAAATAGCTTTTGTTTTCTTTAATATGGTATACTGGAATGCTGCAATGACTTCTGCTATTAAATTTAGCTTCCCAGTTGATGTAGTGGTAAAGAATTTGCCTGCCAATGCAAGAGACACGAAAGACGCGGGTTCAATTCCTGGGTCGGGAAGATCCCCTGGAGGAGGAAACAGCAATCTGCTCTGGTATTCTTGCCTGGAAAATCCCATTGACAGAGGAGACTGGCAGGCTACAGTATATGGAGTCACAACAAATCAGACATGACTGTGCAACAGAGCGCACACACTCACAGAGCAATTTTCAAAACAGACAATCCATTACTAATGCTAAACATTCTCAAAACCAATTGCCTTTATATCATCTTATCATTTAGTGGCTTGAAAACCCAGTTTCTTCATTATTAATAATGCTTTGATTTTACTGTGCTCATTTTATGCATGATGGCAATAGAAAATTCTAAACAAGTTCTTGAATTTTGTGGTTCCATGAGACAGTTCATTTTTCAACTCTGCTGTGGCTGGATAATACCATCTCTGTACATGATGTGTTTGTTCTTTTAGCTCATCTTTCTATTCTATTCTCTCTCTTCTCCCCTTGAGGTTGCTATTATTCTTCTGTATCCTCCATCCCTTAACAAACTTTCACAGCACACTTGACTCCAGGACCCCTTTGTGCCATTCTGAAAATAGAACATTATGTGAAATAAGCTGTAATAGGATATCTTTGCTTCCTGTATAAATACTGTGGGTAGAATAACATTGCATTTTTTCTGTGATATATTGCCGTACTGTAACATCATTGCCAACAGACTTATACTATACTTTTCAATATGTTTAACAATAAATTTCTGAAAAGTATATCAACTGGGAAAAATGTTCATTATTTATGATGAGCTGGCAAATTTCCTATTATTAAACACTGAGCATTGTATGATCAACTAAATTTTCCCTTAACTGACAAGAAACTAGGAACCAGGAACTATAATGGGACCTCCTGCATGCATACATCCGTCATCGTGTCTGACTCTTTGCGACCCCATGGACTGTAGTCCACCAGGCTCCTCTGTCCCTGGAATTTTCCAGGAAAGAATACTAGAGCTGGCTCCCATTTCTTTCTCCAGGGAATCTTTCTGACTAAGGGTTCAAACCCATATCTCTTACATCTCTTATACTGGCAGGCAGGTTCTTTACCATCTGAGCCACTAGGGCTTGGTAGCCCTGATTAAGAAAAGAGAATTCAAAATCATGAATACAGAATTAAGTGTAGGGTTATGGAAGGGGTTTGTATACATTCAGAGGCTTGAAGCTTAAGTTTTATCAGTTATGTTATGCCCAACTGCTACTAGTTTCCTCTATCATCATTCCTTAAAGCACTGCTGCTGGCTGCTAAGTCGCTTCAGTCGTGTCCAACTCTGTGTGACCCCATCGATGGCAGCCCACCAGGCTCCTCTATCCCTGGGATTCTCCAGGCAAGAATACTGGAGTGGGTTGCCATTTCCTTCTCCAATGCATGCATGCATGCATGCTAAGTCACTTCAGTTGTGTGGGCTCTGTGCGACCCTATGGCCAGCAGCCCTCCAGGCTCCTCTGTCCACAGGATTCTCTAGGCAAGAATACTGGAGTGGGCTGCCAATTCCTTCTCCAGTTAATGCACTAGCTACCCTTTCATCTTTACACAATTGGGATCTAACTGGTTGGTTTTCTAAAATTTCTGAAAAACGTGGAAATTAGTAAAAATTGCATACACACAGATTCTTTAAACTGAAAGCACAGAAATACTAGTTGGTTAATCTTTTCATTGATATCCAAGACTTTTTATTTGGATATGGTATTAAGTGGAGGTTAGTTAATAACCTGCTGTTTAAAATGTTCTGTTAAAAACTTTAGTTGAAAACCTTCTGTTTAATTTCCCCCATCTTCATCTTTACAATTTGAATTTTACATTTTAATTTTAGAGTTGTGGTTTTATATTTTATGTCCTTATACTATTATTATCTGATGCCTCAAATTATTTCAAAATAGGTGGATTAAAGTTACAATAATGACTACTTGTAGATAATGACACTTCTCTATTTTATAGATTATCCATGATAATGTTGTAATACATGACTGATTACCTTGGACCCTTCCAAGTTGTTTCTTTTAGTTATATTTGGCAAATGTTATGTAAACAAAAGATATTTCATTCTACTCAAAACATATGACAAAATTTCTGCTGTATGTAATTTTGGACTATATTACTTCATTTTTCCAAAATCCTGAGGATAGGTACCACCTCTTACATACACTGATTATTTATGTATACTCAACAATAATAAAGGTGGGTAGATATATGTGTGTGTGTGTTTTAATGAACAGACAAAAGTAAGAATGAGTCAATGTTTCAACATAACTTTTGTGATGAAGTTAACATATGCTTTTAAATTTGCCTAGTGACAAATTGTAGAAATATTAGCTATTGCCAATATGTTTCGTCACACAAGAATGAACAGCAAATGGTCATTGGTATTTTCATCTGACCTTGTGGTGTGGAGTTTTAAGAACCTGCAATAATGCACAGATGTGTGCTATCCTTTGAAATCTGCATCTAATCTTCTGGGCTCAGTTTCAGAATCCATTGCTATCATTTAAAACAAAAATAGTTTGTTCTTTCATCTGTGAAGTGTAACAGAAGAATTTTAATCAAAGTCAGACCCATATTCTGAAAGAAATCACTGTCTACCCTTCCATGAAAGAACCAAATTTCAATACCTTCTCCAAATTTTAGTTGTTCAATAAATTAATATCACATCTTATTTTGAGCTATCCAAGATGGAGGGATTTCATTTTTTAACAAACAAAAGATGGCTTGTTTCATAGTGTGTATCTTGCTATGAGTTTTAGTACATTTTGAAATCCATTAAAACAGGAAATTTGATTTTATACCATTTTGCAGACAAAAATAACGTGTTATTACATGGATGAAAAAGAACAATTAATTACTTATAAAAATTTTCTGAGGGAAAGTTAGTTTAGGTTATTATGAAAATACTGTTTAAATCAATAGGACTTATAAAATTGTATGATTAACAAATATGAGTTCTTTTAGAATTAACAATCTAGGTCTTTATTCTGAACATAACATAACCATGAATCATTATAACTTGCAATTTCTAAAACTTGGTCACTGTTTACTTTTTGAATGTGTGATAGTACAATGTTGGCAAAGTACTGAGAGAATCAATTCCTAGGCAGGTTGATAAGAAGTCTGGGCTCCCGAGAAGGAGAAAGGGGTCTGGGGCTCTCAAGTGGAGATTGGGGTCTGGGGTTCTCAAGGAGGAGGAAAGGAAAAACTTTTTTTTTTTCCTCTCTACATTCCTTAGTCTTAGTCACATAAAATGTTTTTTTTTTCTTTAAGCCTGGAACTGATGATTACACAACAAACAACTCAGTTTAAACTCTGTACTGGGGATGATATAACAACAATGTGCTTGAGGACAGTTTCTCCTTCATGAAAACCTTCTGGCTAATCCTGTTATCTTAAAATGTAAATTATGGGAGTGGGTCTACCAAAGTCTTTACAACTTGAGACATTCTTTTGATTTATTGTGATCACTAATTTAAAACGTATATAACTCCCTTGCCGACACTAGTGAGAGGGGCACTCTCTGTCCCCCTTCTGATGTCTATGCCAGAAGCTTTCTCTGGCCCTTTTCATATTTTCACCAAGATTTCCCTGGTGACTTAGGTGGTAAAACATCTGCCTACAATGCGGGACACCTGGGTTCGATCTCTTGGTCAGGAAGATCCTCTGGAGAAGGAAATGGCAATACACTCTGGTACTCTTGCCTGGAAAATCCCATGGACGGAGAAGCCTGGTAGGTTACAGTCCGTGGGGTCTCAAAGAGTCGGACACGACTGAGCAATTTCACTTTTTCATTCTCTAACAAAACTCTGCTACACAAAAGCGTTTGAGTGATCAAGCCTGGTCCCTGGTCCCGAAGCAAAATCTTCTTCTTCGGAGATCAAGAATCTGACACTGTTCACTGTGAGCTATCAGTACCTAAAATGAATACTGAAAATAATGGGGAATTAAGAGTGACAGAATGGACTGAAATTAGTGGTGTTGTTATACCTGGGAAAACTGAAAAAAATAAAGAGAAAAGAAGATTGAAATATATTAAAATAGGGGAGGTTTAATAGGCTGAACTGTGATGTTTCCAGTAACTTTAATGCTGTATGACATTTAGAAAAGGAAATTACCAAACTTTTTTAAACGTTGCTTTTCACAAAGTGTTCTAAACGTTTGCCATTTGTTATCCTTTGTTGCTGTTGTTATTTAGTCACTAAGTCATGCCTGAATCTTTTACGATCCCATAGACTATGCCTGCCAGGCTCCTCTGTCCATGGGATTTCCCAGGCAAGAATACTGGAGTGGTATGCCATTCCCTTCCCCAGGGGATCATCTCAACCCAGGGATCAAACCTGCATCTCCTGCATTGGCAGGCGGACTCTTTACCACTGAACCATCTTGGAAGTAGTATAACATAAAAATAGAAAATAATTCATGAAGATTTAGATATGTGATGAATGGTGATACACAATTGGTTTATTATAGGAAATGAAGAAGTTTGAGAGAACTACTTCTGATCAAAGCGACAGCAGCCTTAACGTGTTGACCCTGAGCAACAGAATACTGCATAGATGATAAATTTGTCTCTAATTATTGTTTCAGTTTTTCATTTTGAGAATATAACACATTTTTACAACACAGCCTATCAGAAATGATCTAAAGTAATATTATTTTTCATGAACATAAATCAGTAATAACTGATTTATGAGACAATTACCCTAGTCCTTCATTTTAAGCATATATATATATGTGTGTGTGTGTGTGTGTGTGTATATATATATATATATATACATATATATATAAGCTACAATCACATGTATATTTAAAATAAAGTTTAAGATATTGCAAAAGTTCATTGTATTTGCTTAATGACAACTACCAGTTATTAAATACTGACCAGAAATCACAGCTTCAGTTTTAGGACTAACTTCCTATGAAACAAATTTGCCTGCTGCAATATGTATAAATGTTATTAAAGACTATAAAAGAAACTTACTAAAAATACCAGCTTACCTCTTCCAGTTTGTTCTTTGAGTGGCCACAAATTGTTGCTTGTATCAATAATTCTCATTGTATGAATCCCTCAGGATAGGCTTGGTTATGCTGTGGTAATAAACAGTCCTAAATATGTTAGCCCTAAATTATCCTAAAAAATAAACAAATGTTTATAGTTTTGCTCACTCTGTACATATGGTACACATCATTTGAGGGTTTTGCTCTTCACTGTCTTTTAGAGACAAGACTGATGGATGTTGCAACCACTATCTGGAATGCTGCCAATCACTGTGACAGCAGGAAAGACAGTTCATGAAGGTCTCACTCTGTCAATTAAATACCTTGGCCCAGAAATGACCTATGTTTTCATGACTCCTTTGGCCAGAACTAGTCACATGAACTCACCTGAGGAAGCCAAGTAAAGAGGAAATCAGGAAAGAAAATGCCACCAGGTAGCCAAAGATCAGAAATAGTTGGTGAAATGTAACTGATTTCCACACTGTACTTACAGCACCAACTTGTTTTAAATGCAACTATTATTGATTGAATAACTCATTTAAGTGTTGACCTCTCTGAAACACAACCATGACTAAAAAGTAATATTAAAAGGTCACTTTGTTTGGCCTCACAGAGTGAAAGAAACCTTAAGAGCCAACTCCTGCTGGGATTTCTTTCTATGGTTTCACTGTATTTCAAAGCCCTCTACTAATTCTAAGCTTGGGTAAAACTCCTATTTTGTTGAGTGATGTCATTTACAAAAACACTTTAACAAGAGCGGTCAGTTTTTGGCAAGCAATCTGCCTCACTGGGAAACAGAGTTCTGGAAAAGAGAATAACAAGTACATACTGTTGTCACTGTCTTAAACTGAGTATGATCTCAGCCTTACAAGTTGTTTCATCAAGGCCCTGCTGAAAACTCAGCCATTTTAAGGACAGGTGTCCTGCCAAAATGCCTATTGACCTACTGTCACTACATAATGTATCACTAAAAAATTGAGAAACACACTGAAGTCTCAGATATAGGGGGAAAAGTTCCAGTCCATTAAGGATAGGAAAGCAAAGGATATTAGGGATGTTTAAAAAATATAGCAGTGCCTCAACCTTTGAACATTATCTGTGTGGTGGAAACAACTATCAACACAGTTTCACACTGTGCCCTATATTCTATTTCTAATTTTCCCTAGGATGATGAATATTTTGAAACTGAAGTAATGGTTAGGATCAAATATTAAAGCTTTTAGTAAATGATTTGATTTAGGTCATACGTGAATGGTCTCGTGGTTTTTCCAACTTTCTTCAATTTAAGTCTGAATTTTGCAAAAAGGACTAACATTGTACAGGAGGCAGTGATCAAGACCATCCCCAAGAAAAAGAAATGAAAAAGGCAAAATGGTTGTATGAAGAGGTCTTACAAATAGCTATGAAAAGAAGAAAAACAAAAGGCAAAGGAGAAAAGGAAAGATATACCCATTTGAATGCAGAGTTCCAAAGAACAGCAAGGAGAGATAAAAAAAAAAAAAGCCTTCCCCAGTGATGAATGCAAAGAAATAGAGGAAAACAATAGAATGGGAAAGACTAGAGCTCTCTTTAGGAAAATGAGAGATATCAAGGGAATATTTCACGCAAAGATGGGCACAATAAAGAACAGAAATGTTATGAACCTAACAGAAGCAGAATATATTAAGAAGAGGTGGCAAGAATACACAGAAGAACTATACAAAGATAATCATCCTGACCCAGATAACCACAATGGTGTGATCACTCACCCAGAGCCAGACATCCTGGTATGCGAAGTCAGGTGGACCTTAGGAAACATCACTATGAACAAAGCCAGAGGAGGTGATGGAATTCCAATTGAGCTATTTCAAATCCTAAAAGATGATGCTGTGAAAGTGCTGCACTCAATATTTCAGCAAATTTGGAAAACTCAGCAGTGACCACAGGACTGGAAAAGCTCAGTTTTCATTCCAATCCCAAGGAAATGCAATGCAAGAGAATGTTCAAGCTGCACAATTACACTCATCTCACATGCTAGTAAAGCTCAAAATTCTCCAAGCCAGGCATCAACAGAACGTTAACCATGAAATTTCAGATATTCAAGCTGGATTTAGAAAAGGCAGAGGAACCAGAGATCAAATTACTAACATCTGTTGGATCATAGAAAAAGCAAGAGAGTTCCACAAGAAAACATCTACCTCTGCTTTATTGACTATGCCAAAGCCTTTGACTGTGTGGATCACAATAAACTGTGGAAAATTCTGAAAAAGATGGGAATACCAGACCACTTGACCTGCCTCCTGAGAAATCTGTATGCAGCTCAAGAAACAACAGTTAGAACTGGACATGGAACAACAGACTGGTTCCAAATCGGGAAAGGAGTACGTCAAGGCTGTATATTGTCACTGTGCTTAGTTAACTTATATGCAGAGTACATCATGAGAAATGCTGGGCTAGGTGAAGCACAATTTGGAATCAAAATTACTGGGAGAAATATCAATAACCTCAGATATGCTGATGACACCACCCTTATGGCAGAAAGCAAAGAAGAACTAAAGAGCTTCTTGATGAAAGTGTAAGAGGAGAGTGAAAAACTTGGTTTAAAACTCAACATTCAGAAGACTAAGATCATGGCATCCAGTCCCATCACTTCATGGCAAATAGATGGGGAAACAATGGAAACAGTGAGAGACTTTATATTTTGGGGCTCCAAAATCATTGCAGATGGTGACTGCAGCCATGAAATTAAGACACCTGCTCCTTGAAAGAAAAGTTATGATGGACCTAGACAGCATATCGTAAAGCGGAGACATTACTTTGCCAAGAAAGATCTGTCTAGTCAAGGCTATGGTTTTTCCTGTAGTCCCGTATGGATGTGAGAGTTGGACTATAAAGAAAGCTGAGTGCTGAAGAATTGATGCTTTTGAACTGTGGTGTTGGAGAAGACTCTTGAGAGTCCCTTGGATGGCAAGGAGATCCAACCAGTCCATCCTAAAGGAGATCAGTCCTGAATATTCACTGAAAGGACTGATATTAAAACCGAACCTCCAATACTTTGGCAACCTGATGTGAAGAACTGGCTCATTAGGAAAGACCTAATGCTGGGATAGATTGAAGGCAGGAAGAGAAGGGGACGACAGAGGATGAGATGGTTGGATGGCATCACCAACTCGATGGACATGAGTTTCAGTAAGCTCCAGGAGTTGTGATGGACAGGGAAACCTTGCGTGCTGCAGTCCATGGAGTCACTAAGAGTCAGATGTGACTGAGTGACTGAACTGAACTTAGTAAATGATGGTTTGAAATATCCCTATTTTTGATGTGCTGATTTTACAAAATAGGTCTTAGATCCCAGAAATATTAAATGATGTTTTGCATAATACTTCAAACTCTGTCATTTTGAAGTATTGGAAAGATAGAATGAAAGGAGAATCTTTATGGATAGATAGATTTTTTAGTGTTTTGTATTATACTGCAATATAAAATAAGATATATGAATAATAATTACTATCTTCTGGAACATAACAAACTAATAATTATTTTTATTATTAAATAAAAGTGTTAATGTTTTCTAAATATCTACTCACTATGCCAGGCCCAATTATTATAAAGTCTTTATATGTATTCACTAATTGTAGTCTCACCACAATCCTCTGGTGTGGATTCTTTATTATTATTAACAGCAATTCATGGATGAAAAACATTAAGGTAGTCTGAATTGCAAACTTTTGCATTGACATTCTTTTCAGAATATGGTCTTTGGAGAAAAGAAAGTGAGTTCCAAATGTTACTTTGCATTTATTGAAAGTGGCAGCCATTTTTAACAAACTATTGAACCTCTGTAAATACCAATTTTTTCATTTGCAAAATTCACAAACTTTTAATGGCAAAAAGTATAAGTAGGAATGGGAATTACTTGGCACATGTAGGTCCAAGAAACATCATCTAATATTATCATCATCATTGTCATCATCATCATCAGATATAAAGGAAAGAATTGTGCATATTCTCAGGATTATTATAGATACTTAATAAATACTAGTTTCCTTTCTTGTATTTCTTCAAAAACCATAATAGGTTGAAAAGATAAAAGACTATTCTACACGTAAAATGGACTCTAACTGGGATGGAATCCCACAGGGTTATGAGAACTGTGTCTGTGAATGACCTTGAAATGAAAACCCAGAGACTATTTTTAATCCTATTTCTAAATTTAACTGTGTCATAGTCTCATATTAGTCCTCTCATTGCCAGGGAGTTTGGTGTTCATTTAACATATACTGCGTACATTTTTCAGTGTATCAGCTTTCAAATCCTGGCATAGAATCAGTTTCAATGACTATTCACATTTCCCACAGAGGCATAGTGGAATTTAACAAAAGATCTGTGGATTGGAGGGGGAGTAGGGTATCAGAGTATGAAAGATTTGTGACAGCTCTGATACATTTCTTTCCTCTGTTCAAAAGCAAAAGCCACAGAGCACTTTAAAATTACTGAGAAAATTACAAGTGAATGTTAGTACTCTTTAAATCCAAGCATCACCACTGACTATTACAAGGAAAGTAAAGTAAAAGTGTATTTGAGGTTCAGTGATTTAAGAAAAAGTTCTCTGGGACTGAAGGAATCTCCTATACTACCTGATTAAGGATACACGTCTGCAAAAGTAAATGATGCACCAAAACTGCAGGCTCAAATCAATTTAATTGACTTGTGTGTATCATTAGCCTATATGTCATGTTTATGTTTTCAATTGTCAACAGCAGACTTTGCCAATTAAGAGCTGTGTTACAAATACTACAGACAGAGGATGGAGAGTCCTATCACTAGTTTATATCATATTGTGCTGGCCAAGAACATTACTTTCCAAAAATGGAAGAAATAGAGTTTGAGAAATAGGCCCAATGACGCATTAACTCATATAGATCCAGAACACTAACATGGAGATGGTGCTACACTTAAAAACTACTTTGCGTTCCAGAACTGCCAAGTAAAAGACCCAAAAGTTTGCTGAAGGTAAACTTAGCCCTGCTAGGTTAGCATTGCAAGGTGAAAGTGATATGACAGGAAATTTTCCTGAATTAGGTAAGAATCTTGACTAATAATTGACATTAAAATTAACTTTTCAGAAAAGTTGAAACTATATATGGCCTTGTTTATTTCTAATAAAAAATAACAACATTAAATCCGATTTTTACCATTCCTACTAAATTTTTTGCTAGAATAAAAATATCAAGCAACAAAATTTAATGACAGTGTTTAATATCTTTGTTGATGCTAACAGATTTGAAATTTAAAATTTCAACCTGTCTAAAAGATTTCAGAACTTCTTGTTTGTTATTATTTCATTGACAAAGATGAGAAAGGGACAAAAAAAAAAAAAAAATATATATATATATATATATATGTATATAGCAAAGGAGAAAAGGAAAGATATACCTATTTGAATGCGGAGTTCCAAAGAATAGCAAGGAGAGAAAAAAAGCCTTCCTCAATGATCAATGCAAAGAAATAGAGGAAAACAATAGAACGGGAAAGACTAGAGATCTCTTCAAGAAAATCAGAGATACCAAGGGAACATTTCATGCAAAGATGGGCTCAGTAAAGGACAGAAATGGTAGGGGCCCAACAAAAGCGGAAGATATTAAGAGGTGGGAAAAATACACAGAAGAACTATACAAAAAAGATCTTCACAACCCAGATAATCACGATGGTGTGATCACTCACACTCACCTAGAGCCAGACATCCTGGAATGCGAAGTCAAGTGGGCCTTAGGAAGCATCACTACAAACAAAGCTAGTGGAGGTGATGGAATTCCTGTTGAGCTATTTCAAATCCTGAAAGATGATGTTGTGAAAGTGCTGCACTCAATATGCCAGCAAATTTGGAAAACTCAGCAGTGGCCACAGGACTGGAAAGGCTGTTTTCAAACCAATCCTAAAGAAAGGCAATGCCAAAGAATGCTCAACCACCGCGCAATTGCACTCATCTCACAAACTAGTAAAGTAATGTTCAAAATTCTCCAAGCCAGGCTTCAGCAATACATGAATGATGAACTTCCAGATGTTCAAGCTGGTTTTAGAAAAGGCAGAGGAATCAGAGATCAAGTTGCCAACATTCACTGGATCATCAAAAAGCCAAGAGAGTTCCAGAAAAAACATCTATTTCTGCTTTATTGACTATGCCAAAGCCTTTGACTGTGTGGATCACAATAAACTGTGGAAAATTCTGAAAGAGATGGGAATACCAGAACACCTGACCTGCCTCTTGAGAAACCTGTATGCAGGTCAGGAAGCAACAGTTAGAACTGGACATGGAACAACAGACTGGTTCCAAATTGGGAAAAGAGTATGTCAAGGCTGTATACTGTCACCCTGTTTAGTTAACTTATATGTAGAGTACATCATGAGAAACGCTGGGCTGGATGAAGCAAAGGCTGGAATCAAGATTGCTGGGAGAAATATCAATAACCTCAGATATGCAGATGACACCACCCTTGGCAGAAAGTGAAGAAGAACTAAAGAAACTCTTGATGAAAGTGAAAGAGGAGAGTGAAAAAGTTGGCTTAAAGCTCAGGGTTCAGAAAACTAAGATCATGGCATCTGGTCCCATCACTTCATGGCAGATTGATGAGGAAACAGTGGAAACAGTGACAGACTTTATTTTTTTGGGCTCCAAAATCACTGCAGATGGTGATTCAGTTCAGTTCATTCGCTCAGTCGTGTCTGACTCTTTGTGACCCCATGAATTGCAGCACGCCAGGCCTCCCTGTCCATCACCAACTCTCGGAGTTTACCCAAACCCATGTCCATCGAGTCAGTGATGCCATCCAACCATCTGATCCTCTGTTGTCCCCTTCTCGTCCTGCCCCTAATCCTTCCGAGCATTCGGGTCTTTTCCAATGAGTCAACTCTTTGCATGAGGTGGCCAAAGTATTGGAGTTTCAGCTTCAACATCAGTCCTTCCAATGAACACCCAGGACTGATCTCCTTTAGGATGGACTGGTTGGATCTCCTTTCAGACCAAGGGACTCTCAAGAGTCTTCTCCAACATCACAGTTCAAAAGCATCAATTCTTCGGCGCTCAGCTTTCTTTATAGTCCAACTCTCACATCCATACATGACCACTGGAAAAACCATAGCTTTGACTAGACAGACCTTTGTTGGCAAAATAATGTCTCTGCTTTTAAATATGCTATCTAGGTTGATCATAACCTTCCTTCCAAGGAGTAAGCGTCTTTTAATTTCATGGCTGCAATCACCATCTGCAGTGATTTTGGAGCCCAAAAAAATACCCTGACACTGTTTTCACTGTTTCTCCATATACTTCCCATGAAGTGATGGGACCAGATGCCATGATCTTAGTTTTCTGAACACTGAGCTTTAAGCCAACTTTTTCACTCTCCTCTTTCACTTTCATCAAGAGTTTCTTTAGTTCTTCTTCACTTTCTGCCATAAGGATGGTGTCATCTGCATATCTGAGGTTATTGATATTTCTCCTGGCAATCTTGATTCCAGCTTGTGTTTCTTCCAGCCCAGCGTTTCTCATGATGTGCTCTGCATATATGTTAAATAAGCAGGATGACAATATACAGCCCTGACGTACTCCTTTTCCTATTTGGAATCAGTCTGTTGTTCCATGTCCAGTTCTAACTGTTGCTTCCTGACCTCCATACAGGTTTCTCAAGAGACAGATTAGATGGTCTGGTACTCCCATCTCTTTCAGAATTTTCCACAGTTTATTGTGATCCACACAGGCAAAGGCTTTGGCATAGTCAATAAAGCAGAAATAGATGTTTTTCTGGAACTCTCTTGCTTTTTTGATGATCCAGCGGATGTTGGCAATTTGATCTCTGGTTCCTCTGCCTTTTCTAAAACCAGCTTGAACATCTGCAAGTTCACGGTTCACATATTGCTGAAGCCTGGCTTGGAGAATTTTGAGCATTACTTTACTAGCGTGTGAGATGAGTGCAATTGTGCGGTAGTTTGAGCATTCTTTGGCATTGCCTTTCTTTGGGATTGGAATGAAAACTGACCTTTTCCAGTCCTGTGGCCACTGTTGAGTTTTCCAGATTTGCTGGCATATGCAGATGGTGATTGCAGCCATGAAATTAAAAGACACTTACTCCTTGAAAGGAAGGTTATGACCAACCTATACAGAATATTAAAAAGCAAAGACATTACTTTGCCAACAAAGGTCCGTCTAGTCAAGGCTATGGTTTTTCCAGTGGTCATGTATGGATGTGAGAGTTGGACTATAAAGAAAGCTGAGTGCCGAAGAATTGATGCTTTTGAACTGTGGTGTTGGAGAAGACTCATGAGAATCCCTTGGACTGCAAGGAGATCCAACCAGTCCATCCTAAAGGAGATCAGTCCTGGGTGTTCATTGGAAAGACTGGTGTTGAAGTTGAAACTCCAATATTTTGGCCACCTGATGTGAAGAGCTGACTCATTTGAAAAGACCCTGATGCTGGGAAAGTTTGAAGGCAGGAGGAGAAGGGGATGACAGATGATGAGATGGTTGGATGGCATCACCGACTCAAAGAACATGGGTTTAGGTGGACTCTGAGAGTTGGTGATGGACAGGGAGGCCTGGTGTGCTGCGGTTCATGGTGTCCCAAAGAGTCAGGCATGGCTGAGTGACTGAACTGATACTGATACTGTATCACAGCATTGTCATGGGAAAGAGGCTCGTGTAACTCAATGAAGCTATGAGACATGCCATTCAGGGCCACACAAGACGGATGGGTCATTGGGAAGTTCTGATAAAACGTGGTCCACTGGAGGAGAGAATGCCAAACCACTCCAGTATTCTTGCTGGGAGAACCCTATGTGCAGTATGAAAAGGCAAAAAGATATGATCATGGAAGATGAGAACCTCCCTAGGTCAGAAGGTGTTCAATATGCTACTGGGGAAGAGCAAAGGGCAATTACAAAGATCTCCAGGAAGAATGAAGTGGCTGGGCCATAGTAGAAATGGCGCTCAGTTGTGGATGTGTCTGGTGTTGGAAATAAAGTTCATTGCTGTAAAGAACAATATTGCAAAAAGATTGAAGACAAAAGGAGAAGGGGACAGCAAAGGATGAGATGCTTATATAGCAACAACAACTCAATGGACACGAATTTGAGCAAACTCCCAGGGATAGCAGAGGACATGGGAGCCTGGCATTCTGCAGTCCATGGGATCACAAAGAGTCAGACATGACTTAGCAACTTAACAATAACCACGGCAGATACATATACATATATATACATATATATATTTAGCAAGTTATTATGAATGACTCTTTTAACTTGAAAAATGAAAAGACAAACTAACACCCTTGTATGACTTGGCAACTACTAATTAAAAAGAATGTGTTAATTCCTAGTATTACTAAACTTCTTTTCACTTGTTAAAATCAATCAGTTCAGCTCAGTCGCTCACTTGTGTCTGACTCTTTGAGACCCCATGGACTGCAGCACGCTGGGCTTCCCTGTCCATCACCAACTCCTGGAGCTTGCTAAAACTCATGTCCATTAAGTCGGTGATGCCATCCAACCATCTCATCCTCTGTTGTCCTTCTCCTCCCGCCTTCAATCTTTCCCAGCATCAGGGTCTTTTCCAATGAGTCAGTTCTTCACATCCGGTGGCCAAAGTATTGGACTTTCAGCTTCAGCATGAGTCCTTCCAGTAAATATTCAGGACTGATTTCCTTTAGGACTGACTGGTTTGACCAGTCAACCAAGGTAATAAATAAAAATTAAGGCTCTACTTTCAGGAAAGTCTACTTAGGAGTAAAAAAGGCAATGAGAATAAATTCTCTCTCCTCTTATTTCTTGTTAAAATATTCTGGGAAATGCATCTGTGAGGAGCAATTCACCCTGGTAACCAGAAAATTTAAGATTTAAAACTCTCTGGAAAAATTGGATACTGCTATCTCTTTCATGAAGTGGTATCCCTGCAGGGTGATCCAACTTTTTTCAAAAAGAATTAGAAAAAGGCAAACAAACTGCAAGCAAGCAATAGATTCAAGGTCTGAGAATCAAGGTCTGCAAAGCAATCACCAACGACAGATACCATGAGGCAGAGGATCACACCTCGCGAGTATCATGCACTGGAACCAATTATAGAATTATAGAGACAACGGACAGTGGACACCATCACTCTCTTATTGATGTCCTGTAGCCCTAACAGAGTCTCTTTTGAAGACTTACGCTCAGCGCTTAAGGTAATGTGGCTGGGAGGAAACTCAGTGCTTAAGCTAATGTGTCTGGGAAGAAAAACAAACTGTTTTTCCACTTCTCTCAGTTCCTCTGACTTACTCTGGAGCTTTCTGCAACATGCAAGAACAAAGATTTTTAAAATCTTGCTATTTTTTTTAAGAAAAAATACACAAATAAAAGTCCACAAATAAGCCTTTGTCAGTCACAGCATACCTTAGTGAAAGTAACTTGATTGATAAAACAAACTTGATTGTAAAATAGCATACTGCCTTGTAAGGAACATTTGTGGGAAGGCAATATAGAGGTTTCTTTGTGTTCAGTTCTTGTGTGTGTGTGTGTGTGTGTGTGTGTGTGTGCGCGCGCACGCGTGCACTCTAAGGGGTTAGGTTTTTTCCTTTAAAAAAAAATTTAACACAGAATTCTTCTTACTTCCTCTGCAATTCTTAAGCAACATTGAGAATATTTTGATTATTTTTGGTGCCACGGTTTGACAGTCTTATTTCTTTAAGTACAATTCCATGACATACACTGCTTGACAGAAAAAAAAAATCTAAGAATTTCGAGAGACATTCATATGCAGCATGTATTATATTTTTCATTTTCAATTTGGCATTTTCCAACTCAACTAATTATGTTATCATTCAATGTACACTTTAAAAAAGCAAGTTCTAAGTAAGAAAAACGCACAAAAGCCCTTGAAGTTTTGCTGCCTAACTTTAGAGATATTCCTGACATCTTTAAATAGAAGAAAATTATATTGATGCTTTTACATATCTGTATATTGTGTGCTTCTGTGTCTATCTTTCTCTACCTCCACCCCTCACTCTCCATATTTCTATATCTATTTCTCTAATGCTTTCTTTCTTGAGAATACAGAGGCTTGACTGATCCATTCAATGGCAATAGTTGCTGAAGAAGAAGGGCACCACAGAACTGATGAAAAGTAGTGAACATTTTATGTTGATGTGCCTTTTCCTCTTGTACTTCTAGTGTCAAACACCAAGCATATTTTACTGACCTGCATTCTTTCACTCTTCTTTTTTCAAATTAAATGTATGTGCAAGCAATTTTGCTGATTTGGCTTTGATTTTAAGATGCAGTTTAAGGCCTGTGCTTAGTTTCTCTCCAATTGATGTCATAGAACTTGGCATCATTTACTCCTGCAGAGTTAATTTCATTTATTCTGCCTTCAGTTGGCCAGTGAAACAGATCTCAGAGAGAGTTAGCACATGAGTCCAGGACCCAGAAGCCACTTTGTTATCCCAGATTAAAAGAATTATTTAAAAATACACATCAATTTTAAGAGCATTTGGGATAAGTTCTACAAAATTGTGAGGGAGGAAAAGTTAGTCTTCAGCGTCATCCTTCTTCTTGATGGCTAATTTTCTTACTTACTTTCCAAAAATATAATTAGAAGGTGCCTTATTATTCTCCTCTATTATCCTCCTACTAAAATCTGGTGTTCTTTCTTTTATATCCTCAGGGACAGCAGTTTAGAAACTGGCAAATCTTATAATACTTTCAGCTGGACAAAGAAAGGGAAATGAGACTGCCCCGAGGGGAAAAAAATGATATGCATTTAACACTGACCTTTTGGAAAGCAATCAATATTCTTCTATCCACTAATTGGGGACTTTAAGTGAGTTGGGTGAGTTTTAGAACAAATAGCAAGGAAGAGAAGTTATGACAGGTTACTAGATAAGATATTTTGGGGTAGGTGGATCTTTTATCTATTTACAGTGTATAGTAAGAACTTGAACTTAATGACAGGGACTAGCTTAGATCTAGGCTTCCTTGGTGGCTCAGATAGTAAAGAATCTGCCCACAATGTTAGAGACCCAGGTTCAATCCCTGGGTGGGAAACATCCCCTGGAGAAGGGCATGGCATCCAACTCCAGTATACTAGCCTGGAGAATCCCGTGGACAGAGGAGCCTGGCGAGCTACAGTCCATAGTGTAGCAAAGTCAGACATGACTAAAGCGACTTAAAATGGGTGCATGCGTAGGCATTAAATAAGTAATTTCATGTGTGAAAGTGAAAGTTCCTCAGTCATGTCCGACTCTTTGCGACCCCATGGACTATACAGTCCAAGGAATTCTCCAGACCAGAATACTGGAGTGGGTAGCCTTTCCCTTCTCCAGAGGGTCTTCCTAACCCAGGGCCTGAACCCAGGTCTCCCGCATTGCAGTTGGATTCTTTACCAGCTGAGCCACATGTGTAGTAGGGATTATAAAAGAGATATGCAGGATGTTATGGGATACAGTCTGGCGTTTGAAAACCTGTACTGGGCCAAGGAGATGACATCTTATTTGAGACCTCAAAGGTGGGAGCATAGTGACTTCGTGAAAGTAGGAAATGGGGTAGGACTTCAAGCTCAGGGAAAAGTTAGTCTTTTTGAGGGCCCAGAGGTCAGAGAGTTAACTGTATCTCACTGCAACTAAAACAAACTACGAATGAAAAATAAGGTGGTAATATGTCATAGATGAGATTCAGATGGTAGGTTGCAACTATCCACATTGTGGGAGGCCCTGTAAGCCATTTAAGTAGCTTAGATTTTATTCTAAAAGACTTTGAAATACATTAAAGTGTCTTAAATAAGAATTAATCTATTTTATGCCTTTATGTTTTACTTTTTTAATATTCTAGCTGAGAGTGAAGAATATATCAAAGAAGGGATCGACTGAATGCAAGAGACCACTGAAATAGCCACTGGCGTAGACTAGATGGGATCACAATGCTGGGAATAGAAAAAGGTGGTTGGCACCCGCAGGAAAGCTGGGGGAAAGTGGATAAACCTGAGCGCAATTTCAAAATGAACTGTTTAAGATTTATATGTTCAGTGAAGAAAAAGAAGCCATCAAGCATGACTGCATAAATGCCAATTTTCTCTCAAGCAACTGGGTAGATAATGATACCATTTCTGGTGGGCGGGGGAAGAGGAGAAAGAAAAGCAAAACTGGGAAGAAATTCCAGAGGACCTCTGATATTTAAGGATCAAGTAGTAAAGAGAGAGGTGACAGAGGAGATAAGAAAGATACAGACATCCGGTAGAAGGAAAACCCTCTATTATCATAGAAATGTCGGCCCTTCATTTTCTCCATAAAAAGGATGAATACAGCTAGTTTTCTTTTGTATTTCATAGCCAAACTTCTCAAATGAACGCATGATTTGAAAGATAGCTACTATTTGTTGAACACTTACTATGTGACTTCCCTGACTTACTACATGGCTTCCCTGGTGGTTCAGACAGTAAAGCATCTTCCTGCAATGCAGAAGACCCAGCTTCAATCCCTGGGTTAGGAAGATCCCCTGGAGAAGGAAATGGCAACTCACTCCAGTACTCTTGCCTGGAAAATCCCATACCAGTTTCCTCTGGTAGGTTACAGTCCATGGGGTCGCGAAGAGTCAGACACGACTGAGCAACTTCACTTTCTTTACTATGTGACAAGGTTTTTACTTTATCTTTGTAACAACTTATGGTGTATTGATTATTATATTCTCCTTATTTGATTGGGCCAGAAGGGGATTAAACAATTTGCCAAAAGTTGCAGTGTTTTTGAAGGATGAAATATGTATTCAAACATGAACAATCTGATTCTGGAACTCTGGTTCTCATAAACACTGAACAGCTAACTCTGCATTGCTATTAACTTTGTCTAGTTTGTCTCGATAACGTTTAATTCCTATCCCATAAAGTGAAAGAAAGTGAAGTCGCTCAGTCATGTCCGACTCTTTGCGACCCCATGGACTGTAGCCTACCAGGCTCCTCAGTCCATGGAATTTTCCAGGCAAGAGTACTGGAGTGGGTTGCCATTTCCTTCTCCAGGGGAATATTCCCGACCCAGGGATCGAACCCGGGTCTCCCTCATTGCAGGAAGACGCTTTACCGTCTGAACCTCCAGGGAAGCCTATCCCATAATTCTACCAGTATTGCATTCTTACAGTCATATACATCTAATCATCATCAATCCCTAATGTCCCCTTCTTGATACCTCTATATAACTTTTAATGAAGTCTA
The DNA here is from genome assembly GCA_024291935.2 of Okapia johnstoni. Lineage (NCBI taxonomy): Eukaryota > Metazoa > Chordata > Mammalia > Artiodactyla > Giraffidae > Okapia > Okapia johnstoni. The sequence goes on along the minus strand of CM044311.1, from coordinate 35,188,901 downwards.
TTTTGAAGCTTTCTTTTCCCTCGATATCAGTAAATATTCTTTTTCTTTTGCCCTTTTCAACACCTCTCTCCCTTTTTCCCACAAGACTCTTCTGCATTTACCCTCTAAGGAAGCGTTTGTCTTAAGTCTTCAGATCTGAGCCCAAATCTCCATATTGTACTTTAGTCTCCTTTAGGAATAAGACTCTTAAAGGAAATTCTCTCAGCAAACCCTTTTTACTCCAGTAGAGCTACATATGGGGGCTTCCCAGGAGGTGCTAGTGGTAAAGAATCTGCCTGACAGTGCAGTAGACATAAAGAGACAAGGGTTCGATCCCTGGGTCAGGAAGAGCCCCTAGAAGAGGGCATGGCAACGCACTCCAGTATTCTTGTCAGGAGAATCCCATAGACAGAGGAGCCTAATGGGCGACAGACCATAGGGTCCCAGAGTCAGACATGACTGAAATGACTTAGCACGCACACATATAGAGCTACATATTGTAAGTTCCACTCCAGGCTTGGGATATATGATGAACACACAGACTCCCACCAGCCACTACTCACATCTGATTGACTCCTATATGACTCAATATGCGGAAAATCTCTTTGCCCACCAAATGGTACCATTCCTCACACACTAAAATATGTGCTTCAACCTGTAGATTCTGTATCTTAAACAGCCTTGCTAGACTGGTCAAAGCTATTTACATAGTCTAACTAGATCTAACCAGTCCCATCTGATCCTGAATCACTTTTCTCTACCATTTTCAGTGTTACTTCCTGGTTTCAGCATGCCTTATGCTTTAATTAGATGTTGCAGCTTAGTTTCCTAATATAAACTTATCACGACAGTTTAGTTAGTCTACTTGGTTTACACACTTTTTTACTGTCCAGGAAAGCAGAAAGTATGGGCTCAGAACTCAAAGTATCTTATAATTGAGTTTTTGAAGTTCTTTATGTACTCTGGATATAATCCTTTATCAGATAAGTACTTTGCAAATATTTTCTCCTAGCCAGTGTCTTGTCATTTAATTCTTTTAAGAGTGTCTTTCAAAGAACAGAGATTTTTACTTGTATTATGTGAAATTTATCAGTATGTCGTTTATCCGTGGGTGAGGCCCTAACCTTTATATCAAAAATTTACCTAACCCAAGGCAGAAGTGTTTCTCCTATGTTTCATTCTATGAACCTTATAGTTTTAGGTTTAACAGTTTTATGATCCTATTTGATGATTTTTGTATTCAGTGAGAGGTATATATCAAAGTTCATTTCCTTTACATACAGAAATCCAATTGTTCAGGTATCATTTATTGAAAGACAATTCTTTCTTCACTGAATTGTCTTTGGACTTTGTCAAATATGAGTTGATGACATAGGTATGAGTCCATTATTAGACTGTCAATTCTGTTCCAATAGTCTATATTTCTCTTTTGGCCCTGATACTACTTTATCCTTATAACTGTAACATTATAATAAGTTTTATAAGTCAGGTAGTATTATTCCTCCATGATTTTTCTTCTTTTTAAAGTTTGCTTTGATTCTCCCAAGTCCTTTGGATTTCCATATGATTTTGGGGGGGGGGGTCAATTTTTCAATTTCCAAAAAAAAGTCTGCTGAGATTTTAATTGGGATTGAATTGATTCTATAAATTAATATGAAGAGAATTGGCATCTTAACAATATTGATTCTTCCTATTATCGAACATGGTATGTCTCTATATTTATTTAAGTGTTCTATAATTTGTTAAACCCATGTTTTGTAGTTTTCAGTTTATAGACCTTGCACAACTTTTGCCAAATTGCTGCTAAGTCGCTTCAGTCGTGTCCAACTCTGTGCGACCCCATAGACGGCAGCCCACCAGGCTCCCTCGTCCCTGGGATTCTCCAGGCAAGAATACTGGAGTGGGTTGCCATTTCCTTCTCCAAAGCAGGAAAGTGAAAAGTGAAAGTGAAGTCGCTCAGTCGTGTCTGACTCTTAGCGACCCCATGGACTGCAGCCTACCAGGCTCCTCTGTCCATGGGATTTCCCAGGCAAGAGTACTGGAGTGGGGTGCCATTGCCTTCTCCGTTGCCAAATTGATCCCTAAGTAATTCATACTTTTTGATGCTGTTGTAATTGCAATTTACAAAGATTTAATTTTCTCATGAGTTGCTAGTGTCTAGAAATAGAATTAATTATGTGTTTTGATCTGTATTCTCTAACTTCTCTAAACTCATTTATTAGTTCTAGTAGCTTTTTTGACGTTTCCATTCAATTATCTATATAGACAAATCACACGATTTTTGAATAAGGACACTTCCTCTTCCTTTCTAGTTTGGAAGAACTCGATTTATTTGGGCTTCCCAGGTTTAGTGGAAAAGAACCCACCTGGCAGTGAAGGAGACATAAGAGATGTGCGTTCAATCCCTGAATCTGGAAGATCCCTTAGATGAAAGCATGGCAACCTACTCCAGTATTCTTGCCTGGAGAATCCCAAGGACAGAGGAGCCTGGTGGGCTATAGACCATAGGGTCAAAAGGAGTTGGACACAACAGATGTGACTTAGCATGCATGCATGCCTTTATTTCTTTATCTTCCCTGATTACACTGTCCAGACTTTCAGTACAATATTGAATGAAAGTGGTAAGAGTGGACATGATTTTTCTATTGCTGATTTTAAAGGGAAAATATTTAGTCTTTCACCACTAAGTATGTTAGCTGAAGGATTTTTTTTTATAGATAGTATTTATCAGGTTGATGAAGGTCCCTCCTTTTTGTGATTGCTGAGAATTACTATCAGTAATGGATGATGGATTTTGTCAAACTATAGCAGTGTTAGCTAAGTTAAGCGTGTTGATAATGTTCAGATAAGCTATATTGTTATAGATTTTTCTGCCTATATTCTATCATATATTGAGAGAAGACTTGAAATTTCCAATTCTAGTAGTGGATATGTCTCTTTCTTTTTGTAGTTCTATCAGTTTTTGCTTTCTGTGTTTTGAAAATCTGTTTTCAAATCCAAAAAAATTTAGGATTATTATATCTTCTCGATAAATAGACCTCTTTATCATTAAAAAATGAACTTTTTTGTCCCTGGTGATATTATTTGCCTTGAAATCCAGTTTGCTTGATATTAGGATGATTGCCTCAGCTTCTTTGTGTAGCATCTTTTTTGTATATTTATATTTAAATTGAATTTATTATAGGCAGAATTGAGTTGGGTCTTTTTGTTTCATCCAATGTGACGATCTCTTTTTAACTGAAATATGTGGACCTATTATATTTAATATGACTAGTGGTATGGTTAGTTTTAAGCCTATTATCTCTTATTTGTTTTCTTCTTGCTCCTTCTGTTGTTTGTTCACTTCCCTCTTTTTCCACCCACTTTTGAACTAAGTATCTTTTTAGCAATTCCATTTCATCTCCTTGTTGGATTATTAGTTATACCTTCTTGTTTTGTTATTTTGCTAATTATATTAAGGTTTTTGTATACATCATTAACTTATCACTTTATGACATCAACTGATTTTATATCATGATATGTGAGTTGCAAATAGTTGGCTTCTGTTTTTACTTCTTAGTTTTTATACCATTTTAACTCCTTTTACTTGCATATTTTATAAAACACATAATACATTGCGAATATTTTGTTTAAACAATTATCTTTTGAATAAAATTTAAATTATAAGAAAATTTACTTTTACCCGTGTAGTTATCTTTTCTGATGCTCTTCATTTCTTTAGATGCATTATTTTCATCTGGCATCATTTTTCATCTGCCTGACAAATTTTAAATTTCTTGTACTGTAGGTCTTTTCAAAATGAATTCTTTCATCTTTTGTGTGTCTGAACTATCTTTTATTGCTTTCACTTTTGAACAACACGTTCACTGAATATTAAACTCTAGGTTGTGAATCTTCCTTTCACATCTTTAAAGATATTTCTCTACTTTTTGAGTTTTTCCAATGAGAAATATGCTGCCTTCCTTATTTTTGTTTGTACACAATATGTCTCTTTTCTTGTGGCAGCGTTGAAGATTTTTCACTTTATGACTGGTTTAAAGCAATTTTATTATAAAGGATGTTGGTGTAGTTTTCTTCACATTTTTTTGTGCTTAAGGCTCATTTAGCTTCTTAGAATGTGGCATTTATTTTTCACAAAATTCTGAAAATTTTGGTCACTGTTTCTTCAAATATTTTGTTTGCTCCTCCTCCTTTCATTACTTCAGGTGATCTAGTTATATACATAAAAGGTTGCTTGAAGTTGTTCCACAGCTCACTGGTGTTCTTTGCAATCTTTTTTTAAATTATTTTTTCTGTTTCAAATTTCACATAATTTCTATTGCTATTTCTTCAGTACCTTAAATTTTCATTTTAGACAATTCATTTTTTATCTCTAGAAGTTTGATATGGGTCTTTCTCAGATCTTCAATTTTTCTGTGTAACTTTTTAGACATATCTATTCTAGCATAATAACTGTGTTTATCTCCTTGGGCCTGTTAATTCTAACACCTGCATCAGTTTTAAGTCAGTTTTGCTTGACTGATTATTCTCAATATGGATCGTGTCTTCCTGCTCCCTTGTATGCCTGCAAATCTTTGATTGAATTCCAGAACTTGTGAATTTTACTTGTCGAGAGGATGTTTTCTTATTCCTATATATATTAAGCTTCCCTCATACATGCAGTTAAGTGACTTGGAAACAGATCCTTAGAGTCTTACTTTTAAGAGTTGTTAGCTGCATTCCAAAAATTACGCAGCATAGAGCTAATTAACCCCCATCACTGAGACAAGGCTTTCCTGAGTACTCTACGCAATGCTACATGAATTATGAGTTTTTCTAGTCTGGCTGATGGGAACCAGTATTTTTTTTGGCCCTGTGTGAATGTTAAGCACTGTTCTCTTGAATTCTTTTGAATGGTTATTTCACAGCCTCTAGCCATTTCTTCAAATGAAAAAACTGATCAGTACTCTGCAGAATACTCAGCAGGGAGCAGGGACCATGTTCATAACTCTAGGCTATTTCTCTGTGCATTTCTCTCCTTTATGGTGTTGTCCTATTAATTCTAGCCCACTTGTTCTCTCTGGACCTCAGCTTCCGCTTCCTCAGGCCAGGTTCTGCATGTGTTCCTCTTCCCTGAACTATGGCTTGGAAGTTCTCTGGTGACACTAACCTAGGACATTTACAAGGCTCACCTTATTTGTTTTCTGTCTTTCAGGGATCACTTTCTTTGGTTGCCTGATGCCCAGCACCTTGATTTGATATTTTTGGTGTCATTGTTGTTTCATGCAGGATAGTAAATTCAATCCTTGTTACTCCATCTGACTTGAAGTCTCAGCTGATCTTAACAATGGAGACAGATGATAGTAAGATTATGAAACTCTATGTACAGTTTCAAAGAAAATTTAGCTACATATACATCCGTTCAGTTCAGTCACTCAGTCGTGTCTGACTCTTTGTGACCCCATGGACTGCAGCATGCTGGGCTTCCCTGTCCAGCACCAATTCCTGGAGCCTACTCAAATTCATGTCCATCATGTCGGTGATGCCATACAACCATCTCATCCACTGTCGTCCAGTTCTCCTCCCATCTTCAATCTGTCCCAACATCAGGGTCTTTTCAAATGAGTTAGTTCTTTGCATCAGGTGGCCAAAGTATTGTAGTTTCAGCTTCAGCATCAGTCCTTCCAATGAATATTCAGGACTGATTTCCTTCAGGATGGACTGGTTGGATCTCCTTGCAGTCCAAGGGACTCTCAGGAGTCTTTTCCAAAACCACAGTTCAAAAGCATGAATTCTTTGGTGCTCAGCTTTCTTTATAGTCCAACTCTCACATTCATACATGACTACTGGAAAAACCTTAGCTTTGACTAGATGGACCGTTGTTGGTAAAGTAATGTCTCTGCTTTTTAATATGCCATCTATGTTGGTTGTAGCTTTTCTTCCAAGGAGCAAGTGTCATTTAATTTCATGGCTGCAGTCACCATCTGCAGTGATTTTGGAGCCCCCCAAAATAAAGCCTGTCACTATTTCCATTGTTTCCCCATCTATTTGCCATGAAGTGTTGGGGCCAGATGGCATGATCGTAGTTTTCTGAATATTGAGTTTTAAGCCAATTTTTTCACAAATACATATGTATATATTTTAATTTAAACTACATTCCCCATACTCTGAAGAACTATCTATTTTAATGAGCAAGAAATTCTATTCCAAGTATTGTCCACTAAAAAAGAAAAAGAAAAAAACAAACATAGATACTGCTAGAGTATATGTCATTTGGTAAGTAGTGATGACTTCATAGAAAAGTGTGCCTCAAATTCCATCTCTACAGTCCTTTTATATTAGAAGTATTCTTGGATTTTCTGAGCCCATCCTACTAAGGAAAAGTTTCAACCTTTCTCTGTCAAACATTTTTTTTTAGATCAAAAGTACAATATAACTGTAGAATAGTAAATCAGGTGAAATGATAAACTCTCTCATGAAATAAGTTTTGAGATAATTATTTATGGTCTAGAAAATGTTACCTTCCCACATAATAGTTAATTTAGGAAGTGTTCATAAATGTGGGCAAGCAGGGATATCTGCAAGATTAATTATCTCTGAAAAAGTTCTTAAAAGAAGCTTTGTTATTGCTCAGTTTATGTTAATTTTACATTAGTATAGAATTTTTGTAAAAAAAAATCCTTTAATGCCAACATTAAGTAAATAACCTGTTTTACTGCATTATCTTTGAAAACTGAGTCTTTTTAAGTTTCAAAGGCATCATTACAACTGTTAATGAAAGGAAAAGTAAAAGTTAAAAGACAAGAAAATCATGAAAAATAGAAAACATTTCTAGAAAATATGGAAACATTTGAATGAAAATAAATGGAAGTAAATAGTGAAAGAATTGACTCAGACTGAAAAGCAATTTCAACATGTTCAATAGCTGAAGTTTCTCAATGCTATGTGAAAATTCCGTATTAGCTGTGAAAATAAAATAACGAGTTGGAAAGGCAAGTAGAATGAGTTGCTATTAAACTTGCTTTAAAAACCTAATAGTATAAGGAAAACTATCTCAAAAGACAAGAAGAATCAGTTCTTAAAATCTAGGTCATTTATCTGTGATTTTTCCCTATTTCCTGAAGTTCTGTGCTTTAAACTTTTTGGTACATCATCTAAAGACAGTCACTTTTTTTCACCAAAGATCAAGTTATCAGCAAAGTACAAAATGGTAATTAAAAATTTCTAGTTCAGTGCCAGGCACACATCATTCTTTTAATGAATCAGATTATCTCAACTTTGTAAGGATTAATTAGGTACTTGTAGCAGCTCCTTTAAATTTCTCAGAACACTATGCCACCAGATAACTTAAACAGCAGCTGTGTAAACTCAATGAGTTAAGCTCAGAAAATCTGTTACACTTAATTCCATTAGAACAGTCAGAAATTTTTGGTTAACTAAGACATTACTAAAATATTAGCATATATTTTCATTTGCATTAAGGTTTATGTAAGCGGTAAAAACCCACTGGGAAAAAGGCGAGGGAAATAAATATTGCAATGTTTTTTCTTTTTTCCAAAAAGAAAAAATTAAAGTCATAGAAAAATAGTTTCATAAACCTGCATGTATTCTTTCCAAAATAAAAATATCAATATTTTTAATTTTCATCAGTTCAGTTCAGTTCATTAACATTATAAACATTTAAAAAGTTACTTTTGAAAAATTTTTAATTTATAAAAAGTTTGTAAAGATATCAGAGTGAATTTCTATATATCTTTATCCAATTTCCTCTAATGCTAACATCTTGTATGAGGACATTTATTAAGCCTAAGAAATTAACATAGGTATAAAATACTGTTAACCAATCTTGAGATTTTATTAATATTTCATCTTTTTTTTATTCCAGAATCCATTCCAGGACACCACTTCACTTTTAGTCATCATGTATCCTTCAATTGGTGACAGTTTCCCAGTCTTTTCTGGTTCTTCAGGACCTGGATGATTTTTAAGAGTATTTTGTAGAGCATCTTTCAATCTGGTTTTGTCTGATATTTTCTCATGAATAGGATTCTCAACGGATTTTTGAAGAAGATTCTCTCAGAGTTGAAGTGTGCTTCTTATCAAATCATATCAAGGGGTACCTCAGATTAACATGTCTCATCACTGGTGGTATTAATTTTGATTGCTTAATTAAGATGGACTCTGACAGTTTTTTCCACTATAAAGTTCCTAATTTTCTGCTTTCCATATTCTATTATTTGGAAGCAGGTAAATAAATTCAGATCATATACAGTGGAATAGAATTAAGCTACACTTCCCAGAGTGGGGAGGCTCTACCTAAATTATTTGGAATTTTTCTGAAGGAGGATTTTTCTCCCTTCTCCCGCCTTTACATATTACATGTTCAATCAATTACATGCATTTCAGTGTACTCATTGATAATTACTTTGCTCTTTTGGGTTATAAACACTACTACTAAATCTCCAAGGCTTGTTTTTATTTATTTTGTTGCTCAAATAACTCTTGCTTTGGCCATCTGAGGACTCTTTCCGAGGATCATTTGAGGTTCCTGTGGTCTGTTCAATACGCCCCCATACTCCTTTTTTAAAAAAAAGTTTTAATTTCCTGAACCATAAAATGCTCCAGGCTCATTTTGAATTTCCTCTACCTACTCCCTAAATCAGCCATTTCTTCAAAGAACTCTGACCTGTTTTTTTTTTAACTGGGGAATGGTGTTTAGAAACTAAAATCTGGGTGCTGGGTATGCCTGTTGTACTGGGATGTCACTGCTTCCTTATCTTCTCAGCAGACAGAGCTAAGAAATAAATATTATACAAACCAATGTATACAGATTTTATTGTATTTCTGAGTGTGTGTGTACCCGAGTTCATATTCCTATCTCTGACTCTAGCACCACAGAGCGTATACTGATTTCCCCCTACTGTTTATTTATAACTTCAGTCTCTGTCAACCAGAAACCTGGCTTCCATTATCCACAATTTAGTTATTCATTTTTTCGGTTGTGGGGCATGCAGAGTAGCCTAGCAGAATTGCAGGATTCCTAGCCTATACCCCTGTAAAACATAAATTAAACAACTTGAGTACAACGCTTATGTATAGTTATTGTTTTTTTAGCCTTACAGTATACAGTCAAAATAATGTGTTCCAAAGTTAATTTAGGTCAGCTTCTTTTTTCTCCAGTGATTTATCTTTAAGGAGAACTTTCTCAGAAAAAAAAAAAAAAAAAAAAAAACCCTCTTAATTATATGCTAAATGAAATTTAGAAATGCAAAGTTCCAAAGGTTCATTTTGAAGATGATTGTCATACATTTTCAAAGAAGCAGTATTCTAAAGTGTTATAATATATCATAATTATAATTCACCTACCCCAATATTATCAGAGCTCTTTGTCCTTTGGGTGGGGCAAGAGAGCCTTTCTATTGGGGTAAAGGAAGAGTTGGGAAGGTTACCTGCTGTGACTTATATTAATATAGTCATAATAGCTCAACTCTGCCTCCTTCTCCTAAATTAATTGAGTTGCTTTGGGCTGGTACCTCTCCAGTGATGGTCTTGATATTATCATACTGTAGTGTCATATCTTCCCAATGATATGCTTTACTTCAATTTATACTATAGAAGGTGAAACTGAGATTTTGAAAGTGACTTGCCCGAGGTCATACGGCTTATGGTTGAGACTAGGATTCAAATATGTTCAAAGTCCAAAATATGAGAAATTACTATTCTCAGGTTAAAAGTTCATGTCCCACAGCAGAATATGGTATGACTAGGTCAATGGTTAAAGCATTCAGATTATTTTGCTTTAGTATCAATAAACAGACATTTTATAGTATTTTGAGCCATGCTTTGCCTGTTTATTGCCAGGGGGCTCAACCTATGCAACTCCAAAGACATTTCTATCTAAGGAATATGTACCAGGGTAGTAGCCTAGCCATCTTCCACACACTTTACAATTTGTTTTTCAATAACTTGGCCTGGTCATCTTACACTACAATTTTAACGGATCAGCATCTCTGACAAGGCCCTACTTAAATAATTTAGCTTTGACCTTGAACTTATAAAACATAAATTCTAATTGTATTATTAAAATGTTCCAAGCCAGTATAACTCCTTTATTAAAAAAAAAAATGACAACTTGAGGTCTCCTGCCTTGCAGGCATATTCTTTACTATCTGAACCACCAGGGACCACAGCATGTACTCTCAGGGCACTTGCACAGAAAAAGAATTTTCTGAGAAGAGTTCTGGTTCTGTCTGGCACAAAGCTTATCAAACTATAAATTATGAAGGAAAAGTTTTTTCCCTTCAGTCAGTCATGGATTGCTGGCTTCATAAAATGAAATTAAAATAATTTTTTTAAAGAAATAAAAATCTTAAAATGTCAAGTACAAGCCCACATTTCTCATGATTACATTTTTTAGATATAAAATTACTCAAACTAACACTGAAGTATCTAAGTACTTTCTCTTAATTCCCATATTTTTCTTTGTGGATTGGTAACAAACATTTGTTTACTATTAATAACATTGATTCAAGGAACATGTTGATTTCTGGTTAGAGGGTTCCTTTAGAAAACCTCAGTTCAGTGTTACTGTCCACCAGAATGCAGGTCAGGTTTCACAGACATAATAACAATTTTTTTCCCTGAGAGTATGCTCACCATTTTCAGGTCTTAACATCTTCTTACTTTTGTACTAATCTAGATTACTGCAAAGTATTTGTATATGGAACACATCACTCTACTTTGCTATTGTTTGCCTTTGAGGAAATATAAATGCTAGTCTTTATTGAATGATTATTATAAACTATGTTCTAAGTACTATATATATATGTATATTAAGCCATTTAATCCTTTCAATATGAAAGCAGACATTATTATCATTTCCACTTTACAGAAATGGAAATTAAGGCACAGAGAGATTAATTTGCTATTGAGATTTAAACCCAGGCAGCTTGGTACCAATGTATGTGTCCATTGCAGCAAAATCATGGTACTATCCTTAGGGAAAAATTACCTGGGAAAGGCCGTTGTAGCTAATCTAAAATTGGATTCCAAGTATATTATTCAAAATATATTGAGTAACATACTCAATATATCCATAATTTATAGATTTCTAACTAGAAAAAACCAATTCAAACTTTATAGAATTATAAAATATCTAATATCTTTCCTTCTCTGCTTCTGCTACTTCTAAGAACTAAGGTCTGAGTTCAAATGTCATGAATTTTTTCTAATCTATGATTTGTTGTTTTTTGTTTTTGCAAAGTGTTGTTTCATGCACCACAAGTATTTTTATTAGCTACCTCAAATCTTTTTTTTGAATAGGTGGTATGTGTATATAAGCCAATTATTGCCTTAAAGCAATCCCTCAGCAATGTGATTTGCGGCTTCCAATCTGCAATCATTGAGAACTCATTTTAAAAAGACTGAATAGATCTATTAGTATCCAAAGGCTGCCTAAACAAATTACCACAAACTAGATGGGTTACAACAAGAGAAATGTATTCTCCTACAGTTCTGGAAGCCAGAAGTCTGAAATCAAGGTGTTGGGAAGGTCATATTTCCTCTGAATGCTCTGCGGAGAATCTGTTCTTTGCCTTTTCCACCCAAGAGTGCCTGTTGGCATTTCTTGACTTGTGGCTGAATCACTTGAATGATACAGTCACATCGCTTTCTCTGTGACTGTCTCCTCAGCAGTTCTCTTCAAAGGACGCTCTGATTGGATTTGGGATCCATCCTGATTATCCAGGACAATCTCACCTCAAGATTCTGAATCTAATTACATCTGCAAAGACCTTCCTCCAAATAAAGTATCATTCACATGTTTTAAGGATTAGGACATGGACATACACATCTTTTGGGGGGACCGCCATTGAAGATATTTTAATAGGCGATGGGGGTTATGAGGTATCTTCCTAAAAGCACATTGCAAGAAGCTTTAGTTCATGGCTTGCATGTGTGCTGTCACTTCAATTGTGTCTGAACCTTTGCAACTGTATGGACTATAGCCCTCCAGGCTCCTCTGTCCATGGGATTATCCAGGCAGGAATACTAGAGTGGGTTGCCTTTTCCTTCTCCAGAGGATCTTCCTGACCCAGGGATTGAACTCAGGTCTTGTGCATTGCAGACAAATCCTTCACAGACTGAGCCACCAGGAGAGCCCTTTTAATCCACGGGCTTTTCGACAAATTTGCCATGATAAAACTCCCCTCCCCCACCTCACTACCCCATTTTCTGTTCTTTCTGCTTTGTTCTGGATGGGCAAAGTTTGCCAGAGACCTAAGTTTCATTTAGGGAAACTTGATAGATACATTGCTTTACATTTTATTTGTCTAATTTATAAGTCTTCAAGAAAAAAAAAAATTATCCTTCGTCAGCACCCTTCTGAGAGAAAGTATAAAATAGTTTACTTTGTCTGTAGAAAGTACTGTGTTATTATTATTAGCTATTATTGTGAAGAATCACTGTAATCTTTTAGAATAACGCCATTACAGTAAGCTCTGCTAATTGATTCTTTCTTATAAGATTTTGCACCTGAAAGTTTGTAAAACTTTCAAATAAGAAACAGTTGTGAAGTACTAAAAAAGTCAGATATAAAATAATCACTAGAGACAACATAAAGGCATAAAAGATGCCTGTACATTTAGTGGAATAAAAATCATCATTTTGCTCTGGTAGGTCTGTTTAAATTCTAATGGAGAGGACCAGATGCTCAGAGGTTTTGTCACAGAAGTTAGAGCCTTTCACCTTTACATCACTTGTTCTCACCCAGTTTAGGACGAAAGTAATCAAAAAGGATTACCATCTAAAAATGCTGCTGCTGCTGCTAAGTCGCTTCAGTCGTGTTCGACTCTGTGTGTGACCCCACAGACGGCAGCCCATCAGGCTCCCCTGTCCCTGGGATTCTCCAGTGGGTTGCCATTTCCTACTCCAATGCAGGAAAGTGAAAAGTGAAAGTGAAGTCGCTCAGTCCTGTCCGACTCTTTGTGATCCCATGGACTACAGCCTACTAGGCTCCTCCGTCCATGGGATTGTCCAGGCAAGAGTACTGGAGTGGGCTGCCACTGCCTTCTCCAATCTAAAAATGATTAAATGCCATCTCTGGAAAAGCTGTTTGCCTTACTTTGATTTCCAGGTGGTAACAATTACTATCACATTGAACACTCACCACTTGCCCATCTAAGTAGAGAAGTGAGAGGGTGAAGGAGTCTGAAGACAGAATGTACTTCTCTTCTTTCAGGGTCCCTTGAGAGGCTTGGCAGGTGGTAGAGGGGATTTTTGGCTGGCCATTGTCTCTGCTGAAATTAATCCAGGAATAAGTGGATACCAATACTTGCCAGTTGTTAGCTCTACATTTTCAGTGGAGAATCTTAGTTACAGTAAACTATTAAACTACCATTATGAGGTATAATTTACACACCATAAAATTTACCTGTTTTAAATGTATAATTTCAATGACTTTTTCGTAAATTTATAGAATTGGGTAACCCTTGCTTTACCGAGTTTTAGAACATTCCAATGGAGAAATTTCATGGGATATATGTCTAATTAAATTTCCATTACTCCAAAGAAGATAATACTTATGGTGCTAAGGGGTAGGAAGAGAAAGAGCAAGAGGAAGTTAGATAAATAATAGGATTTTAAAATTTGATTGAACTTTCAAATATAGTATTAATACAACTGTATATTATTTGAGCTGTGATTAATTGTTTAAACCTTCATGTGTGAATTGTCTAATATTGTAACTATATTAATGAATCATAACAAAGTTCTTTAAGTCCAGTTCAGTCGCTCAGTTGTGTCCGACTCTTGGCGACCCCATGAACCACAGTATGCCAGGTCTCCCTGTCCATTGCCAACTCCCAGAGTTTACTCAAACTCATGTCCATTGAGTCGAGGATGCCATCCAACCATCTCATCCTCTGTTGTACCATTCTGCTCCTGTTTTCAATCTTTCCCAGTATCAGGGTCTTTTCTAATGAGTCAGTTATTCGCATCAGGTGGCCAAAGTATTGGAGTTACAGCTTCAACATCAGTCCTTCCTATTAAGGACTGATTTCCTTAAGGATGGACTGGTTGGATCTCCTTGCAGTCCAAGGGACTCTCAAGAGTCTTTTCCAATACCACAGTTCAAACGCATCAATTCTTCGGCACCCAGCTTTCTGTATAGTCCAACTCTCACATCCATTACTGACTACTGGAAAACGCATAGCTTTGACTAGATGGACCTTTGTTGGTAAAGTAATGTCTCTGCTTTTTAATATGCTGTCTAGGCTGGTCATAACTTTACTTCCAAGGAGCATGCGTCTTTTAATTTCATGGCTGCAGTCACCATCTGAAGTGATTTCGAAGCCTCAAAAAATAGTCTATCACTGTTTCCCCATCTATTTGCCATGAAATGATGGGACCAGGTGATGGAATGGAGGTTCATGACATTGTAGAAGGAGACAGGGATCAAGACCATCCCCAAGAAAAAGAAATGCAAAAAAGGAAAATGGCTGTCTCAGGAGGACTTACAAATAGCTGTGAAAAGACAGGAAGTGAAAAGCAAAGGAGAAAAGGAAAGATATACCTATTTGAATGCAGAGTTCCAAAGAATAGCAAGGAAAGATAAGAAAGTCTTCCTCAGTGATCAATGCAAAGAAATAGAGGAAAACAGTAGAATGGGAAAGACTAGAGATCTTTTCAAGAAAATTAGAGATACCAAGGGAACATTTCATGCAAAGATGGGCTCAATAAAGGACAGAAATGGTAGGGACCTAACAGAAGCAGAAGATAATAAGAAGAGGTGGCAAGAATACACAGAAGAATTGTACAAAGAAGATCTTTACGACCCAGACAATCACAATGGTGTGATCACTCACCTAGAGCCAGACATCCTGGAATGCGAAGTCAAGTGGGCCTTAGGAAGCATCACTATGAACAAAGCTAGTGGAGGTGATGGAATTCCTGTTTAGCTATTTCAAATCCTCAAAGATGATGCTGTGAAAGTGCTGCACTCAATATGTCAGCAAATTTGGAAAACTCAGCAGTGGCCACAGGACTGGAAAAGGTCAGTTTTCATTCCAATCCCAAATAAAGGCAATGCCAAAGAATGCTCAAACTACCGCACAATTGCACTCATCTCACATGCTAGTAAAGTAATGCTCAAAATTCTCCAAGTCAGGCTTCAGCAATACGTTAACCATGAACTTCCAGATGTTCAAGCTGGTTTTAGAAAAGGCAGAGGAACCAGAGATCAAATTGCCAATATCTGATGGATCATCGAAAAAGCAAGAGAGTACCAGAAAAACATCTATTTCTGCTTTCTTGACTATGCCAAAGCCTTTGACTGTGTGGATCACAATCAACTGTGGAAAATTCTGAAAGAGATGGGAATACCAGAACACCTGACCTGTCTCTTGAGAAACCTGTATGGAGGTCAGGAAGCAACAGTTAGCACTGGACATGGAACAACAGACTGGTTCCAAATAGGAAAAGGAGTACGTCAAGGCTGTATATTGTCACCCTGCTTATTTAACTTATATGCAGAGTACATCATGAGAAATGCTGGGCTAGAGGAAGCACAAGCTGGAATCAAGATTGCCGGGAGAAATATCAATAACCTCCTATATGCAGATGACACCACCCTTATGGTAGAAAGCGAAGAAGAACTGAAGAGGCTCTTGATGAAAGTGAAAGAGGAGAGTGAAAAAGTTGGCTTAACGCTCAACATTCAGAAAACTAAGATCATGGCATCCGGTCCCATCACTTCATGGCAGATTGATGGGGAAACAGTGGAAACAGTGGCTGACTTTATTTTTCTGGGCTCCAAATCACTGCAGATGGTGACTGCAGCCATTAAATTAAAAGACGCTTACTCCTTGGAAGGAAAGTTATGACCAACCTAGATAGCATATTAAAAAGCAGAGACATTACTTTGTCAACAAAGGTCTGTCTAGTCAAGGCTATGGTTTTTCCAGTGGTCATGTATGGATGTGAGAGTTGGACGGTGAAGAAAGCTGAGCGCCGAAGAATTGATGCTTTTGAACTGTGGTGTTGGAGAAGACTCTTGAGAGTCCCTTGGACTGCAAGGAGATTCAACCAGTCCATCCTAAAGAAGATCAGTCCTGGGTGTTCATTGGAAGGACTGATGTTGAAGCTGAAACTCCAATACTTTGGCCACCTGATGCACAGGGCTGACTCACTGGAAAAGATCTTGATGCTGGGAAAGATTGAGGGCAGGAGGAGAAGGGGATGACAGAGGATGAGATGGCTGGATGGCATCACCGACTCGTTGGACATGGGTTTGGGTGTACTCAGGGTGTTGGTGATGGACAGGGAGGCCTGGCTTACTGCAGTTCATGGGGTCGCAGAGTCGGACACAACTGAGCGACTGAACTGAACTGATGGGACCAGATTCCATGAACTCAGTTTTCTCAATGTTGAGTTTTAAGCCAACTTTTTCACTCTCCTCTTTCACTTTCATTAAGAGGCTCTTTAGTTCTTCTTTGCTTTCTGCCATAAGGGTGGTGTCGTCTGCATATTTGCTATTGCTGCCGCTGCTAAGTCACTTCAGTAGTGTTCGACTCTGTGCAACCCTATAGACGGCAGCCCGTCCCTGGGATTCTCCAGGCAAGAATACTGGAGTGGGTTGCCATTTCGTTCTCCAATGCATATCTGAGGGTATTGATATTTTTCCCAGCAATCTTGATTCCAGCTTGTGCTTCATCCAGCCTAGTGTTTCTCATGATGTACTCTGCACATAAGTTAAATAACCAGGGAAGTTTTGGTGGCCATTTTACAACCATGAAGAGAGAAAATTGAGGTGACAGTCTACATAATGAGGAAATCAAAGAACCAAGGAACCTGGGTCATCAATGACATTATTAAAGAGAAAAGGGTTACTATTATTCTCTTCTTTCTGAAATTTGTCTTCTCAGAAATCACTTTTTCCTGTATCATCATTGCTGGTTTTTACTTTGAAGTTACTTATTTTTACTTCTCTCTCTGGAGTTTGATTATAGATCTGGTTTTCTTTTTCTCCTAGTGATTTTCAAGAGGATATATGTTAAAGAATATATTTCATATTATTTCTACTTTAAAAATTTTATGATGGTATTTTGAAAACAGCTTTACTGAGCTATAATACACATACCATGAACCTACTTAAAATGTACATTTCCAATAGTTTTGAGTCTAGCCACAGACCTGTGCAACCGTGAGCATGATCAATTCTAGAAAATTTCTATTCCACCTAAAAGAAACCCTCTACGCATTGGTGTGTGTGTGTGTGTGTGTGTGCGTGCGTGTGCATGTGCATGCGTATGGAGGCACATGCTCACTAACATCCAATTCTTTGCAACACCATGGACAGACTGTGGTACGCCAGGCTCCTCTGTCCTTGGGATTTTCCTGGCAAGAATACTGGAGCGGGTTACCATTTCCTCCTCCAGGGGCTCTTCCAAACCCAGGGATTGAACCTGTGTTTCCTGCATTGTAGGTGGATTCTTTACCGCTGAGCCACCTGGGAAGACCCTACCCATTAGTAGTCACTTTCCATTTCCTTCAGCACTCTGAAACCAATACTGCGCTTGCGGAAGAGCGCTCGGCAGCCCCGCGGATCTGTCTCTTGCTTCAACAGTGCTTGGACAGAACAGACCCAGAGACGCCCCTTGCTCCAGCCTCCAACCACCCTCCAAACTTTTTTCCAGTCGCAACCTCCGGAGTCAGCCACTCAGCTGTCCGCGATCACCGGGACCAGCCACCATTTTTTAACTCCTTATTACCAACCAATCATGAGCTCCCAGATTCGTCAGAATTATTCTACCGAGGTGGAGGCCGCTGTCACTACCTGGTTAACATGCAACTGAGGGCCTCCTACACTTACCTCTCTCTGGGCTTCTATTTCGACCGCGACGATGTGGCCCTGGAGGGTATGGGTCACTTTTTTCGCGTATTGGCCAAGGAGAAGCGTGAGGGCGCGGAGCGTCTCTTGAAACTGCAAAACCGTCATGGCGGCCGCGCCCTCTTCCTGGATGTGCAGAAGCCATCTCAAGATGAGTGGGGTAAAACCCAGGACGCGATGGAAGCCGCTCTTCTGGTAGAGAAGAACCTGAATTAAGCCCTGTTGGATCTGCATGGCCTGGCTTCTGCCCACGGAGACCCCCACATCTGTGACTTCCTAGAGAACCGCTTCCTAGATGAGGAAGTGAAACTCATCAAGAAGATGGGTGACCACCTGACCAACCTCCGCAGGCTGGCTGGTGCCTAGGCTGGGCTGGGCGAATATCTCTTCTAAAGTCTCACCCTCAAGCACGACTAGGAGCTTCTGGAGACCAGCGGCCTTTGAAGAACCCACCTAACATCAGGGCTGCCTGAAGCCCCTCTCTGCAGCCACTAGGCAGCTTTTTAACACCCTGGAGCCCTCTCTCAAGCCTTGGACCAAATGGAAACAATAAAGCTTTTTGCAGCAAAAAAAAAAAAAAAAAAAAAAAAAAAAAAATACTGTGCTTGCTATCTCTACAGTTACCTATTCTATGAGCTTTATGGGCAGTGGGGAGTTGTATTATCCATCACTAATCACTAGTATCTAGGAAACTGGCTGGCATATGGGATTTCAATAAATATCTGTTCAATAGTAAACGAGGTAGAAAACACACCTACTCTCTTGGAGGTTACATTGTAAAAGGGGAGATCAATAAATAAAAAAGAAACACCTAAATTTTGTTTAACTGTTTATAGGAGAGAAATTGAAATATTTAGCTAGTGGAATTAGAGGCTTCTCAGAGACGAGTTGACATTTATGGTGAGACCTCAGTGTATACTGGGAAGGAAGCAGCTATGGGAAGCAAATTCCCAACAGAGGAAAGGGCAAAATCTCAGAGACAAAGTGCTAGGTGGGTTTCAAGAAAGTCAGTGTGATCTCAGACTAGTAAAGCTGGAGAATGGTAACTGGTAGAAAGGTAGTCAGGGATCAGATTATGAAGTCTTATTAGGAAGAGCAAGGAGTTTATATTTAACTTCAGGTAAACCAAGTATGGGCTTACCTTGTGGCTCAGCTGGTAAAGAATCCGCCTGCAATGTGGGAGACCTGGGTTTGATCCCTGGGTAGGGAAGATTCCCCTCGAAAAGGGAAAGGCTACCCACTCCAGTATCTTGGCCTGGAGAATTCCTTGGACTGTTAAGTCCATGGAGTCACAAAGAGTTGGACACGACTAACTGACTTCCACTTTCACAAACCAAGCATGTCATTTAGGTTGTAAGATTTATTTCTTGCATGGAACCTTACTATTCAAACTGTGCTTCCAACCTGCAGAGGCAGCATCAGCTCTGGAGCTTCCTAAAATTTCAAAATTTGAGGCACCACTCAGAAAAAAAGTCTGAACTTTTAACAGGATCCCTAGGTGATTCAAGTGTAGGGGGAGTTTGCAATTTCCTGGGTTCTGTCTCATCACAACAAAAATTTGAAGCGACAGACCACTGCTACAGTTACGCGTTACAGCTCAGTTTTACTTAGAAAGCAAAGGAAAATACATCCCTGAAGCGTGAGGGCATGGCTCCCCAAACGACAAGAAGAGAAGAGAGGCCTCCCGGCCCAATTTTGGCTCCTCTTTTTATATGTCCCCCTCACTCAACGTAAATTGGGCTAGCCAGGAGTGCTGTTTGTTCTACCTGAGGTCCTCACTCCGGTCCTTAGACCTTCCTTTGTTCTATTTTCACGGGCTTTTCCCCTCCTTGTCTTTTAGCCACTGCCATTCTGAACTCCTTTTTCCTATTCTACCTAGTAGGCACATTAAAGCTTGGGAAACACTAGAGAATGGATTGAAGGTGAGAAAAAGAGAAACAGGCTGCCTGAATGAGGGATAGCAAAAAGGATGAGAAGACTGACTTAGTATCTTATGGAGATACTTGGTTTAGGACTCTAAAGCAGATAAATAGGGATTTCAATAGGCAGGTAGCAATACGAACCTGGACTTCTGAGAAAAGTTTAGGACTGGAAATACAGGTCTGTGGATACACTGGGTATTGCATTTCTCCGTTTCAAGTGTTATTTTAGAATTTATAAATGAATGTTGTCTTTCTGAAGGTTTTCCAAGTCCTCCACTATTTAACTTTGAGGCTGTTACTAGATAATCTTTCATCAAGTCATCATTAATTCTTTCACAAAAAAATGTTTTGAACGCTTTAAAATCGAAGGTCCACGGCTGATCAACACGCCCTTCTCCATAGCCTCTTGGATTCTCCACACTTCTGGGTCTTAACTGGGACAGATACCCGCCAAGCCTCTCCAAGTTTCTAGATAGAGACTAGCTTGGAAACTCCTGGGTTGGTGGGTCCACTTGTCTTAGGTAACAACCTGTAGTCTTAAAAAAAGATCTTGGAGTTAAAAGCCAGTTAAGGGGAATGAAAGAAGAACATAAGGACTTTCCAAGTTGGGGAGACCACCTAGTATCCCCCATTCTTAAGCAAAGAGGAAGAGATTGCTTGCTTTATCACTTCCTTAATAAACGGCCCAGTTGAATCCCAATTTAATGCTCTTCCCTGTACCGTTTGTCTCCTTAAGAATAGTTGAACTGTTGAAGCTTGTTTACAGTAATTAAAACGACAAAGGGCCTTCCTTTCTTTCTTGAGGTATGCGGCCTGGTAAAAGTTCTTTCATAATTTCAATCCTCAATCGCTGGCAACCCTGAGAATAACACCAGAACACTAGAGTATCCCTGGTTTGATTTCAGGGTGTTGACAGAAAACCAAGGAGAGTACTGCTGAAGAGGCGATACGAAGATTTTTTTTCAAAGCTATTGTTCTATCCCTTGACTGTTCTGGGAGAGAACAGCTACTTAACGGTTCCCCTCACAGTGAATTCTTGAACTGTCTGAAACACTCAGCTAACAATAAAAAACTCTCAAGAGGAAAAGTTCCTTCCAAAAACCCATACATCTATCAGGAAAGTATGCTGCCAGTGAGAGTTGTTTAAAGAAAGAAGAGCTGAGGGGCGGGGGAGCTGTGTTGCTGCAGAGCTAAGAATGAGGTTAGGGTGGGTCAAGGTCTGCCGGGACCCCCGGCGGAGCCGCTGAGGGAGGAAAGGGCAGGTCTCCACGGCCTCCAGGTGGGAGCCGCGTGAGTAGGCGGAGGGGCCTGTCTGGGCGCCTCCTCCCCTCGCGGGACGTGCGTCTGGGGATCACTCCGGTCCCGCTCCTCCCCGCCGGCGGGGGGAGAAGGGGGACAGGAGGCCGTCCCATGCGGATATAAAGGGCCCTGGGCTTCCACAGCTCGCCTCGGCTCGCCCGGGCGTCCTCTGGATCCGCTCTCGCCGCTTTCCTCCCGGCTATAGCTCCCGCGGCCGCTCCGGCTCCACTCGACCCTCTCGGGCCTCGGCTACTCGGGCTGCGGCGGAAGATGGCGGCTCCGGCAGGTCTCCCGGCTGGCTCGGCCGAGGCCGAATGCTCTGAGGAGGCGCTAGCCGCCGCTCTGGCGGACGTGCCCGAACTAGCCCGCCTTTTAGAGACAGACCCGTACCTGAAGCCCTACGCTCCGGACTTCCAGCGCAGGTACAACCCCCAACCTTGGAGCTCTCCCCCCATCCCCCCACCCCCCCCCACCCCTACACGCCTCTGAACCAGGAAGCCCGTCTTCTGGGCTCCCGTCGCTCAGCTGCTCCTGGGCGTGCGGGACCCGCCCCTCGTCGGCTCCACCCGCGCCGGCCCCGCCCCACACCTTGGTGGGTTGCAGCTTCTGAGCGTGGGCGAAGGGTTGAGTCCAGTATTTGGGTTCAGCAGCTTCCGGAGTTGTGGGTTAACAACTCTTACCGCCGGCCTAGAAGCAGAAGCGCTGAATAAACTTTACTCATCCCTGTCTCCTCCCTTCGAATCGGCTATTTTGCGCTGCTGTGCGTGTGCTTTGGTTGCCAGCCCGCTTTTCCTCAGGTGCTGATGCAGAGGGAGGCCGTGGCACTGCAGGTTTAATGACTCTTCCATGCACCAGGGTGATCCTGTGAATTAGCGTGTGCACAACACCTGGCCTGTGTAACTGCGCTTTAAAAACTTTCTCATTTATTTAACAGCCAATATTGTGACTTTACATCCAATAGGATTCTTTCAGGCAGCTTCCCCACTCCCCCCATCCCGCCCCGTTGTTAATATTTCTCCTCTCAGAGAAGATTAAATGTATCTTGGTCATCTTGGTCCTTTTTTTTTTTTAACCCTCTTAACCCGTGTTTGGCATTGTCATCCTGAAGATGGAGAACGTCAAGGAAAGCCAAACTTCTAGATGCCGATTTAGTGTACTTTTAGCTTGTCTCCTTTTATTCTAAAGTTGGTAAGATGATAATTCCAGTAGTCAGCTCAACTTAAAAGGTATAATTTTTAAGACTAAAATAGTTGTTATAGTAGTTATATTTGTGAGATAAGCACATTGTGATTTAATGGTTTCAGCCCTTTAGCAGAGGCACTTCAAAACTACCATGGCAACAGAGTATACCTAGTCATATTTTCAAGTAGAATACTTAATAATAGTTGCTAGCAAGAAGCAGCTTTGGGGGTAATGAAACACAATTGATTGGTGTTTGGAAAAGAAAGTCTTAGGTTGATGACCTGGCATTGTCACTTATTGCCTGTACACATTCAGCAACTCTTTATTAAGGGTCCCTTAGGCTGAGACAGTTAGGAGTCTGCCTGCAATCTGGGAGACCCAGGATCCATCCCTGGGTTGGGAAGATCCCCCTGGAGCAGGAAATGGCAACCAACTCCAGTATTCTTGCCTGGAAAAGCCCACTGATGGAGGAGCCTGGCAGTCTACAGTCCATGAGGTCACAAAGAGTCGGACAGGACAGAGAAATTTCACTTTCTTAGAAACAAAAAGTAAGGGACACAAAATTGAATACAACACTTCATTCCAGAGCTTGTATAGCCTAATGCATGGGTGCCTGCTAAATCGCTTCAATAGTGTCTGACTCTGTGCGACTCTATGGACTGTAGCCTGCCACGCTTCTCTGTCCATGGGACTCTCCAGGTAACAATACTGGAGTGGGTTGCCATGCCCTCTTCCAGGGGATATTCCTGACGCAGTGATGGAACCCATGTGTCCTATGTCTCTTTCATTGGCAGGCGGGCTCTTTAACACTAGCGCCACCTGGGAAGGCCCTAATGCCATGAGATCTCAAAGGAGTCACTTTGAGTTGTTGCTCAGTTAATTAGATGTTGGGCCTTTATATAAGCCGTTTGGGGAACAGCCTTGTGAATTGCCTTCAGTTTTTGCAGTAGTGCTTAGAGAAATTGAGTATGTAATCATCATTGTATAAAGTTAGATATTTAGAAATAGTCAAAAATTTTTAGAGCAAAAGATCAGATTTTTTTTATGTGCTTATTAATAATGACACTAATTTTCTTGGATGCTTTGTAAAATGACACATAAGACATTTCTAAAAGAAGAGGTATGGAAATGTTTTGTCTATGTTTATTTTCCTCTCTGTTTAAAAAAAAAATCACAGGTAGATAAACATCCCTTGTTAAGTGTTTCTTTAATGTTCTTTCACTTCAACTCCATTGGGATTGAAGCAGTTTTGATCTGCTTTCATGGTTTGTCAGAACTAATGAGAGGGGCAAAGGCCAGAATAAAGAAGTAGGGGCAGTCCAGTGTTCTTGATGAAAAAGCTGGCCCAATGGGTCCTTGTGCCTCACTCTGACCTGAATTCTACTTCTGGCCTTGGTTCTGAGTAATTGCCATTTTCCAGCACACATGTTCCATTTAGGCATATCAAATAGTAATTTAGTGTTTGGCAGCAGTAACTTTAACTTTTTAACGTTGAAGAATAAAAGAATTTCTCCTTCATAGAGTTTGGTCCTGGTTTCTGTTCCTATTTTCTGTTCATTTCTAATCATCCACTCAAGCAGTGTGTCTTTGGCCTAACACAAATAATACAACCAAACATAGGTGCAAAGTTTGCTTACTAAGCAGTGAAGAAAATTTAGAGTACAAATAACACCAGTATAACAATGATGGTGGAGGCAGTTTCTCACTGATGGACTGTCTTATTCTTCCCCAACCACCATGTCTTCATTAGAAATTTTGCAATATACATTTGTTCTTGCTTACCTTTTCTGTAACTATAAGAATTTTGAATCAAGTGTGACGATTAGTGAATTACTCTGTGCCATAAAATAAAAATTAGATATTAGTGTGTGTGATAGGCCATATGATGTCTCATTGATTACCTCCTAAGATAGGATTTTCCTTTTGGCTTTTCTGCTTTTTTGTTTTTTGCCTGTTATTTATATGGCAGTTAGTTGCTGTATCATAATTCAAACATTGTAGTGCTTTAAAACAACATTTAATTGTCCCCGTGTTACATGCCAGCATGAGTCAGGCTCTCCTCATGGCAGTCATTCAAGGATCTAGGCTGATGAAGCCTTCATTTTGAAACATGTTTCTACAGCGTCAGTGGCAAGGAGCAGAGAACATGTTGAACTATGCACTGTTTTCTTACAGCTTTTGCCTAGCAATCAGCTACTTCTGCTGATTCATATATTGGCCAGTGTAAGTCAAATGTGACTTCTCAACTGTGTGGGTGGAACAGAAAACACATTTGTGAAGAGCAGGATGAACAACCCAGTTGCAGTAACACTTATCTATACCCTCTGTTTAAAGTTTATATAGTAACTTTTGTATATATTATAGTATTGAACTGAGAAGGCAATGGCACCCCACTCCGGTACTCTTGCCTGGGAAACCCCATGGATGGAGGAGCCTGGTAGGCTGCAGCCCATGGAGTTGCGAAGAGTCGGACACGACTGAGCGACTTCACTTTCACTTTTCACTTTCATGCACTGGAGGAGGAAATGGCAACCCACTCCAGTATTCTTGCCTGGAGAATCCCAGGGACGGAGGAGCCTGGTGGGCTGCCATCTATGGGGTCGCACAGCGTCAGACACGACTGACGTGACTTAGCAGCAGCAGCAGCAGTAGCAGTAGCATAGTATTGAATCTTTGTAACAGAACTACAAGGTAGGAAGAGTGGGTACTTTTTTGTTTTTCCTGTTTTACACATGAAGAACCTGAGATCTGGCCCAGTGATGAGTTGTTCTCATGACTCGCTGTAGCTGGAATTAATCTTTATTTACTAAAACTGTTTCAACAAGTTCATAAAAAACGACTTCTTGATAATTTAGCACATATTTCTTTATCTCTAGTATTGGGCATTTTGGACCACTTATTAGATCCTTGAAACCATGATGCTGTAGCTTTTGCTTTTCTTCCCTTATCTCTGGTGGTTTCTCCTTAGCCTCTTTCAGATTATTAATATAAGAGATTCTCAGGGCTCTTCCTTTGGTTCCTTTATGTATTTATATTTTATATGCATGCTTTTCCTAGGCATTCTCATCCATCCCAAGAATTCCATCTGTGTACAGGGGCTGCCCACATCTGTTTTCACCCTAAATCTCCCCTGGTCTTAGTCCTCTGGTCTTACTGTCAGTATCTGCATTTTGATTTACTGTAAGTGTAATACTCAGTGTGTATAAAACTGAACTTAGGGTTTTTCATCCCAAGCCTGATCATCCTTTTATACCTTATCTCCATGTATGGTATTAATTAGTCCTCTCCCCTTTTCCTTTTTGTCTCCAAGTCTAATCAACAGTAGTTCCTAGCTACTTTCAAGTATATGTGGCACTGTATTCTTATTGCTATCCTCATACTCAAGTTGCTAGTATCTTTAACCGGGTTTATAAAAACAGCTCACAGTTGTTCTCTCTTTTGAAATCTTCTTAACAGTTCCATGGCTCTTAAAGTATAGTGCAGTCTCTTTCTCATGACATAGAAGACTATTATCTGGTCCCTGCTGACTTTTTTTAGCCTCATCTGTGGACCCTCCTTCTCACTCTGTACCATCTAATCAGAATGGGGCTCAGTGTAAAGAGGTAGCTGGAATGTCTGCAGGCTGTTCTATAAGGGGCACCAAAATATCGCTAGATTAACTTGAATAGATCATTATCAAATGTTTAAAGAATATCAATTTGAAGTTTTCCAGAAATTTGTTCTGTCCTGGACACTGCGTGTTTTGGTCTAGCCGTGGGTCCGGCTGTGGCTCTCATAGTTTATTTCTTCTGCTTGCTGCATACTTTGCTTCTGTCTTGTTAGTGCCTATATATGCTTGATGACACAGGCTAGAGATGAATTACACGCCTTCCCTGACTTCTTCTCATCCTCAAACCTTCTTCCCACCTCCTACCTTCCACCTTGGAAACCTGCATTGTAAGGATGATCATCTACCATAATCCAGTTGTGTTTTTGCTCTTTTGTGTCTCCCACTACATTATTTGTTCCTATGGGTGGTACGTTGTCCGTATTCTTTGCTTGCTGTTATATTCTCAGACTGTAAGAGTGGCCCATAGGATGTTTCCTATGGGCCACTCTTACAGTCTGAGAATATACTATAGTAATATAGTAATATAGTAGTTGAATGAACAAATGAATGTCTTCTGCATTTGCTTTTCTCTTTTCTATACCAGTAAGTCTCAGGTCAGCTCACTTTAAGCTAAAAAGGTTAGCTAGGATGGATGGACAGAGAAGAAGGGGTAGTTACCAGAAATTGTGTGTCTAGGGTAGAGGAATGTATCTTCAAATAAAAAGCTAAAAATAATCAGAGAAAATAAAGAAATTTGTTATTAAGTAGATATTTCCATACTCCACAGAGACTATGGGTTTAATCACTGAAGGAATATTCAGTTTGAAGAGAGCCTCAGGTCAAATTGCATGCTCAAGAATGGGAAGAGAGGTTTTTGTGAGCCCAAATGTGTTAAATATCACAATTACAGTGAACATCCCTATTTTGTTAAAAATGAAAATAGCTTTTACACTGGTGTCTAATCAGAATTAGAATGTAGATTAGAGTTTGTGTATCAGCAGCCACACCAAAAATTGATTCTCATGGTGCAGGAATTTTACATTGTAGCTGAATGGTGCGCTTTTCTCTCAGTGTCTAACCAAGTTGTAGACTTTGAAGAAAGTCAGATGTCCATATTCTAGAAGACAAAACAGAATCCAAAAATTACCAATTGTACCTGGCCTGCTCTTTTGTATTGATAGTAGATTCCTTTGTTCTTTGCAGCTAAAATCTGTACTAACTCCAGAGTCACTCCTGAATTTAGGTTCTAAACTAAAGCCTGCTGCACCATCTCTTGAGAATGACTGCTGCATCATCTCTTGAGAAACGACTCAGTGATAACTTCTCAGAGGATTCAGTTTGGCTTCCAACAGGCTGACCCCAGTTAATCATTGAGATAATAACACAGACCATGTGCAATGTGCTATTGTTTTAGATCCATAAGCATATCATGCTGCTTGTATTTAAAAGCATGTGCTCAACTTGAATTATGCATATAGAGATATTAAAGGAAAATATGAGTGTTTTCATTGGAGAGAACTGCTGCTATCAGGTGCCTTTCATTCTAAAGTGACTTTATTATTTCACTGAAGAGTAGATTCTCTTTTTGCATTGATGTCCACTTATCAGTAGAGGCTCACTGCTGTTTTGAGTCCAGGTTTTTTTAATCTTAAAATCCAAAATCAGCCCATTTTGTTTTGTGTTTAGGGTAACAGGAGCCCAGTACATCGAAAGAAGGCAAAAATCCACATTAGACATATGTTACACGATTTACATTCACTAATTTATTGTACAGTTGGCATTAAGTTATAGTGTCTATTCTAATGTAGTGATTTCTAATGTTTAAAAGATCATAATAACTTAGATCCTAAATTTAGTTTCTTCACATGTAATATGGAAAAAAAAAATGAACATATGGCAGAGTGTCCATGTTGCAAAATGCAAGAGCAAAATGAAGTTTGAATTTTAGCTGTCATGAATGCTAAATAGCTTCAGACTCAAGGGCAAATTAGTCAACCTCTGTGAACCTTAGTTTCTCTCTCAGAAAAATATGAATTGCTCCCACCTCATAGGGGTGTCTTAAGGATGAGGAATATATGCAAAGACAAGCTTCTTGAATCTTGTATCCTGAAATTAGCCATCAGATGAAAAACTTGACCAGAAATTCCCCACAGCTCTTTGCTGTTTAACAGCATCTTTACCTTAAACCTTCTCTTTACCAACAGTGCAACTGTGTGAATGAGGTGAGGAGGTGGTAGTTTTAATCATCATCTAATGGAGAAAGAAAAGAATATGTTTAAACTTTGATCCCTGACTTGGAGACAAAATCATAAAGCAATTGCCAGTTTACTACAAGCTGAAAGGCAAGATGAGTGCTGAGATATAATGAGCACAAAGCTCCCTTTATTGAGAGAGGTAAATGCTCAACTGCAGAAACCTAAAGTCACTCCTCTTGATTTTCCTTTTTTGTTTTTTGTCTTCTTTCATGTGACTGCTCAGTGTTCATATTCTTGGGCATCAATCAGCTGCAGGGAATTTCTTCCTCCTGAACTCTGGACACTTGGAGGAATGGTCATACAAAGCAGAAACAACTTTGAAAATAAGTAGGAAAAATATAAAATAGCAGCTTAAAATTTTGCAGATGAGAGAATTATCTAGTGGAGTCTGAACTTACGGTCTATTAATAAGAAAAAAATTAAATCCCATGTCTTACCTTGTCTATTTTATCTTCTCTTTTTTTTATCTGATGATTTCGGTTATTTTCAGTATGTTTGAATTTGTGGTGAGATACATAAAACAAAGGAATGAAATATTCATGTGTGTTTTAGTAGATCTATTGAGGAATAAATTATCATTAGATGGTTTCTGGGTATATCCTCTAGGTGATAATCCAAACTGCGATAATCATAAACCAAGTCTGCATATATATTTCTTATATATGTAACCTTGAAGTTTTCCAAATATTTAGCAAGTGAGAAATATGTTTTTTACTAATAAAATCATATGTTACTCAAAATCATCAATATAATTTACTTTTATTTTGATAAATGATAAGCAACTAGTCACAGGTAGTATTTAATTATGAATAACTGCATAATACAAATATAGTCCCTATTATTGAATGTGATCAAATCAGTTACGTATTTAGGTACATGTAACAGAAACTGAACATGCCCTCAAAGAACAGAAAATCCCACAAACTGTGACTTATGGAAATAGAGGTTTGTATTTCTCACAAAGAAAGTGAAGGTAAGTGATTTGGTCCTGAGCATTGATTCATCATTTATCTTTCGCCTCTACTATCTTTAGCCTATGGTTTTTATTTTTACTCTTAGAAGATGGCTAGGCATATCTTGAGACCATATCTATCTTCCTAGCAGGAATACAAGCCAGCTCACTATATCCATTTTAGCCAAGCATGTGTTAGTTTACCTGTAAACTCCATCTCATTCTTTGAGTTTACAAATTATTGACTAGAGCTGTCCCACGTCATGGCCATCCTTAGCAGAAAGTGAGTATGCATAATCAATGGGCTTTCCATTGCACACGTATTCTCCTGAGAAATGCGTTTGACCTCATCTATCACAACTTCCCTCAGCTCTTTCCTTTGCTCCAGTGAGGATACCATATCTGGCTAAAGATGAAATGTCCCAGTGAGATTGTGCTATAGTTCCCCAATATCATATCTGTGTACAAATCTTTCTGAGCAGAATCCAGGCATTTCCACTTTGGAGAGAAGTCTGTAGCCAAATCCCTCAGCATCACCAGCCTCTGGGGCTTGGCTTTCACTTTGCTCTACCCTATGTGTATTTTTCCAAATTCTTCTCCTGGGACATGTGCAGACCTTTGTGCTTGCTTTAGCCCGAGATGAACCTATTTGTTTCACCTCTGTCACCTGGCCCAGTGATTTGGGGAGCACTGCTGTCTTCTCTTTTAAATTTCATAGGTATTTTACTCTTAAAAATATGAGGATGTTTGAGAGGAAATGAGTTTGTCAATTACTAATAATTTTTCTGAGTTCTCTTGGTCTCACTAAAAAATGATCTGCTTTATTTTTAAGTTGTTTGAAGAATATTGTATTTGTGGGGCCAGAAGGAAGAAAAGAACTAGATTAAAGATGATAAGTTAGTTAATGCTCAGTCTTCAAACTATGAATTGTCTTTTGTTACCTAACTACATACAAGTTTATGGGCTTTCACACTATTCATCTAAAAGCTTAAGATGCATATGCTTTGCTCTTCAGAACATACCTGCTACAGAATTAACATATACATATAGCTTTCATCATCTTTGGTGTTTCCTCTTTGACAATAATGAGCAATTTGTGGAAGAATGGGATTCTCCTTTTTTGTCTTAGGCAGTAAAGACAGCATAATGATTCCTCTTTGATATCAGAATAGATCAGTAATGTGTGTGGGGTCATATTAGTTTTTTTTTTTTTTTCTAAGGAGTTATAGGTCTGTTACCCATGATCATTTTATACTGCTATTTGGAGGTCAGGAGTAACTAATGTGTAAGTTACCATTGCTTTTTCATTGTTTTACAGTCTTTTCTCAAGAGGATTGGTGGTTATTCCAGGATTCTAGAGATTCACAACCAAATTCATGTTTGTCATTTCCAAGCTTTTTCCTCCTCTAGTTCTTATTTTTCAGCATCAATAACCTTTGATTTTTTTTTTTGCTTATTTGTGCTTTTGTTTACATGTATGAGTCTTTCATCTTTTTGACCATTTCAGTTGGTAGTGCTCTTTTAGTTGTGTAAGTTGTGCTTGCTAGTAATAGGAGTGGGTGAAGTGAATGAGTCTCTTTTTGCTTCACTTCCCTAAAATGCTCTTATTGAAAACTATGTGCTATCCATGTAGTATTAAGGAATCCTCTACTCAAAAATACAACACATAAGCAGGAAATCAGAGAAATAAGAATGCTATCAAAACTGAAGTTGGTTATAGTAGGTTTAAGGTAGCTTTAGAGTTAGAGGACAGTAAAAAATACAGAGTGAATTGTGGTAGACTGGATTTAAAAATTATGTCAAAATAATTATAGGCCACAGGAAGTTGCAAAAATAGTACAGAGAAGGTTCCTGTCCTATTAGCCAAGCTTGCCCCCGTGGTAATATGTTGCTTAACTGTATTGCAGTTTCAAAACCAGGAAATTGACATTGATACAATCTGCAGACCTTATTTCATTTTCAACAGTCTTTACATATACTTCTGTGCAATTTTATCACAAGTATACATTCATATAACTGGCACTACGATGAAGATACAGAACCATTCCATCACCACAAAGGAACTCTACATTCATTTATAGTTAAACTACTTCCACTCCCTCCATCCCTAAACTCTGGCAATTACTAATCTGTTTTATATTTCTCTAATATTTTTCATTTTTTGTATGTTATATGAATTAAATCATAGAATATATGATCTTTGAAGTTGACTTTTTTTCACTCAGAATATATGTTTGAGATCTATTCAAATTACATATATCAGTAGTTTGTTCCTTTTTGTCACTGAATAGTATTCCATTGAATGGGTTTACCACAGTTAATCCATTCACCTGTTGAAGGACATTAGGATTATTTCCAGTTTTTGGCTATTAAAAATATTGTAGTAAAGCTGCTGCTGCTGCTAAGTTGCTTCAGTCGTGTCCGACTCTGTGCGACCCCACAGACGGCAGCCCACCAGGCTCCCCCGTCCCTGGGATTCTCCAGGGAAGAACACTGGAGTGAGTTGTCATTTCCTTCTCCGATGCATGAAAGTGAAAAGTGAAAGTGAAGTCACTCAGTTGTGTCCGACTCTTTGCTACCCAATGGACTGCAGCCTACCAGGCTTCTCCATCCATGGGATTTTCCAGGCAAGAGTACTGGAGGCAGTAAAGTTAAGATATATATATATATATATTATATTTGGATGTTATTTCTTTGGGAGAACTATGTAGGAGTATAATTGTTCGGTCCTATGGCAAGTGGAGAAGGAAATGGCAATCCACTCCAGTATTCTTGCCTGGAGAATTCCATGGATAGAGGAACCTGATGGTTCTTCTACAGTCCACGGAGTCACACAGAGTTGGACATAACCTAGCAACTGAACAACAACAATAGAAAATGTAGGTTTACTTTTGTATGAAATTGCCAAACTATTTGGCATGGTATCTGTATCATTTTGTATTCCCACCAGAACTGTATGAGGGAACTAGTTCATTGCATCCTTCCCAGCATTTGGTAATACACTTTTAAAAATGTTAGCTTTTATATTAGGTTTGTAGTGATAGGCCAGTGTAGTTTTAATTTGCATGTTTCTAATAGCTGATTATGTTGAAAGTCTTTTAAAGTGTTATTTGCCATTTGTGTATCCTCTTTGGTGAAATGTCTCTTTCCATCTTTAGTCCATTTTCTAACTGGATTGGGCTTTCTTTTTTTTAACCTTTGAATTTTGAAACTTCTGTACATATTCTAGATACAATTCCACTGTCAGATATTTGTTTTGCAGATATTTTATCCTAGACTGTAACTTTGCCTTTTCATCTTCTTAACAGTGTCTTTCACAGATAAAAGTTTAAAATTTCGATGAAATCTGTTTATTGATTTTGTTTTGTTGTATGGGTTGTGCTTTTGTTGTCACCTGTAAGATTTCTTTGTCTAGCTCTAGGGTCTGAAGATTTCCTCTGATGTTTTCTCCTAGAAGTTTTATTGTTTTACATTTTACATTTGATCCATTTTGAGTTTAATTTTTGCTTAAGGTATGAAGGGATTTTCTTTAAAATTCCTTTTTAAGGAATCACTTTCACCTTTAAACTCTGACAGACATATTGGGGAGCCACCTGATCAAAAAAAAGTAACCTTTAGTTAGGCCTTACTGAAATATATGATGACATTTTTATGTATATTCTAGATTGTTAAAAGCAGTGGTAACTAATTAACCTGTCAGTTTTCTTATTTCTAAGATCTTGTTTTAACTTTTGGTTATTATCATATGGCAGCCCCTCAAACTTTGGGAAGCAAGAGAAAAATAATTTGTGAAAGATAATAATAACTTATCCTTAAGTAGTTACTTGAGAATTTTTCTGGTTTTTAATTTGCATATTTTTTATCATGTTATAGCATTATCCTGTTGATTTATATTCCAAACACGTATAGATATTACTCTATACAGATAGGATTTGTAATTTTAATTTTAATTTCCAAAGTTTTTCTTATTTCATGTCTTCTACTTAGAATCTACTCATTTGTCAGTATCATATATTTTTCAGTTCTATATTATTAAAAATATTGCTTTGAAAAATAATATTTTATTCATTCAATGTGTCTGTTTACTTGACTTCAATGACAGGTAAATTTCCAAAATTTTATGTTATACTCTCATTTGTAGAAATGAATTTGTTAAATCTTAACAAAGGTGATGCTAATATTAATATTTCCCAAGATTAGTTGCTTTTTATCTGACTGAAATTAGCCTTTGGTTTTAATTCAGTCTGAATATTTATTTTGATGTTTATCAGGATTCATTGTGCTATTAATAATCAGAAATCTGAGCATGTCAATTTCCAAACAAATTGGCTAGATGTTATGAGATGAAACATAACATCTTGTTTGTTAGTACATTTATTTTGCAAAATTTATGAACAAGATAGCTAAAAATTTACCCTCTTTAAACAGAAAAGTAAAGTGGAACTTCTGAGAATTTGTACATTCTACAACGATTACTAACTATGATGGGTCTGAGGCACTAAACATCCAAAAGAGATTTCTGAAAACTCTGTTGATAATAAATAGACATCATCATTGTCATGATAATAATTTTTATTACAATGTATGTAAACATCATTTTATGTGCATTGAGCCTGATATTCTGCATTTTTAAGCAGCTTCCAATTGATGATTTTGAACTGTGGTGTTGGAGAAGACTCTTGCGAGTCCCTTGGACTGCAAGGAGATCAAGTCAGTCAGTCCTAAAGGAAATCAGTCTTGAATATTAATTGGAAGGAGTGATGCTGAAGCTCCAATACTCTGGCCACCTGATGCAAAAAACTGACTCATTTGAAAAGACCCTGTTTGCTGGGAAAGATTGAAGGCAGGAGGAGAAGGGGATGACAGAGGATGAGATGGTTGAATGGCATCACTGACTCGATGGATACGAGTTTGAGCAAGTTCCAGGAGTTGGTGGTGGACAGGGAAGCCCGGCGTGTTGCAGTTCATGGGGTCGCAAAGAGTCGGACATGACTGAGCGACTAAACTGAACAGATGATGCTGATGCTGCTGTTAATCAGATGGTATTTTGAGGAGCGATGCAAGATGTGGTTCCATCTTTAGTTCAAAACTGAGTTTAGTCATGGGCCAAATTAGTTTTAAGTAAATATTCTAGGTTTTTGAAAATAATTAATCCATATATACTAGTATTGGGCTTCCCAGATGGCGCTAATGGTAAAGAACCCACTTACCAATGCGGGAGACTTAAGAGACATGCTTTCCATCCCTGGGTCAGTAGGATCCTCTAGAGGAGGGCATGGCAACCCACTCCAGTATTCTTGCCTGGAGTATCCCATGGACATAGGAGCCTGGAGGGCTGCAGTCCATAGGGTCACACAAAGTTGGACAAGACTGAAGTGACTTTGGCACGCATGCATGCATACGAGTATTGTTAATCAGATTTTTATTTCAATGGTCATAATGATTTTCTAACTTATTTTCAGTTAAAGTGATTTTATTTTAGTATCAAAGTTACTTTTCTTATATCTTCACCGTGAGTTTCACTGTATAGGGGTATTTAGGATAAGATAGATATGGTGATCACATAAAGAAAATTATTCTCCACATATATTGTTCCAGAGTATACATGGATATATGAGTTATAGGCTGTCGGCTTAATTTTCTATTTAACAAACCAATTTTTGCTATCGTCTTTGTCCCAGGCATTTTTCTATATGATAGTGGAGCAAATAAAAGATACACTTCCTGCTTGATGAGGGGCTTCCCTTGTGGCTCAGATGTAAAATATCTATGTGCAATGCAGGAGTTGTGGCAGAAGACACAGTTTCAATCCTTGGGTAGGGAAGATCCCCTGGAGGAGGAAATGACAACTCACTCCAGTAATTCTTGCGTGGAGAATCCCCATGGACAGAGGGGCCTGGCGGGCTACAGCCCATGGGTTTGCAGAGTTGGACATGACTGAGCACACACATCATCATACTTAATGGGAGCTCTAATTGAAGAGATTATAGGTAAACACAATTATAGAAGATATTTGTGGTGCATAAAATGCATTGTAAGACAAATAAAACCATGTCCTGTTCTGTTAAGGAAGGGGAGTATATAGCACAAAGAAGTTCATTTGAATTACCTTAAGTACTTGAAATTATTTCTTTATAAAGAGAGGACTTAGTCTTCAATGTGGACAAAGTCTAAGGGACTCATTTTTTGGAAAGAGTCAAAGGATATGATAGTTAAGATATTAAATTAAAACTACAGTCGGTCCTCAGAGTCTGTGGGTTCCACATCTGAGGATTCAACCAACCATGACTCAAATATTTGGGAATAAATTCCAGAAAGTTCCAAAAAGCAAAACTTGGAACTTGCTTTGTGCTGGCAACCATTTACATAGCATTTACATTATGTTTACAACTATTTACATATTTATGTTGTATTAGGTATTATAAGTAATCTAGAAATGGCTTAAAGTGTGTAGGAGGATGTGTATAGGTTGTATGCAAATACTACATGCTACACCATTGTATATAAAGGACTTGAGCATCTGTGGATTTAGGTATCTGTAGGGAGTAGGGGGAATTGGTCCTGGAACCACTCCTGTGTGGATACTGAAGGATGACTGCATAATAAATTATAATTTGACTTTACACATTTTTGTTGCTTTTAAGTGGAAGTTTATTTGCAAAAATGGTTCAGTTGCAGCATGTGCTTGTGTAAGAATTGCTACATTGTGTAAGAACTGAAGCCTCTAAAATAGTTTATAAATCATATTTGATAACATAACGGTATGTTTCTTTGTAGCAAATAACCCCCTTTTGGAAGGGATGATGGACTATTTTTAGAGGCGATAAGGCAGTTCCTAAGTAAGTTAAGGACACCTATTCCTGAATAAGTCAGAGGGACATCTTGATGAGTATCACCCAGTCAGGAAGGTTGCACAAATGCAGATGAACACTGAATGACTCTGCCGACCCCACCATAAGTGTCTCATCTAGATCAGCCCTATCCAATAGAAATATAATATGAACCATACATGTAATTTTAAATTTTCTATTAGCCACATTAATATGGTAAAAAGAAACAGATAAAGTGAATTTTTATAATATATACTATTTAACCCAGTATATTCAAAATATAGTTTCAGCATTAAAAATTACTGATGAAATATTTCACATTTGTTTTTCATAGTAAGTCTTGGAATGTGATGTGTTTTTTGCATTTATAGCACATCTCAGTTGGGACTAACCATATTTCAAGTGTTCAGCAACCATGTATGGCTAGTGGCTACCATATTATAGAGTGCAGCCTTAGGTTGTATATTTCAAAGAGGAGCTTTTATGCTAAGAGTTGGCGTGACCCATAAAGACACTGAAGGGGAAGATTAAGAAGGGAGAAAGATGCAATCAGCCGTGTGTTCATGGTAGCAGAAACAGGTAGACCCAGAGAGATTTTGATTTAGCCTGAGACTCGAAGTCAGAAATTATTGACTGGTAATTTTTTTTTTTTTTTAATACTTGAAAAAAGATAAATGGATGGTGGCTTAAATGTTAACATGGAGATATGCCACATACTAAACCCTGGGGGTGTTTATGTAGCCGTATTTCCCCCAGATTATTTGGCATGGCTTGTCCACCTTGCCCTTTTCATTTAGGTGATTGCTAATTTGTGTCATATTTTCATATGCTAAATACATTACTTCTGTCCCATGACAGACAACACAAAAACACACAAGACAGAACAAAAACCTGGGCCAGCCAAGGTAAATCTGGTCTTTCTTGATGAAGTAACTGAGATCAGGTGGCTCCTCTATGCTCTAATAGTCCTAGACCTTTTGGGATATGCAGCCTCACTTTGACTCAGCCCAAGTAACAGCTGTTCCTAATTTCCTTGTCCTGAGAATCTTGCTTATGTGTAGTGACTCATTATGACTTGCATTATTCCTGAGTTGGTCTCTGCTTATGAGAAGAGGGTTGGAAGGATTGCTCCTTGATCACTTTTCAAAGTAATGACAATATTGTGAGTGTTTGTGTGCATGAACACATACATGTTTTGGGTTTTATACACTTTTCTTCACAGCTTGCTTTAATTTCCTCTAGATGATAGTTTCTTCAGCCTTCATACTTTTCACTCATTTTGTACCTACTCACTTTGCCTACTTAATAGTGACCCTTGTAATAGTAGCTAAAAACATTCCTGTTTATGAAAGTATCTGCCCTCATGAGTAGTCAGATTCTTGCTGTGGAATTCTGTTTTCCATCTAGCTTCAGACTTCTGTTTTCCACAGTGTAGCTATTCAGAACTTGCTGACTCACTGCGCATCCCTGGGATGCTGGCTGTGTGTTTTGAATTTAAGAAGAGAAGAATATGTTGAGGGAACACATTATTGCCTTTTAATGTTTTCCATAGAGCTTACGTAGAGGTTTGCATGCCAGGGGTGCTTTGCAAATAGATATTGACTGGGGGTCTAGTCCAGCTTGTTCTGTAATATTAGAAATATAGAAATATTTATTGCCATAGTTGTTGGAGGGTCCCTAGAAACGTTTGAAAGTAATTCTTCTATCATGTAGTGGCCTGTGGTGGGCATAACCTTTCTCACATATAGCTTAACCTTTCTCGTGTCTAATACTACTCGTGAAGAAGATTGTAATTGTGCATTGTGCTTTTATCAGGTTGCTGTTCCCAATGCAGTTAGCGTAATTTTTCATTTCCTAACAGTCCTCGGGCAATTCTGTTTAACATGCTTTCTATTTCAGAACACTCTGCTATTTAAAAAACTTCTTTTGCCTCAGGCCCAACATGCTTTTCCAGCCAGGCCACTAATAATTTTTATCCTTGCTGGCTTCATTCACCTTCACTGTTAACATTCTATATAGATTTGCTGGGAATGTCTTTTTTTGTGTGTGTTTACTGCATAGCAAATGCTGAGATGACTGTGCCTTGTATTTGTCGATGTTACTGTGGCTCACACAATTATTATTTCGTTTTTATTACTGAGGAGGTAACATACCTTGTTTTTAATTTAATTTCAGATCTGTTTTAGTTTTCTAGATTGTAAGCCAGACTTCTCTTTCTTAATAAATAGCATTCTAACTTTCCACCTAAAGTTTTAAAATCATCCACAAAATTTTCTTGAACAGTATTCACGCTAGAATAAGAGACTGTTTCACGGATAAATAAAAGACATTCAGTTTCACTTAATAGGCAGTACATTCTTTTTTTAAGGTAGTATCTTAAAAGTGAATGAAACAAATTTTCTGGATTGCCTTCCCAAATGATCAAGAATTAGGCTTGATTTCGGCTTGAGATCCCACAGCATTTTAAGCCGAGAAGCTATTTTGGGTCTGAATCTTGTAATAAATTCTCTTGAGGGATTTAGGTTTTAATGGGGAAAGTCTGGTAAACAGAGGCATACAAGAGAAAGCCATTGTTCTCTTATCATTAGCTGATAATGGCTTGCACTGAGATAGATTTTGAAACATCTGTAGTAAGATGAAGGCTTTCAAGACAGTCTAGAAATTATATGTATAGATAGATTCAGGGTTAAAATAAAATGAGAACTCTGGCCATGCTATAAATATGTATTATACATTTGTATATATCATGTATATTATATGTGTGCATTTGTGTGTGTATAAAAATGGCTTTTATATCATATCTTGTCTGAGTTGAAATAAAAGTTTTCCCATTTACTGCGCTGATCTCTGTATACAAACATGAGAGAAAATGGTGATTTTCCTCTCTTGGAGGATAGTCAGCATAGTGTTAAAAATGAGAAAGTAAGAATACTTTTTTGGGTTATGGTTTGCATTTTAAATTTCATTGCTGTTCCTCTCAACTTCCATCTGTGTTGGCATTTGGGAATCTTGTCGTTGCTCTTTCTCAAGTGGAGTGGAAAAGCTTAGAACAGAATTTACACTTTTAAATACAACCGAGGCTCGATCACATCATGAGTCATTCCAGGTCTGAATACTTTTTCTTAGGCTTAAAAAAATCCAACATTTTGTTGAACAAAATATTTCTCAAACTTGTAATGCTACTGATTATTATACATTATTAGCAGTCGATTTTTCACTAATGGAAAGTTAAGGCTGAAAATACAATGATAGTATTAAAATTTTAGGCGCTTAATATTTTATGACATCAAAACGATGTTTTCATATAGGTATATTGTTAGTTAATTGCAATTTATTATTGCCATTGTGGTTTTATTTTACTTTACTGTTTGATTCAGTTTTAGTTATAACCTAGTAACACTGAGAATAAGCCATAAACAGCCAGACTGGGTTGCTGTATAACTTTTGTTGACTCTGTGCTCTATTTTATTTTAACTTTCTGACTCCAAGTCTCTTAGCATTTTCTTGTGTGTGTTTGTGTCTGTGCATGTGTGTGTGTGTGTGTGAGAATAATTGGCTGAGTAATTAGTGGCCTGGACCTCTATTCAGTGACTAGTCAGGTTTGGCTGATAAATTGCTGCCTTGGTCAGTGTGGACCGCTATAACAGAGTACAGTAGATTGGGTGGCTTAAACAGGAGAAATTTATTTCTCACAGTTCTGGAGGCTGGAAAGGCCAAGATCAAGTTACTCTTGCTGGTTTGGAGATATCTGTCTTCTCCTTGTATCCTCACCTGGCAGAGAGAGAAGGAGAGAGGAAGCAAGCTCTTTCTCATCTCTTCTTATAAGGACAGTAATCCCATTCAGGAGGGCTCCAGTGTCCCGACCTAATCACATTCCTAAGACTCCACTTCCTGATACCATCACATTGGGGTTAGGGTTTTGACATGTGAATTTGAGGGGCACACATTGTCTTTAATGATTCTCTAAGATTTTTTCTAGCTCTGTTTGTGATGGGTTCTTTTAGAAAAAAAATAGTTTTTAGATTTTAAACAAATTGTGTGTGTGTGCATGTGTTTTCCAACACTTTTAGGCAATGGCAATGGCAACCCACTCCAGTCCTCTTGCCTGGAAACTCCCATGGATGGAGGAGCCTGGTGGGCTGCAGTCTATGGGGTTGCTAAGAGTCGGACACGACTGAGTGACTTCACTTTCACTTTTCACTTTCATGCATTGGAGAAGGAAATGGCAGCCCACTCCAGTATTCTTGCCTGGAGAATCCCAGGGACGGAGGAGCCTGGTGAGCTGCCGTCTATGGGGTCGCACAGAGTCGGACACGACTGAAGTGACATAGCAGCAGCAGCAGGCAGTGTAATAGAAGTTCATTGTAATTTCCCAATGAAGCCATCAGACTTGTGGTCATTTAATAGTGAACTCACTTTCAATGATGAGGATTATATGATTAAAATTAAGAAACAGTAGATTTTGGGAGAGTCATTAAATTTAATTACTGGGAAAGGTAAAAAATAAATAGCACAGGTTTCCCCAAATTTGTTACCTTCAAATTGGAAAGATTGGAACCATTGAATGTTCCAGGGTTCTTGGGAATTAGGGCAGAGGCCTGGTTATAAGTCATTTATTGAGTAGCATGCGAAGAAATCATTATACTGTTTTTTTTTTTTCTTAACTGGAAGTAATTATAATGATTTATTTGGAGAAAAATAACATGTGTGAGGTTCATGTAAGAGCTGAGAAGGAAAAAAAATTAAGAGCATTTACTGCATTTTAGGGGGCTTCCCAGGTGGTGCTAGTAGTCAAGAACCCGCTTGCCAATGCAGGAGACTTAAGAGACATGGGTTCGATCCCTGGGTTGGGAAGATCCCCTGGAGGAGGGCATGGCAACACACTCCAGTTTTCTTGCCTGGAGGATCCCATGGACAGAGGAGCTTGGCAGGCTACAGTCCATAGGGTCTCACAGAGTTGGATACGACTGAAGTGACTCAGCATTCATGCACACAATGCATTTTAGATTTTCTTACAAGAATCAACCATAAATACAATTCTTACTCCAGATAGAAGAAATACAAGTGGTTATCATACCAATAATTAAGCATTCATTTTAATAATGTTTTAGACAAGACTCTAAGGCATTTCTTTTCATCTTCCTCCTTGCCTCATCATCAGAAATCTGCAGGCATCCTTACAATGAATGAAAGGCTGAAAATAATTTATACTAGATTTCTTTATGTTGCCTTGTGATGTTTCTGTGTAGCACCATGTAGTAGAACTGGTGTGTGATAGTGCGTCTATTGTTTCCCTGGTGGTTCAGATGGTAAAGAATCTGTCTGCAATGCGGGAAACTCAGGTTCAATCCCTGGGACAGGAAGATCCCTTGGAGCAGGGAATGGGAACCCACTCCAGTGAGCCTATTAGAAAAGAAAGTATTTGTTTCCTGAGTGAATGAATTCATGAAGAGTAGAGATCCTAATACACTTATTAGATATTAGCCATGTTTTCACAGTAACTGAGTCTTTTTATCTGAGCCAAGTATGCTGTTTTCCTTCTTCCTGTTTGCTTTCTCTGGTTCCATTTTATTCTTTGGCCATTAACTGATCTTCTAGCTGGGCAGCCAATTAGAAGTCAAGTGATGTTGAGAAGAGGTGCTAATAACTTAGTGTTATACTCTTATATATGGGGCTTCCCAGGTGGCACTAGTGGTAAGGAACCCGCTTGCCAATGCAGGAGGTATAAGAGAAGTGGGTTTGATCCCTGGGCTAGGAAGATCCCTTGGAGAAGGGTATGGCAATCCACTCCAGCATTCTTGCCTTGGAGAATCCCATGGACAGATGAACCTGGTGGGTTACAGTCCATAAGGTGACAAAGAGTCGGACACCATTGAAGGGACTTAGCACACAGCATGCATACTCTTATATAGTACATCTGTGCTCAGTTACTTCAGTCATGTCTGACTCTTTGTGTCACTATGGACTGCAGCCTGCCAGGCTCCTGTGTCCTTGGGACTCTCCAGGCAAGAATAGTGAAGTGGTTTGCCATGCCCTTCTCTAGGGAATCTTCCTGACTCAGGGATCAAACCCACTTCTCTTATGCCTTCTGCATTTGTAGGAGGGTTCTTTACCACTAGTGCTACCTGGGAAGCCCATTTTTATATAGTGATATATATAAATATATGATATATGAATGAATATATATATATATGAATGATGGTGTTTGCAGGCTGATCCAAGGTCAGCTAATTGAGAATTGAGGAGGGTTTAAGCTGTGGAAGGGAAAAGTGTTTTTTTTTTTTTTTTTTTAAACTGATGTCTACTCATAAGAAATGTTGGTTCTTTAAAAGCCAAAACAAAACATAAAGCCCTTCACAAAAACAAATTCATGGACTACCAGGTCATTTGTTGGAGACCACCTAACTTTTAATTACAGTTGACCCTTGAAGAGAGGCTTCCCAGGTGGTCCTAGTGGTAAAGAACCTACCTACCAATGCATGAGACATAAGAGATGCAGGTTTGATCCCTGGGTCAGGAAGATCCCCTGGAGAAGGGCACGGCAACCCACTCTAGTGTTCTTGCCTGGAGAGTCCCATGGACGAGGGGCCTGGTGGGCTACAGTCCATGGGGTTACAAAGAGTTGGACGTGACTGAAGCGATGTAGCTTGCACGCCAGACTCTTGAAGAACACAAGTTTGAGCTGCGTTGGTCTACTTGCATGTGAATATCTTTCACAAGTAAATACAATATTACTACACAATTGGAGGTTTGTTTAAATCACAAAGGAAACCTGTATATAGCAAAACTGCATATAGGGAGGGCCAGCGGTAAGTC
Source organism: Okapia johnstoni (assembly GCA_024291935.2). NCBI lineage: Eukaryota > Metazoa > Chordata > Mammalia > Artiodactyla > Giraffidae > Okapia > Okapia johnstoni. Next base: position 35,146,214 of record CM044311.1, on the reverse strand, counting down.
ACATGCTGACTTTCCCATGTGTGGAGGGTGGGGACCCCTAACCCCACTGTGCTGTTCAACGGTGAACTGCAGATACACTAGGCAGAAGAGAATTGTGGTGATGGTGGTGGTTTAGTCACTAAGTCGTATCTGACTCTTGCGACCCCATGGACTGTAGCCCACTAGGCTCCTCTGTCCATGGGATTCTCCAGGCAAGAATACTGGAGTGGGTGAAGAGAATTGTAATTGAGAGAAATTGCTTCAGTCCCTAGCCAAAAGCCACATCATAAGGCCTGGATTGACAATTTTAAGAAAAAGCTTCAGTCGTTATGAGGTTTTGCTTTCTTTCTCTAGCAATACAAATAGCCAAGAACCCTGCCTCTGGATTCTCTGTGGATCTTGTTAAAATGCAGATGCAGTAGGTCTGGGGTGGGACCTGTGAATACGTGGTTTGGACAAGTTCCCAGGTGATGCTGCTGGATCAAAATTTGAGTAGCAAGGCCAATGAATGCCTAAAGTTGTTGACTGTATTGGCTCCTTTCCCCATCCCAAGATTATCAGGTTTTTCCTTCCTTTCTTTCCTTCCTCTTTTCCTCCCTCCTTCCCTTCTTTGCTTCCTTCCTTCCTTCCCTTTATTTTCTTTCTTTCACATTAGTTACCAAAGCATATTTACCTATGTTCTCAATGAAATCAGTCTTTTAGTTTTTTATAAGAATTAGAATTTCTTCTTTTTTTTTTTTCTGTAGTGCTTGTAATGCATAAAAATGTATCACTGCCAATCAAATTCTTGCGCATTTTTCAGCTAAGTTTGATTTTGTGCCTTTGTCTCTGCTTTACAATTAAGGAGCCTGTGCTGTTCTACTTTGAGTGGCTTATCTAAGATGGTAGAATTTCTCGTTGTAAGTGCTTAACTCGGTCTAGTAATCTTCATATTTTGCTACAATATCCCATGTTAAAATAAACAGGTATTCTAGTGATCATGTGATTGTTTCAGTAGAAGTTGTATTGTGCTTCAAAGCACATTCCTTGTGTCTCTCAGAGCTTTTTTTTTTTTCTTTTGTCTGTGGAACAGAATTAACATATCAGGAATTCACTGCAACCAAATCATGATTTAGACTTCCAATTAGAAAATCATTTGTTTTGCCAACTAAATTTTCATCTAGCATCTACTACTTACATGTCCACAAATTCAGAGAAAGAAATTATTTTCTTGTAATCCCCTGGAGAAAATTAATGCAAGGAAATATATGTTAGCAAGCTGCTCAGTAGAAGTGATTATTACAGAAGTGATTTGTACATTTTACAGAGGGGAGGAAGTGCACATAATAAACAAGAACATGGATTTGGGGGTAAGAGTAGGTTTACATTTTGGCTCTGCATTGAGATTTTTTTATTTCATGGGGCCATATTTTCTTCATATGTGAAAATGAGGCAAAAATACTTATGTGCCAGAGTTGTTCCAAGGATTAACTTAGTGGGAAGATATATGTAAGGCATTCAGCATGTTGCCTGTCAGATACTAAACACTGAAATAAGTAATAGTCACTGTTAATATTATGTAATATCACATTTTCTTGAAGCTAAAATTAAATACAGGTGTGAATTAGACAAAAACATGGAAAAGTATAGGGTTAGATAAAGGTACTATAATACAGTTAATTTGTATTCTTGCTTGGTTGTTATAGGCAATAGAAAAAAATTTTAGAAACTTAAGCAAAAGCCACCCACCAATGCAGGAGATGCAGGTTTGATCCCTGGGTTAGAAAGATCTCCTGGAAGAGGAAATGGCAACCCCACTCCAGTATTCTTGCCTGGAGAATCCGCTGGACAGAAGAGCCTGGCAGGCTAAAGTCTGTGGAGTTGCAAAGAGTCAGACATGACTGAACACATAACAGGGAAAACAGGAAGCAAAAGCCATGCCTAATTTATATAATATTTAGGTATAAGTTTATGGTTAAAAATAAGATCAGCAGAAATATTTTTCTAAAGAAGTAAAATATATAGATTATTCTTCAAATGGTGACATGCCAAGGAAATATTGGTTTACCTGTTTGAGAAGCCTCAGGGATAAGACTCAAGCTGATAATGAAAACACTCTCAGTAAATATCAAGTCAGCTGCAGAATCTGTGTGACCACATTATTGTGTTGCGTAAGTTGATGGGCAGAGTAAACTACTTTATTTTTCTGTTAAGGAAAGTTAGATTCTTACATTCAACCTCTCATGCAACAGGCATTAGCTCACTCAGTATTTACCAGCCAGAATGCTTGATTTTAGGAGACGTGCCTATAATTTTTGTTCTTGAACAACAGTTATTGCCTCCTTGGAGGTAATAACAGTAATTCAGTGATAAATGCTAGTATTGAAAAGTTACTTGATAATGAGCATATAGATAAATTTCTAACTTTGGAGGGCAAATACACAGAATACATGAAGTATTTTGCTTAAGACATATAAACTGGTTAATTGATAGGCTGACAATATATGCATGATTTGCAGTAATTAAAAGCTGAGGCTTGGGTCAGTTGACCTATGTTGAAATTTCAACTTCTTCACTTATTAGTTATGTGACATGGATAAGTTATTGAGCTTCCCTTGTCTCAATTTTCAAAATCTTTAATATAGGGATTATAATACTAGCTTTATTGGAATTTTGAAATGAGATAATCTGTATGAAGACTGCTTGGCAAGAAATAAGTCTCAGTAAATATTATTGATGGTAATAAGGAGTTAGGGATGATAAAGCAATTTTGGCATCATGTTCCTGGGTATACAATTTTTATGATGCTAAAGAATGAGAGAGCAACTAGTATCACATACATAATTATAGTTAGAATTTTTCTCTAGGTTTCTGTCCTCAAGTGATTTCATCTATTACCAAGCTTTAAATTAGTACTTTCCAACTTATGGTACTTACACAGGATGTACACAGACCTGAGGAAACAGACTGTTAGAGGGCACAAACAGAACCTTGTGTGCACCAGGACCCAGGAAAAAAGGAGCAGTGACCCCACAAGAGACTGAGCCAGACTTGTCCGTGAGTGTTCAGCCGTCGCAGCAGAGGCATGAGTCAGCGGTGGCCTGCTGCAGGGTTGGGGGCACTGAGTGTAGCAGTGCATGGGACCTTTTGCAGGAGGTCACCATTATCTTCATTACCTCCGCCATTGATTGGTCACCAGTCCAATAACAGGGAGGGAACACAGTCCTGCCCTTCAACAGAAAATTGGATTAAAGATGTACTGAGCAGGCCCTGCCCATCAGAACAAGACCTAGTTTCCCATCAGTCTCTCCCATCAGGAATCTTCCATAAGCCTCTTATTTTTCTCCATCAGAGGGCAGACAGACTGAAAACCACAGTCACAGAAAACTAACCAATCTGATCACATGGACCACAGCCTTGTCTAACTCAATGAAACTATGAGCCATGCTGTGTAAGGTCACCCAAGACAGACGGGTCATGGTGGAGAGTTCTGACAAAACATGGTCCACTGGAGAAGGGAATGGTAAACCACTTCAAGGATGGTAAACCATCCTTGCCTTGAGAATGCGTGCCCCATGAACAGTATGAAAAGGCAAAAAGATAGGACACTGAAAGATGAACTCCCCAGGTTGGTAGGTGCCCAATATGCTACTAGAGATCAGTGGAGAAATAACTCCAGAAAGAATGAAGAGACGGAGCCAAAGCAAAAAACAACACCCAGTTGTGGATGTGACTGGTGTTGGAAGTGAAGTCTGACGCTCTAAAGAGCAATGTTGCATATGAACCAGGAATGTTAGGTCCATGAGTCAAGGCAAATAGGAAGTGGTCAAACAGGAGACACAAGTGAACATCGACATTTTAGGAATCAGCGAGCTATAATGGACTGAAATGGGTGAATTTAACACAGATGACCATTATATCTACTACTGTCGGCAAGAATCCCTTAGAAGAAATGGAGTAGCCATCATAGTCAACAAAAGAGTCCGAAATACAGTGCATGGATGCAATCTCAAAAACGACAGAATGATCTCTGTTCATTTCCAAGGCAAACCATTCAGTATCATAGTAATCCAAGTCTATGCCCTGACAAGTAATGCTGAAGAAGCTGAAGTTGAATAGTTCTATGAAGACCTACAAGACCTTCTAGAACTAACAGCCAAAAAAGATGTCCTTTTCATTATAGGGGACTGGAATGCAAAAGTAAGAAGTCAAGAAAACCCCTGGAGTAACAGGCAAATTTGGCCTTGGAGTACAGAATGAAGCAGGGCAAAGGCTAACAGAGTTTTGCCAAGAGAACGCACTGGTCATAGCAAACACCATCTTCCAAATACACAAGAGAAGACTCTACATATGGACATCACCAGATGGTCAATACCGAAATCAGATTGATTATATTCTTTGCAGTCAAATATGGAGAAGCTCTATCCAGTCAGCAAAAACAAGAGCGGGAGCTGACTGTGGCTCAGATCATGAACTCCTTATTGCCAAATTCAGACTTAAATTGAAGAAAGTAGGGAAAACCACTAGACCATTCAGGTATGACCTAAATCAACTCTCATGATTATACAGTGGAAGTGACAAATAGATTCAAGGGATTAGATCTGATAGACAGAGTGCCTGAAGAACTATGGACAGAGATTCGTGACACTGTACAGGAAGCAGGGATCAAGACAATCCCCATGGGAAAGAAATGCAAAAAGGCAAAATGGTTGTCTGAGAAGGCCTTACAAATATCTGTGAAAAGGAGAGAAGCAAAAGGCAAAGGAGAAAAGGAAAGGTATACCCATTCGAATGCAGAGTTCCAAAGAACAGCAAGGAGAGATAAGAAAGGCTTCCTCAGTGATCAATGCAAAGAAGTAGAGGAAAACAAAAGAATGGGAAAGACAAGAGATCTCTTCCAGAAAATTAGAGATACCAAGGGAATATTTCATGCAAAGATGGACACAGTAAAGGACAGAAATGGTATAGACCTAACAGAAGCAGAAGATATTAAGAAGAGGTGTCAAGAATACACAGACGGACTATACAAAAAAGATCTTCATGACCCAGATAACCATGAAGTTGTGGTCACTCACCTAGAGCCAGACATCCTGAAATGCAAAGTCAAGTGGGCCTTAGGAAGCATCAGTATGAACAAAGCTAGTGGAGGTGATGGAATTTCAGTGGAGCTATATCAGACCCTAAAAGATGATGCTGTGAAAATGCTGCACTCAATCTGCCAGCAAATTTGGAAAACTCAGAAGTGCCCACAGGACTGGATAAGGTCCATTTTCATTCCAGTCCCTAAGAAAGGCAATGCCAAAGAATGCTCAAACTACTGCACAATTGAACTCATCGCAGTTCAGTTCAGTCGCTCAGTCGTGTCCGACTCTGCGACCCCATGAATCACAGCACGCCAGGCCTCTCTGTCCATCACCAACTCCCGGAGTCTACCCCAACCCATGTCCATCGAGTCAGTGATGCCATCCAACCATCTCAATCCTCTGTCTTCCCCTTCTCCTCCTGCCCCCAATCCTACCCAGCATTAGGGTCTTTCCCAATGAGTCAACTCTTCGCATGAGGTGGCCAAAGTATTGGAGTTTCAGCTTCAACATCAGTCCTTCCAGTGAACACCCAGGATTGATCTCCTTTGGGATGGATTGATTGGATCTCCTTGCAGTCCAATGGACTCTCAAGAGTCTTCTCTAACACCACAGTTCAAAAGCATCAATTCTGCAGTGCTCAGCTTTCTTCACCGTCCAACTCTCACATCCATACATGACCACTGGAAAAACCATAGCCTTGACTACACGGACCTTTGCTGGCAAAGTAATGTCTCTGCTTTTAAATATGCTATCTATGTTGGCCATAACCTTCCTTCCAAGGAGTAAGTGTCTTTTAATTTCATGGCTGCAATCACCATCAGCAGAGATTTTGGAGCCCCCCAAAATAAAATCTGACACTGTTTCCACTGTTTCCCCATCTATTTCCCATGAAATGATGGAACCAGATGCCATGATCTTAGTTTTCTGAATGTTGAGTTTTAAGCCAACTTTTTCACTCTCCTCTTTCACTTTCATCAAGAGTTTCTTTAGTTCTTCTTCACTTTCTGCCATAAGGGTGGTGTCATCTGCATATCTGAGGTTATTGATATTTCTCCCGACAATCTTGATTCCAGCTTGTGTTTCTTCCAGCCCAGCATTTCTCGTGATGTACTCTGCATATAAGTTAAGTAAGCAGGGTGACAATATACAGCCTTGGCATACTCCTTTTCCTATTTTGAACCAGTCTGTTGTTGCATGTCCAGTTCTAACAGTTGCTTCCTGACCTGCATACAGGTTTCTCAAGAGACAGGTCAGATGGTCTGGTATTCCCATCTCTTTCAGAATTTTCCACAGTTGATTGTGATCCACACAGTCAAAGGCTTTGGCATAGTCAACAAAGCACTCATCTCACACACTAGTAAAGTAATGCTCAAAATTCTTCAAGCCAGGCTGCAACAGTACATGAACTGTGAACTTCCAGATGTTCAACCTGGTTTTAGAAAAGGCAGAGGAACCAGAGATCATCCGTTGGATCATCGAAAAAGCAAGAGTGTTCCAGAAAATCATCTACTTCTGCTTTATTGACTATGCCGAAGCCTTTGACTGTGTGGATCACAACAAACTGGGGAAAATTCTGAAAGAGATGGGAATACCAGACCACCTGACCTGCCTCCTGAGAAATCTGTATGCAGGTCAAGAAGCAACAATTAGAACTGGACATGGAAGAACAGACTGCCTCCAAATTGGAAAAGGAGTACATCAAGGCAGTATATTGTCACCCTGCTTATTTAACTTATATGCAGAATACATCATGAGAAACGCTGGACTGGATGAAGCACAAACTGGAATCAAGATTGCCAGGAGAAATATCAATAACCTTAGATATGCAGATGATACCACTCTTATGGCAGAAAGCAAAGAAGAACTAAAGAGCCTTTTGTTGAAAGTGAAAGGAGAGTGAAAAATTTGGCTTAAAACTCAACATTCAGAAAACTAATATCATGGCATCTGGTCCCATCACTTCATGCCAAATAGATGGGGAAACAGTGGAAGGTGACAGACTTTATTTTTTGGCCTCTAAAATCAATGCAGATGTTCACTCCAGCCATGAAATTAAAAGGCACTTTCTCCTTGGAAGAAAAGTTATGACCAACCTAGACAGCATATTAAAAAGCAGAGGCATTAATTTGCAAACATACATCCGTCTAGTCAAAGCTATGGTTTTTCCAGTAATCATGTATGGATGTGTGAATTGTTCTATAAAGAAAGCTGAGTGCTCAAGAATTGATGCTTTTGAACTGTGGTGTTGAAGAAGACTCTTGAAAGTCCCTTGGACTGCAAGGAGATTCCACCAGTCCATCCTAAAGGAAATCAACCCTAAATAATCAGTGGAAGGGCTGATGCTGAAGCTGAAGCTCCAGTCCTTTGGCCATCTGATGTGATGAGCTGACTCATCAGAATAGATTCTGAGTCTGAGAAAGAGTGGAGGCAAAATGAGAAGAGGGTGGCAGAGGAGGAGATGGCTAGATAGCATCGCTGACTTAATGGACATGAATTTGAGCAAACTCCAGGAAATACTGAAGGACAGGGGAGTCTAGTATGCTGCAGTTCATGGGGTAGCAAATTGTCAGACATGACTTAGTGAGTCAACAGCAAGAACAACAATAGGTTTATTTCAAAATTTGTATCTAACCCCAGTTCCTTCTCTGACCTTTAAATTTACACTTGGAAATGGCCATCTCTTTCCTTCAGGTCAATGACACTACATATATATTCAGTAGAAATCTGCTATCATCCATCATTGTATCCTTTCTTTCCTATGTCCCATCTCCCCTAAAATATGTCCTATTGAATGTCACAGTTATTTTACATCTTTGGTGCCAGTATTCTAGTCCAAGCCACTATCCATGTCTGATCCGATTTGGAACTGGCCTTCTTGCTTCTATTCTCTACCCCCTTCTATTTTCCATATATCTGCAAGAATTGTTTTTCTAAGAGAGTAAACCTTTTCATAACCTTCGATGTCTTCATCTTTTTGTTACAGTTTCCTTGGCTGAATGGTATGTAACAACTACATTTTCAGAGTGTTAGGAGGTAATTTCTGCACTCTGGTAAGTGATTACGGTACCTTAGAATGGGGTGGTAGTTGTGTAAATGGAAAAGAAAAGCACTGATTCAAAGAGATTTCCAACTATGAAAATGAATACAAATCAACCAGAGGCATGGAGCTCATTTGTAAGTTTTTTAGCGGAAGGAATACTATTCTCTTCCAGATCTACTTTTGTTTATTTTGATTTCTTCAGGCCCATAACTAAGCCTAGCCTTTCATACCCAGACTTTTCACAGGGTTGATGGGCATATCAGCTAAGCAAGCTAATTTGTGTCAGCTGCTGCTGCTACTGCTGCTGCTACTAAGTCACTTCAGTCGTGTCCGACTCTGTGCGACCCCATAGACGGCAGCCCACCAGGCTCCGCCGTCCCTGGGATTCTCCAGGCAAGAAGACTGGAGTGGGTTGCCATTTCCTTCTCCAATGCGTGAAAGTGAAAAGTGAAAGTGAAGTCGCTCAGTTGTGTCTGACTCTTAGCGACCCCATGGACTGCAACCTACCAGGCTCCGCCGTCCCTGGGATTTTCCAGGCAAGAGTACTGGAGTGTGTTGCCATTTCCTTCTCCATTTGTGTCAGCAGCAACCTGGAAGTAATGTACTGGGCTGAATTCCAGGAAAAGTAGATTGAGGAAGATGGATCATACTGATACGAATATAGTTAATTCAGATGGAACCAAATTTATTGATATAAGTGTTCTTAAGAATCTGGATTTAATATATTAGCTGGAGCTTCTGGAAATGGCTCTAACAGTTCACTTGATTATTTGACTAGAACTTGGACTTAACAGTGGGGTACTTTTAATGAGGTTGAAATGCCTGAACATTTTTAGGCTGTGGAGGAAGGAAGAAGGCATAGGAAGATGGGAATAGTAGAATAGATTTATCATGGACAGTTTTGTCATTCACCTTGTTACTCTGCTGTGAGATAGCACACCCTTGATTAAAAATTAAGAAGTGTATCGATGAGGTGAACAGACCTTTGATAGGTTTAGGCTGGGAAATGTCATTGGAATATGCTGTCATTGAACTAGCTTCATTGATTTCAGTGAGGATTATAGGATTCTGGAGTGATAGCAAAATGCTTTGGCAATGCTTAGGCTTCATTGGTAAAGTAGCTATAATTGTGTTGGCTAAAAAGGATGCACAGCATGAGAGTTGCAAATAAAATTTTGTTGGGGCAAAATGAGGACTGAAGCTCGGAGATTGCACCTCAGATAGCTCTGAGAAACTGCTCCAAAAAGGTAGTGGGGAAAGGTGAGTATATGTGATTTTGGTGAAAGGGGAGTTCATGCAGTCAAGCCCTTATCTTACAAAAGGTTTTCTGCAAGTCAGGAGGAGCTGATGTCACTATGAAGGGATTTAGTGCTTTAGCAGATATGAGGAGATGCAAGGATTGGGATCATGAAATCCGTTCCTGAAAATATCTATCTGAGACCTGTTCCACCAGTGTTCCTGGAGCACAGAGTGCCTCATTCTTTCCCCTGAATGCCCTTCAGGGCATGTTGAAGGTCAGCAGCTACAGCAGCACAGGATTCAACCTAATGTGCCAATTTGTAGTTGTCAATTGTCATATCGATGCTGAAAACTCAGCCTCTGTGCACCAGTGCTGAATGGAATCTTGGAGACAGGGTTTTGGGTGAATAGCTTTATTGCTTTTTCAGGCTGAGGGGGACACAGCTCTTGGTTAGAAAAAACTGTGTGTCCCAAACCTAGGAGGATTTGGTGAGGAGTTTTATAGCAAAGGTTCAAGGAAAGAGTGGCTGATAAGGATCAGTTTGTGTGCAGGGCATGCACCTCTTTAATTTGGCCTCTGGTGGTCTCCTGATGAGCTTCTGGAGGTTAACAAACTGTGACCTCTGGAGTGAAGAATGCTAACATCTTCCATTTGTTGTGGGTTTTAGTTTTGTAAATGAGCTCAACAATATTGTGTGTGTGTCCCTTGAGGTAGAACCAGGACCCTGCTGCTCCTCCCTTTGTATCTCCTCCCTTCCCTAATTAGCAACCATTTCGACCTGCCTGTTGAAACTCTGGGAAGGTCATGGAGGCTGAAGGCTATCCTACAAACATGAAACAGGGGACAAAGAAAGGCTTTCATTTCCAGGGTTCCACAGGGTCCTGCCTGGTTCAATAATAGGCATCATGAGTGGAATAGCAGTCAGTGTTTTGAAATACAGGGTTTTGTGTTGTGGCTAATTGATCACCATGTCTTTAGGACTGTGATACATTGACTGATTACTGAATTTTTACCTAGTCTATATAACCGGGGAAATTCTAGGTATGTTGACTAGAAACTTGACTGGTGTTACTGAAACAGGGAGAACAACTTCTGATTAAAGGAGAGGCTGATTTCCCTTCAGAAGGGACATAAAATGCTACCACAATATATACTTTAAATCTTGCAAGGCTTTCCAAAAGGCAGTTGGTGTTTACCAGGAAAAAGCCCAGACTTTTGGGAATTAATAAAAACAGGTTCTGGATTTATCTTGAGGATGTAAATGCCACAGTGGCCCATCAGTCAGAGTTGAGGCTTATGGAGGTCACTTACTCTTCATCAGTGTGGGTCCAGTGGCTTGTCAGCCTAATCTTGTGTGTGCTTTTCAGCTTCCTGTGGCTACAGTGGCAGTAGGCATGGGAATAGGCCAGTTTTCATGTCGACTTCTTGAGGAATGAGGACTATTTAGGAAGGACTGAGTAGAAGCCTCTGAAACTGCCTCTCATTAACAAAAACTGTAAGAAGTGCTGCATCCTTGGAAACATTGCCATGAGCAGGGCCACCTTCAAAGACTTGAAGGGATCAGCAGTGGAGATTCCTGTAACATTTCCTTTTTGGTTTGCTGGTTTGCTGGATGGATCTTGGAGAATAAATATAGACTAAGGAAATATAATCAGTTAGTTGCTTAGCTTGCTAAAATGTAGTATCAATACAGTTTTTGGCAATTTGTATGCAGCAACTGATCTGGCATTTTTTTTTTTTTCCTTTACCAATTAGGACAATCAGAGGGCCGATGGCTTTCAAGTCACAAAAGGGCTGAACACCTTTGTCTGTTTAGAGCAAGGGCAATGATCGTTTTCTTGATCTCTGTTATAATAGGGTTCATAGGGACCTTGCTAATTTCATGTATCCACTTGACTAGGCCATGGGGTGCCCTTATATTTGGCATAACATTTTTGCTCTCAGTGTCTCTGTGAGGGTATTTTTGAATGAGATTAGTCCATGGGGTCCTCAAGACTAAGCAGACTGAACAACAACTAAAACATTTGAATTGGTAGAGTGAGTAAAGTAGATTGCCATCTCTAATGTGGGTGGGTCTCATCCAGTCCATGGGAGGCCTGAACAGAGCAAAAAGAAGTGGAATAGGGATAATTCCCTCTCTCTGCCTAACTGTCTTAGAGCTGGGATGTTGATTTTTCCTGCCTTCAGACTTGGACTTGGACTGAAACTTATACTACCAGCTCTCTTGATTCTCAGGCCTTCAGATTCAAGCTGAAACTAAATCCTTGTCTCTCTTGGGTCTCCAGCTTGCTGACTGTAGATCTTGGAACTTATCAGTCTCTATAACTATGTGAGTCAATTCCTTTAATAAATCTATATATGTCTAGTATTGGTTCTGTATCTATGGTTCTGTATCTATGAACTAATCATTTGAATATCTAGAGGATACAGAACTTAATGATTTGAATATCTAGAGGACATCATACTAGGCCAGCATACTAAGACCATCATGCTTTTTGTATCTGAAGAGAGAGGAGACTACTTGTTTCGAGTAGTCTAGATGCCTTGGAGAGACTCACATGTGCCAGAAAGTAGATGGTGAACCCTGCTTTAATCTGGTATTTCTGCAAAACTTATCTACATACAGTGTTCAAATATTGGTTCAACAATTCTGAGTCTGTAGGGCTTTTTTTTTTCTTTTTCCAAATGAATGGTATTTAGTTAAATAAAAACAAAGAATTCCATATTAATTTGAAAAGAGAAAATTCACTTTGAACAATTGAGACAGTCGCAGACCTCTGAAACACACATTTCTGTAGCTTGTTGACTTGACTTTGTCTTTAAATACTGGTTATTTTTTGTTGTCAACTAAAAAAAAGACTATGGAATTTAGTGTACTTATTTTGTACATATACACATCCATATGTAAAAGTTACTGTGCTGTTTAAAAATACAACTCTATGGTTTAATGACTTGTATGTTAAAGTGAGAGTTAAAGTTAGTTTAGGAAACTTTAGAAATAAATCTGGATATTCCTATCCTTAAATGTATTATACTAGATTATACCTAATACTCTTAAACAAGCAAAAATTTATTTATGTTTAAACAAATAACTGCATAAAATAAATAATTCTATAGGTAAGAGAGGCAAATCTGTCCAACTCTTACCCTTTGTTCAAGTGAGAAACAATTCATTTCGGCAATTTATTTAGAGTCCACTTTTTGTCCTGTGGGCTTCCCTGGTGGCTCAGTAGTCAAGAATCCACCTGCCAATCTAGGAGATGTTAGTTCAATTCCTGGGTTGGGAACACCCCCTGGAGTAGGAAATGGCAACCCACTCCAGTATTCTTCCCTGAAGAATCCCACGGATAGAGGAGCCTGGTGAGCTAAGTCCATGGGGGTCACAAAAGGGCATAGCGACTAAGGAAGAGCAATCCGTCAGGTACTGTTATGGGGATTTGATATCTAAGAGTGAACAAAACAGACTAAAATCCATAACTTTAAGGAGCTTACTTTCTTACAGCAGGAGGCAAATAATACATGATAAACCTAATACATATGGATGCTAAATGCTATGACAAAAAAGAAAACAGAGAAGTACAAGGGCCATTGGAATGAAGGGGTGGTTTTAAATAGGCTTTTTTTCAAAGTCAGAACTATTGAGAGAATCTGGTATTTGTGCATAGACCTGAATGGGAATTAGTTATGCAGATATCTGTGGAAGAGCTCTCTAGACAGAGAAAATGGCCATTGCAAAAGCCCTTAGGCAGGGATTTGTCTGGAATAGTCAGGAAAATGGAAATAGAACAGTCTGTTTGGAATAGTGAGTTAGCGACAGAGCAGTAAGAAATGACAGAAGAAAGAAAAGTGACGAAGGCTCAAAATGAATATACAAGTGCTTGTGAATTACTGTAAAGGTTGGTTGGCCTTTACCGGAAGTAAGATGAAGAGCCGCCGGAGAGTTTTAAGCAGAGAAATTATATGATCTTACTTACAATTTAAACTAATTACTGTATTACTCAGGGTTCTATAGAGAAACAGATCAATATACACAAACATTCACAAACACATACATGTGAAGATTTATTATGAGGAGATTGCTTATGTGATTAGAGGCTGAGAAGTCCCCTGATCTGCTCTCTGAAGTTGGAGGCACAGGAAAGCTGGCGTTTTAGTTACAGTCCAAGTACAAACAAGTACCCACAATGAAGGAGCTGCAGGTTCGATCCCTGGGTCAGGAAAATTTCCTGGAGAAGGAAATGGCAACCCACTCCAGTATTCTTACTTGGAAAATCCCATGGACAGAGGAGCCTGGCAGGCTACAGTCCATGGGGTTGCTAAGAGTTGGACACGGCTTAGTGACTGTAAGTTGCTTATACCAAGTACAAAGCTCAAAGAACCAGGAAAACAGATGATGTAAGTTCCAGTCCAACTCCAGAGGCCTGATAACCAAGAGTACAGATGTTATGAATCTTAATCCAAAGGCAGAAGACCGATGTCCTATCTCCATAGTCAGACAGTGAGAGTGACTTCCATCTTCCTCCACCTTTTTGTTCTATTGAAGGTCTCAAAAGATTGAATGATGCCTCCTCACATTGCAGAGGGCAATCTCTTTTACCTAGTTTACTGGTTCAAATGCTAATCTGGAAGCATTCTCACAGACACACCCAGAAATTTAGATACCTCATTAGGCAGATATTTGGATACCTCATGGTTCATTCAAGTTGACTTATAAAATTAACCATCATCATTATTCTGAGTGGCTGTGTTGTACAAGATTGTAGGAGCAAAGACATGAACAAGAAGAGTTATGGCTGTTGCATAATCCAGGTGAGAGATGATAGTGGTTTGACCAGTATTGTGGCAATGGAGTGATTGGATTTTGGATTTACTATAAAAACTAAGTCAAAAGGACCTCCTAATGGATTGGATATGAGAAAAAGAGAGGAACTAAGGGTGTCTCTGAGGTTTTTGTCATAAACGAGGGAAGAATTTAAGTGACCTGGGCTGTGGCTGTCATCTAGTTATAGGAACAGTACTAGAACTTGGATGTCAATATTTGTAGCTTGCAGATTTAAATATTTAAATCTCATAGATGGTAGGAACAATGACAATATTTATTTGGAATATTTTTTTAATATAGTTGAATCTGGGATCTTAGTTACTTTGGATGGAAATGGGCTTGCTGTGTATGTTCGGCTAATATAAAAGGTGCTATGTTGTAGTCTAATGTCCTGTTTGTGAGTGATAATTATCTTGATTAATAGCAGGCTTTCTATTTCATTTTACTTATTGACATGGCTCACTGCAATTCTCATAGTGTTCATGTATATTCATTGATTTAACAACTGTGTTTTAATGCTTACTATATGTCAGATATTGTATTAGGTGCTGGGCTGTAGCAATGAACAGATAAAGCAGACAGTTGTCTTCATGGTGCTAAGAACAGTGTATCTGAAAGGTTTTTTGTTTGTTATTATTTTGGTTTTGTTTTTCCTATTATTTCCTATAGACTAATTTGAAAATAGAAGTGTTTATTTGAGGATAAAGGTAAGTTTTTAGACTTATTGTATCTGTTAGGTCTGCCACAGGAAACAGATGGCAATCAAAATAATATCATCTTAATGATGATTTATTTATAAAGATACAATAGTAGGGAAACCACAGTGGATAATGGAGTGACCAGGGCTTAGCTTCTTAGTTACTACCATCTGTAGCCCAGAAGGAATAATGGAAAGGGATAGTTAATATAATCAGAAAGGAGAATATCTTGTAAAGTCATCTATTTTGAGACAGTCAGTGGTTTTTGGTCCAGGGACAGGGACAACTCAATTGCAAGGAAGAAGCCTTGAGAACAAATATCCCGACTTGCCTTCCTCTCTGTGTTGTCTTTCTGGATCTCTCTAGTGGCCAGACCCGCTAGACATCAGAAGTCTGTTGATACAGTCGATAAAGGTCATATTCTTGAGGCAGAGAACAGTGTGCAGAATGATGGAGAATGGGCCTGCAGGGACAATTGAAAGATGTCTGGCACAATCTGCCCTTCTTCCCCCTGTGCCTATGCTCTTATGCTTTTACAGGCAGTGCACAAAGACCCATTAGCTGTTTTATCATCAGGTGGTGTCAAACTGGTCATATCCTCACTGAAACATAAAACATTAATTCCTGATCTCCAACATTTGAGGCCGATTCTTTACCGTCTGAGCCACCAGGAAAGCCCTGATTACCAATAATATTCTTCATATAAGATAGCACAGAGGAGAAAGGAAAGAAAATATATGATTAAATGATACAAAACATAGGTGCTACAGGTTCCATTATAATCATAGATACCTCCTTCTACTACCTCTTACCCTCCACCTTGTTTGGATGGAGTTATTTGCAAGAAAAACCTTTATGGGAACATTGACGAGCTTCATTTTTATAAGATCTGAGTCCTTGGTGGTTTTGTTTTTATTGGATTATTCCTTGCTGGGTCTGTAAGGCTTTCCAGAGTACTCCTTGGCCTCCACTGTGAAATTGTATCTCAGTTTCCTCCTCCTTTTCCCATGGCTTAGAAGCATGATGAACACAAGGTGGATGAAGAGTTGTTAGCTTTCAATTAGTTGAAAATATAACCATGTTTCTTGGTGGAAGAATTTTCTCATTGGGAACTGGAACCTCTAGATATACTGAGCTTAAAATTCCAGTGTGAAGCAAAATTCTCCCTGTTCCTTGTCAGATCTGATAATGAGAGGGGCTATGCTCACCTTCTCCATTTGTTTCCTATACCTGTATTCTGTCTATGGGGGAGATAACACTATATCTTGGCTGTTAATTTAAAGCATATACTGTATTTCATAGTGTGTGTTCAGTCATGTCCAGACTTTCTACAACCCTTGGACTGTAGCCCACCAGGCTCCTCTGTCCATGGGATTCTCCAGGCAAGAATAATGGAGTGGATTGCCATTTCCTTCTCCAGGGTATCTTCCCTACCCAGCAACTGAACCTTCCTGTGTCTTCACTTCCTATGTCTCCTGCATTGGCAGGCAAATTGTTTACAAAGTACAGTACCTAAAACTCTTAGGCTGTCACCTACCAAATGTTGTCATAACAGCCTTCAGCAGGCCATTCTACCATTTTTTAAAGGGTTGAAAATGATGTTTGGGGTGATAAAACATCTAGTAATACTAGTGAATTTCCTAAGTGTAGCTTTCATGAAAGTGAAAGAGGAGAGTCAAAAAAATTGGCTTAAAACTCAACATTCAGAAAACTAAGATCATGGTATCTTGTCCCATTACTTCGTGGCAAATAGATGGGGAAACAGTGGAAACAGTGACACACTTTATTTTCTTGGGCTCGGAAATCACTGCAGATGGTGACTGCAGCCATGAAATTAAAAGATGCTTTCTCCTTGGAAGAAAAGTTATGACCAACCTAGACAGCTTATTAAAAAGCAAAGACATTACTTTGTCAACAAAGGTCCATCTAGTCAAAGCTATGGTTTTTGCAGTAGTCATGTATGGATGTGAGAGTTGGACTATAAAGAAAGCTGAGCATTGAAGAATTGATGCTTTTGAACTGTGGTGTTGGAGAAGACTCTTGAGAGTTCCTTGGACTGCAAGGAGATCCAACCAGTCCATCCTAAAGGAAATCAGCCCTGAATATTCATTGGAAGGACTGATGCTGAAGCTGAAACTCCAGTACTTTGGCCACCTGATGCAAAGAGCTGACTCATTTGAAAAGACCCTGATGCTGGGAAAGATTGAAGGCGGGAGGATAAGGGGATGACAGAGGATGAGATGGTTGGATGGCCTCACTGACTCAATGGACATGAGTTTGAGTAAACTCTGGGAGTTGGTGATGGACAGGGAGGCCTGGCTTGCTGCAGTCCATGGGGTCACAAAGAGTCGGACACAACTGAGCGACTGAACTGAACTGAACCTCATCATCTGTATAATATGCCCTCTGGGAAGGGGCAGGGTTGTGTCATCCAACATGGCGGTTGATAAAGTGTTAGTTCATGAATGGTGATACTGGTGAAAACATCAAAGTCATCTATACCCAGAATATGCTGCACCTCTTTGATGTGAGAGGTTCAGTGTAATCAACCCTGCTACCAACTAGTTAGTTGTTCAGCCCAGAGAATGATAACATTCTAGGGGTTTATGGAGCCAGCTTGCTCTTGGCTGGCAGCAAACTCAGCATAGGTGGTAGCCAGATTAGCTTGGGTGACAGGAAGAGCATGTTGTTGAATCCATGTAGAGCATCCATTCCTGCCACCCTTACAACTTGGTATATGAGGAAGAACTGTATTCACTGAGGAAAATCGGTGACTGACATCCACTGATTAGGTCAACTTGTTCACTTTAGTTCATGCGTGTTCACCCCTTCATGCGTATTCACCCCTTCATGCATATTCTCTGATGGAGTATTTACATGGGGCAGGATAGCAGCATACTGTTGTATTTATTCTTAGACGTCCATCAACATACCTCTCTGTCACTGATTTTTAAATTTCTGTTTCCAAGTTTATATGTTGCTGGCCAGACCATGTGGTTGCTAGCCCATTAATTCAGTGTTGAACTGTACTTCTAGTTACTTCTTATTCCAATCAAAGTGGGAAATTAGGTGTATTGTACAACCCAGTCTCGCTCACTAAAGAGGTTACCACTGAGTAGAGTTGTAGTATGCTCCTAACTATGCAAGCATGCTGTGCAGATGCATCCATTATGCAGGCTTATGCTTTTTCATCTGTTTCTTGGCCATCACAAGCTCCCCTTGAAGCCAAATGTGTAGATTTAGAGAGACCGTTATATAGTAGAAGCAGGTGTTTTGGTGGTCTGAGTCACTAATTTATATAGTTTAGTTTACTTTGCTTTCAGAACCTTCTTGGGTTTGGTCTTATGTATTACCACTTCCATTTTGTAATGGAATTCCATTCTGCATGTCTGTTTTAAAGATGTGGTGAATCAGATAAGATGCAGTTCAACATGGGCAGTTCGAATCTCTTGTCACTTGATGTTAATGGGCAGGTGGTTAATTTCTGCTACTTGTTGTTGTTGTGTTAGTAGCTCAGCCCTGTCTGACTCTTTGCCACCTCATGGACTGTAGCCCACCAGTCTTCTCTGTCCATGGGACTCTCTAGGCAAGAATACTGGAGTAGGTTGCCATTCCCTTCTCCAGGGGATCTTCCTGACTCAGGGGTCAAACCTGTGTCTCTTGCATTGCAGGCAGATTCTTTACCATCTGAGCCACCAGGGAATTCCAGTTTCTACTAGACCTAATAGTAAGCTGGAGCTGCATTTCAGTTGGAGGGGAGTTGTCTGCAGAGACAGACATGGATTCCTTTTGATACTGCCCACATATATCAGCTTTTTGAAGATAAGGTGGAAAAAGTTGGATGGTGAATTTGGAGGAAAAAATAGAAAATATTCTTCATATTTTGAACGCTTTAAAGAGTTTCCTCACATTTTTAATGATAAACATTTAATCACTTCTTTTGTTATTATGTGGGGCTTGCTTCCCTGATAGCTCAGTTGGTAAAGAATCTGCCTGCAATGCAGGAAACCCCAGTTTGATTCCTGGGTTGGGAAGATCCGCTGGAGAAGGGATAGGCTACCCACTCTAGTATTCTTTGGCTTCCCTTGTGGCTCAGCTGGTAAAGAATCTGCCTACACCACGGGAGACCTGGGTTCAATCCCTGGGTTGGGAAGATCCCCTGGAAAAGGGAAAGGCCTCCCACTCCAGTATTTTGGCCTGGAGAATTCCATGGACAGTATAGTCCAAGGGGTCACAGAGTCGGACACGACTGAGCAACTTTCACTTTCACTTTGTTATTATATATCTTTTTGTATGGGCTTCCCAGGTGGTGCTAGTGGTAAAGAACCTGCCTGCCAATGCAGGAGATGTAAGAAGACCTGGTTTATCCCTGAATCAGGAAGATCCCCTGGAGGAGGGCATGGCAACTCACTCCAGTATTCTTGCCTGGAGAATCCCATGGACAGAGGAACCTGGCAAGAGCACCAGTAGTGATTTGTTTTAAAATTTATTTCATGATATTGGTTTTTCATATTGTGCATTTTCCTTTGGAGCATTAGTTTCCTTCCTTCCTCCTTCCCTTCTTTTTTAGATGATCATTATTAATTAGGATGTATTTCTGTTATAGATTCTATTGCAATATTTGGCTAAACTAAAGGTGTTGGCTTGAGACTGGGGAATTCACTGCTAGCCAGATTTACTACTTTTAGTTTCTTTTAATACCTGCCTGTTTCTGCTATTTAGAGGAAAAATTGGAGGAGATAAATTTGTACTTTTCCTGTGAACTATCTATGTTGAGGTAGGTCTGTGGCCAAGGTAATTAGAAAGTACATGAATGTATTAGTTGGAATAAGTCAGTTTCTTTGCATTGTTATAGTTCTTCCTCACTCCTACCTATAGAGTTCTTACTTTATAAATTATTAAATTTTATATTTTTCCCAAAGTTTGAATTACTTTGAATGTATTTAACTGTCTTTAGGGTGACTGACGTCTTTGTTTCTGTATTTTATGTGAGACAGATTCTTGCTTAGTGAGCCATTTTAAATTCAGTAAGTTTGATAGCATTCCTTTTTTCCCTTAGTAATATTATATCATTTGGCTCATTTGCAGTGCATTATAATGTTTGTGATCTAACAGCTAATGCACAAATAAAATAGATACTGCCAGGAAACTAATTTTTATTAACTATTAAGTTAACTTTGTGTTAACTGGGAAGTTAATTGATAATTCTGTATAACTAGCTAATATGATTGTTTATTCTGTAAGCATCTTTAAAAATAATTTTATGCCCTGGCAATTCTGGCTAGGTGTCAGTTTTAGTGAAAAAGGATACATTTAAGAATCTGTTACTTTGGAGGCCATCAGGACAGGCTGGAATTTATGAGAAACCAAATGTCACTTCAATTTATTCAGCATGAATTTATCTTCCAAAAGAAGGTTAAAAATATACTGCCTGCTTCCCCCCCCTATTTTTGCTAGGAGTCTCATTTTATATTGACATTCATATTCTCTTTTGTACTTTAACTTAAAAACTGTTGAAGTTTCTCATCAAATGAATAACTAAATTAGAGATACTTGGCTTTACATTATGCAGTGATTATTCAATGTCAGGTGGTTAAAAAAATATTTACCTCTAAAATTTAAGTGTAGAAAATTGACATGTGTGGATTGATAATACATCATAAAAAGTAGTTTATCGTTATGGGAATGCCTTGGTCAAATTCCCATCTATTAGTTTAAAAATTTTCTAACACTCACTACATAATTAATGATTTTTTTTCTGTTTCTCGTAATAGATTACTAATCTGTGACTTTCATTTGTTCTCAAATAACTATAAGATCTGTGGTTTTCCTTTAGATGTTACACATAATTGCACCAAAAGAAGAGACGTGTGACATTTGCAGAATTCCGATTTGAAGGCCATTTTGCCCAGGAATTAAGCATAGTTTGTGTTTTTATATTTTTGCTGAAGAATTCTAAGTATCCTTCCCATTGAAGTGCCTCAATTTAATAATTTGGTTGGTTTGAATATCACCATGGGCATCATTTCTGGATCAGAAACCCCCCACTGATACACCTTCATCTCCCTTGCCACCTCTCACTGAAGTTATCAAGGCGTAGCCAAGTATCCTAGCTGCACAACAGCACTTTGGTGCCCAAAACTAAGTGAGCATCATCAGCTCTGGGGAATACTGTTGGGATGCTTGGAATAATCCCTCTTGTTGGTACAAGCTTGAAACATAACTCGTGTAAAGCCCCAAGGTTGCTTAGCAACTTCTATATATAACTCTTTGAGCCATCTCTGCCTCTTCATGTCCTGAAATGAACATCTCATTGTTCTTAAAAAGAAACTGAAGGCCTCCTTTAGAGAAGGACATTTCTCAAGTGTTTTCTCAATGCTGATGTGTCTCAGAGAATCCTGAGGTCACTTTTAATACAAAAATATTCTGAAGGGAGATGTATTGTTACATGATATTATCCTGATAGAAATATGATTTTATGAAAAATAAATATGTTTAAATTTTCAAAAAATTGAAACATAAAATTGAATTCTTGATATGGTCATCTCATCCTTTTAAAAAGGCAAAAAAAATCTTGATTATGAGTTCAAGTAACTTTATTTAAAAAGAAGTATACACATCAGTAGACATTTAAGACAGTTTGATGTGCATAATAGTGATGTGAAAAAAAAAATTCATATGGCTTTCTGTTAGTCTGGTGGCTCAGTTGGTAAAGCATCCGCTTGCAATGCGGGAGACTTGGGTTCAATCCCTGGGTTGGGAAGATCCCCTGGAGAAGGGAAAGGCTACCCACTCCAGTATTCTGGCCTGGAGAATTCCAAGGGATATATAGTCCACGGGTTCACAAAGAGTCTGACACGACTGAGTGACTTTCACTTTACTTATTGCTAGAAATTGGGTCCAGTAACATGAATTTCAGCCAGTATCTCAAAACTCTTGATTTTAGTCTAATTGTGTTAGATGCAAGAGGAATAATTTTACAGAAATAGTTTTTGGAAATTAAAGTTAAAATGCATTTATTGACTTTAGAGACTTTATGTAACTCAAATACCTAAAGTTAGTATTTGATTTTAGAGTATTTGGATACGAAGGGGTACTTTACTTTTTTTTTTCAAATTTTAGATTTGTATTTTTTATTCTCAAAAAAATTAATTTTTGCTTCTAATGAATGAACTATTTTCAGTGGAAGGCACCTATTTTCATATATTCCTATGAAATCCTTAAATTACTGTTTGCTAGCCTGTGGGGTTAAGACTGCAAAGGGGTTTTGGGACTATGTAGGGGAGCTGTAGAAACTGGACATAGAATTTTATTTTAAAATGCTTATTTTGAAATACTTTATTTTGTAATTGGTTGAGGCTTTAGCTGTTTTTCCACCCTTGAACAAGAGAAAAGATCTTCTCTGTCCTGAAAAATCTTTGATTCTTTTTATTGACTAAAAAAAAAAATTTTGGAGAGTGGGAGATTTTGGTAAAAGATTATAATTTTAAATTACGTCTTGATACCACAGAACAGTAGGAAATAATTAGTGAACAGTATCATAATTTGCTTATTATCATACTTGAAAGCGTTCTCATTTTTTAAATTTAGAATGTTAATAAGAAAATGCCGCCAAATACTATTTTTAATATGAATATGAAAAAACTAGTTTCACTTAAAATGAGTTACATAAAATATGTTATATATATGTATATATATTTCCTGTAGGATGACTCTTTCCTGGCATTTGGACTTTTCTCAATTATAGTCATGTTCACTGAACCGGTACAGGAACTGAGAATGGAGTCTTGTGGAGAAAAATGTCAAACATACTTTTCTCAGCAGTTGTTGAGCTGCCCAGTTCTTGATGGGGTACAATTATTGTTTAGGTGTTCATTCTCGTAGCAAGTTAAAGGGAGGGAATTTGAAACCTAGTGTTTTCCCAGGATGAAAAATAAAACAAAGAAAGCAAAACAAGAAAACACGCAACCGAAGCCCTAGCTTTGATTTTGGAGTAGATTTGTGAGACTGAATGACTAATGTTTTCCATAGTCCTGCACACCGTCTATGAGTAGGAAGCAGGGCAGATTGAGTGGCTGCAGATACATAATTACATGACTGCCTCTGTCTCCTCTGGGAGATTTTAAATAGAAGTAATATTACTCATGAGGGTACAGAGCTGGACTTTTGTGCTCTGGTGGTAACAAGTCTTCGAAGAGAATGAGTATGTCATGCTTCAGTGCCGCTGCTTTTAGTATTTATTGTTTGTAAGCATGGTTTTGAGACTGTTGCTAGAAGTCAGAAGAAAGGAGGGAAATAGGTGTTGAAACAAACAATAATAAAATAGATCTATCACTGGGACTCTCTGCAATAGGTAGTGAAGTGATTTAAGATGTATTGCAGTTTTTTAAGAAAAAAAAATGTAAGGTGAAAAATTGAATGATTTATTCTTTTGTCTTGCAGATGATGGTTTTTATTTAAATACGGTGTTTCTGATATTGCAGTCTTCATTTTAAACACTTACATTTATTTAACACCGAGGATTTGTGTCAGTTTCCAGATGTGTCACTTTGAGAGTGAGGATGGAAGTCTGAGGAAGATTGTGATAGATTATATATCTGAAGAAATGATGCTGCAAGCAAATAATGCTAGGGAGCCCTACCAAACGGGGATTTTCTTGAAGACAGGCACCGAATATTATTCTTTTTCTCTTTAGTTTAAGGGATATTTTATTCAGGAATGCTTGCTGTTGTTAGGTACCTGATTAGGTACTGAACATTTAAAATATGAGAGTATATGTAAGATCATTATATAGAGAGAGAGCATAAACATTTTTTAAATGGATTAATAAATGGATTAAAGAGGGTGGGAAAAATATGTACAGGGGGAATCAGCTTCAAGGTGTGTAAGAACATCAGACATTAATTTTAGCAGAGCTATCAGTGGTAGCAGATTAAACTGTTGAGTCAAGAGAGTTATGCTTTCTATTATAGTGGTTTGAGTGGGCTTCCCTGATGGCTCAGTCAGTAAAGAATCTGCCTGCAGTGCAGGAGACCCCAGGTTCGATCCCTGGGTCAGGAATATCTCCTGGAGAAGGAAATGGCAACCAATCCAGTATTCTTGCCTGGAGAATTCTGTGGACAGAGGAGCCTGGTGGGCTATAGTCCATGGGGTCGCAAGAGTCAGACACAATTTAGCGACTAAACTACCACCACTATAGTGACTTCAGTAGTAGAAGAGCTAGTGAGATGTAAGTTTCCATTACTTGGTTGTCCTCCTGTCTCTTTCACTTGCTTTCCGGCAAATATTTTTTCAAACTTTTGTGAAAGTAGACAGTTGGATTACATATGCTCTATCTTAGAAGTTTTAAACTATTTTTTAAACAATAAACTTTAAAATACCAATTATAGATTCTTTCAGAGTTTACTTCATTTCTGTTATCATTGCATGTTTATAGTAAAAAAAAGTAACGATAAAATTCAGAAAAATCATTTACAACCTCATTATTTTGAGATCATGGGTAAATAATCTTTGAGGTACTCTTTTGTACTTAGTGTACGTTCATAATTAAACAGCAAAACATATTTTAAACTTGATTCTTTTTCACTTAACAATGTATAATGAGCATTTTTATGTCAATGAATATAGATTTAACACTTAATATTTCATGGATGATATAGCATACATATTAAATTCATATCTGTGATATGCAAGGGCATGCTCAAAATTCAAAGGTAGTATGCATGAATATTAATCCTTACAGCTAAATTATTTTAATGAAATTTGGGAGTTCTTAGAGGGGATTTGAAATTGAGTTCAATGTACAGGCAGTAGGTTAATCATTGTTATAAGTTATTATGTTGATAATTGTTTCTAAGATAACTTAACATAGAATTAAATCTCTAAAAATTCTGGTTCTTCCAGAATTGGAAGAAGTGCTGGGTGATCTTGGTGAAGTTACCTGAGATCTCTGATCCTTGGATTCCTCATTTTTTAATACATATAGAATTTGCAAAACATAGAAATATGAGAATTAAATGAGATATTATTTGTAGAACACTTAGCATAATGCTGAGTATATAGTGATTGCTCTGTAATAGGTCACAATTATTATTGAAATCACCCCAGGTTGTTGACATTTTGTACTATCATAGATGCTTCATGGTAAAACATTTGTTCAGTCCATCTTTCTTAATGGATGCTGTACTAGATGTTGAGGATGTAAAATTAAAAGATGATCCTTGGCTTTATGGTGTCTCTAATTTGGTGGGTGAAAATCTCAGTGGAGAAATTTATAATACTGTATGAATATACCTTTGGGAAACTTTGGCCAAAATTCTTTGTGAACCCAACCTTTGGGAAGATTGGCCTATGAGTAATGAGGAGCCTATATGAGTTCTCAATTCCAGTAGTTTTTGATTATGAATAGGCTTCAGTTATCAGTACTACTATGTGATCTGATCTGAGCCACTAGAGACTTCCCTAGTTGTTCAGACAGTAAAGAAGCTGCCTGCAATGCAGGAGACCTGGATTCGATCCCTGGGTTGGGAAGATCCCCTGGAGAAAGAAATGGCTACCCATTCCAGTATTCCTGCTTTAAATCCCATGAACAGAGGAGCCTGGTGAGCTACAGTCCATGGGGTTGCAAAGAATCAGATGTGACTGAGCGACTAACCCATGTGATCTGGCCAGAACATTTTGGGAACACTGAATTGGAAAACTGTGACCCATAAGCAGTAAGAGTTCTAGATGAATTTAAAGTGTCCATTTTACTGATGTTTAATAGTTCACTAAATTAAGCATCTGGGGGTGGTATTATTAGCAAACAGATTTAACTGTACCTGAATGGAATTTAACTTTGGGGTTTTCCTTCAGATTTGCTTATTGCATTATGGTCTTCGTTATAGTAGTTTAATTTGGTGCAGATAATCTTGATAATATGGTAAATGAAATTTAAAAATGTTTTATATCCATACTTAATTGCAAAAACCTACAAATATTGTTGGTCAATAACATTTAAATACTTAATCTCAATTTGGGTAAATATTTGAAAGAATAAAATGTGTAATTGGGAAAATAATAAACTGAGATATGCAGACAGTCTAGCAGACTGCTCTACTTGTCCCGCTGTTCTGGGTTTTAGACCTATTATGGCTGGTCTGTGTTAGGTCATTGGATGTAAAAAAGACATCTGTGTGTGTGTGTGCATATGTGCGCTTGTGTCGGCACACAAGTAGATGGATGGATAGATGGATATAGATATGAAACTTGTATTTTTATAACTTAAAAGAGATCTTGCCAATATGTTAGGAGTTGCTATGAAAGCTCTTTGATCTTTTGGTTTTGTAGCTGACAGAATTTTGAAACCTTTGTCTCCCTCAGTAAAGGCAAAAAACTTGTCAGGGTGTTTGATAGACCTTTGATATTTCATGGCTATTTAGTCCAAAGGATGTCAAGTTTTTTGTTGCATATATATATATATATATATATATATATATATATATATGTATGTATCTCCTTGGATTCTTTGATATATTAGTATAGTGTGTGCTGTGCCATTGTCAAAGTGAAAATTGATTCATTTATCCTTTTCTAATATAAAAACATTTATGAGGATAAAGTGCATGGCCATCTGGCTATATTTTAATAAATTCAAATATGTGGTTGGGTTTGTTGGTTTGCCAAGTGTCAATATATAAGCTTTCGTATCTTTGGTAATTTTTAGATGGAAAAAATTAGTGTTCGTTATTTTTTATCTTGTAATTGATATAAAAATCATCCATTTTGAAACTATATGTCAGGGATATAAACAGTTCTTGTTTGCATATTTTACTTCAACTTAGTTAATTCAAGTTCATTGTGACAGCTACACCTGTAAAATTCTCTGGGTAATTAGAATCAGTACCAATGTGATTTCTGCCTTTTGTTAGACTTTACAAAGTAAAACAGAAAAAAAAAATGCTATGTAGATTTCTTTATTTAGTGTAAATATGACAAGTTTTAATTTTTAAGTGAGTTTTCTCTTGACTATTTGACCATTTTTATCACTCTAACATACAACAAAATATTTTTTTATCAGCTATTTAGTATATGAAAATTATTTAACAAATACTAAGTGACAAATAATTTAAATTTAGTATAGAAATCCAAATCAACTGAGAAACTGTTACATGCAAAATTTATTGGATGTTATTATGAGTAATATTTTAAGGACAGATAAAACTCTGGAAGCAAAGCCTTGGATTTATATTCCAGCTTCATCCACTTAACAGTTGTGTGCCCTTAGTCAAAATACTGGGTTGGTCAAAAGTTCATTTGGGTTTTCCCGAAACAGCTAATGGAAAACCCAAATGGACTTTTTGTCCAACCCAATAGTTTAACCTCTTGTTTTTCATCTGTATCATGAGAATGATAATGTGTATGTGTGTGCTCAGTCTCTCAGTCGTGTCTGACTCTTTGTGACTCCGTGGACTGTAGCCCTCCATACTGAGTTACTGTGAAGGCTTAAATAAGTTAATATTTAACAATGCTTGGAGGATAGTAAGTATTCTATGAGGTGTTAGTCATTATCATTTATGAATTGTGATGTTTATAATTCATTGTAATTTTTTTCAATTGATAGACTATTTTGTTTGCCTTGCATTTTATTTTCATAGATGGCTTATAGGCTGCAGTTTATTTTAGGATAAATGATACATTTAAAATTATGTTACTTGTGCATGGTAAAATATATACACTCTGGTGTATGTAGGAGATGTCCAAAATAACCTTTGTATTAGGGTTCCCTTTTTCCTTTCTTGGTTGGAGGAATTAGGACCCAACTTCAAATCAACGAAACGTAGAGAATGGATTGTGTGTGTGTGTGTGTGTGTGTTAGTCACTCAGTCATGTCGAACTCTTTGTGACCACATGGACTGTAGCCCACCAGGCTCCTTTGTCCAGTGGAATTCTCCAGGCAAGAATACTGAAGTGGGTAGCCATTTCCTTCTCCAGGGGATCTTCCTAACCCAGAGACTGAACCCGAGTCTCCTGCATTGCAGGCAGATTCTTTACCATTACAAGTAAAGAGCTATTACAGGTCCTTAGACCTGGATGAAAGTGAAAAGTGAAAGTGAAAGTTGCTCATTTGTGTCCGACTCTGTGACCCCATGGGCTATGTATAGTCCATGGAATTCTCCAGGCCAGAATACTGGAGTGGGTAGCCTTTCCCTTCTACAGGGGATCTTCCCAACCCAGGGATTGAACTGGGTAGATTCTTTACCAGCTGAACTACAATGAAGCCCTTCTGCAGTGGACCTTCCCGACCTGGAAATTGAACCAGGGTCTCCTGCATTGCAGGCTTATTCTTTACCAACTGAGCTATAAGGGGATAGTACCTTTCAATTGAGCTTTTTCATTTTACAGAAGATGAAGCTAAAGCCTTGGGCAGTTATCTTCCTGAAGTTCATGTACCTAGTACCTTAGAGTCTGTCTTGATCTTGTATCTTAACCTCCCTCTCTATTTGGGGGAGTATAGAATTTCTGGCAGTATTTGAATAACAGTGATATTCATATTAAAAGAAAAAAGACATAATAACCATCATTTCTTTTAATCTATTTATTGATGCAGTGAATCATATTAAGAACAAGTTTATTTTGGTAATTTAAAAGGTTGGAATTGCATCTCCTCAGGTTGGCTGACAATACATACTCAAGAGTATAGTTGTGCAGATTGTGGTCTGCATCATGGAAGACCTCAAGCCCCTATCTCTGTAGCCCAAACCACTGGTCTTTGCCATGTAATTTTTCCCAGAAGAGAAACCTGACCACAGAACAGAGTGTTATTTGAGCCAAGAGCGGTTGAAACAGTAAGTTAGTATTCTTCCTAAAAATCAGTAGACTAAGACTGTGTTAGCTCATGTTTCATATTACACAAGAGAAAATAAACTGAAAGGTCAGTTGAACAGTTACAGCATTGCCCTTTTCCAAGGTAATCAGCAGAGCATGTAGCAGAGACGTGAACAGGAGCGTGACTGGAAAGAGGGTGGCTGATAAAGAGGCTGGCTGCTTAAAGTGTTTGGGACAATGCTTGACACTTCCAGGCCTGACCAGATGGGCCATCTCACAGGGCTTACCTTCAGTAATTCTGATTTATTACATTCAGAGGACTTTTTTTTTCTAGTTTGGCAGTCAGGTTTTCACATTGCCAGAAGACCCCAGAAATTTTAATATTAACCATTAATCATACCTTGGTAAACTGCAAGGGCAATATATTATTAATTTGTTCATGGCCAAGAGACAAGACATGGTGATTAAAATTAATTTCTAGCTACATTTTGTTAATTTATTTTAATTAATTAATTTGTTAAGTCAAAATATGTTTATATTAATGGCTATATAGTAGGTTCTTTATGTTGTGTCATTAAATGTCATTTCCATAATCCTAAATATTGAATTCTAAAAAAAATTACTTTTTATTAAAATAAATAGAGAGTTTTATAAAACTTTCTAATACTACCAAGTGAAGTATTTCTAGCTTTTCATTAATTGAATATGAACATTTCATGGTTTGGGTTCTGTGGGATTTAGATTTGGAAGGATGTCAATGGTGACTTCCTTTTACCCCTTCACCTCTATGGCCCAGTACCAGAATTAGGAAAACATTTAATAAATAACAGGCATTATTTACTTTCAGGACACAATTTTAAATGGTAGCAACACTCACTTTTAAAAGTTAACAGTTTTGATTGGCTTTGTCCTCCTCTTTCCAAAAAAGATAGATTTAATGATTTCTATATAATCTTAATTTATATATATATACATATATGTATATATATAATTAATTTGAGATACAAAATAGCCAAATTACATTTACCTTTTGGCCAAGTAGGAACAAATAGTTATTTAAATAGTTTTTATTCTGTAACATCAGAAAAGAAGAAATCAACTATTTGCTCTTAAATATGCTGTGAGGATATATTTCTCAGATTGTTCTTAGTGCATTTGATTGTGTTTTAGAGATGGTGAAAGATGAATAAGATTTTATTTAAAAGGTGAAAATTAGTAACATGCTTAATGTTTGCTTGTATAACTGAATTAACATTTATATTTTCTTATTGTATTATAATTAGCATGGAGCTTCCCTGGTGGCTCAGACGGTAAAGAATCCACCTGCAATACAGGAAACCTGGGTTCGATCCCTGGTTGGGTAGATCTCCTGGAGGAGGGTGTGGCAACCCACTCAGTATTCTTGCCTGGAATATCCCCATGGACAGAGGAGCCTGGTGGGCTACAGTCTATGGGGTCACAAAGAGTCAGACATGACTGAGGGACTAAGCACAGCACATAATTATCATGATATAACTATTCTAATTTTTTCAATGTTTTATTTTTTTCTAGTTAGAAATACCTTAATTTCTTATTTAAAAAAGGGAAGATGAGGCATGCCATAAAATAATTTATTTTTGGTTGGCTAGTTTTATATAATCACAGTAGTAGTCCTCATATCAATGGTGTTATCTTTCTATTTTATACATGGGCAGGCTGAAACTCGGAGATCACTTAAGGGAAAAATCTAAGGTCAGTTTGCTAATGAGGGTAGCAATAAAACCTAACTTTTTATTTCTAAATGCTTTCCTTTATATAGTGTGTCATCATGCCTGAATCATACATGGCCCATACCACTTAGTCTTAGATTAGTTCTATATGTTAAAGAACTCATTTCATTAACATCTAAGCCCAAATCGTAGCACATAGGCATTGGTAAGGGTTATAAAAGTAAGAAAAACTGCTTTGATGGAAGTGAATTGTCTTCCTTTTATTTTGGGAGCAGTTGATGTCTTGACTGGGTTATCACCTACCCTGGTTTTCTTTTGACTTTTTGTAGATTCATACATTACAACTTGATATAATATCCAAGTCAATCAGTGTCCTATGTGAGATAATGCATTTCTTTATAAAGCTGGTTGTTTACTCACACAGGACCTACAGAAGCAAGAGTGAGAGATTTATATGAGGATTATTTCCCATTTTCTCTTATTGGTCAAAGTTTATTCTTTGGCCTTTATTTATCCACACATTCATGTTATATTAGGTTGGTGCAAATTTAATTGTGATTTTTTGCATTGTTGAAATTTGCCATTTGATAGTGGAGTACTAATTCTTAATAAATGTGGTTATGTTACACATCATTTTAATGTGCATTTTTCACTTTAAGTGTTTTGCTAATGACTTATTACTTGTAGTTTATTTTCTATCTATTTTAGACTAAGGAAATGATGTAAGATGAAAAGCAATTTTGAGTAATTTTCTTATTCGAGTTCAAAATGGGTCATAAAGCAGCAGAGACAACTCAGAACATCAACAATGCATTTGGCCCAGGAACTGCTAATGAACATACAGTGCAGTGGTGGTTCAAGAAGTTTTGCAAAGGAAATGATAGCTTTGAAGCTGAGGATTGTAGTGGCTGGCCATGGGAAGTTGAATAATGACCAGTTGAGAGGCATCATTGAAGCTGATCCTCTTATGACTACATGAGAAGTTGCCCAAGAACTCAGCGTCAACTATTCTATGGTCTTTTGGTATTTGAAGCAAATTGGAAAGGTGAAAAAACTTGATAAGTGGATTGTCTCATGAGCTGAGGCAATCAAAAAAAATAATCATTTTGAAGTGTCTTCTCTTATTCCATGCAACAACAGTAAATCATTTCTCAGTTGGATTGTGACATGCAACAAAAAGTGGATTTTATATGACAACTGGTGATGACCAGCTCAGTGGCTGGACTGAGAAGCACCATAATGTGTCAGTCATGTGCAGTTCTTTGTATCTCCATGGACGTTAGTCTACCAGGCTCCTCTGTCCGTGGAATTCTCCAGGCAAGAATGCTGAATGAATTGCCATTCCCTTCTCCAGGTGATCTTCTGAACCAGGGATCAAATGCAGGTCTCCTGCACTGCAGGCAGATTCTTTATCATCTAAGCACTTCCCAAAGCCAAAATTGCACCAAAAAAAGATTATGGTCACTTTTTGGTGGTCTGCTGCCAGTCTAATCCACTACAGTTTTCTGAATCCTGGTGAAACCATTGCATCTGAGAAGTATGCTCAGCAAATGGATGAGATACACCAAAAACTGCAACACCTTCAGCCAACTTTGGTCAACAGAAAGGGCCCAGTTCTTCTCTGTGACAACAACAATCACATGTTGCACAACCAATGCTTTATAAGTTGAAAGAATTGGGTTACAAGGTTTTGCCTCATCTACCATATTCACCTAACCTCTCACCAACTGACTACTACTTCTTCAAACATCTCGACAAATTTTTGCAGGGAAATCACTTCCAAAACCAGCAGGAGGCAGAAAATGCTTTCCAAGAGTTTGTCAAATCCTGAATCACAGACTTTTATGCTATAGGAATAAGCAAACTTATTTTTTGTTGGAAAAAATATGTTGATTGGAATGATTCCTATTTTAATTAATAAAGACAAGTTTGAGCCTAGTTATAAAGATTTAAAATTCACAGTCTGAAACCCAATCACTTTTGCACCAACCTAATAGTATCTGGCTTCTTTCAGGAGCTCCTTGCAAGCCACGCTCTCACAGGGCCAGTCAAATGAGTGTATGAGTGTACAAAGCCTGGACCAAAGTGGAACTGAGGGAATACATGTTGTTGTTCAGTCACTAAGTCATATCTGATTCTTTGGGACCCCATAAACTGCAGCACACCAGGCTTCCTGTCCTTCACTATCTCCTGGAGTTTGCTCACAGTCATATCCATTGAATCAGTGATGCTATCCAACCATATCACCCTCTGTCTCCCCCTTCCGCTCCTGCCTTCAATCTTTCCCAGCATCAGGGTCTTTTTCAATGAGTCCACTTTTCACATCAGGTGACCAAAGTATTGTAGCTTCAGCTTCAGCATCAGTTCTTCCAATGAGTATACAGGGTTGATTTCCTTAGAATTAACTGATTTGATCTCCTCGCTGTCCAAAGGACTCTCAAGAGTCTTCTTCAGCACCACAATTCAAGAGCATTAATTCTTCAGTGCTCAGCTACCTTTTTTTTTTTTTTTTAATTTAATTTATTCATTTTCATTTCAAGGATAATTGCTTTACAGTACTGTGTTGGTTTCCACCAGACATCACTATGAATCAGCCATAGGTTTGCCCTTGTCCTCTTCCACTTGAACATCCCTCCCACCTCTGTCCCCATCCCACCTCTCTAAGTTGTTACCGAGCCCTGTTTGGGTTCCCTGAGTCATAGAGCAAATTACCATTCTATTTTACATTTGGTAATATATGTTTCCATGTTACCCTCTCCATACACCCCACCCTTTCCTTCCTGCCCACCCAGTCATGTCCATAAATCTGTTCTCTATGTCTCTGTCTCCATTGCTGATCAGCAAATAGGTTCATCAATACCATCTTTCTAGATTCCCTATATATGCATATATGGAATATGATAGTATATAATATGATATTTGTTTTTCTCATTCTAACTTACTTCACTCTGTATAATAGGCTCTAGGTTTCTCCACCTCATTAGGACGGACTCAAATGCATTCCTTTTTATGGTTGAGTAATATTCCACTGTGTGTGTGTGTGTGTGTACATAAATATATATATATATACCATAGCTTCTTTATCTGTTCATCTGTTGATGGACATTTAGATTGCTTCCATGTCCTAGCTGTTGTAAATAGAGCTGCACAGAACATTGGCATACATGTGTCTTTTTCAGTTTTGGTTACTTCAGGATATATGCCTCTTAGTAAATGAGTCTTGTACAGTTATGGTGGGTTATATCTTTCTTATATTTGAAGAGGCTATTGATTTTTCTATGCTGCTCTCAAGTCCAGCAATCCTATAGTATATTTATTGTTGTAACAGTGTGCTTATTCATCATGTTGTGTGAAAGGTGTTGTGCTAAGGTTTTAGGTATATTACCGCATTTCGTTATCATTTGGCTATCTTAGGAAATGTGTTTTGTTACTCTTATTTAGATAGAAATGTTGAGTCTTAGTTATAGCTGGTAGGAGGCAGGATTGGAATTCAAGGTCAGATACTGTTGTTCAGTCACTCAGTCATGGCCAACTCTTTGCGACTCCATGGACTGCAGTACGCCAGGCTTCACTGTCCATCGCCATCTCCCAGAACTTCCTCAAACTCATGTCCATTGAGTCGGTGATGCCATCCAACCATCTTGTCCTCTGTCATCCCCTTCTCCTCCTGCCTTCAGTCTTTCCCAGGGTCTTTTCCCTGGGTCTTCCCAAAAGTACTTCAGGATCTTTTCTAATGAGTCGACTCTTCATATCAGGTGGCCAAAGGATTGGAGCTTCAGCTTCAGCATCAGCATCAGTCCATCCAATGAATATTCAGGGCTGATTTCCTTTAGGATTGACTGGTTTGATTTCCTTGCAGTCCAAGGGACTCTCAAGAGTCTTCTCCAACACCACAGTTCAAAAGCATCAATTCCTTGGTGCTCAGATTTCTTTATGGTCCAACTCTCACATCCATATGTGACTATTGAAAAAACCATGCCTTTGACTATACGGACCTTTTTTGGCAAGTTCAGATGTAATAATCCTAATTTTAAATCTGAATCTAACCATCCTATGACCATCCCCTAGCCACCGTCTGGGAAGTAATAGATACTCATTAAATATTTATTTGTTGAGTACTTAATATGTGCCAGTATTTTAGATAATTAGGTATATCTATGTGCGAAACAGATGATTTTTCCTCTTTGTGGTATTTATCTTCTAGCTGCTTCTATCTTCTGAATGTAAATCTTCATCTTACACAGTGCTTTCTCAGTCCTTGGTTTTCTCTGTCTCATTTCCCACACATAACAAAGAATGTCTAGAAGGCATGGGCTCTGTCTTTCATTTCTGTTCTCAGTGACTTGCATAGCATTGGATGTATAGTAGATGCTTAGTAATATTTGTGGAATAAATGGATGGAGTTTACCCCTTCTCACTTGTCACTTTTATTTAAATGGCCCCATTTTTACTGTTTCCTGATACATGAAGGTTAGATTGTACGCTAAATTGAATACAGATTGGAAATGTCACTAAAATTTTAAGTGAAATTTTGAAAATTTATACATTTATTGATTAGTACATTTAAACATTTAAATATAAGGAAAGCATTCAAAAATAAACCATGTCTACTATAATGTAAATTTTAAAATTATTTTCATTGACCCATATAACAAGAGAGTTCACAGACTCTGGTATTTTAATGTTCAGTCTGTTTAATAAAGACTTTATTAATCTTATTCTGACTGCTGAAATTCATCCTTCAAACTGTTCCCTTCAAAGACTGTCTCTGATAGGATCAGTTATCTCCTCTTTAAAGTCTTAAAGGTTTTTATTTTTCATTTAATTTACTATCTAACTGAAAGTCATCTTTTCCATTTTGATTTAATTCTACATTTCTACCCCTCCTCCTGTCCAGATACATAAAGCTAGTCTTCATGTCCACAAGGACCACCTTAATTTGTACACATGTAAAGCTCTTCTCTATCTTGTCTCTTAATTGCTAAAGAATACTACTCATCCTTTGAGATATAGCAAAAGTGCCAGGCACTTTTTAAAGCCTTTTTAAATCTTGTCTTATCCCATTAGTCTTTCTATTGTTATATTTATTCTTCTGTTAGCATTTGCTTGTCTCACCCCTTTCCTGTCCTGAGTTGAACAGTCTTCTCTTGGACTGATAAACTTATCAAGGGGAGGTTCTTCAATTATTGGCACACAATAAATATTTTTATCCTGTAATAAATATGTTGTGGGGTTTTTTTGTTGTTGAACACTTATCCTTGATTGAGGGACAGAACCTATTCACTTTAAAGTCTCAAATGCCTACTCTTCACTTGACAGATTTAATATATAGATAAATTTGTATATTTCAGGTACTTTGTGCTTTAAGAAGAAAATTTCTGCCAGTCACCTTGAAGTCTTTTGAAAGGGTGATTTAAAAAGCAATTTTTTTATTCCAAGAAAAAATTCAGTTCCCCTCTCCCTTAACCTTATTTTCCCCTTTCTTAGTTTATTAAAAATTCCTGTTGAGCTTTTACTTCTGTGCTTTTTCTTGCCTCTATTTCAAATATCCTTTAGGCAACAGATGACAGTATAAAATCTTGAGAAAAATTAAGCTAGCATGGAAGGAACTTCCCCCATGGGTTCATTGTGTTTCAGGCCCACTCAGAAGCACTTGAGAAAGAATTCTACATCGTGGGTGTTTCCAGATAAGGTATGATCCGTTTCCCCTGACATATCTCCAGTCTTCACAACCTTGCCTGAAATTAGAACTTCAGTATGGATCTAAGATGAAATGTCTTACAGAAGAGCAAAGACTTTTAGCTTGTTTTTTTTTTCTTTTTCAAACTAAGCATTAACTACTTCCCCAAAGTAACTTTTTTTTCCCCTAGGCTATCCAATTTGCTAGTTTTCTTCCAAACTTTTTGTAATCCATACATTCAGATTAATCTGGAGTACCTAGTATGTGTTATGGGTTAGTATGCCTGTATTTATAATTTTTCATAGCAGGAAAAAGTAAATATTCTTAAACACTTTGGAAATTTAAGGAGAAACTGTCCTTAATGTTTAATAATTAACATGCATATTAAAATCTAAATAAGTGTTGTAATTTAAGAAATTATAAATTAAAAAGTATAATACATCAGTGCTTCTCACTGAGGGAGTAAAAATCTACAGTTTACAATTATTGAGCATATGCTGGTTACTGTGTGGATGACTCCTGGTATCATTTCTTTGATTCCTTATAAACTATTGGATTTCCCCCACTTAACAGGGGAAGAAATTAAGGAAAAGGAAGGTTAAGTAATTTGTTCAAGGTTACCTATAATATGTAACAGAGTTAGAATTTGAACATACACTGTTTATTTCTAGAGCCTTATCTGATCCTCTTAATTATAAGATTAATAACTTTATGAATCAAAGTTATGGGGCTTTCTTTAAGAGGAAATGTGACTTTTGAGATTATGTCTCCTGATTTTTTTTAAATACCTTTGAATGAATAATACTGCATCTCTGTTTCTTATTACCTTCTTGACCTTGAGCAACTTTCATATTTATCTGTGCCTCTATTTCTTTCTTTCTGCAAAGAGGATTAAAAACATCAATGAAGATATTAAATCTGATAATATTTTTATATCTGTACAAAATGCTAGTTGCAATCCTAACTCATTTTATGTTCTTGGTTACCAAGAATTTGACCCAGTTTTTAAATATCCTATAAATTCATAGCAAAATATTAAGAGAGATGACTGTAGTAGGAGAGGGCACAGGCATGATGAGCTTGCTATATCCTCAGGCGTTTTCTTTTCTGAGCCACAGTGATTTCAAAGTAGAATGTGTATTTCTGTATCAGAAGCTCTAGGGCTGACCTTGAGGACGTTAAGATATTTAGTTAAAGAAATATGCTATAATCCTATTTCTGTTCAAGTTTTAGTAAATGGCACATTTGTATATATCTTTTGAAATGTCTTAAGAAGGATTATTTTTTAAACTTTAAATAAATCTAAAATTGTATTTTAAAGATATTATAACCACATTGACAATAAAATTATTGCCACATTTATTTGCCCTCCAAAAGTTGATATCTTTTTCAAAAAAGAATCAGTAATTTTTCTTGTTTTATGATAATATATGTGTATGTAATTTTTTATCCTAAGTCCAGATTTACTTATTTTTTCTATTCTAGTTTTGTTACTTTTATCCAGATTTATTTTGTTGATTGTTTTCTACCATTTGATCATTGAATGTTGTTATTTATGCATCTCATATGGATTAGAGTTTCTACGCATTGAGAGTTGTAGCCGAGTGGTATCATTAAGAGGTAAAAATCATTTTCTCATAGAATTTAGAGTATGAGAGAGTTTGCATACGAATCTATTAGAGCTGTAGACTGAGGTTTTCTTCTGTTGCTTTTTCTTTTGCCTAGATCAGTATTTGAAGTATTTTGAAATAGTTGCTGATGTTAAGTTAGGGAGGATTCATAGAAAAATCTGGAATTTTTTTCATTCTTGAATAATTACTTGATTTGGCAAATCTTTGGTAACAATAGGCTAGAGCTTTTAAACAGATGCTGTCACTTTTCCGTGGGCTTTGTCCTCTCCATCTCAAATGAACTCCTTTCTACTTTGAATTCCATACTCTGAGGCTAGCCTCATTCATCGGTTACTCTTTTATCATCAGGCTTGGTCTTTGTGTTTCTTTTGCGGGAGCGGTTCTTCATATTTATGCTACCTGCCTGGCTCCTGTCAGTAATTCAGTTTGTGTCGTCTGGAGTAAAGACTGCCAGCGATACTGGAGTTACATCATTTCATTAAAAGCTAATTTGTTTCAAGTAATAGAGTAAATGTAATTTGCATTTTCATAGAACCATGGGGATGTACACTCACAGGCGGGCATGTGTAGTGTATGTGTTGGGCATATATAGACAATACAAAAGGGGGTCATATTTGAAATACTCCACTCACACCTACCATACCCATAGGCATTGCACTCCGCTGATCCGATTCTGTGCTATACCTCGTCTTGTCTTTGAAGTAAATGTGAGTGTGGTGGGACTAGGAACTTAAGGCCCCTGTGAAAATACCATCTACATGCCATCTGTAGCTGTATGAATATTTCTTTATACAAAGAGATGTTTTGTGGAAAACTGCTTTGCAACTTCTTTCCCTAAGCCGTCTATCTTGGGACATCTTTTCATATCAGTACATTTCATTCTACCTCGTTTTTCATAATGAATCTCATGTAATTTGTTGTTTGTGTGTTCCACAGTTAATTTGACCAGCCTCTCTTGTTGAACAGATAGGTATTTTCTATGGTTTGGTATTTTAAATAATGCCATAGTGGTTACCACTGTACATGTAGATGTTTTTGCTTCCTTGTGTTATATATTCAAAGGGTAAATTTCTAGA
This sequence comes from Okapia johnstoni, assembly GCA_024291935.2. Taxonomy (NCBI): domain Eukaryota; kingdom Metazoa; phylum Chordata; class Mammalia; order Artiodactyla; family Giraffidae; genus Okapia; species Okapia johnstoni. Next base: position 35,107,470 of record CM044311.1, on the reverse strand, counting down.
AATGGAATTACTTAGTTGAAGACTGTGATTTAGAAGTTTTCATAGCTAGCTAAGGCCAAATAGTTATCTAATTTATATTTTGTTTTCCATATATTTGGAAATGTCTTTTTCCTGCACCTGCACTCTGTCTGCACAGACTATCACATTTTACTGGTCTTTAGGTGGAAAATGGAATTTTGAAATTTAGAAATGAATTTGAGCATCTTTTCAATGTGTTTTCTGGCCATTTGTATTTCTTTTTCTGTGAACTCCTAGTTTTGTTTATTTTTAATTTAATATTTATAACTTTGATCTTTTGAAGTTATTTTGATTTTAGAGGGCCAATTTTTAAACTTAGATTCCGATATCTTAATAGGTAAGCCATTGCTTTCTTTCTCTTTCACATTTCTTTCTTGAAATGTTCTTTTATTATGTGTTTAATTTCTTTATATGTTCAAGACCATTTCAAGAACCTAGTTTCATCCCACTGATCTATTTCAAATTATTTAAATTCCCCAAGTTTTATAGACATAGTTTTATATACCCATTAATATTATGAATATGTAATAATTATGGATTATGTAGATGTTTGAATACTCTACATATTTTATAGTTTTTTAAAAAAAACGCTTTATTTTGTTTAAATGGCATTTCTTTGTTATAGTTAGAATAATGCAAGGAAGAAAGAAAATAGAAACACTACCAAAGAAATCATCACTGATATTAAGAGAACATCATTTTTGATATTTTTGTGTGCTTATGTATAGGTAAGAGGGTAGAAAAGTAGTTTGATAGAAATAATATAATGAAACAGGAAAGTAAATACCTTGAATTTAATTTTAAACAAACTTACTGAAATAAAATGAAAGAAATGACTTAAATCTACACATAACTTCCTTTAAAGTGTCCATCTAAGGTTCATGAAGAGATTAAAAGTTATAGTGATGACAGTCTTGAATTTTAGTCAGTGATAAGTGACTCTATTTTAAAAAAAATAAGGAGTCTGACCACTCTTGTCCTTTATTCCATCTCCTTTTTACTTATCTCTTGTTTTTTAATAAATCAAATTTTCACCCATCCATTGAGATTCTTTTCTTGTTACCACATTCACATAATTACACAATTATCTAGCCTCGGTTCTATATTTAAAGACTTAGGGCTCAGCCAAACCTCTGCAATGACTCTGTCCATTTGTCTGGTGTGTTTTTAGTCTTTTAATTGCCTAAATTTTATGGAAAGTGTTTTTTTTTTTTTCAAGAATGATTCATTAGTGTCATAGACAAATTTGTTTTATAATTTGCAATATTTAAAGAATTCTTTAAGCTTGAGTAGGCATGTGTCTCATATAATATCCTTAGAATACTACTTTTCTCTCTCAGAATGGTGTGGGTTTGGCTTTGTTATCTTTGGGTTTTTAATGTGATATTCCTACAAAAAAAAAATGCCCCCACCTCCCTTACGTTTATGTACCAGTTGTCCATAGAATTACATTCTTTCTCCTTTGAATTTCAGTAGTTTAAACTGGGTGATGCTCTGTGTGCATGTTTGTGTGTTTGTTTTCCAATTTTTTCTTAAAACACAGTAGGTTCTTTTTAACATGCATATTTAATTCTATAGGAAATATTGTACAATTTCGTATGATTTATATTCATTTTATTTTTGTTCTTCAGAGTCACCAGGTGTCCTTATTTGGTTCATATTTGTTAATTTTGCATCGATTAACTTTGTATTCAATTTGTCTTTTTTTTCCTTTTACTGATTGTGTTGGTAATCAAGCCTTCTTTTTTTAAATTTTAATTATTTATTTAATTTTTGTTGTGCTGGGTCTTTTCATTGCCGTGTGTGAACTTTCTCTAGTTGCAGTGAGCAGGGGCTACTGTAGTTGCAATGTGTGGGCTTCTCTTTGCTGTGGCCTCTCTTGTTGGAGAATGTGGTTCTAGGGCATGAGAGCTTCAGTAGTTTGGCTCATGAGCTGCAGAGGGCTGGCTCAATAGTTGTGGAGCATGGGCTTAATTGCTCTGTGTCATGTGGAATCATCCTGGACCAGGGATCGAACTCATGTTCCCTACATGGGCAGGCAGATTCCTATCCTCTATACCACCAAGGAAATCCTCTTTGTCTTTTTTTTCCTAATCATATCAAGTTCCAATTGTTCATTTACCTAATTTTTTTTGTTGTTGTTGCATGTTCACTTAGTTCCTTGCCAATTCTAATTTATTATTTTTCTAATGATATATTTTGTTACTCTTTTTATTTCTTTGGGTCTGCAGTTTCATTTTACTTCTCATTCTATCATTCTATCATGTTAATATAGTCTCTCAGCTTTTATTATGATTGAATTCATTTTTATTTAAGTTGAAGTGCAGTGTGAAACGGGCTTCCCTGTTGGCTCAGTGGTAAAGAATCCACCTGCAGGAGATGCAGCTTCAGTCTCTTGGTTGGGCAGATCCGCTGGAGAAGGAAATGGCAACCAACTCCAGTATTCTTGCCTGGGAAATTCCTTGGATGGAGGAGCCTGGCAGGCTACAGTCTATGGGGTCACAAAAGAGTCAGATGTGACTTAGCAACTAAGCAACAACAACAGGGTGAAACATTTGTATAAAGATTCTTTTTCTGTTCACCTCAGTTGAGGTGTTCTTCATTAGTTAGCTTCTGACATTTTGCATATTTCCTTTATACCTCTACTTGGATTCATGACTATCTTTCTGGGACTTTTATTGATTACCCCTCAGGGTGTGGGGAAGCACAGGGAAGTTTATGGGCATTGGTCAATTCTTTGCACAGTTCTGGAACTTACACATCTGACAGAGAATACCCACCACATGCTTCACTTCTCTAGTTTTGCCAGTTTTGTTCTACTTTGCTTCTCCCCAGACATGGGGTAATAAGTGCAAGTAATAGTATGTTTTTGGTGTACCAGTCCTAACTGTGGGCTCTGGGGGTCTGGGAGAGGGTCAAGAGCAGCCATGTATTACTCTTGATCCTGCTTGGAAAGGAATCTTTGGTTTCTTCTCATGGCCACTGGCTTTCGTAGTTTGAGGTGATGAATGTTCTTTTCCATGGTTAGTTGCTGTAGGGCAGGACTAGGCAAACTATAACCCATAGGCCAAATTTGGCCCTGCCACCTGTTTTTGTAAATAAAGTGTTATTGGAACACGGCCACACCCATTCATTTACATATTGTCTGTGGCCAATTTCATGCTTCAGAGACACAGTTGAGTAATTGTGACAGAAACCAGAAGGCTAACGAAGCCTAAAATATTTCCTATCTGCCCTTTAACAGGAAAAGTATGCCAGACCTGCTGTAGGGTAATTTTATTTTTCTTGCTGGTTTTTAACTATATTTTCTTTCAGTTATTTAGAAGTTAGAGATGTAGGAATGCTCCTTTATTATACTGTCTTGACATAGAAGTTTCTGTAATGTTGATTTTAAAATATTCATGGAATAACATAACTATCATGTTTTCTCTTATACCATAATGCTTGAAATTACAAAAAAAAAAGTTAGTTGAATTAGTTCAGTTTATTTGATGTAAGAATGATTTTATCTTACCAGGTAACTTCTAGCAATAAATGAAATTATTCATATCATTCTTCTTTAATGATGTCTTTTTTTTGTTTGTTTCTTTTTCTGAGTGAGAGTAAAACAGATATTTAATTACAGTAGCTTTCTGGAAGATGATTTAATTTTACAATTTCCTTTCTTTTGCATTTTTTCAAAGGTATAAGCGGTTTAACCAGACTTTGAGCCACATAGGAGAGAATGAAGGTGGTATTGATAGGTTTTCCAGAGGTTATGAATCATTTGGCGTCCATAGATGCGCTGATGGTGGTTTATACTGCAAAGAATGGGCCCCAGGAGCTGAAGGAGTTTTTCTTACTGGAGACTTCAGTAAGTATTTTAGAACCATTAAAGTCAGTTGTAACATTTTATTTATTTACTTAAAACATAGATATCATATATTTAACTTTTATGAATATTATTGATTACAAATACTCTACTTTTCAGATAGAGCCCGTTGAGTTTCTTGAGTCTTTGCCTTTATGTGCTAAAAGTATTTCTGATTTGATGTGATACATGCATTTTTAAAAACTTTATATTCTATATAATCACATGCCAGAAATAACAGAGTTTGTGAAAAAAATTGTGTTAGTCAGACTACTCCCAATTTATTCAACCTTGTTAGCAAGCTCTGACAAAACCAATACCACTTTGGGTAAAATATTGGTTTAGGTTCAATCTCCACTAGCATTTGCTCCTGGTTATTATATGGCATCATAGTTCTTGCATCCTCTAATCTTTTTTTGAGACTTCAATAAATGTAGACATCTAAATTAGAGGGTTAACTTCTTCATCAGTCAATTCTTTGTTTTTTCCCTTGCCTTCCTTTTTTTTAATAACACAGTGGGAAATATCTTCTCAGCCTTATTATCTGCACTGTTAATTTCACTAGACAATTAAGTATAGTAGTTCTACAAGTCAGGCTTCTACCTTACAGTTTAGTAGAAGCCTTGTAAGTACATAACTAATATACAATCTGCTCAGTTTTATTCTATAAGTATAAATAAATTACTGTAATAGTGACAAGGAAAGAAGCTCAGTTTTGAAAATGGAATAACTGGAAAACTAAGCCTTGGCAAAATGTTCATAATACAAGGAAAGAAAATATCAAATAATAATAATCCTTTAGCACCATACGATAGTATGGTCTTTCAAGTTTGATTTTCTCAGACTCAGAAGTCTATATGCTGTCCTATTGTGGAAAGATGAAAACTATAGGGACAGAACACTGAGTTGTCAGGGTTTGGGGTTAGGAGGTGTGAGTTGATAAGTTGGTAAGAAACATAAGGGGACATTTTTGGGGGTAATGGAAACATTTTATGTCATGATTGTGTTGGTTTCATGATTATGTACATTTGTCAGAATTTATAGAAGTATACATATAAAAGGGTAAATTTTACTGTGTGCAAATTATACCTTAAGGAACCTGACTTTAAAAAAAGCTTTGATTTTATTTATGTAGTCTAAGGCAGCACTGCCCAATAGAAATATAATGAGCCTCATTTATATAATTAAAAAATTTTTGTGGTAATGTTAAAAAAATAAAGGAGAAAAACTGAATGAATTTTAATAATGATAGGTTTTTTTATTTAACCCCATATATCAAAATATATTTTAACATGTAATCAATGTAAAATTTGTTAAGTGAGATATTTTCATTCTTTTGTATTGCTTCTTCTAAATCTGGTGGGTATTTTTCCATTGGAAATACTTGATCTATATTTAGACAATGCAATTTTCAAAGTACTTACCCAAATTTTTCCAAACATTGTTAAAAGTTCTAACAACTCAACTGAGTGGTAGTTTTAAAATTTAATAAAGTAATTTAACAAATTTAATTTAGTAAAATTAAATTTATTAACTTTATTAATTAATGAATTAAATTTAATAAAGTAATTTAATAAATGTAATTACATTTAATAAAGTAATTAAAATTAAATAAAACTTAAAATTTATTTTATCAATTACACTAAGTTCATTTTAAACACCCAGTAGCCACCTTTGTTTAGTGGCTCCCTTATTGAAAAGAACAGGTCAAAGGACTATAAGTTATTCTTTCCTCAAAATTAGATGACATCAGCATCCTGTGTTTCTAGAGAAGTTCGTGAAAACTTTAGGGAATGTTTTAAGAAAGATCATGTGATCTGCTGATTCAGATTAACATGGCCTGGTGATTATTATGAAATATATTTTGAACCTATCAATCTTTTCACTTAAATTGTTAAAATTGTTATAATTTTTTCTTGTATATAAACATGACTATTTCCCCATCTCCTCTGAGTGACTGTGTTGACTGCTAGCTTTTTGTTAATAAACTTGTTTTACATCAACCTATAATCAACGTGCTTTTGGGCATTATATTTTATTAGTTTTTTTTTTTTTTACTGCTATTTATTGAGAAGTATTGCTTGAGAGTGTTTAAGTTAGATTTTTACTTACAGATACAAAAAAAAAGTACTATAAGAATCTCAGTTAAAATTTGGTACTTGCATTTGGTAACCTCCTCACATATTTATGATTGAATCCATTAAATAGATTTTAGAGATATAAAAATATGGGAAACTATATGAAATTATATTTGGTAGCTATAAAGTTGTGCTTTGTAAATCCAGTTGAGCCGTGTGTGTGTTTGGAAATTGTATTTAAAATATTTAAGGAGTTTGGATTTAATGCTTAAATATTAAAAGTATACTAATTTATATAGTCTTTTGTAAAGAGAACACTAAAAATTATTTAGTTCCTATTTTAGCATAAAATATCTTAACTTTTTTTAATCTAATTTGATTTTTGAAAATTCTACTCTTTGTGAAGATATGTCACATAATTTAAAATCTCTGCTTGTTCTTGAAACAACACTCTGTCAGTTATTTTCAATCAAGCAGTATTTATTTAGTGTCTAAGGGTAGGAAGAATATCACATTTAATCTGTGGGCCTTTATTTTTACCAGAGAGATAGGAATGGCTAATATAAATGAAACTGTGATAGAAGATAGGAAGTATGATAGAATATAGTTAACTGTTAAAATAATTAACAAACAGTAAGTTGGGAAAATTTAAATGTCTAATCTATTTACTTATCTAGATGAAGGTTTGTTTTTTTTTTTGTCCTGTATATGGTCTCAGAAAGTGAAAGTGTTAGTTGCTCAGTCATGCCCAACTCTTTGCGTCCCCATGGACTATAGGCTCTTCCCATGGAATTCTCCAGGGAAGGATAATGGAGTGGGTAGCTCCAGTATCTAGCACCTTCTCCAGGGACCTTCCTGACCCAGGGATCAAACCCTGGTCTCCTGCGCTGCGCTGCATACAGGTTCTTTACTGTCAGAGCCACCAGGGAAGCCCCTCAGAATTCCCTTATATCTGGGGTCTCAAACTTTTCTCACTGAAGAGGTTTGGCTTAAAAATAAATAAAAGCAACTTTCAAATTGACAGTAGGACCAAAATTCTAGATTAATCATGCACTTAAAAATAGTATGTCTTTGGAAGAGAATGTTACACCTGAGTATTAATTTAATATGACTTTGTAAAATACAGAATTTTGATGATACAGCATAGCTGAAAATATACCATAAATTACTGAACTAAACATGTCTTTTTAAAAAACACAATTAAGGAGTTCTCTATTTTATTTTTCTCTTCTTTACATAAAAATTTATTTTTTTATGTATCAAAGAATTGAGTAAGAAGAAAGTTATTTTTCTTTGCTAAGGTTTTTCTCAGCATCAAAAATGTGTTTGATTTTATAGTAAGTCTTCCAATGTATAAACGTACTAAACTGAAGTGGAAATACAATTTGTGTTAATTAGCTAAAAAAATTGCAGTTGGTTTTTTAAAATTAGAAAATGCAAATGAAGATTAATTTAAATTATTCTAGGTGCTTTGGGAATGATATTAAAATGCTTTTAAAAGCATTCATATAACTTCATATTTATCAGCTAAGTTGAAACAGCAGTAAAAAAAGATTCTATAGAAATAACTTTTAACTGTAACATGATCATTTTTAAGAATTCGTTTCCTTTCTTTGTCATCTAATGTAACATAAGCTTAACTTTTATGTATATACTTAAAATATCACCTAAAATAAACTTATTTTTTTATGCATAAGTAGTGATATAAAAAGTAACATAATTTTACTTATGTTTTTATCATGAAAGTGTATACATATATAATTTAAAACATTGCTTTTGTACCTACCTCTACCCTACACTTCCAAAGATAATGTAAAACATATCTTCAAAAACCAATATAAAAACCTTATTTCTGTGAAGGCATAAATTGTTACTTATATTTACAGTAACAGGAAAATAGTAAAAGAAAATGCTCTTAAATCAATTTTTATATAAATCATTAACCATCTACTACTGATAATTTTTCAGAGGAAATGAAAATTAAAGACTGTCTAGACTTTAATTCTGTATTATATGAAATTATACCAGTAGTCAAAATATGTTAGCATATTGTGATGTCTCTCTCCAATTCTAATCATTGTAGAAATTGCACTGTCCTTTTCTATAGTCATAGAACTGCTGGTAAATTTATGTTTTTCTAGCATAGTTTTTTGCCAACTGACCTGAAAATACTTTGGGTACAAATGCGTACTGTTGTAAAATATAAATGGTCTTTAAGAAAGAATTACCAGGAGTTGATGTGTAGAGGAAAAAAAAAAAAAAAAGAATGGCGTTTAGAGTTTGAACCCAAGTAGGGCTCTCGAAACTTTGTTCTTTGTCTGGCTTAGTAGGGATAAAGGCAATAATATTCCTCTTACTTCTCTAACTGGGTTGCTATAGACACTAACTAGATTGCAAATGTGAAGACATTTTATACATCATTCAGTGCTACAGAAATCTTAATTGAAAAAATTACTCTAATTTGCAAAGTTCTTTCTTTTTCCTATTTAAAAAATGCTATTAATTTTAAAAGGCAGTTGAGCCTTGCAAAAATCAGTTGATATAGTCTCTGTTTTGCCCAAACTGAAGTAGCTCTGGCTTTTGCCATCCACATTTTTAAGACTTGGAAAGCACCTTCACTTTAAATATATTACACATATTTTTCTTCATTTGAGAGAAAATGAAACAATCATTTCTTTTCCTTTCAGTCATTTTTTTTTTTTTTTAACTAGCTTTTTAAAGCAGCTAGCAGCTGCTGCAGCCACCCAGGACAGTGGATATATAATGACATTCATCAAGATTGGAATCTTACCACCCAAAAAGTATTTCTGGGCCAGACAGAAACTACTTTAACGGCTTGAGATGAGTTTCTGAAACTTTGAATTATCTTTAATAAAGGAAAGATTCATTCTTTAGAAAATTAAATGCGATTTAAAATATACTTGGGGTTTTAGAACTAAATCATGTTTATTGCAGGTCGCTAAATAATTGAAGAAAACTAGCTGCTTTCCAGTAGCTAGCTAATAATAAGTAGAGAGAAAGGCAGTAAACTACACATGTCAATATAAAATAATTGGGTTCCTATTCGCTATAACTGAAAACATTTCATTTAAAATTACTAAGTCTGGGAGCTAGGCACTTTTCAAATAACCTAAATGTCTATCATTGATAGACTGAAAAAGAAAAGGGAAAGAAAAAAAAAAAACACCTGATTTTTATGCCTATAGAAGAAAAGAACCACAGATATTTTTGCAGAGTGGGAAAGATACTAAAGAAAATTTTTACTTCTTTTCTGGACAAAATTTGTCTACAATTTAATTTCCACTTATGCAATTACCAAGAAGTTTATATCATCACAAAAGCATTTATATTTCTTAATTTCACAGGCTCTGAAACAGTGCTTCTCAAAGTGTGCTCTGTGGAACAGTATGGTTCTGTGCCCTGTAATTGGTTTACAGTAATATATTCTCAGAAATTGGGAGTACACATTTAGAAACCTAATAGCAGTTTGACAGAGGAATTTTATTTCTGTTTAATCTAATAATAATAATACAAATATTGGGGCTTGAATTTGGAAAGTCTTCTTTCAATTTTCTAATAATTCATTTTTAATAGTTTACATATTGGTCTGTAATAGATTGGAAAATTGAAAAAGGAAAGGTAACTGGCCTATCATCATAGATATTAATAGCTTGAGAAACATTGATCTGAAAAATAGTGATTATTAATTTTTTTGGTTTAGAAGTCCTTTCTGGTTGGAAGGTAGAGTTCTGATGTCAACCTCCTTTGTATTCTCTTTCTTCAGCTGAATCTGTGGTGGCTGTGTTCGCTTTCTCTGTGGTATGGCTTGTTACAAAAAAACTCCACCACTTTAATTGCCTACAGCAACACAGTCTATTTCTTGCTCATGTTGGCTGCAATTGTCAGCTGTGGCTCTGTCCCAAGTGTCACATTCTTTCCAGCATCCAGGGTGATGGAGCAGCCCCTATGTGAGATGTGCCAATCTGGTGACAGAGAAAAAGAGCAGTGGAGGGAACCTGTCATGGTTCTAAAAGCTTCAGTTCAAAAGTGGCTAATGTGGTCTCTACTTCCATTTCATTAACCAAATAATTTGGCTAAGTCTTATGTCAGTGATACTGGAAGCAGAATTTGATTTTATGGAGATTTATAAAAAATAAGGAGTAATAATATAAATGATCCCCCTGGCAAATAATACATTTTCAAAATATAAAGTGTTAATCTGCCAGAGTTTTTGATATCTTAAGAGTCTTTCCTGTAGGAGCAGAGGGTGCCAGGTAGGGTAATGCTCCAATGGAGATTGTTAAGACATTTTCTTTGAAATGTCTACTGACCTTAGGATTCAGATGGAACTTCAAAGAGTCTTTTGCAGTGTAGACATTTTCAACTCCCCACGGGTCCTCTCTGAATGCATTTTTGTTAGTTGCCTTCCTTCAGTTTGGCTTATTGGAGATGACGATGCTTCTAGAAGGCTTCCCAGGTGGTACAGTGGTAAAGAATCCGCCTGCCAATGCAGGAGACAAAAGAGATGTGGGCTCAAGCCCTGGGTCTGGAATATCTCCTGGAGAAGGAAATGGCAACCCACTCCAGTGTTCTCACCTAGAAAATCCCATGGACAGAGAAGCCTGGTGGGCTACTGTCCGCAGGGTTGCAAAGAGCTGGACATGACAGAATGACTGAGCACTCACACAACAAGTTTCTAGAAAGTGAATTTCCAGAGTAGTCTGGGAAACTCTGATACTGTTTATTTTGGTGATTGAGTGGCAAGTTACAAGGTAGAGGTAGAAGGCTTTAGGACTGTTAACTAAACCAGCAACAATGCTAAAAAATAACCTCTTTGATGTATGTGAACTTAAAATAACTAATCAGCTAATAGGCATTTTTGTAGAAAGTTGTCAGAGCTAGAATGTTCTCTAGCTCTCTAGTCTGATGTTGAGTCTCCCATCACTTTTATCTGTGTTCACTGATGAATTGTACATTTTCAGTGGAATAGATGTACAGTGGAGATTTACTTAATCATTATCTACTTTTTAGACTTTATTTCTGCTTGACAGGCTCACTGTAAGTGATACTGCCTGTTTCCCATAGCATGCTGAGCGTGCATGGGGAGTAGACTATAGATCTACTTCGTGTGTGTACTTCTGCTCTTGCCAGTTGCTTTGTGTCCTTATAATGAGCCAGTTTCCCATCTGCCTCAAATCCTGTGAATGCCCATTCTTTTTATTAGAATTCTGTAATATAATATTATGTAAAGTGATGAACTGTGAGTGTGACAGTGAAGAAAATTATCAAATACTGGGAAAAATTTCAGTAAGGACAAGCTGGAAAGTTACTGTGAATTAAGCATGCACAGTGAATTGCAAAAAATGATATAAATCTGATGATTTCATATGCCAATTATTTTGCATGCACCTTTTAGCTTTCATTCTATTTTAATCCAAAGCAAATTAAAAATTATAAGTATTGCATTGTAAGTATAGGTTCATATGATACAAAATCCTAATCAAAGGACCTAAACTTAAAGAAATAGCTGTCATTTATATCAGAAGGGGAGTGAATATTTATATTTGTCTTTTAAATTAAGGCATTTTTAATATGTATGATTTTTGCCATGTATATATAATTTTTTACAGTATATATAATCATTCTCTGCTTTAACCAATATTTTCAATATATGAACCAGCTTCTGGCCTTGGTTGTTGTTCAGGATTAAAGAGCTTTGTGATAATGCCTAATGGAGTTATTTTTAAAGGGAAGCCTCTTTACTTGCTGGAATTTTGGGTATGCTGTTAATGCTAGAAGGTAGATTTTGAACTGTGTGACATAAATAATAATTTTCTAGCCTCATGTTGCTTTTTTGTAGCTATCCTGTTAAAAATACATGCTATTTGGATAATACAGTACTTTTTGTTAGGTTTCAGTTTTGGTTTTTCACTCATTCTTAGTGTCTATAAAATTATTCTGTTTATGGTTGTTCTTCAGCACTTGTCTTTTGACATTTTCATAATTTTGTCCATTAAAGTGACTTTATTAAGCTCACCATTTGCTTATACAAAGAAGGAACATTATTCATATTATTCTCTTATCAAGTTAGAGATTTTCTTAGAGAAGTTCTATTTTAAAATAGTTATATCTAGCCCCAAGTGTGAATGATTATAATGTATCTCAACATTCTCTGTATCTTGATCACACCTAAACTATTCATTTTAAGTTCAAATTGTATTATACTAAGAAGCAGCTGTCATTTAAGATAGACGTTTAAAGAAACTGCAATTTAATTTGTTGTGATTTTCTTTCTTATGCCACAGATAACACAACTGAATATCATTTTGTACTGCAGGGGAGTTAACAGAAATGTAGTAAATCTGTAAAAGGTTTATAGCACTGTTTGTTTTGCTTATCCAGACAGTGGTCCCAAGCAGGTCTGCTGGAATTCACTGATTAGCCTTGAAGCTTTGTCCATTTTATTGCCAGACTTGGAAATCTGTAGCTCTCTCCTCACATCCTTTCCCTCATTCCCTCATACTGGGTTGTACTCTTTACATTGTCAATCCCTGTCATTGTGTTATTAAAAAAAAAATTGGAAGGATTTTTAAGCTTGAATAGAGATTGAAAAAAAGAAAGGAAATTTTTGCTTCTTTGTAGCTGTGAAATTCCTCATGTGTAACTGTGGAAGTATTCATTTTAATTTTGACTGTCAGAGACCCACCTCTTATGATGGGTTCCTGAAAAAATGACTTAGCTGTCTTAGTTTTGCTTCTAAGTCAGTAGCAGAAGGACCTCAAGTGTATTATTTAGAGATTAGGAACCTGAAAATCATAGCGCATTTTCTCAGCAAGTATCAGTGCCCTTCAGTAGTGATACCGTGGTTCAGAGCCACTGCCGAGCAACCATGGAGACTAATGACTTTTGACCTAAATCTTGAAGGCTTATTATTATACTCTCACTTCTTAGTTACTTGTTTTCTTTCTTTTTTATTTTAACATTTTAAAAGTTGAGATCTAATTCACATAACATTTACCATTTCAAATTGTACACTTCAAATTGTAGTTTTTAGTATCGTCACAGTCACTATGTTGTACAATCACTGCTGCTAATTTCAGAACATTTCCATCACTCCCAACAGAAACCTCATAGGTATTAGCATTTAGTCCCAATTCTTCTCTCCCTCTGTTTTTGGTAACCACTAATCTATTTTCCCTAAATCTATGGATTTGCCTATTCTGGGCATTTCATTATAAGTGGAATCACACAGCATGGTGCCTTGTGTTTCTGGCTTCTTTCACTTTTTATTACACTGTTTTCAAGGATCATTCATTTTGTAGTATGTAGCAGTCAGTTCTTCATTCCATTTTATGGCTGGATAATATTCTGTGTATAAATATACCACATCTTGTTTATCCATTCCTGAGCAGATGGACATTTGGGTTGTTTCTACTTTTTAACTGTTGTGAATAAAAGCTATTATTGGGAATAACACTTTTATGAACATTTGCGTATGTGTGTGCTAAATTGCTTCAGTCTTGTCTGACTCTTTGCACCCCTATGGATCATAGCCCATAAGGCTCCTCTGTCCATGGGATTCCCCAGGCAAGAATACTGGAGTGGATTGCTACCAAGGCTTGAACCTCCGTCTCTTGCAGCTTTTGCATTGAAGGCAGATTCTTTATCACTGAGCCATTTATATACACGTTTTTATGTGCTTTCAGTGGTCTGGGTTGACTTGGTAAGCCGATATTCTTATCAGTTCATCTGTTTGGCTGCCCTAGTCATTTGTTTGCTTGCCCTAAGATCCTTGCACCTACCGTTTTCTACTCTGCATCACATTTCCCCAACTCCCATGAACTCTGCTTCTATTGAGTTGGTTTAGTTGAAGGTGAAACATGAGGGCAGGTGGAGAGAGAAGCCAGGGAACTTTCCCTTCTTCCCTCACCCACCCTCTGTCTGAAGTGCAGCTGGCCTTGTCTTGTGCAGCAGGTATGTTTTTGTTCTTGTTGCTTATCTTTCAGTGAGCTCAGTTCATGCTGGGAAAGCTTGTCTTGTTTCAAGCTTCTGCTAGATGGCTCTGGCTTCCGGATTCCAGTAAATTCTTCCTCTTCCTTAGGGAAAACCAGATTCCTATTATTGCTAATCCCTGGGTTACATAATTGTCCTCCACTTGAATTCTTATTTCACTATGACCTATGTAACCATAGGTTATAGGAGAAAGGAAAGATATACCCATTTGAATGCAGAATTCCAAAGAATAGCAAGGAGAGACAAGAAAGCCTTCCTTAGTGATCAGTGCAAGGAAATAAGAGGAAAACAATAGAATGGGAAAGACTAGAGATCTCTTCAAGAAAATTAGAGATATAAAGGGAAAATTTCATGCAAAGATGGGCACAATAAAGGACAGAAATGATATTGACCTAATAGAATCAGAAGATATTAAGAAAAGGTGGCAAGAATACACAGAGGAACTATACAAAAAAGATCTTCATGACCCAGATAACCACTATGGTGTGATCACTCACCTAGAGCCAGACATGTTGGAATGTGAAGTCAAATGAGCCTTAGGAAGCATCACCATGAACAAAGCTAGTGGAGATGATGGAATTTCAATTGAGCTATTTCACATCCTAAAAGATGATGCTGTGCAAGTGCTGCACTCAATATGCCAGCAAATTTGGAAAACTAAGCAGTGGCCACAGGACTGGAAAAGGTCAGTTTTCATTCCAGTTCCAAAGAAAAGCAATGCCAAAGAATGTTCAAATTACCACACAGTTGCACTCATCCTACACACTAGCAAAGTAATGATCAAAATTCTCCAAGCCAGACTTCAACAGTACGTGAACCGTGAACTTCCAGATATTCCAGCTGAATTCAGAAAAGGCAGAGGAACCAGAGATCAAATTGCCAACATGTGTTGGATCATCGAAAAAGCAGGAGAGTTCCAGAAAAACATCTATTTCTGTTTTATTGACTATGCCAAAGCCTTTTACTGTGTGGATCACAGCAAACTGTGGAAAATTGTTTAAGAGATGGGAATACCAGAACACCTGACCTTCCTCCTGAGAAATCTGTATGCAGGTCAAGAAGCAACACTTAGAATTAGACATGTAACAACAGACTGGTTCCAAATAGGGAAAGGAGTACATCAAGGCTGTATGTTGTCACCCTGTTTATTTAACTTATATACAGAGTACATCATGAGAAATGCTAGGCTGAGTGAAGCACAAGCTGGAGTCAAGATTGCTGGGAGAAATATGAATAACCTCAGATATGCATATGACACCACTCTTATGTCAGAAAGTGAAGAGAAACTGAAGAGTCTCTTGATGAAAGTGAAAGAGGAGAGTGAAAAAGTTGGCTTAAAGCTCAATAGTCAGAAAACTTTTATCTTGGCATCTTGTCCCATCACTTCATGACAAATAGATTGGAAAACAGTAGAAACAGTGACAGACTTTAGTTTTTGGGGCTCCAAAATCACTGCAGATGGTAACTGCAGCCATGAAATTAAAAGACACATGCTCCTTGGAAGGAAGGTTATGACTGACCTAGACAGCATATTAAAAAGCAGAGACATTGCTTTGCCAACAAAGGTCCATCTAGTCAAAGATAGCTTTTTTTTTTTTTTAGTTTTTCCAGTAGTCATGTATGAATGTGAGAGTTGGACTATAAAGAAAGCTGAGCACCGAAGAATTGATGGTTTTGAACTGTGGTGTTGGAGAAGACTCTTGAGAGTCCCTTGGACAGCAAGGATATCCAACCAGTCCATCCTAAAGGAAATCAGTCCTGAATTTTCATTGGAAGGACTCATGTTGAAGCTGAAACTCCAATACTTTGGTCACCTGATGCGAAGAACTGACTCATTTGAAAAGACCCTGATGCTGAGAAAGATTGAAGGTGGGAGGAGAACTAGACGACAGAGGATGAGATGGTTGGATGGCATCACCAACTCAATGGACCTGAGTTTGAGCAAACTCTGGGAGTTGGTGATGGACAGGGAGGCCTGGTGTGTTGCAGTCTGTAGGGTCGCAAAGAGTCAGACACGACTTAGTGACTGAACTATGTAACCAATTCCCTGTACTAAGTCCCTGTTTTTGAAATAAGGATTGTGATTTACATTCTGGGTCTCCATCACTGAAATAGTATTTCCCTTCTGTTAGGCCTACTGAGTAACACAAGTCAACAATATACCCTTCACATTGTGATTTAGATATTCTAAAGCATTACTGTAATGGTTTAACTCAGTGGCTCTACATCTGTTAAAGTATTTTGAATAATTTTTTTGGAGGTAGTTTTAACTACTTTGTGAATTTTTGTGGCTTTTTATGATAGGGAATTACATAGTATAAAATTTAAACTACTCAGAATTCTCAAAACTCAGCAATGAGAGATATTGTTACATTCTTGACCTGCGTTGTAACAAATTAGTTATGTTTTAATTTAAACAACCTTTTTGACCTTTCCTCTGTTGAAGAACAGTTTCTTCTTCATCATGATATTTTCCCCTCCAGTGTGTGGTACATGTGTCACTTAAAGTCGAGTAGTTTTGGGGGGAGGGTGTGGGTAAAATAAAATTTCAGGGTGAATAACACACGTTGTGAACCACAGTTTCTTGGGGTAGAGTTTAATGTGGATGATGTATCACCTTCTCTATTTTGAGGACTTTTATCATTTATAAGCTTGTGGTTGCTATAGTATTGTTTATCCTTCCTTTTCAGCTTTCCCACTCTTTCTTGTTGGGGGGAGTCACAACCATACTGTCTTTTCCTTGCATGTAGTAGGTAGGGTGCACCCAAAGCAGCAACCCCATTTTTTTCAAGAGAATCTTTTCAAAGGAAAGAAGAACACATTCTTCTTGGAAAGAATCAGGCAGGCTCATCAGTTACAGGGGAGGGTAATGAAATAATTATTTCAGATATATTGGGTGAAGGAAATTTGATTCCTACTCCCTGTCCAATTTCTCAGTCAGGTGTCTAGACAGATATTTTCAGATATTTAGGAATGCAGGAGCATGGTAATGCATTCTTTTTGAATGCATCCAAAGCATTCTTCCTAAGGAGGTCAGGTATGGATGCCAGCCAAGTAAGAGGAATACGTGACATGCCAGAATCAGTCGCTGAAGCTCAGGAGAGAGTCAAGTGGAAAAAGTGAAGAACAAAAAGTGGAACAGCCATAGAGAGCAACTAAGAAGAGAGTGGAAAGAGAAGTCCCATGAAGAAATTTCCTGGGAGGAGTTTACTGGAAGGAAAACGGCAAAATGGGACCTTAGAAGTGTTTTGGACATGAATAAAGGTTTTCTGTAGAAGAAAAAAGTAAGGCTCAATTTACACATGATACTGGAAAGCGTTTCCTTTAGGTGGCTGGTAAAGACTGAATGTTTATGTCCTACCCCCACCTCCAGTGGATATGTTGAAGTGCTACCCACCCCTCCACTCCATGTGGTGGTATTTAGAGATGAGGTCTTCAGAAAGTAATTAGGCTTAGAAGAGGCATGAAAACCCTGTGATGGGATTAATATCCTTAAAAAAGAGGAAGAGAGATCAGAGTTATTTTGCTATCACATGAGGACACAATGACAGTCTGCAAGCCAGAAAGAGGGTCCTCACCAGGAATCAAATTTTCTGGCACCTTGATCCTGGACTTCCAAGCCTCCAACACTGTGAGAAATATACGTCTGTTGTTTTAGCCATCCAGTTGGTGATATTTTGTTATGGCAGCCTGGATAGACTAATGGTCCAGGGCCACGTTATTGAACTATGAACACTCCTAGTTTTTTAGTTGACTCTGCAATGAGCAACATTTACTATGATATAAGAACCGTTCATTAGTTTTTAGCTTTTGAATTAACCTATAGAAGCATCACTAAATATTTGGTGCTTACAATGTTTCTGTAAAAATAATAATGACAATTTTGGAAGATTTTCTAAAAAGAGTGTTCTTATTTGAGTAACCATTTTAAATAAAAAATTGGTTATTAAAATGTAAGTGAATTATGTCTTTATAGTGGTAAATGTTTATGATATACTTGCCAATTGATGAAACAGGCCAGGCTGATGTATTGCTTTATGGATGAAAACGTGAAGATGTGTTTGTTCAAACATGTTCATCCCGTTAAGTGGAAAGTAAGTGAGAAGAGAGCTCCATCAGGACTGAAGGTGAATGAACCACGTGCAGATTGACAATTCTGAGTACTTTATAGGAGTTTGTTTGTTTGCTTGTTTGTTTTTAACCCCAGCGGTTCTAACTTGCTTTCTTTATTTTTACTGTCAGTCTATTGCTCCGTGTGGTTAGCTCCAGTTAACATGAGTGTCATCATTAGGCGGTAGTGATTTGCAGACTTGATTCTGTTGAAGAGTTTTTCTTGAGAGTTACAAGACTTTTACTTTTGTATTAGTCATGGAGCAACAGGATATGGATGCACACTCAGATGTCTCACTGAAAATAGTTTTATGAAGGCCTCTTTATAGAAGGCTGATGAGGGTTAAGAGAACAATCAAGATTAGAAGCTGTTGCTTCTACCTTTGTGTGTAGGTATGGGAGAGAAGGGAATGGCTGCTGTAGCATAGGTAGAGCTGGAGCTTTCAAAGAGGTGCCCAGGTTCAGATTCTATGGCTAGAAAAAGGCAGGAATAGACGTGGATGCTGAATATCTCACTATTTCTCTTATACCAGCATCTGCCATTGGCCAGTACCAGCCTAAAGCTGAAGGGCAGGGGAGTCCTGGGATTGCTGTCTACTGAAGTCAACCTCCAGGGTCTCAAAGAGCAGGTCTGAGAAACTCAGAAAGATCTGAAGGTGGACCTAGCAGAGAAACAAGGAATAACCAAAACAGCTATCAGGTTTCTCTTCACATGATTTAGAGGTACCCAAATCACTAGAGGCATTTTTTTTTCACTCTGTTTTCTTCTGAGTGATGCCAAACTTCCTTAAATTGCCACATCAGTGTATTATGTACATTTTTATTCAAAGAAGAAGAAAACATTTTTGGTACAGTGTTTCTTTCTTCTTTCCTTGCTGCCTTCCCTTCATCTTTTCCCTTTCTCCCTCCTTCTCTCTTTTCTTTATTTTCTCCCTCCAGTCCTTTTCCTTGGATATATTTTTGATCATATTAATTCTGAGCAAGGCTAGTACCTAATATTAAGAAGTGGAAAAGTTTCAGGTTTGACAGAAGGGTCTGAGTTCTTAGGGAAAAGAAGATGGAACTTTATTTAAAGCAAGCAATTAACTTTGTTGCAATTTATCAGAGGTTGCTAAAATATCATAAAACAATGTGTATGATTACCAATACATCTAAACTCTAGGAAAGTAAAAGTTTTCTCTTATTCCCCCCTGAGTAATAGAATATAATCTTAAAGTAAAGTGTTTACTCTGTTAAAGTTGTAATATTTCCCAAATAATGTACAAATTCACCAAATATACTGTTGTGCATTGGCATATGGTAATTTTTTAGAAAGTAGGTTCATTTACAAAATCTGTTAGAGTCCTTGAAGTTGGCCGAGCATGTGAAAATCTGCAGTTTAAATTCAAGAACTTCTCTTTTAGCCCTCCTGCCTCCCTTCTCTTTCAACCCTCTTGCTTAGGTAGCAGTATTTATTGAACACTTTCTATATGCCAGACACTGTGCTAAGTCATAGAAATTTAGATAAAGAAGGGCAGTAATTCTCATCTAGCAAGGGAAATGGATGGTCTTCTCTTAACTGACTGTGATTGCCTAAGCTCATGTAGTAATTAAACTGTGAATCTGATGTTCTTCTAAGTATTGTGGCCATTCCTGTCTGCTTTTTTAGGTAGAAAATAAAGATATATTTATAAAATATAAAGATATTTTACAAAATAAAAGAATTATATAGAGATATTTTCTTAAATACTATCTGAAATTGAAACAATTCTTAGAATATAATTTAGTGATAATTGTAAACAATATGCTCTTTCACAGTGCTTTTTTGAAAAGTATTTTCTGATTGCTTATTTGGTGACATTTTGTGGTTTATTTTTAAACCAAAAAGTGTCAAAATGAAACTTCTGAGGTATATTTATAGAGAATCTGTAATTGATTTAAATGATACATGAGGCCTTTTTTGTCAAACTGAACTGAGCTAGGAAAAAAAATCCCTTAGAATAGCTGTATTTAGATTTTAATGAAACTAGGCAGAAAGGAGACTAAAGTGAATTTCCTTTTTAGTCTTTTAAATGAAAAAGTGCATCATTTGTCCTATATATCTTATTCATCATCAGTCATAGCAAAGCATTCATTCCCATGAGAGAGATAATGGATTCAGAGAGCCGAGAGGAATGGAAGATTGTCATTCAATGCAGATGAGTTTTAGTAATATTCTTATCATGAGAAATTGGGTTGCAGAACCTTAAGATTTGGAATTAAGTTGCCATAGATATATTTAATTAAAAGTAGATTGCTTTAACCTTTCTTTAAGTTAGAAATAGGTTTAAAATCTTAAATTAAATTTGTAGTTAGTTTGTATTTAACTTGTATTCAAGGTTTGCCTTTAATAGGGATTCTTTAGAAACTTTAGCCCCCAAAAGGTACATTTTAATTGAACTATTACAGTGAACATATAAAGAAAGTTTCTGAAAGAATTTAATAACTTGGTATATTGGATCCGAGTATGGTTTACTTTTCTCCCAATGGAAAAAGTAACCAAACTATCAAACCAAACTAAAATCTGAGAACAAAAGTAGATTCTGCCTTCTGAACTTTTCTAACATCTCGTCACCATAGCTTCTCAATCCTTATAAATTGTGTTTCCTAGTGTCTCAGTATCATCATGTAGTGGGTTGTTGTCTTATTTATTCAGTATAATTCTGTCTGATGGGTAGTACTTTTGTAGAAGTTAAGCATATGAAGAATGAAGTTGTCAAAGTAGAAAAGCAAGCATAAATTAAAAGAAAAAAAATATATAGGACATGTGTTAGCTAGATTTGCAAACTCTACTGCAAAATTGGTTTGAAGTTAAATAGAGAAAACTGCATTTTCGAGTTTTAAGACATGGGGGTCCCTTGTTTTAAGCAAATGCTGAGGTTTGGTCTGTGTTTTGGGCTAGGAAGTTTCTCCTGCTTGAGAAAACCCAGATGAGTAGAGCCCAGGGACAGAGTTGATACCAATTGCTGCAGCTCTCTTCTGTGATCAGCCTGTGTCTCCTGTCAATCATTCAACATAGCTGATCCTTTTTCTCTAAGGTTTACTAAGTTAGAAGAGGTGTTTTATCTTCTACTGGTTTACTTTGTCCTAAGACCTACTCCTGGAGAGGTAATATAACCTTAAGTACTTTATAGCTTTATCCCTCTTGGCAATTATGACTTTTCTTTTTTTAATGGCTAGGTCATGCTGACTAGCATAAAAGTATCTCTGAAAAGTATCTCAGATTAATTGTTCATGTTAAAATCAAAGTAAACTCTGACAAAGGTAAATCTATTCACTACAACTTTCATTTCCTTTTTAAAGGAGAGCTTGTTATAGAAAATGGTCCCTATTTGTTCTTTTTTTCCCTCCTGTCCACAGGGTGAAGTAATCACAAACTAAAATCTCCTATAAATATACCATCATTACCCAGAAGGTAATTACAGCTTGTAGAAGTGTTAATCTTTTCTCAATGAAGATCAAGATTCATTCGCTCTCAGAGGCTTAGTGAAAAAAACATGGTCATGTTAGGCATACAGAAAGTAAGAATCCATTGTTGTAAGCAAATGAATTATCCTCATCTAGACTTGCACTAGGGCTTCCCTAGTGGCTCAGTTGGTAAAGAATCTGCCTGCAATGAAGGAGACCTGGTTTCCATCCCTGGGTCAGGAAGATCCCCTGCAGAAGGAAATGGCAACCCAACTCCAGTACTCTTTCCTGGAGAATTCCGTGGACAGAGGAGCCAGGCAGACTATAGTTCATGGGATTGCCAAGAGTCGGAAATGACTGTGAGACTTTCACTTTCACTTTTTCAGACTTTATATTGGTTTACGCCTTCAATATCAGCCATATAGGGAGAGCCTGCTATGTACAGTGCTGTAAAGCAAGTAAGTGCAGATGAAATTGTGTAAACATGAGAGCTCTTAGTGTGGTGCCTGGCATCTAGTATGTTTATAATAAATATTTCTTCACTAACTCATTTTTAGCTTTTCTCCAGCATTTTTAAAGGCTTCAATAGAAAATATGAATAGTTTTTTTCTAATTTGTCAAAACGTATCTTTGCTGGATTATATTTTGAAGGTGTGGACTCTCTTGCTAGGCTCGTTGATGGTGATATTGTTCCAAAACGGAAGCATGACAAGTTTTTTTTGGAATAAGTAGATTGTACTTAAGAAAGTCTACTCTTAAGTTTCTCTAGATAAAATATTCCTTTTTATGGAATTTGGATTCATTTCTTTACCAAATGATTCAGTATTTTGTTTACAAAGTCACTGGAACAATATTGGTAGAGGGTTAAAGATTAAACTATTGAAAATCCCACATTTCAGGGCGTGAGAGATGAGAAAGAAGAAGTGGTGAAGGCATGAAAGAAGAAATAGCATTAGAAAAATGGGTTTTACTGTTTTTCAGTCACTAAGTCATGTTTGACTCTTTTCAATCCCATGGACTGCCTCATGCCAGACTTCCCTTGTCCTTCACTCTCTCCTGGAGTTTGCTCAAACTCATGTTCATTGAGTCAGTGATGCCATCCAACCATCTCATCCTCTGTTGCCCCTTTTTCCTCTTGTCCTCAATCTTTCCCAGCATCAGGGTCTTTTCCAATGAATTGACTCTTTGCATCAGGTGACCAAAGTATTGGAGCTTCAACATCAGTCCTTCCAATGAATAATCAGGGTTGATTTCCTTTAGGATTGACTGGTTTGATCTCCTTGCTGTTCAAAGGACTCTCAAGAGTCTTCTCCAGCACCACTATTTGAAGGCATCAATTCTTCAGTCCTCAGCCCTCTTTATGGTTTGCCTGTCACATCTGTACATGACTATTGGAAATATAGCTTTGACTATCCAGACCCTTGTCAGCAAAGTAATGTCTCTGTTTTTTTTAATATTCTGTCTAGGTTTGTCATAGCTTTCATTTCAGGGACCAAGCATCTTTTAATTTCATGGCTGCAGTCACTACAGTGATTTTGGATCCCAAGAAAATAAAATCTGTTACTGCTTCTACTTTTTCCCCATCTATTTGCCATGAAGTGATGGGACCGAATGTCATGATCTTCATTTTTTGAATGTTGAATTTTAAGTCAGCTTTTTCACTCTCCTCTTTCACCCTCATCAAGAGGCTCTTTAGTTCCTCTTTGCTTTCTGCCATTACAGTGATGTCATCTGCACATCAGAGGTTGTTGATGGCAATCTTGATTCCATCTTGAGCTTCATCTAGCCCAGCATTTTGCACGATGTACTCTGCATGTAAGTTGAATAAGCAGGGTGACAATATACAGCTTTGATGTACTCCTTTCCTGATTTTGGAAAAGTATCCTATCATAAGACCTAAAAAAGGGAGGATTTCAAGGAAGAAATTGACATCTACAGTATTATATCTCTATAATATCTACAGTATCATATCTCTCTAATATCTACAGTATTATATCTCTAATATCTACAGTATTATATCTATAATATATAAAATGTGATGAACAATTGACTATGCAGTAAGTGTTTTAAAGAGACTATTTCAGTAAGTCTTCCCAATAGCTTGTTGAGATTACTATTCTCATTTCCAGATGAGCAAATTGAGACTTAGACTGGGGAACTCACACTTGATAATGTATACCAGAAATGTGATTGTATTCAAGGCATTCTGTCCTCTGTCCTCTAAGCACTGAGCTGGAGGAAAGTCCAGACCATGAGCTCTAAGGAAAGTGAATTCCATCTGTAGATTCTTTTTGCAGTGCTAGAAAATGACCCTTAACAGAGAATTGTTTCTATATTTTATAGATATGGAAATTGAAATTCAAGAAGTTATATAACCTGCCAAAAGTCATATATCTAGTAAATGGTAATTGAAAGTTTTAGCTACAAGTATACCTACACATTTTTATTCTATTACTGGTCTGCTTACCAGTAGCATCCCAATTTCATACCCTTATGCAACTGCCATGATGTACATCTGAAGCCAGTTTATGTCTCTAGAAGGTGATTTATACTTTTGAGATAATTTTGTATGTAAACTATAAGGCCTCAGTGTTAACTGTGTGTATGTAACATTATATATGTACATATATACACATATGTGTGTGAGTGAATAATAGATATATAAGCAATAAAATGGTGTTCATTCATTATCTTTGAGTCGTGAGACAGGAAAATTAAAAGAAGTGGCTCAACTTGAAACAGAACTCATATGTATAATCTATTGAGATAGATATTGAAGGAAAACCACCAGACTTTTTGAGTGTACGATTTTAGGTGATCAGTTGAGTTATTTTAGTGGGACTTAATCATGCTTACAAATAATGATTGTAATGTCTAGTATAGGAAAAGAAAGATAAAGAAAATCATAGTTATTTTAACCTTTTTTTTAAAAATAAGATCATCATTTAAAAATGTGACTCTTAAGAGATATTTATTCTGTTATGATAAGTAATGGTAACAAAGATGATGAATTATTAGCAAATGGTTAATACATACTTTATGATGAACCATAGCATGATTGTAGTTTAAAAATGTATATTACATCTAACTATAATACTATGAGTAATTCTGGTAACTGTTTGTTTAATGCACACTATTGATTTTGTGCTGTGTGTTTGATCCGGTACTAAAGCTGTAGGTATATCTTACCTTATTACTTTTTGGTTTCTATTTCTGTGTTAGCTCTTATTGTCGTATTTGATTCATAGTGCTTCATCTGAGATCTAGTTCATGCGTTTCTCTGGGAACCTTAATAAGAGGAATTTAGAGAGAAAGTATGCATTGAAGAGATGTCGCTGTGACCTTGATTGGTGTCTAGTGGCTGCCTGTTATCAAAGAGCTTGACTCTACATAGTCTTAAGTAGCACAGTAGTCCCTATAGTAGTCAAGATCTCCTCCCAGAACTTAGTGGACACAGGGGCAGCCACAGAAACTAGTAGATGCTTCTTGTCTTCAAAATATAGATTTAAAGGGTTTGTGTAGTGGACAGATGGTCAGTTGTCAAGAGAGAATGGAAGGGACTTTGTGTGTTCAAAAAGTGATATGGCCTAGTCTCCCAGTGATGGGGGGAGAGTGATTTAGGATGAGAGGGCTCCTTGCAGGGCTCTGTTAGGGGTGGTTAAAAGGGACAGAAACATTTTAATGAGTTTTTTTAAATTTTAGAGTTTTTGAATCTGATCAGTGCAATAGTTAAGAAAAGCATGATTATTCCTTTGTTTGAATTTAGATAAATAGCTATTATGTCAGAAGCCAGAAAACCTAACAATAGTAAATGATTTAAATGTTCTTTATTTTATTGTGGAATTGCCTTAATGGCAGTCAGATTTATTCTTGAACATGTTAAACCTCCATATAACTTGTCAGTATTTTCCTGAAATTGGGTCTCAGATTTCTGAAATGGGAGTGGAGAAAGATGTGAAAATTGATGGCCTCAAGCTTTTTTAAAATCCAAATTGAAACTTGTACTACAAAGAGAGAAGTTTAACCTGAGAGTTTATGCCTGTATCAGCATGACATAGAGTAGCAATTGAAGTTTTCTTACACCCCACAGAGCTAATAAACACATTGGTTCATTTAAAAGTGATTCAATTTTCTTAGATTTTGGATTTCAGAAAAGAAGGAGCATAGCCTAATGAATAATGACTTCTATGTGTTATGAATGTAGAAATAACATATAGAGGTCTGTTTTAGAAAATATTTTTGTTTATATATTGATGATTATTCATTTTGTAAATCTTTAGATTAATAGTCTGTTGAACATTTTAGAAGATCACTTTTTTACTGGTGATATTTAATTATATACATTAGAAAAGACCCTGATGCTGGGAATGATTGAAGGCGGGAGAGGGGATGATAGAGGATGAGATGGTTGGATGGCATCACCGACTCAATGGACGTGAGTTTGAGTAAGCTCCGGGAGTTGGTGATGGACAGGGAACCCTAGTGTACTGCAGTCCATGCGGTTGCAAAGAGTCGGACACAACTAAGTGACTGAAATGAACTGAGATTAATTACATATAATTTATATATTATTATAACACATATATATATACGTTTTTTTGGGGGGTGGCTGTGCTGCGAGGTTTGCATGATCTTAATTCCCCAACCAGCGATTGAACCTGGTCCCTGGCAGTGAAAACTCTAAGTACTAGTCACTGGACCACCAGGGAACCCCAACACTTTTTAACACTATAATTTTGTAAACTTTTAACTTTATATGCAATATATAATTAATCTAACATATAATTAAATACCACCACTTAAAAAGTGACCTCTTGAAACATATTTATATGTTATATAAACTATGTAATACTTTTGGAGTTTAGCACATAAAGAAAAAAATCAAGATCTATCTTAAAATAGAAGTTAATACATTAATTTCTTTTAATTACTATAATTTTTCTTTATAGCTATTTAGTTAGTGACCCATATTAACTGGAAAGAATAATAAAATGTAATTACCTAGTTTTTTGTGCTTTTTAATTATTTACATTATTTGCTAAATGTAGAGATAATTCTTTATCATCTTAGTGTATAATGAAGTCTTACTAAAGAATACTATTTATGTTCCTTTGGAAAAGGAAAAATAAAATCTTCTTTGGCTAATTTTGTTCTTTGCTAAGTATCCAGTTGCCAGTTAATTTTGTTATCTTGCTTTGGCATAAAAGCTTGAAAATTTATTCTTCCAGGAAAAACTACTAGCTCAGTACTTATATGGGAGTACTACACTGGTTATTCAGACTTAAATTGAAGAAAGTAGGGAAAACCACTAGACCATTCAGGTATGACCTAAATCAAATCCCTTATGATTATACAGTGGAAGTGACAAATAGATTTAAGGGACTAGATCTGATAGACAGGGTGCCTGATGAACTATGGACAGAAGTTCGTGACATTGTACAGGAGACAGAGATCAAGACCATCCTCATGGAAAAGAAATGCAGAAAAGCAAAATGGTTGTCTGAGGAGGCCTTACAAATAGCTGAGAAAAGAAGAGAAGCAAAAAGCAAAGGAGAAGAGGAAAGATATTCCCATCTGAATGCAGAGTTCCAAAGAATAGCAAGGAGAGATAAGAAAGCCTTCCTCAGTGATCAATGCAAAGAAATAGAGGAAAACAAAAGAATGGGAAAGACTAGAGATCTCTTCGAGAAAATTAGAGACACCAAGGGAACATTTCATACAAAGATGGGCTCGATAAAGGACAGAATGGTATGGACCTAACAGAAGCAGAAGATATTAAGAAGAGGTGGCAAGAATACACAGAAGAACTGTACAAAAAAGATCTTCACGACCCAGATAATCATGATGGTGTGATCACTCACCTAGAGACAGACATCCTGGAATGTGAAGTCAAGTGGGCCTTAGAAAGCATCACTACAAACAAAGCTAGTGGAGGTGATGGAATCCCAGTTGAGCTATTTCAAATCCTCAAAGGTGATGCTGTGAAAGTGCTGCACTCGATATGCCATCAAATCTGGAAAACTCAGCAGTGGCCACAGGACTGGAAAAGGTCAGTTTTCATTCCAATCCCAAAGAAAGACAATGCCAAAGAATGCTCAAACTACTGCACAATTGCACTCATCTCACACGCTAGTAAAGTAGCGCTCAAAATTCTCCAAGCCAGGCTTCAGCAATACGTGAACTGTGAACTTCCAGATGTTCAAGCTGGTTTTAGAAAAGGCAGAGGAACCAGAGATCAAATTGCCAACATCCACTGGATCGTCAAAAAAGCAAGAGAGTTCCAGAAGAACATCTATTTCTGCTTTCTTGACTATGCCAAAGCCTTTGACTGTGTGGATCACAATAAACTGTGGAAAATTCTGAAAGAGATGGGAATACCAGACCATCTGACCTGTCTCTTGAGAAACCTGTATGCAGGTCAGGAAGCAACAGTTAGAACTGGACATGGAACAACAGACTGGTTCCAAATAGGAAAAGGAGTACGTCAAGGCTGTATATTGTCACCCCTGCTTATTTAACTTATATGCAGAGTACATCATGAGAAACACTGGGCTGGAAGAAACACAAGCTGGAATCAAGATTGCCGGGAAAAATATCAATAACCTCAGATATGCAGATGACACCACCCTTATGGCAGAAAGCGAAGAAGAACTACAGAGCCTTTTGATGAAAGTGAGAGAGGAGAGTGAAAAAGTTGGCTTAAAGCTCAATGTTCAGAAAACTAAGATCATGGCATCTGGTCCCATCACTTCATGGGAAATAGATGGGGAAACAGTGTCAGACTTTATTTTGGGGGGCTCCAAAATCACTGCTGATGGTGGTTGCAGCCATGAAATTAAAAGATGCTTACTCCTTGGAAGGAAGGTTATGACCAACCTAGGTAGCATATTAAAAAGCAGAGACATTACTTTGCCAACAAAGGTCTGTCTAGTCAAGGCTATGGTTTTTCCAGTGGTCATGTATGGATGTTAGAGTTGGACGGTGAAGAAAGCTGAGCGCCGAAGAATTGATGCTTTTGAACAGTGGTGTTGGAGAAGACTCTTGAGAGTCCCTTGGACTGCAGGGAGATCCAACCAGTCCATCCTAAAGGAGATCAGTCCTGGTTGTTCTTTGGAAGGACTGATGTTGAAGCTGAAACTCCAATACTTTGGCCACCTCATGCGAGGAGTTGACTCATTGGCAAAGACCCTGATGCTGGGAAGGATTGGGGGTCGAAGGAGAAGGGGACGATAGAGAATGAGATGGTTGGATGGCATCACCGACTTGTTGGACATGGATTTGGTTAAACTCCGGGAGTTGGTGATGGACAGGGAGGCCTGGCGTGCTGCACTTCATGGGGTTGCAAATAGTCGGACACGACTAAGTGACTAAACTGAACTGAACTGACACTAGTTATTGGCATACAAAGATTAAGAATATTTGATCTCTACCTTCAGATACCTTGTAGTCAAAAATAAGGATATCAATATAGACACATATAATAAGTGAAAACAGGTTTATAATAATCGATGCAGGTAATAATAGGTACAAGTTTAGGCTATTTGTGGGAAGGTCAGAGGGGTAGTCCTGACTCTTAGTTGGTGCACAAAGTCAGCACAGCAGTTGTAATGCTGTGTAACATAGTATTCCCAGCTCAGTGTGTAACAACAGTAAACATTTATCTCTCAGTCATGTATTTTTGAATCTGCCAGGGTGACTCTGTGTTTCAGAGGTCTTGATGTGCTTAGGAAAGGTATAATGTAGCAATCAAGATTTTAAAAAATGTTCTTTTTGGTATTATATGAGGCTGCTGATGAGGTACATGGGAAATGTCGTAAAGCATTATGAAAATTTATTGTGTAAATGGTACAAAGATTGCTGTAGCAGCATTTTCCTGTTCTAGACTCCATGATACCAATTATTCCAGACTGAATATGACATCTAAATCCATGATGCTTTCTGACATGTCTGTCTTGTTGATGTCTATTTTAGATCTCTGTTGAAAGCTCTCCAGCCTCTCTCTTCCTGGATGTTTTCTCTCCCTTGAACCTTGGCCTTCTGCTACTCTCACCTTATAAATCTGCAACACATCAAATTGTCTAGTTTCTCTGCTCCTGCACAGCTTCTAGCCACCATGAGGAAAGTCACGCAGCCATATGAACTGCTACTTCTTTGGTTCAAGGCCATTAACACTCTACAGCAGTCCCTTGCACATCCCATCAGCTCTTTCTTACATCCTCCACAGTAGTTATTATACTTCAGATTCACCACTCCTTGCAGAATCCTTCAATTCACCACCTCCTCATTTTCCATTAGTATAATATTTGCTTTTACTTTTCAAGGAAAATAGAAGACAGCAGAAAGGAAAATTTAGCATCCAAACCATTTCTCTAAAAAGATCTTTGTAGCTATCTTCATCCTTCCCACATACTTTGAAAAGTTAGTAGTGGAAGTTGATGTCATGAATCTATATGTTGAATCCTTTCTCTTTTCTTCCTCAAAATAGTAAATCTGTCTATTGATGTCTCTCCCGTCAGCCTTTCTTTTTGCTATTTCCTTTTTCTCTGCATATGAAGTTGCTCTACCCTTTCCCTCCTTAAATAAATTGAAAATTAAAGAAGATCCCTGTCTTAATTTTCTCTCCAGTTTTTGGAATGATATTGGAAATTATTGGCTACCAAACCCGTGTGTGCATAGCACAAAATTAGGAAACTTTATGAAAGTACAGCTCTACACCTGGATCTGATTCAAGGATCTGGGGTGGAGTCTGTTGATTCCTAACTTTTAAAAGCAATCATACTGGGGAACTACTACGGTAAATGAATATGTACTGACAGGGGTAATGTTGATCAAATAGCATGTAGAAGAGGATACAAAATGTAAGTTAAAAAATTTGTATATATGTATTGATGCATATTTGTGTGTAGAATTGATATTATGGTGGCGTTAGTGGTAAAGATCCCGCCTGCCGATGCATGTTAGGCATAAGAGACACTGGTTCGATCCCTGGATTAGAAAGATCCCCTGAGGAGGGGAATGACAATCCACTCTAGTATTCTTGCCTGGAGAATCCCCATGGATAGAGGAGCCTGGTGGGCTACAGTCCGTGGGGTCGCAGAGTTAGACACGACTGAGTGACTAAGCACATTAATGCATATTTGTGTATACAATTGACATTATGGACATGAATATGTCTGTGTATATAAATACTGAAGTAGTAAAAAAAAATGAAAAACTTTGAGGTGTTAAAATAAAGGAGTTTGGATTTATGAGTCTTTTTTATTTATATTTTTTTGGTTTTTATTGTACAGAGAAGATACTTCTCTTTTGTGGTGAGAAAAAAAGGTGGTGGAGAAGTAATAGAAATAATAATAATGTGAATAATAATATACTCATGAACATATTTTTCCCCGTTAAACATCCCCTCCCTTACTTTTTCTTACTTGACCTTTCTGCAGTAATAGATGGTGTAATTTTCTTCTGTATCCTGAAAAACCTGTATGCAGGTCAAGAAGCAACAGTTAGAATTGGACATGGGACAATGCACTGGGTCAAAATTGGGAAAGGAGTACAAGGCTTTATATTGTCACCCTGCTTATTTAACTTCTATACAGAGTTGTTTTTCAGCCTTTTAGTTGTGTCTGACTCTTTGCTACCCCATGGACTGCAGCATGCGAGGTTTCCCTGTCCTTCACTATCTCTTAGAGTTTGCTCAAATTCAAGTCCATTGAGTTGATGAGACCATCCAACCATCTCATCCTCTGTTGCCCGCTCCTCCTCCTGCTATCAATCTTTCCCAGCATCAGGGTCTTTTCCAGTGAGTCGGCTGTTCACATCAGGTGGCCAAAGTATCGGAGCTTCAGTTTCAGCATCAGTTCTTCCAATGAATATTCAGGGTTGATTTCCTTTAGGATTGACTGCTTGCTGTCCAAGTGACTCTCAAAAGTCTTCTCCAGCATCACAGTTTGAAAGCATCAGTTCTTCAGTGCTCAGCCTTCTTTATGATCCAACTCTCACATCCATACATGACTACTGGAGAAACCATAGCTTTGACTATCCATACTTTGGAAAAACCATAGCTTTATCAGCACAGTAATGTCTCTACTTTTTAATGTGCTGTCTAGGTTTGTCTATGAAAAGTATATTATGCAAAATGCCATGAATGACTCACAAACTGGAAATATTGTATAAATATCTACAATCTCAGACATGCAAATGACACCACTCTAATGACGGAAAATGAAGAGGAGCTAAAGAGCCTATTGATGACGGTGAAAGACAAGTCTGAAGAAGCTGGCTTGAAAGTCAGCATTCAAAAAACTAAGATCCTTGCATGTCACATGAAGGACATGTCACTTCATGGAAAATAGAAGGGGAAAAAGTAGAAGCAGTGTCAGATTTTTTCTTTCCATGGACTCATAATCACTGCCAATGGTGACTGCAGCCATGAAATTAAAAGATGCTTGTTCTTTGGAATGAAAGCCATGGCAAACCTAGATACCATATGAAAAAGCAGAGACATCACTGACAAAGGTCCATAAGTCAAAGCTATGGTTTTTCCAGTAGTCACGTATGGATGTGAGGCGGTGGTTTAGTCACTAAGTTGTGTCCGACTCTTGCGACCCCATGGACTGGAGCCTGCCAGGATCCTCTGTCCATGGTATTCTCTAGGCAAGAATACTGGAGTGGGTTTCCATTTTCTTCTCCAGGGGATCTTCCTGACCCAGGAATTGAACCTGGGTCTCCTGCAGTGTGGGCAGATTCTTTACTGACTGAGCTGTGAGGGAAACCCAGTGGATGTGAGAGGTGGTCTATAAAGAAGGCTGAACACTGAAGAATTGATGCTTTCAAATTGTGGTTCTGGAGAAGACTCTTGAAAGTTCTTTGGACTGCAGGGAGATCAAACCAGTCAATCTTAAAAGAAATCAACCCTAAATATTCATTGGAAGAACTGATCCTGAAGCTAAAGCTCTAATACTTTGGCTACCTGATGCAAAGAGCCGACTCATTTTGGAAAATACCTTATGATGGGAAAGATTGAAAGCAAAAGGAGAAGTGGGCAAGATGATGAGATGGTTAGATAGCATCACTGACTCAGTAAACATGAATTTGAGCAAACTTCAGGAGATGGTGGATGACAGAGGAGCCTGAAGTACTACAGTCCATGGGTTCGCAAAGAGTTGGACACAACTTAGTGCCTGAACTACCGCAACAAAAAATTCTCTCCCACTTCTGTATTCCCTATTCTTTTTCAGTTAACACCCAAGTTAACCACTGTCTTACACCCCTAAATAACCAAAAGACATATTTCTTCTCAGTCTTAACTCTGATATAGCTTTCAAGTACATTCCCTGTTTTTCATCCTCATCTTCATTGTGTACTGCTGCTGCTAAGTCGCTTCAGTCGTGTCCGACTCTGTGTGACCCCATAGACGGCAGCCACCAGGCTCTGCCGTCCCTGGGATTCTCCAGGCAAGAACACTGGAGTGCTTTGCCATTGCCTTCTCCAATGCAGGAAAGTGAAAAGTGCAAGTGAAGTCTCTCAGTTGTGTCAGACTCTTCGAGACCCCATGGACTGCAGTCTACCAGGCTCCTCTGGCCATAGGATTCTCCAGGCAAGAGTACTAGAGTGGGTCACCAGTGTCCAGGCAAGAGTACTAGAGTGGGTCACCAGTGCCTTCTCTGGCTTAAGGGAAATAACTGAGATGGGTATCCCTGATGCCAAAAATGGAGTGACCAAGAGTTTCAAATGCCACTGAAAGCTCATGGAAGTTGAAGTCTGAAAAGAATGGCTGGGATTAGAGTGTTGGAGATTGCTGTTGACATTTGCCAAAGTATTTCACAACAATTTTAGTGGATGAAAAGATATAAGGAAGTAGAGATGGGGGTCAAGAAGTTGGGCTGTCAGTGCAGGAGACCCAAAGGATGACTTGGACCAAAGAGAGGTTTTCTTCATTGTCTTTGAGGTTATTTCAGAATTAGCAAATACCTCACTTCACAATATTTGAATGCTGGGAGTGAAGAACCTGAAGAGAGAGAAGATTTGTAAACCTCAGAATGAGCTAAAATCATTGAAAACAGATAAAAATAAAGAGCAAAATCAAGAATTAGCTTTAGCAAGAAAAAATCAAAGCTCCTTTTCCTCACAGGACTATCCATAGCTACTGCTTCTGCCATCAGCGACACAGTCATCCTACTTTTTGTTACTTTAGTTACTTGAATTGCTTCTATCATAATAAAAGTCTTCCTTCCTACATCATTAGTTTTGAGTCAGCCTCTGCTCAGACCAAACCCCCCTACCTTTTTTCTTTTTTCCTTCTTAAGGGAGTATATTGTATGATAGTTTTAGATTTCTCTTCCTTACAGGACTCTTTCAGAGTCCAAGGTAAATTCTTACATTAGCAGCAGCACTTTGACTGATAATTACTCACAAAACTACTAATAGTCTGGGCCCCAGAAGAAGAAGATATAAATTTGTATTTGCTTAAAAGCTTACCCCCCACCCCAGCTTCTAATATGGTTAAGTTATGCTACTTTTTCAAAGACTTGAGGCAATTAATTATTCTCTCTTCAAAGAAGTTTTCATCTATCCACCTAGACTCTTGAGTCTACTTATTGACCAAGATATCTTTTCAGTATTAAATTTTTATGTATGTCTCCCTTTGTGATCTTTCCCTTTATAATATCTCTGATGGAACCTGATTTTTGTCTAACTCAAAAGCTCAATAAAAATGAACAGATAAAGGCTACCTGAACTTTAAAATACTTTTATTTTTTAACATCTTTATTGACATACAATTCATGTATCACACCACTAACCTATTTAAAGTGTACAATTTCATGGTTTGTAGTATATTGAAACAGCTGTACACCATAACCACAGTGAGTTTTAGAATATTGTCATTATCTCAAAGGGAAACCTGTACCATTTAGCTACCATCTCATATCTCCCCATCCTTTTTTTTAGGCTTAAGCAACCACTTTCTCTGTCTTTATAAATTTTATTATCCTGAATTTTTCATATAAATGAAATCAGATAATATGTAGTCTTTTGTGACTGGTGTTTTTCACTTAGCATGTTTTCAAGCTACCATGTAATAGTGTATATCAGTACTTCATTCCTTTTTGTGGCAAAATAATATTCCATTATGTGGATATGCAACATTTTGTTTATCCATTTATTTGTTGATGGGCATTTGTGTTGTTTTCACTTTTTGACTATCATGGGTAATGCTCCTGTGAACATTCATATACAAGTTACTGTGTGGACATATGGTTTGTGTTTATAACTAGGAGTGGGATTGCTGGGTCAAAATGGTAGCTCTGTTGTTTTGGGGGACACCCAAACTGTTGTCCAAGGTGTCAGCACTGTTTTACATTCCCACACTCCTATGAGGTTTCCACTTTCTCCACATCCTTGGCAATAATTATCCATCTTTTTTGTCTGTTTCCATCATAGTGTGAATGAAGTAGCATCTTATGTTACTAATTTGCATTTTCCTAATGACTAATAAAGTTGAGCATCTTTTTAATGTGCTTATTAGCCATTTCTACATCTTCCTTATCAGTTCAGTTCAGTATCAGTTCAGTCACTCAGTTGTGTCCAACTCTTTGCGACCCCGTGAATCGCAGCATGCCAGGCCTCCCTGTCCATCACCAACTCACGGAGTTTACCCAAACCCATGTCCATTGAGTTGGTGATGCCATCCAGCCATCTCATCCTCTGTCTTCCCCTTCTCCTCCTGCCCCCAATCCTTCCCAGCGTTAGGGTCTTTTCCAATGAGTCAACTGTTTGCATGAGGTGGCTAAAGTATTGGAGTTTCAGCTTCAACATCAGTCCTTCCAATGAAGACCCAGGACTGACCTCCTTTAGAATGGACTGGTTGGATCTTCTTGCAGTCCAAGGGACTCTCAAGAGTCTTCTCCAGCAGAAATGTCTATTCAACATTTGAATCAGTTCTATTGAGATGGATGAAACTGGAGCCCATTATACGGAGTGAAGTAAGCCAGAAAGAAAGACGCCAATATAGTATACTAATGCATATATATGGAATTTGAAAGATGGTAACAATAACCCTATATGTGAGACAGAAAAAGAGACACAGATGCATAGAACAGTCTTATGGACTCTGTGGAAGAAGGTGAGGGTGGGATGATCTGAGAGAATAGCATTGAAACATGTATATTATCATATGTGAAACAGAATGCCATTCCAGATTCGATGCATGAGACAAATGCTCAGGGCTGGGGCAATGGGATGACCCAGAGGGATGGGATGGGGAGGGAGGTGGGAGTGGGGTTCAGGATGGGGATCACATGTAAACCCAGGGCTAATTCATGTCAATGTATGGCAAAAACCACTACAATATTGTAAAGTAATTAGCCCCCAACTAAAATAAATAAATTAATAATAATTAAAAAAAGAAATGTCTATTCAGATCATTTGCACATTTAAAAAATTGTGTTGTCTTTTTAGTGTGTGTGTTAGTCACTCAGTCGTGTATGACTCTTTGTGATCCCACGGACTGTAACCCGCCAGGCTCCTCTGTCCATGGGATACTCCAGGCAAGAATACAGGAGTGGGTTGCCATTCCCTCCTCCAGGGGATCTTCCTGACCCAGGGATTGAACCGGGGTCTCCTGCTTTGTGGGCGGATTCTTGACCATCTGAGCCACCAGGACACTGAGCTATAAATGTTTCTCGTATATTCTAGACTTAGGTCCCCTATCAGATGTCTGATTGGCAAATATTTTCTCCCATTCTGTGAATTGTCTTTTCACTTTTTTTTTCTTTCTGGCCACACCCCATGGTATGCAGGATCTTATTTCCCCAACCTTAGATCCCCAACCAGGGATAGAACCTCTTCTCCCCTGCACTGGGTATGCAGAGTCTCACCTCTGGACCACCAGGCAAATCCCTCTTTTCACTTTTTTGGTGGTGCCCTTTGACACACAAACTTTTTCATTTTGAAGGAGTCCCATTTATCAGTTATTTGTTTTTTTTGTCACTTATAGTTCTGGTGCCATGTTAGAGAACTGAGGTCCCCCAGATTTATCCCTGTGTTTTCTTTTAAGAGTTTTCTGGTTTTAGCTCTTACATTTAATTGCTTGATCCATTTGAGTTAGTTCTGTATATGTTTTAAAATAGGAGTCCAAATATGTCTTTTTGTGTGTGGAGACCTAGTTGTCCTAGCTCTATTTCTTACAAAGACGACTTTTCCCCATTGAATGGTCTTGGTCACCCTTGTTGAAAATCAGTTGATCTTCGACACATGGGTTTATTTCGGTTACATTGCTAGCCGTGTTAGAAATATTTTACTTTCATTGGCGTACTCTCATAAGTGGCTATAGGGTTAGCAGGGGGACTTACATAACTGATTTCCTGGTTCCTCTAGGCCTCTTTTGTGCCCTCACACCAGGGACTGGTTCAAGAGGAACAACCTGAGATGAAAGATTGTGTTTTAGGATGCAGAAAAGAGTTCCTAAAGTCAAATCAATTTATGGCTTCTGGAGAAGTCATAAAGAGATTAAATTGCAATCGATAGTGATGTACTATGAACTGGAATAAGTGCTGATGAGTGAGCCCTCCAACTAAACTCCAGAAGTTTGTTGACATGGAGGCATACAGTTGTGTACTAGCCAGTTAAAACATAATTGAGACCTCTTCTTGGCACATGGGAGGACTTTCTCTGATGATTGACCATATTGCCTTAGTACCTCTCTGCCATTCTTTCCGCTTTCTACTTTGTTCCATTTTGCATTCTTTCTAGGCAAATACTGTATTTCTTCTCAGTTTTAACCATTAGTTTCTCTATGCTTTACTGTCACTGAAAGTTTATAAAATAAAAGGAGTCAAATTCAGACCAAAAATAAACTTGGTAAAATGGCATAGAGATCAATAATATAAGTCACAACATGAATAAATTCCTTTATCCTTAGATCCCAAATAATATTTCCTTTTGGTCAAGCATAGATGGTAAGAGTTGTTAGAAGCTGAATACATTTTCAGATCCAATTGTCAAGATATAACATATTCTTAACTTGTAACGGATGAAATAAACTAAAATTAAATGGATTTGAAAAGAAAAGGCATATTTTAAGGGTCTGTGGAAGATCTGCAAAGATAGATCATACATTGGCACACATTTTAGAATTGAGTTCTGAGTGATGAGAGCTCTGAGAGAGAGAAAAAGATGTGAAGAGGGGTCCAGCTAGGTAGGAGAACTTCAAGCAAAACAGCTTTGCTTTTACATGTTTTGTATAGTTTCTATCCTGGAGTTCTTCAGAATATCTATTTTGAAATAACTGAATGGTTTATAGTGGTAAAAATAAATAGATTGGTAAATAAATAACCAGGTCTTCTCAGGTGGCTCAGTGGTTTAGAATCTGCCTGCCAATGCAGGAGACATGGGAGATGCCAATTCGATCCCTGGGTCTGGAAGATCCCCTGGAGGAGAGGCAACCCACTCCAGTATTTTTGCCTGGAGAATCCCATGAACAGAGAAGCTTGGCGGGCCACAGTCTATAGGATCGTAAAGAGTTCAACAAGGCTGAGCAATTGAACACAGCACAGTAAATAAGTAACTGAATTGATTACCATTGCATTAGACCATAAAGAATACCACATTATTTTATTTCGATAAAATCAGAACTAATCCATGTATGGATTAGTCCATACATGACTAGTTCAGTAGTCATGTATGGTTGTGAGAGCTGGACCGTAAAGAAAGCTCAGCACCAAAGAGTTGATGCTTTTGAACTGTGGTGTTGGAGAAGCCTCTTGAGAGTCCCTTGGACTGCAAGGAGATCTAGCCAGTCAATCCTAAAGGAAATCAACTCGAATATCCATTGGAAGGACTGATGCTGCAGCTGAAGTTCCAATACTTTGGTCACCTGATGCAAAGAATTGACTCATTGGAAAAGACCCTGATGCTGGGAAAAATTGAAGGCAGGAGGAGAAGGGGATGACAGAGGATAAGATGGTTGGATGGCATCACCGACTTGATGGACGTGATGGACGTGAGTTTGAGCAAGCTCCAGGAGTTGGTGATTGACAGGGAAGCCTGGCATGATACAGCCCATGGGGTCGCAAAGAGTCAGCTACTGACTGAACTGAACTGAGAACTAAATGAAAAAGTTTAAAAGAAAATATAATATCCATGACTCAATTTCTCCCAAATAAAAATAGGATTAAAGAGAATATAAGACCTTATAACGGTAACCTGTTTTGAAAAGAAATGAAAACACTGGTTATCAAAGCCATCTGTTACCACTAGGACAATAAGGAGAGGCAACTTTTCTTATACTAGTTCTGAATCTGATCACAGATCACAGAAAATTATTTGAATGCCCATTTTCTCTCAAGTGTAGTACATAACAAGTACTATTCTAAGATGTGTTGAAGAGAAGTTAATTTATTGCATACAGTGGATCCGTGGGGCATTTGATATTAATTCTCTTAGTGAATCCTGATTGAGCAAGGCAGGCATGCCTTGTTATTAAAAATGATAATCCCCGGTGCTGTTGAGGATATGGATAGTTGACTGTTCTCATATGCTGCTGGTGGAAGTATGAACTGGAACTGCTTATCCAGAAAGCAATTTGTTAGTTTGTGTTTAGAACAATAAATAAACTAAAATCTTAGAACCTTTGGCTGAGAAGATCACTTTTTACAGTCCATAGCAAGGAAAGAGGTTTGGACAAATATTTGTTCATGGAGACCTCATAACATGTGTTTTTACATTTTTGTTATGGAAATTTCCTCATATATGGAAAAGCAGAGATGAGCTTTGTCTTAGTCTGTTCAGGCTGCTATAACAAAATACTACAGGCTGGGTGGTTTATATATATACAAAACAAATTTATTTCTCAGTGATCTGGAGTCTAGGAAGTCCAAGATCAAGGTACGGATGGATTCAGTCTGTTGAGGGTTCTCTTCCTGATTCATAGGCTGCAGTCCTTTTTTGAGGAATCCTCATCTGGTAGAAGAGAGGAGTGATCTTTCTGGGATTTCTTTTTTTGGGGAGGGGGATTTCTTTTATACAGATACTGATTCGATTCATCAGGATTCTACCCTTATAACCTGGCTACCTCCCAAAGACCTCACATCCAAATTCCATCACATAGGTTCCATTTGTTTCCATTTTAAGAGACTGGTTTTTTTTTTTTCTTATTTCCTGCTTTTGCCTTATTAAATTTTCTAATTTTATGAATTGTTTTCCTGGTCTTATACTCAAAATAAAGCAAGTTACAATCCTATCAAGCTAATCTATGTTTTCCCTCTTCATATACTTGACCATTTCTATTCATAGATTTTCATGCTTTGTGAAATCGTGACTACATACAGTCAATCCTTTCATCCTTGGCGGATTGGTTCTGGGGCCTCCGCCACCTGCACATACCAAAATCTAAGGATGTTCAATTCCCTTATAAAATGGTGTAATATTTACATATACTATATAATAGAAGTATTGAGCTTCCCTGGTGGCTCAGACAGAGAAGAATCCACCTGCAATGCAGGAGACCTTGGTTCGATCCCTGGGTTGGGAAGATCCCCCGGAGAAGGGCATGTCATTCCACTCCAATATTCTT
Organism: Okapia johnstoni; assembly: GCA_024291935.2. NCBI lineage: Eukaryota > Metazoa > Chordata > Mammalia > Artiodactyla > Giraffidae > Okapia > Okapia johnstoni. The sequence continues at coordinate 35,067,407 of CM044311.1, read as the reverse complement.
GCCTGGAGAATCCCCACGGACAGAAGGGCCTGGCTGTAGTCCATGGGGTCACAAAGAGTCAGACACGACTGAGCGACTAAGCACAGCACATTTGCATATAGCTTATGTAATCCTCCTGTATTCTTCAAATCATCTCTAGATTACTTATAATACCTAATACCATGTAAATGCTATGTAAATATTTGGCAGGACGTGGTAAAGTCAAGTTTTGCTTTTTGGAACTTTCTGGAATGTTTCCCCTAATATTTTCAACTCTTGTTTGGTTGAATCTGATATAGAACTCTCTGATATAGAGGGTCAACTGTATATTCATTTATCACCTCCTTTCTTTCATAAATGTATCATAACATAAATACCATTCCTATAAAAAAGACAGTTAATTATATTTAAAACTCACTTTTGCCACACTATTTTTTTTTCATCTTGGAGACCTTTTCTTCTGTGTGTACCTTTAAGAACAGTGTAGTAAGTGAAATTCTAGATAATTTAATCCATTCCCTAATTTCCAGAAAGCTACATATCATAGGACTGAACACTATTCTTCTTTAAAATAACTAGATATCAGCATCTCCTTGTTTCTGAAATTAGTGGTGTTTGACATATTCTAGATTATGTTCTTGAAAACCACAGCTGTCCTAAACTAATGTATGTAAAGAGCAGGTTCCCCTAGTAAGTAATGCTGGAGATCTTAAGGTTATTTCCAGGGTGCTAGCTACCAGCAGAAATTTGGTGATTTTCAGATTCCCAACTGAGGGGAATAATGATCTGGAGAGAGGGAAAGAGAAAGAGATTAAACAGCACAGAGTTATATGTCAGGATGGCTGTTATCCACCTCCAAAAATTATGTGGTCCTCCTGTAATTCTGGGTAAGGGCAATGCCATGGCAAGTTCCAGTTCTGAATCTTATGACTTCTTGGAAACAGACTAGATACTGCTTTGACATGAGAGAAGTCCTATAACTTCTATTTTGACAAGCCAACTTTGAATTATAAATCCATGTAAATTCTACAATTGATGAAGCTTGAAGCTTGAAACAATTAAAAAGCATTGTATGATGAGGAAGGCTATTTACCTGCTTTAAGGAGGTGATATTCCAAATATTTAATAACTTATGATGTGAGGGATATCCACTTAGGTTGGAAGTGACCAACATCTGTCATACAGGCTGGTACTGGCCTTACATTAGATCTGATATTATATCTGCTGCATCCAATGGGGACCTTACCTCCCTGCTCAGTGAGGCCTGCTTACAGCAGGGGTTGGCCCAAGTGTGGATCACATTCCTCAGCTCATTGGCATTTGCGTCAAAGGCTCTACATTGTAAGTTGGAACCATTTCAACCATGCATGTGCTTAGTCGCTCAGTTGTGTCTGACTCTTTGTGACTTCATGGACTGTAGCATACCAGGCTCCTATTTCCAGGGGGATTCTCCAGGCAAGAATACTGGAGTGGGTTGCCAGCCATGCCCTCCTCCGGGGGATCTTCACAACCCAGGGGTCAAACTCAGGCCTCCTCCATTGCAGGCAGATTTTTTACCCTCTGAGCCATAAGGAAAGCCCATAAAGAAGATACATATTAAATTCAAAAACTCTTCAGAAATGAGGTGGCTAAGTGATGATGAACAGAAATACTTTACTGTGAGTTAAAGTGTTTGGGAATATTTGAAGAAGGCTGACATTTAAGAATTTTATGTGAGGATTATTACGTTAGAAAAAGAAAGGTTGTTGGGCTTGAGATAAATACAGAGTTTGTGTGCCTGGTGCAGTGACCTTAGTTAATGTTTGATTGCTTGTGCCGAATGTGTGTTTGCAGTTCATATTAAACTGTGTATCACGTCGTTTCTTTTCCATATCTCGATTTAAATTTGTCTGCTGGTTTTGAGTCTATGGACAAATAAAATCTTTTGCATGGTAAAACATGGTGATGAATTTCAGCCTGTTAGTAATACAATACTTACTTAAATGTTTGCTTTTAAAATGTGTCAAGTTATTCAAAGTTGATAATCATTGGAAGTCTTAGAACATGTTTTAATAAAATAATTTATGCAAGCGTGAAATATGTTCTTAAAATACCAAAGCTAGAATAATATACACATATTGCTTTGAAAGTGAAGTCAAAGTGTTTGTTTCTCAGTCATGTCGATTCTTTGTGACCCCATGGTCTGTAGCTCGCCAGGCTCCTCTGTCCATGGAATTCTCCCAGCAAGAATACTGGGGTGGGTAGCATTCCCTTCTCCAGGGAGATCTTCCTGACCCAGGGATCGAACCTGGGTCTCCCACACTGCCGGCAGTTTCTTTATTGTCTGAGCAGCCAGGGAAGTCCCTCACATTGCTTTTGGGGTTCTTAATCCTTAAACCTAGCAATGTCTAGTTTATGGCAGGAAACGACTCATAGAAAGGAAAAGTGACTTGATATGTTAATACTTAAAAATGTTAATATTACTTTTCTAGGTAGATGCCTTCAAGTTTTTTATTTTTTTTCTGATCAAAATCGCCCATACATTTTAGCCATCAAATCTCTTAGTGAGAATATTTTAGGAAACATTATCTGTAGACCCTTATAACAGTATATTGAATACTCATCTTAATATATGTTATCTTTTCATGTTCAAATTGTAAATTTTATTCCCTGATGCGAACACGTGCAAATTCCTTAATGTCTCAGATCTGTTCTATAATCTTCATCTCACTGGCCATCCTTCTGGGTTTTACAATGTTAGTCAATCCCAAATTCTAAATTTTGTGTGAGTAATATTTGCTTTGAAGTATTATTAATGATAATTTCTATTTCAGAATTTTATTGAGCTACTGATTTATAAAATTATTTGGTAATCTATAAATCTAATTTAATCTAGAAAATCAGTCACAAAGCTGTGAGCAGAGAACATCCAAAGTCAGTAACTGGACCATGAAATTGATTTTCAGTGTTGTCCCTGAGCCTAGCGGTCTACAGTCCATAGGTTCGCAAAGAGTCAGACACAACTGAAGTGACTTAGCTTGCATGTACATGCACCCTCAGCTAGCAGCATCATTATCACCCACGGACTTGTTAGACATGCGGATTATTAGGCCACACTTCATATATATTGAATCAAAAAACTCTGAAGGTGGGGTCCAGCAGTCTCTTTTAAACAGTCCAATCTGATTTAACAAGTGATTCTAATATGAACTAAAGCTTGAGAACCACTGAATTACAGAACTCTCAATATGTAGTTCTGTGCTTCATAGAGAAGCAAATAATTGTCACAGGTGGTGATGGGATGTTTTTGGTCCTATCCTGAGGCCTACATAGAGACACAGATGATCAGCATTGTCTTAATTAAAATTAATTCTATCTTGTGGATTCAGGATATAAACTCATAGAGGATTAAAATGAAAAATGAGTAATCTTGTTCTAAAAGTATGTACTTTAGATATATCTAATATGCCTTAGAATGATCATTATTTATATTACTTAAACCACTTATATTACTTTAACTTTTATTTATCATTATTCATATCACTTTCAGTTATTTTCAGGAATAAACTCTCATGATATTTCACAAGACATAAATTTCCCCAAACTGTATCCTTGAACTCATTATCTTGCCACCTGTGTTTTTCTAAAGCAAATTTCATTTAAAAACAAAACATTCAGTTTTGCTTAATATTTTTATACAAGTCATTGGATTTTTAATGTTTATTTACCTATTTTTAATTGTGTACTTCCACAATTAGTTCCCACAGTCATACCTAAATATACCTTAATGGTAGTAGTTCCTTCTTTCTTATCTAAGAGTTTAGTGTTGAGTTTAGGAGAACAGGTCCAAATCCAGTGATTTTTCTACTTTTATGTTCCTGGACCTTAGATATCTATATCTTGTAGAGAAAAGCACCACTTACTAGCTATTGTTTAGAAAATCATTTTAGGGATAAACTGATTTTATTAGAAGAGAGTCTTTCATATGCCTGCAGTACAGTAGAAGTGGTTAGTTTGATCGGTGTCCATTTTTCAAATGGAAAGAAGCAATTGCATTTAATAAAAGAGGAACAGAAAGGAAAATTCAGGCTGAACAGTGATTGGAGAAGGAATCAAGAAGATAAAAGACTGGTGGTGTGGCTGAAGAGGTATTTGTGTGGGAGACAACTGTCCAGTGCAAAAACCTGCAGTTGTTTCATGCAGGTATGCCCTTTGCAAACGTTCCCCTCTCTCTCCCTTATGAAACCTTTAGTATATTGTGCCTTGCTTATGATGGTTGGTAGATGGGTTTTCTTTTGGAGCATATGTGAAGGTAGTCCAGATTTTTCACTGAAGTTTGGGGTTCATCAAGAAAAATGTACCTGTAGTAGAAGTTAACACCTGAATTTCCATGAAGAAGAGATGTGTTAATAAGCTCTTAAAATGATAGAAAAAGCACTTTTTTTGCAGTGTAGGGTTAGAAATAATCAACATGTATGTTAGGAAATTGAGACACTATGAAAGGAAAATGTGATTCAGTAAAAGTAGTTTTCTTTATACAAATATTAAAACATTATCCATTTGAACAGATCTTTAAAACTCAAGTGACTGCAAGCTAAGGAACTATTTGAACTGATATTCAAAAACAAATATTCAAATCCACATTTATTTTTGCATTATTGAGTAAAGCTTTTAAGTAAATCTGCATATGAAAATTTCCCATATATTTTAAGCTTCACTTTCAAAGTAACAATCTTATTTGTGGTTGAATTTTTGGAAGATCCTGTATTATATATTTTACTACTCATTTTTGTGTGCTGTTACTCAATTTAACCTTTTCTGGATGAAATACGACTGTCATTCTGAACACTAATTTTCAGTTTGGCGTTGAGCAGGGCCTACATTAAACACTCAATACGTATTTAATGAATGAATGAATGAACTAATGAACTGTACCCTTTATTTTCAAATCTAACTAACCAGGAAAAGATCTGCTGCATGTCTTAAGTTTATTAATTGTCTTAAGTGATTGGCTTAAAAAGAAATTCAGTAAATGTATAAAGCGCTGTACTACCTAGATATTCATATTTCAAGCTCCTTGCCCCAGTTATGCCCGAAAGTCTTTACTGTGTTAAAGGAATTTCACGTTATAAACAGGTGAAATATGTATTTGATGTTTTAGGGGCAGGAGAATATAATAGCACAGAGCTTATTGAGCTGTTCCTGAAGATAAACCACCTTTAGATATTTTCAGATTGTCTTCTGAGGGGGAGTGGAAAATGTTTAGAAGGATCTGTTTAAGTGTTGTTTCTTCCCCCCATTCTACCTGTAACATTCAGATTGGCAGAGACTGAAAAACCTTCAGGCACATGTGGTGAAAGTGTTGGTGTGTAAATGAAGAAATCATGGAAATAAAACAAGTTTCTTGTTGTTTTTCTTATCTCCTCAATTGAGAATCTAATTTCATAGCACTACAGTGCATGGCATCACAGGTTTGCTTACATTTTTTTTAAACAGTGAAATATTTCAGGCATAAACAAATAGGGGAAAATGTGATAAGCATCTCAGTATATACCACCTGCCCTAAAAAATAAAACATTACAGATATTATTAAAGCTTCCTATGTTCTCTTTCCTTTATTCAGTAGAAATCACAATAGAACTTGATGTTTGACAGTCTCATTTTTCTTTTCATATTTTTGCTGTACATTCTTAATTATGAGTGAGCTTGAGCATCATTGTATGTTTATTGGTCACTCATATGTCCTCCCCTGAATATCTCTGTTGATTTTTGTATTGGTTTGGTTTCTTTTTCCCATTGATTCATAGATCTTCATATATTTTGGATGCTGTTTCTTGATAATATTCATTAGAAATGTAGTTTCCCAGTTGATAACTTGTCATTCTATTTATCTATGTATGAAAATAAGTGTGTAATTTTTGTAGTCAACTTTATTAGGCTTTTCCTTAAGGTTTTGTGTGTGTATATGCGTGTGCATGCTTCTGTGTCTTGTTTAAAAACACTTATAAACTCAATATTATAAATATATTTTCATGTCTTTTCTTCTAAAAATTTTACAGTTTTATCTATTATATTTAAAGGATTCTTCATTCTTCAGTATATTATTAAGTAGAGATTTGTTTTTTTTTCTCCTAAAGATAACCAATTATTTCAGTACCACTTATTAAGCAGTATGTCCTTTACTCATTGATTTATAGTGCCACCTCTATCGCATGTTAAATTTCCATATGTTTATGGTATTTTGTTCATTTTGGCTTTCTTTCAGCATCTTCAGTCCACCTCTCTTTTGCCTCTTATAGTTTATAGCCTTCTACCTTTCTTGCTTGAGGCATTTCTTTAGATTTTAACTCAGTTCTAACACACACTTGTGGACTTAGTTAATATGATTTTAATAATTTTTCAAAATTTTTTTCTACCATGACATGTATCTTAGCTAATTGCTTAGAATGCATTTCTATTTTTTCTTATTATCTCCTTTTGTCGATGGTGTTTCTTGAAAAGGGGCCCATCATCCTATTTATTGATCAAATAGAATTGATAGTACAGTGAAAAATGTGTTGTAATTTTAATTTTCAGATACAAAAGGCAAAGGGCTTCCCAGGTGGCACTGGTGGTAAAGAACCCACCTGCCAATGCAGGAGACATAAGAGATGTGGGTTCCATTCCTGGTTCAGGAAGATCCCTTGGAGAAGGAAATGGCAACCCACTCTAGCATCCTTGCCTCAGAAATCCCATGGACAGAGAAACTGGCGGGCTATAGTCCATAGCATCGCAGAGTCGGACATGACTGAAAGAACTCAGCACAAGTGTAACTTGCTTTTTCTAAATGATTAGTATTTTGCTTTGGAGAAGGAAACGGCAACCCACTCCAGTATTCTTGCCTGGGGAGTCCTGTGGACGGAGGAGCCTGGTGGGCTGCCGTCTATGGGGTCGCACAGAGTCGGACACAACTGAAGCGACTTAGCAGCAGCAGCAGCAGCAGCAGTATTTTGTTTAGCACCTTAGGAAGCAATGTTTTTTAGGTAATTTGATTCTGTATAAGTAGGCAGTATATTATACTTTAATTGAAATTTATCGAATATTAGTTTTTAACTAATCTTCCTCATTGTATTTCAGATGATTGGAACCCATTTTCATACCCATATAAAAAACTGGATTTTGGAAAATGGGAGCTGTATATCCCACCAAAGCAGAATAGGTCTGTCTTAGTACCTCATGGATCCAAACTAAAGGTATTTCCTCCCTCGTGTTTTCATTTAAACTTACTATTTTCTTTTTGTCCTGTTTGCAGAGTTTGATTTAAAATGTTAGAATGTAAGCTGATGCCTGATAATTCTAGGAGAAACAGTGTAAATTTTTAAATAGAGGAAAATTAAAGAGAAGTCATCAGCAAATTAAAACATGTTAGACAGAAACTGGTTGGTTGGTAAGATAATGAACTTACTAGTTGTATTGTTATCAACTTTGGAAATCTTTTAGAAGGATGACTGAATAATTACGAAAATTCAGCCTGGGAAACAGAAAGTTTGATTTAAAAAAAATGAAACCTGTCTTCAAATGAGCCTAGCAGAGAATTTTTACCTGTGAAGACACACTTGATATAATTGATTTTGTGATGAGCCACATGAATGAGGCAATACTATGTTGGAGACTCATGCCTTTTGGGGATATGATTTTTCTTGGTCTTTTTCTGCTCTTTGATTTCAGGGCTCTGGTTTGTCCTCTTCTCCTCTGTTAAGCCCCTTGAATTAGCCTAGGACCTGCTTGTCCTCTATTTGTCCTTTCTTTGGCTGACTACGTAGCTCTGCATTCAGAATGTACAGAGCCAACACAGTGGCCTCTCTAGTCTCCTCAAGGGTGGGTCCCAAATCTGGACTACAGATTACAGGTTGGATTATATAGAAGGCCATCTAAATCCTTTAACATTTGCTTGATTTTAGCCCATTGCTCAAATAAATATATAATGTTTCCATGTCCCTTTCTTTCCCCTCCTTGGACATATAACAGCATTCATCGCATTTATCAGTAAATCCTGTAACTGACCTATATTTTTATTGGCATTTGTTATTTAACAGTATTAACCAGAGTTAAAATAAGAAATGCATGTATGTTTGTTTTATAGATTTTTCTTTCTTACAAATACTGAAATTATAAGTATACCTGAAAATACTGAAATATTGCTACACATAATATAATTCCCAGGAGAGCATATTGTCTGGAATAAAAAGACATTTTAATATGGGATGGCAGCCAGAGTTCTTCTTAATCTGAAGTGAAAAGGAGAAAAAAGTAGTTACATTATACAATAAGAGGGATTTAAATTTAATATATATAATCCCTTTTCCAAGTCAGTATAAGCGTCACAAGAGTAGGGCCCTTTGCTCTTCTGTTTGCTAATACTGTATATTCTCAGTGCTTAGAAGAGTGCCTGGCACAGAGTAGGCACTCAAAAAATATTTACTGAATGTTAAAGCCATTTGTATGCCCAGACTTTGAAGGGATAAACCAAAGGGCTTAATTTTCCTATGGTCTCTAAGGCCTGACTTTAGGAAACTGTGAAGTAAGGTGACTACTATACCATTGGTTTCATGGTTGTTTTAGGTCTTTTGGCCGTTTGTTACATTTTGTTTTTAAGAACTGAGTTTTACAATTTTTTTGAAGTACTGCAGATAGTTTTTTTCTGTTCTTAAATTAGATTTTATGAGCTCTGACATGTTACCTACTCTTTGCATTAAATGGTGAATGAATTATTATTTTTTTTTGTAGTTTTTAAAACTGAAGTATAGTTGATTTATAATATTGTATTAGTTTCAAGGGGATAAAATAGTGATTCAATATTTTTATAGATAATATTCCATTTAAAGTTATTACAAAACAATGGCTATATTTCCCTGTGCTGTACAATTTATCCTAGTTGCTTATCTGTTTTATAAGTAGCAGTTTGTATCTCTTAATCCCGTGCTCTCTCTTCTCCCTCCCCATTCCCTCTTCCTTACTGGTGACTACTAGTTTGTTCTCTATATCTCTGAGTCTGTTTCTGTTTTATTATACACAATGAATGAATTAATTTTCATATGTTGTGGGGTTTTTGAACTTTTAATTTTATATTTGAGTATAGCCAGTTAACAGTTTTGTGATAGTTTCAGGTGGATGGCCAAGGGCTCAGCCATACACATACATTTTCTCCCAAACTCACCTCCCACCTAGGTTGCCACAAACACTGAACAGAGTTCCATGTGCTATGCAGTAGAACCTTGTTGGTTAGTCATTTTAAATATAACAGTGTGTACATGTCCATCCCAAACTCCCTGCTGTGTTTAAAACAGATAACCAACATGGTCATATGTTGTTTTTCTACTTTGGAAAAAATGATTACTAGGAATGAATGATTATTAATACATACTAGTAATAATGATAGAAATTTGATCCTCCCATCCAACTCCAGAACTTTTTATGCTTTATCCTATAGTCTGAATGTTTTGTGTCCTCCTCACAAATCATATGTTAAAATGCTAATTCCTGATATGATGGCACTAGTATGTGATGATACTACAGCTTTGAGAGGTGTGTGAGTCATGAGGGTATAGCTCTTTAAATAGAATTAGTGAATTTATAACTCCAGAGAGATCTCTAGCCCTTTCACCATATGAAGATATAACCAGAAATCTGCAGCCTGGAGGAAGGCCCTCACCAGACCATGCTGGCAGCTGACCTTGAACTTCCAGCTTCCAAACTGTGAGAAATCAATTTCTGCTGTTTGTAAGCCACTCAGTCTCTGGTGTTTTGTTATACCAGTCCAAATGGATAAAGGTGCTTTTGATACTATCTATGTACTATACTATGCTTTCTTTCATAAATTTATTTGACCTGGATGAAATGAAATAATCAAAGAAAAATTTTTTAGAAAGCATCTTTTTTCCCTTTTTACTTGGCTTGAAAAATTTATATCTAACAGTAAATAAATATTCAGAAAATATCAAGTCACCTGTTGTGTAATCTTTCTTAATTATTATTTGCTAAGGATTTCAATGAAGATTAATTTACTGGAAATTTAGGCCCAAAGTATCACTTATAGTGTTTAGATATTTCAAATTTTGAGGAAGCATTTAGATGCTATTATAATGTCGGTATGGTGATATAATTAGTTTTTCACTTATGGGAAATGATGTATCAGCTTTTCTTTCAGGGAGTAGGGTTAAATTTTCTGTACAAAAAAATCAACTAACATAAGGTTTTTGGCCTTGCAATCTGAAATTGTCCCTAGGTAGTTTACCTTGGTAATTAAAAATCTTGTTTTAAATTGAACTTGAAATTTTATTTCAGTCCACAAGGGATTGACCTTTATAACTTACTTGTGGATGTTTCTCTTATGAATTATCTGATAACCATTCTCAAAAAAGAATATTACCTACCATTGAAATAACAACTTTGTTTTCCTTGAAAAACCCTGTTCTTTTCAACTGAACAATTTGGAAGAAGATACCTCATTACTTACATTGTCATGTAAATATCTCTTTTCCATGTTTTTAAATAAATTTACTAAAAAAAATTAAAAAAATAAAGTAACGTACTAAGGTAAATTAAACTTTCAAGGCTATAAAGATACAACAAAAGCATAGAAGACTATGTTCCTGAGGGATAATGAGACATGCTACTTGTGTCTTTAATATTTTTTCTTCTGGACACATAGCCAAACTAATTTATGTGAAGGTATTTTTTGTTCATTATTTTAAAATATATACCTTTAATAAAATTATGTTAAAACAACTTTGTAAGTTGTCTTGTAGGAGTTTACATAATTATTGAGATGCTGTGTCAGGTGCTATCCTTGACCTGAGATGCTCGGGTTGAATTGTTATATATACATAGGGTGTGTGTGTGCTTTAAAAATAAGGTGCCATTGTAGCAAAATGTTAGTGAACAGTTATATGTTCTGTAATGGTAACAGGAGAAATAACAGAAGGGCAGTGACATTCAAGCCTACTTGGTAGCATGTTTAGAAGTTGACCAGAGAGATAGAGGGAAAGGGGGTATTTTAACCTGGGCGTACTGTGTGAATAAAAGTGTGTGTATCGATTGAAGTTTCAACAGGAAGTAAATGGCATATGGAAAATAGGACAATTTGAACAGTTCCCCCACCCCATCCCCTGCCCCAAATGCTGTTTTCAAAGTTCAGCATACAAGGGATTCACTCTAGTGTTAAGAGCAGGATTGGGTGAGGGAACTTAGTAAGACCCAAACTGTTACCTTGCCTAGGCCATATGGAACAGGGACCAGTTCCTAGAACCCAGAAGGAGACAGAATCAGCCATCTTGAGAGGAACACCGAGTTTTGCTGAGAGACACAGTTAATTCATGGTAACCTTGCAGGAAAGGAGCCAGAGGAATAAGGAGACAAATTCTCTCATCTCCCACACTCCTTCCTTTCTCTGACCTCTTCCTGTGGCTCAACATTGGCCCACCCAATAAGAAGCCAGATTTCTAGGGACTGTGGTACACATGGGTTAGCCTTCTGGGGCAGAGAGCTGGTGAGAAGTGGACTGAACTGGCTGGTAAGATGTAACTCAGGAGTCAGTGATCAGGAAAAACGAGAGGTCAGGATAGTAAACTCAAAAGGTGGGTTGGAGGCAAACTAAAGAATTCCTGTCTTCTGATTGCCATTTTATTCTTTTTAAAAAATCATTTCTATTAATATCCATATAACTAGCAATGGCAATTAGTATTGTCTCCTTTTAAATGTTCAGGATTTTTCTGTACTTTAACTTTTCCCTTGCTAAATCAGTAACAAAATGGACTAGAATAGAGGTTTCTTGATACCAGATCTTTAACCTTTTCAAAGGCTCATGTATTAGTCTTATAGAGCTACAACAACAAAAACCCATACTCTGGGCAGCTTAAACAACAGAAATTTAATTTCTCATGTTTTGGAGGCTGGAAGTTTGAGATCAGTCAGCATGGTTGCGTTCTGGTGAGGGTTCTTTTCCTTGCTTACAGACGGCTGCCTTCTTCCCATGTCTTCATATGGCACTAATCCTGTCATCAGGCCCCCATCCTCATTACCTCATTTAAACCTAATTATCTCCCCAAAGTCCTGTCTCCAGAGACCATCACATTGGGGTTAGGGCTTCAACATATGAAGATGGAGGGGGCACAATTCAGTTCAGAACATACTGCTTTCTGAATTATATTTAGATTTTATACAATTGATTGGTGGGAAAGGATCATGGAATCTAATACCAACATTGCAATTTTCTCAGATGAGACACATGAAATTAGACATTATTTTACATCCATATTTAATTTGGTTCTAATTATAACACTGTGAGATGAAATACTGTACATATTTATTTCATGAATGAGTACACTGAAATTTAGACAGGTTAAGTAGAATGTATTGCCTTGACTGTGAACTTCCCAGTGTTCAAGGTGGTTTTAGAAAAGGCAGAGGAACCAGAGATCAAGTTGCCAACATCCACTGGATCATCGAAAAAGCCAGAGAGTTCCAGAAAAACATCTATTTCTGCATTATTGACTATGCCAAAGCCTTTGACTGTATGCATCACAATAAACTGTGGAAAATTCTGAAAGAGATGGGCATACCAGACCACCTCACCTGCCTTTTGAGAAACCTGTATGCAGGTCAGGAAGCACCAGTTAGAACTGGACATGGAACAACAGACTGGTTCCAAATAGGAAAAGGAGTATGTCAAGGCTGTATATTGTCACTCTGCTTATTTAACTTCTATGCAGAGTACATCATGAGAAACGCTGGGCTGGAAGAAACAGAAGCTGGAATCAAGATTGCTGGGAGAAATATCAATAACCTCAGATATGCAGATGACACCACCCTTATGGCAGAAAGTGAAGAGGAACTCAAAAGCCTCTTGATGAAAGTGAAAGAGGAGAGTGGAAAAGTTGGTTTAAAGCTCAACATTCAGAAAACTAAGATCATAGCATCTTGTCCCATCACTTCATGACAAATAGATGGGGAAACAGTGGAAACAGTGGCTGACTTCATTGTTTTTAGCTCCAATATCACTGCACATGGTGATTGCAGCCATGAAATTAAAAGACGCTTACTCCTTGGAAGGAAAGTTATGACCAACCTAGACAGCATATTAAAAAGCAGAGACATTACTTTGCCAACAAAGGTCCGTCTAGTCAAGGCTATGGTTTTTCCAGTGGTCATGTATGGATGTGAGGGTTGGACTGTGAAGAAAGCTGAGCACTGAAGAATTGATGCTTTTGAACTGTGGTGTTGGAGAAGACTCTTGAGAGTCCCTTGGACTGCAAGGAGATCCAACAAGTCCATCCTAAAGGAGATCAGTCCTGGATATTCATTGGAAGTACTGATGTTGAAGCTGCAACTCCAATACTTTGGCCACCTGATGTGAAGAGTGGACTCATTGGTAAAGACCCTGATGCTGAGAGGGACTGGGGGCATGAGGAAAAGGGGATGACAGAGGATGAGATGGCTGGATGGCATCACTGGCTCAATGGACATGAGTTTGGGTAGACTCCGGGAGTTGGTAATGGACAGGAAGGCCTGGCATACTGTGATTCATGGGGTCGCAAAGAGTCGGACATGACTGCGTGACTGAACTGACTGAACTGATTGCCTAGACTTGAAGTGAAGCTTATCTAATAGCGAAGTCCATTGTCCTAACCATTGTGCTACACTGCTGGTCAGGCTAAGGGTTCACAGAGAGAAAAAGGAAAAAAAGTGATACAGAGGAAGTAGTACTTGAGCCTTAGCTCATGTTTAACAAATTATTTAGCAGCTTTTAAAATAGTGTTATTTATTTATTTATTCATTTTTGGCTTTGCTGGGTCTTGGTTGCTATGCGGGCTTTTCTCTAGTTGCAGCAACTGGGCTTTTCTTTGTGGTGGCTTCTCTTGTTGTGAAGCTTGGACTCTAGAGCACAGGCTCAGTATTTGTTGCATGGCCTTAGTTGCTCCATGGTATGTGGAATCATCCTAGATCGGGGATTGAACCCATGTCTCCTGCCTTGGCAGGTGGATTGTTCACCACTGAGCCACCAGGAAAGCCCAGTAGATTATTTTATACCATGTTTGCTTTTGCTTTATTGTGTGGAACTATTATCTCCATTTTTCAGGGTGCTGAGTATTGAAGTCACCTTCCATGAGAATAGAAAGGAGGTATTGATAGATAATTCATGGAAAGCATTTGGGTTTTAGAGAATGAGATCAGATCGACTATGTAAAGTGAAACTAATTATTGATAGCTAGAATGAGATTGCTAGGTAGAAGGCTGTCATTGGGCAGTGATATGGCCTGTTGAAAAGTTAGTATCTAAATATTTGCTTAAGATTAATCTCATAAGCACTTTATCTTTCGGGCTTCCCTGGTGGCTCAAATTGTAAAGAATCTGCCCTCAATGTAGGAGACCCAGGTTTGATCCCTGGGTTGGGAAGATCTCCTGGAGAAGGGAATGGCAACCCCCTACAATATTCTTGCATGGAGAATTCCATGGATAGACGAGCCTGGCAGTCTACAGTCCACGAGATCGTAAATACTTGGACACTACTGCGTGACTAACACATACACTGGAGAAGGCAATGGCACCCCACTCCAGTACTCTTGCCTGGAAAATCCCACGGATGGAGGAGCCTGGTGGGCTGCAGTCCATGGGGTCGCTAAGAGTCGGATGCGACTGAGCAACTTCACTTTCACTTTTCACTTTCATGCGTTGGAGAAGGAAATGGCAACCCACTCCAGTGTTCTTGCCTGGAGAATCCCAGAGACGGTGAAGCCTGCTGGGCTGCCTTCTATGGGGTAGCACAGAGTCAGACACGACTGAAGCGACTTAGCAGCAGCAGCAGCAACACATACACACACACACACACACACAGACACACACATACACACTTTATCCTTTACCTCTGGAATATTTTCTTGTATCTTTTGTCTATTTCCTTCTCTCCTTATTTTTTGTTCACTGTTTTAGGAAATTCTAGTATTTGGATATTGAATCACCTAGATTTTCTTATCTTTTTGTCAAGTCTCCTGTCATTTTTACTTTTTGTTCCGCTTTGAAAAAGTATCTTCCAACTGCATTATTATTATTATTTTGGCCATACCATGAGGCTTGTAGGATCTTAGTTCCCCAACCAGGGATCAAACCTGGGCTCTCAGCATTGAAACTTGGAGTCCTAACCACTGGACCACCAGGGAATTTCCCCAACTGCATTATTTTAGTAATCATATTGCAAGCATTTCTAATAACATGCTTGTTTTCTCTACTTTTACATAGATTCTGTCATTGTTAAATGTTCAGAAATACTTTTATCTTTTTTGAAAGGGTTATAGATGTTTTCTTTTATTTTTTCCCCCAATTTCCTTCTTGTTCCCCTACCCCCTCAATGTTTCTTTCAAATTTTCTATGTTTTTTTAGCCTCTTATCTTTTGTATTGCAGGCTGTCTTAAAATGCCTAGTTATAGAACTGTGTTTTAGAATGAGTTATTAGGAAAAGACAATTGAAAATTCTGTTCCTGGTAAGCTTTGTTCCTGGTGATCTTTACTGCGGGGTAGCCAGAAAGTGAGACAGCCTTTATATTGATGGCAAGGAGTGAAAATTTTACTCTGAGGTCATTTATTTTTTCCAGAGATGAATTTTCCAGTCTCTTATAAGGGGTGAGTGGAAGGGGTATTGATGGAGGAATGGAAACAGTGACAGACTTTATTTTTTGGGCTCCAAAATCACTGCAGATGGTGAATGCAACCATGAAATTAAAAGATGCTTGCTCCTTGGAAGAAATGTTATGACCAACCTGGACAGCATATTAAAAAGCAGAGACATTACTTTGCCAAAAAAGTCCATCTAGTCAAAGCTATGGTTTTTCCAGTAGTCATGTATAGATGTGAGAGTTGGAATATAAAGAAAGGTGAGTGCCGTAGAATTGATGCTTTTGAACTGTGGTGTTGGAGAAGACTCTTGAGAGTCCCTTGGATAGCAAGGAGATCCAACCAGTCCATCCTAAAGGAAATCAGTCCTGAATATTCATTGCAAGGACTGATATTGAAGCTGAAACTCCAATACTTTGGCCACCTGATGCGAAGAACTGACTCATTCAAAAAGACCCTTATGCTGGGAAAGATTGAAGGCAGAAGGAGGAGGGGATGACAGAGAATGAGATGGTTAGATGGCATCACCGACTCAATGGACATGAGTTTGAGTAAGCTCTGGGAGTTTGTGATGGACAGGAAGCCTGGCGTGCTGCAGTCCATGAGGTCGCAAAGAGTCGGACACAACTGAGCGACTGAACTGAATTGAACTGAACTGGCATCCATACATAAAGAACAGAGAAAGTGGATTAAGGTCCCAACTTTCAGTAGGACACTGAATCCCCCTATTTTCACCCATCTGATTCACCTCTGCCATCTGCTGTGCTATTGTCTCCGGAATTGAAGCCTCCCTTTGTCGTTCAGTTGATAAGTTGTGTCTGACTCTTTGCCACCCCATGGACTGCGGCATACTGGGATTTGTCCTTCTCTATCTCCAGAGTTTGCGTCAACTCATGCCCATTGATTTAGTGATGCCATTCAGTCATCTCATGTTCTGTTGTCCCCTTCTCCTCATGCCCTCAATCTCTCCCAGCATCAAGGTCTTTTCCAATGAATTGGTATTTTTCAGAGTGAACCTCTCATCTCCCATTTGAGGGGTGAGAGGTGGCGTTTTGGAGGGATACACGTTTTTTTTTTTTGTACAGTAAGGGAGAGGCTATGTTTAAGAGCCTACAGTCCCTCTGTTTAACATTGAATCTTACCTCTCCTCTAGGACTAGAAGCCTCCACATGACAAGTCCTAGGACTCCTGTGAAGCAGCTTGACTAGCTCTCTTCAGGTTCTTCCTCTGTAATACCAGATTTTATTTTTTTTCCTGTCTACTTAGTTTCTTACCTCTCCAATTACTTTCCAAGTTCCAAAAATTTGTTGAGATTTCTGTTCTCTTGTCATCTCCTTTACTGTCTTTCTCTGTTAATTTTACTTTTTATATTGTTTGCTATTATTTATTTTCACAGAAGTTTGCTAAGTTTGTTGTTTTTAATCCAGACTTCTCAAACACCCTTATTTGAATGAAAGAAGATAAAAGTACTTTTCCTGAATAGAAGAATGTTTTATAATTCTGGGGCCTCAATTGAATATTACATTCTTATCATATGCCATGATTATAGAATTTTGGGGAGACTGATTATTCCTTGCTTGTCATGTCTTTACATGTTATTTTATAGGATAAAGATTTTCTTCTCCATGACCCACAAAAATCCTTTACTCACTGTGTTACCTGATTTAACTTAATCAACCTTTAAGACCCTGAAACATCTAATTTTGGGAGAACGTGTACTTAGAATTTATGCACTTTCCTTTACCACAGAACTTATATTTCTTTGTGTTTGCGAAATACAACTTGAATGTTAATGAACCTAAATAACATACTAGGAAATGGTCTTCCTTCCTTCCTCCGTAGGTGAGAATAAAGGATTTTTAATTGATTCGTTTTTCTTTTCTTTTTTTAAAGCTCCTCAGAGTGTTGATAGGAAACACAAAATAAATGTGTAAGTTTCCAAAGTAGTCTTTTAATCAATATTTAGCATAACTCTGTTTGCCTGGAGGATGGGCGAAGTAAAAAGTGGGGGTGTTTCCCCCTGTTTTGAGCTTGCTGCACATCAATTTATCAAATTTTGTTCTTTTTCTTTCTTAATATCTTAGTTAGCATATATTTAGTTTTTTCTGTGCTTAACGTATTACACTGTCTTCCCTGGATGTATGTGAAGAAATAAAAGACAAAATTTCTGCATATTGAATGTATTGTCCACTTGGACAAAGCTCACCATAAGCAAGTGAGTCGCTTGAGCATTTTGTGACTGTCAAAGGAGTAGAGGAAGAAGCTTATTTTTTTTTTTTAAAGAAGTTTATAACAGAAAAGTAAGAATAAGTAAATAGAATACATGTCTTTTACTTTTAAAAAACTTGTTAGTTCCCTTCATTTTTGGCTAAATATTAATGGGGCTGAGAAGGGACCCAAGGGATTAGAGATAGATTTTTAGGAGACTGGAAAGATGGAGAATTAAATTTACAGGCTGAATAGTTAGGGAATGATTATGGGAAGAGATGCATTCTAAGCTTGGTCTTGAAAGAGTTAATGGATTATATTGATGACTATGATTAAGTTGTCAGGGGTCAGTTAGAGAATAAAAGAATATAAAATTAAGCAAGATTATATAGGAATTAACCAGTTCTGCGTAGGAGACAGTAGTAAGTTTGACTTGTACTTACAAAGATGTAAGATATATAAGGAAACTAAATGAAATAGTGAATCTATTTTAGGAAATTTTATTCTCAAAGCATGCAGGGCAATACAGTTGCAGAATTTTGACAGAGATTCTTTTTTGCTTTTTCTTAAATCCTGCATTTCTTACTTAAAAAAAAAACAACTCAATGATTTTTAATAATGACCAGTTTATTCTTTAACTTGTAGTGTTTTTTGACCCTTAATGATCTCATTTTTTCCCCTCACAATTGTTTGTACTCTCTCTTCTGGAGCATATAAAAATGCTGAAGTAATCTCATTAGCAATTTACAAAAATTAGTCACTGTTTGTGAGCCCTGAATATTCTCGCTTCTTCTTTTATGTCAAAGATTACTAGAAAGAACTTTACTATCATGTACAACTGCTCTTTCTATATCCTCAGTTCCATTTTGTTGTTTTCTATCCTTTCCTACTCTGTTTTATTAATATAAAATAAAACAGTACGAATAGCCAGATGATGATAATTTAAATGTAAGACCTATGAATGAAGCATATAAATTTCATTTACCATTATGAATTATTTGAACTGCATATTCCCATTAGTATTTCATATAGATTTACAGATGAATTCTACTGTGTCATGGACTGTGATAGAATCTCTATCTTCTGTAGTTCCTGAGTGATCATTTCTATTTATATCATGTAGAAAATACATTCTTTTGCTATGTACCACCTGCCAACTCACACTTGTCATAAATCATTGTTTTTTTCAGCTTATGTGTTAACACTTTCTTTTCATACGGAACATCCTGTAGATATTCTTTTAGTGATGACTTGAGATCTTATGTATTTACCTATGATTAAAGTTTATTTATTATCTACATCTAGTTTTGTCTTATATCCAGTTTTGCTGATAAAATCCTAATAATTTGATTTTTATTCCTTTGCGTGTAATCAGCCTTTTCTCCTGTCAGCCACTTGGATTTCTTCTTTATCCTTTATGTTCTAAAAATTTCACTATTGTCTCTGCTAATACAAGATTTCATTTGTTACTCTTTTCTTGAAATGGTCTTTTCCTCATAAATAATCTTTTCCTTTGTTTCCTCTTTTCTCCTTCACTTTCATATTATATCTATAGTCATCATTCTAAAATTTGAAATCTGTTCATATTATCCTTCTGTTTAAAAGCCTTTATGATAAACTCTCTTCACTTTTGATTTACCAGGGTTTTCAAAACTTTCCTAGTAGCTCAGACCATAGCCAGGGTTTTCAAGACTTCCCTAGTAGCTCAGAAGTTTTGAACCCTTCCCTAGTAGCTCCTGCAATGCAGGAGACCCAGGTTCGATCCCTGGGTCGGGAAGATCCCTTGGAGAAGGAAATAACAACCTACTCCAGTATTCTTTCCTGGGAAATCCCATGGATAGAGGAGCCTGGTGGGCTACAAGTACATGAGGTCGCAAAGAGTTGGACAGAGTTTTCAAACTGTGTGATAAGAGGGTGATCAGGTCAGTTTTCAGATTCCCCAGCATTCACATGAAAGAAAGAGATTCTTTTTCTGTTTTATAGTTGGGCTCCCATGTATGCTTATATCTAAATAATGATTTCAATTCAATAGGAATTGAATAACAATGGCCTCTAGGATGTATTCCATACTTCTTAGCCTTCCATACAAAGCCTTCCTTGCTCTGGACTTTGGGTTCCTCTCCAAATTTGTCTTATCCTTGTCTTGGTCTGTTTGGACTGTCATAATAAAGTACCATAGCCTAGGGGCCTTATAAACAACAGAAATGTATTTCTCCCAGTTCTAGAGACTGAAAGTATGAAGTAAGGTTGCCAACCTTGTAGAATTCTAGTGAGAGCTCTTTTCTGGGTTACAGTCTGCCAGTTTCTCATCAGTAATGTCTCTTCACATGGTGGAGAGCAGAGAGAGGAAGCAAACTCTCTAGTGATGCTAATAAGGGTATTAATTCCACTCCTGAGAGCTCCACCCTCTTGACCATATTTAATGATAATTACCTTCCAAGGACCCACCTCCTCATACATCACACTGGGGGGTTGGGTTTCAACATATAAAGCTGGAGGAGGACAAAATATTCAGTCCACAATAATAAAGTACACCATCTATACTGAATTACTTGCTGTTGCTTAAACGCTGTCTTGGTTGTGTCTCATCAAATGCAAAGACAGCATCCCTTTTTCATGGAATGGGTTTCCCCTATTTTAGTAAACTGATAACCTCCCCCCCACCCAAGTCTTTGGTATAGAGTTTATATACAATTTATTTTTGGTTAAGTTTTTCATAATCCCAAACTCCACTTTCTACTTACCAAATATTCCTTCTTCCACAAGCCTCTCAGAGCCTGTTTCCACCATACTCACTGTGGTTATACATACTTCCAGATTGTGATCTTTTTGAGGACAAGGTCAGCATCTTGGTCATCATTGTGTCTCTGGAACTGTTTATTGACTGCATGGTTGAAAAGCTTAGGGATCATTATATAAGTACACTTGCCACTGTTGGAAATATTTTTGCATATACATTAATACAGAAACTGAAAGAAATTTATAAAGTGTATTTTAATAACTATTGCATTTTCTTTGAGTTTAGGCATCTCAGCCTATAGAATTGCTTATTTATAGAAGAAATCCTATCGATAACAGGGCTAAAACAAACAAAATAACCCAAATAAGCAAATATTGGTCTGGAAACCAGTTTGTTTTAATGAGTCATTAGCATTTTCTGTGTTACTTTTCAAGCAAAGATTCCTGTGAGTCACAGTTTAAAGAGCTTAATATTAGAGAAAAGTTTGCCTTTCTCCTAAAGATTTGAGATGCTTATTTTTATCTCATGGTTCCCCCCTTTCTCTTGTCTGTCAAAGACTTAAAATTAAGTGACTTGTACACTTGCAATAATCATCCAGCTCCAGAGTCCTACATCATTATCTCATCTCCTCGCCCTCCAGCCCTTCTCTCCTTCTGACCATTTCCATTGTAACTGATGATTTTTTCTTCTCATTTTATTTTTAAATATATTATATTTTAAAAATTGTAAGCAGTTTTTTTTGAACTAAGAAGAATTTAAATTAAATGTATGTAAATCTATGAATAAGGCAGGGAATTATTTCAAATCAGGATCCAAATTTGTTTTAATATTTCTTTAAATCACATATGCATAAAGGAACAATGCCTAATTCTTTTCCCTTATAGTTCAGAACCAGTTAGTTAGAAGGTTACAGAATGGATTTAGTATGTGATATGCCAGAAGTCAGAATGTTTAAGTGATTAGGTGAGTACAATGAAGAGAGAAAAGTCCAACTGTACGATGATGTCACTTTTACCCCAAATAACTAAACAGATATTACTTCTCTCTAGATAAAGCACATATCATCTCTGTTTTAGACATTTTCCTCATGGAAAACTTTCTCTAACTTTGAAGATTTTTTACTTTTGACACAATGAAATAGAAATCTGGGATGCACTGTTGCTATTATATCTATTTTACTTAAGGCACAATAAATTATGGTGGAAAGAAAAAAATAGTTCAATTGTCTCTTTTACATATATAGGTAAAAACTTATTATAGCTTGAGTATGTTAAGCCTGATTTCTGAGTTTTCCACAGTAGGGCTCAGGATCACGAGCCATGTGGATGATGTAGTTTTGTTTTCCCTTTTCATTTTCAGCTAAAACCCTGCAGAGAAGAGGAGGTTGTTGGTGAGATATCAATGGCAGTATAGGGATTACCTTCTGAAGTCATTATGAATTAAGAGCTAATGGGTAGCCTTCTTTGATAGCTCGTTTATAATTGAGTGCAGATAGATGAAAATCAAACACAAAGGGAACTCAATTTTTCATTAATTTTGACTTTGTTTAACAGATGATTTCTGATCACCACAGCAGCCTTCCTAATTTGTCTGTGTATGATGAAGAAACTAATCATACACAGCTCAGAGAACAAATAACATACGTTTTGCCAAAAAGGTCACCTTCAGAGATAAGCACAAGGAAAAAGAAAACCACAAACCTGTTGATTTCTTCCTTTTCTCCTATGTTTTTCCTCTGTTTTCTTTCTTTTAAAAATGCAGTACATAAAATAATTATAATTTAAATATGCAGTGATTGACTATCCAGAATTTATAGCCTAAACTAGCCTGTAAATATAGCCTGGCTTATTCCTAGTATGGCTTCCGGGGTGGCTCAGATGGTAAAGAATCTGCCTGCAATGTGGGAGACCTGGGTTCCATCCCTGGGTTGGGAAGACCCCCTGGAGAAGGGCATGGTAACCCACTCCAGTATTCTTGCCTGGAGAATCTCATGGACAGAGGAGCCTGGGGGGCTACAGTCTATAGGGTCACAAAGAGTCGGACATGACTGAGCGAGTAACACTTTCACTTTGTTCCTAATAAAAGGCTTCCTTTCTTTCTTTTGTTTATCAGATGGCCTTTATTATGTGTCAGTTACTAGTTTAATATTATGCATATTAATTATTTAGCCCTCATAACAGCCCATCATCCCTGTTTTCTCAGATGAACTGAAGCACAGTGAGATGCCAATGTGCTCACAGTCACATAGCTACCTGAGAGCAGGCAGAGTTGGGATGCAAACCCAGGAAGCCTGGCTGTAGAAACTGTGTTCCTAACGTTGTGTTATGTTGCTATAGTATGTCTTTAATTACAATTCCTGTGACTTCTTGATACCTATGTTTAAAAATATCACCAAGCATAGCCTTTGGCTGAAATGATAAACCTTTGCGAATCCTAATGTGTTTTTGGAATACATATTTTCTTATGAGCAAGTGGCTATGACAGTAATACATTTAGGAGCACACAGAAAACAATCCGACATTGTTGTTAGGGATATTCAATAGAACATATGCTGTACATTTTATATATATATATAAAATTATACACTAATGCATTTATATACACATGCATACACATATTTTATATATATGTATATATATTTCAATTTAAGTATTTTATGAAATCATAACTACTAGTTATGACATCAGTGTGAGGGAGGGAGGATCCTCATGGGAAGCTGTGCACAGATTGACACAGTTTAATCTCATGGTATTGTTAGTCATTACATATATATATATATATATATATGTATGTATGTTTGTATGTGTGTATATATGTTGTTATATTTATAGCTATGTAAGCCAGAATGTTGCAAGGCAAAGTGGATTTTCTTTTTACATCTAGACTAGACTTTGTGGCTACTGTGGGGATACATCCATGTTTTACCTCTCTGGCCAGACCTGTCAGTTTGGGAGTTGATGAAGGAAGGGACAGGGTTTATAAAGTGAGGTTCTACTGACTATGTAAGACCATACATTGTACCTGGAAGGACATCAGTGTTATTATAGAGTTAGAGAAGTAACAGACTAAAGTATCCACAAGAAATGCTGAGAATAGAGGATGAAAGAAATCCCACTGTTTATAAAGCTGGTGTTGCTAGACTGAGGATGGATGGAGAAGTCAGGAACGAATGTGGTTAAGAAAACAAAATGAGTGTAAAGTGAGCCCGGTGAGGTTGGTGCTGGGGCTCCACCATGCTATTCCTTATATGTGGATTATAATGGGTTTTGCTGGCCTAGGACCACACCTGATTGACTTTACATGTTTGTTACATTAAGGTTGTTTCTTTCTCTGTCATCTTATTAGTTAAAAGATTGTATAGTTTACTTTGTCAAGGGCCAAAATTACAGTGTCTTAATAAATATCGATGATTGCTTCTCCTTGAAGTAAAAGTCTAGGTCAGTAGGTGCTCTGTGGATAGGCTACTTCTCCATGTGTATGTCCAGACCAGGTTCCTTACATCTCATTGGTCTTCTGTCTCCCAAGTGTGTTATCTGTACAGTTAACAACACTTCAGAGATAAGTAAAAGGGAAAAAAAAAAAGATGTTGATTTTTTTCCTTTTCTCCTGTGTTTTTCCTTTTCTCTCCCTCTTTTTCTCCTTCCATTTCTCTGTGTTTTCTGCAGAAAGAGGAAAACAAGATCAAGGCTTTCTCTTTTAAGGATGTGAACACATCTTTTCTGTATACACCCTTTTGGCCAGATCTTTGTCACATTGGCTATCCTAACTGCAAAGAATGTTGGAAAATGTGGTTCAGGGCCATTTGTTAAGCTAAAATTCAGCGGGTTCTGTCTTATTTAAATGAAAAATAGAGGGTTGATTTTGAAATACAATTAACATTAACTGCTATAATCAGTTAAAAGAAATCCTTTAAGGAAATAGAAGAACTAATCTTGTGCTAGAAACTTTCATTTTTTAATATATCATAGATCAACTGTAAGTAATGTATCCTTATTTTATTTGTTATGCTATAGAAATACATTGTTTTAAAACTTTTATGAGTTTATTCATTATAACTTAGAAAAAAGTGTGGTGTTCTTAATAAAAAAGAAAATACAGAAGGTATAGCTGATAATGTTAATAATATACACTCAGGATATAGCTAGTAGTATTAATCTTTCGCAGTCCTAACGGTATGCTTCAGATCATTGCAAACAGCAACATTAAACAAATAAAATGAAAGTAAAATCCTAAAGCAATCTGGAATTTATTAGATATTATGTGAGGCTTAAAATTTTGCAACTTTTTGAAGGATGTCCAAATTATCATGAAATGCCAGTCGCACTTTTAATGCTGTTTTTAGTTTGATAACAATTTCTGCATAAAATAGGACTAGGATTTTAATGAACACACTGCAGGTAAATATAGCAGTGTAGGATTTAAAAGCATACTGAGAAGAATCTGCAACTGACAGCAACTAGGCTCTAGCCTGTTTTTTTTGAATAGCATGATTGAGAATGTAAACTGACTGCCTCTATAGCAGAGAATTCATAGGATAGTTGAAATACCTACATTTAGGTTAGGGTTCAAGAAGAATCATTCCCCTTTTCTTCTTAACAAAGCTAAATAGGTATTGACTCTAATCATTTATTTTTGTATTGGTATTGGGCATTTTTTAATATTCCTACTTAAATCTTCACACTTAAAAAAATTAAGTTCTGCAGGAACATCAGATAAGAAGGAAAGAGTGTAAGCCAGCATTTATGGGTAAAGTTGTAATAATAAATGAACATGATTTTCAAGATATTTTACACAGTATTAGAAGAACTTTAGGGAGAAGACTGCTTTTTAAAACCAGCAAATTGGTCAAACATTTTTAAGTACAACCATTAGTAAATGGAATCTTATTAAAATAATTAAGTTCTCAAATCCATCTTTTCTAAAATATATTTTAGGGTCAAATCATTAATTTTGGGGAAGACAGAAGCACCTTATAATGTTTCAGTTGTATCCTTGAGAGTATTTTGAACAAAAATATTTTTGGTGATTTTTGTATCCTGATGGAGACCCATCAGCTTGCTGGCCTTGGCCTCTCAGTTCCTTCACCTCCTCTGCTCTAGGGATCTTGCCCTTCTCCCAACTCAGTTTCACTAAATTGCATGACCCAAATGGCTCAGCAGGTAAAGAATCTGCCTGTCAATGCAGGAAACACAGGTTCCATCTCTGGATTGGAAGATCCCATGGAGGAAGGAAATGGCAACCTGCTCTGGTATTCTTGCCTGGAAAATCCCATGGGTAGAGGAGACTGGCTGGTTATAGTCCATGATGTTGCAAAGAATCTGACTGAGCATGCAGCTATCCACTGAGGTGATCATGCTGTAAATTTTTCCTTTATCCTTAAAGTGAAGTGAAAGTCACTCAGTTGTGTCCGACTCTGTGCAACCCTATAGACAGCAGCCCACCAGGCTCCTCTGTCCGTGGGATTCTCTAGGCAAGAATACTGGAGTGGGTTGCCATTTCCTTCTCCAGGGAAGTCCTAAACCCTCCATAAAACCCTGTATAGTCGTATCTTGAAGCACTGGTTCTCAAACTTCCTTCAGTCACCAAGTCGTGTGCCACTCCACGACTCCGTGGACAGCAGCCTGCCAGGCACCTCTGTCCTCCACTGTCTCCTGGAGTTTTCTAATTCATGTCCATGGAATCTGTGATGTTATCAAACCATCTCATCCTCTCAAACTAGGCAGCTCATTTTAGAAACACCTGCCAGCCTTGTTAAAAGACACACCTCGGGGTATCTGATCCAAGAGGTGTGGAATGAGCTTGAAATTTTGAAGGTTTAGAAGCTCTCAGATGATGCCAAAGTTGCTAGTTCAGGGACCATGCTTTGAAAACAGTTCAAAGGAATCTGTAATTGCTTGGCACATACCATTAGTTGATAATGCTTTAAAAAGCAGGATTGTGTCCTCAAGTCTTATTTCTTTTTCTTTTCTTTCATTATTTTGCTTTTTTTGTGTTGTTGTTTTAATTTGTAGATCTTGAGGGGATCCCTTGGAAGAACATGCTGGTTTTATTTTGAATAGTTGTATATAGCTGTTTTAATTCTAACAAGTAAAAATATGGGCCAGGTGCAATAAAGGGGTATTTGCTTAAGATTTTATACTTTATTTTGTTGAGCAAGAAAATAAACTCAGGCCAAGAAAACTGTCTATTGAATGCCTTTTATTTTTTCTCACTACCCAACGTGTGCTATTTTACTTCCTCACATCAAATAATCCTAATCAGTAAAAATTATGCCATCATGAATTGCAGAGTTCCCTAAAGTCATGGAGACCTTTCTTAGCACTTCTATCTCAATATAAGATTAAGATATATGGATTTAGGTTGTCACTTTATATAAAGTCAGTTCTAAGAGTCCTACTATAGCAATTTTTTTTAAATGCAAGACATTGGAGATGAAGTTGGAATAACCATGTCAGTGTTGACTAATTTTAGAGTTCATCTACTAACTTGTTATCTGGGTATCATGAAAAATTATTTTGTATAGTGAGTTGGGAAAAAAACACTTTGAAATGTATAAGTGTATTATATGCCATTTATGGCTTTGAGCAAGTCAATAGCTGAGTCTTTTGACTATCCCTCTGTTTTTATTAAAAAAAAATTCTAATAGATTTCAAAAAATTGCAAAGAAAGAGTACTCAAGTAGATTTCAACTTTCTAATTTTTCATAATCACAACATTAGTGATTGCTTTTATTCTCTCATGGTCTATATTTTGTTATTTAAGTTTTTGTTCTCTCATAATAAACCTGATAGTACAAATCATCTCCTTTGCATGTACTGCCCAATAACATTATTCAATGCAGTACCGTGTCTCACTTCAATGTCAAATATGTGCTTGATACCATGTGACACTACTCCTGTGCACTCTGCCTGTTAGATGCTTTTGCCGTTATGATGGTATCTATACTTCCTACGTTTCTGAGCATACGTATCTCCATGTTCTCTTGAGTAGTGGTAATAACATAATAGATACAAACATGGACTCCAACTGCACTGCCTGTGTTCACTTGCTGTTTCCAACACCTGCTAACAGTGTGACCTTTGGCTAATCATTCTCTTACCTCAGTAGCTTCTAAACTGGGAATAATAATCGTATTTGTCCTCTTGAATTGATAGGAGGGTAAAAACCCTCACAACAATGCCTGGTAAGTTAGTTAATACTCTGTAAGCTCAACTATTTTCTTTTCCATGCATGTGTGTAGAAGCCATGATTTTTAGCCTTTAGTTCTCACATCTTTGTAGACCCTGTGAGCACAGATTAAATATTTGATAAATTGGCATAATAAGGCAGTCAGTATCTGATGAGTCTGTAAATCAGCATTATCTCCCTCCCTACAAAATGCTCTGTTTCATGAGATTCAGCTGGTGTGTTTATGGAATTATTCCACCAATGTCTGAAAATTCACCAGAGAGTTTATAAAAACTGTGTACTTTGCCCAACACTTCTTTATGTAAAGAATTTTTTGTGCTTTTGAGCATTCATTTTCTTAACTCAAAGTTTACATTTTAAGAATCTTGGAACTATGTATAAAATCTCTGTACAACTTTAAAAGAAATCTTAATGAAATATTATGGGAGAGATCAAGGAGATTGTAAACCAAAATGAAACTACCACAGTGAAGATGGATAGAGAATCCTTAATGAAGAAAGGAACTATTGGAAATAAGAAAAGCTAGTTGTTTTGAGACTAATCAAATACAAGTACTGGCTGTGAATAATCAATAAGATCTAATCAGTGTGAAAAACGCATATCATAGGAAATGTATTAAACTGTGAACACTGGAGTGAACTTAGATATTGTTCTCATACTGTGTGTGTGTTAGTGGCACAGTCCTGTCTGGCTTTTTGCTACCCCATGGGCTGTAGCCCACCAGGCTCCTTCATCCTTCCAGGTAAGAATACTGGTGTGGGTTGCCATTTCCTTCTCCAGGGGTTCTAATACTGTATACATGTTTTTGTCCATCCGATAACCAAGTAAGTCTGTCATATTTTGGTGAAAACAACTTCCATAGTCTTTTCAATTGACCTCTAATAAGTCACAAGAACAAATTCCGCTGTTTCTGCTTGTAACTCCTGATTCTTGTCAACCATATATTGACTTGCCACGTAGTATAGTTATTTTGTGTTTCATGTAATTGCTCCAATGAAATTTGAGCTGAAATTTGCACTGAAATTTGCCTAAAACATATTATTTTAATTTATAATAATTTATCAGCGGTATACAGATAAAACAAATTTCTTAGGCTAATGGGTAATAGGAATATATTCCAAAAGAGAGATGCCTTTGCAAAAAGATGGATAACTTTAATACATTTATAGCCTTATTAAAGAGTAAGTCACACACATAAATTTTATACTACCAAGCAAATACTGTTTTTCTTAGACCAAGTGTTTTATATTGTGTGTAAATGATCTTTACTAATTTATGAAGAGAGGGCTTCTACTGACTAGACTTACTTGAAGGATAATAATTTAAATTAGACTAAACAATGAAAGTAACATATTTTTTTAAAAAGGACGCTTGTAGTTTAGATTTAGTAGACAATTCTGTTTTACTGGCCTAATTAGTTTAAAATAGGATTTTTTTTTTCCCCTAAAAGAATAAATGTTGAAATCAATATAGCTTAATTTTTACCTTTGCATTTCAACAGTGCTTATGTTCTTGCAGGCTTGGGATATGAGGGAAGGTAGTCTTACATATAGTTATTAAATAAATTCATGTATATTGACTCAGATATCATATGTAGTTTTTAAGTTGCTTAATTTTAACAGAAAAAAAGTTCTGAACATATTGCAAAAAATTACATATATCTTTCAGCCATATGTGTGAACCTCAAAATCTGACAAGATCTGAGTATACAATTCACATTGAAAAAAATATTTTAATGTATTTATTTGGCTGTGCTGAGTCTTAGTTGTAGGCTGTTCCATCTTTGTGTGGCATGTGGGATCTTTTAGTCCCGGCATGTGGGATTGAGTTTACTGACCAGATATTGAACCCAGGTCCTCTGCATTGGGAGTATGGAGCCTTAGCCACACTGCAGAAACCCTAGCCACCAGGAAGTCCCTACAAGTGACATTTAATACGAAGAATAAAAGCTCATATTCTCATTTGTAAACCAGTGTAGCCTTCCAGCTTATTTACTACTCTCAAAGGGTCTGCCATTCTCTGGTCTCCTGTAAACTTAAGGTTCTTTTATTTTTGTCTTTCTCTTAGCTTCACTTTCAGTTGAGAAATTTAGCTGAATCTACCTCTGTAGGATTTATTTCTTTTTTTTTTTTTGCAGTTTTTAAAGGCTTTATTGGTAAATATGCTTTAGGAAAGAAACATCCATCCTACTGCTTCCACATCAGTGGAATAAAGAGCTGTGCCCAGGAACACAGGAAGTGGTGCG
This sequence comes from Okapia johnstoni, assembly GCA_024291935.2. NCBI lineage: Eukaryota > Metazoa > Chordata > Mammalia > Artiodactyla > Giraffidae > Okapia > Okapia johnstoni. The sequence continues at coordinate 35,037,423 of CM044311.1, read as the reverse complement.
TGAAGGGACTGATGCTCTGACCATCTCTTATTCATATATCCAGTCAAAAGCACAAGACTTGTATTCAATCAATTCTTCGGGCTTAAACCACAAGCTGATTTCTTTCTCAGCACTTTTTACTGAATCACTGCCATGAGTAATGTTCCTGCCAACTTGAATGCAGAAGTCACAACGAATGGTGCCTGGCTTAGAATCTGCTGGGTTGGTCTCCCCAAGCATCCCTCGTCCTGTCTTCACTACATTCAGGCCCTCCCAGACCATGGCCAAAACTGGCCCTGAGTTCATCTACTTCACCAGTCCCGGATTTCTTGAATATTATTCTTTTCATTGGTAGTTCTGGCTGATACTGTCTTTTGTCTAAATTACTCCTGTGGCATTTCCACCACAAAAGACACTAATTTTCAGAGATAACTTTGCATCACCATCATAGAGGAATAGGGCTCTGTGCTTTTAAATAGCTCCTGATGATTTGGTGGGTGACAGGTTTGGAATTACTGGCCTCATAGAAATAACATTGGGCCAGGGGTCAGGCACTTTGGGTTATAGTATAACCATTAATAATCAGTTCACTGATTTTATATCTTGGTTCCTCAGTTTATTTATTCAATATATTTATATTTTACATGTCACAAGTAATGACTTTGTGAAGATACTTTTAAAAGATGAAAATAATCAAATTATGTAAATCATTATTTTTATCTTATACTTGGCACCTTTTTTTTTAAATCTGTTAACCCAATCCTAAGTTCCTACTTTCTTCATTAATTGAATAATTTTTGTTGTTTTAAACGTTCTTCTGGTCAATGTGCCAGTTTTTTATTTGGAGATTTGTGTGATCCTCTAGAATCAGGTTTTGTTCTTTCACTAAATTTGTTTTTTTCCACTTTTGGATTCTCCTTGATTCCATTCACTTCTTCGAATGGCCCATTTTCTTTTTTCTGCTTTTACAAATCCATTTCTTTCTTCAGAATGGCTTAGAAGTTCTTTCTTTATTAAAATAACATTATGATTAAATATCAGTTTTCATACAACCTCAGAACTTACATATACTTATATTTTTGGTATTATATTATCCTGTTCTCTCTCTATATATTTGTCCATATGTATATATATGTACCTATACACACAGTGTTGTTCTCTCTTCATGATAAGCATCCTCAAATTTGCAAACAAGAAGGAATTTTCTAGATCATCCTTGTCCAACGTGCTTGCTTCAGTTCAGTTCAGTTCAGTTCAGTCACTCAGTCATGTCCGACTCTTTGCAACCCCATGAACTGCAGCACACCAGGCCTCCCTGTCCATCACCAACTCCTGGAGTCCACCCAAACTCATGTCCATTGAGTCGGTGATGCCATCCAACCATCTCATCCTCTGTCGTCCCCTTCTCCTCCTGCCCTCAATCCTTCCCAGCATCAGGATCTTTTCAAATGAGTCAGCTCTTCGCATCAGGTGGTCAAACGATTGGAGTTTCAGCTTCAACATCAGTCCTTCCAGTGAACACCCAGGACTGATCTCCTTTAGGATGGACTGGTTGGATCTCCTTGCCATCCAAGGGACTCTCAAGAGTCTTTTCCAACACCACAGTTCAAAAGCATCAATTCTTCGGCGCTCAGATTTCTTTATAGTTTAACTCTCACATCCGTACATGACCACTGGAGAAACCATAGCCTTGACTAGATGGACCTTTGTGGACAAAGTAATGTCTCTGCTTTTTAATATGCTGTCTAGGTTGGTCATAACTTGCCTTCTAAGGATTAAGCGTCTTTTAATTTCATGGCTGCAATCACCTTCTGCTGTGATTTTGGAGCCCAGAAAAATCCAGTCAGCCACTGTTTCCACTGTTCCCCATCTATTTGCCATGAAGTGATGGGACTGGATGCCATGATCTTAGTTTTCCAAATGTTGAGCTTTACAGTTAGGAAAGCTGAATTTTAAGGAAGTTATAGCTTTTTCCCAAGATCATGCCTTTCTTCAAGTTAGCAAGGTCTGAGTTTACAAAATACCAGCTCATTAATCCTCATTGCAAAATAAATGATATGCACTTGCTTAAGGTATGAAAAGGAAAACATTAGCAGGTTTTTTTTTGTGGTATTTTTTTATGACTCTGACATCTTCCAGAGATAGTATTGATAATATAGTCCAGAGATAATATTGTCCTTTAATGAGTTTATGTTGTTAGAGCATTTCAGTTTGAATTTAAAAATATTATTTTGAGTGTTCATCATATTAAAGGTACTATTTTAAGCATTTTATTTGCTGAATAGCTTGTTCTGTTTTAACCCTTGCTTAACAGTCAGTCCTATGATGTATGTTTTTTGCTTACTCGCTAAGTCCTGTCCAACTTGCCCTCCAGGCTTCTCTGTCCATAGGATTTCCCAGGCAAGAATACTGGAGTGGGTTGCCATTTATAAGGTATACATACTACCATCATTCCCAGTTTTAGCTGAAGAAAGTGGATGTTGACTAGATTAAGTATCTTGTTTGATCTCATAAGTGACTGAAACAATAATCAAACTAAGATGCTTATCTTCTATTTTATCCTCTGTGATATACTGACTTATATCAGTTGAAGTTGGGAGAACTGTAGTTAATCAGCTCACTAAAACTTGATTTTAAATGTGTGGAAACGTGGTGATTTGGCCACATGCTGATCAAGAGAAACAAACCATCTTATTTTTAACTGTTATTACCTAGAAAGTGGATAAAATAAATACATATGGTAAATAGCATCTTGAATAAATAGGTGCCCTGTTTTCAAGTGTTTTTGCTTGCTTGTAGTTTATATTTAAATGTTTATGTGTATGTATTTAACCTACAACAGTTCTGCATTCTCTTTAGAAATACTTGTCCAGAAAGTGATATCATTGCTTTTATCAAGTTGATTCATATTTTGGATTTGATGCTATCTCTTCTTTCCTCATTGGTGGTTTTTCTTTGGTTGCAATATAGCAAAAAGATTTCCTTTGCTTTGAGCTTTTTAATTCATTGATTTCTTTTTCTCAATTTAGAAACTAGATTATAGTCTTTTTTTCCCCAAAAGATGCAATGCATTTTTAAAGATCTGATTTAATTTATAAAGTCAGTATTGTAAGCATTGTTTTCAGTAGGAAACCCCTAGGTACAGCATTTAATATTCATATTTTTAGTAATCCCTGAAGAAAATGGATGGCATTCTGTCTCTAGTTTTTCTGAGTAATACTAAATCTTATTTTCATATAATAATCAGGACCATAGTTTTTAGTAACCATACATCTGTGAATCTATGCTTTTTTTTTCAAAATTTAAACACCATGAGACTTCTGTCATATTTTTATTCTCCAATTGAGAGCTCCATAAAATAGTTGGAACAGTTTCTGCTTTATTATTGTGGATCATGATATTTTTCATAGATTTTACTATGCTCTTTAGGCAATTAAAATCATAAGGCTAAAATAAACACATAATTTAAGTTTTTTTCTTAAAATTATTTTATTTCAGTAACTTAATGAGTTGTGTTTGAATATATCACTTCTGTATCCAGTTAATACATTTGTGGCAGTGGAGTTTTATCTCCCTCTTTTGGAAAGCCAAGGCATGGCATTTTAAGATTAATTCTTTACAGTTTTTCAGTTTATATAATTTCCTGAACACATAGGTATAGAAATGAATATTTTTCTTTGGAGTGGTTTTCCTTTGGAATTTTGGAACATTGATAAAAAACACTAAACTTTTTTTTCCCTTTGCTTTCACTTTTCATCCATATGAGCATATGTTTGTTGAGCATTGGGTACGTAGTACAGGACATATGATATGAGCTTCAACCTAGGGAAACCTTGTTTTGAGAATTGCAATGCTTTCATTTTTATTTTAAGAAGGGTCATTCTTACTTTTTTGTAATTATTAAACATGATTCATAACATCATTAAAAAAAACAAAAACAAGACTTAAAAACAATTAAGGAATGTAGACAGAAAACACCAAAGTAGCTCTTCTCAAAATTAACAGCCTGACTCTTCCTCCTACCATCCACTGTTTTAGTTTTTGAGTATTCTTCCTGATCTGTTTCTAGGCATTTATAGACTATCTTTCTCCTTATCTTTCTGCCTCTCTGTAATTTTACGCTTTAAAAAAAAAAACCTCATAAAAATGTGATTAATTCATGCCTGCTGGTTCTCAGTTTTCTTTTTTGCCCTCACTCACTATATCATGCAAATTTCAAAAGGTACGTTACTATTTTGCTTACTTAAATAAACTCCATACACATATGAAGAGAGTGCTATATAAATATATAAGCTAGAAACTGATATTTAAGCATTCTACTTTGGCATACTATTATAAAAAGAAATAAAATCTTATTAATATGCAATGTATTCACACAAATCTGTTTCTTTTTCTAACTAAAGTAATTTTATAATAATTTTGTGTTTCCTTGGGATATTAAGATCAGAGTTCTACCTTCACTACCATTGTTTAGGATAGCATTTGTGTTTTCTACCCTCTTTGCTATTTGCAGCTGAGCCTCATAAGTGTTCTGTATTTACCTGTGTAAATTGTTCAGTGGTGTTGAGTGCCTTACTGGATATGGTCTTAGATTTTATTTTGCAGTGCTGCCTACAGACTATGAAGAAGTACCTCAGATTTAAAGATTTTCAATTAATCATTACCATATCCAAGATGACTACATAAATGTTATATAAAAGAAAGTTTTCAAGAGTCAAAAATAGGCTCTTATTTAAAAAGCCTCATGACTAACATCGGTTTGGTAGTTTTCATTTGTTTGTTTAATTTTCATAAATTACTTTCAGAATGTAATTATTTGATCAGTTTCCCTAAAAGTTTGAAAACACTACTTCAGTCTGCAGAATCTAAATGGAGTTCATACAACAATATATATATGTTACTGTTATGAAACATGGTTGTGAACTGCCTCTGAATTTAAGGGAAAATCTCTCAGGCTTTATTTCATATATAAAGTCAGAATTCATTGAAATAGTGTAAATTGAATAATATACAAGTAATGGCTTTTGTTTGTTGCCTTTGGAAGTAACAGTGTCATTGACATATGCATATTTATATTAAACTGAATTTAGTCCATTATTATGCTAAATATTGTTAGTTTATGATGGCCAATTAATTCTATTTTATTAACTTAAGAAGTCACATTTACAGTCCTGTTGAGAGGTTTGAAGCGATGATAATAATGAAGTAATAATCCAGGATGACTTGTACTGCTAATTAGTGGGTGATTTTTGCACACCTCTGTTCATGCAAATATTTTCATCATTCTTTCAAATAAGTCTGCAAGTTAGACATGAAAGTACACCTTACCTGTAAATCTTACTGTGGATACTTAAATTTTTTTTTTTAATTTTATACTGAAGTATAGTTGATTAGCAATGTTGTGCTAGTTTCAGATACACAGCAAAGTGATTCAATTATACATATACTTGTATCTATTCTTAAATTCTTTTCCCATCTAGGTTGTTACAGAGTATTAAGTAGAGTTCCCTGTGCTGTACAGTAGATACTTGTTGGTTATCTGTTTTAAATATAGCAGTGTGTACATGTCAGTGTCTTAAGTATTTGGTTGATGATTAAAACCGTTATAAGCTATTCTATAAGCATGGTCTTTTCTTAGTGTAACTATACACTGTGTCATAAATAGTTGTTTCTCAGCTGAGCATCAATCCTTTCTGTTTATTACTGAGAGATGAACTCATATTAAAATTATTCTATCAAAAGTAATTCTAACATCTGAAGAATTAACCCTGTAGGTGCTTTCTTTTTCATTTCAACGCTTTTTTTTTCTTTTTGGTCATTTTAGGCCCAGGTTTGGGCATACCTATGGCTTCCCTGGTGGCTCAAATGGTAAAGAATCTGCTTGCAGTATGGGAGACCCAGGCTCAATCTCTGGTTCAGGAAGATCCCCTGGAGAAAGGAATGGCTACCCACTCCAGTATTCTTGCCCAGAGAATCCCATGGATAGAGGAGCCTGGTGGGCTATAGTCCATGGGGTTGCACAGTTGGACATGCCTGAATGAATAACGCTTTCACTTTTTCTTATACTGTTTGTCTTCTAGTGCTGTTACTTTCTAGACATATCTTGGGAGTTTTCTGTTTTCACCCATCTAATCTTGAAATCTGGTCCATTCTCCTCCAATTCTTTAGGCCTCCACTTTCCAGGTTCTACCTCCAACTTTTTCTTAATTGAGCCTTCTTGTCCGCTGCTTTTTTCAAACTTACTTTAACTCTATAATATCTCATAATCCAAATTTGATGTATTCTTTTAAACTCTTGCCCTATTTTAGGTCAAACTATCTTTTTCTTATTTTGCATGATAAGAGGACTTTTTTCAAATCTCAGTTGAGGCTCAAAGTATTCTCCCCTTGCCCCCAACATTTTCTGTTTCCGCTGAGGACTCTTGTGTATTGCCAACATCTGCTGCTTTTTGCATGATAATCATAACAACCCTGCTTATAAAACTTAAATTTTAAATTTAGTTTGAAACCGAATGCAGGATGAAAAAAATTTTCCCCACACAAACACTTTTTGTGTGATTATTTCTCATGATTCTGAATGTATATGTAATTGTATATAGAGGGGTACAAATGGAAATTGAGTCTATGAGCTAATTAATTGTGGCATGTAAGTTGTCTTTGAGTTTTCTACTGCTCATGCCTGTGTAGATTTATTAGAATTTTGTTAGATTAAGTATCATTCAGGGTTCTTAGTCAAAATGATTGATGTCCATATGATTTAACTAAAGTATTAGTTTCTTTCTCTCAGATCTTGTTTGGGTGTGTCTACTAGATGCAGAAACCTAGCTACAAGGGATTGTGAAAAATGTGACTGTAAGCTTTCCATCCTTTCTATAATAGGGGGAAATGCCAGAAAGTGATTTGACTGACTGAAGAGCCAATATCATCTACAACTTTTAAATAAAGACTATAAATGGGATTCCTAAGAATACCATTGAAAAGTATTGAAAAGACAATCATCCAATTTTAGTAATGGCATTTAAAGCAACCATGGTAAATATTGTTTTGCAATATGATTTATGTGATACATAGTATAGAAATTGTGAAATATTTTAAATGATGGCTAAACTATAGGATAAGATCAGAAACTTGAATAGATTCTCCATACTATTTTGTGAGGTCTTCTTAAGTGCAGTGGAAATTTTTTGATAAATAAATCAGTGAATATTCATGGGTGTACTCAGGACCACAGATGAATATATTTTGAGCTAGCATGGTTGCCTTTCATGATTGAAAGTTTACAAAATGATTGAAAATAATTAGGGAGATTAGACTATGAAGAATGAAAACAAATTAGACTATGAAGAATGAAAACAACTTATAATTTATTATTGAATAAGAAATAAAAATTCAAAATAGTTTGAGACAAATTTTATTGCAAAATATGTTTTGTCATCTGCAAAAGTGTTATTATTATCAAGGTTTAGAAAATAGGTTCCCTATAACTTTAGTGTTGGTTTTCTTTCCTGCATGATAACTTTTTAAAAGTAAAAATCTATCCTTTTATAATTGTAACACTGGCCCCTGTGGCTACTTTGTCTTTTGCTTTCTCAGGTCTAGCTTTTATCTCCTAAGATACTAGACTGCAGCCACAGAATCAGAATCAAGGGTGACAGGTAGGGTAGTGATAATGGATAGAAATAGGACTCTAGCATCTTTATTTTTAAATGTTCCTCAGGTAGTTCTCATTGTTCATCCAAGGTTGCAAACTACTGTCAAAGACACATGTAAAGGTCTAATACTCTCTTTACTGAATTCAGGGGACATGTTCATATTCCAAACATGTCACAGTTCAGCGTATACAAATCACTTTCCACAAATGTTTAATTCCCTCTGTTAAGGCCACAAGGGAACGTATAATACATGTTGGAAGGATAACTATAAAACATTTTCTTTTTCTTTTTTTAGTGCTTATGGAAGTGAATCACAGGTATCTAGAAAATTAAACTGTCCATAAATACATGTTCCCTGATTGCTCCCTTTATGTGAACATTGATTCTAGAAATACTTTAAATGTATTAGCAGACTCTCTTTTTCTTGTATCCATGTACTATGAAATATCTTGCACTTATTTTAAAGTCTTTAATTCTTTTGTCCTTCAATATGGGCATAGTAGATTTTAAATATGATTATAAAATCTGGAGATTTGAACACTTTCATTTTTATTTAGGAGTATCGTTTTTAATAAAAGTATTTTATGCTTTTTTAAAATTATGTAGGCATTAATTTTTTTTAATAGAGCTTTTGTTTAGTATTTGCAGTATTTGATCTTTTATTGATGTGTTAGAAAACAGAAGAAAATCACACTTTGTTGCTGTTTAGGTGGGTGTTATTTTTAGTTATAGTTAATAGAAGTATTTGCCCTTTGGCCAAGTAATAATAGTGAATTCAAATAATAATACCTACAGGACCTTTTTGGCATGGTAATGTACATACTATATAATCTTTTTATGATTTGAATATTTGCTTTTAAGCTGAATTCTTTTGAGTGGCACAGTTACATGCATGTTAAATATCAACATTAATTTTTAATCCTCTTCAATGTAAAGTTTTTTTATTTTTCATTCTGTTCATCTTTAACATCTTTCAAATATGCCAGTAAGCCATAAATTTCCCCAAGTGACTCAGTATGCTCCTGATTGGGAAAAAAAAAGAAAAATTTTTTTTGTGTGTGTGTGTGTATCTTGTGCTTATAGTCACTCAGTCTTGTCCGACTCTGCGACTCTGTGGATTGTAGCCCACCAGGCTCCTCTGTCCATGGGGATTCTCCAGGCCAGAATACTGGAGTGGGTTGCCATGCCCTCCTCCAGGGGATATTCCCAACCCAGGGACTGAACCCAGGTCTCCTGTATTTCAAGTGGATTCCTTACCAGCTGAGCTATCAGGGTAGCCTGTGAGTAAAATAAATACTATATGTATAAGATGTGCAATCTTATACATATAGTATTTATTTTATGAAATATGTTATTTATATATTTGAAAACAGTGAACCATAAGTCACTGCATTTCAGCCCATTATTGTCTGAGCCTCATGCAGAGTCAGGTGGGTATCCTGTGTGCTTTATTGAGTTCCCCTGCTTCTCCAGAGAGCTTGTCACACTTGGAGATCAAAGTTCATTTGCTGTTCTGTGCCTTCGCTATCTACATAAGATGGGAATATCTATGTTTAATAATTTAAATACACTTCATTTGGGAAGGTTTAAAGTAAATGACTCCATTGTGGAGACTCATATTATTTTTCGCTACTTCTTCCCATTGTCGCTATCAGTTGATAAGAAATTATCCAAGTGCATATTTTGAGTTTCATATCTCACATGTACTCATTATCTGTTTCTCATTATATTGTCTGTTTAATCAGTTTCTCATTAGATGGGTGTACTATGTATTTTGTAATTCATACATACCTATTTGTAGCTTTTCCTCTGATAGAACCTGCACCTGACAAAATATGTGACTTTTGTGGAGGGAAGGAGTGATAGTGTTGTACTCCATATTATTAAACCTTAATTTATAAAGAATACTTAAATGTTACTCTGAATTTTTTTCATTATTAACTGTTTTCTTTATGTAACAGTCATTAGTTATATTCTTGGCGATAGTCTCAATGTATATTAAGTATATGTGTTTTCTCAAAAGATTTTATGATTTTTAGAATTACATATCCTATATTTAGTTTCTGGAGTTTTTCTAAACTTCTGTTAAGGTGGTGAATGAATTCTCCTCCACCCGCTACACTTTATATTTTACTTCATTATAGTAGCACTTAGAGTGATTGCTTACGAATCATGTTCCTTTTTTTTTCCAAATGATCCAATTTATCACCATATAGACTTTTATAATTATACTTAGTGAAGTATTTTAAAGTGAGTTTTAACTCGTCCTATGATAATACCTCTCCCATATAGCACTTCTAAAACTACTTCTTAATATTTTTTGTTGATGTTATACCGGATTATACCTGTGTTTACTTAATAGAATTCTAGCCTTCACTGCCCATGGGTGAGTCTCTTTAAAGCACACCTTTTTCAGTAATGAAAACTCACAGATTTTTTTCCCCTTTTCATGGCTTTTTCTCTTTTATTGCTGTATTGATCTTCCAATATCTTGGAAGTTTAAATCCTATATTTTTATATATGTGTAATTCATTTGTTTTCTAGTCTAAGTCACCTAATCAGTCTTTACCTGATTACAACATAGCAGCTTTGTTCTTATTCTTTTCTCTTAAGAGTAGTTATACTCACTTGCTCAGGGATGTTTTCAACGCCTGCTTCCTAAATCTTGCATAATCCCTTTGGATTTTGTCTTTTTGTAGTGATGTCACTTTATAAGGTTTTTGTTCATGTAATGGGCCTGAAATGAAGCAAACACTTTATCAGTTCTACTTAGTTGTTTATTTCTTTGAAGATTTGCCTCAGGCAAAAGACAGAAACAGAAAAATATATTATTGTTGTAAAAATTTTTAACTAGGCTAAAAGGTTGGGAAACTGGGATGGAAACCTATGGGAGTAATACTCCTTTTTATGGATAGAGGAGCACATGTCTCTCTAAATCATTCTAAATAAGGACCTGTTTTTAGGAGAAACAGTTACTGATCTTCATTTATTTCTTTTGGGCAATATTCTGCACTTTGTTCTCTCTCATGTATAAGTATTACAGAAGTGAATGTTTTTATCTCTGTAATTCTACAATTGGTGTTAAGTCAGAAGCAAAGTAGCTATAAGGTATAGTCAAAAATAGTCTCTATTCTGTGCATAGGTATTCTTTATGCAACAATTTGATACAATTTGATCTGATGCTCATTTTTGTCATATTATAAATTTATTTTTTCACAGCTAGTATGCTTAACCTTTTCTTTTAAGGCATTTTTTTTTAAGTGCCTACATTTACATTAGAGAAACCTTTAACTGTTCCTACTCAAGCTATTGTTACAAGACTTAACCTTGAAAAATTTCTTATTTCTTATTAAAAACGGAAAAAAAAAAAAACACCTGACTTATGATGGCGTGTTTTAAGGTAAATTTTATTCAAAGCTTAGGGGACTGGAATGCAAAAGTAGGATGTCAAGAAACACCTGGAGTAACAGACAAATTTGGCCTTGGAGTACAGAATGAAGCAGGGCAAAGGCTAATAGAGTTTTGCCTGAGAGAATGCACTGGTCATAGCAAACACCCTTTTCCAACAACACAAGAGCACTCTACACATGGACATCACCAAATGGTTGACACCGAAATCAGATTGATTATATTCTTTGCAGCCAAAGATGGAGAAGCTCTATACAGTCAGCAAAAACAAGACCAGGAGCTGACTGTGGCTCAGATCATGAACTCCTTATTGCCAAATTCAGACTGAAATTAAAGAAAGTGGGGAAAACCACTAGACCATTCAGGTATGACCTAAATCAAAGCCCTTATGATTATACAGTGGAAGTGACAAATAGATTTAAGGGACTAGATCTGAAGGACAGAGTGCTGAAGAACTATGACGTTTTACAGGAGACAGGGATCAAGACCATCCCCAAGAAAAAGAAATGCAGAAAAGCAAGATGGCTGTCTGAGGAGGCCTTACAAATAGCTGTCAAAAGAAGAGAAGCAAAAAGCAAAGGAGAGAAGGAAATTTATACCCATTTGAAAGCAGAGTTCCAAAGAATAGCAAGGAAAGATAAGAAAGCCTTCCTCAGGGATCAGTGCAGAGAAATAGAGGAAAACAATAGAATGGGAAACACTAGAGATCTCTTCAAGATAATTAGAGCTACCAAGGGAATATTTCATGCAAAGATGGGCTTGATAAAGGACAGAAATGGTATGGACCTAACAGAAGCAGAAGATATTAAGAAGAGGTGGCAAGAATACACAGAAGAACTGTACAAAAAAGGTCTTCATGACCCAGATAATCACGATGTGTGATCACTCAGCTAGAGCCAGACATCCTGGAATGTGAAGTCAAGTGGGCCTTAGGAAGCATCACTATGAACAAAGCTAGTGAAGGTGATGGAATTCCAGTTGAGCTATTTCACATCCTAAAAGATGATGCTGTGAAAGTGCTGCACTCAATATGCCAGCAAATTTGGAAAACTCAGCAGTGGCCACAGGACTGGAAAAGCTCAGTTTTCATTCCATTCCCAAAGAAAGGCAATGCCAAAGAATGCTCAAACTACCGCACAACTGCACTCATCTCACACTCTAGTAAAGTAATGCTCAAAATTCTCGAAGCCAGGCTTCAGCAATACGTGAACCGTGAACTTCCAGATGTTCAAGCTGGTTTTAGAAAAGGCAAAGGAACCAGAGATCAAATTGCCAACATCTGTTAAATCATCGAAAAAGGAAGAGAGTTCCAGAAAAACATCTATTTCTGCTTTATTGACTATGCCAAAGCCCTTGACAGTATGGATCACAATCAACTGTGGAAAATTCTGAAAGAGATGGGCATACCAGACCACCTGACCTGCCTCTGAGAAATCTGTTTGCAGGTCAGAAAGCACCAGTTAGAACTGGACATGGAACAACAGACTGGTTCCAAATAGGGAAAGGAGTATGTCAAGGCTGTATATTGTCACCCTGCTTATTTAACTTATATGCAGAGTACATCATGAGAAATGCTGGGCTGGATGAAGCATAAGCTGGAATCAAGATTTCTGGGAGAAATATCAATAACGTTAGATATGCAGATGACATGACTTTTATGGCAGAAAGTGAAGAAGAACTAAGGAGCCTCTTGATGAAAGTGAAAGAGGAGAGTGGAAAAGTTTGCTTAAAGCTCAACATTCAGAAAACTAAGATCATGGCATCTGGTCCCATCACTCATAGCAAGTAGATGGGGAAACAGTGGAAACAGTGGCTGACTTTATTTTTTTGGGCTATAAATCACTGCAGATGGTGATTGCAGCCATGAAATTAAAAGACGCTTCCTGCTTGGAGGGACAGTTATGACCAACCTAGACAGCATATTAAAAAGCAAAGACATTACTTTGCCAACAAAGGTTCGTCTAGTCAAGGCTATGGTTTTTCCAGTGGTCACGTATGGATGTGAGAGTTGGGCTGTGAAGAAAGCTGAGCATAGAAGAAGTGATGCTTTTGAACTGTGGTGTTGGAGAAGACTCTTGAGAGTCCCTTGGACTGCAAGGAGATCCAACCAGTCCATCCTAAAGGAGATCAGTCCTGGGATGTTCTTTGGAAGGACTGATGAGGAAGCTGAAACTCCAATACTTTGGCCACCTCTTGCGAAGAGTTGACTCATTGGAAAAAAATCCTGATGCTGGGAGAGATTGGGGGCAGGAGGAGAAGGGGATGACAGAGGATGAGATGGCTGGATGGCATAACCACCGTGATGGACATGAGTTTGGGTAGGCTCCGGGAGTTGGTGATGGGAGGGGAGTCCTGTCATGCTGTGATTCATGGGGTCGCAAAGAGTCGAACATGACTGAGCAACTGAACTGAACTGAACTGATAATACTCTTGGGCTTCCTTGTGGCTCAGATGGTAAAGAATCCGCCTGCAATGCGGGAGACCCCGGTTCGATCACTGGGTTGGGAAGATCCCCTGGGGAAGAGAAACTCTACCCACTCCAGTGTTCTGGCCTGGAGAAGTCAGTGGACTGTATAGTCCATGGGGTCACAAAGAGTCGGACATGACTGAGTAACTTTCATTTTCATAACACTCTTTGTTTGTTATTACAACAGTTTAGAGACAACAAATCAGAGGCGAAGAGAGGTGGCTGTCAGCAAGAATATTTTTAGGAAAACCTAAACTTCTGTACCAGAAATCCCTTCAATTCAGGAGTCTGAAGAATCGAGAAATTTGTTTCCCTTCTCTGTAATGATTACAGTGAAATGTTCCAGATTTGGTGGGAAGCTTTGTTTTACATATCATTCAGAGATCCAGGCTCTACTTATATTGCTAAAAAAAGAAAAAAAAAAAAGAATTGGATAATTAAAAGTTTCCACGTCAACCATCAACATTATAAAAATTGATGAATAGGAATGTCTAATATAAAACACTAATAGAAATGAAGAAATAGAAATTTTGGTAACAAAAATATTAAAGTCATTCAAGAATGAGTAAATAATCCATTGTCAGATGTAGGATTTTATTTTGTTGTACCTTCAAGCTCATAAGTTAACCTGTTACTGTTTCATGGATTCTGGTACAAAACACAGGACTCCTGAATCAGAAACTTGCTGTAGTTCCCCTTGTTTTCCAAGTCTCATAGGGATGATGTTGTGTGGTCTAGATTGATGCTATGCACACAGTTAGTTTGCCTCATAGCTGAGGAGTATTTACCTTCTGTTATAGAAGCCTTAAGGAAGCCTGTCTATTGTCTTAACGGAAAACATTATCTCATTCCTCAGGGTTGCTTGCCACAAACACAATTCTGACAAATGGCCTCTGCAATCAATAGGACCTTATATTGTTAGTATATCCAGCAAAATATGTAGGAGTGAGGAAGACCCATAGAAGGAATCTTCTTTCCAGCTTCTATTACTCAGTAGCCTCCAAAGACATTCATGTGTACTGTAAGATAAGTAATTTTCCAAAGAATGTGGAAATTATATTCAGCATAAGGAAATTCTATATGTTCTTTGTTTGAAGTTTTAAATATTCTCTCTGCCAGCAGACACCTTGAAAAATAATAATTGATTCATGATCATTCTTTGGGGGGATTGTAGAGTCATTTGCAAAAAAGAGAAAAGATAGGTGGATGGATTAGGCAGGGTACTATTCATGGAAAACCAATTTCTGTATTTTATTTCCCCATAGCCTGTCCTGGGTTGATGAGTGAGCAAAAAAGCCTTTTCTCACATATAACACTGTGTGTATTATCCTCGAAATGTATGTGATTTAAGGAACATAGCCCAGAAGATGAAATACTCCTGTACACTGTTGATCTTACTCACTTACGTTTTTGTGATAACTATTCGAATAATAGCAGTACTTAGCTGTGATAGGCTTTAATAAGTGGGAGGCATAACTAAAGAGATAAAATTGAACTCACGTAAGTTTGACGTTTCTTTTTACCACTCACCTGTCCCTTCCATCTTAAATCATGATTTATTCTTTTTCTGTGTCTGAGCGAAGTGCCATGAAAGCCTGTTAAGCAAAAGCAAGTGAGTGTCAGAAGCTCTGCTCAGCTTTTGGTTCTACCACTTGGTAACTTTGGGACTCTGGCTGCTCATTTAATCTCACTTAATATTTGGGTTATAAAGATTCCCTGGAATCAAGTGAGATATGACTGTGAAAGTCCTTTCTAAACTATAAAGCATTCTACAAATATTTAATTACCAAGAATTATGCATACTTGAGCTTTTCTCAATTAAAGGAGACTGAGGAATATGTTCTTTCTCAGTGCTTAGGGTGATCACTGATCACTCAGCATTTAGATCAGTTCCTGATCTGAACATTTTTTGTTACACGCTGCCTGCTTTTAGAAGGCTTAACTAATTAAAAAGAAACTTTAAAAAACTATATTCTAGTCACTTGGAAACTCTGTTCCTGTAGCTCACTTTGCTCTCTAACCATGCTGATAAATTCAAAGTACTATATTCAGTACTAAGTCTAAACTAGTGGATTCTGTAAAATCTGCCTTT
The DNA here is from genome assembly GCA_024291935.2 of Okapia johnstoni. Lineage (NCBI taxonomy): Eukaryota > Metazoa > Chordata > Mammalia > Artiodactyla > Giraffidae > Okapia > Okapia johnstoni. The sequence goes on along the minus strand of CM044311.1, from coordinate 35,021,826 downwards.
GCATTTTTTTGTCTTTTTTTGTACTGACAGCATTAGTGATACTATTGGCAAATATAGAAATAAATGGTTAAAAAGGAAAATGTTTGGTTTCATATGGTAAAGCATACTTAGAATAAGGTGTACAAGAAGTAAAAATTGAAAAATATTTGAAAGGTAGTGTTTGTCTATATAATGCAGTTATTAATCAAAACCCATTTTTCTTCTTTAGCCTCTTGAAAATGTTATCATTGATTGCTATGAAAAGAAAAAAAAGAAAAAGGAAGAGATGGTGATATAACTCATCACCTTTCTTTTTTTTAGTATAGTAAGATTTGTTCCTTCTGTTGATTGATTTATTGACAGTAGCTCAGAATAATTTTCATGTCTTTTTACTATCTACTCTATGCTTACTTTAATTAACTACTATAATGGTTGATTGGCAATGATGGAAATTGCCAGAGAATCATAAAATATTCAAGCTCGAAATGACTTAAAGGATCATATACCGTGGCAGATGAGGAGAACAAGGTTCATAGAATTTAAACATCCTTAAGGCCACACATCTGGATGGCAGTGTAGATTCTTAAGCTCATTCCTCCATTCCTTCCTTGTCACAGTGCTCATAGACTATCATGCACTAGCTTAAAGTTTTGGAAGTATTTTAAGGCAATAACATCTTGTTCTCTTTTTAGCTTGTTATCAGGAGTAAAAGTGGAGAAATCTTGTACCGTATTTCACCGTGGGCGAAGTATGTGACTCGTGAAGGCAGTAATGTGAACTATGATTGGATACACTGGGATCCAGAATACTCATATAAAGTGAGAACAACACATCTTTAAATAAATGCTTGCCCAATATTCCTAGGAAAATTAATTTTTACTCTTGTAACTTTTATAGTCATGTTAAATTTCTCTCTTCACCACCAATTTAATATTTTACATCATAGTGCACCTGTTTGCTATACATACATCAGAGCCCATCATCTGTAGCCAATAAAATATAAAAGTGAGTTTTTATTTGAGCATGCATTTCTGAAATAGGAGTGGGGCAAAACAGTAAATCTCTGTGTACTACCATATAAGGAATACTGATTTTTAAATATTTTAAATAAAATTTCAATTAATCAAAGACTCCAGTGGTGTAATATTTCTCACTGTTTGGGTCTAAAGCAGAATCAGGGTCCTTAGGAACAATGAAGACGTCTTGTGAATGTATATTTTTTCATGAATGTATTAATTGGAGTAATTAAAAAAATTATTTGTTTTAATTGGAGGCTAATTACTTTACAGTATTATATGGTTTTTGCCATACATTGACATGAATCAGCCATGGGTGTACATGTGTTCCCATCCTGAACCCCCCTCCCACCTACTTCCCCATCCCATCCCTCAGGGTCATCCCAGTGCACTGGCCCTGAGCACCCTGTCTCATCCATCAAACCTGGGCTGGCGGTCTGTTTCACATTAATTGGAGTAATTTTTTAAGGCTATCTTACTGACAAGAGTTATAAGTATCTTTGAGCTCAATTTTCTGTCCTTTAAGTTATTGAAGCTTGTTGATAAGCTCTTTGCATTTAATAATTATATATGCATGTCACAGTTCTTATGTTTTCTCTAAGGCTTAGGCTGAAAATACATCTTCACTCAGTGATAAGCCATAAGTCATTGCATGACTTCTCTTTTAAACTAGGTCTATTACCATGATCCTAACAAGGATTTTTTTTTCCCCAAAAGAAAATTTAATGGAGGTAGACAGTGCCTTTCATATGTGAAAGTAGTTTCAAAGTGTTTGAGTTAATTCATCATTTCATTTAACATGCTTAATTGGTTAGTGTCATATCTGCATTTTTTGGTCTAATTCTATATGTAATTTTAATATTCTGTAGTTTAAACATTCCAAACCAAAGAAGCCAAAAGGTCTACGAATTTATGAATCTCATGTGGGAATTTCTTCCTATGAAGGAAAAATAGCTTCTTATAAACATTTTACATGCAATGTACTACCAAGAATCAAAGACCTTGGTAAGTAATAACTGTGATTTTTATTCAGATAAAATTTTAATGAGTCTGTTCTCTTATTAGAAAAGCTAATTACAAGTGTCTTTTTTGTGTGTTAAGAGATTAAATATGTAATAGAAATGCATTTTATTTTAGCCTTCTCAAATTGCCTTGTAATAGTGATAGCATAGAAAAGAGAAATGGAATAAAGATAGAACATAAGAATTCAAGATATTATTCCAATTTCAATTTTAAGTAATGTGAATTGATGGCTTCCGAAATTGTAGATAAATACATAAGCATAATTACTTTTCTGCAGGAGAGAATTTTTATCAATTTAAGTGGTCATTGATTATAGCCTGTTCAGTTTAGTCTGTTAGGAAAAAGATCTTACATTTGTAAGTAACTGAAACTCATTTTGTTTCAGAGTCATTGTAGATATAGCTTCTGTTAGGATGACTTGCTTGACAGATATTTATGGTGCATCTTTCTGTGTGAGACACATGGTTCTAGATGTTTGTATATTGTACTCTAGTGACAGACCCTGTCTTCATGGGAACAAATAAGAGAGTGAATAATATAGTGTTGGATTATTGATTGGGAATGCTCTAAGTGTGTTATCTTCTTTTTATAGGTTTTTTTCTCATCGTTTCACAGCATATTAGCACATGCTCTAGTAGCTAGGCAGAAAGATAAACTACATTTAATTAGTCTATTTCTAATAGGCAGTCCACATTTTGGCTAGAGGAAAGTTTCTCATGATGAAGTTTTCATTTATAAAGGTATTTTGATTACCTGAGGTGGTGAGATCAGGTTCCAGAAACCATAATTAATTAAATGTATGGAGAAGTTAATGTGAATTATATTTAATAGATATTATATTAAGGTTGTTATATTTGAGATGTTCTCTCATTTCATACTGTAATGAATTGTTTATGACCTATATCTTACAGAACTTTCAGCAAAACAGGCATTTTCTTTTTCTTTGTGTTTGAATTTCATAGTACAGTACTCTCACCATAAATAATTTTGTTGTTATTCAGTCACTAAGTCATGTCCGACTCTCTGCGACCCTATGGACTACAACATGCAAGACTTCCCTGTCCTTCACCATCTCCTGGAGTTTGTTAAATAAGTTTAGGAATGGTTAATGATGTAAAATGAATAATAAAATATATAAGTTTATATTTGCTCATAAGAGTAATATTTATTACATAATGGAGAAATAAACAACAAACTCTGTTATTAAGTATTATACTTGACATACTATTGAGCAATAGTTTACACACATATTTAAACTGAGAGAGTTAATTTGTTTCTTTTTTAACAGCAAAGCCAAAGGTAATAATGTCTCAACAGATTCTGAATCATGGAGTTTATGTTGTCCTTTAAACTTGTGAATCCCTACTTCTGATTGTGAATTTTTAATTGTTCCAGTGTTAATTATGTACTAAATATGTGCACAAGAAGTTATACTAACATGAATTAGATTTTGAGAACAGAATAGGAATATTTTCTATGTACACTGCAGAAGACAGTCAAATCATATTTGAACATTTTACCAAATTTTTCTTTAAAGAAAAAGATTTTTTTTATTTTTTTAAAAAGACCAAAATTTATTCTATTCTGATTATTTGCTTACATTAAAAACACATTAATAAGTATTTTTAAGTATTAAGAACTTTTAAAAATACATACCTATCTTTTTGAGCCAGTTCATTTAGAGTTAAAGCAAAACATTTTCAGATAGAGCAAGGAAAGATATATGTGTGTGTACTTGTGTGTGTGTGCACACAGGTTTATACATGGATGACTGTGGAGTAATTTTTTAGGTGCTAGGAACACCTAAAAATGGAAAATGGAAGTGGAAAATGGAAGCATTAATGCTGGCTTCATAAAAGCCACCTTTTAGAAAAATTGATTTGATGGTATATCTTAGACTAGAAATAAGAGAAATATAAAGAAAAAGGTGAGATAATGTACATGGCATGCAATCAGTTACTTTTATTTGGCTTTCATAATCTTTGAAATGAATATTACAAGTGCAACTGAAGTTTAGCATATGCAGATTGCCATCTTTAAATTCTAAAGCCAAATTAAGAGTATATTTGCATATCATTTATTACTTGTTAAAATGAAGACATTTCAAATAGCTAGACTATAACCCTCAAGAACTAACTGTCCAATTTTGTGTTAGAAGGTCAGACAAGAAAAAGATGTTAAAGTAGTAGAACTTTTTAAAATGACCAGACCTTAGATTATGTGTGAAACTTAATGCCTTTTAAACAGGGGGCTGTGTTTATATATTATTACTTTTTTTATATGTGGCTTTTAATCTCTATTTGACCTTTGCTTATACAGGATATAATTGCATTCAGTTGATGGCGATCATGGAACATGCTTACTATGCCAGTTTTGGTTACCAAATCACAAGCTTCTTTGCAGCTTCAAGGTAAAATGAAGGACATGATATCCATTTTCTTATGTGAACAAAAAATTTTAAAAATGGAATGAATTTCTATCTTTCATATGATGTCTTATGACCTACTTTAGGGTTAACAGAGTTAATAAAATCTGAGCATTTTCTTTTAAGATCATAGATTCTTCTCTCATCAAACCTTAGAGACTAGCCTGATTTAACATTGCTTTTCATGAAATGATTTCTGGTACAGAAAATCCAGTTAGCCTGCTGAAATTGTCATGTTTGGAGGCTAAGCTTTAGTCAGAAAATACTGACTTAGTGAAGCCATTATTGCTAGAGCTCATATCCTTTTTGGGAAAGAGACTCACTTATGTAGGAAGGTAACTGAGAAGGCCCTTGGTGGGACTTATACTACCCGCAGAACTGTCCTTTTTCCCAGGCTGAAATCCAAGGAATATGACTCTCTGAGCAGAAAAACAGCAGAGGGTCATGTGCAGTTGGAGAGGTACTGATCTGAATGACCACAAACTGCACAAGTCCACCTTTGCCTCATGGGGCTTACAGTGTGGTGGCATGTAAACATCAATCCAGCTGTTGTTGTTGTTCAGTTGCTAAGTAGTGTCCGAGTCTTTGGTAACCCATGGGCTATAGGACACCAGGCTTTCCTGTCCTTCACTATCTCCGGAGTTTGCTTAAACTCATGTCTATTGATTCAGTAATGCCATCCAACCATCTCATCCTCTGTGGTCCCCTTTTCTTTCTGCTTCAATCTTTCCCAGCATAGGGTCTTTTCCAGTGAGTCAACTTTTCACATCAGGTTGCTGAAGTATTGGAGCTTCAGCATCAGTCCTTCCAATGAATATTCAGGACTGATTTCCTTTAGGATTAACTGGTTTGATCTTGCTCTTCTCGAGCACCACAGTTCAAAAGCATAAATTCTTCAGCACTCTTCCTTCTTTATGGTCCAACTCTCACATCTGTCCATGATTACTGGAAAAGCCATAGCTTTGAATATAGTCCTTGTGGCAAAGTGATATCTCTACTTTTTAATACACTGTCTAGGTTTATCACAGCTTTTCTTCCCAGGAGCAAACGTCTTTTAATTTCATGGCTGCAGTCACTATCTGCAATGATTTTGGAGCCCAAGAAAATAAAGTCTGTCACTGTTTCCATTTTTTCCCCATCTATTTGCCGTGAAGTGATGGGACCAGACACCATCATCTTAGACAGAAATCCAGTAATCATATATATTATGATTTCCACTTGTAATAAAAGCTGAGAAGAAGAAGGAAAATTGTTCTGATAGCATAGAACCAGTGGTTTGACCAGTTTAGATTAGATCTGAACTGATGTTGCAACTGAGATTTAAAACATGGTTAAGTGATAAACAGTTTTCAATCTTAAAAAAGGGAGGGGGTTATCTAGGGGGAAAGGTGAAGTGCGAGTACATAGATAGCATTCCAGACATAGAGAAAAGATACTGATCCCTTTACTTGTTTCTCTTTACAGGATTTCTCCTTGAATGAGTTATCTGTCCTTATTGTCTCTAATTCCTCCACTTCTCTTTCTTGAGCTCATTCCAAGTAGGTACTCCACCTCTTTGCTGAAATTGCTCTTATCTAAGGTACTGATGGCCTCCACATATTAAGTCAATCATCAGTTCTTAGCTTACTTGACCTGTCAGCAGCATTTGGCACAATTGATTACTCACACCTTCTTTCAACTTTTTTTTCTTTTCTTGGCTTTCAGAATATTAAACTTTCCTGTGGTTTTTCTCACATCTTTTGTTGCTTCTTCTTTATTTCCTTTGTTCTTTCTGACCACTAAAGATGGGCCCTCCTAGTACTCAGCCCTTGGTTCCATTCCCTTCTGTATTTAAATGAAGTATCTTTAGGGTCTCATTATGCCTCATTCATTCTTATGGCTTAAATACACTTTATATGCCAACCACCAAGTTGAACTCCCCAGTCCTCACCTCTGTTGTGAACTTCAAACAGTGTCTATTTGAGGTTGGAGTATCTAATATGTATCTCATACTTGACCTGTTCCAGACTACATTTCTGTTCTTATCTTCTAACCTTCTTCTCTTGTTATTTTCCTTAATTCAATAAATGCCATTTCTGTCTTTCAGTTACTTAAGCCAACTGCATTATACTTGCCTTTTCTCTGTATGGTCTCACTACACTCTAATTATCAGAAAACTAGCTACCTGTAACTTCCCAAATATATCCCAAATCTTTCTGCTTCTCCTGTTCCCACTGCTACCACTCTGTCCAAGTTGCCACTTCTTACCTGAGTCATTTCATTAGCTCTGTGATGGGTCACTCTGTATTCTCTTGTCCTCCTTCCCTTGCTTTCTCCTCCACACATGGACTACTTTCTGCAAAGTACCCAACATCATCTGTTTAAGATGAAAATCAGATCATTTCACTTTCATGTCACTCAGAACTCTCTAACAATTTTCAGCTCTCTTTTGAAATAAAAGCCAAATGTCGTACATTGATCCAAAAGGCCTCATGTTATCTGGGTCTTGGACAGTCTCTGGAGTCCTCTCTTTCTTGATCATTACACTCCAGCCACACTAGTGTGTTTGCTCTTCTTCAGATGCTCATTTCTGTCTCCAATGCCTGTTCATTTCTGAACACTCTTCCTTTAGATATTTGCATGCCTTACTCCCTACTTCTTTATTATCTTCGATCAAATATTGCCTTTGTCATAAAACTTTCACTGATGACCTTATTTAAAATAGCAAATTCCCTTCCCTTCCCACTAGTGGCCTGGCTTCATTTTTCTTTTGAGCAGTCACTGCTATCTCATATTCCACATACTTTGCTTATTTATTTGCTACCACACAACTAGAAAACAAATCCCATAAGGCCAGTGATGTTTGTTTTGTTCACTAGTGAATCACAGAGCATAGAAAAATTTATGGCACACAGTAGAATGCTTAATAAGTATTTGTAGAATGAATGAGTGAATGAATAAAACTTTAGGGCTGTTTATTCATTGAACATGCTTTTCAGTGAGTGGCAAAAGAGGCCAGGTAGCTAGGATAAGAAGAGTAATGGGTAGAGTGTCACAAGATAAATCTAAAGCTTTTGTATGTGTTCAGTCACTTCAGTCATGTCCAACTCTTTGCAACCCCATGGACTGTAGCCTGCCAGGCTCATCTGTCCATGGGATTCTCCAGGCAAGAATACTGGAGTGGGTTGCCATTTCCTCCTCTAAGGGATATTCCCAACCCAAGGTTCAAACCCACATCTCTTATGTCTCCAGCATTGGCTGGTTGGTTCTTTATCACTAGTGCCATCTTGGAAGCCCCTAAAGCTTTTGGAAGGAGCCAAATTAGATAGTGCAGTAGGTCATGATGAAGAGAGACAGAAATCAATTCATTACAAGCATGATTACTTATTTAAAAGGCAAAATTTGATGCTATGATGCGAAGTGAAAGTTGCTCAGTTGTGTCTGACTCTTTGTGGCTCCGTGGACTATACAGTCCATGGAAGTCTCTAGGCCAGAACACTGGAGTGGGTAGCCTCTCCCTTCTCCAGTGAATCTTCCCGACCCAAGAGTTGAACCGGGGTCTCCTGCATTGCAGGCGGATTCTTTACCAACTGAGCTATCAGGGAAGCCCTGATGCTATGATTGACTGCAATATTGAGACTTTACAAAGGTTCAAAAAGTCTTTCCTCTAGGTAGTAAGTTTTGTTTCACACAGACTAGAAAACCATTTTTAACAAACCCATGTGCATATGAATTGCCCATCTTTCCTGCTTGGGTCGTGACAGGGCCCACTGGTACTTGGGGTGTTCCAGTCTGGGAATAAGTAAGTACAAGAGAGATGGCCTCAATCAAGGCACTAAGGATATTCAAAGAAGTATTCTAAGAGCCCCCCATCCCCAACCATGCATACACAAAGGGATGGCCAGGTATGTAGACAAGGATGACCATGCCTCTTAAACTAACTAGCCTTGTCAATGGAAATCAGAAGGTCTGAGTATGGAGAAGGGGAATTTTACTATCTGCCTACTCAAAATGTGCATTTTTATTGGGTTATAAATTTACAGTTATTAGATTATTTTTTATTAAATGCTTATAAAAATGCCTGATAGCAGATATTAAGCAACTTTGACCTGTGTCTAAATAATATATCATGCTATATTTGCATATTTGAAGTACCTAGTACTGTTCTGGTAAAACAATTGATTCTCAATAAATAATTGGTTGTTTCCTTTAAATGTGATGTGATCTTGTTTTTACTGTCTCTTTTACCTTCAGCCGTTATGGAACTCCTGAAGAGCTGAAAGAACTGGTTGATACAGCTCATTCCATGGGTATTACAGTCCTCTTAGATGTGGTACACAGCCATGCCTCAAAAAATTCAGAAGATGGACTAAATATGTTTGATGGGACTGAGTCCTGTTACTTTCATTATGGACCTAGAGGGACTCACATTCTATGGGATAGTCGGTTATTTGCCTATGCCAGGTATGTACATATAATATGGAAATGTCTTATTTGTTTAAAAAATAATTCAAGGAGTTTTACCAAATTCATTGTATGTGTACTCTTTCACTGGCATTTAATTTCTTAATTTTTTAGAGAATTTTGTGAGAAATGTATATCATACATTGAATTTACCTTGTTTTGATTAGCACATGTATTCGTGGTAAGTTGCACTAACTTTCAGTTTTACAAATCACATGCTATTTAACATACATTGGTTATATTGCCACTTAAAAGTTTAATGTGAATTTTTTTTATTATCTAAAAACCACTTTATCAGTTTGATTTAAATATAGAAAATTGCCTTTTAATTGAAAAATACACATTGTTTTAAGTAGATTACTAAAAATACTTTATGTTTTGCTATCTTAATATACCCATGTTTTTGATTGCAGCAGGATCTTAATAGTATCATGTTTTTGATAGCAGTTAAGCTATATGAACAACTAATATTAGTATGTAATATGTCAGGTATGGTGCCAGGTGTTTTAGATATATTAGCTACATATTTTCTTTATTATGCACAACAACTCTACTTATATGTAGTAAGTACTATTGTTATGACCATCTTTCAGGTAATAAACTAAGGCTTAGTGCTGAAACAGTTTCTTAAGATTAAAACACATCTCTGACTTGCCATCTAATTAGAAGGGTGTTTAAGTGATTAAATCTAAATTCCAAAATATGGTAAAACTTTTTAAACTAAAAAATACTATCGGCTTGTATCCATTTTTTATCGTAAGTGAAAACATAATGAAAATATGTTTTCAGGTATATTAAAAGTGTCAGGGTGTCAAGTAATGTATAACTGACTAACTTTTTTATAATATTTCTGAAAGAATTTAATGAATTTTCTGTTGGATGTTACACCGCAAATAAATAAGCACACATATGGAAAACCAAAAGAGTAGAAAAATGCCTCATCAAGTACTTGGATAAAATGAAAAATTCTAATTTTTGAACATAAATTAGATGACTTTTACATGGAAGAAGTTGTTTTGCTTCACTCTTAATGTCAGGCGTTATTTTATATTTCATAGCCGTATAGGAATCACTCATGTCAGATGAAGCAGCATAATATATGAGAAAAGACACAAGAGGCAGAAGCAGGTGGCAGGGTTCCAGGCCTAGTTTCACTCTGGTACAAATTAATCATTCTGGTTCTCAGGTTTTTCATTATAAAAGGAGGCAGAGTTTTGGGACTGATACAATTCCCTCCGTAAAGGTATTTTTATTTGTGTCATCTTATTGAACATTGCTTTTTATACTACAGATTTATAAAAAGTAAAAAAAGGACTGAACCTATGTTAATTCTATTATACAACTCTTAATTTCATTATGAGTAAATCTTTTAAAAGTAGAATGTGGATGAGAAATACAATTAATGAAGCTTTCTGGTTCATATTTGGATGAATAAGTGTTGACTCTATCCTGTAGAACTATGTCTTATGAAAGAAGTACACTAAATTGTTTTTATGTTTTGAAACAATTTTGGTGTGGAATTGAATCTTAAAAAGAAATACATTCAGTAGGTGGATTTCTATGTTATGATACTTTATTTTATTAAAATATTTATTATACCGTATTTTTTCTATATCTTGAGCTCTCAAAGTCCATTTAAAAGTTTTTTAAGGAAAAGGAATTATACATAACTGTCTTTAAAACTTTTCTGGTATTGAAATTAAGACATTTTTAGCACTTTAATACTTATTTTCTTCTTAATTGAATTAACTATTAATCTTTATCAAGTGCTTACTTTTGGTAAATGGATGATTTTAGTTTTTTTTCTTATGATTTTTTTTGGTTTTGTTGTATCATGTAGGCTTAGACTTTTGTAAATCTAGTTCCATTCAAAATATATTTCTATGATTCAAATATTTTGTTTATTTCATATGTCTAAATTCTCTAATATTTTATAGAATTAGTATTTTCTATATAGATTTATGCTTTTAGTTACAACATCATTAAACAACATAGATAAATCCTACAAAGCTAAATCCAAATTCACACAAATAATTCTATAATATTTAGGTTTGTCAATTTATAACATGCTAAAGATTCCAGGATTCTTATCTTTGAATGATTTTCTCAATGCGTGCATGCTAAGTTGCTTCAGTCATGTTTGACTCTTTGCGACCCTATGGACTGTGGTCCGCCAGGCTGCTCTGTCCATGGGACTCTCCAGGCAACAATATTGGAGTAGGTTGCCATGCTCTCCTACAGGGGATCTTCCTGACTCAGAGATCGAACCCACATCTCTTATGTCTCTTGTATAGGCAGGCTGGTTCTTTACCACTAGTGCCACCTGGGAAGCACATACTGTGGTGTAATTGATTAAAAACTTTATTGACAAAATTTACATTAGCCTGATGAAAATATATTACAGTTTTCTTTTTCTTTTACATTCTCTTCCTTCTATTCTGACTAGTTGGAAAGTGTTAGTCACTCAGTTGTGTTCGACTCTTGCAAAGCCATGGACTGTAACCCACCAGGCTCCTCTGTCCAGGGACTTCTCCAGGCAAGGATGCTAGAGTGGGTTGCCATTCCCTTCTCCAGGGGATCTTCCCGACTCAGGATTCAAACCCCGGTCCCCTGCATTGCAGGCAGATTCTTTATCGTCTGAACCACCAGGGAAGCCCAATCTCACTAGTTATAGCATATGTAGTATAACATTGTTTTGGTGTAATGCAAACACTGTTTTTATAATCAGCATTCATGATTAAAGTCCTTTGCTCTTTTGGTTGTTTATTGCTGCTTAACAAACCTGCTCAAAATGCAGTGACTCCAGATAAGGGCAGTTGATTATTTTACTTTTAGACCTGCAATTGGGGCATAGGTCAGTGTGACATCTCTCCTCTTTTCCTTGTTATGGTCTAGGTCTGGAAACAGACACAGCATCATTTTTACTATAAGTTATTGTCCAAACAGTTATAGATTTGGGGGCGTGTATCCTTTAATTTCACTGTTAGGAATATCACAGAGTTTTACGGTTAAATTTCACAAATTTCCACATCTAATACATTTTATCCATGCACAGTAAATATGACATTTCACAAATTCAAAAGAGATATATTAAAATAACTGTCTATGTGAAAATATTATTGTTGTGAAAATATTATTGTTTTTCTCAGCTATATTTCTGTGGTAGAGAGTTTGTCCGAAATAGGCAATTTTCAAAAAAATATACTAATCAATATGAAAGTAATAATGTCATTTTTGTTAATTAGAAAATATAAAAAGGCATAGGAAATCCAGAATATAAATTATTATTCTTTATAAATACAAGTAACATTATTTGTATGTGGCTGTACTTAATGAGTATTCTTTTCAGGCATGTAGGGAAGGGAAAGTTGCTCAGTCGTGTCTGACTCTTTGTGACACCATGGTATAGTCCATGAAATTCTCCAGGCCAGAATACTGGAGTGGGTAGCCATTCCGTTCTCCAGGGGATCTTCCCAATCCAGGGATCGAGCCCAAGTCTCCTGTATTGCAGGCAGACTCTTTACCCACTGAGCCATGAGGGAAGCCCAAGAATATTGGCATGGGTAGCCTATCCCTTTTCCAGAGTATCTTCCTGAACCAGGAATAGAACCAGGGTCTCCTACATTTTTTTTTTTTCCAGGGTCTCCTCCATTGCAGGCAGATTCTTTACCGGCTGAGCTACATGTTTCATCCATATAATCACAGGAAAACCCAAACTTTTGCTATTACTATATACTTAGGATAGTGACTTGTTTGTAATTTTCAGTTTGTTTCTTTTCCAGATGAAATCAGAAGTTATATTTATACTTCATGTTTTAAAAGGTTATTTTTCACCCCTTATCTTTAATGTGTTATTATTATACTCCATTAAAAAGTAGATATAAAAAGGGTTCATGGTTAACCTATGATCCTAATAAGCTTCTTTTTTGAAAACTTGGAATAATTTTTGAAATTATCATATTTACTGTTTGGAAAAGTTGATCTTATGTAGAATCAGTTTCTACAGAGATATGTTGCTGATGCTCATTTCATCCTGTCTATATGTCACAACCTGTCACCACTTATAATTTCTGATTCAAGTGCCATCATCAGAGTTACCAGAATTAAATCTCTCACTCTGAGTAATACCAGAGATCCTGACTGTGCTATTTCATTACCCGCTATGAATAAATTTCCAATCAGGAGCTGCCCATGTTTTAATTTTCTGTCTACTCGGCTGAACTGCCTTCTAGCTCTGCTAAATTACTAATGACAGTTTGTAACAGAGATTGGCTTTTTCTTTCTTTAGTTGGTAAAGAGAACTTCTTGATAAATCTGTCACCCATAAGTTTCAGAAGTTTCTAGAATGAGAAATAATGGATATCATTTAATGGTTTCAGTTTTAAATCTATTTTTTGCATATGTGTCTGGCACTATGTAAATGCACTTGATAAAATTACGAAGACAACTGCACATTTCTGGAGCTTAAACAATTATTATATCTTAACCTTTACTAAAGCACTAGATGAAAATAGTTTCTTAAGTATTTCCTTCAAAGATAAGATATGAATCTCAAAGGAGATAGCATAGTAGAGCTAATGTGCTTTTTTTCCCCCCAGAACCTTACATTTAGGTACAAAAGTAATGTAATCATATTTCTGTCAGCATGAGTTTGTAATGTGACAACTATTAGGCAGGAAGACACTCTACTCTTATCTTGAGTTATTAGAGTTCATTTCAGAAATAAAAGTGAATCTAGTTTGATCTTTTAGGGTCCTAACTACATAGAATAAAATAGCCTTTAGTGTAGACACTATAGTATTATTTGGGTCTTTTACTTCTTTTTAGGTCCTTTCTACAAGTTAGAATGTGGAAGGAAATTCATGGGCACCATCTCTGCTGAGAGTGGATATTTGGATCTTAAATATTCTGTGATATCTTATGTGGTATTTCTTTTTTAATTTGTTAATGTACTGAATTGCATTTTGAATGTCAAGTCAATGTTGCATTTCAGGGATAAGGTCTCAGAAACATAGGTACTAAGATTCTAAACAAAAATTTGGCATGTATTTATATGATGTTTGTTGTTTAAAATGTCACCTATAAAATGTCACTAAATTGTGTCCAACTCTTTTTCAACCCCATGGACTGTAGCTTGCCAGGCTCCTCTGTCTATAGGATTTCCCATGAAAGAATAGTGGAATGGGTTGCCATTTCCTTCTCCAGGGGATCTTCCTGACCCAGGGATCGAACCTGCCTCTCCTGCATGCATATTTTGCGTTATAAGCATATTCTTTACCACTGAGCCACCAGAGAATCCCATTTTTATGATATTACATCATGACTAAATCAGTTATTAATGATAAATCTTAATTTAAGAATTACTGTGCATTGGTATATTAGTTAATGAGTATATGACATGATGACTAGCAGGATATATAAAAGCTATGCATCCAGGACATGAATGCAAATCTCTAATTTTTTTTTTTTAAGAAAACTTTATAATTGTATGCTATTCTGTGATTTTTTTTTAAAAAGCAAAGAACAAAAAGCCATAGACCATCAAGTGAAATGCTTGCTCTTTTTTTTTAATAAAAAAAATGGCCACAATAACACAGAAAAGCAGCATGAAGAAGGTAAATGTGTTCAGCTACTGTTAAAAACAGGTATCTGAAAAAGTTTTAGCTTCATATAGGATGCATTGATAGATATATATGCTTGAAATTTCTGCACATATGCTTATCAGGAGTTAGTGAATAAACAAATATAAAAAATAACTCCCTTCAGGGTATAGGTGACATTTTTAACAACTAATTTGAAATAGCTGCTTTCAAAGAAAGTTTAGCTATGGGGAAATTATTTGGGGCAAAATATCAAGAAAAAATTTCCATCTTTGTGCTTTTATTGCCACACATGATTTCAGTCATAAAGAAAGTTTGATGTGTATACACATAAATCTTGGAGCAATTTTTGCCAAGCTTCTAAATTTGTTCCAATTTTAGTTTATCTTAAACCCTTTGGTTATAATTATAAATATAAATGAATCACCTTGCAGTTAATTGGCAAAACCACTTGACTAACTTCAGGGAAAATGAAATATATAAGCCAGATTTCATGAAAGATTGTAGATAGTGGAATGAGTTGGAAGAAATAAGTTTTATAATTTAATACAGACAGCCATTGATTTTCTTTCATTTATATCTATGTAATATCACATAGATGTATCTATTTTAGTGAGCTATTATAGCCAGGATAAGCATTAAAATCACATACCAAAGTGGTTTTAAGTTTAACCAGATCTTGACTATTTTATCTTTATTTTAAAGTTAGTTTCTTTTTGTGTATTTATTAACATATTACTAACGTTGCATATATTTATGCTGAAAAGTAAATATGTACATGGAGGAGTGTGCTGAAAAGTTATTACTGATAAAGCACACAGTCAAAAAAGTTTACAGGGAATTGCTTAGATAAATTAAGGTTAACATCAAAGATTTTTTTTAAGCAAAAGAAACTTTTTTTCTGATCAATTTATTCATAAATTTATTGAATGATTTTTTTTAATAAACTTCCCAAGTATATACCCTATGTCCTATCTTTAAGGAGACAATGGTTTTCATATATTTTATTACTGTTTAGCACAAAACCCTAAATGAAAGTATATATTTAATTTCTTGGGATAGGTTTCAGAACATTTAGTATTTTTTAAAATTGAAGTAACACAACATTGTTTTAAACAAATACCTGTCCTGTTCACTATAAAAAGCAAATTATGGATGGTTTAAAGACAATTTTGGACATCAATTTAGCAAACAGTTAGCTGTTCCAAAGGGAATCAGGCAATTGAAAGTAAACAATAACTTATGCAGCCTATTCATTAAAAATATTAAAATTTCAAAGAATTATTTTTAATAATGCTGGATGTCCCATAAAAATTCTTTCTGTTTTCTTCTTTTATGGTATTTTTTCTCTTCTTTTTAGTAACTCTTCCTTATTTCACCTTGATTAAGGAAACTGGTTAAATGTACTATTTCAAAGAAGGTAGAGTCAGATTCAAAATGCAGACAGACTAGTTCTCTTTTGTACAAGAGATTAAGAAAGTTGCTGTATCAATCTAATCTGTCTGGATTTGAGTTTGAATGGTAGAAATATAACTTCTCTCACAGGGTTTATGAGATTATTCAGCTTCATAGAAAGGTTTCCATTGATGCAGAGCACAGCACTGGAGTAAGGATTTAGTCTTTGTATAAACTTTGTGCCTGGTATTATCTGCCTCATTTATTCCCACAAGTCTAAAATTTAAGTACACAGCGATATCCTGAAAATATCTTGAGTATTTAGGTCTTACTCATAACACTCACCTTCTTAAATGCAAACTCACTCTAATATAGGACTGTTCTTGGTAATTTATCTTAAATTTGAAAATGTCGAGCATGGCTCTAAAAGCAGCTTTTTGAACTTCAGACATGAGTACATGCTTGTGAAAATGGTCTGAAAGTCCCTATTCAATGGTTGTTCATTTAAGTCTGGGAACTTTCTCAAGTCATTGATAATATCTGGGTTTTTCTTATGACCTTTTTAAACAAGCAGGTGCAATGTGAAAAAAAAATCAGTTTTTCTGTTTTTATCTGTGTGTACCAAAACAACTTGTTTAAGCATGTCTCTTTTCTAGGTTATGGACTAGCAGTTTTGAAGTTACGAAGAGGTATTTCATGGTTTCCTAGCTGAATGATTTCCTTAGTGTAATGCTGCTGATAAATAACCCATGTAATAATAGCAAGCCAATTATTTTCAGAAAGTATAGGTATCTCTTAAAATTTTGGAAGGGCATATATTTATCAGCAACATAAAAATTATTTATTTTTTGAGGGTCTCCCCCACTGCCATTCATTTGGATCAGTGATCAGACATATTTTTCTCTAACTTCTGAATTTCCCATCCACATTTTGTGATGGTGAGATATCTCTATTTGGTCTTCACTTTTTCTTCTTTTTCTTTCACTGTTAGTAAGACAAGCCATCAGCATCAGGATTTCTTTCTTTGTCTCTTTCCAGCTTAAAATATCTCCCGGAGATTAGACCTTTTCCCAAGTAGCATTTCAAATTTCTATCTGCTAGAAGTGTTAGTAAAACTCAAGGGAAGTTATAGTTGACATTTTCTCTTAGTTCTTTTGGAAATGAAACAGTGTAACAGCCAACTTTTCTAAGACATAAGCCTATTCTTAGCACTGTGTAGAGATGGCAAATGAGGCCAACTAGCTCTCTAATGGGTCACCTGGTCTCTGTAAGCAATGATGATCATGATGATTATGAAAATGAAAAGAAAGTGTTAGTCGCTCAGTCATGTCTGACTCTTTGTGACCCCATGAACTGTAGTCTGCCAGTCTCCTCTGTCCATGGAATTCTCCAGGTAAGAATACTAGAGTCCACATACCATGAACCTACTTAAAGTGTGCAGTTCCAACAGCCTTGAGTCTAGCCACAGAGCTGTGCAACCATGACCATAATCAATTCTAGAAAAATTTTATTACCCCTAAAAGAAACCATCTACCTGTTAGTGTGTGTGTGTGTGTGCTCAGTAGCATCTGACTCTTTACAACTCCATGGACAAACTGTGGTCAGCCTGGCTCCTTCATCTATGGGATTTCCCAGGCAAGAATACTGGAGTGAGTGGCCATTTCCTTCTCCAGGGGATCTTCCCAACCCAGGGATCATACCTGGGTCTCTTGCATTGCAGGTGGATCTTTACAACTGAGCCAGCAGGGAAGTGCATGATGATTAGAGTGGTAGCCTTTATGAAGGGTCATTCAATTTGGAGGCATTAGGTGCCTTGCATACCTTATTGAACTTTCTTCTCTGACCACCTGATATACAGTGTCTCCTCCCATCTTTTGCCATTTCCTATCTTCTGTCCCTGCCTCATTTTTCTCTATTGCACTTACCACCATTTTGCATTTGAAAAAGATAATAATAACTTGTTAATTTTTTGAATTTAGTGATATATTTGTTGTTTATGTATTAAATGTGGAAGTAAAGTTAATAATTTATTGTTTCCTATAGATTACATTTTAAATAAAGCACTATCTGTCTCTTAAACTTTTCAATATCAAATTTTCTTGCCATGAAAGTGACACTGCAAAGTATCAGTTTGGTAGGGTTACCTATTCTTTGGGCTTCCCTGGTGGCTCAGACAGTAAAGAATCTGCCTGCAATGTGGGAGACCTGGGTTCAGTTTCTGGGTCAGGAAGATCCCCTGGAGGAGGAAATGACAACCCACTCCAGTATTCTTGCCTGGAGAATCCCATTAACAGAGGAGCCTGGCAGGCTACAGTCCATGGGGTCCCAAAGAGGCAGACATGACTGAGCACAGCACAGCACACCTACTCTTTAGAAGTCTATTCACTGAAGAAAGCTGTCAATGATACTTCCAGCCACAATGATGATGATAATAATAAATACTAATTATAGTGTAGATATAAAAGATCTGACATAAGTGATTTTAGAATTAAAAGACCTTTATCTCTCTGATCTCAAACCAAGCTGTTTAACACTTGAATCTGAGTTTCATGTATGAAG
Organism: Okapia johnstoni; assembly: GCA_024291935.2. Classification (NCBI taxonomy): domain Eukaryota; kingdom Metazoa; phylum Chordata; class Mammalia; order Artiodactyla; family Giraffidae; genus Okapia; species Okapia johnstoni. Next base: position 35,003,386 of record CM044311.1, on the reverse strand, counting down.
AGCTCATAATAATAATAATATTATTTATGTGCCACAGAGTAGTTGTTTAAACTATATAAAATAACATCATTGGAAATGCATAACATACTATATGTAGAACATTATGAAGAGTTTAGAGTTGTACTTTCAGATTTTTACTAAAGGTGAAAGCAGGTCTCAAGTCACAAACCAACCATACCTCAGTCACTACTGAGGGAAGGAGACCAGCTGGCAGTCTTGGCAACCCGTAACAAATAGGTCCTATTTGAAGGAGCAGCCACTTCCAAGCTCCTGATGATTATTACCATGTGAGAATGTGGCCTGTGAGGCCACATCTTCCACTTCTTCGAGTAAAGTCAGAAGCCCACATTTTATATGAAATATTCCCATTTTTAAATGTCTGCAATTACTTTATATTTTTGAAGTTATTGTGCAGACTAAGCGAACAAAAATTAGGAATTGATAACAATCTCTGGGCCTCCAGGGCTATCTGTGGACTCTGAGATGGGCCTTAGGTTGAGAGAGTAACAGATTCTATGAAACCTCCAAAATTAAGTAGTAAATTAGATACTGAGTCAGATATGATAATAACACATTACAGTTTAAACACAACATTGTAATTCAGCTCTCTTTGCATTAGCAATCGTGATTTTATAGACCTAAAATTGTAGTGTGATACTGTCACTCAGCAGAATTATGTTAGCATCTCTTTGATTTTAAGTAGCCAATGAATCAGTAAAATAAGTGCCTTTTAAGATCAAGTTCAATAAATCAAAATTCACATTCACTGAAGAAATGGACAAAGTTAAAATTCAGTAGCCTTTTTTTGTTTTAATTGCATCTAGGTTTTAAGTAATTTCTTTTAAAATATATAAATGTAGTTATTGACTTTTGGAGGAATTATAGAAAATGGGTAGAGGCATGCTGGGTTCCAATACTATTTCCACCACTTAGCATGTAACCAAAACCAGGTTAGTTAACATTTCTAAGTTTGATTTCCTTATCTGTAAAATAAAATTCTAATTGTATCTCCTTTGTGTGACTGTAAAGATTTAGTGACACACTAAATGCTAACAGAGTTTTGCAAAGAGAATGCACTGGTCATAGCAAATACCCTCTTCCAACAACACCAGAGATGAATCTACACATGGGCATCATCAGATGGTCAGTTACAAAATCAGATTGATTATATTCTTTGCAACTGAAGATGGAGAAACTTTCTATAAAAGGCAAAAATAAGAGCAGGAGCTAACTGTGGCTTAGATCATGAACTCCTTATTGGAAAATTCAGACTTAAATTGAAGAAAGTAGGGAAAACCACTAGGCTGTTCAGGTGTTACCTAAATCAAATCCCTTATGATTATACCGTGGAAGTGACAAATAGATTCAAGGAATTAGATCTGATAGAGTGCCTGAGGAACTATGGACAGAGGTTCATAACATTGTACAGAAGGCAGTGATCGAGACCATCTCCAAGAAAAAGAAATGCAAAAAGGCAAAATGGTTGTCTGAGGAGGCCTTACAAATAGCTGAGAAAAAAAGAGAAGTGAAAGGCAAAGGAGAAAAGGAAAGACATACTTATCTGAATGCAGAGTTCCAAAGAACAGCAGGGAGAGATAAGAAAGCCTTCCCAAGTGATCAATGCAAAGAAATAGAGGAAAACAATAGAATGGGAAAGACTAGATATCTCTTCAAGAAAATTAGATACCAAGGTAATATTTCTTGCAAAAAGTGGAAGTGAAAGTCACTCAGTCCTGTCCACTCTTTGCGACCCCATGAACTATACAGTCTATGGGATGCTCCAGGCCAGAATACTGAAATGGATAGCCTTTTCCTTCTCCAGGGGATCTTCCCAACCCAGGGATTGAACTCAGGCCTCCCATGTTGCAGGCAGATTTTTTACCATCTGAGCCACAAGGGTAGCCCATTTCATGCAAAGATGGGTACAACAAAGGACAGACATGGTATGGACCTAGCAGAAGATATTAAGAAGAGGTGGTAAGAATACACAGAAGAATTATAAAAAAAAGATCTTATTGACCTGGATAACTGTGATGGTGATCACTCACCTAGAGCCAGACGTCCTGGAGTGAAGTCAAATGGGCCTTAGGAAGAATCACTACGAACAAAGCTAGTAGAGGTGATGGAACTCCACCTGAACTATTTCAAATCCTAGAAGATGATGCAGTGAAAGTGCTGCACTCAATATGCCAGCAAATTTGGAAAACTCAGCATTGGCCACAGGACTGGAAAAGGTCAGTTTTCATTCCAATCCCAAAGAAAAGCAATCCTAAAGAATATTCAAACTACCACACAATTGCACTCATTTCACAGGCTAGCAAAGTAATGCTCAAAGTTCTTCCAAGCTAGAATTCAACAGTACGCGAACCGAGAACTTCCAGATGTACAAACTGGATTTAGAAAATGCAGAGGAACTAGAAGTCAAATTGCCAACATCCACTGGATCATAGAAAAAGCAAGAGAATTCCAGAAAAACATCTACTTCTGCTTCATTGACTATGTTAAAGCCTTTGACTGTGTGGATCACAACCAACTGTGGAAAAGTCAAGAGATGGAAATACCAGACAACCTTACCTGCCTCCTGAGAAATATGTATGCAGGTCAAGAAGCAACAGTGAGAACCACACATGGAACAATGGATTGGTTCCAAATTAGGGAAGGAGTATGTCAAGGCTGTATATTGTCACCCTATTTAACTTATATGCAGACTACATCATGTGAAATGCTGGGCTGGATGAAGCACAAGCTGGAGTCAGGTTTGCTGGGAGAAATATCAATAACCTTAGGAATGCAGATGACACTACCCTTATGGCAGAGAGCAAAGGGGAACTAAAGAGCCTCTTGATGAAGTTGAAAGAGGAGACTGAAAAAGCTGGCTTAAAACTCAGTATTCAAAAAGCTAAGATTATGGCATCTGGTCCCATCGCTTCATGGCAGATAGATTGGGAAACAATGGAAACAGTGACAGACTTTGTTTTCTTGGGCTCCAAAATCACTGCATATGGTGACTGCAGCCATGAAATTAAAAGACACTTGCTCCTTGGAAGAAAAGCTATGACAAACCTAGACAGCATATTAAAAAGCAGAGACATTACTTTGCCGACAAAGGTCCGTATAGTTAAAGCTATGGTTTTTCCAGTAGTCATGTGTGGATATGAGTGTTGGACCATAAAGAAGGCTGTGCACTGAATAATTGATACTTTTAAACTGTGGTGTTGGAGAAGACTCTTGCGAGTCCCTTGGACTACAAGGAGATCAAATCAGTCAAACCTAAACGAAATCAGTCCTGAATATTCACTGGAAGGACTGATGCTGAAGCTGAAGCTCCAATACTTTGGCCACCTAATATGAAGAGCCAACTCGTTAGAAAATACCCTGATGCTAGGAAAGACTGAAGGCAGGAGGAGAAGGAGATGACAGAGGGTGAGATGTTTGGATGGCCTCACTGACTCCAGGATATGGTAAAGGACAGGAAATCCTGGTGTGCTGCAGTCCATGGGGTTGCAATTCATCATATGACTGACTGAACAACAATAAGCAACTCACTTTTCCCTGTATCTGGTTTGTAGTTGTGATAATCGCCTCTGTCACCATGATCGTCACAGCATTGTTACAGTCTTCTTGTGGGCAGATTAAGTAGCCAGCTTAATCCTCTGAAGCATATTTAGAGGCTTGAAGGCAAGTAAATCACAATATTTTTTGTGAGCCAAATGCGTGTCGTTATTGCTTTAAATCTTTGTTGTGGTCTCACTATTCTTTAAAAACACATGAAAATGTTTTCTTGGTAGAAACTCCAAATTAGGAACATTTGTGGAAATGACCAATGGTGATCAACATCTAACAGTATTGAGAAATCACGGCCAAGAGCACTGGTAGCAGTAGAAAGCCCATCAAAGTCAGAAACCAGGACTGAAGGCACAGCTATGTGAGGGCGCTCAGATGCAGCAGCAAACAGTTCCACTCTCTGTAATTGTCCCTCTGGGCATCATTAGACTGCAGTGGAGTATAATAATTGATCATAATGAACGTGAGCCATTAAAAAAAAAAAAAATTAAGTCATATTCAAAAAAGTCTTTTTAGGCACCAAGAAAAAGTAAAACATTATTTCAAAGTATTTTTGTTAAAATGTTAAATTTTTAAATGTTAGAGATTAAGTTAACTCTTTATCTTAAGGAGAGTTTCTGTGAAGATTTTATTTATGTGGACTACTTTGTCTCCCCCAATGCAGAATAAGCAGAGTCTCTCTATTTTTAAGAGTTTGAGGTGCTGAAGGCATTTTATTCAACAATTATTGGATTGACTATCTAGATTCTTTTGCATTCTAAATCCAGGACCATTACATCTGTTTCTTAGAATATTTTATGGTGCTTTGTTGTAAGGGGAAGACAGCATTTTAGTTTCAGGATGTTAATTCTAAATCAGTTTTCCCCAATAATGGATTCAGGTGACACTTTTTCAGTTTAATGGCTAAGCTGTTTGCTATGACACTACCTAGATCAGCTCAGGCAGGAGAGGGCCTACTTAGTTCTCTGCATCTCCTATCTCTTCTTTCTATTCTGTGTGACCATTGATGTTGTGACAATGATTATGGGTAAGGCTATCAGACCTTAGTGTTTGTTGTCTGGAGCCCAGTCTGGACTAGCATCTGCCCTGATGTTTTCCTTCTGACAAAATGTTATATTAATAAGTGTTGCCTTAAACTAATCTGGCATGGGCTTTGCTTGACATGAAGTTTTTTTCCTGGTTTCTGCCATGGGCTCATTGACTAGCTTGTGTGGTTATATCTGAAAGATTATCAGAAATAGCCCATCTCTCTTTATCCAGCCCTCTCCAAAACTGAAGTATCTGAGATCTCCTGGAAAAGAAGATAATTCGGGGAGCTTAGTGATAAAATGGAAGGATGAGCACTTTCAGGTCCTGGAGGTGGTGAGAGAGGCCTCTGTGCTGCTTTCCTTGTTGACTGCTTGGTCCTAGACACTGCTGTGCCGCCTGGCTGCTGGACACTGGGGTCAGTAGGGAAAAATGGGGAATTGTATGTGAAGGATGCGCAAAATAAGTGTGCAACATAGAAACCCAGTAGTCCTTCTGAGAAGCATGTAGAACAACATTGTCCAAAAGAAATATAATGCAAGCCACATACATAATTTCAAATATTCTAGTACCCACATCCATCTCTAAAACGATGATTAAAAAGCCTACCTCATGGAACTGATGAGAGATTTGAAGTACTACAAATATGTAAAGTTCTTAGAACAGTTCCCGGCACATAATAAGAATTAATTATTATTATCTTATGGCTTGTTCCATGACTTGTTCCACATCAGCTTCTGTGTTGATCTCAAATTTGTGTATCATATAAACCAGAACATATATCCATCTAACCATTGTAGTTTCTCTTTGTATTACTTGCAAATTATTTCTCAAATCCAGTTTCTCTTTCCTACCCACTGTCCTGTGTTAAATGCTCTTATTTGATCATCTACCTCCACTCTCTGCTTTCTTTCATGTGAATATGTAGTTTACTATACTAGTTTTGGATTGTGTTATTTAGTTTACTTTTTAGCTCAGGTGGTAAAAAATCCACCTGCAGTGCAGGAGACCCCCATTCAATTCCTGGGTTGGGAAGATCTGCTGGAGAAGGGACAGGCTACCCATTCCAGTATTCTTGGGTTTCTCTGGTGGCTCAGCTGGTAAAAAATCTGCCTGCAATTAGGGAGACCTGGGTTCGATCCCTGAGTTGGAAAGATCCCCTGAAGAAGGGAATGGCCACCCACTCCAGTGTTCTAGCCTGAAAATCCCATGGACTGTATAGTCCATGGGGTCACAAAGGGTCGGACATGACTGAGCAACTTTCACTTTCTCCTCTATACCAAGCAAGAACATGAGCTTCAGCAAAGCAAATATACCCTTGTCTTGGTTCGCCTTTATCCCTCAAGACTAGAAGAGTGCTTGACTTACTTAGACACAAATTTATTGAATGAATAAGGAAGTGAATTAATACATTTATGTTTTTCTAAGGGTCTCAAATTAGAGTATAGGTCTTGTGTACCTTGTAACCTCATTACTTGGCACAGTAGTTCAGAGCCTGCCAGAGAACAGACTATCAAATAATTGTTCAACTGAGTAAAAATGAAACCAGTTATCTCTACAAAGTAATACGTTTTGAATGTTTTATGTTCTTTTATTCCCAGATACAGGAAATGTTATTTAACTTTGTTCATGAAGTAATATTGGCATTCGGGTTTGTCACAACAGGTTGTTCCGTGTGACTACTTTGGGAAATGATCCAGCAGGGAGGAAAGTTAAGGAGGATATGCAGTGTATATCACATGAAGAATGTGTGGTGCTCAAATAAATTTGGAAAATCCCGAATTTAATCAAGTTCAACACATTTCTTTATAGTTGAAATTCTTAGAATCTTTAATTAGCTAATGTGCATTTTGAATCCGCAAGTGCTACACAATAATACTTCATTTCTCAAATTTTTTTGACCTTAAAGCACTTCAGTGCACTTACAAGACATTAAAAAAAAAAAAAAAAAGCCTTAGCATGAGATTTTTGAAGGACCTGGCTCTCGTCTCATTCTCACTCACTCTTCCTCTCGTTCATTAACCTCTCACCACTCGGGTGCTTTTCTCACTTTGGGGCCCGTGTGCACACTTTTCTCTCTGCCTGGAGTATTCCCATTGTTTGGCCAGCTCCTATTTGTTTTCCAGTTCACAGTGTAAAAACCTTTTCTTAACTTCGGCAGTCTAAAATCAGTCCCCTTAAATGTTTGCTCAGGGCTTCCTCTTCATTTTTCACTTATTTATTCATAATCTCTAGATAAGATTTGCCCATAAATGTGCATTTTATATTTTAAAACAGTGATGACTTACCTATTTTTCCTTTGATTTCATCTTTAGGTGATATTTTGTTGAGTGTGCCTTTGCAAATTCTGTATTATAATCATTGTTAATGATAGTTTTACATTTTTGTAACAAATCCTATTTGCAGTTTATGTCCTTAATAGAAAATGAAAATATTCACTAATCCTTTAGAATTTAAGACCCTTATACTCAAATTATACTCTAATTTGAGATCCTTAGAAAAACATAAATGTATTAATTCATTTGCTTATCCATTCAACAAATTTGTGTCTAATTAAGTCAAGCACCTTTCTAGTCTTGAGGGATAAAGGAGATAAAAGTATAGTGACAGCAACTCATGGTAGTTAGGGGATGGAACTAGGATAGCTTTTTCTTTGGCATCGAAGGCATGACTCCTTCCAAGCTATGGGTTTCTCTTTGCCGAGTAGGGCATGTCATCATTTTACTGTTTATGTATTTAAATCTTTCATTTTCATCTCTTATTACTGTCAAATCAAGTACATTTATATATTGTATATTTTACAGAAATGAATCTTTTTTTTTTTTACTATTATTATCTCAAACAGTAAGCAATAATACAGCCTGCTTCAGGATTCACCCTGACTTAAATTATTATTATCATTCTTCCATCATCAGCATATCAAAGATTTGACTGGCTGCCTTTATTCTTCTCCAACTTCTTCTCTTTGTCCTCTCTCTTTCCATCTGTCTCTTTATCTGTCTGTCCCTCTCATAGGTCTCAGCTGTACATTTGGCAGTTTATACTCTGTTATATTTAAAAGAGGATAGCCAAAAATAAAAAAGTCATTGATTTAATTTGTTTTTATTCTTGCTTATCAGTTTCTGCAAAGAGCTAAGAGAAAATTATCTCTATGTTCTTTTAAAAGGTCTTATTATATAGACTCCACTTGCCACAAGCAGACAAGGTGTAAAATATTAATACATAGGCAATACAAAGTTAAGAACCTCACTCAGAACCAAATACTCTGTTGTCTAAGTTAGATAGTCATCTGTGAATGGGTGAAGACCTAAAAATTTTTCCCATTGAGGCAAGAGTGAAACATTTTTTGTTTGTTTGTTTGCAATCTTTCTTTCTCCCCTCCCGTTCCCTTCTCTTTTCTCCACTCATTATTATTATTTTTTTTTCAATACAAGGGGGATTAAAGTTCTGAGGCTGGGGAAGATCTGGGTCTGTGTCTACTGGGGGCAGAGCTTTGGTTTTCTCTCCTTTTTTGCTTCCCAGTGATTGGCTTATTTCCCTTCTGTGCTGATTATTTCAGTATTTAGAAAAAAAACTGGTTGCAGCTAGAAGTTTGCCTTAAGAAATGTAAACCTTTGCAGGCATTTGAGCATAAATCTAGGAAATTCAGAGAAACTGGGAATAAGCCACAGGAAGGCTTGGTCCTTTTATCCACTCTTTTTGAAGGATTTATTAACATCCTGCAGAAAGTAGAAATCTGATTCTTGTGTTGTATGTGTTTATAAATTATATTGCTCTGTAGATGTTAACTAGTTGTATCAGTATGCACTAGATTTTGTCTTGGGTTTTCTTATTATGTACATGTTTGTATACATGTGTGTACAGACATCTAAAATCCAAAATTTTAAACATGTTAATCATAGACTATTGAATGTCTTGATTTCTTGCGCTTAACTACAGTTCATAATCGCAGCACAACTAAAATTGACAAATATAGTATATAAAATGAACACTAAATGTCCATGCTTTTTAAAAATGAATGTTAGGAGTAGGGGGCTGTATACACACACGTTGATGATAAAGTAATCTGCTTAGAATCATGTATTAAAAATAAGTCTGACACACACAGGTGCTGAATTAGCTAAATTAATTAATTTAACAATATTTTTTGAGTACTTACTATGTACACAATATTCCTCAACCTTGGAAAGAAAGCAGTAAAAAAAAACAGAAAAGACCCCAATTCTCTGAGCCCTCTCTATAGGGATAGGAAAACAATACAAAATAAAATTCCCAAACAGTAGCAAGTACCATGAGGAAGAATAAAGCCAGCTAGAAGTGTTCAATGTTATGTTGACCGTAGTTGTTTTTTAATGTGGTCAAGATAGCCATTTCTGAAGAGGTAGTATTTAAACAGAGACTTTAACGAAGTAAAGTACAATATAAAACCCTGGGGGATGAGTGAATGGAGAGGAGAAGCCGTTGTGAAGTCCATGTGGGGGAATCGGCTTGGTGTGTTCAAAGGTAGGCAAGAGCGATGCAGAATGGTAAGCAAGGGATACTTTTAGGAAAACCCTGAGATTTTGGTGGTTGTTAGATCATGTAAAGCCTTGTAGGTTCCTTGAAGGAGTTTGGATTTTCTTTGGTTTTATTCAGTTTATTCTCTGCTGATGGTAAAGAATCTGCCTGCTATATGGGTTTGATCCCTGGGGTGGGAAGATTTCCTGGAGAAGGAAATGGCTACCCACTCCAGTATTCTTACCTGGAGAATTCTGTGGACAGAGGAGCCTGGCAGGCCCCAGTCCATGGGGTTGCAAAGAGTTGAGCATGACTGAGCGACTTTCACTATTCACTATTTGACATATAAATTAAGATGTTGAGTAGCCAGTCAAATATCTGAACCTGGAATTCAGTGGAGGCATTAGGGCTAGCAAATTATAATCATAACTTATCTGTTTATAGAAGATATTTCAAGCTATGAGATTGAATCAGTTTACCTGAAAAGTGGTGATGAGGAGAGATATGGTCTGGCTGCTGAGCCCTGAGTTACTCTTACATGATGAAGTCAAGAAGAAGGATCTGTAGGTGAAAAAGGACAGGGTGGGAGGGCTCAACCATGCCAGCCGCAGCTGCTGGGCTTAAGTTAAATGAGGATTGAGAATTAAACATTGGTTAGGACCAGTGGTCATTTGTTTGGACTAAAAAAGGGTTTTATGGGAATGGTTGGGCTGAAATTCTATTTTCAATGGGTTAAAAATGAATGTGAAGTGAGAAAGAAAATGCAGTAAGTGCAGATAATTTTTATGAGGGGACATTCTCTAAAGAGGAACAGAAAAGTATGTTGGTAGCTGAAATAGAGAACTATAAGTTAAAAAAGTTTCTTTTAAGGTAGGAGATATTTCAGCTGGTATGGTTGAACCAGTAGAGAAGGGAAAATTGCTGAGTCAGTATGGATAACTGTAGGTACAATTCTTTGATATGGGAAGAGAAGGGATTTGGAGTATAAATAGAGGATTGGTCTTGGAAAAGTGTAGGGATAGTTAATCTGATATAATAAGGAGATAGAGTATATGAGTTTTAAGCAGAGAGAGTGGTAGATTTGATTGGGTGTTGATGATATTCTATAATTGCTTCTGTTTTTTCATTTATTTTTAAAGTCAAGGCAGTCAGCTAAGGACTTCTGTGGTGGTTCGGATGGTTAAAAAATCTGCCTGCAATGCAGGAGACCCGGGTTCGATCCCTGAGTCTGGAAGATCCCTTGAAGAAGGAAATGGCTGCCCATTCCAGTATTCTTCCCTGGAAAATCCCATGGACAGAGGAGCCTGGTGGGCTACAATCCCTGGGGTCACAAAGAGTCAGACATGATTGAGCAACTAACACTTAACAGTCAGCTGAAGGTGAAAAGTTGAGAGAGAGGTGCTGGAAATTCCAGATGAAAGGAGATATAGAAATGTTATCTGAGAGAGTGAGAGAGTTGTTTCGTTATTATGGAAATAATATGGGATTTTTGAGTGATTCTGAGGACCCACCTGCCAGTGAACCAAGAAGAAAACTGGCTTTGAATAAGGCTGGAATTCTGCTAGGACTACAAGTCTTCCTTTGAATTCCCCTGGAAGCTGTTTTTAAGGCTGAAGAGGGGCAATTGGTAAATGCTTGAAAGACAATTTCCTTGAATTTTCATATAGTTAACATTTCTGAAAAGTTGAGAACAAAGAAAATAATAAGTTTAAAGAATTACAGTTTTCCAGAGCAAATCTGTTAAATAATAAGTCACAGCAGGAGGTATAATTAATTACAAGCCTGAGAGATAATTGATTCAAATATACTCAACTTATCACCAAATATATTCTTCATAGTATTGCTGGAGTAATAAACTTTCTCAAATGCAGATGTTGTGTGTGACTGACAAGTGTAAATCATTCTGTGGTAAACTATAGCCTATGATAGTTGTTTTCTAAACAGATGAATGCTAATGTAATACTCTGGTGAAAATGGAGATCTAGCATCTATTGTAGAGTTTCTGACACTTGAAACTGCCTCCCCCTTATAGATTATGCCACAGATTGCTACTTTCTTGATCATATGAGATAGACATATCAGAACCAAAAACATAAAACAGGGTTTCACAAGTCAGTTATGCCATCTCAAATATGGTCCCAAATATTTCTTTGATATTGTCTTTACCATTTGTAATCCACTGACTGAAGATAGATTTCCTTGATTATCTGAATGATCTTGAGCACAAAAAACTGCCATTGCGCACTAGGGGATTAGAATGGCAATTAGCAGTAGGCAGCACAAAGGTACTGTTCAGTTTGCAGCTATCTAAGAAAAAGTCTGTTGTTTGTAAAAGTGTGTGCATGTGCGCTTGCTTTGGGGATGATGGGTTAAGTAGAAGAGAAGCCTAACTCCTTGTATGCTATTGTCCCCAGGACAGAAACTATGGGTCCATGTATACATTCAATTGCAATTTTTTTTTTGATATTCAAAAGGATCTAATGCTAAATTTTCAGAAACATGCATATTTAAATAGATGGTGTTATTTTTAAAAGTGTACTTGAAACAGGGGTGTGACTGCACTTCTTTATTGTATACCCTTAGCCAGTCCTGGGAGGAAGCACACAGACTCTTGAGACCAGTAGGCAATAGTCACAGTAGGTTATTTATTTCTGTGTCTTGAGGCACCAAGCTAGTGTTTTCCCAGCTGCCTCTAGCAGCCCCATGATTCCTGTCCACTTGGCACTGAGGAATCTTCACTGAAGCCCTATGGGTATAAGAATCACATTTTCAAAGTAATAGGTCTTAAGGATAAATTTCAAGTCCTTGGCAAATTCAAAGTTCAAGTGTCTGATCATTTTGTGCATGCATATTCAGTAGCTAAGTCATTTCTGACTCTTTCCAACCCTGTGGACTGTAGCCTGCCAGGCTCCTCTGTCCATGGGATTTAAGAATACTGGAGTGCGTTGCCATTTCCTTCTCCAGGAGATTTTCCCTACCCAGGGATCTAACCTGTGTATTCTGTGTTTACAGTCAGATTCTTTACCACTGAGTCACCAGGAAGTCCTTATCTGATCACTTTCTACCCTCTAAATTCAACAGTGCAATTTCTCTCAGGTACCAAGACTGTGTCTTTATCCATGCCATCCCTTCTCCTTTGGAATGCCTTCCCTAGTCTACTTTGCTTTATATTCTATCTTATATTTCATGACCAAATATCTATTTCCTCTCTTTGGAAATCTTTATAAAATCCCTATAGTCTCTATCCTTACCCTTGCCCCTTTAAATGTCCTCTTGCCTGCCTCATTCCAATAGATTTAATCTGGACTTTACCTTCTTACTTAAATACTGCATTTACATAGATCTAATAATGTGTGTGTGTGTGTGTGTGTGTGTGTGTGTGTGTATAACATTGGAAAAATCCCCATATTATTCTTTCCTACTAGACATGTCACATCAGTGACCTTCCTTTTGACTGTACTCCAACAGCCTATGTTTGTCATCCAATTAATGCTTATCATCTATTAGAATTGTACCTAAAATAAAAGTATATATATATCCTGAGAGACTATTCTGTACATTTCATGAGATATTTTCATGCAAGATGTTCTGCTTTTGATTTTTGATATAAAAATTATTTCTATTTCAAAAATAGTTTTATTTTTTCACACTACCATATAGTAAAGCCTTTTTAATTCATATGCTTTATATCATTCAGGGGCTTCCCTAGTGGCTCAGATGGTAAAGAATCTGCCTGCAATGCAGGAGATGCGGGTTAATTTCCAGAATTAGGAAGATCCCCTGGAGAAGTGAATGGCAATCCACTCCAGTATTCTTACCTGGAGAATCCCATGGACAGAGGAGGCTGGTGGGCAACAGTCCCTGGGGTGGCAAAGTGTTGGACACAACTGAGTGACTAACACTTTCATTTCATTCAGCTTTAATTTTATTTGTGCCTTAAGTAATTTGTTAAGGCAATATTTTTAATAGAAAATCATGATGTATTTTCTTATATACTCTCCTCTGACTTATAAAGTCAAGTTCTTCATAAGTATGGAGATACTTCATTTCATAATTTGTAAATATCTTACTGGTGATGACATTTTAATACTATACTATTTTACTTAAAATGAAAAGATTTTACTCTTAAGAGACCTACTGAAAAAAAATGAAATCTTTTTTTTAAATATGAAATGATATTTTGTTTCCTCATATTAAAATGCAGTTAAAAATGTCAAAATAAACATGCAAAGCCAAAATTAAATCTCTTGATCATATTTTTTTGAAGTGATGACTTTTTCTATTTTAATTAACTCCCTAAAGAATTTTTAAATGTGAAAGTCTCTAACCTAGAGGATAATTTTCAAACAATTACATATATAATTATTTACTTTATAATTTTTCTCCTTTCCACCTAAAGTCACAATTTTATCATATACTTATCTTACTCACCCCAATGAAATGTTTGTTGTGTTAAATAACCTATAAGTTCCAATCTGCCATCCTATCCTCTCTCATATATCTATCATGGCATATAATTAACTGCTATGATTATTTTGATTTATAAATAATTTTATATAAGAATATGGAAATATGTACTTAAATAGAGTAATAAGCAATCTAATTGCCAATTTTATTTAATTAGTATAATAACCTGTAATTATAAATTTAATTATAAATATATACATCATATATTGATTTTTTTTTTATTCTGATTTCAACATGGACAGACATAGGAGAAGACCATAAAACCATCATGTTTTTGGTAAATTTATATGGAAACATTATAGATTATAGGGTATTGTACCATATCTAGTCTTCATTTTAAAAAGTGGATTGATATAGGTAATAACTTTTCAAATAATTTTTTAAAGTAATTTTTGTTTAGATAGTCGGATCAGGACATCTGCTGCTTTTGCAGTCTTAAAACATCAGTGCCCACTAAAATCACCATGACTAGAACTGATCCTCAACTTGAGAGTTTGCAATCCCCCTCCATAGATTAGACTGAGTATAGGGATCACACTCACACTAACCTCATATTTAAAAAAGTGATCTAATAATATTAGATGGAGTATATGCCTTAAAAGTTAGTCAGGATCCTTGTGTTCAGTAGGAAAGTCATCTTTGTTTTGTTCTAAGTGTTTTTGATTTCAAGTAAGTAGGATTCTTAAAGTGAGCATGAAATTAACACTATAAACATTGCTTGGTTCTAGACAATATGTGATCTCGGTAAAGTAAGCGTCTTATGGACCATTCTTGCCTGATTGATTCTACTACACCAGTGGAGAATTTGGATTTACCAACTAGTATTTCTTTGTTCCCATCAGTGCTGGATTAGTACTGGTGAACACATTTTATTAAGATTTGTGATAATGTTTGTTTTTCACCAAACCTAATGCAGATCATTGTTCTTTTCTCAATACATTATTTTTCTAGAAATTTCATCAGTAACATCCTGGTTTTCACAATTCAAACTTGTCACCTTGTTTATACTTGGGTATTCCCTAACTCATCATCAAAGAAGCATTTATAAACTATATTTTAGTTACATTTACTTCTGCTACTAGATGATGTTACTTATTGTATGTTGGTATTTATTTTACTCTGAGATGCTCTCTTTATCAATCTCTCCCATTGTAGACAATTCTTTACTAGAAAATTCATAGACTCAAGTCTTTCAAGAGACCTCAGTAACATAGTTTAATCTTCAATCTTTTCTTCAGCATCCCTGTTTCTGCTTGCTCTTAGATGTCTTCAGTAGTGTGAAAACCATCTCATGAGGTAGCCCGTTCCATATTTGAATAGGTTTCTCCATCAGGAAATTTGTTGTTATATTGAGTTAAAAATCTGTCTATCAATTTATAACCCATGGACACTCACAAAACAGATCCAATCACTTTTCTACATGGTATGCCTTTGAGTATTATACCCTGGGGCTCTTTCTATTTGTAGAATGTGTATTTCCATTTTCTCCCCAATTGTTTTTCCTATTGCATTACATGGTTTTGAATTCTTATTTATTAGCAAACTTGAATTTGTCTATATCCCTCTTAGATTTGGAATTCTAAATTTAATATACCAGACGAGTTCTGACTATATCCTATTATATTTTAGTCATAAATTTCTTAGCCATTGCCCAGTATAGCCTGCAGTGTATCCATGCTGTTTTCTATTCATTTTATACCTGAAAAGTGCAATTGTTGTAAAATACCTTGAGCATATTAAGATTTGGTTCGGTTCTGTCTTCTCACCTTGTAAATCATATGTGTACCAGGTAATGGGGGGAAAAAAAAATCACTGTTTCAGTGATATTTCTTTTTCAGTTTTTGGTTTGTTTTACCTCATTTATTCTCCCTGGAGTACACTGTGAAGATTAGCATTTATTCAAACCTCGATACATGTCTAGTTGAAAAATCTTAAAATCTATCATTTAAATTTAAATTGGATTCTGAAAGGTCACTAGATTAAATCTCCTGCTATACTTAGTGAAGGAAAATGTATCTTAAGGGAGGGAAAGCAGACCATTTTTTTACATTTTTAACAGGCTAAATTGGGAACTTGTTAGTGCTCACAATCCAGTTCTTCAGAAGTATAAAACTGAACTTGAAGCATCCTGGTCACCTGACCTGCTTTGGAACATAGTGGTAACCACTAAAGAGGAAAGTGGTGCATTGCTTTTCATGAAAAGCCACCTGCCATCACAGGTGTTACCAACAAATATTGGAGCTTCGAAGAGCTATTGTATTTTCCTTCAGCCAGCCACTGTGATGACAGCATTTTAGAGGTCGTTGGGCCACTTTCAAACTTTTGTCTCTTAAAGGCTACGGTGGAAATATATAGGCAATCTCGATGAATCAAAATCATATCTGCCTTGTAATATGATCATAAGCTTTCAAAGAGGCCTTTCCTTATGAAGTATTTATGAATTATGAGAAACAAATATAGGCCTTTCATCTGTAAACATGACAAATATTCACAAAATGCATTTGTCTTCAATTGGATATTCCTCTCTTTCATCTTTAAAAGAGACACACTTTTCATAAAGTCAGCTATTGCCAAAGACTAGCAAGTATCTGTAAAACAAAGGATCTTTGAACTTATTCTTTGATTAGCTTGCTCTATCAAAGGTCAAGGAATTATATTCTTGGATGGTGATGGACAGATGTGGAAGCATTGTGTACAGACATACTTGCTCACTTGGTACTGCTATGCCTGTAGTGAAACGAAGGTCAATTTGAACCAATGGGCCAGACATATAACATGGGATGTCATAACAGTTGGAAAAAAATCAGCAAATTAGGATATGAATTTATACTTCAGAGTAATATTCATTTTTGTGTATAGCTTTGTTTTTCTGGACCTTTCTGCTTGTTTATAAGCCTGTTTAATTCTCTGCTCACATTTACATCTTTATTAAACTTTATACCCATTCTCTCTCCTTTTATTTTTCCCCTTTATCCTTCATATAACTGACTGTGAATGAATTTGAATCACAGTTTTATGTTAGTAACAAGTCAGAGTGCCAAATTTAAGCTATTTGTGGTCTGTTGTGAGCAATGTATATATTTACAGTATCTAACATCTGCATTAAAAATTCTAATATTATGATTATTTTCAAAGTAGGTTTGGCCATTTGCAATCAATAATATCAAAAATGAAATACATTGTCATGGTAATTATTAAAAGAAACATCCATGAGCAAATGGACTCTGGAAATGGCAACTTAAAATGACAAGTGGAGTGGCACATTGCTCCTCCATGAACTTCCTGTGATACATCCAAAATTTCATGAGCTACACTAATATGCTAATAATATGGATGATAATAAGAGAAAGCAAAAAACAAAAACAAAACAAAAAAATGTAGGCAACAAAAATTAGAAGATAATTTGGGAGACAAGGAAATATATGAGCCATAATCATTAGTATAGTTGCTGTGTCTGTGGATAAAGTTTGCCTGACTTTAAAGATTTTGGCCTTTTTGGATGGGGGGAAGTCAGGCAGATCTGTACAAGTGTTCCAGTCCTTCACTTATCTGTCCAGGTGATTTTGGTGCATCACATAAAATCTCTTGTTTCAGTTTCCTAATCTGTAATTAGAGGATGATAACCTGTAATATGAGTGTAAAGAAAAGGTTAAATATGGTTATATGGATAAAGCATGTGACTCATTATAGATTCCCATTGAAGGGTAGTATTCTGTCCTTCTCCTATCTCCCCAGAAGGCAGACTGACAGCAGCCAAAGGAGACATGAAATCACCTTCAGCAGTTAGCAGATTTATCATGACTCAGACAGTTATCTCATGTTGTTTGTTGTTTGCGGGGTTATTGAGTCTTGTAGTTGGAACGGTTCACAATGACAGTATACGTGCCAACGAAAAAGCAAATGTCACAAAACTACTCCATGGCCTTCAGTGCAGGTTGAAAAATCTATTGAAAATGTAGTTTGAGAGGATTTTCTGAAAGGGAGAAGTTGCCCAAATAAGTAGCTTTTCCTCAAATGCCTAATTTAATCAAAGAATAACATGTAGAATTTATATTTTTAAGTAAAATCTCTCTCAAGAACAATTTTCAAGAGAAGAAGCACAGTGGGTTTAACTAGTTAGTGCCTCTCCTTACTTTCGTATTGTGCACAGGTTTCTTTTGTTCGTCTGCTCTTTGTTTGTTTGTTTGTTTGTTTTCAATGTGGCATAGCCCCTAATCTGTGTATAATAGACAAGCAGACCATAGTGTTTAGGTTGCAGATTCCCTCTTACTAGTGAGAGTAGTTTGACAAGGGTGAGTTAACCACCAAGCCAAAAAACCATTGGTGATCTTATGAGCCGTAACCTGCTGATATTCAACAAGTATCCAAATCAGTGATTTTCATCAGCAAAAACTAATTTTGGTAAAGTAGCAGACTTAGATCCAAGGGACTTTAGGAGCTAATATAAAGCTAGTCATAGATGAACACGATTATAACATTCCTTGCTTAAGACATAATGTTTTGTTTTGTTTTGTTTTTAATGTATGATCCCTGTGTGGATAGAAAAATTCTCTCAGAGGTTATATTTGATTAAAATCTGCTTGATATTTGAGATTGGGTCCAACTCGGGCAGAGAATTCCAGGCAGAGATGTGAAGATCTTAGGGCTAAGTTGAGCTTGATTGTGCTTAAGGAACAGAAAGAAGGCCACTATATAGCTGGTACTCAGTGGAAGGCAGCTAATCACAGTATTAGACTGGTGCTTGATCATATCAGACCTTGTAACCAGGACTGTAGACTGGATTATTATCCCACATTCAGGTCAAAATCCTGCCCAGTCAGAGTGACCCAGCCCTTATTTTTAAATAAGTCCCATCTCAACCTGGATCTCAATCTGTCCTTCATATGGATATTATAAATTATATATATGTAAAAGTTCTTGGCTGTATTACAGCAGTATGGGTAGACTGTTAAATTAATTATTGCAGAATCCTTTGAAAATCTAGGCAGCAATGCACAGATGCAAAATTTATAACTGGAGCAAACAAAAAAAAGCTGATGTTTCCTTAAGGATACTGATGTTTTTGTGGTTTCTTTCTTTTGTTGTCGTCACCAGAGATTTATATAACGTTTGGGGAAATTTTCAATATTTAATCATAAGCATTCTTATTTCAATGTAGGCTATACATGCAGACCAATCTGAATTTGTTCTCACTAGAGGCTGAATATATTATTATTTTTTTAATTGGGATATATGTTCAGATGAATGTCCATGTGTGTTAAAACTTACACAAATTTATGCATTAATAAGGAAATATGATTAGTGAAGAGTTTAATGATTTGACTTTTCATAGTGGTAAACATGTTGTAAAAGGCCCCTAAACAGAGATTGTAAACTGAGGGGGAGAAAAAGAAGAGGATAATATTATTTGAGCATTCCAAATAATTTCTTGTTTAGTTTTCTTTATGAAAGTATCTTTCTAGAAGCCTACACCATACTAACAATATAGCCACATTTGTAGGTATCTAAAGTATTGATACTATAAACTTTAAGTTACATTTATACTAATGTAGTTAAGTTTTTTTCTTAATTTCCATGTCAGTTACTCTGAAAACAGCTTCTTAAGTGATGTATATTGGTTTCTTTTTTTTTTTTTTTTTTTTACTGTTTCAGAGTTAAAGTTGAATTTTACTTGAGTTTCTTAGCTTTCTGTGTACATTGTTAATTCAGTTCAGGTCAGTTTATTTAAAATTATTTTTTTTTTTAAAATTATAGGACATGATTTCTATCACATAGACATTTATGGTTGTGTTGGGAAGACTGGTTATATGAACTGATTTATCTCTTGGTGTCTTTCATGCTAACTAAAGAATTGTCAGGGAGATTTTGTGAAGCTTATGGTAAGACTTGAGTAATATGTAGAGTTTGAATAGAAGAGGAATGGACAATAATTCTTATATTTGTTTTTGGGAGGTGCTGAATGGTTGTGGTTCTTAGTATGTGTGTTTATTTTCTCTATCATCTAGAATTCTGTTATTGCCTAAAACACATTATTTGATGTAATAAACCTTTAGGTCTGGTCTTTGTTAGCATTTAGTAAAAAGATTCAAATTATTTGCTTTGTGTCCTGAAACTCAGAAAATTTTTGATCTTGAATTAGTCTTTCACTCTAGTAAAAAAGTTTATTAAACTTGAAATTAGAAGGAGAAAAAATAATCTAGTACCTTCTTGTCAAAAATTGTCACTCTGAGATTTAGAAAGGTTATATGCTTAAATTGATTTTGGCAAAATCAGCTAGAATGGTTTTCTTGACCCCCTAATTCTTTGCTATTTGTGTGTATGTGTTAAAAATGCCTTCGTGATGTTCATTAAGTGAAGTCTGACTTAATTTTCTCATAAAATGCATCAAACCAAGGCACTTGCTTTCTTCACTTTTCAAAATTATTGAATTTATTTATTTAATGATTTCAATCAATAGCTAGATTAGTTTGATAGGCTTTCTCTTTTGCCTTATCAATGATGATTTAAAAGAAAGAGAGAAAAATGAAAGAAAAAAGGGAGAGAGGAAAAGAGGATAGAAAAGAAAAAGGAAGGGAAAGAGAAGAAGAAATCCTACGGAGAGCTAGTTCAGGGATTAAAGAGCCAGAGAGAGCCAGGGAAACAGGCATGTTTCTCAAGACTAATGGAAAGAGAAGAGTGTCAGTTGAAAGGAGGCAGTAGTTGGGGCAGGATTCAAGAAAAGTGTGAGACTTCATTGAGAAATAGACTATACCATGCGTGGGAATTTCCCAGAAGTGTAACTTGCTAGAAAGAAAATTATCCCAAAGCTATTCTTTTTAAAGAGGAAATTTCTGGCTACTTACTGTGCCTGAGCACAGGCTTCAGCCATCTCCCTATCCCCACCCCCACTCCTACCCCCGGAGATGTTGAGTCTGCAGGTCAGTGGCTAGCAGTGGGCACTCTGTTCTGCAGGATGGGGATTGTTAAAGGTATCAAGAATAAGGCCTATTTCAAGAGACACCAAGTGAAATATGGAGGAAAATGAGAGGGTAAAGCTGATTATTATGCTCAGAAATGCTTGGTAATCCAGGATAAAAACAAGTACAACACACCCAAAAACAGGATGATAGTTCACGTAACCAACAGAGATACCAATTTTCAGATTGCTTATTCAATATAGGAGATATGATAGTTTGTGTGGCTTATGCTCATGAACTTCCAAAATATGGTGTGAAGGCTGCCCTGAAAAATTATCCTGTGACCTGTTCGACTAGCCTCCTGCTGACCCTCAGACTTCCTACTAGGTTTGGTGTGGACAAGATCTGTGAAGGACAAGTGGGGGTGACTGAGGATGGATACGACATGGAGACCATTGATGGTCAACCTGGTGCCTTCACCGGCCATTTGGATGCAGGGCTGCCAGAACTACTACTTGAAATAAAGGTTTTGGGGTCCTGAAGGGACTTGTGGATGAAGACTTGTCTGTCCCTCTGATTATGATTCAGAAAGCAAGGACTCCTTTGTAGAAGGACACTGCAAGCACATCATAGTTTGGGAAGTTGCAGGTTATACATGTTACCTGATTGAAGAAGATGAAGATGCTTACAAGAAATAATTCTCTCAGTACATAAAGAACAATGTGACTCTAGATATGACTGAGGAGATGCCTAAGAAACCTCATGATGCTATAGCAGAGAAACATCTCCTTATAAGAAGAAGCCCAAGAAAGAAGGTTAAAGGAAGAGGTAGAACCATCTCAGAATGTCAAATGTCCAGAAGAAAGATGGAGTAGCTAAGAAGAAGGTAAGCCTGCGCAGAGCTCAGGAATGAGCCACTGGAGCTGATAAACCAAAGCATAATTTTCTATGAAGATTTTTTTGGGTAAAGAAAATAATAAATTTATTGACCAAGTTAAATAAATAAATAGAAGAGAAAATTCCAGGGAAATATGACTCAAACAAATAAACAGTATTGAGTTAATTCACACAAAATTCCCACATAAAACTGTTTCTCTCTTATTTTTTCTTGGCTCTCACCTGTTTATTTAATGACTAATATTTTAGATAGCATTCCACAAAATGTGATGGTATGGACTGTATTAGAATTGATTTTGAAATGAGGCCCATATTAAAGGTTACGCTTCAGAACTGATAGTATATAATACAAATATATTCCTGCTGTGCCTGTCAGAAGTGATTGACAGCTTTTGTGAACTAAGTTAAAGGTGATGTCCAGTAAGTTTGGATGATATATTGTCCAGTTTATCCTGTAGACCTCCACCTTCAATGTAATTTTTTTGAGGAGCTCCGCTTCCTTTTCCATACTGTAGTAACAGATCCTTTCTCATTACAGTGTAATACTACCGTACTTTTTTCTGTGTTATCAGTCACTGTTGTAATTAAATGCATTTGTGTTATTTGTAAAATGTCTGTCTCTCCCATTAGACACAAAACTCCATGCAATGAGTATTGTATGCTTCCTATTCATGACTGTATCACCAGCACCTAGCACTGAGCCTGACACAAAGCAGATACTCAAGAAATATTTGTTGACTGCACCACACTATTCCAGAAAAAAATAAATGCAGAATTAAGAAATAAGGCTTAGGATGATGGCCATGGAAGTCAGAATCTGCTAAAGAGTGTGTAACAACTCACTTGCTGAGTCCACTAAAAAAAAGGCTCATTTTATTATATTAGCTGACACATGCTCATCTTTTGAAAATTTACTTTCAGTATGAAAAGATATTATAAGTATTAGAACATATTGGTATATTTCAATTTATATTTAATTTATATGTAAACAAATACATTTAAAATCTCTTACCATCTACTAGGTGCTCTCCTTAATCTATCCTGCTGTATCTCAAACACTACTAATCACATTAGACACATTATCTTATTTAATCCCCTTTCAGGAGTGTGCTGAAATTATCTTCCATTTTGCAGTTGAGAAGACTGAGGCCTAGAGAAGTTATGTGCCTTGCCTAAGCTCATACAACTGACATGACCACATGTTGGTGCTATGAGTATGTGGTTTTAAAAAATTGTTGACCCAAGGAAATTGCCAAAAACAAAAAGTAATTCACACATAGTCATGCCATCATATTATACTTAAGAGTTGAGATTTTGGACTCAGAAAGTTGAGTTCCACCTGTATGTATTAGTTGAGTGACTTTGAGCATTTTATTAAACTTTTGAAAATCTCAGATTCTCCAACCATGAAACACACACTTGATATTACAGCCTTGGCAAGTGAGACTATGTAATATGTGAGGACTAGAAGTCAGTGGACACTCAGTGAATTTGAATTTCTTTCTCTTTCCTATGTAACACCCATATTTTCTGTTCTATTCTAGCCAAAGCACTAAATGCTAATTCCTTTTGTTTGTAAGAATGTGTACAAACAGACATTAGAGAACTATGTATTAATTAGCAAGATTAGTGCAAATTTGAAAACTGCTGAAGGAGATGTAGTTGAAATTTAAATATGATTAAATAGCAGCTTCCCATAAAGTTTTCTTCAGTTTCCCACCTTCAGAACACACACACACAGAGGCATATATACACAATTTCCTGAAAACTATTAATAGGTGCTGTTCTTTTCCTTCTGCTTTGTCTGTCCCTATGCAACTGGTATTCCCCAGCTCATCGTCTACCCAGAGTGCTTGTCTACTTAATGGTCATTGTGCACTGCTGCACTGCAGCTTCCTTAGTATTGTAAATATCTATAACATTATATATATATAACTATATATAAATAATATTTCTCCTGAATATTATCTTAAAATATTTGTTATTTAAGGGGACTAGTCAAGGAAAATCCTCTTATGGTCAGTATAGTCTATAAAATCATAATTATTTTGGAAATTATTTAGGAAAGAAAATTAATTCTCAGATGCTTTATATTTGTTTATCTACAGACCTTTGTTCTCCATAGCTTATATTCTTCTCCTTTACTTCTGATGCTGTTTATATGTACTTTAATTTGCCTCAAGTCAGTCTTTTGAAATGAAGCTGGCTAAATATAAGTAAATAAACATTACATATCTAATTACAAATTTTAATAAGATGATGGAAAATTATCAAATCATGAATGTTTTTTCTATAATAGAAATATAATAATTTCAGTTAATCTATGAGAAATAAATCAATCAGAAGGGAAAAACTAAAAAAGGAGAAGTACTGGTAGGTGAATAGTTAGTGTTTCCAAACTTTTACCATTAAAATAGGCTTTTAAATGCTGATTACCAATTGTAGTTTAATATTTGTCAGTAATGTATATCTATATATGTTTAAGTCGCTGTCAGTTTTGATCCGAAGTAGTAAATATCTTAATTTTATATATAAGGTGAAATTTTTAATCTTGTTTGAAAAAGATGGATGTGTATATGTCATTAGCTAACCTATAGTGATTTGTTGTGTAAAAGAGCAGTGATTATTCAGATGAAATATGTAAAAATTTCATGTAAGACCTCCCTTATGTTTCATTATAGGAGATGATTTAACTTGGCTTTCTGCTTTCTGGACCTTGAGTTGCTCAGCTTTGGGGGGCCCTCTACTTTGAAAAACATGTTTCTAAATTTTCTCCAAATGTTAATAGTATATTTTATCTGCTGTAATGCTTTGAAAAATCACCTTTGAAATTTTTGTGAGAAAGCAGAGAAATATAAATCAATTTAAAAATAAGTAATATGAAAATTTATTAATTTCTTAATCACTCATTGTAATCATTATCATAGAGGATTGTTCGTTGCTTTGGATTTATTTGTTTTCCTGTGTCAGAATGAAAATCTTTTACTTTCACTGAAGATCCCTTACCATCCTGCTTCCCAGCCCTGTGTACATGCATACACACTTCCCGTAAAGTATACCTTTTTCTCATCTTACTTGAGCAGGGAACCAAGCTTGTTAAGAATATAAATTTAGAGAAAAAAGAGACTTGAAAATTTCTCAAGTTGAATTTTTTTTAGTAAAAATATAATTGGAAGCATTTAGCATATAAAAGTAAAATATGCTATCCATTCCTACTCATTTCCTAGAGAATACCTGATTAGACTTATAGATAATATAAATGGAGTGAATTTTAATTCAGTATTTAATAAGCCAAGTACAATTTAGGCCTTAAGGGAAAGAAACTGTTTTATTGTAATAATGAATTTAGATAACCAGGGCTCAGTGGATATAATATGATTAAACTGTATATTAATTTAAATAAAATAAAGTTATATAAGTTGAAATAAAAAAATGTGATATTGGAAAGAAAACTTCAAAACCATATTTTATAATAAAAACCAATGTTTTGAAATTTATATTATTACAGACTTTTAGTAGTTGAATTAATATTTTTGTCTCATTAGAGTCTTGTGCTTTTTGCTACCTAATGTTATTTAAAGTTAATATATACAGTAGCTGTAATATAATTCTGTTTCTAAAGACCCAGATACATTTTATTATATTGAATGGATGATACTATTGTATTGTATTAGATATGAATAATCACTTTTTGTACTTTTTCATCTTTTAAAAATTTTCTCAATAAATTCCAGTTGACTGATGGTATAGTTTGTTGATGAAGTAAAAAGCATTTTCCCTTTATTGGCTAATTTAATTAAAATTATACTGACAGATGAAATTTCAAAAAATTTTTAAAATAGTGTAGATAGTAAGATAGTACCTGTTTTTCAGTGGTGATGTTTTAGAATATCTTCCTTTAAGAAAGTGTTATTTTCATTATGATTTAAGACTGTATCCTTCTATGTGACATGCCATACCTTTTCTATAAAAAAAAAAAAAAAAAAACCTGAAAGTACTTTCTTTGTTCAAGGTCAATCTGCTGCCTCAGTTGAAATACCCAGATCAAAACATGTAACTTTTGCTTCATGGTTTTATGATGTACTTTTTAAATAGCAATTCAGCTTCAAAGACTGTGTAATTACTAAGAGGAGTATATAATTTTTCTTCATAATTTTTTATATTTGGCCACTACTTAATAATGTCTCCTACTTGTTACCATACAATATTAGTACAATTAGTAAGATCTAGTGGAATAAGTTGCTGATTTTGAAAATCCTAGAAGTTACTCAGGATGAGAAATAAATACAACAGTCCACAAATGGTTTTGAATTAGAAAAGGTAACTGCATCTAATAAATGTTGTTACATCTGATTATACTTGCTTGCCAAGAAAATTCAACTATATTTTATTTCATTATAAAGTTCATTTGCAAGATGTGAGACAATCAACAGTTTTGATTTTAGGGATATTTCCTAAAAATCTTAATATTAGAATTATCTGTGTGTGACAAAATTTTCATAATAAATTCTCATTACTTGATTACAGGTTGAATATTTCAGACATCCAAACCAATTAGAATCGTGATTATTTTGATTGCCAGAAATCCTTAAATATATATATTATCCATTGATATATTCAGTTACTATATCAGACACCTGTGATTTAAACAGTTTGAGTGGTTTATGATTTACAGGAAAGTCAGCTGCACTTCATTTTTTGAAATTTGGGTTTTGGGGTTTTATTTATTTATTTTTTGCTTCACAAAATACGTGAGTAAGCCAATCAATTGTTCTTAGGTAGTACAGATGACATAGTGTTTGTTTCTAATTTATATGCTAATTGATTTAAGATGGAAAGCTAATAACTAAAACAGGTTACTTCTCAAATACATTCAAGCTAGCTTCTCAGTATGTATTTGTTAACATCTCCTTCTAAATGTTAACATCTAACTCTGCCAATTGTTTGGCAACTAGGCTATTTTGTGGTTTCTATGAATAGACTTTAAAGACTTTGTGTCAATGAAATAATCTTAAAATCAAAGTCCTACCTTGTCTGCTGTAACATACCAAGTAAAACAGTGCTCTTAAATTCTGCTTAAATTTTTATGGGACTCTAATCAACTGGATATATCAACTGTGTTACAGGTTGTCTGATGACATTTTGAAGTAGAAAAAGTAAATTGCCTTTTTTATTGTACCCTTTGCCAGACATTTTCCTACTTTGACTTAAGGCAAACCATTCAATTGAGATGATTCAGTTCATTTATTACTGCAGAGCTCATTGGGTAATATTTGTAATTCAGTCATAATTTGGAATACATTATAACTCTTCTTCTCAGCCCCCTCAAAGAAGGAAAATGCAATTTATGGGTGCTGAGTTTGAAATTTATGATAGTAGAAATAGTAATAGACATCTTTCAGAAATTTATATTTTCACTAGTATATATTCCTTAAACTTGTTCTGGTGTTCTATTTAAAAGGCAGATCTTAGATTCTGTGAACTATTTCATTCATGTATAAGCTTAATAAGTGCATCATTCATGTAACTATTGTAAGGTAGGGTGCAAAATAGGAGTACCTCACCTTGGAGGTCCTGTATATTTAGATTTTTAACATATATGTAAGATTTCACTAGCCCCCATTAAAATTGCTGAGAACTGAGTCTCTAATGAGTTTCCCTGGTAGACAGCATTTCACAAGTTTTGTGACAGTTTGTTGTTAGAGGAATTAAGTGTGACTCCATCAGGAGACAAGGACTCTTGGAAGCTTACTTCTAAACTCCTCTGAACTTTGCCCCACGCACCTTTCTCTTTGTCCATTATGCTTTTTATCCTTTTACTGTATGTATAAATCATAGACATGCACATGCCTATATGCTAAGTCCCATAGGTCTTCCCAATGAATCACAAAATCTGGAGATTGTCTGGAAGACTCCCAGCCCAGATGTCCTCTTGTAATTTAACTTCAGTGACCTGGAATAGATATATTTATATAATGATTAAATACATTGTCAACCTTAAGTTGGAAGTTTACATAGTGTAATAAAAATAAAAAAGAAAGCTACATCTTTGTTGCAATGATACTGTTAACTCTCTATAACTTGCTCTTTTTCAACTTTGATTTCTGTATCATGTCCATGCATTTACTCATGTATATAGTTCTGGTTATCTGGGCTTCCCAGGTGGCACTAGTGGTAATGAACCCATCTGCCAAGGCAGAAGACTCAAGAGACGCAGAGTCAATCCCTGGTCGGGTCTGGGAGATCCCCTGTAATAGGAAATGGCAACCTGCTCTAGTATTCTTGCCCGGAAAATACCATGGACAAAGGAGCCTGATGGGCTATAGTCCATTGGTTCAGAAAGAGTCAGACATGGCTTAGCACCTGAATAAGAACATTTTAGAGCAATGTTTCATTATACTGTGTGCTCAGTCATGTCCGACTCTTTTGTGACCCCATGGACCAGTAGCCCGCCAGGCTCCTCTATCCTTGGGATTTACCAGGCAAGAATACTGGAGTGGGTTGCCATTTCCTCCTCCAGGGGATCTTACTGACCCACGGATTTAACCCACGTCTTCTGCATCTCCTGCACTGGAAGGCAGATTCTTTACCACTGGGCCATCTGGGAAGCCCTTTTAGAGAAATAGAAGTTAGTATTTTTTAAACTATTTTTTGAACTTTTTAATTATATGTTCCATTTTCATTATTATTTCTTATTACCACAGGAAACTCTTTTTCTATTTATTCATACCAAGAATCTGTCTACTCGGATTGTTACAGCCAAGTATGTTAAATGCAGTTTTATAACTCCTTTTGGGACTTCACTGGTGGTTCAGTGGCTTAGACTGTGAGCTCCCAATGCAGAAGGCATGAGTTTAATCCATGGTCAGGGAGATGGATTCCTGATTGGAAAAGACCCTGATGCTGGGAAACATTGAAAGCAAAAGGAGAAGGGGGCAGCAAAGGATGAGATGGTTAGATCTCATCACCAATTCAATAAACATGAATTTAAACAAACTCTGGAAGACAGTGAAGGACAGGGAAACCTGCATGCTGCAGTCCATGAAGTTGCAAAGAATCAGACATGAGTTAGTGACTAAACAACAACACAACACCGTTTGGACAAGAAGAGGGCAGATTAAATATTGTGGTAATAGGATTCAGTAGGATGCTTGGTAACTCTACCTTTAATCAACTATGTGATATTGGGCAGGAATTTTTTTTTTAATTATTAAATTGACATCATCTCGTTTTGTGCTTTGAATTGTAATATCATTGACTTTTTTCCTTCTTTTATCTTTGTAGATATTAGGACACTATTTTCCCATTTCAGTGAGTCTACCTTGGAAACATTTTGTCCATGACATTTATGTTAGAACTTGATAGAACATGTCCACCAGTCCAAGCTGGATTGACGTAAATGAATCAATAAGGTTGATATGAGAATGTGGTGTGATAAGACTGAAAGGATCCCAAAAGTACATATGCCATCTTTAGAAATTTAAACTGAAAAATTTACAGCACAGTTTTCCCTCATGACCTTCAGGGGATTGATTCCAGGAGCCCCACCATATAGCAAGATCCACCAGTGCTCAAGTCCCTTTTATAAAATGGCGTTATTGTTGTTCAGTTGCTCAGTCGTGTCCGAGTTTTTCCCACCCCATGCACTGCAGCATGCCAGACTTCCCTGTCCTTCACCATCTTCTGGAGCCTGCTCAAACTTATGTCCGTTGAATTGGTGATGCCATCCAACCATCTCATCCTTTGTCATCCCCTTCTCCTCCTGCCTTCAATCTTTCCCAGAATCAGGGTCTTTTCCAGTGAGTCAGTTCTTCACATCAGGTGGCCAAAGTATTGGAGCTTCTACCTCAACGTCAGTCCCTCCAATGAATATTCAGAATTGATTTCTTTTACGATTGACTGGTTTGATCTCCTTGCAGTCCAAGGGACTCTCAAGAGTCTTCTCCATCACCTCAGTTCAAGAGCATCAGTTCTTTAGAGCTCAGCCTTCTTATGGTCCAGCTCTCATATCCATACATGACTACTAGAAAAACCATAGATTTGATTATATGACATATGTCATAGTACAATGAATACAATGGTCCCTCTTTAGCCAAGGATATAAAATCTGAGAATATGGAGGGATGACTCTATATTTATTAAAAAATATAAGTAGACCTATGCAGTTCAGACCTGTGTTGTTCAAGGGTCCCTATCCTCTGCAAGATAAACAAAACAGTAGTGCACGTCAGATCAGGCCCAGGGAGAGTTTGTGATCTCTGATTTACATATTCATATATCCATAAATCTGCCCAAGAAATTTTCTGTTTAAACAGATTTTGTTCCTACTCTGAGTTATTTTGAGCTAAAAATAGCTTTCAGTTTACCTTTCAGAAGTAAAATATACATAACTAATCAAATGGACAAATTATAGGAAAGCCTGTCCTTTTCAAAACATTGTTAAGGATGAGTTATCAATATGCAAATTTATTCAATACTTTTTTCTGAAATTCTCGTGGAGCAAACTTGTTAAAAAAGAGTATAGATGTATACTCCCTTTCAATTTTTGCAGTGAACTCAAAAAATGCTCCCTTGTGGCTCAGCCTGTAAAGAATCTGTCTGCAATGCAGGAGACCTGGGTTCAATCCCTGGGTTGGGAAGATCCCCTGGAGAAGGGAAAGGCTATCCACTCTAGTATTCTGGCCTGGAGAATTTCATGGGCTGTATAGTCCATGGGGTCACAAAGAGTAGGACATGACTGAGTGACTTTCACTCCCAAAACTGCTCTGAAAGAAAGGTTATTAAAAAGTTAAAAATATAGATATTAGACATTTCTATGTAAAACAGAGCGGTTTTGATCTGTTCATTTCTTTTTGTTAAACAGAAATTGTTTTTTTAAGCCTTAAATGAATATTCATTCTACCTTCACCATGGCTTGGCCAACGATCTAGAATCTCCTGGCCCCGTTTCATACCTATTGGATTGTTTGGATTTCTGTTTTTTGTTTTTTTTTTTCTCTTTTAACTTTGAGTAAGTTTTCAAAATTCAAAGTAACTTATCTAAAGCAGTTAATTACCAACAATACTCATTTTACTGCAGAGTTTAGATTTACAATTCTGGAGTTGATCGTGATGACTTAATCTCCACTTAGGTCAGATTGCTCTTTAATATATGGAAGGTTAAAAAAATACATAAATTTCAAGTGGGTTAAGGAATTGTGTACACTCTTATGCTTTGTCATTAAGCTAAATGAGGTATTAAAGTCTTAAAACCATAGTTATAATGAGATAGGGAAATCAACCATAACTGTATGACTAAAAAAAATACTAATTGATGATGTTTTCTAAAAGAAGAATATATGTAACTGTGGTTATTTTACATGAAAAATCTTGATGAAAATTCAGAAATAAGTAATAGAATGTTTTTGGTAACCACTACTATGTAGTAATCACTGTATGCTTGCTGAGGATAGAGCACTTAACAAGACATTGTTCCTGCACTTTGGACCAGACTGGTCCATTTTTTTCTTAGTTTTTTTCAGACATTGAGTGATTTTTTAGTTACAGAAATTTAACAGCATTTTCCTTTTAGAATGAATTTCATCAAGCAAATGAGGTAAATGTTAGTAGTTTTCTGGTGTTTGTATGGTATATTTCTTTGAGCATCATGATTCCTAAGATAGTAATTTTAATTTTAATTATTATTCTTAGCAAAGAATGTATAACAATGAAAATGCTCTTACATTATGCCTAAATGTGTATTTATCTGTTATTTTAGCTGGGAAGTTTTAAGATTTCTTCTGTCAAACATAAGATGGTGGTTGGAAGAGTATGGCTTTGATGGATTTCGTTTTGACGGTGTTACATCAATGCTCTATCATCACCATGGAATAGGTAGGTAACCTGATACATTCCAGATGTAACTAATGATTTTATTTTATATTTTTACTGGAAGATTACAGCCAGGCTTAAGATTCAGTTACATTGCTACAATGACCATTATTGTCGGCTTGATTTTTATTCGTTCTTTTACGTCTCTAGTCATTTCTGATCCCTTTTTGGCAGGAAGTCAGGTATAAATACTTTTTATAAGTAAATAAAGGGTAATGATTTTCTTTGAAATATTTCTGCTCAATAACAATATGCTATCCTTAACATGCGGCACTCTTTGAAAAATGTTTTTTTAAGGATATAATTTATTATACCAGTCTCAGGCTGTGAAAATGACAGCAATTGTAATGAAAAATGAATAACAAAATTAATAAATGAGAACATTTGTTAATGTATGGGTTCCTTTGCATATTAAACATTGAAGATAATGTACACATTTTAAATATAAATGTGCTCAGTTAAAATTAAATTGTAAATTAATTTGTAATTAAAACTATGTATCAGAGACCTTCAGTTTAAAAGTTGTACAAAGAAGTGGAATCACAGAATCCTAATCCTTCAGTAGATAACATGTAGAAAAATTATTGTTTTTTTAATGACCTTTAGCAACCTTATTCATAACTAATACCTGGAAACAAGCCAGGCATGCTTTAATAGATGAATGGTTAAAAAATGTGGTGTGTATCCATAGCATGAAATGCTACTTAGCGATAAACAGTAACGATATTCATACATACAACAATTTGGATTAATTTTCAGAGAATTATGCTGACAGGGAAAAAAACTTGTTTCAAAAGAGGACATACATATAATATGATTACTTTTATGTATCATGCTTGTAGTGACAAAATAAACAAAACAGGTCAGTGGTCATCAAGGGTTAAGGACCATGGTGAAAAGGCAGGAGGAAGGTAGATCTCATTATAAAAGGATATCAGGTGAGCCACCTGTGATGTAATTTTATATCCTGACTGTATAATGCCAGTACCTTGGCTGGGATATTACACCATGGCTTTTCATATGTTCCCATTGAAAACGCCATTACACCATGGTGTTTCAAATGTTGGGAAAACAAGTCTACACAGGATCACTGTATGTTATTTCATGTAACTGTGGCTTCCTAGGTGGCTTGGTGGTAAAGAATACACCTGCCAATACGAGTTCCATCTCTGTGTTGGGAAGATCCCCTGGAGGAGGAAATAGCAACCCATTCCAGTATTCTTACCTGGAACATCCCATGGACAGAGGAGCCTGGTGGGCTACAGTCCATGTGTTTGCAGAGTCAAATGCACTGAGCAAGCACACACACACAATCTACAGTTATCTCAAAATCAAAAGTTTAATTAAATTTTTTAAAAATCCTCTTTATGTCAGAACAAAGTGACTCAAAGTAAGTATATGAAAATGTTATTTAGTATAACATAAGTACATTAAAGTATATAGCATAAGTATATGAAAATAGTTATTTAACTATTATCTTACTTAACCCTGTAAACTGCCTTCAGAAGGACTCTTGGGTGGTATAAAAATAACTGCTTGTGTAGATATCTCATTTTAATTTCTTCTTCATTAAAACTTTGTTGTAGGAAATACATTGTTTTTATAGCATTTACTCAAATATTTTTTACAACCTTCTGAAGTGTGGTAGGTCTTGTCTGTTTGGCTAAACCCTCAGAAAAACAGGGACATATGTTTAAATAAAAATATGTATTTATATTCACCTGGGGGCTTCCCAGGTGGCTCAGGGTAAAGAATCAGCCTGCCAAGCAAGAGACTTGGATTCAATCCATGGATTGGGAATATCCCCTGGAGAAGGAAATGGCAACCCACTCTTGCCTGGGAAATCCCATGGACTGAGTTGGCGGGCACCAGTCCATGGGGTCACGAAGAGTTGGACATGACTTAGCAACTAAACAATAACAACAATTTACTGACAACAATCAATCCATGATGGAGACTTTAGAAATCAAAACGTAACTGCCAAGAAAAGCTGCTACAGTTAAAGTCTGCTGTTATCTGCTCTTATTCATGGTGCTAACCCCCCCCTCCCCATGAAACATTTCTAGGGAGCAAACTGAATGTACAAAACATGACAGTTTTCATTGATACCCTCCACTTTGGAGAGAAGCTGACTTTGGAGAAGAAAAAGGCAATCATGATAAAATTCAAGAAAGATCTTCTCCTAGATTAAAGCACCTACATGCCTGCCCCTTCAGAACCTTCCTCGGCTGAGGGCTAGGTGTTTTCCAAAGAATTGTGGAGTTGGGGAAATTAACTGAAATCTATGGATATGGTATATGCTTCTTATGGGTAGAGAGCCCAAAAAATGGAAAGAAAAACATTGAGTTATTTAGCATGTTTCCCAACTTTGAGATGAAGATGAAAATAAAAATTGAAACTGCAAACAATTATGTACCAGAAGAAATCTGAGATGACAGTATTAACACAGACTCAGAGTGTTTAATTTATAAAATTCTGTGATAAAGAAAAATTTATCAAGTAATATCTTGAATAAAAAATAATTTACCTGCATGAATGAAAAAAAAAAAATGGCTAAGCTCATACTATTCCATTGCCACAGCAGTGTCTGCAAAATTCTTAAGGATAGAAACTGTGACTTCCGAATTGGATATTTGAATTACCATTGAAGGATACATTTGAAAGAAATTGAAGAATCCACGTAAAAATAACCTTCAATGATAGAATCAAGCAGATTGAAAAAAATGAGTCAAATAAAGAACTTATATTTAAGAAATCAAGTGGGGAAAAAAGGCAGGCATTCAGCACTAATTAGACTTAATTAAAAATAATAGTAAACAACTGAAAGAATAGGAAGTTAATAGTATAATACCAGTAAGTGAAATATACTATAAGCAATCAAAATCAGGAGATGGGGCAAGGGGTGGTAGAAAGAAGTTGAGGGATATTAAACTGTTTTTATCATCATAGAAAATCCATACTCCATAAATTCTAGCCATATTTAAAATAATATAAACATTATGTCTCAATTTCATAATGGTTTTCCTATTTGCTTGCCTTCAGAGGGATCATATAAGAGCTTTCTAACATTAAGATCTCAGTATGACTAAAAAAGTTATCTAAAAATTAAAATTTATAAATCTCTGGTATTTTATTTTGTGCTGGACAATTCAGTTCAAATTAACTTAAAATTTTAAATCACGGAGATTTTGTTTGCTTTTGTAAAACAAAAGTTGAATTGCAGGATTGTCTGAACTTGGAATGTAGTTATGCAGTACTTTTTAAGTTAGATCATACAGTTACTAATAGCATGATGTGGTATCAAGGTCCATTACGTTTTGCTCTGATAACAAAACTGATATAAACCAACTAATTGGGGAGGTGGCATTTGTGCCTAGCTAAGACTTGCATACTAACATAATGCATCCATATTGATTTTCTGTTTTCCAGGTGAGAATTTTTCAGGTGATTACCATGAGTATTTTGGACTACAAGTAGATGAAGATGCTTTGACTTACATTATGTTGGCAAATCATTTGGTTCACACACTGTATCCAGATTCTATAACAATAGCTGAGGTAATAATGATCTCTACCCTCTGACCCCCTTTGTTGGCATACAATATTTGAGTAATCTCTATGTTGTTGATGACTGCATAAGTTAAATTATACCTTGACTGTAGTGCAGCTACCTTGTCTGTGTGGCACATTATTCAGAATTCACTGTTTTCCTATTATTAGATAATGTTCCCTAATTACTTGTCATTATTCCATTGTTAAAAAAGAAAATGCCAATCATTAGAAAGTAAAATATCCTAATCAGTGGACAGGTCCTTTTGCCATGAGACTTTCAGCACAGAAAAGAATTGAATATTAATATGTGTTGTCTGTTTAATTTTTTTTTTCTTTTCTGGTTTAATCATAAGAGATGGCATGGTTCACTGCCTGCGAGCTTCTCTGAAACCTCTCTTGTTCTGATGCGATTACCTTTCTTGTTTATGTTATTGCTCTCGGATTGCCAAATGTTCACTAGTTATTCATGATTACTGAAGGTTCATGATTAACTGTCCCAAAGCTGCACTGTAATGATATAATTCTGTATATGCATAATTGACAATTCCCCTCTTGGTGATAAATTTGATAAATTAAGAAGTTTGTTAAATGCTTATGCTAATTTAGATTTAGTACTAAAATCCCTGTGGTTTTGTGAGTCCTCTAACTAGGAATTATTATTAAAATTGAATTTCATGTTAAAACTGTTCTATACAAAATGTAGAGGTTGGCATATAAAAATAGTAAGACTATCATTGAAAGAGTCAGAGTTAAGAAGTATTTTCGTGTTGTTGGCATTTAGTTCATTGAAATGAAATGTAGTCATGATGGTCTCTTTCCTGTACTATTTATTATTTGTAGTCTTTTTTCTATGCATCATTTCTCAAAACTCAAAATCTCAAACTAGTGATATGATTTCCTTGTTTATCTCTGGATTGAGAACAGCTACTTTATTTAGGCCTTTTGCCTTCTAAATATCTTCTACGATAGAGCAATGAATCCTAAATTCCTGGAGTAAATTTTCATATAAATTTTTTTAAAAAATCCACAATTACAATGTCATCTTGATATCCTGTATTGTTTCACAGTCTCTTCTTACCTGTATTTGGTCATAACTTATAAGTCTTTCTAATACTTGTGCTAATACTTTCTGTGCTGAATATTTTTAATTTGCATCAGAAGATATTTTAAACTTTTATTTTATACTTTATATTTTAATTTTTATTTCTCAAATATAAAAAAAGTTAGTTATTTATGAAATAACTATTTATAAAAGTTAATTATATTTATGGCAATTTGAAGCAGAGACATTATGTATGACAAATTACTACAAACAATTAATGACAGCGCACATCAAAAGTAGGTACTGAAGAAAGAAGCAATTATTTAATACATGAAAATGAAAATTCTTACATTGATCTTTCCGTTCATTTCAAGTAAAATAGTTTCATCATCTAGGGAGCTTTTGTCTGATTATTAGTGTTTCTACCAATGAAACTTTGAGACTTTAGCCTACTTTATATTACTTGGTTTTAGATTTTTTTAAAACAAGATGTGTCTTCAATTTATTCTACTTAAATTGAAAACTAGTTCAATTTCAATACATCACTTTTCTGTCTAGTGGGAGTCTATTCAAGAAGTGGAATTGATCCTCATGAACTTTTTTTTTTTAAGAGAGGAATGTGGTGTAATGAATAAGTAATGCAATGTTATATATAGTCCTGTGTATTGAATTTAGTTATAACGATAGTTATTAAAATTGAAGCCTTTTTTCTGGAATATATCTACCTTTATACATGGTTATATTTGCTGTGTTAATGAAAAATATTTTTTGATGACTGCAGCTTTCTCCCCCTCTGGAATAATCATAAGTGACCTTTAGATTAAAGAATTAAAGCTATTTTAACTTCATTGGAAACATATATGACCATTTGAATATCCTTTTGTTACCAACTTTTTTATATTTAAGTATATTTATTTTCATGACCATTACATTTTCTCATTTTCTTCTTTTAAGATTTTAAAAGAATAGTTCTTAACTCTCCACTTTTAAACAAGAGCTACAAATACCTCATATGCATTAATGGGGCAGCCTTCTAGGAGTCAGATTTAGGGATTAAGTTATTGGTCTCCAGATATTTTTCTTAGCATATTCTATTTCTTATCAAGCTATTTTCTAAAACTACCTATAGACCAAATATAGACAGCACCTTAATGTTTTCTTGAGAAAAAATTATCTTGATCCTTAATGCCATCTTGTTACTTGTCTCATGAAAACTCTGGGTCTCATAAAAACTTTTCCAGGAAAGTACTGTGTATGTATTTCTAGTGTCTAACACAGGTGCCTGATACTTAACACATGTAGCCAGCCTTAATAAGGAGTTGAACTGAATACCTATCATAACTGTGAAAATGTGACATAAAATGATTTATCTGTTAACCATTCATCCTTTTTCACTTTTTTGATCATCTTTTTTCACTTTTATAAACTTATAAAAAACTATGTAGAATAAGATAGTATTGATGAATATTTTCTTATGGATATATTCCACCATGTACTATGAACACATTATTTTGAAGTCCAGTGAGGTCATATGTTTGTTTTTTTATAGCTTTTCTGTGGGAAGAGTTTGAGGATGGTATTGTGGAAGAAGAAGCAATTACGTCTCAGAGAGCTCAGAGTATGTGATAGTCTTTCATAGAAAGTAAGGATAATGATCCAAGGGAGAATTTGGGTAATGACACACACAGCAAAGCTGTCAGAAGCACAGGGAAGAGTAATTATTTCAAAGGGGATGAGGTATTGAATATTTGAAATGAAACAGTAGAAATAATGATGGAGAGATGTAGGTTTTTTCCCCGCACTTGCTGTGTACTTCTGTTAACAATTATGACGACTCCATAACACTGTCATTTCATGATTGTGTGTGTTTGTGTGCACACATGTTTATTTAGGTTCTAGTTCTTGAACCCTCCAGGTCACGTATTATGTCTTATTTGCCATCAAAGCCTTGGCAGCACCTTCATAAATCCACTCAGTCAATAGTTATTGAGTTCCTGCTTTGTGCCAAGTACTCTTCTACTATTCTAGATTCTTGGCATATGTCAGTGAGCAACAACAGCAACAACAATAAAAGTCCTACCCCATGTGTCTTAAATTCTAACAGTTAGTGAGGAAGCAGATAATCAAATAGTAAATTATATTGTCAGTGCTTACAGTATAATTGTTAAATTGTATCCTAAACTGAAGAATTTAAGTTTTCTATTGTTGACTGTTGAAAGCTATTGGCAGGCAATGGTAGGAGCAGACCATTCAGCAGCAGTTAGTGTAAAGAGAGACTGGAGATGGGAGTTCCACTTACATGTGGAAACATAGTGGTCAGAGTAAATAGTTAGGTGGATTAAATAAGATGGTATCTGTAAAAATGAGGCAAAAGAAAATAATTTATTTGAAAGATATTGTGGAATTAGAATTGCTAGTACTTATACCATATTTTGCAGAAGGCAATGGCAACCCACTCCAGTACTCTTGCCTGGAAAATCCCATGGACGGAGGAGCCTGGTGGGCTGCAGTCCATGGGGTCTCGAAGAGTCGGACACAACTGAGCAACTTCACTTTCACTTTTCACTTGCATGCATTGGAGGAGGAAACGGCAACCCACTCCAGTGTTCTTGCCTGGAGAATTCCAGGGACGGCAGAGCCTGGTGGGCTGCCATCTATGGGGTCAGACAGAGTCAGACACGACTGAAGCGACTTAGCAGCAGCAGCAGCAGCAACATACCATATTTTACCACCATTGTTACATTAATATATTTTGTTGCATCTGGATCCTTACATCATTTTCTTTTTGCTTATCTGTTTGACCATATGTTTATTTGATTACCGATAGTCTAGTGGTAGCATGACTGTAAGAAGACCCTGTCAAAAGGTTGGATGTCTGAGTCCCAGCTCTATCGTTGACAAACATGTCTTTAGTGAGCCCTTCACCTCAATAAGCCTCAATTTCTATATCTTTTAAATGAAGAGGATCCACTAGATAACCTCAATGACCCTTTCGAAGTATAACTGACTCTCGTGAAAGCCATCTTACTGCTTTGCTCTTAATGTGCTAACTCTATTTCTATTTCATCAGAAGCTAAGTGCTCACAAAATCCATTCTCTGCCACTGCTGTATACCCAGAGAAGAATAACAGATGTACAGCACGTGTATTTTTATGTTTGATGAAAGCAGTAGCTAATAAGTAGAGTACTCAAAAATTAGTGTAAGAAACTATGTTTCAGCAATAACACTTTTACTAATTTGTGTTCTCTATGTGCAACAAAGGAAAAGAGATAAAAATCTGTCCTGCAATGAAAAGCACTACACAAAATCTTATTGGGAAATGAGATGTGCTATCACAATGTTATCTACCTTTACAATTATGCTACCAAAATACTCCAAGAGTATATACCCCCATTTATTATTTGTACTTATTGGCCTGTATTTACTGTTACGAGAATATTTAGTAAAAGTTTGATCAATATGAACTGATAATGCTGATGCTCTTCATTTTAGGATGTATCAGGAATGCCAGCGCTGTGTTCTCCAATTTCCCAGGGAGGGGGTGGTTTTGACTATCGATTGGCCATGGCAATTCCAGATAAATGGATCCAGGTAAGGTTTAATGTAAATATTTTTTTTTCTTGGATACTATGTTTTATGTTGGTGTATTTAGTATTTCTTTGATTTATTTCTTAGTTGTGATATTATAATTGAAGTATTAACTTCTCTCATTAGTGTATTGATTCTTGTGCCATTTAATAAGATGCCTCTCAAACTTCTAAAAGTTCTAATTTAAAGTATTCACACTTGCATTTTGCAGGCATGGGGAAGATATGATTGATATAATGTTAGCTATGTCAATGGAATTTTGCATTATCAGTGCAATTATATGAAACTCTGGTGTTCTATATTTAAAACACATTAAATTTCATCAAAGCATCCATTTCTGCCTGCAAATCATCAATTAATGTAGAAGTCACTCTTTAATTCCCAGTACTTGTTTCTTAGTATGGTTTTTTACTCAACAGATGTGGATTTATCCATTCCTTCACTGAGTATTTAAAAGCCCTTACCATGTGTCTGGTACTAGGAATGAATAATTGTATATGACACCTTGCATGTAATTTCTAATATACTTTTATTAAATTTAATAACAATTCAAGTAGCTTGGATTATATTTTGTTTCATTTTATTTTTGTCTAAATGACCAAAGTTGTTATAGTCATCAGTGATCTTTAGATAAGATTATATTTAGATAGCCTAAAATAAGAATTAGATTTGATATAGAACACTCAAGTGGCAAAGTCTGAGTCATAGGCTGAGTATTTATAAGTCAGATATGTATCAAATAATCATTGCTTTCTGATAAGCCCGTTAGTACAGACATGAACTGGTGCCATAAGATCACAGTGGCAGAAGAGCTTAACTTTGAATAGAAAAACCATGAAGCCTACTCTGAAGGAAGTGGTTATTGTAATCATCTCATGTCTCTTCTGTGTCCATAGGCAATTTGGGCAGTGCACAGCTGTGACATTAAAACGCTACTAGTACACCTTCTGCTTTTCTATCTATAATGATTTCTTAATCATTGTCAGGTCAAAAAATAAGTGTTTTACAAATCTGATTAGAGTTAGAAGTCAAAGAGACTTTACTAGCTGGGAAAGTTGCTTTGTATTTGTTATTAAAAAAAAAAAATGTTGCGAT
This sequence comes from Okapia johnstoni, assembly GCA_024291935.2. Lineage (NCBI taxonomy): Eukaryota > Metazoa > Chordata > Mammalia > Artiodactyla > Giraffidae > Okapia > Okapia johnstoni. The sequence goes on along the minus strand of CM044311.1, from coordinate 34,962,893 downwards.
CTTCAAGTTTCTTACCTTGGTTTAGGTTCTTTGCCCACCATCTTTTACAATTTCTAATCTTCCATACAGATGTTTTCCCCCTTGCAAATGCCAAATCTTGCTTTTTTAACATCCTACTGAAAAGCCTTCATCAGGCTTTTGGCAGATTCAAGGATATTTAAAGGTGTACATCAACTTAGAATTATTTCAATCAATCATAGCTCAGAGCAGGTTATTTCCTTCTCTGAGTAATAAAGGAAGTTTTCTTTTTTTTTTAATATTTAACTTACTAAATATTTCAGTACCTTGTATACTCAAGATACTGTACTAGGCAGTACATCATACAAATGGAAGAAAAAAAATATATTGTTCTCCATTTAGATTTATGTGGAGTTAAACAGGTGGTAAATTAGTAAAGAATCTGTCTGCTATCACAGAAGACACCAGAGATACAGGTTCAATCCCTTGGTCAGGAAGATCCCCTGGAGAAGGAAGTGGCAACCTACTCCAGTATTCTTGCTGGGATAATCCCATGGACAGAGGAGGTTGACAGGATACAATCCATGGGTTTGCAAGTGTCGGACACGACTTAGCTAATAAACCACTACCATAACATTTTGCAAAGCTATATTACAATATCACAATCAGGATAGTGACATAGACATAGTCAAGATATGGAACATTACCACCAGTTTCCCAAATGTTGCCTTTAGAGCCACACCTACTCCCTTCTTCCCCAATTCACTCCTGAACGTTTGGCCACCACTAATCTGATCTCCATTTCTATTTTTTCATTTCAAAAATGTTATGTAAATGGAATAATATAGTATGCAACCTTTTGAGTTTATCATTTTTCACTCAGTCAAATTCTCTGGAGATTTCATGTAGGTTGTTGCATGTATCAGTAGTATATTTCTTTTCAAGATTTTTTTTTTAATATTTATTGGAGTATAGTTGACTAACAATGTAATGTTAGTTTCAGGTGTAGAGCAAAGTGAATCAGTTGAACATATACATATACCCACACTTTTTTTTTTTTAAGAGTCTTTTCCCATATAGGCCATTACAGATTTTTGAGTAGAGTTTCCTGTGCTATATAGTATGTTCTTGTCAATTATCTATTATATAAAAATGTGCTTAGTCATTTCAGTGGTGTCTGACTCTTTGCAACTCTATGGACTGTAGCCTGCCAGCCTCCTCTGTGCATGAGATTCACCAGACAAGAATACTGGAGTGGGATCCTCTGGGGGATCTTCCTGAATCAGGGATCGAACCCATGTCTCCTGTGTCTCCTGCACTGCATGTAGATTATTTATCCACTGAGCCATTTGGGAAGCCCCATTTTATATATAATAGTATGTATATGTCAATCCCAGTCTCCCAATTTATCCCTCCCCCTCTTTACCCGCTGGGAACCATAAGTTTGTTTCCTACATCTGTGACGCTACTTCACTGTTTCCCTTTTTTTTGTTGAATGCTATCTCATGGAATGGTTGTATCACATTTTGTTTAATTATTTTTCCAGTAAAAGATATCTCAACTGTTTCTAGGCTTTGGCTGCTGTAAAGAGAGCTGCTATAAACATTTGTGTACAGATTTTTATATGAACATAAATTTTCATTACTCAATGGTAAACGTCCAAAAGTACTAGGTTTTATACTGGTTGGATGTTGTTGTTATTGTTGTTCAGTCACTAAGTCGTGTCCAACTCTGCAACCCCATGGACTGCAACATGCCAAGGCTTCCCTGTCCTTCACCATCTCCTGGAGTTTGCTCAAAGTCATGTCCATTGAGTCAGTGATGCCATCCAACCATCTCATCCTTTGTCGCCTCTTCCCCTCTTGCCTTCAGCCTTTCCCAACATCAGGGTCTTTTCCAGTGAGTCATCTCTTTGCATCAGGTGGGCTAAGTATTGGAGCTTCAGTTTCAGTATCAGTCATTCCAATGAATATTCAGGGTTTATTTCCTATAGGACTGACTGGCTTGATCTCCTTGCTGTCCAAGAACTCTCAAGAGTCTTCTCCAGCACCACGTTTCAAAAGTATCAGTTCTTCAGCACTCAGCCTTCTCTGTCTCCAACGCTTACATTAGTAAATGACTACTGGAAAAACCATAGCTTTGACCATGCAGCCCTTTGTCTGCAAAGTGATATCTCTGCTTTTTTATATGCTGTCTAGGTTTGTCATAGCTTTTCTTCCAAGAAGCATGCATCTTTTAATTTCATAGCTGCAGCACTTTCCGCAGTGACTTTGGAGCCGAAGAAAATAAACTGTCACTGTTTCCACTTTTTCCTCATATATTCGCCATGAAGTGGTGGGACCAGATGCCATGATCTTAGTTTTTTGAATGTTGAGTTTTAAGCTTTTTCATTCTCCTCTTTCACTTTCATCAAGAGTCTCTTTAGCTCCTCTTTGCTTTCTGCCATTAAAGTGGTATCATCTGTACATCTGAGGTTGTTGATATTTCTCCCAGCAATCTTGATTCCAGCTTGTGCTTCATGCAACTTGGCATTTCGCATGATGTACTTTGCATAGAAGTTAAATAAGCAGGGTGACAATATACAGCCTTGACGTACTGCTTTCCCAATTTGGAACCAGTCTGTTGTTCCATGCCTGGTTCTAACTGTTGCTCTTTGACCTGCATACAGATGTCTCAGGAGGCAGGTCAGGTGATCTGGTATTCCTATCTCTTGAAGAATTTTCCACAGTTTGTTGTGATCTGCACAGTCAAAGGCTTTCAAACTATTTTTCTGAGTAATTGTACCATTTTGCATTACCACAAGAAACTTTGGAGAAATCCAGTTTCTGTACATTCTTGAACAATGCATTTGTTATTGTTGCTATTTTTTATATTGGCCATTCTATCAGGTGTGCAGAGATATCTTGCTGTGGGTTTAATTTGCATTTTCTTAATGGCTTATGATGATGAGCTTGTTTTCTTGTGCTTATTTGCCATCTTTATATCTTCTTCAGTGAAATGTCTGTTCATGTCTTTTGACCATTTTCTAATTGGATCATTTATTTACTGTGGAGTTTTGAGAGTTCTTTATATAGTTTAGGTTCAACCCTTTTGTGGGGTGGTATGTGGTTGACAAATATATTTATACCAGTCTTTGCTTGTGTTTTCATCCTCTACATGTGGACTTCCGCAGAGCTAAAGTTCTTTGTCTTCTTTAAATTTAATGAAAGCCAGTTTATCGTTTTTTGTTTTGTTTTTTTTCCTTTTAGAGATCTGTTTTGGTGACAAGTCTAAGAATTCTTTGATTCTCCTATATTTTCTATTAAACATTTATAATTTTGGTGGTTAAGTCCATAGTCCATTTGAGTTACTTTTTGTATAATCAGTGTTTAAGGGTTTTTTGTTTCTTTTTTGTTTAACACTTCCAGCATGATTTGTTGAAAAGTCTAACCCACTTCCATTGAATTATTTTAACACAGCAGTCAAACTTAACTGGGCATATTTGTATAGGTTTATGGATTGTGAATAGACATACACAAATACTACACTGATTCTAAATAACATAAAATGCCTTAAAATAATACAAATCTACTTTCATGTGGTCACAAATCTGAAATGATCTTCCTAGGCTAAAAATCAAGGCTTTGGTAAGTCCACTCCTTCTGGAGGTTCTATTTCTTTGACTTTTCTATCTTCTAAATCCCACCTGTATTCCTTGGTTCATGAGCCCTCCCCCCATCTTCAAAGCCAGCAGGGTAGCATCTTCAAATTTCTGTCTTACTCTGACAACCCAAGCATCTTTTAAGAAAGATCCCTGTAATTACACTGGGCCCATCCAGGTAATCCGGAGAAGGAAAATGGCAACCCACTCCAGTATTCTTGCCTGGAGAATCCCGTGGACAGGGGAGCCTGGTGGGCTGCTGTCCATGGGGTCACACAGAGTCAGATACTACTGAAGCGACTTAGCATGCATGCATGCATGCTTTGGAGAAGGAAATGGCAACCCACCCCAGTATTCTTGCCTGGAGAATCCCAGGGACAGAGGAGCCTGGTGGGTTGCCATCTATGGGGTCACACAGAATCGGACATGACTGACGCGACTTAGCAACAGCAGCAACATCCAGGTAATCCAGGATAATCTCCCCATCTCAGTGTTCTAACTTCAGCAGATCTCTGAAGTCCTTCTTGCCATGTAAGGTGACCTATTCACAGACTCTAGATATTAGGATGTGAATACCTGTGGGTGGTCATTATTCTGCCTAATGCAGTCTGCCCTCTGGTGCCTGGTGATTCACTCTGCAGTTATGGGGGTTGGCTAAGCACCTTGAATTCCACTGAGCAAAAAAAAAAAAAAAAGCAAAGAAAGATGCAAACAGGCTGGAACTCTATTTCTTGTACCAAAATCTGCATTAATGTCCTATTGCTGTATAACCAATTACCACAGACTTAGCAATTTAAAACATTTCTGTTATTATCTCACCGTTTCTTCTAAGGACATCTATTGTATTCAAAGTTCCCTCCCACCCTCCAGGTAAAGAATTATACAAAGAGGTGAATCAGAGCGGGTGGGAATCATAGGAACCATTTTAGAATTCTGCCTGTCAGTGTGCAGGACAGAGAAATGAGCCCCCTTTAGAAAGATTGTGCGGAGTGAAAGAACAGGCTCTTTTTAGGCTGTTAATTCTGTGGAGCAGCAGCTTTATAGGATAGCAGAGGAATGGATTTTGCTGGATATCTGAGTGGTGAGAAAACAAAACAGCAAAACAATGCAGAGTTTCACAATGGCAGCCTAAGAAGGAAAGCATTTCATGAGAAGGGGTAGGGACAGCATTCTTTTCTTGTACAGCAAGCATTGGCTTAAGAAAGGACTTAGGACACAATCATAATTTGAAATTTCTGCAAGTTCATTTGCACTGAAGAGGTTTTAGAGGTACAGAAGCCACACTGGAGACTGAGTAACAACTCAAGTGGAGACAAAAATGTGCACACTGTTAAAACTTACCTCAGAGGGGCAGCAGTGAGTGGTGGCGGGAAGCGAGATCTTAATTCCCTGCCCAGGAATTGAAACTGGATAGCCTGGATGAGAACCAAGAATCCTAGCCACCAGACCAGCCAGGGCTAGAGGCTGGAAGCCATTTTTCCCTGAATCTTTGACCTCAGTGAAAAATGCATTTATCACAAAGGCAGAAACTGTAAATGTAGGTACAAAGTTTATTATTAGAGGCATAGCATAATAACAAGTGGGAAAGCACACAGAGAAATGGTTTGTTTAGTTAAGACAGAGGCAAAGCAGAAATGCACACTCAGAGAGAAGGGTGTGGTGAAGAGCAGTGAGGTAAAGAGGCCATGCCTTGACTCTTACCTTAAGGTGTTTACAAGAGACAAAGACTGGTTATTTGCCCTGTTTCTGTTGTTACTTCCATTTTGGAGGGCAAACAGGAGGCTGACTGTAAATGCCTTAACTGGAGCCCACCCGTCTCTTATCTCAGGAAATAGAAACGGTAGGTTGGTTATAGGTATTCTGCGGGAAGCCCACTTCTTCCTGCTTCATGAAATGCAAACAGAAGGTCAGCTGTAGATGTCTAACCTGGAACCTATCTATCTCCTGCCTCAGGATGATAATTATTTCATGATAATCAGCTTTTATACATTGAAATAATAGTTGTTTTTGTTTATTTTATGAAAGGAACAAGACACTCTCCTTGCTAACTTTTTTTTTTTCAAAGCTAAAATGGTAGCAAGTATATCTCTACCTTGTGGAAGTTAGTGAAAGATCTACTGCACAACAACACTTTACTGTGGTCATTAATCAAGAAGTAGCAGCTGTTACAGAGAAAAAAAGGTTGCCAAAATCCTAAAGTGCATTGATCAAATCATCTGCACAAAAGTGAGCACATGCACACCCACACACAACACCACTGTCATTTGGAGAGTCTGTACAAAAGCTGTGATTTCAGTAAAAGTGTCAACAAAGCTATTTTTGTTCCATGGGTGTGCTTGTATCTGTGTGTCATAATTTGGATTGATATGATATATACCCTAAGTTTGGGATGTAAAGTAAGAATGGTAATGGTGTATTGAAATTATTTCCTGTCTTGCATTTAGTTACTGAAAGAATATAAAGATGAAGATTGGAACATGGGCAATATAGTGTATACACTCACAAACCGACGCTACCTTGAAAAGTGCATTGCCTACGCAGAGAGCCATGATCAGGTAAATAAGTATGTGTGTAAACCTTTCTCTCTCTGTACCTGTATTTGTTAATGTATCTAAAATAAGCATATCTCAATACAAATTTCTATAGTTCAGTACAATTAATGTAATGTGTTATATGTCTATTTTATGTGACAGCTACTCTTACTTGAAAAACGTTTCAGGGGCTTCCATGGTGGTCCTGTAGTTTAGAGTTTGCCTTCCACTTCAGAAGGTATAGGTTCGATCCTTTCTCAGGGAGCTAAGATCCCATGCATCTCACAGCCAAAAAAACCAAAACATAAAACAGAAGCAGTATTGTAACAAATTCAATAAAGACTTTAAAAATGGTCTATCAAAACACCGGTAAAAAAGAAAAACGTTAAAAAACCTTACTTTGTAGATCCATAAATTTCAACTTCAAAATGCAGTACTGCTTTTACCCTGCCAAACTGTAATTAAGCGACTATGAATGACAGTTGCAAGTGTTATCTTACAAGTTTTCCTTTGTTGTCACGAGAAGAATGTTGGTGCTAATCCAGGTTAATTTTAACTTCCTTTCCATTTTAGGTTTCCTTCTAAAGATTTGCTTTTATGCCTTTTCACTAGCTTTCATCATATTTCCCCCCTCAGTCACTAAATCTTTTGCTGATTGATCGCCCTGACCTCTGTCCCTCTGTTTTAGTCTATCATCTATAATGTAGCCGGAAGTATTTTCCAAAGGGCAAAGCTAATTTTGTCAACCTAGATCTTTTGGTTAAAGCTTCTCACACACAGCCTATCATATCTTGGCCTATGCCAAGGTTTATTCTCTGTTCAATCCTCCAAGTGTTCTGTTCTTCAATACTGTAAAATTTTCACCCATTCATAAGTAGGTCAACCTTGTCCCAATTTTATACTTTCCCCACACACCTGCAAATGCATACTTCACCTGGGAAGCTACTATAAAGAACTAATGCTCTGACTCAGGTGTATTTCCTGAAGCTTTCATCCAGGTGTATAGAGGGAAAAGTGGTTTCCCAATTCTTCATGTTCTCATCACATTTTAAGCAGAGTATTTGTTTCCATTTGTATTTCCAGCCTTAGTACTATGACTTCTCCTAGTAGTCACGCAATAAACATGAATAAAAGGAGGAGAAGGCCATTTAGTTATTTAAAGCATGTGAATTGTCCTCATAAACAATGTAAAATGAAGTCTTTAGACTTTCAAAAGACAGTAAACCTTCTGGAAGGAAAGTTGTGACCAACCTAGATAGCATATTAAAAAGCAGAGACATTACTTTGCCAACAAAGTTCCGTCTAGTCAAGGCTATGGTTTTTCCAGTGGTCATCTGTGGATATAAGAGTTGGACTATAAAGAAAGCTGAGCACCGCAGAATTGATGCTTTTGCACTGTGATGTTGGAGAAGACTCTTGAGAGTCCCTTGGACTGCAAGGAGATCCAACCAGTCGATCCTAAAGGAAATCAGTCCTGGGTGTTCATTGGAAGGACTGATGTTGAAGCTGAAACTCCAATACTTTGGCCACCTGATTCTAAAAGCTGACTCATTTGAAAAGACCCTGATGCTGGGAAAGTTTGAGGGCAGGAGGAGAAGGGGACAACAGGATGAGATGGCTGGATGGCATCATCGACTCGATGGACATGGGTTTGGGTGGACTCAGGGAGTTGGTGATGGACAAGGAGGCTTGGCCTGCTGCAGTTCATGGGGTCGCACAGAGTCAGACACGACTGAGCGACTGAACTGAATTAAACCTTTTGAAATTATTTGCAGTATATGAATTAAGAAAATTGAAGTTTAACAATAAGTTTCTATGTTATTTCAGCAGAAGTTGACACCTTAGTTAGAAACTAATTTTTCAGATGTTTCCTCTTACTATTAAGAAAGTGTAAGTAGACCAGAGGTCAGCTATCAAGGCCCATGAGCCAAATTCTGCCTGCTGCTTGTTTTTGTAAATGTAATTGGAACACAGTCATACTCATTCAATTACCTATTATCTATGGCTGTTTTGAGTCTTAATGGCAGATTTAAGGAGTTGAAACTGAGAAAGTAGCCCACAATGCCTAAACTATGTACTGTTAGCCTGTACAGAAACTTTACTCATTCATGAAGTAGACATTTGAAGTTTTATATCTTCCTAATTGGGGCAGTACTTTCTTTTAAATTGGCTGTGGAGTATATCAAATAAATACCAATAAAAAAAACAGAACCAAAATGTAACAAAATAAGAAATGAGTAATATTAATTTAAGGATAAGTAGATCCCTTGTCAAGTATATTCAGTTCAGTTCAGTCTCTCAGTCATGTCCGACTCTTTGCAACCCCATGGATGGCTGTATCCAGGCTTCCCCGTCCATCGCCAATTCACGGAGCTTACTCAAACTCATGTCCATCAAGTCGGTGATGCCATCCAACCATCTCATCCTCTGCCATCCCTTTCTCCTCCTGCCCTCAATCTTTCCCAGCATCGGGGTCTTTTCCAATGAGTCAGTTCTTCACATCAGGTGGCCAAAGTTTGGAGTTTCAGCTTCAGCATCAGTCCTTCCAATGAATATTCAGGACTGATTTCTTTTAGGATTGACTGGTTGGATCTCCTTTCAGTCCAAGGGACTCTCAAGAGTCTTCTCATACACCACAGTTCAAAAGCATCAATTCTTCAGTGCTTAGCTTTCTTTATATTCCAGCTATCACTTCCATTCATGACTATGGAAAAGCCATAGCTTTGACTAGATGATGGACCTTTGTTGGCAAAATAACGTCTCTGCTTTTTAATATGCTGTCTAGGTTGGTCATAGCTTTTCTTCTAAGGAGCAAGCATCTTTTAATTTCATGGCTGCAATCACCATCTGCAATGATTTTGGAGCCCAAAAAATAAAGTCTGCCATCGTTTCCATTGTTTCCCCATCTATTTGCCATGAAGTGATGGAACTGGATGCCATGATCTTAGTTTACTGAAAGTTGAGTTTTAAGCCAGCTTTTTCACTCTCTTGTTTCACTTTCATCAAGAGGCTCTTTAGTTCTTCTTTGCTTTCTTCCAAAAGGGTGGTGTCATCTTCATATCTGAGGTTATTGATATTTCTCCTGACAATCTTGATTCCAGCTTGTGCTTCATCCAGCCTGGCATTTCTCATGATGTACTCTACATAGAAGTTAAATAAGCAGGATGACAATATACAGCTTTCACGTTCTGCTTTCCCTGTTTGGAACCAGTCTCTTGTTCCATATCCAGTTCTAGCTGTTGCTTCTTGGCCTGCATACAGATTTTTCAGGAGGCAGGTCAGGTGATCTGGTATTCCCATCTCGTTAAAAATTTTCCACAGTTTTTTGTGTGTCAAGTATATAACAATATGAAAATTAAAATACATTGCAAGCTTCTAGCAATTATACCACATTTGGGCTCCCAATTTATGTTTATTTTATATGAATGAATAAAATAATAAGGAAATGAGTGAAATAAATAAATTAAAAATGAAACTGATAGATTAATTTCATAATTTTTCTCCCAAGATGTACAGAAACAGTATGGAAGACTTATTTCATACTTTAAAGATCCACGTAATTCCACCTTGTATTAAAAATTGTCAGGAATATACAAAAAGATGTAAGTTACCTAATTCTTCCTAAATTCAAACATACACTGAATCTTAAACCTGATAAAAATTACAAATATGAACATATGAAAATAATTTAGACTTTAAAATAGGTTTATAAAGAAAAAATATTTTTCTAAAAATGAAAATAATTGTACAGTAATAGGGTGAGGAGATTATGTTTTAATCTCTGTGTTTCTCTATATATTCTTCCTGTCAATAAATAATCCTTGGCATTCGTTAGCTATTTTTAACCATAAATCATTCCAATTAAGAGACCTTTTCTGCTGCTCAGGGTATTTCCAAGTTACCTGCCCCATTTGTCAACTATTATACTTTCATATAAAACAAACTCGATTTAGATTAGATTTCAAATATAATAAGAAAGCAAGTTTTACATTTTAAGAAAAAGTTGTCAGTTTGCTGCTGAAAGGGAAAAAGGTCCATTGTAATATATTTATGTACATGGTTTATGTACATAAATATAAGTGCCTATACATATAAATGATTTCTAAGAAACTCTTCCATTCTTTTAAAACAATAAAGTCATGATATACAAGTCATTTTTTAAAACTCGGTTAGTATTCTAATAGTTTAAGATTATGGGATTGTATGAAATCATGTGTGTGAAACTTTTGAAAATTGTCAAGCATTACAGAATTTAAGGAATCTGTCATTCAATTTAAAAACAATCCATTGCTTAAATCCTTAAAAAAGGCTATTAGTATTTTCAACATTATAACACATGTTATTCTAATTGCTAATGCTTAGTTTTACCAAATATTCAGGTACCTTATCATGAGTTTTTCACCAAGCTATTTTATAAATAAAAGAAACATAGATACATGAACTTTCTCATGTATTTCACTAGCTTACCTTCATCATAAATAGTGAATATTGGGAAACACATGGAATTAATACTAATTCACACACTTCTCCTGTACTGTTTTTGTGAAATCATGTGTTACTCTAGCATAAATGACAACTGCCTAGTACCTAGTCCTTGTATTTACCTCAGTGACTTTTATTTTATTAGGCACTCGTTGGGGATAAGACGTTGGCATTTTGGTTGATGGATGCTGAAATGTATACCAACATGAGTGTTCTGACCCCGTTTACTCCCGTTATCGATCGTGGAATACAGCTTCATAAGATGATTCGACTCATTACTCACGCACTCGGTGGAGAGGGGTATCTCAATTTCATGGGTAAGTATGAATTGAACCTATATCCAATCTGTGTTTAAAATGTTAACCAATATTATGTATGACACAAGTCATGTAGGATATTGTGCTGTAGCTGTTCAGGTTTAAAATAGAATATTATAATTTTATTTCTGTAAAATACTGTCATGTGTAAACTGTAAAAATTAAATTACTTTAAGATTATTGTTATACTAATATATGATGCAAAATTAACCTAATGGCTGGTATCTTATTTAATATTGTTGTCAATAAGTGGGGTGAACTTTTTTTAAACATAGAATTGTTATTCTGAATTTAATCATTCTGATTTATTTCATTATCATAGTGTTTTCACATTGAACATAGAAGGATATAATTGTCATGTCATAACAACATACTGAGCTAATATTATTGGTCTTCTTTGAGGTAACTGTACACCAGTACATTTGTATTATAAATGTGGAAACCAAGGCCCAAGGTATTGTAATGGACAAAAAAGATACTTATTTAAAGACCATTCAAAAGTCATTGCTGTCTGAAGGATCTTGAATTATAAAATATACAATCAACTAGCACTGTTTTCTGTTCTATTTGGTTAACCAAAACCATTTGAGTTTTAAGAAATTTTACCAGTTTTTAGGGTAGAGAGAGCTGGAAAGACTGGCGAATGCATATGGGAGCCTGACTTAAATTTCTGTAATAAAAGCCTTAGAAAGTGAAAAGTGAAAGTCTCTCAGTTGTGTCTGACTCTTTGTGACACCATGGATTATACAGTCCATGGAATTCTCCAGGCCAGAATATTGGAGTGGGTAGCCGTTCCCTTCTTCAGGTGATCTTCCCAACCCAGGAATCACTTCGGATTAATTAATTTCTACCTGGAAATTTTTATTAAAAAAATCTCTAATTGGACTTATAAAAGCCTCTATCATTTGATATCTTGAGACTAGGAAGCTAAATCCAATAAAGCACATACCAGATTTCCCCTGTACAACCTGTACCTTTCCGTGCATCCCTCTCCTCTCTGAATCACCAAATCTGTTAATATTTCCCAACCTGTCAGGAAGTGACCCTCATGACCTTGAGATTGCACTTTGTCTTCCAGGCACCAACCTGGGCTTTCTGGGTGGACTTTGCAGGCATTGTATTCATAAGTAAAATCAGCCTCAGTTCCTTAAAGGCAGACACAGACACTCCCAGACACAGTGAACATCATTCACAAGTACAGCCTTTCCTAATAGAGAAACAGAATCAATATATTTTCCCTGAAGGTAAAAATGGATCATGGACAGCTAAAATCTTAATAAATCTGCAGTAATTTCATAAATTCTTTGAAATGTTTATATTAATATCATTTTAACTGTATATATTTAACCGAGGGCTGACTGAACTGCTTTTCTGTTTTGGAAACTCTTCCCATAGAACTTTCAATAGTAACACAACTAAATAAACATAATTATCTGTTAGTGGCTCTCTTATAAGGTCTGTAAATTGACCATATCAAATATAATTTTGAGATTATGCTTTGATATAGGACTCAAAGATATTTTGAAGTTTTTGTCCTACATTTGCCTTCAAATGGCTTATGATGTTTAACTCCAACAGAACACTTTTTAAAAATTCCTTCTGGCTCAATATCTTATCTAAATCTAGCATTTTTCTACTAACTTTGAAATCAGTAATCTCTAATATCTTTATGATTTCTGATTATTGATGTTTTATGAAATTTAGTATTTTCCCATGAGCTCTCATGACTTTAAATATTGTTTTTTCCACTCTCTGATCATGGCACTCTCCTGCCTCATAGCTTTAATGCCTGCAGTGTCCTCCAGCTGACCCGTAGGCCTTGCATAAATGGTCTCCCATGGGTCTCCCCGCTGATGGCCCTGCTCCAAACAAGTAGACTTTCTTTCAGTTCATTGAATGCACCAGCCTCCTTCCACTCTGAATTCTGTATATTTTGCTGTTCTCCCCTCTTGGACTCATCCTACTCAAACACCCCCTGCTATACCTGACAAAATCCTTCATCTGTAAATCTTGTTTCCTTAGGAAAGCCTTTTTCTAAAGCCTCAGACTTCAATAGTTTTACCTACTATACATTTTTATATTACGCTATTACTTACCTTCTGTGGCACATAAAAAATTAAATTTAAAACATTATTAAATATGTAACTGCCTTGGTAAATTTAAAACTGAATGAAAATTGAGGTCTTATTCACTTAAGACTAGTAGCAATTAGCACAGGATCTAGCACATCACAAGGCTTTCATGTTTTTCTGAAAAATGATATTTTGTATATTTATATATATGTATATGCGTATATATAATTACCTTGTAATATTTTTAGCAGTGGTTCATTAGTTGCAATCACCACTTGTAGTTTTAAGCAAAGTTATTTTTTTCAAGTGGCATGGAAGAAATAAATATTTTAAATGATCAGTTTAAGAAATTTAAGACCAAGGAGCAGTCTGGTTGTTTACTCATGTTTTAGGCATTCTAAAACTTGTTAGTTTTCTAGAATTGTACTTTTATTTCCCTCTAGTAGAGAGAGAATGAGTTAAAAGAAGAAAGCAATAACACATTTTTGTATTTTTTCATTTAAATATGTTTACCTAAATTTGTCAGGCATTTAGATATGTGTTCTGCTTATCAAAAATCGTTAAGATCAATGTAAATTTTTCACAATGACACCAGGTTGGTGGATTTACTTTATTTGGTTTGTTTTTATGTTATATACTCCTAATTTTGTGTTTCAAAAAATTCTTTCACTCTGATAATGGCATTTGCAGCAACATGGGTGGACCTAGAGATTGCCATACTGAGTGAAGTAAGTCAATATAAAGAAACACAAATATCATATATCTCTTATTTGTGGATTCTAAGAAAACAGTACGAATTAACTGATTCACAAAGCAGAAATAGAGTCATAGATATAAGATACAAACTAAGAATGGGGAATAAATTGGGAGATTAATATCATCATATACATGCTACTATATAAAAATACGTACTGATAAGAATCTATTGTATAACACAGGGAACTCTACTTGGTATTCTATAATGGCCTATATGGGTAAAGAATCTAAAAAAGAGTGAATATATGTATAACTGATTCACTTTGCTGTATAGCTGAAACTAACATAATGCTCTAAATCAAATACAATCCAATAAAAATTAATTGAAAATTTTTAAAAGCAGAACATTTATTCTTTCTCTCTCTCTAAAGCACAATAAATGTAAAGTTGTATTGTTGAGTTGCTCAGTCATGTCCAACTCTTTGTGACCCTGTGGCTTGCAGCATGCCAGGCTTCCCTGTCCTTCACCATCTCCAGAACTTACTTAAACTCATGTCCATTGAGTCAATGATACCATCTAACTGCCTCGTCCTCTATCATCTCCTTCTGTTTCCTAAAAAAAAAAAAAAAAAAAGAAAGAAAGAAAGAAATTCACTCTGGTTTAAGCAGGGAAATACTTGCTTTTTTTTTTTTTTTTTTTTTTTTGGCTTACTAGGTTATTTTAATTATGAATATATAGGTTTATATTTCCTGTTATTCCATCATATCATCATATGAAGGAATCAGGTATAAAATGGGGACCAGAAATAGCTGAATTATTTGCATGTTTTTACATCCTAAGCGTTGTAATTATAAATATTAGTAAAAGTAAATTTATATAGACACAGCATGCTATATTGTCTAAGACATTTTCTATGCATCATGTAAATTAATCTTCATAAAAGTTTTCTTTTTTTTTTTAATACAGTCTTAGTTGCAAAGAAACGTGAGGTTAAAATTAGGGGAGTACTCAGATATCTAGGTAGATGTCCCAAGCCCCATTTTACTAAAGCTGCAACTCGGACAGGAAAAGCAACGCATCTAACATTGTGCAACTAGAAAACGAGAGCAGCTGATTGTCTTTCTCTTCTATTTCCTATTTGAAAAAATTAGAAATAAAATTATTATTATATCAGTATATAGATTAGCTACCAAAATGTGGTTAATGAATATATTTCTGGAAAAAAGTAGAGGATTGTGATTAAGAAAATGATCTGGATGGGAACCCAGGCTTAGCTGTGTGAGCTGATTAAGGGGCATCATAACCCAGTGCCTTTGTTTGCTCAGTAGTGGAATGGAGTAGTGCCCACCTCCGAAGATTGTTTTCAGGGTGAAAATGATTTAATACGTACACAAGACTTAGCATATTATCAGGCACATAGCTCATAGTTAATGTTTATTTAGATTTAATTTAACTCTAAATTAAATTTACTATTACTATTTTTATTATTACTAGCTATTCCATTAAATATATGGGTCCTAAAAGCTGACATTCCAGTTCCATCCAGGAGTGCCTCTTTAGGCTCTCATCTGATGGTATGCAGTTTAATATAAAAGCATCATAAAATATTTAATTCATTTCCTCTAAAAATATCAGTAAAATTAGTAATTCTTTGTTAAAAATGAAATGACATTTCCTATGTGGTATTGTGTGGCTCACAGGACTAGAAACGGTCAGTTTTCATTCCAGTCCCAAAGGACAATACCAAAGAATGTTCAAACTACCTGACAATTGCACTTATTTCACATACTAGCAAGGTTATGCTCAAAATCCTTCAAGCTAGGCTTCAGCAGTGCATGAACTGAGAGCTTCCAGATGTACAAGCTAGATTTAGAAAAGGCAAAGGAACCAGAGATCAAATTGCCAACATTCATTGGATCATAGAGAAAGCAAAGGAATTAAAGGAAAACTTCTACTTCACGGACTATGCAAAAACCTTTGGCTGTGTGGATCACAACAAACTGAAAAATCCTTAAGGAGATGGGAGTACGAGACCACCTTATCTCCTGAGAAACCTTTATGTGAGTCAAGAAGCAACAATTAGAACCAGACATAGAACAACTTACTGGTTCAAAATTGGGAAAGGAATACACAAGGCTATATATTGTCACCGTGCTTATTGAACTTCTATGTAGAGTACATCATGCAAAAAGCTGGGCTGGGTGAATGCAAAATGCTGGACTGGGTGAATCACAAGCTGGAATCAAGATTGCTGGGAGAAATATCAACAACCTCAGATATACAGATAATACCACTCTTATGGCAGAAAATAAAGAGGAACTAAAGAGCCTCTTGATGAGGCTGAAATAAGAGTGAAAAAGTTGTCTTGAAACGCAACATTAAAAACACTAAGATTGTGGCATCCAGTCCCATCACTTCATAACAAATAGAAGGGGAAAAGTGGAAGCAGTAACAGATTTTATTTTCCTGGGCTCCAAAATCACTGCAGATAGTGACTGTAGCTATGAAATTAAAAGATGCTTGCTCCTTGAAAGGAAAACTGTGACAAACCTAGGCAGCGTATTAAAAAGCAGAGACATCACTTTGCCAACAGTGGTCCATCTAGTCATGGTTTGTCCAGTAGTCATGTATGGATGTGAAAGCTGGACGTTAATGAAGTCTTGAGTGCCGAAGAATTGATGCTTTCAAACTCTGCTGCTGAAGAAGACTCTTGAGAGTCCCTTGGACTTCATGGAGATCAAACCAGTCAATCCTAGAGGAAATCAACTCTGTATATTCATTGGAAGGACTGATGATGAAGCTGAAGCTCCAGTACTTTGGCCACTTGATGCAAAGGGTCGATTCTTTAGAAAAGACTCTGAAACTGAGAATGATTGAGGGCAGGAGGACACAGGGGAGACAGAGGATGAGATGGTTAGATTGCATCACAGACTCAATAGATATGGATTTGAGCAAACTCCAGGAGATAGTGGAAGATAAAGGAGCTTGGTATGCTGTAGTCCATGGGGTCGCAAAGAGTCAGAGATGACTTAGCAGCTGAACAACCACAGTTATGTGGTTAATTATATAGAAATTAAGCTGTTTCTGTAGTCAGTCTCACTAAGAGTTAATATTGCTTGTTTGTTTTTAATTCATGCTGATGTCTTTTCAATGTTGTTGCTAAAACATCTTCCTTTGCTTTCATATGTGAAGAAGTTTGATGGTTGCCTGAATTCTCATTTCTAGGATAAGCCAATATGATGTTAATCAGTTAACATTTATTATATAGTTTCTATGTATGAGTGTGTGTGTGTGAGCATTAGATAAAACTTAATATGTTTTTCTTACGTACCTGTGCTCAGATTTATTTCACACAGAAGTAAGGGTGAGGCAAGCGAGCAAGAGAGACAGAGGAGACACAGAGAGAGAGAGAGAAACAGCGTGAGAGAGAGAGGTAGAGAAAGCAGATTGATATAAGGCAAGTTCTGTTTAGAAAGTTAGTGAATTTGAGATATATATCAATTTAAACTATATATTTCATATATTCATAACATATTCTAAAATGTGTTCTAACACAATTTATTACATTCTTTCATGCTTCAGAAATTTATATGTATCTACTACATGCCAAGTATTGTTAAGCAGTAGATATTCCTAGGTGAAAAAGACTTCTTGCCTTCAAGGTCTCAAACCCAAGAGGAGTCCAGACAAGTAAGCTGACCAGTATGTCTGTCCTAGTACATTCACTCACTACAGTGATAGAGATAAGCAGAGAATTTCATGTGAATATATAGGAAATTGGATTAACAAATTGCACTGTTGGTGGAATTTATGAGCTGCATCACCCAGACAAACTTAGAACAGTAGAAAGACACAAAAAAGCCATACCACAAACTTAGGAAAAGTCCAAGAAGGAGTAGGACTGAATTAACAGAGTAAGATTAAAGTCAGTTGGGAATATTAAACTTCAAATAAATGAAGAAACTGGGGCCTGAGGAAATCAATTTAGAGAGCATTCATTGACTGGCAAGTTTAATGAAAAAATATGGTTTTCAATCACTTTAAAACATCATAAAACTCTTCAGTAAGAAAGGCCTGGTATTGATTGATGGTTTAATAGCTTTATGTTTTTTTTTTTAAATCTATTTATAATATAACTAAAAGGAGACAGATTAGAAAAATAAGATGTGGTTATTGATGATCTTTGTGGATATATTTATGCTATTTGTAAAATCAGTGGTTATTTGATGTTTAATTTTTGGTTAAAAATAAATATAAAATGAAAAACATCTGCTTTACACATAGGGTGACCTCAGTGAATATATGTTGCTGGAATACCTTATTTTATTGTGCTTCACAGATATTATGTTTTTTACAAAATGAAGATTTGTGGCAACCGTGCATGAGCAAGTCTATGAACACTGTTTTTCTAAGAGCATTTGCTCATTTCCTGTATCTGTCCCATTTTGGTAAATATTGGAATATTTCAAACATTTTCATTATTATTATATTTGTTATGGTAATCTGTGACCAGTGCTCTTTTTTTTTAATTGAACTATAATTGATTTACAATGTTAGTTTCAGGCGTACAACATAGTGATTCAAGATTTTTACATATTCTATCCTTTAAAAGTTCTTACAAAATAATGGCTATATTTCCCTGTGCTGTACAATGTCCTTGTAGTGTATTTATTTTATACATAGTAGTTTTTTATCTGCCAACCTTATTTTGCTCCTACCCTTCCCTTTCCCCACTGGTAATCACTAATTTTTGAGCCGGTTTCTGTTTTTTTATATTCATTTGTTGATTCATTTTTTTCAGTTCCATACATAAGTGATAACATAGCCTACTTGTCTTTCTTTTTCTGATGTTTCACTAGGCATAACACCTTCTGGGTCCATCCACATTGTTGCAAGTGGCAGAATTTCGTTATGTTTGAGTAATATTCCATTGTGCCTGTATGAATTTATAAATATATATTTTTTATATCACATCTTCTTTATCCATTCATCTGTTGATGTACACTTAGGTTGTTTCCGTACCTTGGCTATTATAAATAATGCTGCTTGAACATCAGGGTGCATGTATCACTTCAAATTAGTGTTTTCATTTTCTTCAGCTGTATTCCCAGGATGTATGCTGGATTGTATGATAGTTCTATTTTTAATTTCCTGAGGAACCTCCGTACTGTTTTCCATACCCACAGTGTGTTGGGGTTTCCTTTTCTTTACATCCTCGCCACCATTAGTTATTTGTAGACCTTTTGATGATAGCCATTCTGACAGGTATTTGGTGATATCTCACTGTGGTTTTGATGTGCTTTGATGTTACTGCTACAACTTGCTGAAGGTTCAGATGGTGGTAAACATTTTTTAGCAATACAGTATTTTTTAAATTAGGATATGTACATTGTTTTTAGAAATATTGCTATTGGTATAGACTGTAGTATAGTGTAAATTAACTTTGGTGTGCACTGAGAAGCTAAACAATTTGTGTGACTCACTTTACTGCCATATTCACTTTATTGAGGTAGTATGGAACCGAACCCACAATATCTCCTAAGTATGCCTATACTTGTTTGTAAATAAACTGCTAAAGCAGTTCAAAGAAGAAGAAAATGAGGATAATGATATATTTTGTCCCATTTTCTGGTGGTTCTCTAGTTATCTTAGAAGTGTGGTGGTACTCAAGTTATCTTAGATGTGCTACCTTTTTCTAAGCCAGTCAACTGAGGTAGAGGGAGTAGTCACATGGCCTAGTCATGTGACTTGTCAGGAACTGCTGTAGAGAGGTATGGCCAGGCAGGCAAATGGGTTACTATGTCCAGTAATTGTGTACTAGGGGGGAAAAAAAAAACACCAATACTGATACTGCAGTATTAATCACATGTACAGTTGACCCTTGAACAGTACAGGTTTGGACTGCAAGAGTCCACTCATATATGAATATTTAGGACTATAGTACTAAACAATAAGTGGTTGGTTGAATTTATGGATAAGGAGAGACCATTGATATGGAGGGTAAGTTATTAGTGGATAAATTGAGTTATTGTTCAAGAGTTAAGGGTAATACCAAAATAATGCAAATTTTATTTAATCGTTGTTTAAATTTGAATTTAAATAATGATATGTATTAAAGTATTGTCATCGTTAAGTTAGTTCCAAGTAGGTTTCTGTGAAAAATAATTTTCTGGCTCTTCAGAAAGCCCTTTGTAATCCTGTCCTAGACTGGGTAATAATGAGGAGAAAGTTACATTGAACATCTAACTCTAAATATTTTCATTTTCATGTAACCAGATTTCTTATGTAATAATGAAGAAAATCTTTTTAAACAACTTTTTTTTTTTGGTGAAGACTATAATCTTATTATTGAGAGCTTGCTGCTAGTTTTGTTTCAAAGGAAGTTGTTTTGGTTTTCCCTTCTGATTTGACTCCATTTTCTTGAGTTTCATCATATATAGATAGAGATTCAAATGCAGAATGATCTGAATCACTTTCAGTTCTGTCATGTTCATATTCCACTCTTTCAGAAAGCCTTTGAACTAAAATAAGAATCTTTCTTGCAACAGAAACTTTGCTTTCTCAGTTTTCATTTTCTTTTTCTTCTTGGGGATTCTATGTTATAGAAGAACATTTTCTAATGAGTACACCTTCATTCTATTTTAAATTTTAATGCTGCATATAACTCTCAGGATATATCTCAAAACATAAATGATTCAAATTTCTCATTTAAAAAATACTGAACTAGCAGAGTTAAATCAACAAAATTAGCAATATTTCACTACTATAATATGGCATGGTAGTCTAGAAAACTGAAAAACCATGTTGTAATCATAAAACACATATTCCCCATCACATCAACTGTTAATGCATAAAACTGAAATGTCAGAAGTAATCTGGAATCAATGGACTCATTGATTTGTTCACGCATTTATTTATTCATTCATTCAGTTAAATTCATTTTTCCATGTCAGTTTCTGGATGTAAATACAGGTTGGTTGTAAGCAGAGTTGTGTAAAGACAAAGAAGTTTTCCTTGATAGCTTTTATATTATTAGTGAGGTCTTTGAGAGTGGAAAGAATAAGAGACAAAAGGAGTTTGAGAAAAAAGTAGAACTATGAAACAGACATCTTCAAACTGTAGTAGGATATCTGGTTAATACTTAACGCTCATTGATATTTGTAATCAAGATTATAAATCAAATCAGCCTCTTGGTTATGTGACTTTTTTCTTTTTTTCTAGAAAACCATGGTTGATCAAGGGTTGAAATTTTGTCAGTTATCTGTCAAAAAGAGGGAAAAGTTTTGAAAGCATTAGAAAAAAGCTGATATAATAGAGAACCCATAAATCAGTGGATCTCTGGAATGACCTGGAGAGTTTCAAAAAATACTATAAATTGAATTGGTCTTGGCTATAGCCTAGGATTTGGAAATTGTTAAAGATTCCTTAAGGATAAGAAGTAGAGAATTCCAAGAGGAAATTTCTCTGATTCTAGAAAAGAAATCATAGAGGTCGCCGTACAAGAATGTAGAAAGAACAGAAGGGAAGTTGGGACAGGCGGGGGGTATGTGGTGAGTCCAACTGTCAGTGAAGAGCCAGTGAAGAACCAGGAGGCTGGCCTTGGAGTTCCCATAGCAAACATGGCAAAGAGGAATGGGGTTGCTCCTGGAGTTTTCCTGGTTGGTATTGAGAAGCTTTTGCAAACAGATTTTTATCAACAGGTAAAATTTAAATGAGAAGGCTTTTCTACTTTTCTTATATTGTTTTCTCTATTTATAAACCAACTAAAGTCATGACTGTGGAGGTAACTATTTTTTATTAATAGTGTGGTCATCTGATAACATGTACATATGTTTTTATTACTTTCTTGTTTAGGAATCTCATTACCATGTTGTTATTCTAGTTTCTATAATGAGTGGTACCTGGAGAGAATGAAGCATAATTACAAACTGGCAATTTTCTTTCTCAGCAGTATTATAAATTTTCCATTACTAAATTGGAAGCATTTCCTCAATATGATTATATTGTATTTTGACATTTGAAATTCTGTGGGACTTTCTTTAATGAATATGTTACATTCTCCCTAAAGCCATAAGGAGAGTTGGATGGATTTTGTGTCAGTCTGCATTTAGTGATAGCTACATTATACTTCAGTGTAAAATGTGTGATCCTACTTCAAATCTTCCATCTGTGATTGTTTAGTGTCAAACTTATAAATTCTTCTTTCTTTCTGATAGATAGGAATACAATAAAAATTTAAATGTCTTCCTGCTAAGTGCTGGAATTGAAGCAGTTATAAGAGGACCAAATACACTCTACTGAACAGTAGGAGTGCTAATTTTTGGCATTTTCTCTTAGCTTGTTGAAACAAGTTTGCTGAACGTAACACTGCTAGAAGAAGTCTATAAAACTGAGCTGTGAAAAACTGCAAAATTCTCAATATGAGCAGTTGTAAATGGCTTGCACTCCTGTTAAAATGCTCAAGGACGCAAATATAATCTATTTTTAAATGGCATAGACTTAAAAGTAATGGGCCTGACTTGATTCACCGCACAATGATAACCAATTTTGGCTGGCATTTAATGACAACTTTCCATGTGGATGACAATGGGGCTAAGAGTTAAGGAAGTGCTGCTTACAGTTACCTGGGGAGCTTGAAAATACGCAAGCCTGAGCTTCATCAAACTTTCACACTAGAATCAGTGATTGTGAGGCTGTCACATGAGTGGTTTTTAAAAAATCTCACTAAGTGATTTTATTTTGTGGAGTTGTAACATAATGATCTACTGATTGGAGGAAAATACAAAAATGAAAGTTGGGTCAGAGACAGATCCAGACTGTGCTGGGTTTAGTGGAGGCTAGCTGAGGGACTCACCTGTTTATTTCCCCACATAATTTAAATAACCTGGTCCATAAAGGAAATGTTCTTTCTGCCCCAAAGAACCTTCAAGTCCTTGCTGATGATCATAATCTGGAAAAAGAGTCACTTTAGAGAAGCTTCAGCTTAACTAATTGGAGAATGTTTCTGATGTAACTTATCCACATTTTTCTCTAGTCCAGTCACATTGACAAGTTGAATAGATCACACCCTTTACAAACAGGAAAAGAGTCTACCAGTAATCTGCATGTTGAGAAGGAAAAGAAGCAATTGAACTTGTATGTCCTTAATTCTTTAAGTTTTGGTCTCAGAGTAGGATACCTTTATGGTCCCTGCCTTTCTTCCTTGGTGTCTGTGTGGTTATCACTGGTGTCTTAATTATTCTCCCTAAACTACTGTTCAGCTAGACTGACCTCCTACTAAAATTCTCAAGAAGGAGTTAAAGCAATAAGATGAGACCTACATCCAGTCTTCATCCATGGAAGCAAGGTCTGCTGCTTTGTCGTCATCTGCATCTAAGCCTTTCACACCAGAAGCAAGAATTTTTTTCTCTTTGGTTTATTGCTCTAAAACTGCATCATAAAGTAGAGATATTAATTATTACTATTGGTTCAAATATACAGTAATAATATATCTACTTTCTGATGCAGTTATAGAGCAATAAATCAAAGAGAGAAAAAATTTAAATTTAGAAAAGGCAGAGGAACCAAGATCAAATTGCCAACATCTGTTGGATCATAGAAAAAGCAAGAGAATTCCAGAAAAACATCTGCTTCATTGACTACGCTAAAGCCTTTGACTGTGTGGATCACAAATAACTGTGGAAAATTCATAAAGAGATAGGAATCACAGACCAGCTGACCTGCCTCTTGAGAAATCTGTATGCAGGTCAAGAAACAAACGTTAGATCCGGACATGGAAAAACGGTCTAGTTCCAAATTAGGAAAGGAGTTTGTCAAAGCTGTATATTATCACCCTGCTTATTTAACTTCTATGCAGAGTACATCATGCAGAATGCTGGGCTGGATGAAGCACAAGCTGGAATCAAGATTGCCGGGAGAAATATAATTAACCTCAGATATGCAAATGACACCACCCTTAGGAACTAAAGAGACTCTTGATGAAAGTAAAAGAGGACAGTGAAAAAACTGGCTTAAAACTCAACATTCAGAAGACTAAGATCATGGCATCTGGTCCCACCACTTCATAGCAAATAGATGGGGAAACAATGGAAACAGTGAGAGACTTTATTTTTTTGGCCCCAGAATCACTGAAGATGGTGACTGCAGGCAGCATCTATAAAATTTAAAAGATGCTTGCTGCTTGGAAGAAAAGCTATAACCAACCTAGACAGCATATTAAAAAGCAGAGACATTACTTGGCTGTCAAAGGTTCGTCTAGTCAAAGAAATGGTTTTTCCAGTAGTCATGTATGGATGTGAGAGTTGGACCATAAACAAAACTGAGCACTGAAGAATTGATGCTTTTGAACTGTGGTGTTGGAGAAGACTCTTGAGAGTCCCTGGGACTGCAAGGAGATCAAACCAGTCAATCCTAAAGGAAATCAGTCCTGAATGTTCATTGGAAGGACTGATGCTGAAGCTGAAGCTCCAATACCTTGGCCACCAGATTCGAAAAACTGACTCATTTGAAAAGACCCTGATGCTGGGAAAGATTGAAGGCAGGAGGAGAAGGGGACGACAGAGGATTAGATGGTTGGATGGCATCATGGACATGATGGAAATGAGTTTGAGCAAGCTCTGGGAGTTGGTGATGGACAGGGAAGCCTGGTGTGCTGCAGTCCATAGGATCGCAGCGTCAGACACGACTGAGCGACTGAACTGTGCTGACTGAACTGATTGGTTCAAATGTTTATTTCATTAGAGAAACTTGTTGGGAAAATAAAATTATTTTTATATGCAGGACATGCTAACTGATGGAATATTATTCCTAATGTGTTATGAATTTTAAGCTAAAACCTACCATCTAGGGCACTGACTTTTCTCCTGGAGAAGGTATATAATCATATCTTTATAAAGAAAATTCCCATGCATAGGAGACACTTGTCTTTCTTTTCATTTCTATCACCTCAAGCTGAGACAATCACAAATAGAAAGTTCAACTTGTGGCCTGCACAGCAGATTTCCTAATGTAACAAAAAATATAAAATGGGCCTGGATCTTAAAATAAGTCACAGTGAAGAGAGTACAGTTTTTTTCTAAAGTTAATATCTTAATCCTTTGCTCTTTGGTTACCACACACACACACACACACACACACACTGTATATATACTGTGTGTATGCATGTGTGTATGTATGTATTGTTGTTTAGTTAGTAAGTTATGTCCGACTATGACCCCATGGAGCCCAACAGGCTCCTCTGTCTATGGGATTTCCCAGGCACGGATACTGGGGTGGGTTGCCATTTCCTTCTCCAAGGGATCTTCCCAATCCAGGGATAGAACCAGGGTCTCTTGCATTGGCAGGCAGATTCTTTACCACTGAGCCTCCAGGGAAGCCCATTTGAATGGACTCACCACTATCCACATAGCTCTGGGCTAGAAATTTAGTATATAAACTTCTCTAGCTCCACTGTTGAGTTGTATATGGTTGAGTTTCCAGAATGAACTGTGTAATTTAACATTATTTCAAAACAAAGGAATTTCTTCAAACCTTCTTTATTGTTACCTAGCATTTTAAATGGAGAAGGAAATGGCATCCCACTCCAGTATTCTTGCCTGGAGAATCCTGTCGACAGAGGAGCCTGGTGGGCTGCTGTCCATAGGGTTGCACAGAGTTGGACACAACTGAAGTGACTGAGCATGCATGCATGTACTGGA